>CM038143.1:119386160-120633040 GCA_021437245.1 Aegilops speltoides | reverse complement strand
GTAATGCCCTTAAAAATGTTCATTTATTTTGGCACTGGCGTAAACCTCTACCAGAGTGAGGCACATTTTCCATGACATTTTGGTCTTTGATTTAAATCACGGTGTATTTGAATTGGATTAATTAACAGCTCCAAAAAATTTCTAACCTTAATTGTTTGGCTCCGAATAATTCAATTAGCTTCCACAAAAAGTTTCAGCATTATGATTTACTGCCTAAATTAAATCAGAAAAGAAAACAGAAAATACGCAAGAAAACCCCTGAATGGGCCTAATTGGATGCAGTTGGCCCATTAGTCTAGCCTGCACTTGGCTCTACGCTCTGAATTTGGCCCAAGAGCAACCTTTTTTTTTGGACAGAAAGGCAGAAAGAGAGAGCTGCATTTCATTGATCAAAAAGTTTATGAATTCCTAATTTCTTCTCTTTTTTTCCAACATATTTAAATGTTGGTCACTTCTTCTCTTTTTGTTTCAACATTTAAACAACTTTAACCAACATTTAAACTAGGTGAATTTCTCAAACAATTTCAAGATTACAAATTCCTTCATAATTCAAGCCTTTCCATACATTTTCAACATTACAACCAGTGCGATTACCATACCTACAAATGCCCAAAAGTATTTGCAAATGGGTATTGGTAGTGCTTGATCTTCAAGCTTCCTAACCTTCTTACGCAACATCCTAAGCTCAATAGCTAGCTCTCTGTCGGTCGTGCTTCGCCATCCATCTCTTCTTAGGAGCTCGTGGTGTGGCCATTGCTGTTCGTGGCAGCATGCGCAACCATTCTTCATGCTCTTCTTGCAGTTCATTCATCGAGTCTTGGCGAGCATCGACCCAAAGAAAGAAACATGTCACCTGCATGAACACCAAACAGATCAACCCATTGCTCAAACATCCCGACGCGAAAATGGTGCATCGCCCGATTCTTACCCCATGCTCGCTGCACACGTAGAACGGACGATTCGGTTCCTCGGCGATGAGAAATCCTTCGATCAACGCCCGCCCGCACCATGGATGACAAAGACAGCATGTCCACACGCGCCCGGCTCTGATCCGCGAGGTTGCGCGGAGCTTGAGGAAGACATGGAGCTCGGAGCCGAAAGGAATCTCAACGCCGCCGCGCCCTCCACTGCTAGCTTCCCACCGCCGCGCCCTCCACAGCTAGCTTCCCGCCGCCGTGCTCTCTCTCTCGCCGCTCTCTCGCCGTGGTCACCGCCGTGCTGTCCGTCGCCGTGGTCACCATCATTGCCGCTTCGCTTATATAGCACACCCGCCAACGGCTCTCTGCTCAACGGCTCTTTGCTGGGTCCCACAAGCCACGCGTGCAACGGCTCAACGGCTCAACGGCTCAACGGCTCTTCTGCCGCCTGGTCCCACCTGTAAGGGCCGAGTCAAAAGGTTGACCTGACGGAGACGGCAGAGTTCACGGAACGAGTCGGTGCACACGGACTAGGGGCAAAACTGAGCACAATTTGCATCTGAGGGTAAAACTGAGCAGATGGACACCACTAAGGGCAAAAGGATAATTAACCCATTTTTATAATACAATGGAATTGTACAAGGGGATAATTATTTTTGTTGAAAATTTTCTGTAATCAAGATTCACAAAGTTTCCGTGAGCATGAACAAAGTTCAAGGCTAGCTCCCACTTCAACAATGCTTGTCTTTCTCACTTTCACTTTCCTTTTTGAAAGGTTTTAGGTTCCCCTCTTTATTTTTTTGTTTTTAAACTATATTGAAGCACTCAACAGAAATAAATAACTCTATAAAACTTCCAGGTTGTCTCCCTGGCAGCACTTTCTTTAAAGCCATTAAGCTAGGCATATAGTGCTCAAGTAATGAATCCACCCGCATCCCAAGGTATATCAAAGCCAGTTTTAATTAACAATGATTTGTAATTTAGTAGCGAGCACAAAGTAAAATATATCATGCAACATCGAAGTCTAACTCTCTTCCTATGCATCGGCATGTCATAAAAGAACAATTCATGCACACCAAGTAAAGGCCAATGCATAGTATAAACAGTTTCTTGCAATTTTATCATATTGGAAACATGGAGAGGTGGTGATATAGTTACTCTCTCATAATAATTGCAAGTAGGAGCAGCAAGCACATGCATATAACATTCATCAAAATTATCATGTGCAATGGTAAAAGGCAACCCATCAATATAATCCTTAATAAGCACAAACTTCTCCGATATAGTGTAGTCGGGAGAATTCAAAAAGATAATAGGACTATCATGTGTGGGTGCAATAGCAACAATTTAGTGTTTAACATAAGTAACTGTAGCAAGTTCATCTCCATAAGCATAATTCATATTGGCATCTTGGCCACAAGCATAACAAGTATCATCAAAAGGGGATATTTCAAGGGAATCAACGAGATCATAACAATCATCATAGCAATCATCCTTTGGTAAGCACGAAGGGGAATTAAACAATGTATGAGTTGAAGCGTTACTCCCATTAGAAGGTGGGCACGGGTAGCTAATCCGCTCTTCCTCCTTTTGTTTTTCGCTCTCCTCATCCCCTTTTTCATCCAATGAGCTCACAGTTTCATCAATTTCTTCTTCCATAGACTCCTGCAAAATATTAGTCTCTTCTTGGACAGCGGAGAATTCCTCAATATATGGTTTAACATAGGCATTAGAAGCATAATTATCATAACAATATTCAAGTATGGCAAAATTTTCAGATTTGTAGAGAGTAGCATCATACTTTTCAATCAAAGAAGCAATTTCATAAGCACCCTTAAAAGCCACAAATTCTTCAATTTGTTGAACATCATAGTAATTATAAACACCCTTAGCATACAAAGATACGATTCCATTATCACTAAACTCACATTGGTAGGGAAGGTGTTTCTTAGGGTTTTTAGAACAACAAGTAACATCATATATTTCACATAAATTCCAAGCATAGCATTGCAAACGATGAATTTGATCCAGTAAAAGTTTCCCTTTTTCAGATATACGGTGTCGCACATAGCAAGCATTCTCATCTAAAGATTTGCCCTCAACTAAGCTAGTTGGGGTTTCAGCACAAGCACAAAGGGATCGAATATGATCCAAGTAAAAAGCTTTAGGAGTGTGATAGATTTTGAGTGGTTCTTCAACCATTGGTTCAGTAGGTACAACTAATTTTTTTGGTATTTTGTGTTTCCTACCCATAATAAAGATAGAAAACAACTAAGAACAGCAAATAAAAATTACTTAGTGATAAAGCAAACAAGCACACACGAGAATATTTACCCCACGCTATGACTCCCCGGCAATGGCGCCAGAAAAAGGTCTTGGTAACCCACAAGTATAGGGGATCAATTGTAGCCACTTTCGATAAGTAATAGTGTCGAACCCAACGAGGAGCTAAAGGTTGAACAAATATTCCCTCAAGTTCTATCGACCACCGATACAACTCTTTGCACGCTTAGTGTTCGCTTTACCTAGAACAAGCATGAAACTAGAAGTACTTTGTAGGTATTTTTTTGAAAGAAAGACTGTAAGGGAACCCCTACAGTATAATTGGTGAAACAAACCCAAATTGCAAGTACCATGCCTTGAACCTGGGTGGGTGGGAAGGCATCAGCCCCTTCTCACCACTAGGCTATGCCTTGAACCTGGGTGGGTACTTTGTAGGTGTTGTTGGATAGGTTTGCAAGATAATAAAGAACACGTAAATAAAAAGTAGGGGTTGTTTAGATAAATAAGCAATAGAGTAAATATAGCGAGTGTGGAAAAGTGGTGGTAGGAGTTGTGAAATTGTCCCTAAGCAATTGCCTACTTTACTAGACCGATAATCACTATTGCAATTTTATTTGAGGGAGAGGCATAAGCCAACATACTTTCTCTTCTTGGATCATATGCACTTATGATTGGAACTCTAGCAAGAATCCACAACTACTAAAGATCATTAAGGTAAAATCCAACCATAGCATTAAAGTATGAAGTCCCCTTTATCCCATACGCAAACAACCTACTTACTCGGGTCTGTGCTTCTGTCACCCACGCCACCCACCATAAGCAAATCATAAACATATTGCAAACCCTACAGCGGGAATCCCTCATGCTTGCACGACACGGAGGGCACAATAGGACATCACCAGTAATAAAACATGCAACTCAAACCAATCATAGCAATTCATCAGTCACCGATAGGACAACAAAAATCTACTCAGACATCATAGGATGGCAACACATCATTGGAAAATAATATGAAGCATAAAGCACCAGGTTCAAGTAGAGGGTGCAGTGGGTTGAGGGAGAGTGGACTGCTGGATATAGATGGGGGAAGGTGAAGGAGATGTTGGTGACAATGATGGCGGTGTTGGTGTAGATCGCGGTGATGATGATGGCCCCCGGCGGCGTTCCGGCGCCACCGGAAGCAAGGGGGAGAGAGCCCCCCTTCCTCTTCTTCTTCTTCCTTGACCTTCTCCCTAGATGGGAGAAGGGTTTCCCCTCTGGTCCTTCGCTCCCATGGCTTGGGAGGGGCGAGATCCCCTCCGAGATTGGATCTATCTCCCTGTCTCTCTCTTTTTCTGCGTTCCGGAATTCTGCCCTGGCACCGTTTCTTATATATCCGGAGATCCGTAACTCCGATTGGATTGAAACCTTCGCCCAGATTTTTTTCCAAAATTAGCTTTCTTGCGGCCAAAGAAGGGCATCAACCACCTTACGAGGGGCCCAGGAGGGTGGGGGGCACCCACCTGGAGTGGGCGTGGACCCCTGTCTCGTGGCCACCTCAGGCACCGTGTCGCGTTGATTTTACTTCCCAAAAATCAAAATATTCCAAAATAATTCTCTGTCCGTTTTTAGGCCGTTTGGACTCCGTTTGATATGGGGTTTATGCGAAACATAAAACATGCAACAGACAAGAACTGGCACTTGGCACTGGATCAATATGTTAGTCCCAAAAAATAGTATAAAAAGTTGCCAAAAGTATATGAAAGTTGTAGAATATTGGCATGGAACAATCAAAAATTATAGATACGACGGAGAAGTTGAAAGAACATGCGGTGCCCCCATGTTTGGTTTTGGCAATTGATGACAATCTCTATGGACTAATGGTTGCCTTGAGTTATATTTGAAGGGTTTGTCCATAGGCTTTTCTTGGAGTCCATTTGTTGGTCTCAAGGAGAGTTTGTGATGACCACGGTGCTATTAAGGAATTATCCAAAGATCGGTCATGTGAGTGTTGAGCATATTGCAAGCATGTCTTGAAGAAGAAGATTGTGTGATCATTCATGTCTACCTTCAAGACATCATCCAAATGAAGAGAGTTGGAAAGATTCAAGGTTGATCAAGACTAAGTCAAGAGTGAATCAAGTTAATCAACTCACAAAGCGTAGAAGATGTACCGAGAGGGATCAAGTGCTCCCATGGTATGGTAAGCATTGGCCATTGCACTCTGTGTACTAACCCATGGTCTATGTGAGAGTTCTTTGTGGGGTTAGGTACGTGTCCATGGGCTTGCGTCAAGAGGCAGATATCATACAACCCATGGAAAGGATGACATCAACTGGTGATCGTCATCAAGATTGTCGTGTGCAAGTTCAAGTGGAGCATCACGAAGAGATCAAGTGCTTGAATCTTGCCATCCATTTGGTGTCAATGGACTTGTGAAGATGTGCCTAAGAGTGGCTCACCCATAGTGGACTATGGGGGAGCAATCATCTAGTCTTCATCGAGCCAACGCAATCAAGAAAGGTGGTCCAACTTGAGGGAGTCAAGATCGTCTTCATCTAGCTCAAGTGGACCATGTGCAAGGCAAAGGTTTGCCCTTGATAGGTTTTCTATTTTACCGGTCTCGTGGTGGTAGTTGGGAGACCGAGTTATAGGATCGTTTGTCGTACTACCAAGGGGGGCTCTCAAGTTGGTAGCTTGATCATATCGTTAGTAGAGAGCTCAAACCATTGCATCCTTGCATAATGTTTCTTGGTTCTTGTTTGGTTATCTTTGTGAGTCTTAGAGCTTATGGTCATCTTGATGAGAAGCTTGAGTTCATCGAAAACGGAGTTCGCATGCGTCTTCTATGATGTTTTCGGTGTTGGAGGTTTTACCGGTCTTATCCGAAGAAGGGTTCTCATCATTTTCTTATGGGACTTTTCTCATTTGCTTTTTCTCGATATTTCTATCAAGACTGTGTTAGCCCATGTCATTAGCTTTCCAACAAACTTGGTTGCCTTGAATTCGTAGTCCGTTTGCAAAAGTTGTGGCTGTTTTGGTAAAGGCTGCAGCGGTACTAGAGCGACTAGAGCGGATGTAATTTTTTACTACCGCTCGAGCGATACTACATGGCTCCTAAGCGTAATACCGCTCCGGACCAAAATCTCGTGTTTTGCTCAGTGAAGTAGGCATGTATATTTTTTAGTACCGCTTGCAAGCATTAGTACCTCTACCATTTGTGGTAGTATCGTGAGGTCGAGCGGTAGTACCGTGAGGACGAGCGGTAGTACCGCTCCGGCGGTTCTACTGGCCTTTTGCCTCCTCAATGTTGTTTTTCAAAGGGGTACTACCACCCTAGCGGTAGTACCGCTCCTTGGAGCAGTAGTACCGCTCTGTGCGGGCTGTGAGCATAATAGTTGGATTTGTTTCCCCACCTATAAAAGGGGGTCTTCTTCCCTAATGAACCTTATCCTTTGAGCTTGTTTTCTTTCCCCATTGTTGACCTTCTTCGAGCTTGCTATCTCTCAATCCCTCCAATGATTCTTGCTAGTTCTTGAGGGAAAAGAGAGAGGAGATCTAGATCCACGTTTCCACCAATCACTTTCTCCTCTTAGTGAGGGGAACCCCTTGGATCTAGATCTTGGAGTTCTTCGTGTTCTTCTTTCGTTCTTCCTCTCATTTTCCTCCCTAGCATTAGGTGCTTTGGTGGGATTTCGGAGAGAAGGACTTGGGCACTCCGTGTGCCCTTGCCATTGCATTTGGTGCATTGGTTTGAGTTCGCCACGCAATATGTGGAAGTTACAAGTTGAGAAGCTTATTACTCTTGGGTGCTTGGTGCCCTTGAGCTTGTTCCTCTTGGGTGCTTGGGCGTCCTAGACGGTTGGTGGTGTTCGGAGCTCAATCATTGTGGTGTAAAGCTCTGGGCAAGCGTCGGGATCTCTAATTAGGTTGTGGAGATCGCCCCGAGTAATTTGACGGGTACCGGTGACCGCCCCCAAGGGTTGCCAAAGTGTACGGGCTCGGTGACCGCCCCCAAGGGTCGCCATTTGTACGGGTTCGGTGACCGCCCTCAAGGGTCCCTTAGTGGAATCACGGCATCTTGCATTGTGCAAGGGCGTGAGGAGATTACGGTGGCCCTAGTGGCTTCTTGGGGAGCATTGTGCCTCCACACCGCTCCAAACGGAGATTAGCATCCGCAAGGGTGTGAACTTCGGGATACATCGTCGTATCCGCGTGCCTCGGTTATCTCTTGCCCGAGCCCTTTACTTATGCACTTTACTTTGTGATAGCCATATTGTTCTTTGTCATATATCTTGCTATCACATAGTTGCTTATCTTGCTTAGCATAAGTTGTTGGTGCACATAGGTGAGCCTAGTTGTTGAAGGTTTTGTGCTTGACAAATTAACCGCTAGGTTTATTCCGCATTTGTTCAAGCCTCTACCGTAATTATTTTAAAACGCCTATTCACCCCCCCTCTAGGCGACATCCACGATCTTTCAATTGGTATCATAGCCTCGTCTCTCTTTGTTAGGCTTAACCGCCTAGAGAGTAAAGATGTCGACTAGGGGATTAGGATTCTCTGACACTCTTAGTTTTGATGGCATAAATTTTGATGTTTGGGTAATTCGCATGCTTAATCTCTTTAGGGTCATGGACCCAAATTTAGAGCGAATTGTAGATATGGGTTTTTCTCCTCCAAAGGATCCCCAAAGATTATCTTTAGAGGATGAGAAAAAATCTTATCTCAATGCTCAAGCTTCTAATGTGCTTTTCGATGCTTTAAGCAATGTATTTATATTTCAACTCATGCCGTTCCGGGATGCTCATGAGTTGTGGACGAAGCTTCAAGATAAATATGGTGTGTCCAAGATTTGTGGGGATGATTGTTCTCCCTCCGCCTCCGGTCGTATAGTCTTCTCAACTTCTTCTACTTCACCTACATGTGGTTTGCCACAAGGTAATTGTAACGCCCCGGATTCGATGCGCCAGGTGTCTTCCAGTTATTCGTCGTCTTTGCCATGTCATTTGCTTGCGTGTTGCATTTTGCCATGTCGTCATGTGCTTTTCATTTTGCATACGTGTTCGTCTCATGCATCCGAGCATTTTCCCCGTTGTCCGTTTTGCAATCCGGCGCTCCTATGTCATCCGACGTTCCCCTTTTTGTCTCCCGTTGTGAGAGGGTGTTAAACGTTCTCGGAATGGACCGAGCCTTGCCAAGCGGCCTTGGTATAACACCGGTAGACCGCCTGTCAAGTTTCGTGCCATTTGGAGTCCGTTTGATACTCCAACGGTTAACCGGGTAACCGTAAAGCCTCTTTTGTTGCAGCCCAACACCCCTTCCAAAGTGGCCCAAAACCCACCAAACTCCCCTCCATGCTCTCGGTCGTTCGATCACGATTGCGTGGCCGAAAACCGCACCTCATTTGGACTCTCCTAGCTCCCTCCACCTATAAATATGCCCTCTCCCCCGAAATTCGCGGTCTAACCCTAGCCTTCCTCTTCCTCGCGCCGCCGGACACGTCCGCCCGCGCCGGACATGTCCGCCGGACGCGTCGCTCCGGCCAATCCCGTCGCGCCACGTCGGCCGCCGCCGCGCGCCCCGCCCACTCAGCCGCTGCCACTGTCCCTCCCCGTCCTGCGTCGCCGCGCCCGCCGAACCCGCCAGGGGCCCATGAGCCAGACAGCCTCAGCGCCGAGGCACCGGGGCAGCGCCACACCTGCGCCGCCACTTTCACCGGCGCGGATCGGCAGCGCCTCGCCGAGCTCGCGCTGGCAGGCGCCCAGCGCCACCGACGACGCCCTCTGCTCCGCCGCCTGCCGAGCCCGCCCGTGGCCGCTGTCGTGGGGGAGAACGAGCAACTATGGGGCAGGGCCCCTTTTCGGTTCGGCAGGGAGCGGAGGGCGCACGAAGAGCAGATCAAGGTCGAGCGCGCAGGGGATTTTACCCAGCTTCGTAGCTCTCCGGAGATATAAAACTCCTATTGCTGCTTTGTGTTTGTATTTTGTTCTTGCTCGAAAGCGTGGGTATGCTGTGGTCTCGAATGAGTCGAACCTCTTCTACGTGCGCATGGGCCTCCTTTTTATAGTCTAAAGGGGTCACCGACAGGTGGCAACGCAGAGAGGGGGGTAAAAACATAAAAACGCGGGTTGGTACAACCACTATCAACAGTGTCCCCTACCTAACTCTGACGGCAGGGGACAAGGGCATTTAATGCCCGTCCGGTCGCTCAACAAAGGCAGAAGCGACCGTTAGGGGCGCCACCGATCACTACGATGGCCTCCTAGTCACCTTCGCCGCCACCTCGCACCGCTAGGCTGCTGCAGCTACACGCCCGTGCACCGGAATGATCCTATGGCGACCGTCATCGGGTGTCTTTGGGCGTGGGCGCAGAGTGGTAACCGCGCGGCAAGCGCCTTGTCGCGGTCTCTGTCTTGTCGCACCCGCAAGCTTGCCGCTCGTCGGGTCTTGCCGGGACGCGAGGTGCGTCGCGGCAAGTTCTCTGAAGTGCCTCGGTTGGCCTTCCCGGCAAGCTCCTCTTGCCGGGGTCTCGTCCCTCCCGGCAAGCTTCTCTTGCCGGGGCCTTGTCTTCTCTGCTAACACTTTGTTCTTGAACGGCAGTAATATGAATAGTGGAGGGTCTTGGCGGACGCCCGGCAAGCCTTGCCGCGGGACACTGCGACTGCCCGTGCACAAGTTCGGTGTACTAAGGTACCCCTACTTTGGTACACCGACAGGAGCCCCCGGGCCTGGGCCATACACGGTGCCGAGCGCTGTTGGGCCAGGCCCAAAACAGGGCACTGGCACGCGCGGCCTGGTTCCAAACCAAATCCGCTCCGTATCCACCGCGTCCTCTCGTAACGGCACGCGTCAATCGCGGCGTCGTGGGGGACGTGGGTGGCGTGCGTGATTTTCGAGGCGTCCACCCCCGTGATCACGGGGCGGGGCGAGGTCACCTCATCCGTCGCCTCGGTTCTGCATCCCCGCCACGCGGCTCCCATGCGCTTGGGGTTGTGGGCGGTGGAAGTGGGAAACTGGGCCGTCGCGAGCGGGGGCAGCGGGTTGGCCCCCACTCCTTGCTCTTCCTTTGCCTTGATTCGCTGAGCGGGGCGGCCGAGCCCCCACCTCGCTCCTTAAAAAGAGCGGAAGGGGAGCGCAGAAGCCCGCACTCTCTCACCTCCTCCTTTCTTCAGCTTCCGCTCTCCTTTCTCTCCTTAGCCATGGAGAAAGGGAACCCCGGCCCTTCATTGGTGGCGGCGAGGGTCGCCGCCAGACAGCGCATCCCTTCCTATCCCGCGCCCGTGGTGGCAGAGCCAGCCACAAGGGGAAGAGGGAGGGGGCGAGGTCGTGGACGAGGTCGAGGACGAGGTCGAGGCGCTCGGGGAAGAGGCGGGCGGGGCGGCGCACCATCTCCGCCTCCGCCAGCGGTTCTTCTCCCTGCGGCGGTCCATACAGGGGACGACCCTTGTGAGTTCTTCGTCAAGCTGCGCCGGGCGCCTCGTCGTCGCCTCCGGCTTCCAGCTCCGTTTTCGAGCGCAATGTAGTCGGATCCGCCTGAGACACTGAGACTGCACATGAGGGGCTCTGGGATCAGCGGCACACGAGTCCGCGTTGTATTCCCAGCCCCTAATGTGATGTATCTTGATCGTGGGTGGAAGACATTCGCCCGTATCCACAGCCTGATGGCGGGGTTTACCCTCCATTTTAAGTTAATGGAGGGCGACCTCCTCTCCGTCAAGGTCTTCGGGGACTCCGGCACTCGGGCGAAGTGCTGCGTGGACAGCTCCTCCGACAGCGAAGACTCCCCTCAGCGAGTAGACGAGGAGGAGAGCGACAGCGACGACGAGGGTAGCGGGCGGTGGGATGGCGGGCCCGACTAGGTGTCGGGCGTCGCCTCGTGCGTCACCGGCGACCCCATCATCCGTGTCGCCGGCTCCTTGAACTCCCCGGGGTCGTCTCCTTGGGAGGCTGGCGTAGGGAGGCTGCGGAAGGGGAAGAGGGCTAGCGACAAGGCCGTCAAGTCAGAGTACGAGGGCGTAGTGCCCTCGACAGCGTGCTGACGTCCTGCCGCCTCGTCTTCGAGCCCCGCTTCCGGTGCCGCCATCACCGTCCAGCCTTCGGACGGCCCCCGGGATGTTCTCTTGGTGTCTTCTGGCACCTGTAGCTCGCCTAGGCGCCTCTTTTGCCCTTTTCGCCTCCTTGACCTACCTCCTGAAAAGAGAGACATGAAAGGGATTACGGGCATCTTATCTTTTTAATTTGTAAGCCTTCGGGCCTTAGCCGCATCGAAAACTTGTAATCCTCTCTTTCATGTTTTTCATCCTCTATGGACTGTACCTATGTGGGATGTTTTTTAATGAAAAGGGGATGCTTGCCGGGTTTTTTGTCTTGCGGGTTGAACCCACGTCAAGGAGCTAATCCTTGGTACCCCTCGGACAGACATTTCATCTCCCGACAACAGGCCCTGCCGCCTCCCCACGTTGCTCGACCTTTCTCACGCCTTTGACGGAGGCGGGAACGAGGTGGGTGCGGCCTCCCCGTCTCATCTCTTGTATGTTTTTACCCTACGCTTTTAGGGAACTTACCGGCGCTAACACGCTTGCCGCGAGCGCTGAGTGCGGAACATTAGCAGCCCGCTGGCGGTGTTGCCTCCGGCAAGAAACCTCGCCGGGGCTAGTTGCAGCACGCTTTTATTGTTGAGCGGACTCGAAACAAAGTAAGGGCGCAACTTAGCCACGAGCCAGTTCCTCCGCGCACAGGTTTTCCATACAAGGCACGGCAGTTTTCGGGAAAAAATGCGGTTTCGCATTCCCCAGTCCATAAGAGGATGCATGATGAGGGACAAAAGACTTATCTGATATCGCAGCCCCCGGCAACTCTGGCTTGCCGCGGATGAATCTTGGTACTCACAGCCCCCAGCAACAATGGCTTGCCGGGGCCCAGGCACCGGCGCGCCCTTCTTCTCCTTCCTTGTCGCTGTTATTTTAGTTATGAGAACAACTTAGTCAGTGCCGTAACAAGTTACTTTCGTAATATAACTTTGTCCTGGGCAATGCTGGCTATGTTATCTCCTTTATTCAGTTCCATTTCTTGTATTTCTTCACCCTACGCTTTTAGGGAACTTGCCGGCGCTAACACGCTTGCCGCGAGCGCTGAGTGCGGAACATCAGCAGCCCGCTGGCGGTGTTGCCTCCGGCAAGAAACCTCGTCGGGGCTAGTTGCAGCACACTTTTATTGTTGAGCGGACTCGAAACAAAGTAAGGGCACAACTTATCCACGAGTTGATTCCTCCGCGCACAGGTTTTCCATACAAGGCACGGTCGTTCAAGGAGTATAACATAAAATTTTAAAAACTGACTGTGCTCGAACTTTGGCAACTTAGCTTTTCTGTCTTCTGCGTTCCGGCAAGGCTATGCTTCTTTGAATGACACCTAGTCCACATCGTTATCAAGCTCCGACAACGAGGACTAAAGGCGCCAATACTGCTGCGGGAACATCCGCTTCTACGGCAAGAATCTGGGATCCTGCCGGAGCGTGATGCTCCCCGGCAAGCGTGTCCGACACAGCTTGTCGGGAGCGCGTCGCTTCAACGAAACAAACCCTAGGGCTTGTCGGAGCAGATGCTCCTCAAGCACTTTCGTGTTGATCTGGGACCTTCTTGGCGGCGGCTTCGGGGAGCTCTGCCGGAAAGTAGTCGCCAGTAACCAACTTTCTCTTTTTGTGGCTGCACAGATTTATCCTTGTCGGGACTAGAGCTTGACGGGGAAGCCCCCTGCTTGTCGCTGGACTCGCTTGCCGCGGTCGCTGGCTCATCATCTGCCTTCCTTTCCGCTACTAACGCAGCACTAACCACTTGATTGGTTGCCGCTAGATACAGCAGCAACTTCTCTTGTGGCTTAGGTGCGACAAGTACTGGAGTGGAGGATAAGTATCTCTTCAAGTCTTGTAGCGCGGCCTCTGCTTCTGGAGTCCATTTCATTGGACCTGCCTTTTTCAAAATTTTGAAAAACGGCAGGGCGCGCTTAGCAAACTTAGAGATGAACCTACTGAGAGCAGCGACGCAGCCGGCAAGCCTTCACACATCCTTGACGCGCTTCGTGGCTTCAATCTGCTTGATGGCCTTGATCTTGTCGGGGTTGGCTTTGATCCCCCTCGGGGACACAAAGAACCCGAGAAGCTTGCCGGAAGGAACCCCAAACACACACTTCTCGGGGTTCAACTTGAGATTGATCTTGCGCAGATTTGCAAAAGTCTCATCCAAATCTTTTATCAAAGTTTCTCTGTCCTTGCTCTTGACCACTATGTCATCCATGTAAGCTTCTACATTTCTGTGCAACTGTGGCTCGAAAGCATGACTGACTACTCTTGCAAATGTTGAACCAGCATTCTTTAGTCCGAAAGGCATCTGTACAAAGCAGTACGTGCCGCATGGAGTAATGAATGCGGTTTTCTTCATCCTCTTACGCCATGAAGATCGATGATATCCCGAGTATGCATCAAGGAATGAAAGCAGATCACATCCTGCTGTGGAGTCGACAATCTGGTCAATGCGCGGCAAGGGAAATGGATCTTTGGGACAAGCTTTATTAACATCCGTAAAGTCAATACAAAGCCTCCACTTCCCGTTTGCTTTGTGCACGACTACTGGATTGGCTAACCACGTTGGATGGAGTACTCCTTGGACCAGGCCTGCTGCTTCCAATTTCTTGATTTCCTCTGCAATGAACTCTTGGCGTTCCACCGCTTGCTTCCTGACTCTCTGCTTGACGGGCCGCGCGTGAGGGCAGACGGCAAGGTGGTGCTCAATTAATTTCCTGGGAACGCCGGGGATGTCAGATGGTTGCCATGCGAACACATCGACATTCGCCCGCAGGAAAGCAACGAGCGCGCTTTCCTATTTAGGGTCAAGCGTGGCACTAATGGTGAAGGTACCACCAGTGCCGTCCTCCTTGGCGGCCACTTTCTTGGTCTCTGGTGAAGCTGTTTTTGCCTTATTGCACTTGCCGGTGGAGCTCGATGGTGCGTCCTCGACGGTAGCGCAGCACTCCGAAGAGGTGTGCTTGCCGAAGTGGGCATCAGAGCTACTCTTGCCGGACTTGGTCTTCTTCTTCTTCCCCCCGGGAGCTTCAGCGGCAAGTGGCTTGCGCTCTGCTGCGGCTGCTGCTTCCCGTTAGATCTTGTCGGTACAGATAAGTGCATCCTTCTTGTCGCCTTGGACAGAAATGACACTTATCGGACCAGGCATCTTGAGCACATTGTATGCATAGTGAGAGGCTGCCATGAACTTGGCAAGCGCTGGACGGCCGAGTATCCCGTTGTAGGGCAATGGGAAATCAGCAACGTCAAATGTGACTCTCTCTGTCCTGAAATTCAGCTCGCTGCCAAATGTCACTGGCAGTGTAATCTTCCCCTTGGGCTTGCTCCTTCCCGGGTTGATTCCTTGAAAGGTACCAGCCTCTTCGATCTCGCTGTCGGGGATCTGGAGCTTGTTGAGCACCGCGGAAGAGATCAGATTTAGGCCGGCCCCGCCTTCAACCAACATCTTGGTGACCTTGAGGTTGCGGATGGTTGGCGAAACCAACATCGGCAAGCACCGACCGCGATGATGCGATCAAGGTGATCCTCAACATCAAAGGCGATGGGCGTCTGGACCACTTCAGGGCTTGCGCGATTCGACCGATGGTTCTTGCATTTACCTCCGCACCTTTGCTTGAGTTGGCGGTGCGAGGTGTGCAGAGAAGCACCGCCGTCAACGCACAAAACCTCCATTGCCTTCTAAAATTCTTGCTCGTCGGTCTCATCCTCGTCCATCTCATCATCCTCATCTTCGTCTTTGTCCTTGTCGCGGCCACGGGGAGGCCTGTCTCCTTGTCGCTGCTTGGTGTTGCCGCGGCGCCCTCCCCGGGCGGGATGCTTCTTGCCGGATCCTCCGCCACCTTCCTGAGCCTTCTCCCTGTCGCGACGCTCATATTCAGCTTTCTGTAGCTCTGCCATCAACTCAACTTTCTTGCAAGCTTGGAGGTCATGGCCCTTGGTGCGATGGATCTTGCAGTACTGCTTGCCGGAGCCGTCCTGCTTGTCGGCGGCCACCACAGCCTCGCCGGAGTCGCCAGCTTCGGCCTTCTCGGTGCTGCCTCCGTTGCCGGACTGCTCGACAACTAGCACATCCTTAGCCTTTCTCTTTCTGTTATTCCGCCTCCGGTTCCTCTTTGCCGGAGGGGCGTCCTCACTGTCAGATCCTTCTGCTCCTGCATTCTCTCTGGGGAGTTTCCTCCCCTCTTCAGCCCGTGCGCACTTGTCGGCCAGAGCATATAACTCCCTGACATCTCTGATTTTGCACATCGCCATCTCCTCCCTCATCCTGCGGTTACGCACGTTCTGATGAAACGCGCTAATAACCGCGGCAGGGTGGACGTCTGGGATGTTGTGTTGCACCTGGCTGAATCTCTGTATGTACTTGCGCAGGGGTTCTCCTTCCTTCTGGGCAAGCAAATGAAGATCGCTTTCCTGGCCATGGGGCTTGTGGCCGCCTGTGAAGGCGCCGACAAACTGATGGCACAGGTCTACCCACGAAGAAATGGAGTTGTCCAGCAAGTGCATGAGCCCAGATCTGACGTTGGGCTTGAGCACCAGCGGGAAGTAGTTGGCGAGGATCTTCTCGTCGCGCCCTCCGGCAGCCTGCACCGCGATGGTGTAGACGCTGAGGAACTCCGACGGATGTATCCTGCCATCGTACTTCTCGAGAACGTCTGGCTTGAAGTTCTTGGTGCTGGGCCACTGGACTTGCCGCAGCTCACGAGTGAACGCAGGGCAACCTACCGCGTATGGCAAGTCGCCTGGTTCCCCTGGCGCATGCATATCGACAGTGGGCCCAGCGCGCTGGTCAGACTGACGTCGCGCTTCTCTCCGATGCTCGATGCGAGTGCGAGCGTCTTCGTGTCGTCGTTCTTGGAGAACTTGGCGTTGATCGCGTCGAGCTCGTGGGTCCGACGACGCAGTGGAGTCGGTGTCGAGGTTGGCCCGGCGAGTCGGCGATCTTGGCCTTCGGGGCGGGGAGTGCACGGTAGTGGCACCCCCGCCGGTCTTGTTGCCACCGGCTTCCGCCTGAGCGTCTCGCCGCGGCTTCGACGTGCTCGTTTGCCGGGGCTTGTCGGCGTTGGCGAAGCCGATGAGGCTTTGAATGGTAATCCTCCAGTCGTCGATCTTGTCGCGCCGAGGGTAGTCTAATAGTGATTGGGCTCGAGCCAGCGCTATACGGGTCTTCGGCGGTGGCAGCGTGCGGCGCGAGGAACGAGATATGCTCGGACTCCCAACTGGGTTGGAAGGAGCAGTACCCCGTCCAGGCGACCGCACCTCGCTCGTGCCAGCATGCTGGCGTGCACGCTGGTCTTGAACGCCCCGAGATCCACCAGCTTGGCCTTGCTCCAACGCGAGTACGGTGCTAGGAGCACCGTGGCATTGTCGATCCTGCCCCTCCTGGGAGGGGTGCGGTGGATGTACAGACGCTGAAGCTTGCGGGGCCTTGTCCTTGGACCTGGTGACGACGTGAGGCCCACCGTCTGCGCCCGCTCCTCCGCCGGCGTCTACCCCTCCACCCGTTCTCTCCGGTGGCGGTAGGACAGTCGCAGACGGAGCGGCCACCTCCGAAGCCTTCTTCTTCGGTGGCATGTCGATGAAGATGTTGATGTAGCGCGCGCAGAGACCGGATCAGGTTCACACAACCTTGACTCCCCTACCTGGCGCGCCGGAGATGTCGTGGGGGAGAACGAGCACCTATGGGGCAGGGCCCCTTTTCGGTTCGGCAGGGAGCGGAGGGCGCAAGAAGAGCAGATCGAGGTCGAGCACGCTGGGGATTTTAGCCAGCTTCGGAGCTCTCCGAAGAGATAAAACTCCTACTGCTGCTTTGTGTTTGTATTTTTTTCTTGCTCGAAAGCGTGGGTATGCTGTGGTCTCGAATGAGTCGAACCTCTTCTACGTGCGCATGGGCCTCCTTTTTATAGTCTAAAGGGGTCACCGACAGGTGGCAATGCAGAGAGAGGGGTAAAAACGTAGAAACGCGGGTTGGTACAACCACTATCAACAGTGTCCCCTACCTAACTCTGACGGCAGGGGACAAGGGCATTTAATGCCCGTTCGGTCACTCCAACAGTGCAGGAAACGACCGTTAGGGGCGCCACCGATCGCCACGATGGCCTCCTAGTCACCTTCGCTCGCCACCTAGCACCGCTAGGCTGCACAGCTACATGCCACGTGCACCAGGAATGATCCTGTGGCGACACGCCGTCGGGTGAGCTGGAGCGAGGGCCCGTGTACAAGTTCGGGGTACTAAGGTACACCTACTTTAGTACACCGACAGTCGCCGCCGTCCCCGGCCGGATCCGGGACGGGACCGGCCGGTGCCGCCTCCTTCAGCGGCCTCGCGCGGCGACCGCTGCCTCGCCCGCCGCAGCCGGAGCCAGCAGCGCCTCGCTCCGGCCGGACCAGACCGGCCTCCCGCGTCCCCGGCGACCACCCCCGTCCACTCCGGCCGCCGCACCGCCCGTCTCCTTCGTCTCCGGCGAAGTTCCGGCCAGATCTGCCGCCATCCTCGATCCCCGTGCCGAGTTGACTTTTTCCCGAGGTTGAAAATCCACTAAGTCCCCGAGATATTTACATAATCATGCCTTGTTCATCATGCTGTATCTCTGCATCCGTAGCTCCGTTTCGTGCGTGTAATATGTCAAATTGTTTGCCTCAACGAGTACTTCATTTCATTCCATTGCATCATTCTCATTTGAGCTCATCTTGATGCCTGAAATGCTGTTGGAAGAGTGCATGTTGATGTTAATCTGCTGAAACTGTTATAACTTGCTCATTTGTCATTTTTGCCATGATTGATGTGTGCATCCTATGGGGTTGATGTCTACATGTGTTTTGATCTATGCCATGCCATCTTTCCAGGGGTGTATGCCATGTATTTTTGTGATCAATGTGGTGACTAGCACAAGCATGCAAACTAGGCTTCGTGATATTGCTGATTTTAGTCCCTGTTCTGCTGTTATTTTGATGCCATGTAAACTTGATGCTACAGAGAGATCCATGCATATTTTGAGATACTTCAGTAAGGGTGTTTTGTAAATATGGTTGTTGTCTATCCATTCATGCCCTTGTTTGCAATTATGGAGTAGTCTAGCATGTCATTTTCGTGCTCTACTTCTGCTTCAAAATGTTTCCTGGCAGATTGTTTACTTGTTATTCAATTTAGCCAAGGTTGCTATAGTTGATCCTTGCATGCTATGGACTTGTTCTTGCCTTGGTTTGTTTCACAAACATGTCTTCTTGATGATGCTATGCTTATATTGTCATGCAATGACTTGTGGTGAGTGAATCGAGCTTGTTAAGTAGTGTACTTGCTGTTGCTGTTTTGCTAGGCAGATTCTGTTATATTTTGTTGCTATGTAAACATGCTTCTACTAATCATTCTATGCATAATCTGGAGATATCCTATAAACATGTTTTTATCTATATGTCATGCTCTATCCATCCATGCCCCTGGTAGCATTTATAGCCTGCTTTAGATTGTTCATATCTTGCTCTAAAGTTGCTTGATAATGTTGCTATCAGCCTGTTAACATTAAGTTCACTAGTTTCCATGTGTTTTGCTAGTGTGCCATGAACCCTATGACCTTGCTCTTGCCATGCCTAACTTCACAAACATTCCTTCGTACTGTTGGGTGCCTTTCCATGCCATGTATTGCTCTGTGGTGAGTGGTTCAAGCTCACCAACATGCCTACTTATTGTTGTTCCTGCCATGTTTGAATCTGTAATATAACTTGCCATGTTTACATGGGTGCCATCTTATCTTCTGATCCTTTTTGGCTTATGGTCAGTAAGGGACTTTTGATCTATGCAATTAGTAGAATCATGCCATGCCTTTGTTTGCCATGATATGTTCCTGTAACATGTTGTTTGCTTGCTCTAAACATTGCAACTTTGATGTTATTTACGCTAAAGTCTGGCTGTTATTATTTGCAATCTTTCCATGTCATTTTGAGCATGTTCTCTGATTTCTGGAGATAGCTCAGTGTTCATGTTTTGTTATTCTTTACCTGTAATTCATGCCCATGCCTTTTGTTATTATGTTGGGGTGCTGTAGCATGTTGTTTTGATGCTTGCAATATGCCTAGTTGCTGTTTTGGACAGATTGTTGGTATGACTTGTATAGAGTATGTGTTACACCGTTGCTCCGTTTTGAGTGTGCTCTATATGAAACTTGCTTGTTTTTGCATGTAGTTTCGTATTATCATGTTGCATCCTTGTTTTGAGGTGCTTGCTTGATGTTTGTATGCATTTTGCATCAATGTCATGTTTAACTTGTTTTGCTCATATCTTCTAGGCCGTAGCTCCAAATCTAATGAACTTTATATGTAACTTTGACTAGAATTTCGCGTAGATCATCTTGGTGATCTTTAACTTGCTGTTTAACAACTTGAACATAAGGTTTATTTAGTTCTGGACCAATTTCTAAATTTGCATATGAGGACTTACCGGAATTGTTATATGTTGTTCCCGGCCTCATTTAAACTTGCCTTGATGTGTTCTTCTTGTTTGCATCATCTCTTGTCATGAGTAGCTTCATGTAGCCTGTCATGCATCATGCTTGTTGTGCATCATGCCTTGTTCTTGTGTGGTGTGTTTACTATGTTGTGTGCTTCTTCTCGATAGTTCCCGTTTTGTTGCGATCGTGAGGATGCGTTCGTCTACGTGTGGTTCGTCTTCATGACTTCATCTTCTTCATGGACTCGTTCTTCTTCCTTGCGGGATTTCAGGCAAGATGACCGCTACCCTGGATCTCACTACTATCATTGCTATGCTAGTTGCTTCGTTCTATCACTATGCTGCGCTACCTATCACTTGTTCATCAAGCCATCCCATATTGCCATGAACCTCTAACCCTTGACACCTTTCCTATGCAAATCATTGTTTGGCTATGTTACTGCTTTGCTCAGCCCCTCTTATAGCGTTGCTAGTTGCAGGTGAAGTTGAAGATGTCTCCATGGTGGACAGGGTTATGTTGGGATACCACAATATCTCTTATATTATTAATGCATCTATATACTTAGTAAAGGGTGGAAGGCTCGGCCTTATGCCTGGTGTTTTGTTCCACTCTTGCCGCCCTAGTTTCCATCATACCGGTGTTATGTTCCCGGATTTTGCGTTCCTAACGCGGTCGGGTGATTTATGGGACCCCCCTGACAGTTCGCTTTGAATAAAACTTGTCCAGCAAGGCCCAACCTTGGTTTTAACATTTGCCTCACTACCACCTACTTTTCCCTTGGGAGTCGCTCTCTTGAGGGTCATCTTTATTTTAGTCCCCCCGGGCCAGTGCTTGTCTAAGTGCTGGTTCGAACCGAGTAGACTGTGGGGCCCCCTCGGGGCAACTCGAGGTCTGGTTTTACTCGTAGGATGTCTCATCCGGTGTTGCCCTGAGAACGAGATATGTGCAGCTCCTATCGGGATTGTCAGCGCATCGGGCGGCTTTGCTGGTCTTGTTTTACCATTGTCAAAATGTCTTGTCAACCGGGATTCCGAGACTGATTGGGTCTTCCTGGGAGAAGGTCTATTCCTTCGTTGATCGCGAGAGCTTGTCATGGGCTAAGTTGGGACACCCCTGCAGGGTATAAACTTTCGAGAGCCGTGCCCGCGGTTATGTGGCAGATGGGAATTTGTTAATGTCAGGTTGTAGATAACTTGACACCAGATCCGAATTTATACGCATCAACCACGTGTGTAGTCGTGATGGTCTCTTCTCGGCGGAGTCCGGGAAGTGAACACGGTTTCTGTGTTATGATTGACGTAAGTAGGTGTTCAGGATCACCTCTTGATCATTGCTAGTTGACGATCGTTCCTTTGCTCCTCTTCTCGCCCTCATTTGCGTATGTTAGCCACCATATCATGCTTAGTCGCTGCTGCAACCTCACCACTTTACCCCTTCCTTTCCCATTAAGCTTTGCTAGTCTTGATACCCATGGTAATGGGATTGCTGAGTCCTCGTGGCTCACAGATTACTACTATAACAGTTGCAGGTACAGGTTTTGCGATGATCCTGACGCGAGAGCGATGCTTGCTTGCGTTGAGTTCTTCTTCTGCTTCTTCGATCAGGGGATAGGTTCCAGGTCAGTAGCCTAGGCTAGCAGGGTTGATATTGTTTGAGTTTCTGTTTATGATTCATCCGTAGTCGTATGTTGTTCTTGTATGTTGTATTGTTGTATTCGTGTGGCATTGTATGTTTTGTATGTATCCCCATCTATTATGTAATGTTGATGTAATGATATCCACCTTGCAAAAGCGTCTTCAAGATGCGCTTCTATCCTTGGTGGGACCTTCGAGTTCCTTTAGGATAGGGTCGCATCTTGGGCGTGACAAGTTGGTATGAGAGCCTCAACCGACCTTAGGAGCCCCCTTGATTGATCGTGTAGTTTGGCCGTTGTTGAGTCTAGAAGAAAACTGTTTTTGGAGTCTAGTTATATCGGAGAGTAGGAATTCTTTTTACTCCTCTGCCCCTTCGTCGCTCTGGTGAGGAATCTTGACGTAGGTGTTTTGTATTACTCCTCTTCCCATTCAAATTTTTCTTTAGGATCACGCGGTTAGTTTTCGTTCGTTGTCCATCCTCTTTTGTCCGGTGCATCTCTTGTCAAGTCGACTCGAACCTCTTTGTCTTTGGGAGATCAATCCTCAGCTCTTTTCAATCGATGTTGTTCCCCTGTTCGAAGTTGTCCTTGTTTTTCCCACCCGCCCTCCCTTTTTCATTCTCGAATCCGGAGCCTGTAATCGAGTATCCATCCTACTCGGGCGAAGTCTTTGTTTTCTTTCCTCAATTATTTCAACCGGTGTTTTCTCTTCAATTTATTCATCAGTTCTCCCTTCCAGTTGCCTTTGTTTTCCCGCCCTCCCGCCCTTTTTCTTCCCGGAGCCTGAGTCTCTTTTGACCATCAATTTCATTCGTACGGAGACTCTTCAGTCTTTCGTCAATTATTTCAACCGGTGAATTCTCTTTTGTTTGACATTCTTCATCTCTTTTCCGGTGCATTCAATTCAAGTTTTTTTTTGGTGTTGATCGTATTCTTTCCGTCAGCTCAAATATTTCCCTTTGCTCGTTCGCCTCGACATCTAATCATTCCGGAATTCGGAAGAAATCTCAGGAGATTTGTCTGTGTTTGAATTAATTTGAGGTTGTCACCTCATTCAAATATTTCAATTGTTCCAGTGCATCATCTATCACTTCAACAATCCTTTCCAACTGTGTTCTATTTTAGTGGGCCCTAACCCACAGGTCTTTTCCCAGGATCTTACCTGACTCTTCTAATTCCCCCGGAGCTATTCTCAAATTCTTTTCAAGGGTGACGTAAGTATGAATTTCATCAGTCAGATGCCTTCTCCAAGATCGCTTTCAAATTCTTTTCATTGTTGGTTCAACCCCTTTGCTTTTCATTCTCCCGGAGTATCTCAGTAATTTTGGTGGTGTTTTCCGTCGCCATTTGAAGACCGAAGAAGAGTTTTTCCTCTAAATCTTGTCCGTTCCCCAGGGGATTCACGGTCCTAGCTCAATGTTATGCTATCAAATTGTTTCTAGTCATGCAAATTCAATTCATCCATCCGGAGCATTTCAGGAGTTGCTTTCTCTCTCGATCATCCGGAGGCCACCTTTTTCGGAAGATTTCTTCATTCTAAGTTTTCAGATTCGTCCTCCAATTATTCTATATCCGTGCCCCTTCGTTCATCTCAATATTCTTCTGGTGCTTCGTTCAAGTATTCTTCAATCAGTTCGCGATCTCTTTGTTCTTTTGCATCTAAATCCCCTCTAGCTTATTTGTTCTTCTAATTCTTCCCAGTGATTCATTCTCTTTCATCAGTCATTTTGAATTCTTACGGTGGTTCGTTCAAGATTCTTTTTCTTTCATCATCATTTTAATTCATTCGTTCTTTTCAATCCTACCGGTGATTCATGAAGACCTTCTCAAGTTTGCGATATGTCACTTCTCAATCCTTTTTCAAGAAGAATAAGTAGTATGCAAAATCCATTGCTTGTCATCAATTTAATTTGGTGAGGATAGCATAACGTAAATCTTATTCTTATTTCATCCAAGTGAGTAATCCCTTCCTTTGGAGTTTGTTCTTGGTGAATAAATTCTAGTTCCAAGTGTTTCATCTTTTCTTTTCCGGAGTTCAAATTTCCTCTGCCATCTCGTTGGTAGCCCCATCTAAATCATCGCAGAGCCTTAATCTTATTCTTTCCATCCTTGAATTCTATCTCGTCATCCTTTTGTTTACCAGAGTTCTTCATGGCGTTCTTCATGATAAAATTCATTCTTCAAGAGTTCATCAAGTATTATTCCATCCTCTCAAGCTCGTGTTCCATTCTTCCATGTTTCAACCGGAGTGCTGCCTAAATTCTTTCAGTCTTATTCGTTTCTTTTCTCATTCTAACCACTCCGGTTAGTACGAGTGATTTCATAGCCTATCTGATTCCGTGAGCTTTCGATTCTCGTCATTCTCGTTGTTCCTCTCTTTTCTAGAGTGCTCTCGATTCTTTGTTTCCTCTCTTGATTTCTTGTTTCACCTCATCCCTTTTCCCTTCCATCTCGGTCCTAAGATCTCGGGACGAGATCTCTTGTTAGTGGAGGAGTGTTGTAACGCCCCGGATTCGATGCGCCAGGTGTCTTCCATTTATTCGTCGTCTTTGCCATGTCATTTGCTTGCGTGCTGCATTTTGCCATGTCATCATGTGCTTTTCATTTTGCATACGTGTTCGTCTCATGCATCCGAGCATTTTCTCCGTTGTCCGTTTTGCAATCCGGCGCTCCTATGTCATCCGGCGTTCCCCTTTTCGTCTCCTGTTGTGAGCGGGTGTTAAACGTTCTCGGAATGGACCGAGTCTTCCCAAGCGGCCTTGGTATAACACCGGTAGACCGCCTGTCAAGTTTCGTGCCATTTGGAGTCCGTTTGATACTCCAACGGTTAACCGGGAAACCGTAAAGCCTCTTTTGTTGCAGCCCAACACCCCTTCCAAAGTGGCCCAAAACCCACCAAACTCCCCTCCATGCTCTCGGTCGTTCGATCACAATCGCGTGGCTGAAAACCGCACCTCATTTGGACTCTCCTAGCTCCCTCTACCTATAAATATGCCCTCTCCCCCGAAATTCGCGGTCTAACCCTAGCCTTCCTCTTCCTCGCGCCGCCGGACACGTCCGCCCGCGCTGGACATGTCCGCCGAACGCGTCGCTCCAGCCAATCCCGTCGCGCCACGTCAGCCGCCGCCGCGCCACCCACTCAGCCGCCGCCACTGTCCTTCCCCGTCCTGCGCCGCGCCGCCAAGGTTCGCCAGTTCGCCAAGGGCCCTGCATGAGTCGGCAGCCTCAGCACCCAGGCAGCGCCCGAAGGCCAGCGTCGCTGCTTCGCTGGCGCGGGCCGGCAGCGCCTCGCCGGAGCTCACAGACGCCCGCGCCGCGCGCCACCGACGGCGCCTCTGCTCCGCCGCCTGCTGAGCCCCTCGCGCCGTCGCCGCCCCCGCCGGATCCGGGGCGGACCGGCGGTGCCGCCTCTGCCAGCAGCCTCGCCGGCGACCGCTGCCTCGCCCGCCGCCGCCGCAGCTCCGGCCATGAGCTCGCCGGAGCTCAGCGCCTCGCTCCGGCCGGACAGACCGGCCTCCGCGTCCCCGGCGACCTCCCGCCCACTCGGCGCGCCAGACCTCCGTCTCCGCCGTCTCCGCGAAGTTCCGGCCAGATCCGCCGCCATCCTCGATCCCCGCGCCGAATTGACTTTTTCCCGAGGTTGAAAATCCACCAAGTCCCCGAGATATTTACATAATTATGCCTTGATCATCATGCTGTATCTCTGCATCTGTAGCTCCGTTTCGTGCGTGTAATATGTCAAATTGTTCGTCTCAACGAGTACTTCATTTCATTCCATTGCATCATTTTCATTTGAGCTCATCTTGATGCCCGAAATGTTGTTGGAAGAGTGCATGTTGATGTTAATCTGCTGAAACTGTTATAACTTGCTCATTTGTCATTTTTGCCATGATTGATGTTTGCATCCTATGGGGTTGATGTCTACATGTGTTTTGATCTATGCCATGCCATCTTTCCAGGGGATTATGCCATGTATTTTTGTGATCAATTTGGTGACTAGCACAAGCATGCAAACTAGGCTTCGTGATATTGCTGATTTTAGTCCCTGTTCTGCTGTTATTTTGATGCCATGTAAACTTGATGCTACAGAGAGATCCATGCATATTTTGAGATACTTCAGTAAGGGTGTTTTGAACATATGGTTGTTGTCTATCCATTCATGCCCTTGTTTGCAATTATGGAGTAGTCTAGCATGTCATTTTGGTGCTCTACTTTTGCTTCAAAATGTTTCCTGGCAGATTGTTTATTTGTTATTCAATTTAGCCAAGGTTACTATAGTTGATCCTTGCATGCTATGGACTTGTTCTTGCCTTGGTTTGTTTTACAAACATGTCTTCTTGATGATGCAATGACTTGTGGTGAGTGAATCGAGCTTGTTAAGTAGTGTACTTGCTGTTGCTGTTTTGCTAGGCAGATTCTGTTATATTTTGTTGCTATGTAAACATGCTTCTACTAATCATTCTATGCATAATCTGGAGATGTCCTATAAACATGTTTTGATCTATATGTCATGCTCTATCCGTCCATGCCCCTGGTAGCATTTATAGCCTGATGTAGATTGTTCATATCTTGCTCTAAAGTTGCTTGATAATGTTGCTATCAGCCTGTTAACATTAAGTTCACTAGTTCCCATGTGTTTTGCTAGTGTTCCATGAACCCTATGACCTTGCTCTTGCCATGCTTAACTTCACAAACATGCCTTCGTACTGGTGGGTGCCTTGTCATGCCATGTATTGCTCTGTGGTGAGTGGTTCAAGCTCACCAACATGCCTACTTATTGTTGTTCCTGCCATGTTTGAATCTGTAATATAACTTGCCATGTTTACATGGGTGCCATCTTATCTTCTGATCCTTTTTGGCTTATGGTCAGTAAGGGACTTTTGATCTATGCAATTAGTAGATTCATGCCTAGTTGCTGTTTTGGACAGATTGTTGCTATGACTTGTATAGAGTATGTGTTACACCGTTGCTCCGTTTTGAGTGTGCTCTATATGAAACTTGCTTGTTTTTGCATGTAGTTTCGTATTATCATGTTGCATCCTTGTTTTGAGGTGTTTGCTTGATGTTTGTATGCATTTTGCATCAATGCCATGTTTAACTTGTTTTGCTCATATCTTCTAGGCCGTAGCTCCAAATCTAATGAACTTTATATGTAACTTGACTAGAATTTCGCGTAGATCATCTTGGTGATCTTTAACTTGCTGTTTAACAACTTGAACATAAGATTTATTTAGTTCTGGACCAATTTCGAAATTTACATATGAGGACTTACCGGAATTGTTATATGTTGTTCCCGGCCTCATTTAAACTTGCCTTGATGTGTTTTTCTTGTTTGCATCGTCTCTTGTCATGAGTAGCTTCATGTAGCCTGTCATGCATCATGCTTGTTGTGCATCATGCCTTGTTCTTGTGTGGTGTGTTTACTATGTTGTGTGCTTCTTCTCGATAGTTCCCGTTTCGCTGCGATCGTGAGGATGTGTTCGTCTACGTGTGGTTCGTCTTCGTGGCTTCATCTTCTTCATGGACTCGTTCTTCTTCCTTGCGGGATTTCAGGCAAGATGACCCCTACCCTGGATCTCACTACTATCATTGCTATGCTAGTTGCTTCGTTCTATCACTATGCTGCGCTACCTATCACTTGTTCATCAAGCCATCCCATATTGCCATGAACCTCTAACCCTTGACACCTTTCCTATGCAAACCATTGTTTGGCTATGTTACCGCTTTGCTCAGCCCCTCTTATAGCGTTGCTAGTTGCAGGTGAAGTTGAAGATTTCTCCATGGTGGACAGGGTTATGTTGGGATACCACAATATCTCTTATATTATTAATGCATCTATATACTTGGTAAAGGGTGGAAGGCTCGGCCTTATGCCTGGTGTTTTGTTCCACTCTTGCCGCCCTAGTTTCCGTCATACCGGTGTTATGTTCCCGGATTTTGCGTTCCTAACACGGTCGGGTGATTTATGGGACCCCCCTGACAGTTCGCTTTGAATAAAACTTGTCCAGCAAGGCCCAACCTTGGTTTTAACATCTGCCTCACCACCACCTACTTTTCCCTTGGGAGTCGCTCTCTCGAGGGTCATCTTTATTTTAGCCCCCCCCCCCCCGGGCCAGTGCTTGTCTAAGTGCTGGTTCGAATCGAGTAGACAGCGGGGCCCCCTCGGGGCAACTCGAGGTCTGGTTTTACTCGTAGGATGTCTCATCCGATGTTGCCCTGAGAACGAGATATGTGCAGCTCCTATCGGGATTGTCGGCGCATCGGGCGGCTTTGCTGGTCTTGTTTTACCATTGTCGAAATGTCTTGTAAACCGGGATTCCGAGACTGATCGGGTCTTCTGGGAGAAGGTCTATTCCTTCATTGATCGCGAGAGCTTGTCATGGGCTAAGTTGGGACACCCTGCAGGTATAAACTTTCGAGAGCCGTGCAGCGGTTATGTGGCAGATGGGAATTTGTTAATGTCCGGTTGTAGATAACTTGACACCAGATCCGAATTAAAATGCATCAACCGCGTGTGTAGCCGTGATGGTCTCTTCTCGGCGGAGTCCGGGAAGTGAACACGGTTTCTGTGTTATGATTGACGTAAGTAGGTGTTCAGGATCACCTCTTGATCATTGCTAGTTGACGATCGTTCCTTTGCTCCCCTTCTCGCCCTCATTTGCGTATGTTAGCCACCATATCATGCTTAGTCGCTGCTGCAACCTAACCACTTTACCCCTTCCTTTCCCATTAAGCTTTGCTAGTCTTGATACCCATGGTAATGGGATTGCTGAGTCCTCGTGGCTCACAGATTACTACTACAACAGTTGCAGGTACAGGTTTTGCGATGATCCTGACGCGAGAGCGATGCTTGCTTGCGCTGAGTTCTTCTTATGCTTCTTCGATCAGGGGATAGGTTCCAAGTCGGCAGCCTGGGCTAGCAGGGTGGATATTGTTTGAGTTTCTGTTTATGATTCATCCGTAGTCGGATGTTGTTCTTGTATGTTGTATTGTTGTATTAGTGTGGCATTGTATGTTTTGTATGTATCCCCATCTATTATGTAATGTTGATGTAATGATATCCACCTTGCAAAAGCGTCTTCAAGATGCGCTTCTATCCTTGGTGGGACCTTCGAGTTCCTTTAGGATAGGGTCGCATCTTGGGCGTGACAGTAATGATATGGTGAGTAGTGTTGGTAATTGCAATGATGACAGTATGCTTATTGTGGATGATCCTTCATCACTATATTATTGCAATGCTCCTTCTTTGGGCTTTAACACTTCGAGCACTCCAAATGTTTCACATGCTTGTGTTGATAGTCCTTGCATATCATGTAGAAATTGCTTGACTAAATCTCATGATGATATGCTTGCTATGTCTTGTTGCCATGATAAAAATGCATCTATTTCCTCGAATTGTTGTGCTAACAATGTAGAGGAAACTGAACACTCCATGGAATAAGATGTGGTGTTTAATGGTGCCTCAAGGGATCCTACATCATCATCTATTACTTTTTGCCTTATGGCTAAGGCGTCAAAGGGATCTCCTACTTTGTACCCCAATATGTCTCTTGATGATGATGTTGATGCTAATGATGATGAGGATAATAATGAAGAGAATGATAATGTTGCCTCCTTAAAAACTAAGGGGGAAATGATTTTTAAAGCTCTTCATAAAAATAAAATTGCTCGTTCCAACTTCATGGAAATTATGTCCATTGCTACTGAGAGCAAGAAATATATTGATGAGTTGGAATATCGTCTTGAGGAACATGAGGTCACCATTAATAAAATGGAAGGTCATGGGCGTGATTACGCTAATGAGATTGCAGACCTCTCTCAAGCTCTTGAACTTGAACAAACCACCAAGGAATCTCTTGAGGAGACTTTTGCTCTAGAATTGTCTAGAGTGAAGGAATCTACTGATAGAGCTCTTGAGGTGGCCAATGTTTTTGAAACTAAAAATGCTAAGCTTGAAGTTGCTCATGCTAGACTCCTTGAGGATTTTGAGCACCTCGAAAATGGCTCAAGGGTCATCAAGGGTGAGCTCATCAAACTCACCGAGTCTCATGCTCAACTTGAAGCTTCTTATTTAAAAGAGCTTGCCAAGTTGCCTTCTCCTCTTGTTGTTAATGATGATGCTTGTGCTACTAATTCTATTACTTGTGAAGCATCCATTTTGAAGGAGAATGTTGAGCTACGGGCTCAACTTGAGGTGCTATCTTGCAATTATGGGAAATTGGAAGAAAGTCATGAAAAGCTCTCAAGCTCTCATGATGATCTTCTAGTATCCCATAGTGTGCTAAAGATAGCTCATGAGGCCATGATTTCTAAGGTAACATCTAGTGAGCCTCATGTGGATACTAGCACTACTTCTAGTCAAAATAGTATATTGCCATGTGCTAGTCCTTGTAATTCATCTACTCACAATGTTGGTACATCTTGTGATGAATTGCTTTCCTTGCCTTGTTGCTCTAACGATGAAGCTTATACTTCCTCTAGTACTTGTGTTGAGACTAACCATGTAGAGGAAATCAAAGAGCTCAAGGCCCAAGTCACTTCTTTGAAGAAAGAATTGGAAAAGTGTCATGAAGGGAAATCCACACTCTACAATATCTTGAGTGTGCAAAAATCCCCCAATGACAAAGGTGGACTTTGATTCAACTCCAATAAGAAGAAGAAGTCCAAGATGAACAAAAAGAAGGGTTAAGAAAAAGTCAAGAATTCGGCCAAGATTGTTTGCTTCAAGTGCAAAGTAGAAGGGCATCATGTTAGATCTTGCCCATTGAAGAAGAAGGCTGTCGGTGTCAAAACCGGCGGATCTCGGGTAGGGGGTCTCAAACTGTGCGTCTAGGCGGATGGTAACAGGAGACAAGGTACACGATGTTTTTACCCAGGTTCGGGCCCTCTCGATGGAGGTAAAACCCTACTCCTGCTTGATTGATATTGATGACATGGGTAGTACAAGAGTGGATCTACCACGAGATCAAGGAGGCTAAACCCTAGAAGCTAGCCTATGGTATGATTGTTGTAATGGTTGTTCCTCCTACGGACTAAAACCCTCCGGTTTACATAGACACCGGAGAGGGCTAGGGTTACACAGAGTCGGTTACAATGGTAGGAGATCTACATATCCGTATCGCCAAGCTTGCCTTCCACGCCAAGGAAAGACCCATCCGGACACGGGACGAAGTCTTCAATCTTGTATCTTCATAGTCTTGGAGTCCGGCCGATGATGATAGTCCGGCTATCCGGACACCCCCTAGTCCAGGACTCCCTCAAAGGCCATTAGTGTCAAGCAACAAGGGAAGAGGGCACAAGTTCAATCTCATGCTGAACCTCAAGTTGAAGAAAGGCCACTTCCCAAGAAGACTCAAGCTAATGCTTCTCTTGTGGAAAAATCAAGTGAGAAGAAAGTGAAGAGTAGATGTTGCTACTTATGTCGTGAGAAAGGTCACGTCGCTTCTTCATGCACTAGTGGTAACTTATCCAACCCAATTATTATTGATGATATCTATTCTCTTTGGAAGGATAAGGTTGGCAATGTGTTTGCCAAGTTTGTTGGTACTCAAAGTGGTGTCAAGAAAAGAACCATTTGGGTAGCCAAGCCTATTGTGACTAACCTCTTAGGACCCAACTTGGTTGGGGACCAACAAGCTCAAACTTGATCAATAGGTGTTTTTGGAGGTCATTGGAGACTTGGCTACATTATGAAGAATTAAGGGGACTTCATCTTTCTTGTTGTCTCAAGCCAAGTCAATTGGGTTGTCAAGTTTCTATCTTATATCCAATGTGCCTCCTTGCGGTAACTTGTACTTAAATTGTTTACATTGAAAGTTACTTGCCCCTTTGCATGTTTTGGTTTTGTTCATCGCATGTGTTTGTATATGATGTGTCTCCAAATTGCCTTTGTGTATGTTGGTCTGCACATCATGTACTTGTGTGTCGTTCGTTGAGCCTTAGTGCATCTTGTTTATTTCTGAGTTGGCTCTTGTGAGAGATTAATGGAATATCCATTATGGGGGAGTGGTGTGCTCTGTGCACCTCACAATCCTATAAATGTGTGCACATGAGTAATACCATCTAGTATTGATATTTTAAGATTATCTAGTCGTTAGGTGGTATATCTCTCATGAGAAATTCAAATTCTAAAAATTCCATTGATTATCTCGTGTTGGATCCTCTTATTGCCTCTTGTTATGTTTTCTTCATTGGTATCACATTATGGGGGAGTAATATGCTATGTATATTACTAGCCTAGAAAATGTGTACATTTGAGATGTTGTCACCTAGTGTTGATATTGTAGATTATCTTGTTCCTAGGTGGCATGTTAGCTCTACAAGTTGCAATTTGCTTGTGTGTGGTGTGAAGATGATGTTGATATCCTTGCTATCTACCACCGAATTCTTTCCATCTACTTCTTGTCTTTTGACAATTGGTAGTCATTTATGTGTGGTAGAATTTATTGATCATCTTTACATTGGCTTTTGTTTTACTTGCCTTTTCTCTTGCCAAGGATTGTGTCAACTCCCGTTGTCCTTCATACCATTTGTGGATCTTGTTTATTTCTTGTTCTTGTCTAGTGTTTTCTAGATATAGTGAAAGCGGTGATCCCACCTTGTGCATTTTTTATTCAAATACAAATCCTATATAATGCACAACTCGTGGGGGAGCTATTCTATTTTCTTCAGAACACTCTTCTTGTGATCCTTTTCAAGTGTGTTTTGGTGGAAGGCAAGCCATTTCTTTTTGGTACTTTGTGCCGTCATGAAACTTTGTTGAGATCTTGGTTTGTTTGGATCCATCCTCTCTTTGGGAGTTTGACATCTTTAGTTTAGTGTGTATCAATGGATATCTCATTCCTTGATGTATCTTTAATGATATCTTCCAAGTGATGATTTCTCCATTTGGTATCCTTTTCACTTGGCATTTCTTTGTCTTTTGGTTTTGGATTTTGAAAGTCTTGAGCATGCATGTTTACTTCATGTATTTCATTTGGCATGCTTTCTTTCTTTGACTCAATATATAGGGGAAGCTCCACCTAGTCTCAATTTCGATGAGATGTGCATGAAATTCATTTTCATATCTATATGCACATATTTATGTGGAGTTTGTCCTATGTATTGGTGTTTCTAACTATTTGGTCCCGATGAGTTTGGGTACTGTTTAGTTTGTGTTGTTCTTCTAGGAACATTTGGAGATGCATTGGATGCTCGGCTCACTCACAAGGAAGGTGTTGTCACCATGTGCATATTGGAGTCAAGCTAGGATGATCAATGAACTACTATCTACCTTCAATTGGTATCTACTACATCCTTCCAATGATATCTCGGTAACAACTATCTATTCATGCTTTCCCCTCTTGCATTCAACCTTGTGTAGGTTGTATCTTGGCATGATATTCATTTCATATCTTGTGATACTTGTTTCCTTTCTCAAAGCATCCCAACGATGATCTCTGTTGCTAGTTGTGATGCCCTTGATGGATGTGTGTTTGGACTTCATTTATATACAATAAGACCATATCTAGCCAAGTGCTATGCTTTCAAGCAAATATCTTATTCGTATATTTATGACTTCCTTGTGGATATTTTGTTCCTTCGTGTTGTAACTATTTCGGGTGTACATCCTTCTTTGTAGATATATATATCATCATGATTTCGTCTACATAGAACCTTATACACTTGAGAGGAATTACATCTCTAGTTGATATCCTTTCTTTCACGTCCACCTTGTCTTTCTTATGTTATTTCTTTGGTGGCTCCGTGAAAGCTTTTGCCTTGAGTGCGTGTCCTCTATCGTTGCATCTTGATGCACTCTTGTGTGGTGAAGATTATTTTCCTCATGCTTATCTTTACGAGGCTTTTGCCATATTAATTGGCATCCCTCATCTTGATGAGGCTTTCATCTTCTATCTTCACCATGGGTTGTCACAAGCATAAGTTCTTTATATGCTTATTAGTAAGCTTGTGAACCCATTTGCTAGTTGTGTGTGGGAATGATGGGCCTTGTACCGTGTGCCTCATTCTTTCAAGACTATGTTGATGCTTAATGCTCATCCTAATTTTAGTCTTCTCAAGTGCTTCGCCATGACTCACACACATCATTTTGGTTGAGCCTATTCTTAAGTTGCCTCTTTTAAATGTTGCTCAACCATGTGCTTGTTGCAAGCGCTAGGCTTTGTTTCCTATATGCTCACTAGCACTGGATGTGAGTTTCTATTGATTTTGGGGGAGCTATGATCCTATTTTGTGCACTTTGTATTCAAATACAAAAATTCTTATGTGTGCACAAATCATGGGGAGCTTCTCTAGTTTCTTTAGAACACTCCTTTGCGCTTATCATAATATCTTTATTCTTGTGGCATGTAGGATCATTGGTCTAGTTGGTTCAATTGATATCCGTTGATTGCTTGCTTCAATTGGTATCTTCTGATTGCTTGTGTCTCTCTTTGTTATGTCTTTGTGTCATATCTTTTTGTTGCAATATTTGGGCCTCAATATAGTTTTTCTTCCTCCAAGTATCGGCAGTTGGATATGTGTATTGCATTCCACTCTCTTGTTGAGAAATACACAATTTATGGAGGAACACCTTTTATTTTGGCCTTCTCAGCTTTTCACCCATTTTGGCAATCGATGCCAATGGGGAGGAGTTTCAGAGAGTTTTGTGGAGAAGTCTTATGAGTTTTCTCCTTGCTTTGGTTTTGGTTCCTAAGCATTTGCATCTCATTCTCATGCATCATTGGTTGTTGCATTGCATGGTGATGCATAATTCCTTGTATAAACTCTCTTGAAAGTGATTGTCATCAATTACCAAAATGGGGGAGACTGAAAGAACATGTGGTGCCCCCATGTTTGGTTTTGGCAATTGATGACAATCTCTATGGACTAATGGTTGCCTTGAGTTATATTTGAAGGGTTTGTCCATAGGCTTTTCTTGGAGCCCATTTTTTGGTCTCAAGGAGAGTTTGTGATGACCATGGTGCTATTAAGGAATTATCCAAAGATCGGTCATGTGAGTGTTGAGCTTATTGCAAGCATGTCTTGAAGAAGAAGATTGTGTGATCATTCATGTCTACCTTCAAGACATCATCCAAATGAAGAGAGTTGGAAAGATTCAAGGTTGATCAAGACTAAGTCAAGAGTGAATCAAGTTGATCAACTCACAAAGTGTAGAAGATGTACCGAGAGGGATCAAGTGATCCCATGGTATGGTAAGCATTGGCCATTGCACTCTTTGTACTAACCCACGGTCTATGTGAGAGTTCTATGTGGGGTTAGGTACGTGTCCATGGGCTTGCGTCAAGAGGCAGATATCATACAACCCATGGAAAGGATGACATCAAGTGGTGATCGTCATCAAGATTGTCGTGTGCAAGTTCAAGTGGAGCATCACGAAGAGATCAAGGGCTTGAATCTTGCCATCCATTGTGGTGTCAATGGACTTGTGAAGATGTGCCTAAGAGTGGCTCACCCATAGTGGACTATGGGGGAGCAATCATCTAGTCTTCATCGAGCCAACGCAATCAAGAAAGGTGGTCCAACTTGAGGGAGTCAAGATCGTCTTCATCTAGCTCAAGTGGACCATGTGCAAGGCAAAGGTTTGCCCTTGATAGGTTTTCTATTTTACCTGTCTCGTGGTGGTAGTTGGGAGACTGAGTTATAGGATCGTTTGTCGTACTACCAAGGGGGGCTCTCAAGTTGGTAGCTTGATCATATCGTTAGTAGAGAGCTCAAACCATTGCATCCTTGCATAATGTTTCTTGGTTCTTGTTTGGTTATCTTTGTGAGTCTTAGAGCTTATGGTCATCTTGATGAGAAGCTTGAGTTCATCGAAAACGGAGTTCGCATGCGTCTTCGATGATGTTTTCGGTGTTGGAGGTTTTACCGGTCTTATCCAATGAAGGGTTCTCATCATTTTCTTATGGGACTTTTCTCATTTGCTTATTCTTGATATTTATATCAAGATTGTGTTAGCCCATGTCGTTAGCTTTCCAACAAACTTGGTTTCGTTGAATTCGGAGTCCGTTTGCAAAAGTTGTGGTTGTTTTGGTAAAGGCTGTAGCGGTACTACCGCGACTAGAGCGGATATAATTTTTTACTACCGCTCCAGAGCAGTACTACCGCGGCTCCTAAGCGGTAGTACCGCTCCGGACCAAAATCTCGTGTTTTGCTCAGCGGAAGTAGGCACAGAAGTATTTTTTTAGTACCGCTTGCAAGCAGTAGTACCTCTACCATTTGCGGTAGTACCGTGAGGTCGAGCGGTAGTACCGTGAGGACGAGCGGTAGTACCGCTCCGGCGGTTCTACTGGCCTTTTGCCTCCTCGCTGTTGTTTTTCAAAGGGGTACTACCGCCCTAGCGGTTGTACCGCTCCTTGGAGCGGTAGTACCGCTCTGTGCTGGCTGTGAGCATAACGGTTGGATTTTTTTTCCCACCTATAAAAGGGGGTCTTCTTCCCCAATGAACCTTATCCTTTGATCTCGTGTTCTTTCCCCATTGTTGACCTTCTTCGAGCTTGCTATCTCTCAATCCCTTCAATGATTCTTGCTAGTTCTTGAGGGAAAAGAGAGAGGAGATCTAGATCCACATTTCCACCAATCACTTTCTCCTCTTAGTGAGGGGAACCCCTTGGATCTAGATCTTGGAGTTCTTCGTGTTCTTCTTTCGTTCTTCCTCTCATTTTCCTCCCTAGAATTAGTTGCTTTGGTGGGATTTGGGAGAGAAGGACTTAGGCACTCCGTGTGCCCTTGCCATTGCATTTGGTGCATCGGTTTGAGTTCTCCATGCGATACGTGGAAGTTACAAGTTGAGAAGCTTATTACTCTTGGGTGCTTGGTGCCCTTGAGCTTGTTCCTCTTGGGTGCTTGGACGCCCTAGACGGTTGGTGGTGTTCGGAGCTCCATCATTGTGGTGTAAAGCTCCGGCAAGCGTCGGGGTCTCCAATTAGGTTGTGGAGATCGCCCCGAGCAATTTGACGGGTACCGGTGACCGCCCCCAAGGGTCGCCAAAGTGTACGAGTTCGGTGACCGCCCCCAAGGGTCGCCATTTGTACGGGTTCGGTGACCGCCCTCAAGGTCCCTTAGTGGAATCACGGCATCTTGCATTGTGCGAGGGCGTGAGGAGATTACGGTGGCCCTAGTGGCTTCTTGGGGAGCATTGTGCCTCCACACCGCTCCAAACGGAGATTAGCATCCGCAAGGGTGTGAACTTCGGGATACATCGTCGGCTCCGCGTGCCTCGGTTATCTCTTACCCGAGCCCTTTACTTATGCACTTTACTTTGTGATAGCCATATTGTTCTTTGTCATATATCTTTCTATCACATAGTTGCTTATCTTGCTTAGCATAAGTTGTTGGTGCACATAGGTGAGCCTAGTTGTTGTAGGTTTTGTGCTTGACAAATTAACCGCTAGGTTTATTACGCATTTGTTCAAGCCTCTACCGTAATTATTTTAAAACGCCTATTCACCCTCCCCCCCTCTAGGCGACATCCACGATCTTTCATACGTATCACCCATCAAGGTATGATGTTCCTCTGAGACGGGTGCATGCCGCAATGTGTCCATCAATGTATCCGGCGCCGCAGGATCCCTCGAAGCAGCTGTAGGGGTACGGACTCCCTTCAAAGGAATATGTTTACTCGACCTTAGAGTCGTCTCTGGCTGTAGATCGGATAATCTGGGGGCTTTATTGTTGGTCCCCGTAGGGGCCGCACACCTTGGACCCTGTACGGCCGAAGTCTCACCTTCGGTCCTAGTCTTCATTGTCCCTCGCACCACTTGTTGATTGGAAGAGATCCTCTGGGACGACACCTCGGGGTAGTCTGCCCTATTGGGTGGGGAGATATGCGGAGGCATCTCGCTCTCCATAATCTCCGGAAGAAGATCCCCCGAGGAGGAGAACTGTTGAGGAAGGCTGCATGCCGGACTGCAAAACATATATTCTAAATATTACCCTTGCAACAAGGAAAGAACAGGATATGTTTAAAACACTCTTGTTCACTTATGCTTCAGTTAAGGGCTTGTCCTTACGAAGGAACTGCGTGACAATGTCGCCTCTCGAACCAGAACCCCCTGACAGGGATATCTTCCCTCGCTTAGAAGCCTTTATCTTCAAGTCTTTGGAGGCGGTCCTCTTCTTCCCATGGGGGAAGGGATGTTAGTTTCTCCTTCCCTTTCATCTTTGGAAGAGGGAGTTCCAATCTCCCCGGACGAGGTTTCTGGTGTACCTCTAGAATGGGGGCCACCCTGGGCCTTCTGGATCTTCTCCTTGTCTTCCTTCGCCGACACTTGATATGGTGCTGGAACCAGCATCCTTGTTAACACCGGATCAGTTGAGTCTTCGGGAGAGGGGCCGAACACCTAATTCTCTCCACCTTCTTTATCCAGCCCTGGCCGAGTATGGTTTTCTCAGTATATTGTTTCGAGAAATTTAACTAAGCTGTGTTTGGGAGTCGAGTGCTTACCGAGGTATCCGGATGGTTGCAGTCGAGGCTGATGTCCTCTGTAGTATCCGGCCACTGTTTTCATGTCTCGAAAAATAATTTCCACATTCCTCTGAGCGTCGTGCTGGAGAAGTGCTGAAGGGTTCGTGGTCCTTCCGGATTAAAATCCCACATGCAGAGAGGTCGTCGCTGGCACGGTAGGACCCGGCAGACTAGCATTACTTGGATTACGTTGATGAGACCGGTGTCCTTTTCAATGAGGCTCCGAATGCGGCTTTGCAGCGTCCGCACTTCATCAATTGATCCCCAGTCCAGCCCCTTATTAATCCATGACGCAAGCTGTAACGGAGGGCCAGATCGGAACACAGGTGTAGCTGCCCACTTGGTACCACGGGGTTCAGTGATGTAAAACCACTCCCGCTGCCATAGGTCGGAAGTTTCTGTGAAGGAGCCTTTTGGCCAAGGAGTATTGGTGAGTTTGCTTGCTGCAACACCACTGCACTCCGCTTGTTTCCCGTCGACTACCTTCGGCTTCACATTAAAGGTCTTGAGCCACAAGCCGAGGTGTGGGAGAACACGGAGGAAGGCCTCGCACACGATAATGAACGCCGAGACATGAAGAAAGGAGTCCGGAGCTAGATCGTGGAAATCTAGCCCGTAATAGAACATGAGCCCTCGAATGAAGAGATGAAGAGCGAACCCTAGCCCTCGGAGGAAGTGGGAGATGAATATGACCCTCTCGCTGGATTCGGGAGTAGGAATAACCTGCCCTTGAGCAGGAAGCCTATGGGAGATTTCCGCGGTAAGGTATCTTGCCTCACGGACTTCGCGATATCCTCCTCTGTGACAGAGGAAGCCACCCACCGACCTTGAGGGCTGGTTCCGGACATGACTGGGAAACGCGAAGCGATTAAATTGAACCTTGGGTGCTAGAACTCGAGGTGAGAGAGGTTGAGTAAAGGGTTGGCGTGAAGGAGAAAAGACAGGTCTTAGCCCCTTTATAAAGACGATGAATATCAAACGCCCGCTCCTAGGCCTTAAAACCTGCCTATTCCCAAGGAAACATGCCAACAGAACGGTTGGGTTACCCATGCCCGTATTGATGAGAATCCCGCAATAACGGGACACGATCTCTACTTTGACAAGACGTGCCAATGAAACCGCATCTCGAAATATGGAGCAGCAGGCTAAAAAACGGTTCGAATAATGGCCGGGCGGCGACGTGTTGTCACGCTACAAAAAGTTGTCAGCGGATTGGACTCGTGAAATACTATACTCTCTGCGGTTGTGTGTGGTATTTATTTTGTTGAGCCGGACACGTTTTCTATGTTCGAAGGAAGCTTTGGAGTATTCCGAGGAGGAACCCTCCTTGCAATGCCGAAGACAATCTGCGCGCCGGACACCTCGTCATTGAAGCCTGGTTCAGGGGCTACTGAGGGAGTCCTGGATTAAGAGGTCCTCGGACGGCCGGAATATGGAGCGTGGGCCGGACTATTGGGTCATGAAGATACAAGACAGAAGACTCTTTCCCGTGTCCGGATGGGACTCTCCTTTGCATGGATGGCAAGCTTGGCGTTCGGATATGTAGATTCCTTTCTCTGTAACCGACTTTGTACAACCCTAGTCCCCTCTGGTGTCTATATAAACCGGAGGGCTTAGTCCGTAGAGGAAATCATAATCATACAGGCTAGACTTTTAGGGTTTTAGCCATTACGATCTCGTGGTAGGTCAACTCTTGTAATACTCATATTCATCAAGATCAATCAAGCAGGAAGTAGGGTATTACCTCCATAGAGATGGCCCGAACCTGGGTAAACATCGTGTCCCCCGCCTCCTGTTACCATCAACCTTAGACGCACAGCTCGGGACCCCCTACCCGAGATCCGCCGGTTTTGACACCGACAAGGACCATATATCATCGAGGAGGTTTATCGTTCTGGAGCTATTAAAATAAATAATGTCGAAGGTACTAGGTTGTCAACGGGCAAAGAATAAAACATTATATCTCAGGTACGCCCATTTTTGTTAAAGCAATATTATCCAAACTATGACATCAGAAGAACACATAAAAGAAACCTTCCGGAACACTCCAGAATGACGAAAAAAGAGGAGGTGTGTGATACGCAAGTAAACGGACCCCGAAAAATCCGCAAAAATATTTTCTATCAATTTTGGTATATACTAAAAATTAGGAAAATAAGAGACAACCAGGAAGGTAACCCTGGTGGGCACAAGACACTGGGGCGCGCCTGGCTTGCCAGGCGCGTCCAGGTGGGTTGTGCCCACCTCGGGTACCTTCTGGACTCCGTTTTTCTCTTGTTTCCTTGTTTCCCAAGATAAAAAATCTTTATATACCCCCGAACCTATTTGACCACCGTATCACAGAGAAATTTTCTGCTCTTTTTTCTTGCTATTTTCTGACAGATCTAGATCACCATTGCCGCTTCAAGCTGCTCCAAGGACAAGTTATTCGAGAACGTCATCAACCAGTATTTGCGGGAGGTGATGCAGCACCCTCAAGCCATAGAGATGCATGAGGGGGTGCTCCACATCCGCAACATCCAGGGCCCCAACTGTACGGGGACCGTGGATGCCAGTCTCGAAGCCATGGAGCAGGAAGTCTTCAAGTGCAAGGGAATGGTGGAACGTGGACTCAAATCCAATCACCTCATGATCACAGACTACACCCGTGATCTCAAGGTGGATGGCAAATTCATCAAGTACATTGCCTTCACCTTCAACGAGCAAATCAACTTTCTGCAAAGAAAATATATGATCTCCAAAACCAAGTCTTAAATATGAGGCAAGGTTTAAAGGTATGAGTTTGGCTACCAGTTGCAGGACCCGCGAGACTCACTCCTCGTCTTATGATGGTGAGCCTTTGCCAAGGAAACCTGAAGATAAGATCGCTACTACCTCATCACCACCAAGTTCTTCATCACCAAAGGAGACTTGAGTATCGGGTATGGACACTCCCCTTGGCTTGTGCCAAGCTTGGGGGAGGTGTCCCGGTATCGTATCACCACCACTATCTTTGCCTTTATCTATTTTAGTTTGATCCTTAGTTATCTTTTGATTTAGTTGAATAAAAGTTTTAGTTTGATCCTTTCTTATCAAGTATTTGCTTAGTGATCTATCTTTCAATGTAATCGTGTGATATATAATAAAGTTTAGTTTGAGTTTTGCTTTCTTTAATTTCATGTTCCAACAAAAAGAAAGGAAATAAATGGAAAAGATCATATACTACTCTTATGGTAAGTAATGACATTACATAAGAGTATAAGTAGTAAAATTTATTGGAGATTTACAAACATAGTATTGGTCAATGATGCAATTCATGAAAGAATTAATAAGGGAAGAGAAGATTCACATGCAAATATACTATCTTGGACATCTTTTATGATTGTGAGCCCCCATCAAAATATTATATGCCAAAATTGTTGACGTTGGACAAGGAAGACAATGTAATGATTTATGTTTGTTCATATTCACATAGAAGTTATATTGTCATAGATCCTTTAACATGTGGTGCCTGCTCCCTATCTTTTCTAGCCAAAAATTCAGCACTAAGTAGAGATACTACTTGTGCATCCAAAAACCCTTAAACCCAAATCTTGTTTTGAGAGTCCACCATACCTACGTATGGATTGAGTAAGATCCTTAAAGTAAGTTGTCATCGGTGCAAAAAGTCAATAAAAATTGCTTCTAAATGTGTTAGATCATTTAGTGTAAGAGAAAATTAAGCGTTGTACAAACTTGTGATGGCCAAATAATAAAGGCGACAAACTGCATAACAAAGGGGCAATATAACGTGACGTTCTTTTGCATTAACAGATTGAGCATAAAACCAAAAAAGCGCATGGCAACCTTGGCTTCCCTCTACGAAGGGCCTATCTTTTACTTTTATGTATATACTTTTATGCAAGTCAAAGTATTCTTCCCTTTTTCCTTTTTATTTTCTCTTTTGCAAGCATCATGTGGTGAGGAAATATGTAGGCACATATATCCAGTTGAATATGGGTGAGCATGAATTATTATTGTTGACATCACCCTTGAGGTCAATAACTTGGGAGGCGGAATTATAAGCCCCTATCTTCCTATGTGTTTGGTTGAAACTTTTTGCTCATGTGTATGTGGTGAGAGTTAGCAATCATAGAAGATTATATGATGCTTGAGTATGTGGACTTGCCAAAAGGCTTCGGTACGTGACCCTTCCTGAAAAGATGATGAATTGTAGTTGCAAAGTTGACTGAGAACATAGTTTGTTGGTTTTTAGTAGAGTTTATGATTCATACTTCGATGTTGTGATGAATTGTTACTTGTTTATGAGAAGTTTGTGATAAAAGTTATGTGATAAAAGTTCTATAATAAAGTTTGTTGCTGTTATAATAATATACATGATGCTTCTATGTCCGTATTTTGTTTTTATCGACACTCTCTCTCTCTCTCTCTCTCTCTCTCTCTCTCTCTCTCTCTCTCTCTCTCTCTCTCTCTCTCTCTCTAAGCATGTGGACATGTTTTTCGGTTTCAATTTTCGCTTGAGGACAAGCGAGGTCTAAGCTTGGGGAGTTGATATGTCCATTTTGCATCATGTTTTCCTACTATTATTTATAATGTTTTTATGCATAATAATGCTTTATGGAGTAATTCTAATGCCTTTTCTCTCATAATATGCAAGGTTTACACAAAGAGTGAGAATGCCGGCAACTAGAATTTTGGACCTGAAAAAGCAACATCGGAGTTACCTATTCTGCACATCTCCGAATGAGCTGAAACTTCACGGAGATTTTTTATGGAGTATTTAAGAATTATTGAAGAAAATAACCATCAGAGGGGGCCCACCAGGTGGGCACAAACCACCTGGATGTGCCAGGGTCACCAGGCACACCCTGGTGGGTTCTGCCCTCCTTGGCCCACCTCCGGTGCCCATCTTCTAGTATATAAGTCATTTTGACCCAGAAAAAATAAGGGGAGGACTTCCGGGATGAAGCGTCGCCATCTCAAGGCGGAACTTGGGCAGGAGCACTTCTGCCCTCCGGCGGAGCAATTCCGTCGGGGGAACTTCCCTCCCAGAGGGGGAAATCGTCATCATCATCATCACCAACAACTCTCCCATCTTGGGGAGGGCAATCTCCATCAACATCTTCAACAACACCATCTCATCTAAAACCCTAGTTCATATCTTGTGTTCAATCATTGTACCAGAACCTTAGATTGGTACTTATGGGTGACTAGTAGTGTTGACTACATCTTGTAGTTGATTAATATATGGTTTATTTGGTGGAAGATTATATGTTTAGATCCATTATGCTATTTAATACCCCTCTGATCTTGAGCATGATTATCATTTGTGAGTAGTTACATTTGTTCTTGATGTCACGGGAGAAATCTTGTTGCAAGTAATCATGTGAACTTGATATATGTTCAATATTTTTATGGTATGTATGTTGTGATTCCCTTAGTGGTGTCATGTGAACATCGACTACATGACACTTCACCTTATTAGGGCCTAAGGGAATGCGTTGTGGAGTAGTTATTAGATGATGGGTTGCTAGAGTGACAGAAGCTTAAACCTTGGTTTATGCGCTACTTTGTAAGGGACTAATTTGGATCCAAAAGTTTAATGCTATGGTTAGATTTTATCTTAATACCTTTCTCGTAGTTGTGGATGCTTGCGAGGGGGTTAATCATAAGTAAGAACAGAACCTAAGCACCCGTCCACCCACATATCAAATTATCAAAGTAGCGAACACGAATCAAACCAACATGATGAAAGTGACTAGATGAAATTCCCGTGTACCCTCAAGAATGCTTTGCTTACTATAAGAGACCATTTGGCCTGTCCTTTGCCACAAAAGGATTGGGCTACCACGCTGCATATTACTTGCCATTGCCGTTACTTGCTCGTTACGAATTATCTTGCTATCAAACAACTCGTCACTTATAATTTCAGTGCTTCCAGAGAATACCTTGCTGAAAACCACTTGTCATTTCCTTCTGCTCCTCGTTGGGTTCGACACTCTTACTTATCGAAAGGACTACAATTGATCCCCTATACTTGTGGGTCATCAAGGCTCTTTTCTGGAGCCATTGCCGGGGAGTGAAGCGCTCTTGGTAAGTGGAAATCGGTAAGGAAAAATTATTACTATGTGCTGAAATTTATTATCACTTGTTACTATGGAGAACAATCCTTTGAGGGGTTTGTTCGGGGTATCTTCACCTCGACCAAAACCACAATTAGTTATCCCTCAACCTACTGCACCTACTGAAAATATTGTCTATGAAATTCCTTCGAGTATGATAAAACAACTGCTAGCCAATCCTTATGCAGGAGATGGAACCGAACATCCCGATATGCACTTGAAATATATGGATGAAATTTGTGGATTATTTAAGATTGCAGGTTTACCCGTAGATGAATCTAATAAGAAGGTTTTCCCTTTATCTTTTAAGAGAATGTCATTGGCGTGGTATAGGCCATGCGATGTTATTGGATCTTGGAATTGGAATCGATTGAAATTGGAATTTCACCAAAAAATTATCCTATGCATCTAGTTCACCATGATCGGAATTACATATATTTATATTGGCCTCGTGACAGAGAAAGTATCGCTCTAGCTTGGGGGAGGCTTAATTCAACGTTATATTCATGCCCAAATCATGAGCTCTCAAGAGAAATTATCATTCAGAATTTGTATGCTCGGCTTTCTCATGATGATCGATCCATACTCGATACTTCTTCTACTAGTTCTTTTATGAAGAAGACTATTGAATTCAGGTGGGATCTTTTAGAAAGAGTTAAACGTAACTCTGAAGATTGAGAACTCGGCGAAGGTAAAGAATCAGGTATTAAGCTTGAGTTTGATTGTGTTAAATCTTTTATGAATACCGATGCTTTTCAAAAGTTTAGCACTAAATATGGACTTGACTCAGAGATAGTAGCTTCTTTTTGTGAATCAATTGCTACTCATGTTGATCTCCCTAAGGAGAAGTTGTTTAAATATCACCCACCTATCAAAGAAGAAATTAAAGAACCGATAATAGCCAAAATGAAACTATTATTTGTAATGTTGATCCAGTTGTACCTACTGCTTATATTGAAAAACCACATTTTCCTGTTAGGTTAAAGGAACATGCTAAGGTTTCAACCATAATCAATAAAAGCAATACTAGAGCACCTAAATCTGCTGAACAAATCAAAGTAGAACCTAATGTTGCTATTGTTAAAGATCTCTTGATAGAAAATATTGACAAGCATGTTAATTTTGAAGGGCGCGAGACGAACTATCAGGCACGCAGCCTGGCCAAACACACTTTCGGACTTTCCGTGGGGCGCTATCTATGGCTCCTAAACCCTCCGGACTTATCCCGTATTTCTTTGTATTTGAATAATGATCAATAAACAGTAGTCTGTTTGGACTAAAAAAAACTAACCGCGTTGGGAAACACTAAAAAGCTCGTCACACAAACAACGGGAGAATTTCCACTACACGAATACTATCATCCCACATATGGTAGGCCTTTATTATCCCAGCTCGTGACCCTGTCTAACAAGCATGTGAGCACGAGAGCTATATCTCGCTTCTAGCGGTAATGCAAAAGTTCTACACAAGTTCGTGGAATCTCCTATCAGTTCTGGGAGGTTTCACATGATTGTTTTTTTGTATTTTTGTGTGTTTTTCATTACGGTTTCCATTGGTATTTCCAGTCTTTATTTCTTGGTTTGTTTTATTATTTTTATTTCCTTTATTTCCTTTTTATTTTTTCAATTACATGTCAATTTTCTCGCGTACTTTTTTTTGATACACCTTGAATATGTTTCTACTACTTAATGATTTTTTTATCTGTTTGAGCATTTTTTTGTACAAAATTTAGATATTTTCACATATAAGTTAAATGTTTTTTGAATTATATGAAACACTTTTTTGGTACACACATTTCTTTAATAAATGTCATGAACATAATCTTAGAACTTGTGATCATATTCAAATGCCACTTACATTTTCCTGAATGGTACGAAACAATTTTCAAAACTTATGTGATTCTTTACTATGAATAAATCTATTTCTAAAAACTACGTGTGGCCTGAAGTGGGCAACAATGGGCCAGGCCCAACGTGCTGGACATCCACAAGCCATAAGCCCTCCTTTATTTCGCAATTTTTCTTTTTTTTCCCCAATGTTCTTTTGTTTTTATTTCGAAATATTCTAAAACTAACTTTCGATAAAATTTTGAATAAATGTTAATAATGCATCTAAAAAATAATAAACATGTACTGAAAAATGTTTCTAATGTATAATAAAATATACATAGCGTATGAAAAAAAGTTGACATCAAAACATACTCCATATAGGAAAGAAGGTTAAACATGTATAAGAAATGTTTCGGATGTATATATACTTATAAGGATGATGCATGGGAAAATGTAGAATTCAAAATATATATTTATGAAGATGATAATAATATATTTGAAAAATACTGAACGTGTATAATAAAAATATTCCTAGTGTATTGGAAAATGGATAATATGTATGGAAAAAGATTGACATAAAAAATATGTAGAATATTAATTAAGTACTTCAAAAGGTTAAACATGTATAAGAAAAATGTTTTTATGTATACGAAAACTAAAATCTGTATGAAAAAAGTGGAAGTAAACATATATCTAAAAGAATGTTAATCATGTGTTAAAAAAGTGAATGTAAAAATAGTAATATTTCCGATGTATATGAAAAATGTATAGAAAAAATGATAATATATATAGTGCAAAAAGTTGATCATATTTTTGAAAAATGTTAAACCTGTATAGAAAATTGTCTCGGGGTTTATACGGAAAATTTACAATGTGTGTGAAAGAAAGTACACATTTGTTGAAAAAACTCCAAGGAAAACAAGTGTAAGCTGAGGAACAAACAAAGAAAACCAAAGAAAAAAGGGAAAAAAAATGAAAAAACTTATGCAAAACATTAGACATGGAGAAAATCGGAAAAATCTAACAAATATCAAGAAAGAAAAATGAAAATGTAACAAATTAAGGGAAAGGGGCAGATAAAAGAAGTCAAAAAAGAATGGATGAAAATAATCCAAAGAAAAAACAAAAAATAATAAAACGGAAGTAAATAGAAAGCACCAATGCAAAACGCCGCATCGCAACGCAAAATTGTGCTACAATAACGGGTTGGCCCTGTACTGTAGCAAACAAAAATAGTTTTTGGCGAAGCCAAGCTCGAAATCACTAATTAAGGAGTAGTTCTTTCAAAGATCACTCCCACATTCTCATGCTGCGGCAAGTGGCGCACTGCATGCGCGCCACTTGTCACAACCCGAGTTTTCCCTTTTTTCGTACATCCTTTATTCAAAACGTTTTATCTCTTAAACCATGGGTCCAAATCTTGAATCGTTTTTACCATTGGATTTCTTGTATCGAGATCTTCAAAACTAGATCCCATGTTGATAGGTTTTAACAAACTTTTTTCCGAGAAAAGGGTGAAAAGGACGGAAAACCGAAATGGGAGCACTTCTTTTTTCCCTTTCCGAAAGAGACACGACCGTGCCTCTTGCGGAAGCAAAATCGTGCCTCTCGCGGAAGCAAAAAAAAACAGAAAACGCGTTTTTTCCCTTTTCGAAAGAGGCACGGTCGTGCCTCTCGCGAAAGCACAACCGTGCCTTTTGCGGAAGGAAAACCGTGCCTCCTGCGAAAGGAAAAATGCAGAAAATGCTTTTTTAGATGCATGGCCGTTCCTCTCGCGAAACCACAACCATGCCTCTCGCGGAAGCAAAAATGTGCCTCTCGCACAAGGCAAAAAAAAAGTACATAAACTAATTTTTTTTTGTTTCTAAGAGGCACGGTCGTGCTTCTCACGGAAGCAAAGCCATGCCTCTCACGGGAGGAAAAAACAGAAAATGTATTTTTTTTTCATTTTTGAGAGGTTTGGTCGTGCCTCTCGCGAAAGCACAACCGTGCCTCTTGCGGAAGCAAAACCGTGCTTCTCGCGGAAGAAAAAAACAGAAAAGGTGTTTTTTTCGTTTCTGATACATCCATTTTATATCATGATTTTCTACTGTTATTTATAATGTTTTTGGCCAATATAACACTTTGTGGAGAAATTTAATGCCTTTTCTCTCTTAATATACAAGATTTACATGAAGATAGAGATTGCCGACAGCTGGAATTCTGGGCTTGAAAAAACTATGTTAGAGATAACTATTCTGCACATCTCCAAATGAGTTGAAATTTCATGGAGATTCATTTTGGAATAATAAAAAATATTGGAGAAAAGAAAATACCATAGGGGGCCACCCAGGTGCCCACGAGGCACCAGAGCGCGCCCTGGTGGCTCGTGGGGCACCTGGCCTGCCTCCACTGCCCTTCTTCTGGTATATAAGCCCATTTGCCCTAGAAAAAAATAAGGAGAGGACTTTCGGGACAGAACGCCGCCGTCTCGAGGCGGAACTAGGGCAGGAGCACTTTTGCTCTCTGACGAAGTGATTCTGCCGGGGATACTTCCCTCAGGGAGGGGGAAATCGAAGCCATTAGCATCACCAACAACCCTCTCATCGCGGGAGGACCTATCTTCATCAACATCTTCACCAACACCATCTCATCTCAAAACGTAGTTAATATCTTGTCTCCAATCTTTTTATCAAAACCTCAGATTGGTATTAGTGTTGATTACATCTTGTGGTTGATTCTAGTTGGTTTATTCGGTGGAAGATTATTTGTTCAGATCATTATGCTATTCAATAGCCCTTCGATCTTGAACATGAATATTATTCGTGAGTAGTTACTTTTGTTCTTGAGGACATGGGAGATGTCTTGTCATAAGTAATCATGTGAATTTGGTATTCGTTCGATATTTTGATGATATGTATGTTGTTGATTCTCTTAGTGGTGTCATGTGAACATCGACAACATGACACTTCACCATCTTAGTAGTTATTAGATGATGAGATGCTAGAGTGACACAAGCTTAAACCCTAGTTCATGTGCTATTCCATAAGGGCTAGATTGTCTTCCCTTTATCTTTGGGTGGAAAGGCATTGACATGGTATAGTCTATGTGATGATATTCGAGCTTGGGATTGGAATCGATTGGAGTTGGAATTTCATCAAAAGTTTTATCCTATGCATCTGGTTCGTCGTGATCGAAACTATATATATAATCTTTGGGCTTATGAAGGAGAAATCATCGCTCGACTGTGTGTGTGTGGGGGGGGGGGGCTTATGTACATGATGTACCCCAACCATGAGCTAACAAGGGAAATTATCTTACAAAATTTTTATGCACGACATTCTCATGATGATCGAACCATTCCCTATTCTTTTTCAACTGGTTCATTTACGAAGAAAACAATTGAATTGAAATGGGATCTTCTGGAAAGGATTAAACGCAACTCTGAGATTGGGAACTCAACAAAGGTAAATAGTCAGGTATAACATTTAAGTTTGATGGTGTTAAATCTTTTATGGATACCGATGATTTTCATAAGTTTAACACTAAATATGGACTTGACTCTGAGATAGTTGTCGGCGTTCTGGGAACGGGGGTCCCCAGACTTGCCTGCCTGCGGCCTGCGGCGTGGCTCGAAAGGGGGCCCAGCACAGCCCATCTTCATCAACACGAGCTCAAGACACTCGCGAGGGGCTGAGCCTGCTGGGCGGACGACCAGAGCTTCTCAGCACGGCCTCGTCAGCTGGCTCACGAGGAGGCGGAGAGTTCAAGGCAGTGGTACTCGCGAGGTGCCCATGACGCAAGCCATGATTTACCAAGGGCGCTGGATCGGGCGCCAGCCCAGCAAGATGTCCTCCTTTCCTCTTTGGTGCAAAGGGGCAAGCGCAGCGAGAGCATCAAGCAAGGGCATCCATTTCGTGCAACAAGACCAAGACCAGCCCAACGGCAGGAAGAGGTCATTGTGGAGCCCAAGCAAAGGCCACCACCAGAGTTTTGACAAAGCGAGGACCAACTTGAGTCAGGATAAGTGTACCCGTTGTTCCCCTTTAAAATGGCCAATTGTTGGCGCCCTTCCCGCTCAATAATTTGGAAGAGGCCCAGGGCATTTGCCTATAAATAGGACTAGCCACCCCCAGGGTAGAGGATCGAGCATCGAGAATCCAAGAGCCAGAACCAAGTAGCACCAGCCAAGAACAGACCCTCGCGAGGCTGTTCTTCCTTGTATTGTTCATCGTCAGCCCAAGAGGCAATCCACCACACCACACACTGGAGTAGGGTATTACACCACAATGGTGGCCTGAACCAGTATAAATCTTGTGTCTCTTGTGCTGTCCTGTTTGGTAGTTTAGATCCTAGCGATTCGGCGAGGAGCAAGCTAGTAGAGGGTTAAATCTCCGCGCGCACCCCAGTGTTCGAACCTTAAGGGTCTGCCGGAACCCGAAATCTGACATCTGGCGCGCCAGGTAGGGGTGTGCCGGAATTTGCCTCCCGTCGTCTCGTTCTTCTCCGACCATCGCATCCATGTCTGACGCTCGTCGGGCTCGCGCCGAGCGCCAAGCCGCTTCGCTTCCCATCGCCGCCAGACGACTCCGCCGGCGGGCCCCTCGTTGTTCCTCACACCGCCATTAACGCCACCATCGGCCCGGCGGGAACGGGCAGCAAGCGTCATCCCAGCATTTCGTGGCCTCTTGGGAAGAGCCACACGGCCTCTTCCTCACCCACCCTGTCGCGCCGGCTCCCTCGGACGTCGCGGCCCTCCTGGGCGGCTCGCAGGCGCCGACCTCCAGCCACCATGTCAAGCCGTTCATCCGCCGGGTCGGCACCGCCTCCGTGCGGCAGGGGGCTCCCCGGGGCCGGTCGGAGCCATCGGCTAAGCTGACTTTTAGCTCCGAGGACCACCCCACCAACTCGGCCTGCTCGGGCGCTGGCCCCCATGCTCGCGACGCCCACCATCTGCTAGGTGGCCGCCACCAGACCTCGCCGACGGTGGAGCGGGCCTCAGCAGCTTTCAGAGAGGCCTTCAACCTCCTCTCAGATACCCCGAGCGGTTGCAACCCAGCCGCCTTTCGGCGTTGAGGCGGTCGTCCAGCTCCTTGGGGTAGATCCGACTCCCGTAACTTTCGCACCTACGATAATTTTCAGACGGAGCTGGTCGATTTCGACATCGCCCCATCGGCCTCCCCTACAATGCCATCCTCGGCTATCCAGCATTGGCCAAATTCATAGTCGCGACTCACCGGCGTACAACCTCATGAAGATGCCCGGGAGCAACGGCGTCCTCACCGTGCCAGGGGACACCGAAGGTGCGCTGCGAGTACTCAAGCTCGCCCTCAAGACGGCGGCGGCGGCGCGGCCCGCCGACGCAGAAACCCCCAAGCCCAAGGGGGCTGCGCCGACCAAGAAGAAGCAGTCATTCACCCAAGACAATGCAGAGACCAAGCAGGTACCTGTCGACGAGGACGGGTCCACCAACGCCACTTTCACCATAGGCGCCAACCTCGAGCCCGAGCAGGAGGAAGCCCTGGTCAAGTTCCTGCGTGCAAACAAGAAGGTGTTCGCCTGGGAGCCCGATCAGTTGGCAGGGATCCCACGGGGCGTAATCGAGCACCACCTCAACGTGTGTCCCAACGTGCGCCCAGTGAAGCAAAAGGCAAGGAGGTAGTCCACTGAAAAGCAGGCCTTCATCGTCAAGGAGACCCGCAAGCTAGAAGCCGCAGGGGTTATTCACAAGGTCCGATATCCAGATTGGTTGGCCAACCCCGTGGTTGTGCCAAAGAAGGGAGGGAAGGAACGCATGTGTGTCGACTTCACCAACCTCAACAAAGCATGCCCTCAAGATCCGTTCCCGCTCCCTCGCATCGATCAGATTGTCGATTCGACCACTGAGTGTGACCAGTTATGCTTCTTGGATGCCTTCTCCGGGTATCACCAGATCAAGATGGCAGTGGAAGACATGGAGAAGACGGCCTTCCTGACCCCGTGTGGGGTGTACTTCTATACATGCATGCCGTTCAGACTGCCAACGCGGGAGCAACCTTTCAGCGGATCATGCACATCACCTTGGGCCCACAGCTCGGGAAGAATGTGGAGGCTTACGTCGACGACATCGTAGTGAAGTCTCGCGAGGCCAAGACCCTGATACAAGACCTGGAGGAGACCTTTGCGAGCCTCAACGCAGTGAGCCTGCGGCTCAACCCGGAGAAGTGTGTGTTTGGAGTCCCCTCCGGCAAGCTCCTGGGCTTCCTCGTGTCCCACCGAGGCATCGAGGCCAACCCAGAAAAGGTCAAGGCATTCGAAGACATGAGCCCACCAGAGACCCTCAGAGAAATGCAGAAGCTCACGGGGCGCGTGACTGCGCTGGGGCACTTCATCTCCAGGTTAGGAGAGCGAGCGCTGCCTTTCTTTCAGGTGATGAAGAAGAAGGGCCCTTGAATGGATCAAGAAGCCGACAAAGCTGCTCCAAGACCTCAAGAGATACTTAACCAGCCCTTCGGTGATGGTGGCCCCATGCCCTCAAGAGCCCTTGGTACTCTATCTCGCCGCCACTCCTTACTCAGCCAGCGGCTCGTGGCGCTTAGGAGGAGACGGACCAAAGCCACGGCTGCAAAGACGGTCAAGGCAAAGCAGGACCAAAAGGACTCGCAGAGGTCGCAACCACGGCCGAGGAGGATCAGCGCCGCAGGAAGCGCTACTGAAACGGAGGAAGCTCTTCCCCAGTAACCAGCCTCCGGAGGCCCTGCCGCCAAAGAAGCGCCACAGCCTCCGGAGGGCACCACCAGCGCCATCGCCCCAAGCCTCATCGAGCACCCGGTGTACTTCGTCAGCACGGTGTTGCGGGATGCGAGGGCACGGTACACCATGCCGCAGAAGCTCCTCCTCGCGCTGCTGGTGGCTTCGCGCAAGCTGCGGCACTACTTCCAGGATCACCCGATCAAGGTTGTCTCAGCATACCCCTTGGAAAGAGTGTCGGAAGGGTCGCTGAGTGGAATATTGAACTGCAAGCATTTCAGCTCGAATTCAGTATGACCAGGGTCATCAAGGAAGCGAGGCGCTAGAAGGCTGGGTCATGTACTTCGACGGGGCGTTCTCCAGGCATGGCGCTCGGGCTAGGGCGGTGCTCATATCTCCCACTCAGACAAGCTGTACTACGACGCAGCTCTGCTTCCAGCAGGGTGAAAAGGTCTCCAACAATATAGCGGAGTACGAGGGACTGATAGCGGGCCTTAAGGCCGCCGCTGCCCTCGGAGTGAAGCGTCTTAACTATCAAGGGCGATTCGCAGCTCCTTGTCAACTTCTCCAACAAGGTATACGAGCCAAGAGATGGGCACATGGAGGCCTACCTTGCGGTGGTCCGCAGGATGGAGAAGCAGTTCTGGGGGTTGGAGCTACAGCATGTACCCCGCGGCACTAATCAAGAGGCCGGCAACATCGCCAAATGAGCCTCCAGGCGGTTGCCCCAGGAGCCGGGCGTCTTCGAGAACGGCTCTTCAAGCCCTCGGCCCTGCCATCATTGTCAAGCACAGCGCAGCCTCGGGTGGAGCTTCTCACCATCAGACGGGAGCCCCACTGCGGGTTCGCCTCGGGCACGCCGCCTCGACGATGGAACCTCGGGAGGGTGCCGGATCACGAGTTCGGAGATACTTAACGCAAGGGACCTTGCCGAGAAGGAGGAGGAAGCAGAGCGGGCGCCGCAAGCCACAACAGCATCGCATCGTGGATGGAGAGCTCTACCGGAAACGACTGAATGATGCGTCCCTGCGTTGCATCACCAAGGAGCAAGGGAAAGAACTGCTGGCAGATATACACGATGGAGACTGTGGGCATCATTCGTCGTCACGGACCCTTGTCGGCAAGGCGTTCCGCAGCAGTTTCTATTGGTCTACTGAGCTCAATGACGTTGTCGAACTTGTGAAGGCTTGCGAGGCTTGCCAATTCCATGCCAAGCAGATCCATCACCGCAGTGGGTCGCAAACCATACCCTCACACGGGCCATTTGCGTGCCGGGGCTGGACATCCCGGCCCTTTTTCTCAGCGCCAGGGGTTATCACTACCTCCACGTCGCCGTGGACAAGTTCACCAAAGTGGGCCGAAGTCGAGGCCGTCCGCACCATCCCTGCTGGTTCTGCGGTCAAGTTCATCAAGGGCATCGTGAGCCGGTTCGGGGTGCCAAACCGCATCATCACTGACAATGGTTCGCAGTTCACCAGTAACCTTTTCAAAACGTACTATGCTAACCATGGAACGCAGATATGCTACGCTTCGGTGGCGCACCCCCGGAGCAACGGCCAGGCCGAGCGGGCCAACGCAGAAGTCCTGAGGGGCCTCAAGACCAGGACGTTCAAGAAGAAACTGGAGGCCTGCAGCAGAGGTTGGTATGACGAAGCTTCATCGCGGCCGTGGTCCATCCGCGACAACCGCCACTGCCGACCGGGAGACCCCTTCTTCTTGGTCTACGGAGCCGAAGCAGTCCTCCCTCACGAGGTCAGGCATCGATCCGCGCGGGTCCTGGCGTTCGATGAGACGCTGCAGGACGCCATGCGGGGGACGGACCTTGTACTAGGGGAGGATCATTGCCGAGAGGCTGCACTGCGAGCGGCAAGGTACCAGCAGGCACTCCGGCGATACCACTGCCGCAACATCCGCCCCAGAACTCACGAGGTAGGGGACCTCGTGCTCCGGCGGGTCCTCTCCAGGGAGGGACTGCATAAGCTCTCTCCTATGTGGGAGGGCCCGTTCAAGGTTGTTCATGTTTCTAGGCCCGGCTCTATGCATTTGGAGACTCGGGAGGGAGTACCTGTGCAAAACGCGTGGAACATCCAGCACCTCCGGAGGTTTTACCCCTAAAAAGGCCCAGAGCCTGTGAAGAAGGCGAATGCCTGTGAAGCTCATCTTTTTGGAAAAGGCCCAGAGCCTGTGAAGAAGGCGAATGCCTGTGAAGCTCATCTTCTTGGAAAAGGCCCAGAGCCTGTGAAGAAGGCGAATGCCTGTGAAGCTCATCTTCTTGGAAAAGGCCCAGAGTCTGTGAAGAAGGTGAATGCCTGTGAAGCTCATCTTTTTGGAAAAGGCCCAGAGCCTGTGAAGAAGGCGAATGCCTATGAAGCCCATCTTCTTGGAAAAGCCACGGAGCCTGTGAAGAAGGCAAACGCCTGTGAAGCTGTCCCGTTTTGGAAAAGTCCCGGAGCCTGTGAAGAGGGCAAATTCCCGTGAAGCTTGCCTCCCCGAAGAAAGGCCCAGAGCCTCTGAAGAAGGCCAATGCCTGTGAAGCTCGCCGTCCGTGAAACTCTCACGTAATAATGAGTTGGGGCTGTACACGCCCCGGAGTCTCAGGGGTGCCGGCCTCAAGCCCTGGGGCTCCCACCCACGCCCAGTGGCAGCACTTAGCTCCGCGCTAGTGAGAAGACGTCGAAGACTAGACTAGGTGCCAGACGCGGCTTTTTCATTTGCTTTCTGCAGTTGGCTAGTTCATTCTCATTTGTAGTTTTATCGAAACTATCGTCGCCTTTTGACCTGTGGTTCTTCGACTTTTTCGCTCTCCTACCTCGATTTCTCTTGTGCAGGGGCTCGCGAGGCGGAAGCCCCGGGAGCCCTCGCGAGCGTTCCGGCCCCTATTGCTCAAGTTTTCATGGCACAGGTCCACTACCGAAGGCCCCTCCAGACGATGCCTCACGGGCACCATGACACGAATACAGGGCCTGGGTCCGTCGCCCCCACGGCTGAGGCTAGAGATTACTTACAAATGGGCATGCAACAGAAAGGAACAATACCAGAATAACAGAAACAGTACGATGATTGACGACGTTAACCCAAACACGCCCCCACGGGGCCACACCTTGCTGTCTTTTTGCGCAGGAGAAAAGAAGGGAAAGAACAAAAGCAGGCGAAGCTCGTCCCGCGCCGGCCCTCATGGAAGACTCAAGCCGCCTCCGGGGCTCAGGCGGACTCCCTCTCGCGCTTCACCGGGGCGCGACGGCGGGCAGACCCGCTGCCGCCCTCCAAGCAGGCGCGACGGCGTGGAGGCTGATCGCGGCTGCTGCTAGAAGGGTCGCTACCGGAAGAAGAGCTGGTGAAGCTTGAGGAGTCACGGGCGCCGCCAACCGCCCGCGCGGTGTCCTCTCTATCCTCGCCGGGGCTGAGTCCCCGGCCACGGTCGTCATCTTCAGGGCAGCACCCTGCACGGCGACCATCTTCCCCAAACACCCTCATGTAGAGGGTGGCGTCGCCGTCGAACTTGAAGTGTAGAGAGCACCGGCGGCGGAGACCACGTGCGCGAGCAAACGTCTACCAGCCGCGGGTCAGGGCCAGGCTCCCAGCAGCGGAGACCTCCAACGAAGCCCACGAGGCCCGGCTGCAGCAGCCATCTGCCTGGAGCCAGAGGCCACCCAAGGCGCCAGCTGGGAGCTCACCTAGGAGGAAGCGAGGGAGCTGAAGCCGGGCACCGGTTGGCTCCACCGCCCACACGATGAACTCCGGCAGCACCTCCGCAGCATGGAGGCGCGGCCTCGGGGGTCGCACGGCCGGAACACACCCGCCGACCATGGCCAGCCGCTCGTTGCCGCGCAGAGAGCCACCCCCGCGACCGAGGGGGGCCACCGTGGAGGCCACAGGATGTTTGCGAGGGCGACTGAGGGAGTCCTGGACTAGAGGGTGTCCGGATAGCCGAACTATCATCATTGGCCGGACACCAAGACTATGAAGATACAAGATTGAAGACTTCGTCATGTGTCTGGATGGGACTTTCCTTGGCGTGGAAGGCAAGCTTGGCAATACGGATATGTAGATCTCCTACCATTGTAACCGACTCTGTGTAACCCTAGCCATCTCCGGTGTCTATATAAACCGGAGGGTTTTAGTCCATAGGACGAACAACAATCATACCATAGGCTAGCTTCTTGGGTTTAGCCTCCTTGATCTCGTGGTAGATCCACGCTTGTACTACCCATATCATCAATATCAATCAAGTAGGAGTAGGGCTTTACCTCCATCGAGAGGGCCCGAACATGGGTAAAAACATCGTGTCCCTTGTCTCCTGTTACCATCCGCCTAGACGCACAGTTCGGGACCCCCTACCCGAGATCCGCCGGTTTTGACACCGACGTTGGTGCTTTCATTGAGAGTTCCTCTGTGTCGTCGCTTATAGGCCCGATGGCTCCTTCGATCATCAACAACGATGCGGTCCAGGGTGAGACTTTTTCTCCCCGGACAGATCTTCGTATTCGGCGGCTTTGCACTGCGGGCCAATTCGCTTGGCCGTCTGGAGCAGATTGAAAGCTACGCCCCTGGCCATCAAGTGAGATTTGGAAGTTTGAACTTCACGGCCGACATCCGCGGAGACTTGACCTTCGACGGATTCGAGCCACAGCCAAGCGCGCCGCTCTGTCACGATGGGCATGATCTAGCTCTGCTGCCGGACAGTGCCTTGGAGGCCGCACAAGAGTACGCTCCAACCCTTAACTCGGAGCCGACTGCGCCGATCGAGGATCGGTGGCTAGACACCGCCTCGGGGGCTGCTACCTCTATGGCGATGGAGCCGAATACCGACCCTGTCCCTTGTGAAGCTCGTGACTTCGAGGTGCCGGACTCCTCGCCAGACTCCGAACCTCCCGCGCCCCTACCGATCGAATCTGATTGGGCGCCGATCATGGAGTTCACCGCTGCGGACATCTTTCAGCACTCGCCTTTTGGCGACATCCTGATTTCGCTAAAGTATCTCTCGCTATCAGGAGAACCCTGGCCTGACTGCGGTCAGGACGGTTGGGGTGCGGACGATGAAGAAATTCAAAACCCACCCACCACCCACTTTTAGCCACTGTCGACGACCTAACCGACATGCTAGACTTCGACCCCGAAGACATCGACGGTATGGACGACGATGCCGGAGACGACCAAGAACCAGCGCCCACGGGGCACTGGAAAGCCACCTTGTCATATGACATATACATGGTGGACATCCCAAAGGATGGGAATGGCGAGGCAACAGTGGAGGAAGACCCCTCCAAGAAACAGCCTAAGCACCGACGCAGCGGGCGCCGCTCTAAATCCCGCCACAAAGAAGAACGGAGATTCTCGCACCGAGACACAACACCCCGACAAGGTCGAAGACAACCCTCCAAAGAAGATTCAAAGACAGAGGATGGAGAAGCCAGCACTCACGAGAGAGCGGCAGACAAAGAGGTAGAGGACGATAATTACATGCCTCCTCCGGAGACGAGGCAAGCCTCGACGACATTTAATTGTCGTGCTCGAGGATCTCATCGAACAAGAGCGCTTTCAAACGCAGGCTTATGGCCACGACAAGCAGCCTCAAGAAAAGCAACAAAGAACTTAGAGCTGATCAAGATTTGCTAGCCGATGATGGACTGAACTCCTTGCGTCAAGAGCACGAACTCGAACGCCTCCAAAAGCTGCCCCAAACGCAAGCTGCTCCCGATTAGAGGAGGAAGCATATAAACCTACATCACCAGCAAGACACGGCTGACCGCCACCTCGTGGTCGTGACAGACAGCCTCTAGGCCCTCCACTAAAACCGCACTCTCGCATCGCCGAAAAGCACAAAGCCACGGGGAATGCGCCGGACTTGCGGGACATATTGAGGATAAGGCAAGACAATCAAGATCGATCCACGGATCGTGGGCGCCCACGACACGCGAAGACAACCGTCACGGATACAAGAAGTCCGCCGACCAACACGGTAGACAAAGCTCGTTTGAGCTACGTCGTGATATAGCCCAATACAGAGGCGCCGCACACCCACTATGCTTCACATATGAAGTAATGGATCATCAAATCCTTGAAGGGTTTAAACCCATGAATATTGAATCCTATGATGGCATTAACACTCTCAGGGTTTGGATCAAGGCTATCTCCTTCATATCCACATGGCCCAAGGTGATGATCTTCACGCCATCAAATACCTCCCACTCAAGCTTAAAATACCAGCTCGGCATTGGCTTAACAACTTGCCGCCAGAATCAATTGGTGTTGGGAGGACCTGGAAGCCGCATTCCTTGATAACTTCCGTGGCACATATGTGCGACCACCGACGCCGATGACCTAAGCCACATAATTCAGCAACTGACGAATCGCCGCATAATTTCGACACGTTTAACCAAGAAAATCAAATCGCCGACCGTCTGTGACAGCGGAGGCCCTCGCAGCCTTCAAACATAACATCCGCGATGAGTGGCTTGCCCGGCACCTGGGACAGGAAAAGCCGAAATCCATGGCAGCCCTCACATCACTCATGACCCGCTTCTGCGCGGGAGAGGACAGCTGGCTAGCCCGCAGTAACAACCTCAACAAAAATTATGGCAGTCTGGATACCAAGGACCGCAATGGTAGGTCGCGTCGTAACAAGCACAAACGCCGCATTAACGGCGATAATACTGAGGATACGGCAGTCAACGCCGGATTCAGAGGCTCCAAACCCGGTCAGCGGAAAAAGCCATTCAAAAGAACTACTCCGGGTCCGTCCAATTTGGACCGAATACTCGACCGCCATGCCGATACACGGCACTTCAAAAGCCAGCTAATCACACCAACAGGGATTGTTGGGTATTCAGCAGCAGGCAAGTTAATTGTCGAAAACAATGACAAGGGGCTGTATAGCGATGACGAGGAAGAGACCCACCGCCGAACAATAGAGGATGTATGGGTTTCCAACAAGTGCGGACGGTGAACATGATATACGCAACCCACATACCCAAAAGGGAGCTGAAGCGGCACTCGTGGACGATACGCCGATGGAGCCACGCCGCCTAAAGTTCAACCCATGGTCCTCCTACCCAATCAATTTTGATCGAAGGGACCACCCCACCAACATCCGCCATAGCGGGTTCGCCGCATTGGTTCTAGACCCAATCGTCGATGGGTTTCACCTCACTAGAGTCCTAATGGATGGCGGCAGCAGCCTGAACCTGCTTTACCAGGATACAGTGCGCAAGATGGGCATAGACCCCTCAAGGATTAAACCCACCTCACTAGAGTCCTAATGGACGGCGGCAGCAGCCTGAACCTGCTTTACCAGGATACAGTGTGCAAGATGGGCATAGACCCCTCAAGGATTAAACCCACAAAGACGACCTTCAAAGGTGTCATACCAGGTGTAGAGGCCAATTGCATGTGCTCGCCATATTGAAGTGGTCTTCGGATCCTCGGATAACTTCCGGCGAGGAGTTAATCTTCGATATCGCATCGCTCCACAACGCTATCATGCCCTCGCTCGCATTTAACCGCGCTTGCAAAGTTCAACGCGTGCCGCACTACGCATACCTCAAGCTCAAGATGCCGTGCCCTCGAGGAGTGATCACGGTCAACGGAACATCAACGCCTCTCCGAACGGAGGAGCATACAATGCTCGCGCGAAGTGCGAGCAGCCTCTTAAGGCAATTCTCGAGTCCGCCGTTAAGCGATCGACACCGCTAAACGTGTCCGGAGTAACCTACAACAAGACCACCCGCACGCTCGAGCACGCCAGAGTAATGCGGCCCCAACCCCAGCCCTCGCAAATTTGTAAGACCAGACTTCGCAGACATCATTACGCACTAGAGATACCATGGGCATAGGGAAGGGCAAGACCACGGCAGCCCAGAGTGCGGCTCAACCACACCAGAGCTCCCAAGTGTGTCATCCTTTTTCTTTCGGGAAATCACTGATTCATTTGGAGCTGTTTTCTAACCGACTCATTGACATTAGAGATTGATGCGGCGCGCCACCACTGTGATTACAATGACAAAGGTCACCGCAAACCACTGCTCCACAATGGAACTCGGCACTCATCTGTTTGCCCTAAGGGCCGACCCACCTTTTCAGAGAAACAGACACATGACATCACTATATTACGCATTTTCGAGATCTTATCCACAGGACTCCACTTACCAGAGGCCCTGTCCAGCAGTAGACCTGCCGAAATCACGATGCAACAGCCAGGGGAGGAGAAGAGCTGCGACAAGTATCCAGGTGGTCACCATTACGAACATTATACCTGTTTTATATACACCATTCCGCAGCCTACCCCTGGAGGGGGACATACTGAATAGTTCCACCCATTGCTTATCGCACTATTTGTACCGTTCTGCATTCATGGCAGTATTTTTTGAATAAACAATGCATCGCTTTTTGCCTATAATTGCATTCTCTTCTTATACATATGTTCATTTATGACATGTTGCATCCGTACACTTTGGTACGGCTAAATACATCGGGCATAAGTTCCCACATTATGGTGTGATAAGTCCTAACACTTTCACAAGTGCGGGACCTCGAACTTATAGCATTATATGCATCGGCTTCAATCATGTCTTGGGTCAATAGTTGGGTTTGCCTGCCCCATGTTTTGGTACCTTACGCCCGCTATATCGCTAAGGTAGGCTGGGAGAACCATCTGCGATTGTGCCCCAGCTTGAGCTGGGCGAGCACCTCAAAGGAGAAAGCTAAACTGACCGCCATGATGAGGCGAGAGCTGGTCGCTGTTCGAGAGGTTTTTTGAGTCCCTAAAGACTTATGCCGCTTAGAGCGAGGAACCGGCTTTGTCCGACCCAGCGTGATAGCGCCTGAATTCGCCTTCCAACACTAGGGGCTTCGCAGAAATTTAAAATTATAGAATTCTATGGCTAAGGAGAGTGTTCAAGCATTATAAGCCCTGTTGCCTCGCTTGTTGTGTTGAGCGCCCCCTAGATGGACCCAAAATAGGAACAAGAGCGCCAAGTTTATCCCAACACCCCAAAGACTGTGGCATGGGGGCTGAAGCCGACGACTTGCCATCTCTCGACTTGATAAACGGCCGCATGTAAGGTAATATTTTAAATTAACAAGCGTTGTTTTAGCACATATGAACAAAATTTTCAGCGACAGATAACAAAATGCGAAGTCTACTCAAATATTACATCTTTGGAGCACTCACCCGCAATAATTGGCACCCTTCAGACACCCTTATAATACATCTCGGTGTGCGATACTCCTTGCCCACCGTGGCGCTGGCCCATCACAAGCTTCTCATTCATCCCGCCTCAAAGGCACCTTAGCACGGCAAGGGCCCGACGGGCACCTTCAATGCAAAGCGGAGTGCTTGATGACCTCAACCCATGGACAAGCATCCACCACCACCAAGACCAGTCAAGTAGCTCCTGTGCATGGCCTCTTTGAGCCACAAACCAACTATGAGGCCCTTCATGGCCTGCTCGCCACCTTGTGGAGCTCGACCAGCTGCTTCAACCTGGTCGCTAAGGGGCATCAATGTCCGCCTCAAAGATATCGAGACCGTAACACCTTCTCCGCCGAGCTCCCGCCCGGCTTTGTAGAAAGCGGCAGATCGACACGCCATGGGCAGATCCGCGAACGCCCCGGAGAGCTCCGAATTCGGGTAAGTAATGTAATTCACTTTACATGCTTGCTTTGCATGAAGAATGCCTTACCCGCCGCTATCTTCTTCAATGCCTCGATTGGAGGGCCTTGTGGGCTTCGGCCTTAGCGGCTTTGGCACTCTCAAGAGCCGACGCGAAGCTCGACTCGAGTTCGAGTCACGCCCAAGTTCTCGAGTTTTACCACGAGAGCCCGAGCTCTTGCTGTACCTCCGCCACCCGTGCCTCCCGCTTCTCGCCGGCAGAAAGTTCCATGTCGCTATGCTCTCGCAGCGACATCGCTTCCTTCGTGGTCGCCACCTCATTCGAAGCCCCTGGAGTACCCGCGTTATCCTTGTCATTTCTCTTGCAACCAAATCCTTTTCTATAAGGTAAACTTTAATACGGTGTTACTCACCTTCCTTGTCCTTGAGCTGCTTGAACGGCCGAGCTCGCCTCGACCGCCGAGGCTCGCTTCAAGGTATTGACCTCCGCAGTCAAGGCGGCAGAGGTCAAGAAGCAGCCTGCATTCCCATATTGACATATTTTTAAGACTCCTGTGTATATTTTTTAGATCCTCATCCGCTTTTCTTTCTCAACACCGAACCGAGCATCGTGGACTACTTACTATGCGGTATTATATTACATATCTTAAAATTCTTACCTCAAAGCTCGTTAGAAGGCTGTCAGAAAGCTTTGGTCAGCCCGCTTTTGGCGAAGCTGAACTTTCAATCACCGCACTCATGACAAGGCGGTGTTCTTATTTGATGGAAGCTGTTGAGCGCCCAAAGAAGTTATCCAAAGACCTCCGTTGGACAGAGGCCACCGGCGCCACAATCTTGCCCTTCTTATGAAGGGGCCACCACGAACTCCGAACCATCAAGGTTCCGGCAGAGTCCGTCCAAACTCCGGAGGTTGCCTCAAGGCACCTCCCGGCCTCCTCTTCTTGGTGGGTCCTTTCCGGATCCCACCTCGTCGCCGCCGGCGCCACGGGGGGAGAAGGCGGCCGGAAGTGAAGTACTATTCACATCCGACATGCCCAAGGACCCGCTCGACGAAGCGGGAAAATCGTCCTTGGGCGGACTACAGGGTTGTATGCGGCATTAGAAAGACACCATGTGACGAAAAGAAAAATTATGAAGTTATTCGGAGTCCGGATACTTACGATCTCGCCAGGGGCTTGGCCCTTGAGGGCCACTCCTCGTCGCCGTCGCCGACGTTGGCGGAACTGTCCGGGAAGGGTCCGCCCTTCTGACTCCTTCGCCTCCCTCGCTGGGGAGGCCTTCCTCTTCCTCTCTTCCCCACCGGGAGAGGCCTTTCTTCTCCTCCTCGCCCTCGTGGGAGGAGTCCGCCTCGGAGTCATCGAACGATCAATCTGATACCACCTGACGCTGGGAACTCCTTCGGGTTCCCGTGGCCTTCTTCTTGGCCTTCTTCTCCGGCACTACGTAATGTGCCGGGACCAGCAGCCCTGTCAGACGGGCATCCGCTGGGTCTTCTGGAAGGGGAGCCAGACAGTTAACCTGTCCGGATGTCTCGTGCCAGGCCTGTTAAAGGTATTGGGAGATTAGATCCCACATAGAGTTAAACTATGAAAGCAAGTGTCCCATAAAGGATGACATGGCTTACCTCGCCAGCTAGACGCTGCGAGCTGAATCCGCGATCTTCGGTAGCGGATGCGGGAGCCTCGGCGCCCTTGAACAGCACCCTCCAGGCGTCTTCGTACGTAGTGTCGAAGAGCCCGCTCAAGGTTCGGTGTTGTGCCGGATCGAACTCCTACAAATTGAAGTCCCACTGTTGGCAGGGGAGAATTCGGCGGATGAGCATGACCTCGATTACGCTGACAAGCTTGAGCTTTGTTCACCAGTGGTTTGAAGACAGGATTGAAGTCCGGTCAGCTCTTCCGACTACTCCCACAAGAGAGCCCTTCTCTTCCTGTGAAGTCAGCCACACAGGATGCCATATCTGAATTCGGGGCCGCACAAGATTTAGGGTCACGCTGCTCGCTGATGTAGAACCACCCCGATTGCCACCCTTTGATGGTTTCCACAAAGGCGCCTTGAGCTAAGTAACGCTGGGCATCTTGCCCACCATGGCGCCTCAAGACTCCACTTGATCGCTTCTTCACAACCTTCGCTTGACATTGAAGGTCTTTAGCCACAAGTCAAGTGAGGCTGGATTCAGAGGAAGGTTTCGCATACCACGATAAACGCCGAGATGTTGAGGATGAAATTCAGGGCCAGATCGTGGAAATCCAGGCCGTAGTAGAACATGAGCCCCCGGACAAAGGGGTGGAGTGGGAAGCCTAGTCCGCGAAGGAAATGGGGAACGAATACCACCCTCTCATGGGGTCCAGGGGTGGGGATGAGCTGCCCCTCGTTGGGGAGCCGGTGCGTGATATCGCTGGACAAATATCCAGCGCTGCGCAGCTTCTTGATGTGCCCCTCCGTGACGGAGGAGGCCATCCACTTGCCTCCCGCTCCGGACATGTCTGGAGAAGGTTGAGGTGAGAAGTGCGGACTTGGGCGCTGGAGCTCGAGTGGGCGGAGATGGATAAGCAAAGGAGGAAGAAGGCGTAGGTAAAAAGGAGGATCCTTATCCCCTTATATATGGGTGGACGAAACTATGTGTCCCTACCAGCCTAGTAAAACTCGCCAATCTCCCAAGCGCCGCAATCAATGGCGCAGTTGGGTTACCCACGTCCGTATTGATGAGAATCCTGGAATAAGGGGACACAATCTCTGCTTCGACACGACGTGCCAAGGAAACCGCTTCGCTAAACACGCTGAGGTGGAATAATAAAAACGATTCAAGTAAAGGCTTGGTTCTGGTGTGACATCACACCACGAAATACGTCAGCAGATTGAACTTGTGTAAATATTATTCTCTCTACGGTGGTATGTGGAATTTATTTTGCAGAGCCGGACACTATCCTGGTGTTCACAATCTTCTATGAATTATTCGGAGGAGGAACCCGCCTTGCAATGCCGAAGACAATATGTGCGCCGGACTCGTCGTCATTGAAGCCTGGTTCAGGGGCTACTGAGGGAGTCATGGACTAGGGGTGTCCAGATAACCGAACTATCATCATTGGCCGGACTCCAAGACTATGAAGGTACAAGATTGAAGACTTCGTCCTGTGTCCGGATGGGACTTTCCTTGGCGTGGAAGGCAAGCTTGGCAATACGGATATGTAGATCTCCTACCATTGTAACCGACTCTGTGTAACCCTAGCCCTCTCCGATGTCTATATAAACCGGAGGGTTTTAGTCCACAGGACGAACAACAATCATACCATAGGCTAGCTTCTAGGGTTTAGCCTCCTTGATCTCGTGGTAGATCCACTCTTGTACTACCCATATCATCAATATCAATGAAGCAGGAGTAGGTGTGACGCCCCCGATTTAATCGTACACTAATCATGCACGCAAACGTGTACGATCAAGATCAGGGACTCACGGGAAGATATCACAACACAACTCTAAAAATATAAATAAGTCATACAAGCATCATAATACAAGCCAGGGCCTCGAGGGCTCGAATACAAGTGCTCGGTCATAGACGAGTCAGCGGAAGCAACAATATCTGAGTATAGACATAAGTTAAACAAGTTTGCCTTAAGAAGGCTAGCACAAACTAGGATACAGATCGAAGAGGCGCAGCCTCCCGCCTCGGGATCCTCCTAAACTACTCCCGGTCGCCGCCACTGGCTGCACATAGTACTAGGCACCTCCAAAGTAGTAGTCGCCATCGACGGTGGCGTCCGCCTGGTTCCAAAGATCTGGTCATGCGACAACCGTAAAGAAAGGAAAGGGGAAAAGGGGAGAAGCAACCGTGAGTACTCATCCAAAGTACTCGCAAGCAAGGATCTACACTACATATGCATGAGTATATGTGTAAAGGGCCATATCGGTGGACTGAACTGCAGAATGCCAGAATAAAAGGGGGATAGCTAATCCTTTCGAAGACTACGCTTCGGCAGCCTCCGCTCACAAAGATGTAGAAGAGAGTAGATTGAAGTCCTCCAAGTAGCATCTCCAAGTAGCATCTCCAAGAGCATCGCATAGCATAATCCTACCCGCAATCTCTCTCCTCGCCGCCTGCTACAGAGCGATCACCGGGTTGTATCCGCACTTGGAAGGGTGTGTTTTATTAAGTATCCGGTTCTAGTTGTCATAAGGTCAAGGTACAACTCCGGTCGCCCTTTACCGAGGGACACGGCTATTCAATAGATAAACTTCACCGCAGGGTGCACCACATAACCCAACACGCCGATCCCATTTGGCCGACACACTTTCTCGGTCATGCCCGCCTCGAAGATCAACACGCCGCGCCCCACCTAGGCACAACAGAGGTCACCACGGTCTAAATCCTATGCGCCAGGGTCCGCCCATCGCCCATTGCACACCAAGACGCTATGCAGGGCGGCCGGAATGCACTCTAGCAACCTCCATTACAAAGGAAGTTGCGTTAACGCAGTCCAATCCGGCCAAGGCCGCCCGTCAGCCGACGCCAAGAAGGCTTCGCTGATACCACGACGCCGGATACCCATAACTACTCCCACGTAGATGGTTAGTGCGATAGACCAAATGGCCAGACTCAGATCAAATACCAAGATCTCGTTAAGCGTGTTAAGTATCCGCGAACGCCGAACAGGGCCAGGCCCACCTGCCTCCTAGGTGGTCTCAACCTGCCCTGTCGCTCCGCCACAAAGTAACAGTCGGGGGCCGTCGGGAACCCAGGCCCACCTCTACCGGATGGAGCCACCGTCCTTTCGGCCCCCTCATCGTAATCACTTATGGTACTCAATGAGCTGACCCGACTTTAGTCACCATCTATATAGTATGTATGTATGTATAGTATATACCCGTGATCACCTCCCAAGTGATCACGGCCCGATAGTATAGCAAGGCAGACTGACAAGAATGTAGGGCCAATGATGATAAACTAGCATCCTATACTAAGCATTTAGGATTGCGGGTAAGGTATCAACAGATGTAGCAACAATGTCGCTATGCATCGTAATAGGATCAACTAAAAGCAAGAATATGCTACACTACTCTAATGCAAGCAGATAGAGGAGAATAGGCGATATCCGTGATCAAGGGGGCTTGCCCGGTTGCTCGCAAGGAGGGGTCGCCAACACCGTAGTCGAATCAGGGGTCGCTTGCAGCCTCGGGTCACCGGAAAGAAGTAACGGAGGGGAAACATTATAAATAACAGAGCAATCAAAGTATCACAAAGCGTAGCATGGCAATACGCGGTGCTAGAGGTGACCTATGCGGTAGGAGGTTATACCGTGAAGGGGGAACATCCGGAAAGTATCCCTGTGTTTCGCTTTCGAACAGATGAACCGGAGGTGAAATGTTGCAGGTTCACTATGCTAGGGACGCGTGGCGATTTAACGGGCTGCGATTCAGATTCGCCTCGCTGCTCGAGCGACTTTCATGTACAAAGTATTTTCATCCGAGTTATGGTTTATTTTATATTATTTTTAAAGTTTTAACTCATTTTCGTAATTAATTAAATTAGAAAATGTAATTATGACGCCAAGATGATGTCGAGTGATGTCAGCATCAACTAGTCACTGACCTGGTCAAACCCAAGCGTGTGGGTCCCATCGCTATTGATCGCTATTAACAGTTAACTAATCAAGGTTAATTAGTTCTAACTAATGATTACGCTCATCTAAACAGTAATTATTAATTTAACTAATTCATTAATTAATTCATTAATTATCTATTTATTATTATTTTTAATGTATTTATTTATTTATTTTTAAACGTTCCAGGCAGGCCCCACGCCGTCATAGGCATGTGGGGTTTTGTGGCACTGGGCTGGCGAAGCGGGCGTGCTCGCAGGCGAACTGTAGTTCGCCCACTAGCGAGGCGCGGCGGTGCAAACCGCCAAAGACGGGCGCGCGGCGGGAGGCAACGGCGACCGGTGCGAAGAGCGCCGCGACGGGCAGCACGGCCAGCAGTGGTGAGCGGGGGTAGGGCGCGGGGTGCACGGCCAGGGAACAGCCCAGGCGAGGTCGAGTTCGGGCGCGCCGACGACGCGACGCAGCTGGGGCAGCTCGGTGAACGCGAGGTCGCCGCGAGCCGGGCGCGAAAGGGCAGCGCCAATCAACGGCGGGATCGACCGAAGAGGGGAACGGACATGGCTCACCGGGAGGAGGTCGGTGGAGAGCTCGGGACGGCCGGAGGGCGCCGGAGAGGTGGGCCGGCGCGGTGGCGATGGTGGTGGCCGAGGCGGACGGGGACGACCGGTGAAGGAGAGGCGGGGAAGTGACGAGCGACGGCGTCGGGGACGGCTCCGGGGCGACATGGCGACGACGGCGGGGTCCAGCGGCGTCGAGGTCGTGCCGGGGCTCGGGGAAGACGGGCGCGGTGCCGGAGGGTGAGGAATAAGGCCAGGAGGGGGCGGCGAGGACGAGGCGTTCGGCGAGGACGAGGCGTTCGGGGCCGGGCGGCACCGGTGAGGTGGCGTCGCGGGGTGCGGGGGAGCGGGCTTGTCCCCGATCCAGATCGGATCGAAAGGGGAGAGGAGAGGCGTGGGGAGAGTGGGGGTTACGGGCTAGGGTTTGACCGGGATGGGGATAAGGAGAGTGGGGTGGGGGCGAGGCTGGGCCGGCCTGGTTGGCCCGGTGGCCGGTGGGCCGGGCCCGGGGTTCTTTTTTTTTTTTGTCTCTCGCTTTTGTTTGTTTTGTTTTTCTATTATTTCATTTTGTTTCTCGATTATTTAATATTTCAAATTGTTTTAGTTTTGTAAAATATATAGTTAGTACCTAAATTAGTAGTAGTGATTATACCACTGCCACAATTAACTTGGCACCTAGAATATAACAGTTGTAACTGCTTATTATTTTATAATCATTTAACTAATTGTTTTTGCCACTATTTTATTCATTTTGAGTAATTACATATTTTATACCAAAGGTGGTTTCTCCACCATAATTACTTCACGCATTATTTGGCACAACCGTAACAATTTAGTTTTATTATTAGAAAACTTTTGTTGTTTACCTATATTATAAATTTGAATTTGAATCGCTCAACTAACACGAAGTTTACTAACAAGAACTCTAGGTGACGTGGCATCATTAGCGCAGCTGCATCAGTAGCTTGATTACCCAAGGCCACAATTCTCCTCTCATTACAAGAGATCTCGTCCCGAGATTTAAGAGGGAAGTAAGGAAAGGGATTTGGTTACGAAATTCTAACGAAGTCTTCTCGGTGTTGGTTGTTCTTCTCAAGAGGTTGATCCCTTTCATTGATGTCTTCATTTCTCTGCTTCAAGTCACCATGATCAAGTCGTCATCCTTTCTTCGGGATCTCCATCGTCTTACGAACGCGACCAAGGGGAAAAACTTCGGAAGAATGCATCTCCACAAAGCAGGGCATCTGACAGTGAACTCAATGGGAAATACTCAAGGTACCCCACGAGTTGTTTTACAGTGAATTCGTTGAGTGCAATATACGATGGTACCAAAGTTTCAAACGGGTAGGCAATCATATGATGACTAGACAGAAGCTGGAATAGGGGTTTGAACAACGAGCATAACATGGTGTTTGATTCCAGAATGATCAACGGTATAGAATTTTGCTCGTGAATCACATACGAACCCAGGTGCAAAGGATACATTAAAATCCGAGTTGTAAAGAAGAGTCAGGTTTTGATCCTGGGACCTGTGGGTTATGGGCCCACCATGCGGGTTGAAAGTAGGAAGGGTGGTGACATCTTGCACGGTCACGATAGTAAGGCATGTCAGAGGGCAGCCTATCAGTTATGTCGGCAACAACATCGATACCAAGGGCGTGGGACGAAGAGAACCATTTTCCCGCCGTTGAACGAGGCGGCCAATAGGCAAGGTTTCGTCCATCGGTGGCTACGGAATGTCATCAACAATAGTAACAAGGTCTTATCGACAGAGCGGTACCACGAGGTGTTTACATAAGGTGATAATATTACTGCTTAGGTCATATAGATCACAAGAAAGGTTAAACCAAACAATGGAAAGGAAAATATGATTATCAGATTAAACAGAACAATGGAAAGGAAAATGTGTTAAAACACATATTTCAGGGGTATTTCCTTCCCAAGGGCAAGCAAAGCATGATATCCATGATGGGATATAACGTAGCAAACCCCTTTAGAAAAGGGAAGAGAAATTCCATGCCATTATCCATACAACGGTGTTCGGATAATTGAGCAAGAAACATTTAGCATTGGGCTTCAAATGCTCTTGTTGAAAATCAGAGTTCCACAGACAAGCTTTTGAGATAGCTTTGACATGGTCTTCAAGCAAAGGTCGGACTTTAGATACTCAATGGATCCATCAGGAACAGCTTATAATATCGGTCTTACAATTTCCTCCAGGAAGAATGGTTATCCTTGCAAAAGAAATTATAATGATAGGTCCTCCACCCAGGGGGGGTGCTAGGCATGACATCATGTTACCGGGTCATCAAAGGACCAACATCATAACTCTTGGAAAGTTGTCCCAACCATCATATCTGATTGAGATTCAGATCTAATTGGTGACAGGATACCTCAGACTTAGGATACCTGAGAAGAAAAGGTGCAACACAAATTGTCAAGATGACATTGTAAGATTTTCGGGAATTGAACTATGGAAGCGAGTTCCGAAACAAGAGTTCATCATTAAATCAAAGAGAGGATGAGGCGGTGGCTGATGGTCTCAGCAAAAATTCATTTAGATTTCCAAAAGATGGATCTCCACAATTATGTGAACAAGGAGATAACATTTAACAGATCACATGATATAATGATGTATGCTCGAGGGAAACATACACAATTAATCACTGGTTGAAAGTGCACCCAAAATATGGGCTTAGGTAGCAAGATCAAGGTTAGAATGGTGATTCGATAACCAATGGTCTAAGAATGAAATGTCGACCATTAACTTCAAAGCAATAGGGTTGCTAGAAGTACAGAATCCAAGTAGCATGGTTCACGTGTTGGTATCCCGGTTAGAATCAACACGGGGACCAAGAACGAATGGTGAGGGTGAGAAGTATCACAATACCAAGAATTCCTTAAGAGGTGGAGCAGTCCTCACAACATCCTTGACATAAAAAATGGTAATACTCCAAGGTAAATAAAATCAATTGCTGGATAGCAAGGAACTCAAGGTATAACACAAAACACGGACAAGTTTGTGTTGAATGGAAGGCAATAAAGTGGCCGATGATAAGACAAATCATCGAGGGAAAGGATGGTATTTCTCATCATGAATTCTTGATACCCTGGAAGAGCTCGAAATGTTGATGATGATCATGACACATTTGTCGAGAGGTTTCATGAAGATATAATCGCCATCGATTTACATCAAGCAAAAAGGAAGGATGGAGCGAAAAGTTATTAACACCACGGATACGACACAAACTCGGAATCAAGCTTGTTGTTCAAGGCGAAATGATATGACGAGGAGAGTCGACGTAAGCTTAGCTCATCGTCGAAAATTGTGCTTCGGAAAGAAGGACCAGATAGCACGGTTAAAAAGTTGCACGATAATGATATAGCCGATAAGGCTAGGAATGACGTGATCGGGTACAAACTCGTACTTAAAGAAGATTACTAAGAGTTGTTGAACCGTAGTGCGGACTCGGTTCAGTTATCGATGTCTTTGAGTGTTTAATAACTCAGAGCCCATGAAAAATTGTAATCACTGGGAATGTAGTACTTGATGAAGAACTCATAAGAAGTTATGCAGTTCCAAGATAATCTCGAAATACCAGGGGGGTAATACTCGAGGGTAGAGCAGAGTAGAAGGTGGACACATGAAATGATCTGCAGAAGACAAGTACTTAAACTTGCACGAGAAAAGGTATTTAAAGGAGGACATGGTCGGAACCACGATTGCAAAAGGCCAGATCCCAGATATAAGATGAACTTATACCAAGGGAATACTTAATTTAAGAGAAGCTTTCATGATAAGTTCTACATCGTGTCCATGGGCATGAACACAAAGTCCAAGGTCGACTCCCACTTCTCCAATGCATGACCATTCATTCACCGCTTCTAGATAAAAATGATATTAGTTGTTGAAAGTTTTACTCGGTGCAATACCAGATAAGTATGACCCTTGAAATCTTTCGGGTTCACACGGATCAGGGAACGCGTAGGTTCAACCCACCAGGGCATCTTAGGAATATATACAACAAACTCCTATAGTAATTAACACAAGCTCGAAAGCTGAGCAGGGTTGAGAAAGCAAAGGATACAATTTACCAAAGGCATTATGTATCCGAGGAAAGGCTCACAAGGTTATTGAATATGAAGGACGTTGTTGGATAAAACCCAACAAAGGATCTGCCAGTCCATAATGGAGCTGATGTGAGTATCGGTACTCAATCAGAGGAAGAAATAATGCAAGGGCGTCAGATTATTTAACATCTGAATAATTCGATGCTTACATAACAAAGGAATTATGATTTCCGAAACAAAGGATCAGAAGCAGACTGTTTGATTAAAAATGAATAAGTTGAATAGACTTGGGGGTACAATCGACAACAACTTGATTGGTCGAGGACCAGCTCATGTTTAAAATGACATCTGAGCTAGAAGGATGAATTCTAGGATCTGATTGAGGATTGCGAGCATTCGCAACATATTGAATCAACAGACTCAAAATGATAATGACAAGGTATGCCATTAAGATTACGAGACTTATGGGATTAACCATAATGCAAGCAAGCAAGAATTTCAAGAGCAATAGGCTGCTCAGATTTTCAAAGATCGGGTAGTATTTGAATGTATTTTGTGAAACACATGAACAACTTTGGACGAACGGATACTCTGCAAGCGCAAGTAATTATCCGTAGGGGTATTCATGCAGCAAGGAACCGCAGGCAAGAAACGAAAAAATCTCGTAATATCGAGGAGTATTTCAAGACATCTTGTAATAACAAGAGCAACCGGGATGACAATATGAACGATAGGTGTAAGTAGTTATCCAAATGAATTTATCGATGGAAGTGAATTGCAAAAGCGATGGCACATAGTCTCGAGAGCACATCGAGAGTATCTTCGAATCTTCGTGCAAAGAAAGGTCATCGGTAACAAGGGGCTCTCCGGAGGAAGTACTTATGAGAACCTAAAGTTAGTTTTGTTTTTAGCAAAATCATTTACCCCTAATAGAAGAGAGCTCGAGTCCCGTGAGTAAAGATCGAGGAGTAAAAGATCCTAATACCACCTAATGGTGACGTGGGCCCATGGGCCACACAGCCATGTTAGTAAAAGTTTTGTAAAGTCTAGACTCGACTTCACCAAGGAGTGTGGAAGGGGATTCCTACAGCAATGGGCTCGATACCAATCTTCAGACGCCTCGATTTAATCGACACTAATCATGCACGCAAACGGTACGATCAAGATCGAGGACTCACGGAAGATATCACAACACAACTCTAAAAATATAAATAAGTCATACAAGCATCATAATACAAGCCAGGCCTCGAGGGCTCGAATACAAGTGCTCGATCATAGACGAAGTCGTGGAAGCAACAATATCCGAGTACGGATATAAGTTAAACAAGTTTGCCTTAAGAAGGCTAGCACAAACTAGGATACAGATCGAAGAGGCGCTGGCCTCCCGCCTCGATCCTCCTAAACTACTCCCGGTCGCCGCCAGCGGCTGCACGTAGTAGTAGGCACCTCCAGTAGTAGTCGCCATCGACGGTGGCGCCTCGCCTCTGGGTTCCAAAGATCCGTTGCGACAACCGTAAAGAAAGGAAAGGGGGAAAAGGGGGAGAAAGCAACCGTGAGTACTCATCCAAAGTACTCGCAAGCAAGGATCTACACTACATATGCATGAGTATATGTGTAAAGGGCCATATCGGTGGACCGAATCGCAGAATGCCGTAATAAAAGGGGATAGCTAATCCTTTCAAGACTACGCTTCGCAGCCTCCGCCTGACAAAGATGTAGAAGAGAGTAGATTGAAGTCCTCCAAGTAGCATCTCCAAGTAGCATCTCCAAGTAGCATCTCCAAGAGCATCGCATAACATAATCCTACCCGGCGATCCTCTCCTCGTCGCCTGTTAGAGAGCGATCACCGGTTGTATCCGACACTTGGAAGGGTGTGTTTTATTAAGTATCCGGTTCTAGTTGTCATAAGGTCAAGGTACAACTCCGGTCGCCCTTTACCGAGGGACACGGCTATTCAAATAGATAAACTTCACTGCAGGGTGCACCACATAACCCAACATGCTCGATCCCATTTGGCCGACACACTTTCTGGGTCATGCCCAGCCTCGAAGATCAACACGCCGCAGCCCCACCTAGGCACAACAGAGAGGTCAGCCCGCCGGTCTAAATCCTATGCGCCACAGGGTCCGCCCATCGCCCATTGCACACCAAGACGCTAAGTAGGGCGGCCGAAATGCACCTAGCAACCTCCATTACAAAGGAAGTTGCGTTAACGCAGTCCAATCCGCGCCGCGCCTCCGTTGTCGACGCCAAGAAGGCTTCGCCGATACCACGACCCCGGATACCCATAACTACTCCCACGAGATGGTTAGTGCGATAGACCAAATGGCCGACTCAGATCAAATACCAAGATCTCGTTAAGCGTGTTAAGTATCCGCTGAACGCCGAACAGGCCAGCCCACTGCCTCCTAGGTGGTCTCAACCTGCCCTGCCGCTCCGCCACAAAGTAACAATCGGGGCCGTGGGAACCCAGCCCACCTCTACCGGATGGAGCCACCGTCCTTTCAAATTTCATCGTAATCACTTATGGTACTCAATGAGCTGACCCGACTTTAGTCACCATCTCAGATAGTATGTATGTACGATAGTATATACCCGTGATCACCTCCCAAGTGATCACGGCCCGATAGTATAGCAAGGCAGACTGACAAGAATGTAGACCCAATGATGATAAACTAGCATCCTATACTAAGCATTTAGGATTGCAGGTAAGGTATCAACAGATGTAGCAACAATGTCGCTATGCATCGTAATAGGATCAACGAAAAGCAAGAATATGCTACACTACTCTAATGCAAGCAGATAGAGGAGAATAGGCGATATCCGTGATCAAGGGGGGCTTGCTGGTTGCTCGGCAAGGAGGGGTCACAACACCATAGTCGAATGGGGGTCGCCGGCAGCCTCGGGTTCACCGAAAGAAGTAACGGAGGGGAAACATAATTAATAATAGAGCAATCAAAGTATCACAAAGCGTAGCATGGCAATACGCGGTGCTAGAGGTGACCTATGCGGTAGGAGGTTATACCGGTGAAGGGGGGAACATCCGGGAAAGAATCCCCGGTGTTTAGCGGCTGAACAGATGAACCGGAGGTGAAATGTTGCAGGTTCACTATGCTAGGGACGCGTGGCGGATTTAACGGGCTGCGATTCAGATTCGCCTCGCTGCTCGAGCAACTTTCATGTACAAAGTATTTTCATCCGAGTTATGGTTTATTTTATATTATTTTTTAAAGTTTTAACTCATTTTCAGAATTAATTAAATTAGAAAATGTAATTATGACGTCAGCATGATTTCAGAGTGATGTCAGCAGTCAACTAGTCAGTTGACCTGGTCAAACCCGCGTGTGGGTCCCACTGTCATTGACTGCTTATTAACAGTTAACTAATCAAGGTTAATTAGTTCTAACTAATGATTACGTTCATCTAAACAGAATTATTAATTTAACTAATTCATTAATTAATTCATTAATTATCTATTTATTATTATTTTTAATGTATTTATTTATTTATTTTTAAACGTTCCAGGGGCAGGCCCCACGCGTCATAGGCACAGGGGGCCTTGTGGCCGCTGGGCGCTGGGCGAGCGGGCGTGCCTGCAGGCGAAACCGCAGCCCGCCCACTAGCGAGGCGCGGGCGGTGCAGCCGGCCAGCACGGGCGCGGCGAAGGGAGGCAACGGCGACCGGTGCGAAGAGCGCCGCGACGGCAAAGACGCAGCCAGTGGTGAGCGGCGGTAGGGCGCGGGGTGCACGGCCAGGAACAGCCAGGCGAGGATGGAGTTCGGGCGCGCCGACGACGCGACGCAGCCTGTGGGCAGCTCGGTGAACGCGAGGTCGCCGCGAAGCCGGGCGCGAAAGGGCAGCGCCAATGAACGGCGGGATCGACGGGGAAGAGGGGAACGGACATGGCTCACTGGGAGGAGGTCGGTGGAGAGCTCGGGACGGTCGGAGTGGCGTCGGAGAGGTGGGCCGACGCGGTGGCGATGGTGGTGGCCGAGGCGGACGGGGACGATCGGTGAAGGAGAGGCGGGGAAGTGACGAGCGACGGCGTCGGGGACGGCTCCGGGGCGACATGGCGATGACGGCGGGTCCAGCAAGCGCCGAGGTCGTGCCAGGGCTCGGGAAGACGGGCGCGGTGCCGGAGGGTGAGGAAGAAGGCCGGGAAGGGGCGGCGAGGACGAGGCGTTCGGCGAGGACGAGGCGTTCTGGGCCGGGCGGCACCGGTGAGGTGGCGTCCTGGGTGCGGGGGAGCAGGCTCGTCCCCGATCCAGATCGGATCGAAAGGGGAGAGGAGAGGCGTGGGGAGAGTGGGGGTTACGGGCTAGGGTTTGACCGGGATGGGGATAAGGAGAGTCGGGTTGGGGCGAGGCTGGGCCGGCCTGGTTGGGTCGGTGGCTACCGGGCCGTGGCCCGGGGTTCTTTTTCTTTTCTCTCTCGCTTTTGTTTGTTTTGTTTTTCTATTATTTCATTTTGTTTCTGATTATTTAATATTTCAAATTGTTTTAGTTTTGTAAAATATATAGTTAGTACCTAAATTAGTAGTAGTGATTATACCAACGCCACAATTAACTTGGCACCTAGAATATAACAGTTGTAACCGCTTATTATTTTATAATCATTTAACTAATTGTTTTTGCCACTATTTTATTCATTTTGAGTAATAACATATTTTATACCAAAGGTGGTTTCTCCACCATAATTACTCACGCATTATTTGGCACAACCGTAACAATTTAGTTTTATTATTTGAAAACTTTTGTTGTTTACCTATATTATAAATTTGAATTTGAATCGTTTTGAACTAACACGAGTTTACCAACAGTAACCTAGGTGACGTGGCATCATTAGCGCAGGGTTACTGTAGCTTGATTACCCGGGCATCACAGTAGGGTTTTACCTCCATCGAGAGGGCCCGAACCTGGGTAAAAACTTCGTGTCCCTTGTCTCTTGTTACCATCCGCCTAGACGCACAGTTCGGGACCCCCTACCCGAGATCCACCGGTTTTGACACCGACAGCGACCACTACCGCGCTTGGGCGGGGGAGAGGTAGACTCGAGCTGGCGAGCCTTTCCTTTCTCCACGGCCGAGAACTTCCTTGGGGGAGCCATGAAGAAGAAGGAGAAGCGTAGGGAGTAGACTGGAAGGGCGTGCGTCGTTCCGTACTTATAGCCGGCGAAGGCCAATCGTCGACCTCCACGATCGCAGGTAATCATGACCCGCTTTGCACGCAGGGACTTGCCAAATCCATGCTGTAACCAAGGCATCATGGGGAAGCGGAGGCGCCCACGTCCAATCAACCGCCACGCGGCGCCCAAGGCCGCAGGCTGTTTGGGATCGTGACGCTTCGCACTTGCCCTTTTGCCTCTCTGCTCGGCCAAGTCCGGGCGCGTCGTGGGCCCGGGGGCTACTTTCGGCGTTCTGGGAATGGGGGTCCCCAGACTTGCCTGCCTGCGGCCTGCGGCGTGGCTCGAAAGGGGGCCCAACATAGCCCATCTTCATCAACACGAGCTCAAGACCCTCGCGAGGGGCCAAGCCTCGTGGGGCGGACGACCAGGAGCTTCCTCAGGCACGGGCTCGTCAGGCGGCTCATGAGGAGGCGGAGAGTTCAAGGCAGGGTACCTCGCGAGGTGCCCATGAAGCAAGCCATGACGCACTAAGGAGCCGGTCAAGCGCCAGCCGCAAGAAGTGTCCTCCTTTCCTCTTTGGTGCAAAGGGGGCAAGCGCAGGCGAGAGCATCAAGCAAGGGCATCCATTTCGGTGCAACAAGACCAAGACCAGCCCAACGGCAGGGAAGAAGTCATTGTGGAGCCCAAGCAGGCGTCACCACAAGAGCCTTTGACAGGTGAGGACCAACTTTAGTCAGGATAAGTGTACCCGATGTTCCCCTTTAAAATGGCCAATTGTTGGCGCCCTTCCCGCTCAATATTTGGGAAGAGGCCCAGGGCCTTTGCCTATAAATAGGACTAGCCACCCCCAGGGTAGAGGATCGAGCATCAAGAATCAAAGAGCCAGAACCAAGTAGCACCAGCCAAGAACAAACCCTCGTGAGGCTGTTCTTCCTTGTATTGTTCATCGTTAGCCCAAGAGGCAATCCACCACACCACACACCGGAGTAGGGTATTACACCACAATGGTGGCCTGAACCAGTATAAATCTTGTGTCTCTTGTGTTGTTCTGTTTGGTAGTTTAGATCCTAGCGATTCGGCGAGGAGCAAGCCGGTAGAGGGTTAAATCTCCGCGCGCATCCTAGTGCTCGAACCTCAAGGGTCTGCCGGAACCCGAAATCCGACAATAGTAGCCTTTTTGTGTATCATTTGTTCTCATGTTGATATCCCTAAGGAGAAGTGGTCTAAATATTATCCCGCTGTTAAAGAAAAGATTGAGGAACCCGTTATAGTTAAGGAAGAAACTATCATTTACAATGTTAATCCAGTTGTGCCCTACTGCTTAAATCAAGAAACCGCCTTTTCCTACTAGGATTAAGGAATATGCTAAAGTTTCAACTGTGTTTAACAAAAGTAATATTAGGGCACCTAGTACCTCTGAATAAATTAAAGTTGAACCTAATGTTGCTATGCTTAAGGATTTCTTGGTTGATAATATAGATGTGCATGTTATTTACTTCTGGGAAGAACCTACCAGAATTACTAAACCCGAGACTAAAGATAAGAATATACCTGTTACTGATGCCTGTTGTCTCGGTTAAAATAGGAGATAATTGTTATCATGGCTTATCTGGTTTGGCTGCTAGTGTGAGTGCTGTTCCGTTTACCTCATATCAAGAAATTATGAATGATATTGCACCTGTTGAGATAGAGGACATTGATGTTGCTATTTAGCTTGCGAATAGAGATAAGTTTCTTCGCTTGGGATTGTTATAGATATTGAAGTCTTGTGTGAAAAAATAAAATACCCTATTGATTTCCTAGTCCTTGGTTCTCCACAAGATGATTTTTGTCCCATTATATTTGGTAGACCTTTCTTGAACGCAACTAATGCTAAGATTGATTGCGCCAAAAAATTGTTAGTGTTAACTTTGGTGGTATATCTCATGAGTTTAATTTCTCTAAGTTTCGTAGACAACCTCGTGGTAAAGAATTTCCTAGTAAAGATGAAATTATTGGTCTTGCTTCTATTGTCGTACCTCCTACTGATCCATTAGAACAATATTTGTTAGACCATGAAAATGATATACACATGAATGAAAGAGATAAAATAGTGTAACACCCTGATATTTAAGCTACAGTAAACCCCTTTTAATGATGCCAGGTCATCATAGTTAAAATTTTGCTAAACCTCACTTGTTTCAAACTTAGTTCAAATACAAATTCAAATAACAAGTCAAATTATAGTTTCTTAAAACATTGAATTAAAAATGTTCAAAAGGTTGCAAATATTCACTAACTAATTAACAAACATGATCCAACATTTAATAAAATATTTAATGGCACTAAAGCATTACAACAGTGACCAAAACAGCCCCATTAATCCAATTTCATTTATGCAATATTCAAATGAATTCAAATATCTCTCAAACTTTTTGTGGCAGTGCTAATAATTTCAGTGTAAATATGTGGACAATTTCCATATTCTACAAAAGTTATTTGGTTGCCAAACTAAATGCAAAACAGTAGCATAAAAGGAAAAAAATAGAATAAAAAAGAAAAAGAGAAAAGGCCTAAGTGCATTGTGCACTTAGGCCTACTTGCTACACGAGCCGGCCCAGCCCACCCCAACGCCTCCTTCCACCTTTGTTCACTGAGGGCGCGCTGGCCCGCGCACTGCGTCTGTGGTCGCGGATGGCCACGCACCATCCATCCGTTGGCTCCCACGTGGATAAGATCCCCCTCGTGCTCCTTGGCGAACCCTAGCTCCCCCACTTCCCCTCTTCCTCGCCCGCTCTCTTTCTCCCCGCGCACTGCCGAGCCATCGTCGCCATGGTTTTGCTCGCCATCGCGGCCAACGTCGACCCCGCGCTCTGAGATCCTGTCCATGAGCTCCTTCAGCATCCCCTACTTCGTCCACGCGCCCCCGTGAGAGCTTGGTGCCACTACAGCAAGTGGAGCGGGACCTTCTTCATCCTCCGGTCGCCACCGTTTGCCGCTCCGATTCGCCGTCGTCACTCCGCCCGCCTTCGCCCCAGCAACACCTCGTCCTCACTGTGAGCGGGCGCTCCTTCTCCCTCTTTCCCGAGCTTGATTTCGAGCTCGCACGCATAGTTGCGACATACCCGTACCCCTACCGCCGCCGATGAGCTCCGTCGACGCGTGCACGACTGTCCTTGGCCTCTCCCATGCCCAGCACTGTGCTCCTGGTGCTCCCAAGAGCACGTAGCACACGCGGACATGCCTCCTAGTGCCCCGTAGCCCCACTTCGACGACCACTCAAACGCCTCCGCCGCTAACCTCGCCGCCGGCCTCGTTCTCGGCGACCTTTTGGTCCAGTCCCACTGCCTTTCGCTTGAGCACGAGCCCAAGACCCAACGTGCTCCTCCGCGGGCTTTGCCGTGCCCAGCTTCACCGGTTCCATCGATGCCAGAAATCCAGCGTCCGCTGCGGTGCTCGTCGCCGTCACCTTCGTCCACCTCGGGCCTCGCGACCACTCCGGTTGGACGCGACGTTGTTTTCCCGATCGAACGCACTAAGCCACGCGGGAAACGGATGCCCGTAGGCGTATTTCGAAGACCCCCCTGGCCGCTCGACCGCGGTTTCGGCTCGCCGGAGCTCTCTCCGGCGGCACTCCAACGTGGCCGGCCTGCCCCACCCGCAAGGCCACTCACTAGTGGGTGGTCCCTGGGGCCCACTAGCCAGGTTGACTGGGTCAACCATGTTGACTTGGCAACTCTGTGCAACCGACTTGTGGCCCCCCTTGATTAATCAAAGTAATTTGAATTAAATTTAATCTGCTAACTAATATAGACACTGACAGGTGGGCCCCATCTAACAAATTAACTTAGTTAGTTTGATTAAATCTCTGTTAGCCCCACTGTCTATGACAGGTGGGACCCAGCTGTAAGGTTTGACCGGGAACAGCTGGGGTTGACCACTAACGTCATGATGATGTCATAAATACTTTTTGATTAAATTAATCTGTTAATTCCTGAAAATGAATTAACACTGGTACGCGTCGGCGCTATACAAACGGTTTTAAACCCTTTCCGCGATGGCATTCGGAACCGTCGCCTAGTGAGTGTGGGCGATTAGGGTGTCCTCCGCACACAACCTAGAAACCGTCGAGGATATGCCCTCCTGGCACACATGCTCGGCAAAATGAGGTCGTGTGCGACCAGCGAGCGAGCAAATACGATTATACGTATAGTAGTGCTAAAAAAATTACAATTATACAGGTGAAATCATTTCCTGTCGTAAGTTCATCCCACACAGTCAGTCCCCGCGAAATGTTTCCGTTCGTACATACATCCCACACAGTCGCTGCAAGGAAAACGTTTTCGTTCGTAGGTACATCACACACAATTTTCCTTGTTAAATCGTTTGTGATGACCTTCCCATCGCCCACAATATTACTATGAGTTCTGCTTGGAACGTCTTGTATGATATGAGTCCTTGCTTGTTGAGGGAGTCCTGGACTAGGGGGTGTCCGGATAGCCGAACTATCATCATCAGCCAGACTCCAAGACTATGAAGATACAAGATTGAAGACTTCGTCCCGTGTCCGGATGGGACTTTCCTTGGCATGGAAGGCAAGCTTGGCGGTCCGGATATGTAGATCTCCTATCATTGTAACCGACTCTGTGTAACCCTAGCCCTCTCCGGTGTCTATATAAACCGGAGGGTTTTAGTCCGTAGGACAGAACAACAATCATACCATAGGCTAGCTTCTAGGGTTTAGCCTCCTTGATCTCGTGGTAGATCCACTCTTGTACTACCCATATCATCAATATCAATCCAGCAGGAGTTGGGTTTTACCTCCATCGAGAGGGCCCGAACCTGGGTAAAAACATCGTGTTCCTCGTCTCCTGTTACCATCCGCCTAGACGCACAGTTCAGGACCCCTTACCCGAGATCCGCCGGTTTTGACACTGACATTGGTGCTTTCATTGAGAGTTCCTCTGTCCGTCGCATATAGGCCCGATGGCTCCTTCGATCATCACCAACGACGCAGTCCAGGGTGAGACTTTTCTCCCCGGACAGATCTTCGTACTCGGCGGCTTTGCACGGTGGGCCAATTCGCTTGGCCATCTGGAGCAGATCGAAAGCTATGCCCCTGCCGTCAGGTCAGATTTGGAAGTCTAAACTTCACGGCTGACATCCGCGGAGACTTGATCTTCGATGGATTCGAGCCACAACCGAGCACGCCGCACTGTCACGATGGGCACGATTTAGCTCTGCTGCCGGATAGTGTCCTGGAGGCCGCACACGAGTCCGCTCCGATCCCGAATTCGGAGCCGACTGCGCAGATCGAGGATGGGTGGCTAGACACCGCCTCGGGGGCTGCAACCTCTACGGTGATGGAGCCGAATACTAACCTTGTCCCTTGTGAAGCTCATGACTCCGAGGTGCCGGACTCCTCGCCGGACTCTGAACCTCCCGCGCCCCTCCAATCGAATCCGATTGGGCGCCGATCATGGAGTTCACCGCTGTGGACATCTTTCAACACTCACCTTTCGGCGACATCCTGAATTCGCTAAAATATCTCTCGTTATCAGAAGAACCCTGTCCGGACTGCGGTCAAGACGGTTGGGATGCAGATGACGAAGAAATTCAAAGCCCACCCACCACCCACTTAGTAGCCACAGTCGATGATCTAACCGACATGCTAGATTTCGACTCCGAAGACTTCGACGGCATGGACGACGATGCCGGAGATGACCAAGAACCAGCGCCTACCGGGCACTGGAAATCCACCTCAACTCACGACGTATACATGGTGGATATACCAAAAGGAAGCGATAACGAGGAACAACGGGACGCGGCGAAGGATAATTCCCCCGAAAAACAACCAAAACGGCGACGCAAGCGCCGCTCAAAATCCCGCCTCGATAACAACAGCACCCATACGGAACCAGCCGTAGAGTAGGACGAACCAGTGGATGACGAACATGCCACCAAGCAACCATCCGAAAAGGATGAATTGGACGAGCAACCCATCCCCGGCGAAAACAACAGTCCAGACGGCCTCACGCCGGACACATCACCGGAGCATAAGAACCTTCACAAAAGGCTCGCCGCCACCGCAAGAAGTTTGAAGAAGCGTATGAAGCTCAAAACAGCGGAAGACATACTCGTAATGAGATGGAGCAAAGTACTCAAGACCGCAGATAAACACGGCGATAGTCACCAAGCAAAGAGCTACCCAAGCGCAAATCGTTGCTCAATTTGACGAGGAGGCCGTAGAGCCCCCACAGTCAAAAAACAAAGGGGCCGCCTGGCCGGATAGACGACCAGATGACAGGATAAGAGCGGCAAGCAGCGCCGCACACAAGCCGGCACACGATCCACATAAGGATCTCAGAGTAAGGATGGCCCGGTCAGTCCATCTATGGGCCAAAAAGGCTCTAGGAAGCAACACAACACGCAGAGTGTTGAAGATAACGGCACCCCCAAATACAGGGCGCCAAGACACCCACTATGCTTCACCGATGAGGTATGGATCATGAATTTCAGCGGATTCAAACCCATAAACATAGAGGCATATGACGGAACAATGTAACCCGAGTCTGGATTGAGGATTATATCCTACACATACATATGGCTAGAGGAGACGATCTCCATGCCATAAAATACCTACCCTCAAGCTCAAAGGGCCAGCTCGGCATTGGCTCAAAACCTCCCGTAAAATACCATTGAAGTTGGGAAGAGCTCGAGGATGCGTTCGAGCAAATTTTCAGGGACTTATGTTCATCTCAATGCGCACGATTTAAGTCACATAACTCAACAGCCCGGAGAGTCAAGACACAAATTTCGAACAGGTTCCTCACCAAAAGAACCAAATAGTCGATCGTCCGGACGCCAAGCCTTAGCAGCCTTTAAACATAACGTCCGAGACGAATGGCTCGCCAGACACCTCGGCCAGGAAAAACCAAGAACAATGGCCGCGCTAACAAGCCTCATGACCCGCTTTTGCGTGGGGGAAGATAGCTGGCTAGCAAGATGCAGCACAAGCGACCCGAGTACATCCGAAGTCAGGGATGGAAATGGGAAATCACAACGCAGAAAAGATCAACGCCGGAATAAGGAAAATGGCCCAAATAGCACGACGGTCAACGCCGGGTTCAAAAGCTCTCGGCCGAATAACAAAATACTGCCTCTTAAGGACAACAGTGACGAGCTGTCCAACCTAAACAAAATCTTGGATAGGATATGTCAAATCCACAAGACTTCGGAAGCCCGCAAACCATACCCACAGAGATTGTTGGGTCTTCAAGCAGTCCGCCGCTTAACGCCAACACAAGGGGCTCGACACACCGAACGAAGACGATTTAACCCCACAAGCAAGACGCCGAATGCGTAAGACTTTCCCACTAGAAGTCAAAACAGGAACTCACTTCATGTGATAACAAGGAAAATAGTACGGCACCTGCTAAAGCACGCGCCGCATGGTTCACCCCAGCGGAGTCCAGAGATTGGATGTCAAAACCAATTACTTTCGACCATCAGGATTACTCTAGAAGTATTCGAAACGCAGGATGGACTGCTTTGATATTGAATCCCATAATCGACGGACTACAATTTACACAAGTCCTAATGGACGGCGGCAGTGATATAAACCTGCTATACCAGGACACCATCCGCAGAATGGGGATAGACCCTACAAAAATTTGCCATAGCCGCACTTCCTTCAAAGGAGTGACGCCAGGCCTTTATGCCAATTGTACAGGCTTTGTACTACTAGAGGTTGTGTTCGGTTCATCCGACAACTTCCGTCGCGAAAAGCTAATCTTCCATATCGCCCCATTTAAAAGTAGCCATCAGGCACTATTGGGACGCGAAGCTTTCGCCCGCTTTAACGCAATACCGCATTATGCGTCTCTTACACTTAAAATGCCCGGTCCACGCGGCATCATCTCATTAAAGGGCAACTTAGAGTGTTCCTCGACCACGGAAAAATGTGAGACTGCCTTGACAGCCACAAACTAATTTGGCATGGCTGATCGAAGCCCCTAAAACAGGTCATTTAGACCCCGGACACGGCTATGCGAGTCCGGCATAAACAAACAAGGGGCTTCCCAGCCACATACCCCTTTAGAAGGGCTGCACGAATGAAGAATGAGATCCAATAAAGCTCAATTTTATTCATTTTCTAAAATCATACTCTTTTTTACATACATTTTTTGCACGATATTTTTCCAAACTAAGTTCTTCTCTTTTACAGATGAACCACGTGCTACGCCCATCCAGGATACGGCACAACGAAGACACAGGCGCAGACGTGCAGCAGGGACCCGTTGCAAGGATTCTTTTCAGATTAAGACCCTGCGTAAACCTTTTTTACTGTCTCTTGTTGATACACATCCCCCGGTTTCTTATCATAACCAAGGAGGAGGCTGGCGTTTTGTCATCGGCCGCATCGGAAGATTTCGCTGTGCATCGGACACCGGGGCTTAGGCATCGCTCGCCTGCTTTCATAAAGACCGAATACCTCGTGGAGTGTTCGCGCCTCGAGTTAGGCCTTATATGCATTAGCTCCGAATCATGTCTTTGGTAAAATGTTGGGTTTGCCCAGCTTCTGTGTTTTGCTGCCTTACGTTTCGTATCATCGGCTAACGCGGCACCAGGAGAACTACTGCGATTGTGCCCCGGTTCGGCCTGGCGAGCACCTCAGTAGAGAAAGCCAAAAACTGGCTGTCATGATATAGCGAGAGACTGGTCAACCACTCGATCAACAAATGGAATGTCTAGAATTCCTCCACTTTGACGAAGGACCGTTTCCCGGTCAGGCACATACGCGCCCCGAATTCGGAGAGCGCGGTGCCCATAGGGGCTATATCGTAGCCCCACCTTCGAACTCCTATGGCTAAGTGAAAGTGATAAAGCATTATAGTCCGATTGCCTAGTTTGCTACGCTACCACCTCCTTCACAGGACCAAGACATTGGATTAAGTGTGAAAATGCGCCCTTTTGCAAACACCCTCGGACCATGTGCGTGGGGGCTGAAGCCGAAGACTGCCATCTTTCAGGTTATATACAAATATACATTAACGGCCGCACAGGAGATATTTCAATACTTGAACGCACAAGTATAAAAAGTCGTTACATTATAAATATGGTTTCACAAATCATACATATCATTTGAACATAACATTTTTTGAGCACTGCGACTCTATTAAACGAGCGCCCTGAAGGACTTCCCCAAAATAGTGCTCGGCGGGTAACCGGCTTTTGTCCGAACCCCGGGATGCAACATCGGTGGCATCCATCTCCGCCCAGTATGTCTAAACATGGGCGAGAGCCATCCGTGCACCCCCTATGCATGCCGACCGCTTCATCGCCTTGATATGCGGCACTGCCCCAAGGAATTGCTGCAATAAGCCAAAATAACTCTTCGGCTTGGGCCTATCCGGCCACAGATGAGCCACCACATCCGTCATGGCAAATCCGGACAATCTATCCAGCTCAGCCCACTCACCAACCGATCGGTCAAGCGTAGTGGACGCCCGGATCGTGGAATTGAGACCAAAAAAGCTCTTCCATTTCGTGATCCTTTTGGCTTCGGAAGTGCACGACTGTGTCCGCCGCACTCGCCGCCAAATCCAGATAAGGATCCTCCACACCCCACAGCTGGCCCAATTGGGCATACTTCTGATCGGTGAACTTCTTGCGCAGCAGAAAGGGCTTTCCAGCCGCAATGTCTCTGGCCTGACGCAGCTCCTCCTTTATAGCCCTCATTGCAGGCATCCTTGGCTTTGGCGGTGGCCTTCTTCTGGCCCTCTTGCTCCGCTTGGCGTTCTCTTTCAAGAACCTCATAGTGGTCGGTAGCATCTTTTAGTTTCATGGCCATTCCGGCCATCTCCTCCCTGCTTCGGCAGTGAGCAGCCTTTTCGGCTTTTAGCTCCTCCGCTGCCTTCGAGGCAGCCGCATCACTTTTTCTGGCTTGCTCCTTGGCTCGAGCAAGCTCTGCCCGAAGGTTTTCCACAGCAGCGGCGCCATCTGCATCAAGCATACATGTTGTAAGGCGTGGGCATCAGCTCCCTTACCAGGTGACCGCAGAAAAACCACCCACCTTGTGACTCGTCAAGTCGCTTATCGACCAGCGATGTCCGTGATTCATAACGCCCACCGCCGCCAGTTCGGCAACTCAATCAGTCCGGCTGGCCACCGAACGCTCCGCCCCCTGAATAGGAATGGCGACATATTAAAACTGAGATTATGATCCTCGGCACGCTGTCACTTCTGACGACGTACCGAGTCTCAGGGGCTACTATCTATACAGGGCGCACTCTATGTGCAAAACTGTCAAAAGGTATGTCATTTTTACGTACCTCAAACCCCGCCAGTAAACTTCTGACGGCCTCATGCAACCCGCTCTCAGCGGATGAAATCCTTTCAATCACCGTACTCATTAAAGTACGGTGATCTTCTGAGATAGACGCTATCGGTGTCAAAACCGGCGGATCTCGGTTAGGGGGTCCCGAACTGTGCGTCTAGGTGGATGGTAAAAGGAGACAACGGACACGATGTTTTACCCAGGTTCGGGCCCTCTTGATGGAGGTAAGACCCTACGTCCTGCTTGATTAATATTGATGATATGGGTAGTACAAGAGTGGATCTACCACGAGATCAAGGAGGCTAAACCCTAGAGCTAGCCTATGGTATGATTGTTGTAATGTATGTTGTGTCCTACGGACTAAAGCCCTCCGGTTTATATAGACACCGGAGAAGGCTAGGGTTACAGTAGTCGGTTACAATGGTAGGAGATCTACATATCCAGATCGCCAAGCTTGCCTTCCACGCCAAGGAAAGTCCCATCCGGACACGGACGGAGTCTTCAATCTTGTATCTTCATAGTCTTGGAGTCCGCGGACGATGATAGTCCGCTGTCCGGACACCCCTTAGTCCAAGACTCCTCAAGAGTCTCCTAACCAGGCTTTAATGACGATAAGTCCAAATACAGATATAGTCTTCGGCGTTGCAAGGTGGGTTCTCCTTGTTCCATGTACCGCTTAACAAAGGTCCGCTTCTTCATAAATGATGTGCTTCTTGGCTTCTACGCCCAATAATGGCCTTCCTCCATGCGTCGCACGAATGCGAAAAGCCAGGGTGTCTTTTATGTTTCACCCCCTAGTTGTGCAAGTCATCCGCCTACAAAAAGAGGCAAAAATCCAGATCCAAATCACACCATCTCCCTTCCGCGAATACTCACCGGAGCGCCTTTGACCCAAAAATCCATTCCATCATGGACCGTCGACGTGGCTCCTCTTCTCGCGCTCCCAGCCCACCGCCAGAGATTGGAGGAGGTGCTCTGTTCCACACAACGAGCTAGTGAAGCTCCAAGCGGGGATATCTCCTCCGCCTTCATGGTCCCGATTCGAGCCGGGCTGGCCACCTACCAAGGTGGGAAGCAAGCAGAGGCTACCCCAAGTCCCAACAAAGGGGAGCGGGTATGCTTCGTCCCTTATCTGATAAGGGGACTCGGATTTCCGATACATCCATTCCTCCGCGGGCTCCTGGAGTCCTACGGACTCCAGCTCCATCACCTTACACCCGCCTCTGTCCTGCATATCACGGGTTACGTAGCTCTTTGCGAGCTATTCCTGGGCATCGAGCCCCATTTTTCACTATGGAAGAGGTTGTTCTGCCTCGTACCCCGTTCTCACGAGGGATCTATATATCATGTGGGCGGCGCCGAAGTATGGCGCATTGCCGGGACCGGATATCCATCCGCACTCAAGAAGGCGTCCAAGACCGGCCTTCGTAATGGTTTACATAGAAGACGCCCGCTTCTGCACTCCAGTCCGGTCGGCCTCCCGGAGTTTAGTGCTGCTCCTCAAGAAACGCCTTAGCCTGGCGCTCATGAGCCCCAATTGGAGGAAGACAGAGCGCCCATTACCGATGGGCGAATAAGATTATTAGCCCATTCCAAAGTTGACCATGATTGAGTCATGGCAACATGCATCATGCGGGGGTACATCCATTACAATACAGGGCCACCCATGTGGGATTTCAACGGGAAGACGATGCCACCCGCCATGGTCGCAAGGGCCGATTCGACCGAGGATCCGTGCGAGATCATGTCCGGCCTGTACACGGGGGAGAAGGAGGACTTCCTTCGAACGAACCCCTTGAATGGGTTTTCCATGAATAACCCTCGGGGCTGGGTAAGCGAACACTTTTAAGGGCTCAACCCATGCTTTCAAAGTCTAAGCTTTTTACATTATGTCTTCGGCGCAGGAACTGCGCCGGATTGTGGAGGACATGGTAAGTCCAGCTCCGCAACCCGAGGATCCAGAGAGATCCCAGGATCCGGCCTCCGAAGAGGATTCGGATATCAAGGTGGAGCTGATCGACGGGGTGTTCCACCAGCTCAGCATAGATAACGCTTTAGTCGCCATTACGGCGGACTACCCCGGATTATATTCGACTTCCCAGGTGATTGTGACCGAGGTCCGGACACCATTATCTCTTCCTTGCCCATTTCTGACCTTCGCGAACGATGGTGCTTTACAGGGAGAGCCTTCAAGGCGGGAAGCCGAGCCCGCGGCGGCTGACCAACAAAGGCCAGTCCGGACCAGCAAGCGGAAAAGGAGCGTGGCACGGACTGGAACATCGCCGCAAAGGTATAGTTTGTATTTAAATATTCAGAGCAACGTTCCTAGGGAGCGTCTGAGTGCTCATGATCTTTGTAGGAGAAAAAATGCTCGCTGGACTGCGAGCGTAGAGGTTGCCAATCCGACCTATACCAGCCAGGCTCCAGCGCCCGGCCTGGAGGGGGAGGCAAGCGCAAGGCGCGGGCCGGATACTCCTCCAACGGAGGACGCAGACAGACTGTCCACCACCAAGTCTGAGGTGGAGAGCGCCATGAACCATAGGCGCCGCCGGATAGTGTTTCATGAAGCGTGCTTTTCCCCTGAGGTGCTGAACGCCTTTAACGCGGGGGACACGCACCTCCGTGCTGCTCAAGATGGTTTTACCAGAGCCACGAAGCAGTATGTAAAAGACATACGGGTAAGGGAATTTAATGGGTATATATGCCAGTAGCCCCCGAGACTTAAAGTAGTTATGTTAACTGATTTAAGGATCATTTAAAACGCAGGCCCTTACCGAGAAGAATGCCCAGCTGTCTCAGGAGCTGCAAGAATGCAAGGCCCAACTTGAGGCCGCACTTGCTGTCCGGCTCCGTTAAGGAGAATCAGCGGCTTCGTCGCGGCATCTATAGTAAGTGCTTGAGCGAACTCCTTTGAAAAGAAGAGTTCAGCGAGGAAGTCAATTGACAGAATATGTCTTGTAGGTATACTCACAGTCGCCCTACGGAGGAGATGCCCGACGACGGGTGATCAACTCTCGAAGCTGTTGCAACCGCCGAACGAAGTTCGGCAGCGGCGAGAGGCGCCGTCCGGGCATTATGGCTACTCGCCTCCCTACCCGAGGGCCTTGGGAGCTCCGGAGAAACTCCGAGTGCGGCAGCGCCTGCTTATGGAAGATTTCGCCTGCCGCCAGGTGCCAGGGAGGCTTGGGCCATGGTGAAGATGCGATACAAGAAGGCGGATCCCAACCACATGGTCGAAGTTGGACTGGTGGGGCCCGATGGGAAGGAGATCCCTGTGAGTTTAGTATACAGCCAAGTAGAGTTGGCTGCTAAATTTTCCCAATGCGACTGTAAGTTAGACAGCCTGTTACACGGGATTGAGGAGGAATACAATCAGTAAATTTGACAATGTATTCTAAAATGACATGTGAAATGCCTTCTAGCCGGATTGTAGATCGTTTGTCTTTGCCGACCTTTTCGCTTCGACCTCGGGACCCTAGAGTCCAGAGTGTGTCCGAATACCTTTTTGGTTAAGAAACAACCAGGGTATGCATGGAGACCAGGCGTAGGGGTCATTAGTGCTTTATCAGACAAGTGCCCAACTAGTTATGTTATATTACATGGTTAGTAAGAAACATCTTCCAGGAGAATAGTTCCGTTAAGGGTTCCTTTCTCAGGAGGCATGCCCCAAAGTGCATGTCCAGATCGCAAAAAAAGAGAAAAACATCCGGGGCATATAAACATGTAGGTAAAAATCATCTTTCAAGTCACCGAATCGAATATTCCCTTAAGAACGCTTAGCTGCTTCACCCACCGAGGTACACATCCAATGACCGCAAGAATAATCGCAGAGGTGCTCCTTTACCTCCTAGCCGAACAATCGGGAACGTAGGGGTAAGCACAGGAGCCAGGCAACCCAGCTTGGCCAAAACTTAAGTCATATCGATGCATATAATGGTGAGTAAAAGGTACATGTGGAAGCATGACACATGTGTTGGGCATGAAGCCCTTATAGTTGAGCTTCTCGAAAAGAAGCCCCCAGGTATAATGAATGCGGATAGCACATCAAGTGTATGCAAGTAGGCCCTTAGGGACCTTTTAGTAGAAGGGTTAAGAAAAGAAAGGGAAACAAAGGGCAGCTGCAGTATAAAAAATTGAGCGGGGGGAGGGGACGAACTCTTAGTCCGGCACTAGGCATAAAATCTTCGGAGGCGGGCTGCATTCCATGGGTTCGCCTCGAGTCGGTTGTCCGACGCATTTCGTAGACGGTACGCCCCGCTGGTCAGGACTTGGTCGATGATGAAGGGGCCCTCCCATTTGGGCTTGAGCTTGTCCTTTTTCTTGTCCGGCAGGCATAGAACTAGTTCGCCAACTTTGTAAGTCTTGGCCCGTACTTCTCTACTTTGATATCTTTGAGCCCGCTGCTGATAAAATGCGGAACGAGCCTTGGCGACGTCGCATTCCTCCTCCAATGCGTCCAAGCTGTCCTGCCGATCCAGCTCGGCTTCTCGTTCTTCGTACATGCGCACTCGAGGTGAGTCATGAATGATGTCGCAGGGCAAAACTGCCTCTGCGCCGTATATCATAAAGAATGGTGTAAATCCGGTAGTACGGTTGGGCATTGTCCACAGCCCCCAGAGTACGGAGTCGAGCTCCTCTACCCAGTGCGTGTCGGATTTTGTAAGTGACCGCACTAGTCTGGGTTTAATGCCGCTCATTATTAGACCATTTGCTCAATCCACTTGACCGTTGGTTTGAGGGTGATAGACTGAAGCGTAGTCGAGCTTAATGCCCATGTTTTTGCACCATGACTTAACCTCGTCGGCCGTGAAGTTCGTGCCGTTGTCGGTGATGATCTTTGTGGGGACACCGTAACGTGTACGCACCCCGGATATAAAGTCTATCACTGGTCCGGACTCGCCGTTTTGACCGGTTTGGCCTCTATCCATTTGGTGAATTTATCCACCATGACCAATAGGTACCTTTGCTTGTGGGTTCCCTTTAAGGGGTCCAACCATATCAAGCCCCTGCATCGCGAACGGCCAGGTAATGGGTATGGTTTTGAGGGCGGTGGGTGGCATATGGCTCGATTAGCAAAGAGCCGACAGCCGACGATCTCGACTAAGTCCCGGCATCCGCCCGGCCGCCGCCAATAAAATCCTGTACGGAATGCCTTTCCTACAAGGGCCCGGGCTGCTGCGTGGTGTCCGCCTAGTCCGGCATGAATTTCAGCCAGGAGGTTTCGCCCTTCCTCTTCGGAGATACACCTTTGAAGGACTCCGGTTGTACTTTTCTTATAAAGTTCTCCCTCATGGACCTTGTAGGCTTTCGATCGCCGGACTATGCAGTGGGCCTCATTTTGGTCTTCGGGAGTTCCTGCCTAAGCAAGTAGGCTAGGAATGGTTCTGTCCACGGGGCGATTACTGCCATTATGTCGTGGGCTGAAGGTGTTATGTCATCGGCTGAATCGCCGGTTGGCGCGGTTGTTTCCGGTTTGTCATTTCCGGTCTCCCCTTCCCATAGTACGGACGGCTTGAAGAGCCATTCCAGGAAGATATTTGGAGGGACAGCATCACGTTTTGCACCGCGCGTACAAGTACGTCGGCTGCTTGGTTATTATCTCGGGCTACGTGATGGAATTCAAGTCCTTCAAACCGAGCTGACATTTTTAGGACAGCGTTGCGATATGCTGCCATTTTCGGATCCTTGGCGTCAAAGTCTCCGTTTATTTGGGATATTGCAAGGTCTGAATCCCCGCGCACCTCTAGGCACTGAATGCCCATGGAGATTGCCATCCGGAGACCATGTAGGAGGGCCTCGTATTCGGCTGCGTTGGTGGAGTCCGTGTACATTATTTGAAATATGTATTGGACTATGTCCCCGGTTGGGGACGTCAGGACGACACCAGCCCCCAATCCGGCCAACATTTTGGAGCCGTCGAAGTGCATAGTCCAATTGGAGTATGCGCCGTACTCTTTAGGGAGTTTGGCTTCGGTCCATTCAGCGACAAAGTCAGCCAAAACTTGTGACTTTATAGCTCGCCGTGGCTTGTAGGTTATATCGAATGGTAGGAGCTCAATGGCCCATTTTGCAATCCTGCCCGTTGCGTCGCGGTTGTTTAATATGTCATTGAGTGGTACTTTGGAGGCCACTGTTATCGAACACGCTTGAAAGTAGTGTCGGAGCTTCCGGGATGCCATGAACACCGCGTAGGCTATCTTTTGATAGTGCGGGTAGCGGGACTTGCAGGGGGTTAACACAGTGGATACGTAGTACACTGGTTTTTGAAGAGGGAATTTATGCCCTTCTGTCTCTCGTTCAACGACGAGTACCGCGCTTACAACTTGATGTGTTGCTGCGATGTATAACAACATGGGTTCGCCTAGGTTTGGCGCGGCTAGGACCGGATTTGTTGCCAATATGGCTTTTATTTCTTCGAGTCCAAGAAGGGCAGCATCCGCCCACTGGTGTTCGTGCGCCTAAGGAGGCGATAAAGGGCAAGGCCTTTTCTCCCAAGCGGAGATAAACGGCCGAGAGCTGCCACGCATCCGGTCAATTTTTGTATCTGCTTGAGGTCTTTTGGAATATCCAACTGTGACAAAGCTCGGATCTTGGCCGGGTTTGCTTCAATTCCTCTACCGGATACGATGAAGCCTAGCAGCTTTCCGGCTGGTACGCCGAAAACGCATTTTTCCGGATTCAGCTTGATGTCATATGCTCTGAGGTTGTCGAATGTGAGCCTCAAATCGTCTACTAGAGTTTCGACGTGTTTGGTTATGACGACTACGTCGTCTACGTATGCCTTGACTGTTTTGCCGATCTGGGTAGCCAGACATGTTTGAATCATGCGCTAATATGTTGCGCCGGCGTTTTTAAGTCCGAAGGGCATCGTGTTGAAGCAGAATGGTCCGTATGGAGTGATGAATGCTGTTGCGGCTTGGTCTGCTTCCGCCATCTTGATTTGATGGTAGCCAGAGTATGCGTCGAGGAAGCAAAACGAATCGTGCCCTGCGGTAGCATCGATTATTTGGTCGATGCGGGGGAGGGGGAAGGGATCCTTTGGGCAAGCCTTATTGAGAGCTTTAAAATCGATTTAATAGGCGCCAGATTTGTCCTTCTTTGGTACCATTACCAGATTTGCTAGCCAATCTGGATGTTTGATATCTCGATGAATCCGCTTCCAATAGTTTGGCTAGCTCTTCTCCCATTGCCTGTCTTTTGGGTTCGAAAATCGTCAAGAGCCTGTTTGATGGCTTGAATCCTTTTAGGATGTTTAGGCTGTGTTCTCGCCAATGCGTGGGATTCCGGCATATCCAAAGGATGCCGGCGAAAATGTCCCAATTTTCCCGAAGGAATTCGCAAGAAATCTGGCGTCTACCTCGGGTTCAATTGTGCCCCAATGGAGGCCGTCTTTGTTGGGTCCGCTGCATGGACCGGAATTTTACTATTTCATCTGCTGGTTTGAAGGAGGTGGACTTGGATCTTTTATCGAGTATCACATCGTCCCTATTCACCGTAGAGCGCAGCGTGGTGAGTTCTTCTGCCGCTAAGGCTTCGGATAGTGCCTCCAGGGCTAGTGCGGCTGTCTTGTTTTCTGCGCGGAGTGCTATGTCCGGATCACTAGCAAGAGTGATTATTCCGCCGGGCCCAGGCATTTTGAGCTTCATGTACCCGTAATGGGGTACGGCTTGAAAAATTGTGAATGCCTCTCATCCTAATATAGTGTGATATCCGCTGTTGAACGGGGCCACTTGGAACGTGACTTCTTCGGATTTGTAATTGTCCGGCGAGCCGAACACCACATCGAGTGTGATTTTTCCGTGCAGCGCTTCCTGCTAGGGATTATTCCTCTGAAGGTTGTGCTGCTTCGCTCAATACGGCTCCAGTCTATTTCCATTTTTTGAAGAGTTTCCTCGTAGATGAGGTTTAGTCCGCCGCCGCCATCCATGAGGACATTTGTAAGTCGAAAGCCATCCACTATGGTACTAAGCACCAGTGCAGCTGGTGCTCGGGCTGTTCGGAATTTAGGTTCGTCGCTGGCGTTGAAGGTGATGGCTGTGTCGCTCCATGGATTCGCTGTTGCTACTTGGTAGACTTCGGCGAGGCCGCAGATTGTCCGTTTTTGCATACTATTTGATGCGAAGGTCTCGAAGACTGTTGATACCATACCGGTATTGTTGGAGTGGTTTTCTGGGGCTAGAAGCTCCTCGCCACTTTTGGCCACCTGCCGTAATATCCAACATGCTCGAAGGCTATGTGTTGGGACGGCGCCCTCTGTACTATGAAGCTTACAGGGTCCGCTGAGCCATCCCTCCAGTACGGTTCCGTGCCCTCTATGCGGTTTTTGCTTTTTGGTTTTTGTATCTGGGGCCTGAGTATGATGCACCCTTTTGTTGCGGACTAAGGTTGTATTCGGGGCCGGATTGTCCCAAAACTGGCTTTCGGTTTTCCGGAAACTCTCTATCGCACAGTACTTTCGTACTATGGACGCCAGATCGGTGAAGCGTGTGATTTTACGACGGCCGATGGCGTTCAATATTCCCTTGTCCGTGCAATTATTGCAAAAGATTGAAATTGCATTTTCCTCTCGGCAGTCCTTTATCCTGTCCATAACCAGGAGGAATCTGGCCCAATAGTGATGTATTGTTTCAGCGGGCTCTTGCCGTATTAGAGATAGATCGCATATGTCTTGGCGGGTGGGTGGGATAAAATCCGGATCCCTACCCATCTCGGGGCTTAAAGGCCGTGAAGTTTCCAATCTTGGAAGCTTGGAATGCTGGACGTTGTCCAACGAGTCCGGTCTGATGCCTGACTTTAGGTTCAGTGCTCGATCGAAGTCCGTTCCTCCGCAGGAATCCAGCTTGGAGGGTTCGGGAGCCCGGACATGTCTAGTTTTTAATACGGGAGGAAAGTCGCCGCATTGTTCCTCTACCACCGCGACATGGTGGGTGACCTGGGGAGAGTTAATCTCTCTCAGATCGGTTTTAAGCCCAATCTGATTATAGTCCGTAGCGACTCCCAGGGCGGCGATGCGATCCAAGAGTTCGTCGACAGACGAGAGCTCTATCGGATCCAGCCGCTCGGCGAATTCCGAGCTGACGTGGAGATTGCCTTTGACAACTTGAGAAGTCATTGTCGAAGCAGTGGCCGGACAGGCGGTCATAATAAAACCACCAAGCCGGATAGTTTGGCCGGCGGCCAAGGCCCCTTTGGCGAAAATACCGTCCTTGAAGACGGGTGGAGGCATCCTTCCTATTGGTGACGACACAGAGGAACTCTCAATGAAAGCACCAATGTCGGTGTCAAAACCGGCGGACCTCGGGTAGGGGGTCCCGAACTGTGCGTCTAGGCGGATGGTAACAGGATACAAGGGACACGATGTTTTACCTGTGTTCGGGCCCTCTTGATGGAGGTAAAACCCCACGCCCCGCTTGATTAATATTGATGATATGGGTAGTACAAGAGTGGATCTACCACGAGATCAAGGAGGCTAAACCCTAGAGCTAGCCTATGGTATGATTGTTGTAATGTATGTTGTGTCCTACGGACTAAAGCCCTCCGGTTTATATAGACACCGGAGAAGGCTAGGGTTACACAGAGTCGGTTACAATGGTAGGAGATCTACATATCCGTATCGCCAAGCTTGCCTTCCACGCCAAGGAAAGTCCCATCCGGACACGGGACAGAGTCTTCAATCTTGTATCTTCGTAGTCTTGAAGTCCGGCGGACGATGATAGTCCGGCTGTCCGGACACCCCCTTAGTCCAGGACTCCCTCAGACGCCCTCTCGAGCAGATCCTTCAGCTCCCTCGGCCGTACACCAGTTGGTACCGAACTCTCCGGCCCCGCCGGACTCGGGGAGACCCTCCGCGACGACACCTCAGGGTCGTCCGCCCCGCCTGACGGTTCGGCAAATGGAGGCGTTTCGCTCTCCATCATCTCCGGACGAAGATCCCCCGAAGATGAGCTCTGCTGAGAAGGGCTGAGATCCAAACTACAAGGTAAAAACTTCGGTTATCCTCAGAATAAAAATAGGGATGCCCCTTACTACAAAACTCCCCTTTTTCTACTTACGGCTCGCTGGAGGGCTGATTCCTTTGGGGAGATAGTGCGGCCGGGGCTTCTCCTGGCGCAGGAACCTCCGGTGAAAATTTCTTCCCCCGCTTTGAGGCCTTAGCCTCCGGATCTTCGGAAGCGGTCCTCTTTTCCCCCTGGAAGGAGGGATTCTCGATCCCCCCTTTCTTGAAAGCCTCCTTAGTGGAGGTGGTAGTCTTTCTGTTTTCCCCTTCGCCCTCTTCTGAAGGCGCAACCTCCAGCATCTTGACCAACAAGGGATCCGCGTGGTCTCCGGGAGGGGGGCCGGACACCGTATCAGTTTTGCCTGCGCTATCCACTCCTGTTCAAAGGAAGATTGGTTAAAAGGCAAATCCATGATATGCAAACGAACGGTATGTCCAGACACAGGACTACTTACTTGAGTATCCGGGCGATTGCAGCTTAAGTCGGCGTCCTCGGTCAATTCCGGACGCACCTCTTGTGATCCGAAGAACAGTTTGTACATCTCCACGGGTGTCGTACCCATGAAGTGTTGGAGAGCTCGTGGCCCCTCCGGATTGAATTCCCACAGGCGGAGGGGGCGACGCTTAAAGGGCAGAAGACATCGAATCAGCATAACCTGCGTCACTACGACCAGATTGATCTCCGTCTCTTGGAGGTCTCGAATCCGGCTCTACAATAGGGGTACGTCCTTGGACGGCCCCCAGTCAAGCCCTTTGTTGACCCATGACGTCAGCCGTTGTGGAGGGCCTGAGCGAAAGACGAGCGGCGGCCTCTGCCTGCTGCCCCTGGGAGCAGTAATATAGAACCGCTCCTGTTGCCACAAACCGAGCTCCTCCTGAAAAGAGCCCTCGGGCCATGGAGCATCGGCCCTCTTGCTTATAACCGCCCCGCCGCGCTCTGCTTGACGCCCCTAAATAATCTTCGGCTCCACATTGAAGGTTTTGAGCCACAAACCGAAGTGAGGGGTAGTGCGGAGGAAGGCTTCGCAGACGACAATAAATGATGAGATATGGAGGATGGACTCCGGAGCCAAGTCGTGGAATTCCAACCCATAGTAAAACATGAGCCCCTCACGAAGGGATCCATCGGGAAGCCTAAACCCCGACGGAGGTGAGACACGAACACGACGCTCTCGCCTGGCTCGGGAGTAGGAATGACTTGCCCTTGGGCAGGCAACCTATGCGAAATCTCATAGGTTAAGTACCTTGCTTCTCTCAGCTTTAGCACGTCCTCTTCCGTGACGGAGGAAGGCATCCACCGGCCCTGTAGGTCGGAGCCGGACATTGTCGAAGGTCCGAAGTGCTCGAATCTGGAGCCCTGAGTGTTGGAACTCGGGGCGAGGGGCGGATTCGATTGAGGATTGAAGAAAAGGAACGAGCCTTGGTCTCATTATAAAGAGGGAGAATACCAAGAGCCGTCCCCGTGACCATTTGGAACTCGCCTTCGATGGAGGGGGCGTGGCAACGGGCGCGGTTGGGTTACCCACGTCCGTATTGATGAGGATTCCGGAATAAGGGGAACACAATCTCTGCTTCGACAAGACGTGCCAAGCAAACCGCTTCGCTAAACGCGCCGAGGTGGTATAATAAAAACGATTCGAGTAAAAGCTTGGTTGTGGTGTGACGTCATGCCGCGAAATACGTTAGCAGATTGAACTTGTGTAAATATTATTCTCTCTACGGTGGTACGTGGAATTTATTTTTACAGAGCCGGACATTATCCTGGTGTTCACAATCTTCTATGAATTATTCGGAGGAGGAACCCGCCTTGCAATGCCGAAGACAATATGCGCGCCGGACTCGTCGTCATTGAAGCCTGGTTCAGGGGCTACTGAGGGAGTCTTGGACTAGGGGGTGTCCGGATAGCCGAACTATCATCATCAGCCGGACTCCAAGACTATGAAGATACAAGATTGAAGACTTCGTCCCGTGTCCGGATGGGACTTTCCTTGGCGTGGAAGGCAAGCTTGGCGATCCGGATATGTAGATCTCCTATCATTGTAACCGACTCTGTGTAACCCTAGCCCTCTCCGGTGTCTATATAAACCGGAGGGTTTTAGTCCGTAGGACAGAACAACAATCATACCATAGGCTAGCTTCTAGGGCTTAGCCTCCTTGATCTCGTGGTAGATCCACTCTTGTACTACCCATATCATCAATATCAATCCAACAGGAGTAGGGTTTTACCTCCATCGAGAGGGCCCGAACCTGGGTAAAAACATCGTGTTCCTCGTCTCCTATTACCATCCACCTAGACGCACAGTTCGGGACCCCCTACCCGAGATCCGCCGGTTTTGACACCGACACTTGCTTTGCTTTGTGTTTTAAGTGTTGAATCCTTGCTGGACACACCCTTTTGAGAGAGCCAAAAATTATGCTGTGCTTGCTCCTATGCTTCACTTAAATTTTTAGTGACATGGATTTGCTCTTGTGCTTCACTTATATCTTTTTGAGCATGGTGTGCTTAGTAATTTTTGAAGAAATACTCTCATGCTTCACTTGTATTTATTTGGGAGTTAGTAAAGTTTTAAGAAATTCTCCCTTGCTTCACTTAGATTATTTTGAGAGAAAGAAAAAAAAGTATGCTCATGATCTTCACTTATATTTGTTTGAGCTTATCAAAAGGAATATATGAAAATAGTCCCAAAGTGATAGATATCCAATGAGGATATAATAAAAACTTTCATGAAGATAATTGGACAAAATAAAATTGATTCTTAGCAATGGTTTTGAGATATGACGATATGATATGTGAGTCATGTTGATGAGTAATTGTGCTTTAGTAAGAATATTGATGTTAAGGTCTGTGATTCCCTATGCAAGCATGAAAGTCAATAGTTATGCAATGAAATTTAGATCCTACTTATGGTGCATTATTCGGTGTTACTTATGATTAATGCTTGGGTACGATATTTTTCGCTTTTTGGTTGGTCACTTCTCAATCTTTTTGCTAGCCTTCATTTTGCACTAAGTATGATCACTACTTGTGCATCCAAAACTTTTTAAACCAGTTTTGCCATATGAGTCCACTATACCTACCTATATGCGGTATTTCCATGTTGTTCTAAGCAAATTTGCATGTGCCATCTCTAATTTTCAAAATAAATTTCTCTTTTGTGTGTTATACCGCTCGCGAGGCGGTGAAAGGTGACCAATATTTTCCATGCTAGATGTGTTATTCTCACGATGAGTGTTTATTCACTTGTCATTGCACAAGAGTACAGCAAAGGTATTAGGGATGCCCAGTCCCGAAATGAAAAATGAATTTACTTTATGTTGTCAAATAATAAATTCCTTGGAAAGTGTTGGTATGGAGGGCAACCGTGGATTTGGCTAGCCATGGAAAGTGAAAGTAATGGTGGAAAAAGGAATAAACTTTATTTTCTGTTTGGGAACCGCCTATGATGTATCTAGCATGGAAAGTGTTGAGATATCTAACTTGTTTTCGTTGGTGGGAAAAGTATGCCTCTCAAAAATACTTTTATCTCTCAATTTAAGCTTTGAGCTCTATCACTCTACAAATCCCTACTTCCCTTCGCGAAGGGCCTTTCTTTTACTTATGCAATTTTTATTTTGAATTTGAGTCTCCATCTTCTCTTATCAAGCACCTACTAAGGGTCACTATGATCGTATTTGAGCATTGGGTGTAGCTAATATTCGAGTGTGTTTCATGAACGGATCAATGATTGAGCATAATGGGCTAGGGATAACTTGCTTTTGTGTTGATATTTTGAAAGACATGGTTGCTTGTTGGTATGCTTGAGTATTAGAGTCTTCATGTCAAAACTAGACTATTGCTTTGAATCAAATAAAAGTCCATATGTCCATGCTATAAAGAAAAGAAATATGATGAACATGTTAGGCAGCAATTCCACATCAAAAATTATGTTTTTATCATTTACCTACTCGAGGACGAGCAAGAATAAAGCTTCGGATGCTGATACGTCTCCAACATATCTACAATTTTTGATTGTTCCATGCTGTTATATTATCATTCTTGGATGTTTTACAATCATTTTATAGTCATTTTATATCATTTTTTTGGTACTAACCTATTGACATAGTGCCCAGTGCCACTTGCTATTTTCTGCATATTTTTTACATCGCAGGAAATCAATATCAAACGGAGTCCAAACACAGCGAAATTTCTTGAGGATTTTTTTGGGCCAGAAGACATCCAGTGGGCCAAGCTGCACCAGGGGGTGCCTCAAGGAGGGAAGCACCCACCAGGGCACGATAGGAGGCCCAGGCATGCCCTGGTGGGTTGTGCCCACCTCGAGTGCCCCCTGAACCGTCTCTTTGCTCTATAAATACCCCAATATTCCAGAAACCCTAGGGGAGTCGACGAAAATCAATTCCAGTCGCCGCAGAGTCCAGAACCACCAGATCCAATCAAGACACCATCACGGAGGGGTTCACCACTTCCATTGGTGCATCTCCGATGATGCGTGAGTAGTTCTTTGTAGACCTACGGGACCGTAGTTAGTAGCTAGATGGCGTCCTCTCTCTCTTTTGATTGTCAATACAATGATCACTTGGAGATCCATATGATGTAAGCCTTTTTGTGGTGTGTTTGTTGGGATTCGATGAACTTTGATTTTATGATCAGATCTATGTTTTTATCCATGAAAGTTATTCGAGTCTTCTTTGATCTCTTATATGCATGATTGCTTATAGCCTCGTATTTCTTCTCTGATATTTGGGTTTTGTTTGCCAACTTGATCTATTTATATTACAATGGGAAGAGGTGCTTTGTAGTGGGTTCGATCTTACGGTGCTTGATCCCAGTGATAGAAGGGGAACCGACACGTATGTATTGTTGCTACTAAGGATAGCAAGATGGGGTCTGTATCTACATAAACGGATAAATGGATCATGTCTACATCATGTCATCGTTCTTATTGCATTACTCTATTTTTTCATGAACTTAATACACTAGATGCATGCTGGATAGCGGTCGATGTGTGGAGTAATAGTAGTAGATGCAGGCAGGAGTCGGTCTACTAATCTTGGACATGATGCCTATATAATGATCATTGCCTGGATATCGTCATGATTATTTGAAGTTCTATCAATTACCTAACATTAATTGTTTTCCCACCGTTTGCTATTTTTCTCGAGAGAAGCCACTAGTGAAACCTACGGCCCCCGGGTCTCTTTTCATCATATTTGCCTTTGCGGTCTATTTTCCTTTGCATTTATTTTCAGATATATTAAACCAAAAATACAAAATACCTTGCTGCAATTTATTTATTCTATTAATCCTATCTACCACTTTTACCTCACGTTATTTTGCCTATCTTGAGGCGCCATACCCGAAAGGGATTGACAACCCCTTTAACACGTCGGTTGCGAGTATTTGTTATTTGTGTGCAGGTGCTATTTACGTGGTGTGAGGAGGTTCTCCTACTAGTTCAATAACCTTGGTCTCATCACTGAGGGAAATACCTATCGTCGCTATACTGCACCATCCCTTCCTCTTTGGGGAAATACCGACGTAGTTCTAGCAGACATCAATCAATGTGAACTTCTCAATGTTCAGGGTACCCGGAGGTTCCTTTGCTTCCGTCGTAGTCCTCGTCCTCGTCCTTGCCCCCTGGGGAGTCTTGCCGCATCACTTTCTTGAGGAGAAGACATTCCCGAGTGGTATGCTTTGGCAGAATCAGGTGGCGTTCGTCACCTGTCTTCGTATGGATCTGGCAGGGCTGGTCGAGGATGTCACTTTTTGGAGTGACTTTCTTCTTGCTAGCCCACTCCCATTTCTGTTTCGACTGGCTTTTCCTTTGCCTTGGCCGGCCTGGGCCGCGGCCTCAGCGTTCCTGAATGCCTCGACCTTCCGCTTGTGCTTCTTGCCCTTGTTATTACCTGACTGATTAGCTCACCCACTCGTGTCTTGCCACTTCTCAATCGTTCTTCCTCTTCTCCATTGGCGTACAGACTGCTATCTCCATAGCCCGACTAAGAGTCAAGATCTCAGTACGGTCGTATTTCAAATTCAGCTCTCGGTACCTGATGCCGGCCTTCAAGGCGCAGATTGCCTCGTGGTTGGTGAGATTTTCCACCGTGTTGTGCAGAGTGGTCCATCATTGAATATACTCTTGGAGAATCTCATTTTGCCTCTGGACACAGTGCTGCTACTCAGCCAATCCATCCGGCCACTTATACGTGCCCTTGAAGGTCTTAACGAAGACTCGGGCTAGGTGATCCCAATAGAATATACTGCCGGGTGGAAGTTGAGTGAGCCAAGCCAGAGCGGATCCCTCGAGCATCAATGACAACTGCTTCATGGCCGAGTTGTCGTTGCCGCCGCCAATCTTGACCCCCACTCGGTAATCTTCTAACTAGATCTCTGGCTTTGACTTGCTAGTGAACTTGCTGATCCTTGTTACCAACCTAGAGATGTTGCGAATCTCGGCCATGAGAACCTCCGTCGTCGACTCGATGCTCTCGCACTCGGACTCGTCGGTGGAGTCCTCATGAAGCCCGTCAAAGAGGTCAAGGGCAGGCTCGTCGGACTCGAAAGCCGCCACATGTCCTATCGCGGCCTGAAGGGCCATATCATGCTTGATCCAACGCTGCAGCCATGAGCACGCGGAGCGCTTGCGACGGCGTCCAGCGGGAAGAAGGGGAACCACTCAATAAAAAATCGATAGTTGTCGGAGTAGGACTCCGAATGAAGATGCGTGGAAGTGCACCACGCCACGGATGGGCAGCGCCTCCACGTCAAGCGGGGCCTCCCGGAACCATGTTGAGTCATCGGCGATTAAGCTAAGTGCTCCGAAACGGATCTCGCCACCGACTAACATGATGATGATGATGATGATGATGATGAAATTCCGCCTGCACTGTAAACTCGCTAGACGCGAAGCCCCACAGTGGGTGCCAACTGTCGGGGTTACAATCCTGACAATGAGTACTAGGGGTATGAAAGATGGGCAGAGCCTAGCTACAACACAGGTGTAACACTCGGCATTTATGAGTTGAAGCCCCTCTCAGAGGAGGTAACAGCCCTACGTCTCGTGCCCTGAGGCTTGTTTTCTTTTGGGGGGGTGATTACAGAGATTGCTTAACCCCTGCTTAGGAGGAGGTGGGTGAGAGAGGGATTGCAGCACCCGAGCTCCACTGCTCCCTATCTTTAAACATTTTGAAATTTGTATTTTTGAAGTTTCAAAAAATGTGAAATTTTTCACGGGGATACATATAAACATTCTGAATACCCGTGGCAAGTTTTGGTAGAAATCTCGTTTTGTTTTGGGCTATAGAAAAAAAACAAATTTCTGACACTATATAGGAGAAAAGATGTGCCATTTTCTGTCAGAAACTTCTCTTTTTTGTATTTCCCAAAATACAGAGTATTTTGTTTTTAGCTTTTTACCAGGCCTTAGGAATGTGTGTATGTATTCAGTATTTGATATAAGATTTTTTTAAGCAACGAAAATGTGTTTTTCAAAAATTTCAAATACCAGGAGCCCTGGAGCCCGGTAGCTGCAGCCACTTTTCGGGAGGTGGGTGGCTTATATAGAGTGCGCCGCTGCCCCTTTCACTCCCACGTCACAAGAGTGATTAATGCTCATAACTACAACAGTTATAGGTGTAAATAGTCACAGCTATGGCAGTTATAGGTAACGGTAGCTATGACTCTGCTCTAAGCCTGATTTAAGACTACTCGACCGTTGTAGCTCCGATGTCATCCCTTCGCCTTCCTCGTCCGAGTGGTAATGCCCGGGCCGACTAGAGGAGAGGCATCCGAGTATCGTCACTTCTTCCTAATGGACTTCTTGTTATACACATTTGAATGTGCTCATGGTCCAGAGACCTACCAATGATGGTGTGGAGCCCTAGGTGGGTCCTAGATGGTAGGTCCCTGACCCTACCTGCAGTAGGTGACCTCATCACCGCCCTCGAACGATCCCTCTAATGGAATACCGAAAGCACAACCTCTCTACTTGGTTGCAAGGGTACGGTCTTCACGATCTGGCAGTGCTTCGCCGTCCAGAGATAACCATTGCCTGAGAATTAGAAAGAGGATATTAGAACCACACTGGGCATCTAATTATGAGGATTAGAGGAACTAGACCAAGCTCTAATTAGTCAACTATGACCAACTAGAACTAGGGCTAGATGAACTAGAGGAGGCTCCAAAACTTGTGTGTAGAAAAGGGCCAACACCTCATGTATATATAGGTTAGAGGGGAGGAGGGGTTGCCAAGAGTATGGGAAGACTCCCCTCCCCTTGCACCGGCCAAGGGGGGAAGGAGGAGTCCTCCCCCACTAGGATTCGTCATCCCCTAGAGGGAAAGGGGGGCGCATCCCCACTTGGGCCCTTGTGGCCCAAGTTGCCTTCCTCCTCATGACCTTTTAAGGCCTGTTGATATTTAAATTAATGTAAATGCCTTATAATAATTACTAGACCCTTTTTATATAATTTATCATCACCAAAAACATTTTCACCTATATATTAATTATCGGCAATACGGTATTGCCCGATAAACTTCGAAACCCTTCCAGTGACCCCGAAATGCTCCCAGTTCCTCTCGAAACTATTTCGAATATCAGTGAAATGATTCCACAAATAAATCCTCGATAATCTCATCCTACTAACAATTAGTAGATCATAATTACCTTAAGCTTATGACCCCATAGGTTCGGTAAATCATAGACATGAACGAAACCCTTTCGTTCAATGTCCAATAGTGGAACCGTGGACGTCCATATCGATCTCTATGATCACACAAATGACATTCAAGTGAACCTTTGGTTATCATGTGATGTTCCCATTGCTTCATGATACTTTACAATACCCGGGGTGCATCAGTATCCTGCTGAGTCATATACATGCTCACTATACGTTGATCATGTTGCCAGTATTGTTCTTCTTTCTTGTTGATGTGTTCCGGCATCCCTGTGATGTAGTCATATATGTCTATCCAGATGATGATGGACGTTGTCACACCGAGAGGTCCCTCGTCAAACATTCCGATGAATCCGTAAGTTGCCATTATGATCACCTAGTTATAGATGACGTTTGACCAACCCTAAAGGCCACCATACTATAGGAAGTGACTAAGATACTCTCATGTCAAAGAAACTAAAACACATGCTAACACTCCATTTTATAATAATTGATTCCAGACGATATTATCTCAAAGTATAACAAACAAGATTGAGTCGATTCAACATGATCATTCTTCTAATGTCATACTCTCAATGTTGTTTCGGGACTATCGTTACACTTAAATCCCGATATCCGGAAAACATGATCACCAACAACACTGGAGCCAGCCTTAGAGGTATGATCGGGAACCTATACTTTACCATTTATCATTTCACACGCGCATATGAGTTTTCCACTTAATCACATATTCCAGTATCACAGCTGTTATAGCGTGAAATATAAACTCTTAATTACAAAAATGGAAATATAATAATACAATATTATTGTCTCTAGGGCATATTTCCAACATAGCCCATGTTGTACTGATGCTCAATTATAGTATAGTTGCAAGGTGGATGTTACCCTTCAGCCAACCTAGAAAACAACAGAGGCCACTGCATCACATTGATGTCGTTGTGAGACCCAGGCATGCCAAGAAAGCGTGACAAATCTAGAGGTCAATTGCTTCAAGAATGATGGTGGGCTTCTTAACATGGCCCTGATATTGCCCTTGTGGAGCTTTTGGGTAGTTCTTCCATCTTCAGTGCACACAATCAAGAGATCTGAGCAAACCCGGCCACCCTCTTGCTCAGGACATTGCCAAGAGCCTTTCGGTGTCTGCGACAGTGGGTTCTCTCAAGTATCAAGGTCCAAACACCTTGACCACCGTAGTAGCGAATCTGACCAGGGCGTCTCTACATATGCTCTTAGACATCCAGAGGTACTCGTCCCAGAATCTGTGGACGTGCCATATGCAAGCATTCGCAATGTAGTGGTGCACTTCTGGTAACTAAATCCTTCCTGTGGGATCCTTCTTCAAGATGTTCGTAGGACGGGACGCCATTGTATAGGCGATCGAAGGCATTTTTTCACATCTGAAAGCATTGAGAGCAAACTAGTCGTCCAATAGCGTCAAATACCCCTATGCCCTGTTCCAATTCAGCACTCGATGACCCTTGATCGATTCCTTGAAATTGAGAACATGCTATTCTTCACACTAGGCGTCTAGAAGGAGCACCTGCATCTTCGCCGTTTCATCCGCATAATCCTCCTCGTCAGATGAATACTCGGACGACTCAACGTAGTGCTCATACATGTACTCCATGTGAGACGTGTCCTTAGACGACTCAACGAAGTGCTCGTACACGTACTCCATGTCTGAATCCCTTGTTTCAAAAAGGGACAATAAAGTTAGCATTGGCATTCCACCAAACACTTGCCGGGTGTGGTGATCCCCATAGGGATGGATGGTACCTGTGCTGCGGACGGACGAGAGGTGTGCACCAGCGGCGTAGGCAAAATAGCATGGCGACCGAGTGGAATGATGGAGTCCAGGAAGGTCCGGGGAGGGTTTGGCGGGCGACTGGGGTGTAGTGTGGCGGCGTCGAGGGAGGAAGCGGATGCATAGAATGAGAGAAGAGATGGAGACGTGGGTTCGGGTGGGGTATTGGGTGGACATGCAGAGTTCTACGTAACGGCGGTCCGGACTCCTACAAAGCCTCCTAGTTTGAATGAAAATCGGTGCAAGACGGCATTGAATGACAAACTGCGTCCGGACAATGCGGTTTGAATGTATTAAGAGCCAGATTTGAAGATGGCCTTACCGCTAATGTTTTAGGCATGTGTGTTTCTTTATGACCAAGACTCGCAACTTGAGTTGTCCCTTAGATCCTGCAGGCGATGTGTGGTCCAATTAGACAGCGGCGTGTTGACAATCATTCTTCTGAAGCCTCACGCCTAACGTTGGGATGTTAAAGGACCCGGATAAGTGCCATCCATGTGGCACGAACACATGGCAATTCCAAATGTTTTGGATAGCAAGTTTAGTGACGTGAGAATGAACTTTTTCTGATGACAAGTTTCAGTTTTTTGGGGTTTGTTTATTCTTTTTTGATAACAACTTTAGTTGTAAAAAACGTTAGGGCCGCTTTACGCCACACTTATCATTTGGGTTAAACTATGTTGTTAATTCAGGATTGTAATTTGGATTTTCCTCTTCAGTTACTGTGCACCATTGGGATTGTATCAACGGCCACCTTCACGGCGTCGCAAAGCAGAGATAGCCAGGTCCGCCACGACGAATTCACGATAAACAGTAGGCTATAGCCCGGAAACAAGACGACAGAAACCGGTGCAGAGACATGGGCGCCGAGCACAAGGTGGTGGCCGTCTGAGCGCACTGCGCGCAGCGCATGCAGACGACGAGCTAGCGCCGGCCTGCCTGCTCACGGCGCAGGCCGTGTGGTCGCCGGCGGCCAAAACGCATTTAAGCCGCTGATGCCGAATACGGAATGCTCTCACAGAGCGCCGCTGCATGTCGCTGGAGGCAGCTGACGGAAGCATGCAGAGCCAAGCCATATGCAGCTAGGGCCACTGGAAACGCTGGGATGGATGTATGGGCGTGTCGCCTCCGCCGTAGTGGGCCGTGAAAGCACGGCGCCCGACGACCCGACGAGAGGAACGTACCCGGGCATTGGGGGACGCTCGCATTTAAGACGCCTCGGTTGGCGTTGCGTTCGGTTTGCTCCTCGCGCTCGCGGGAAGATGCCAATCTCTCGCACACTCAAGACAGAATGCGAGAGGCGGCCCGTGGTGGCACTGGCGACTGCCATCAGATGGCAGCACTGGATGGCGCCTACCGTTGGCAGCGCATCGTCTTCGAGGTGCAGTCGTTACATACACCCACCCTCTATGTGTTCGACGAAATGTCGGACCAGTTTTTTTAGATAGTTTTGCTCATTTGTTGGCAAACAGTGTCATCGGACGATGAATTTGAGAATAGGGAGCCTGATGAATTCACATACAAGGAGTTTTTGTCGATTGGATTCAGACAACGAAAATGCTAACATGATGTTGATGATGAGCATCTAGGAAGAAATGGAGAATCAAATGGAGCATGTTCTAAACTTAAGGGTTCGGTAAGGGCAGGATAGCTGTTACCCGGGGGATTGGATTAGTGGAGCACAAAGTATATACAAGAACTTCAGACCCAACCAACATACCATGACGGGGGTTTTCGGTGTTTCTTCTGGATGCGCAAACCTTTGTTCTTCTGCATAGCGAATGATGTGCGGGCACATGATTCTTACTTCAAGCTAAGGAAGGATTCTTGCAGACAATTATCGTTCTCCCCTATACCGAAATGCACGGCTACTCTAAAGATGGTTGCATATGGTAAAGTCATTGATGAGATTGTCCGGATGGGGGAGAACACGTGCATTCATCTGCACCATGGTACATGTGTTTAGACCGGAGTACACTGAAAAGTTATTGGCAGTTGGTTCCCGCAAAAAAAAAGTTGGAGGTACAAAAGGTTTCTAGAGACATTGTGGCAACTGAAGCACATACAATGATGTGGGATCCGGAGATTGTGGCAATTGATGACATTGTGGGGGATGGGGTGAAGGGGAAGCCCTCACAAATGATTTTGAGAAACCCTGAGTACATGTCCGCCTCCCAGAACAAGATCCAGAGCATGTTGTGAACTTTCTAGGCATGCATACACAACTTCAAGGTCAACAGGTGAACGTGCAACTATTCAATGATCTTATGGAGCACATGTGGATCCACAGTAGAAATTATCGAATTTGACGTCCGAATTATGCACTCCGAATAAGTTTTATGTTCGAATTATGTATTTTCCTATATGAATAAAATTTATTTGTGTGTTATATTCACTGTTACAAGTATTTGTATTGATCGACATGCATGTCATTGCATGGATTTGAGATTTTAAAAGTGAAGGATGTGGTTGCATGGAAGAACATATAAAGGGTGGTCGGGCTCCTGTCCACAGACATATAAGGGCTCATTAGCTCAACCCGGTTGTAGATGCTCTTAGTCCCGCACATCCCCATAGGACCACCTCAATCTAAACATTGGTAAGAATTATACTACGCAAGGAAGATACATGCTTACAAACACTAGCGTGGTGTTCGTTCCAAAACTCCCGAAAGAGACAAGCATCAATAAAGACATGATGAATTTACGATGAGTTTCATGAAGATGTGTGACAGAGGGCTACCATGGTTTGACCTTAAAAAATGTACCCATGCATCAATTTCGAGTTCCAATAAGCCAAACGTATCGGGTCCATCGCAAAAAAAAACCTAACTATAGAGACATCCAATTTAGACAATGACGTGTTATTTCATGTCTGGGCATCTTCAAGATTGATTTTGTAAAGTGTCTTTGAAGTGCCTCTCCAGAAACCATCTCAAAACATGCAGACACACTTGCTAGGCGTCTCTACATTGCACGATACATTATGTTGGGATGTTCAAAATCCATATCTATATTTCTAAGGACATTCTGTTAGACGTACTCGTATCAGGTCTCTACACATGTAGACACGTTTCATTTGCATTGCAAGAAACATTGAGATGCTTATGTAAGCTTATTGTCATTCTCTATCTGATACTTATACATGATATGTAGAGTTGCTATGTTCATTTGTAAATTTGTGACGGTCTTTATAGCTATAGACTATTTTACTTTAAATATTATTAGATTTATTTTGAATTCGTATTTCATCCTTTCAAATTCGAGTATTTAAGTATGTCGCAGATGCATGTGCAGGTTCTTGTAAAAATATTTGTTGTATAAAGGCATCACACCACGTCATCAATCCCATTGCAATCATCAGCCATGATTAGCATCCTCAGTAAGAAACCCCATAGACTGATTCGTAGGAATAAATACCTCTATTGGAAGTGTGTAGAGTTCACAACTGAGTCAAATTAAAATTAATACTAAAGATGCAAATTATGAAGAAAAGATCCGACAAATTATAACTAAGTTTTCCTATGAATCTAAAAACTATACATAGTTCATAATATTTTTCATTTAAAGACTAGTTCATCTAATTGCTATTGTCTCCTATAATGCACATGTTTTTGAGTCCCCGCATACCTAGTAGACGCAAATCATCAGAAAAGATTACATGAACATAAGCTTTCAGACTACTACAAGATAATTTTTTTATGAAATTGCAAGAGCTATAATGTAACAATGTTTTGGGGCTGTTTTTCTTAAGAGGGGGAACACCCTTGGCCTAAGCATCGATTGATGGATAAAACCTTTCATTGATTATTTCAAAGTTCATCATTCCAGTTTAATAAGGTTCAACAAATAAAATGTCCACCGATGGTTTCCCCGAAGGTAATAAAAAGGATGTAGGAACTAAGCTTCATGCATTGCAAATCCTACCAATTAGCCACCAACGAATCACTTGAACAAACCTGAGAGATTGTCTCCTATCGGTTGTACCCACGGATCGTGGGCACCCGCTCCTCTTCCTTGCAAAAGCGACCACATATGGATCAATTGATGATTTGAACATAACTTGCAACAAATTATAGCTTTCGTTACTTTAATAATAGGAACATTACGAGTGTTCCGAATAACCCAATGTAAAGCGTAAATTCCCATGCGGATTTAAGACTCAAACTTTGTATGCACTCCAACGAACCCGTTTCCGAACATGTTCATAAATTCCCATGCGGATTTAAGACTCAAACTTTGTATGCACTCCAACGAACCCGTTTCCGAACATGTTCGTACTACTCATGGATGGAGGCCGATTAAAAGATATATGAATGTATCGACATAATAGCTTGGGAAGCGGGCAATGAAAAGATGCTGAATTGACTTCTTGTTACCACAAAGGCAAAACTTAGTGCATCCTTGCTAAATTTTTTTCCAGATTACCTTTCGTGAAGATGACCTTGTGATCTAAGTATAATATTAAATTTGAGTTTTCAACGAGACTTTTATTTGGGCTGGTTGGGATAGATTTTTTTACCTAAAAATCATAGAGATTTTTGCTAAATAATAAACCTTTAGTATGGACATTGAAACATACTCAACACCTCTTGTATGGAAATAGACTTACATGTGATCAAGGCAATAACATAACCGATAGCATCCCTAACTGTTTGAAAATTTCATATGGTCTAACCAATCTCTCACCTCCAAGTTTTGAAACATGGCGAACATAAAATGCAACATATTGGTCTACAAGCATGTTTCCTCGATCGAACCGCATATGTTTTATCTTTACTCACTAGAGTTTCTTTGACCTTGACTTCACTTTTGTTTCTCCAGTTCATTGAAAACAACAAGACTTCAGCTTTATCACATCACTTCAACAAATCAAACATTTACTATTCTTGACCCTTGTAAGAGATATAATGTACTCCCCCCGTATTCTTGTCATTTTAGTTCAAATTTGAACTAAAACCATGACAATAATTATGGCATGGAGGAAGTACTCATGTTTTGTTTTGTTTTGTTTAAAGAGGGGGAATACCTCCAGCCTCTGCCTCGAGTGATGCACATGGCATTTCATTAATTATTTGAATGTACATCATTCAAGTTCAAAAAAGATCGACAAAAAAATGCCATCAATGGTTCTCCCGAGTGAAATTAGAAGGACACATAGACTAAAAGCCAAGCATCTCTACTCCTAATGGAGCAGTTGGTAGTCTCCGCCGGTCAATTTTCGTCCCACCACTTTCGATCGTTTTTTTTCATAGGTTAACCATCGTAGATTTTTTTCGTCGCCTCCCCCACTTCATCGGTTTATTTTCACTTCACCCTCTCACACAACGAAAAAAACTGAATGGATCAGAACTTTCCATACTGACGCAAATTATTTAGTAATGTCTTTATGTAAAAGAATCAATCACAATCAATCTCTAAAGATCAAATCTAAATTAATTAATCTTCATAATGTTTGTTTCCTTCCGAATCACGTCCATAACTTTCCTTCCTTGTTTGGGCAGAAACTGTTTGGTAGCAGAGATATGGAAGCTTCCTATGAGGGTAGTAATAGGAAGTATTCTTTTTCTTGATGATTCGTTTCCATGCATGATGATAGTAAATTAGGCCAACATTCACCACTATTTATCAACGTCATCAATCATATCCATTCCTATCAGTTTTAAGGGAATCTGCTCGCTGTGTCTTTTTTAAGGGGATCCGCTCGCTAAGTCGTCGTCGCACGTTATTTTCACAAGCAATTCCCCTAAAAAAACACAGCGTCCTACCTCGACTTCCCTACCTGGATGCCGCCGCCGCCGCCCACCGATCTCGCCGCCTCCCGGCGATCCCCTCCTCCCTCCCGCAGCTCGAACGACCCACTTTTTTGGCCACAAGCACCGCCTGCCTCTTCGCCCATGCTTCACCCCTCCTCTTCACCATAGCCACGAGCACCATCCGAGGCGGAGCCGCGACGCCTCCACAGATGCGGCGGAGACACCATATCCAGTGGAGACGGCGGTGTAAATCTTCTACTCTGCTCCTTCCCCTGGTTACCGGCCTACTCCACGTCCCCTCTGCTTTGTGTGGATCTGCTCATGTGCAGCAGTAAACTTTATTTAGGTAGAACTATTCTTCTAGGCCTTTTTTTTGTTACTTACAAATTGACTTTTTGAGCCAATGCTTACGGCATGAAGTATTACCTAGAGTTCCTTAATCGATATGCTTGTCCATCATTTCATTTGGTTCAATTACTATCAGCAAGAACGCATTGTGAAACCGTTCGCTTATGAATGTGTGCTCTTCCTGCAATAATAACATTTCCAATGTAAGGGCCGAGGCACACCCAGGCATCAGGATGATGTGCACCACGTGGGAAGTAATACTAATATGGCCTAAGTGGATAATGAAATATCCAAAGATACACTTGACTGGATCAATTTTTTTTCTCTGGAATTGTTCCTCATGATGCGCAGATGTAGATGCTATATTTTTAAATTTTCAAATCACCTATGCATGCCAATGTGATTCTTATCCTTTTCATTAGACAGTGTGTTCCCATCAATCCATCCATGCACCGAACCGATTTTTTTTACTCTATTCAGGTTGCAATTACGAACAAGTAGCATATGTATGCACTGAACTACTTGCATAAGACAGTGAAATACTTCTTACTCGCGTGAGTGGAATTTTGGAATATAGAAAGAACATACAACAGAGATCACGTAATTAATTGATTACATAAACCGAGATCACGTAAAACAAGTTTGATAGCGTGTGTGTGTGAAATAGATGGATTATGGTCCCGTACCCAATAAGATGGATATGTGTGTGTGTTAGAGAGAGGGAGAGGGGGAGAGAGAGTCAGGAAGAGGGAGGGAGAGTGTGTGTGTGTGTGAGGATTTGATGGTAAAAAAGGTCGCCAATGTCGTAATATTGAACTCTTAAAGTTAATATGACCCCGTTGCAGCGCACGGGCGTTCTTCTAGTTATTATAGTGTCACACTAGTGACACACAAAATAAAAGACACATGAGCAAATAAAATGCCATCAATGGTCGTATCTTCACTAAGCAAGTTCACTTTCTTTCTTCTTTAGTTATAGTGTCACACTAGCATTTTGCGTATGATAGCGTGGTAAAAGCCAATCATTGTGTGTGCCCTCATGCATCACAAATCCTCCAGTAAGGTGCTCAACAAATAAATTGAACAAATCGGGAGAGACCATCTCCCATCGGTTGCACCCACAAACCATGGGTGCCCGCTCCTCTTTGTAAAGTAACGACCACATAGGGATCTAGTTGATGGATTTGAAAATAACTTGCAAACTTTTTGAAGTTTCCCTTCTGTTAAAAATATAATCATTACGAGTGTTCAATGCTCGAAAGTAAAGTGCAAATTTCCACGTGGATCTAAAACTTCAACTTGGAATGTTCGTACTACTCATGGGTGGAGGCCGATTAAAAGTTATATGAACAGATCGCATAATAGGTTGGCAACTGGGTAGTGAATGAATAGATGCTAAAATGACTCCTCATTACCACAAAAGCAACACTTACTGCATCATTGCCAATTTTGTTTTTTCAGATTATCTTTGTCAATATGACCTTACACTAGTAGAAAACAGGGCTATCGTTCGGGCCTGGCCATCCCATTAGTCCCGGTTCCTCATGTACCGGGACCCATGGGGGCGATTAGTCCCGGTTCATGAGCCCAGGGGGCGGCCGGGGCCTCGAGGGCATTGGTCCCGGTTCGTCTGGATCCATTTGTCCCGATTTTAGGCACGAACCGGGACCAATGGGCCGCGCTCCTGGCCCACAGCCATTGGTACAGGTTCATGCCTTGAACCGCTATAGAAGGGGTGGCTTTAGTTCCGGTTTGTGCCACGAACCGGGACAAATAATTTGCCTATACATACCCATCGCCGCGGTAGAGCACTCCACAGTGCTCTGTTTTTTCAAGCCGGCGAGGGGAGGGCATTTGGGTGCTCTAGTTCACCTCCTATGCACATGATGTGTTCGATGAAATGCCCCAGCTACACTAGTTAATCTTTCTCCTCTCGAAACTCGACCTCCGAGCTCCATTTTCCCTAAGATTTGTCTAGGTTTAGCGGTCCATCACGTCCCGTCCTCGTCTTCCCCGCGTCGATCAACCGCGCCGATCTCGTCGCCGGCACCACCGTGGTGAGCCTCTTGTTCTTATCTTCTTTCTGAAAGAAAAAAATTTCTTACTTTAGATAGATACTTGTCTAATTTTCTTACTTTTATTATTCCTTGTTATTATATAGTGCGATGGTTTTGGTATCCGCCCCCGTCGGCCCTCGTCCTGTCTATGATTCAGATGTGGTATATATTATCTTTTCATAACTATTTGGTTCATTATTGTTTATGACAATTATGCCGACCAACGTGACATAGATTTTATTTATCTAGGAGGTTGTTGAACCGGAAATTCCAACCGACCCTATTGTCGAGAGGTTAAATTTAGTTGAAGAAGAAAACAATTACTTGAAGGAAAAAATAAGAAAAAATGAGGAGGATAAGATGATATTGGAGTTGCATGTTGCGGATGTCGTCGATGATCACAAGATCAAGATGGATGCAATGCGGTTGAAGATTAAAAAGATTAGAAAATATGCCATTCATACCGAGGCTTGGTATCATTATGCAGTTGGATCAGTTGTTACCTTGGTTGCGATTATGATCGCATTTGTTGTTGCATTGAAATGTTTTACATAATTTCAATGTATGGTTTAATTGGATGCTCTGGAGAGCTATATGTTGTTCAATGAGAACTATGTATGTACTTTGGTTTTAATGTGATGATGAACTTCTATTAATGATGATATGTGGGTGAAATGATGATACCATGCCAACTTGGAACCTTTTCAGAGTTCATTTCAAATGCTTTTAAATTTCATGGTCTTATAGCTCAAAATAATCAGTAAATGCATGAAAAATAACAAATGTAGTCAGAAAGGGTTGTAAATTGATGATGTGGCTTTGAATGGTGCATTTTGAACACAGAAAAACTATGAAGTTCAAATAAGTTCAAAAAATGAAATCCCTTTGTAACAGACGAGTTTCCGTATGAAACCCTGATACTTCGAAAGAGATTGTCCGTTTTGTACACGAAGTGCATCCAGTTTTTGCCATAACCCTCTCTACTTTCCCGCACATGTTATGTGGGTGAAATGATGATACCATGCCAACTTGGAACCTTTTCAGAGTTCATTTCAAATGCTTTTCAATTGCATGGTCTTATAGCTCAAAATAATCAGTAAATGCATGAAAAATAACAAATCTAGTCAGAAAGGGTGTAAATTGATGATGTGGCTTTGAATGGTGCATTTGAACACGGAAAAACTATGGAGTTCAAATAAGTTCAAAAAAAATGAAATCTCTTTGTAACAGACGAGTTTCCGTATGAAACTCTGATACTTCAAAAGAGATTGTCCGTTTTGTACACGAAGTGCATCCAGTTTTTGCCGTAACCCTCTCTACTTTATCGCACATGCTATGTGGGTGAAATGATGATACCATGCCAACTTAGAACCTTTTCAGAGTTCATGTCAAATGCTTTTCAATTTTATGGTTTTATAGCTCAAAATAATCAGTAAATGCATGAAAAATAACAAATGAAGTCAGAAAAGGTTGTAAATTGATGATGTGGCTTTGAATGGTGCATTTTGAACACATAAAAACTATGGAGTTCAAATAAGTTCAAAAAAAAAGAAATCCCTTTGTAACAGGCGAGTTTCCGTATGAACCTCTAGTATTTTTTAAACTAAAATAATAAACCTCTAGTATTTTTTAAACTAAAAGTATATAAAATTTATGCAACTAAAATTATCAAAGTATTTTCTGTTCAAAACATGAAAAGCAGAAAGAATTATCATAATGAATTTTTTGTTAGAAACTTTAGTAGCAAAAAGAATTTTCATAAAGATTTTTTGATAGAAACTAAAATAACAAAATCTATTTTTGAATATAATGATAAAACGCAGTAATATTAAATAGCAGGAAAACAAATCACTCAAAATATATTTTTATAGTGAAGTTATTCATAAACTAGTGATTCACACAAATTTTTATAGTGCAAGGCCTTTGGTCTCGGTTGGTGCCACCAACAGGGACTAAAGGGGCTCATTTGTCCCGGTTTGTGGCACAAACCGTATCATATCCCCTTTAGTCGGTTGGTGGACCAATCGACCAAAGGCCTCGCTCCGCCCTTTGGGCTGCTGAAAAGAGGCCTTTGGTCCCAGTTGGTGCCACCAACCAGGACTAAAGGTCGCATTCGTCCCGGTCTGTCTCACGAACCGGGACCAAAGCGTCATCTATATAACTGACACTTGTCAAAATTTCATTCAGTCGTTCTTCCCCGTCCCGACGCCGCCAGGCTGCCCCTCTCCGCCTCGTCGTCGCCCCGCGCCGCCCCGACGCCGTCGCCACCTCGCGCCTCACCGTCGCCCATCGCCCTCGCCCTCGCCGCGCCCCTCACGCCATCGCCATCCCGTGAGCGCATATGAATTTTGCTAATTTAATTATAAATGTGTAGTTAATTTAGATGTGTAGAATTTAGATGTGTAGTTAATTTAGATGTGTAGAATTTAGATGTGTAGTTAATTGAGTTAGATTTTGTTCATAGATTTTTTGTTAGTTTTTTTTATATTGTGTAATTTGTTCATATTGTGTTAGATTTTTTTCTGTTAATAGATTTTTTGGTGATATTATTGTTGAATATGCATGTTTGTATGTTCATATATATGCAAAGATTGAATATGTCAATTTTTATGATTTTTTTCTGTTCATAGAATTTTTATGATTTTTTTGTTGTAATTTTGTTCATAGAATTTTAATGATTTTAGTAAGAGAAAGTGTTTAATATAATTAGTTAGAAAATAATAGAACTAGTTAAACTAGTTTGTTTTAGTAAGTACTACTTTATTTTACTTATATTAAGTGCTTAATATATAGTTGAACTAGTTGATTTAATAAACTACTTTATTTTACTATAGAAGTAGTTTATTTTAAGTAAGTAGTACTTTATTTATTTATAGTAAGTGCTTAGTAGTTGAACTAGTTGATGTAATAAAACTACTTTATTTTACTATATATAGAAGTAGTTTATTTTTAGCAAGAAAATTAATAGAACTAGTTTATTTTTTTAGTTCAAGCAATTAATCCCGCATCGGCGTCGACGATGCCTATCCCGCATCCTCGTCGTCGACTCGGCGGTGGAGGCCTGCTTGATCAGGGCCATGTCCGGGACTGGGCTCCGCCGGGCTGGTATTGGGAGGTGCTACCTTCCGGGGGGGCGTAGGTTGGTGAGGAGCCAGCCGCTTGTTGACCCGATCCTTGTTTGGTGGCGGTAGCGTGGGCCAGTGACGGTGCCGAGGCTTCCGGACACCACGGAGGTGGTACGTCACCGTGTTAGCGAGGAGGACGAACACGTCCGTCGCTACATGGTTGCGTTGGAGGGCAAGTTCGACAATACCTGGCAGGTTCTTCAGGGATCTCACTGGAGCTATGATCCTGTGACGGTTCCTTATCTTTGGGTGTTCACCGCCCGCGACGATACCCGTCGGGCGCTACGGTTCTAGCTGTATTAGCGATGCTATATGTATGATAGTATTCAAGGAGTATTAGTGATAATATTCGACGATGTACGGACACAAGAGATGATGTACTTTTGCTTATAATTGAATGCATGCTAATTTGAATACTAGTTTATTTTACGATTTGGTTTTCCTTATTGAATGCTCATATTAGAAAAGTACTCCTACTTTGAATGCTAAAATTGGAGAGTATACTATATATGCAGAAATCTAGGAGCCCCCTCCATCATCCACGCCGTCGTGGGGGTAGCTTCTCCATCATTCCCGTGTGCTAGGCAATTTGGTGTAATAATGCACTCGGGAATGAAAGGAGGAGCTACCATCACCGATAGTCAACCCGTGATTAATAATAATGATCTAATTTCGTTTTTTTAGTACATATATTTAATTGTACAAGTTTAATATTTGAATTATGAATATAAGCCGGAAATGTCGTACTCGGACGACGAAAACCGCCCGGGGGAGTGCGACTGGTGCCACGACGACCGATGTCTGTGCAACAGGTTCCTTGAGCTGGACGAAGATCGGCGCTTCAGCATTAAGCTCGAGGAGACCTTCGATGTTGAAACGGTATACGGAACGACGATAATAGTTTTTTTCGTAATTAAGCACGACTTCAACTATTTTAACGTGTATTTTTCATCTTTTCCAATTCGACTAGCTTATCCCATGCTATGCAAGACGGTATGTCTTCGAGAGGATCGGTTTTGAAGACCATGAAAGTATGGAAACCAAAAAAATTCACCTAAGGACCCATCATGGTGTGGATTTTAAAGTAAAGTTGTACAATTCTGAGAGTGTAACCCATTTTGGTTGCAAAAATTGGGAAGCACTTTGCAAAATGTATGGTTTTGATGAGGATATGCTTGTCACCATGGATCTTGGTGATCCTACAATCGAGCAAGACAATATGGACATTTGGGTCCTTGTTGATACACTTCCAATTCTTCCCCCATGTGAGCTTCTCAAACATAGTTATTAAGTAATTTATATTGTTTATTTCAAAATAGTTGACCGCTTATTTTCGTTCTTCAAAGAATGTGCGGAAGATGATAGACAAAACCCACTACACCGATGGCTTCGAATTACCTTATAAGGAGAAAAATCATCTGATCGCATTTTGTACTGATCTTGAGAATTACAATATCTATAATCGAATTCCTCAACATTATGGTCAATTCGTGCCACCAGTGCACGTGTTGAACTACGGTAACTACCATGGAGATACCCTGTAAGATTTTTTACTATTACGTCATCCGTGCATCTTTTTGCATACTTCTAAAACTAGTACATCATTGCTAACTACGAAGTTATTACTATGTTTTTCAACAGATAATCCCGAATGATTGTGTGCCTCATCTGATGTATACGCATGGCCACCTTGATGTTTTGAACATACAAACAGGTCGTCCTACGAATCTCAACTGTCCATACCGGATTTCTAAAAGAAGTGGAGACATGACAATCAAAGAATGGAAAAAAAATGTATGGACAGTTGTAAGGAGCTTCTTGGAAGCAAAAGAAAGCGAAGCGCAAGAATAGGAGACATGATGATCTCCATTCTTCATAATGGAGAGTCTGGGTCTATATTGTTTTATGCTATTTTACCTTAAGGGTGTTTAGGTCCTACCTGATACTGATGATCATGTGCTAAGAACAATTATGTAGGGTTGGGTTCGATGACTATGAGGATGATGATCGTATGACTTGTTATTAATAACGTGTAGAAGTTGTATGATGATGCATGATTAGTAGGACTTGTTATTATATATGATGATGTATGATGCGAGCATGAAGAGTTATTATATATCAGCGGGTGAAATGAACATAGCAGTAGCGTTGGTAAACCAAGCACGAAGATATAAGAAAGGACACTTCTCTCTATTAGCTAGCTAATAACAACCTAAATTAACCCCCAAAACCCCTAAACCAGCCACTTTCAAAAAAAACTCAGCTCCAGCCGGCTGCTGACGCGTGGAAGTCTTTTGGTCCCGGTTTATGTCACCAACCGGGACCAAAGACCCCCCCTGCCTGGGCTGCCCGCAGTGGCCACGTGGAGGCCCATCTGTCCCGGTTCATGTAAGAACCGGGACTAAAGGCCAAGGGCATTAGTACCAATCTTTTAGTCCCGGTTCTTAAACCGGGACAACAGGCCCTTACGAACCAGGACAAATGCCCTGTTTTCTACTAGTGTTACGATCTAAATATCATGTGAACATTTCAATTTCCAACAAGACTTTCATTCGGAGTGGTTGGCTTAGATTTATTTTTTTGACCTAGGAATTACCAAGATTTTTGATAAATAAAAACCTTTAGTATGGACATTGGAGCATATTCAACACCTCTTGTATGGAAATAGACAAGCATGTGTTTGAGGGCAGGCAATAACATAATCGATAGCATCCCTAGCTGTTTGAAATTTTTCATATGGTCTAAGCAATCTCTCGTCTCCAAAATTTAAAACATGCTGAACAGAAACTGTAGCATTTTGAGTCTACAAGCATGTTTCTCTCGCTAACTACTCGTTCTCGCCCACGTAGTTAATACTCCAAGAAAGGCGGCGAAGTCACCTTTGAGGAGGCCAGCTAATTTCCACGCTCTACATCCACTCTCCACCGTAGCGATCACTGCCGAGACGGATGGTGTCGCTCCGTTGAAGACGACGACGTTTCTGTGCTTCCATAGCTTCCCACAAACCTAGCGACAAGATGGTGCGCGTGTCCTTGGTCTTGATGTCCGGCGCCAGTGAATTAATTTGGATCAGAGGGAGTATTAGGCCCTGTTTGGTTCCAAATAAGTCACCAACTTATAAGTCGAAAAGTGAAAAAAGTGACTTATTTTGCCAAACAGACCCGACTTATAAGCCACCCCAACTTATAAGTCATAAGTTGCTCCACCCCAACTTAAAACTTATAAGTCACCCCCTTTTGCATGGATCCTACCATCTACATGATGTTGATTGGTGTGGGTAGGTGTGTCAGGTGACGTATAAGTCAAGTGACAACCAAAGTACCAAACGGGCGTGACTTATAAGTCACTGGTTTTAAGTCACTTGACTTATAAGTCGGGTGACTTATTGGAACCAAACAGGCCCTTACTTTTCTTAGGGTTCTTTAAAAAAATTGATTAGGGTTCAGTTTTAGTTACTTGTGTCTCGTTGGATCGTCGTGCTCGTCCTGTTCACAGATCAAGAACAGGCGGTTCACGAAAAACGACGGGAGCGGCAGATCGATATGGATAAGTGGGCCTCTCGCGCGCTCGTTAGACAACTGGGCCTGCGAGCTTTGCCGTCGGGCCGTCGCTGTCAGTAGCCACTACAAGGCCAGCCCACATGTTCGTTCAGCGTGCGTCTGCAGACAACGCGCACACGCCGGGCTACGTGCCGGTGCTGCTGGCCGGGCCCTCGCAGACCCACCGCAGCGCACGCGCCACGCTCCATGCCGACGCCTTCCGGGGCAGCGTGGCGCACGCTGCTTCCGGGGCACGCACTCAGAAGGCGGCCAGTCGGGCCGGGCGCAGTCGCTGCCTGCAGCTAGCCCTAGCTAGCATACGTCGGGGTCCCAGAATTCGATCGGAGGGCGGCAGCGGCGGAGCGATTAATCCACTTGCCCTGTTCGCGCACGCCTTGGGCCAGACACCGCGCGTCCAGGAATCCTGCATGCCATGCACGCAGCTTCCTCAATTCTGCAAACAACGGCCGGCGGCTCGCTCCGATCCCCCGCTTCCGCCTCCGGCAATAGCTCTTCGTGCCCACTTCGTGCAGGTGCTCACGAGACCACTCCGAGCACCCGCTCCGGTCGAGCACGCGTACAGGGGTGCAAGAAGAAACTGTATGCACTCGTGACAAGGCCGCTTCGTGCAGGGAGAGCGTACTGTGTGCATGCCGGCACGAGCCCATGTCGACGGTGTCTCCAGCTGCGGACAATGCACGATCGGGCACGAGCATGGGACTGTTGCGTGTTGATGTGCGTGCGGGTGCGAGTGCGACGACGGACATTTTCCTTGTGATCATGAGCCTTTTTGTAGGAGCAGCAGCAAAACCTGGACCCCAAACAGTCGAGGCCACTACCGAGGTGACCATTCCTTCAGCTTGCCGGCCAATGGCTGGAAAAAGCGAACGCCTTTTCTCAACGGGAAAATTGAGATGGGGTGACACACCATGCAGCACGATTAGCTACCAAGTCAAAGAAGAAACAGCTACTACTCCTAGATTAGATCGAAGTTAGAAGTGAGACAACACTGTCTAGTTATCTACTCCATTCTAGTAGCTTTATGGGTTATATTACTAGTTTCTTTTTCAAACGGACTGGTATTCGATCTGGTATCATGCATATACCCCTAAAAAAACTATCATGCATATGGAGTAGTAGTACATTTTAGCTTTCCGGACTATATAGCGCAGCCCCAGGCAGGACGACATCACGCAGGCTCGAGAAAGTACGTACGCAAAAGTGTCTTTTATCACTTTGAAGTTTGAGGCAAATTTGATAAATTTGACCTATAGACGAAATTAAATCACAAAATGAACCGTCCGTGAAACTATTTCACACGGCTGACCTGTGGCGCCTAGCTCTCAGGCGCTGCACTAGTGCAACGCCCGGGAGCTAGGCGCTGCACTAGTGCAACTCCTACGAGCTAGGCGCTGCACTATATAGTGTGGCGCCTAGCTCACAAAGCGCCGCACTACGACTTAGTAATTTTTCGATCACACGTGTGCGGCGCTGGCGTGTAGCGCCTATCGTGAGGCGTTGCACATGTAGTGTGTAGCGCCTTCGTGGCGGGCGTCACACAAAAAGGTCAGCCGCGTGAAATAGTTTCACGGATAGTTCATTCTATGATTTGATTTCGTCTATAGGTCAAATTTGTCAAATTTGCCGAAGTTTGAACTAAGCACCTCGAGCTGATGAGATTGCATTGCAATGTTCTAAAAGAAGGCCAGGCTTGAGCAGAAATGTCAATGCCGTAGTCAGGCTAGCATGTGCCTACCTTGACCAAATGCACGCCTGACACACGGCATTTCTTTAACTCGATGGCTTAGTCCTCCCATTTACTTATGCGCAGTAGGAATCTGGGAATGTTTGTCGTAAGCATGTGTCCATACAGGTACAAGATGATGCGATGATGCCATAATAACCAACGGGGCAGGCAGCGATGCAAAGCCATGGGGTGGCATGGCATTCAGGTCGCCTTGGCCGGTGCCTGGTGTCCGCCCTCTGTAAAGCACAAGAGTACAAGGATTAAGCGCAGTGAAATCTTTCGCGCATCATGGGGAAACACTGCCCTAGAAACCTAATCCCGAACCCGTCCCCTGTGACTAGCTAGCCCACACGCCCAAACGTCGTTCCAAGAGCGTGATTGGGAGGATGCGTCAAGGACGGCTGCATGCAATATTGCAATGCAAGGCGATGGATGGACGCGTCTCCCCTCCCAAACGAGTTCAAATGCGGAGCAGATTTGCCTACTCCAGTAGGCTTCAATTCCTAGCCCCCTTCTCCAGTATAGTACTTGGAGAATGGTGCAGCAAGCAGCGCCTGCTCCGATGCAGTGCAGTAGTAGTAACTCCCAACGTCTTTCTACGAACTCTATCATCACGTACCGGTGACGAGTGATGCCTTTGCTTGTGGTGCACACTAAGCACAGCGTCTCTTGATTTGATCTGATTTGATTTGGATCTGATCCGACTGACGGGGCGGGGCGAGGCGAGGCGAGGCGACGTACGGGCTCGAATCCCAAGGCAGCGAGTGATGCGCGCAGGAAAGGCATACTCTATTGCCATCTTCGATTCCCTTTTCCGCTTGACGTCTTGTGCAGCAAAGGCTTCTTTTGAGGAGGAGGAGGGTCCATGCATGTCATGGCATGTGGCCATGTGCCATGTTATGTGGTGGAGTTATCATATTCTCCACCCTCTCTCACTCTCTCTCCTCTTCCTCCCTCTCTGCATACACGTAATACTCAGAGGAGAGGGGTTTTGACAGTGAGGTGATGACACCGTTTGAATTTTATCTGGACCGACGTAGCTGGCGCTACATGGATGATGGGTGATACGGTGATGCTTGCTTGGCGTTATGTCCATTCTTTTTTTCTTCGCAAAAAAAATCCATTCTTTATTATTTCAAGCAGAGCACAGTAATGAAGTGCAAACCGAGTGAGTTGCTTTTACACTACAATTTATATAACTATAATGCCTTTTCTAAAGGCAGTCTCTGTCAATATGCGTTGTCTGGCCTTACATTTCACATTGAAGGTTTCAATATGCAGAGTCCATCCGAAGGCAAGGACCTTAACATGCCAGAACGTTACTTTGAAGATGTCCTAGAAGGTGCCCGCTTAATAGAGAGTCAGTGCTCGAAAAATATTATGTTCAAGTGAAGTGTATCAAAATTGTAATAACAATATCATGATATATTTAAGGCTATGTTTTTATACTTTTTGCCCGAAAAGTTTTGGTGCCTCCTGTGCGGTCGTCTTTTTTATATATACAATCTGAAAGTTTGCAGTCGTCGGCTTCAGCCCCCTCGCGTATAATGCAGGGGTGTTTTGGAAAAGCACTTGATCACACTTGACCCAACGTCTTGGTCCGTTAAGGAGGTGTTAGTGCGGCGAACTAGGCAATTGGACAATAGAGCTTTAACACTTTCACTTAGCCAGAGGAGTTTGACGGTGGGGCTACTATATAGCCCCTGGTATGTCCACGGTTATCCGAATACGGTGCGTTTACATACTTGACCAGAGTAACGGTCCTTCGTTTAATACAGAGGGAATCACGAAGATTCCGATGAGTCATCGAGTGGTTGACCAGCTCTCGCCGCATCATGACAGTCAGTTATCGGCTTTCTCTACCGATGTGCTCATCCGGGCTAGCCGGGACACAATCGCAGTAGTTCTCCCTTTACTACCCTAGCCGATATTGCGGAACGTAAGGTAGTAAGCACAGGAGCCGGGCAACTCAACTATTGACCAAAACATGATTCGGAGCTGATGCATATAAGGCCAAACTCGCGACGCCGAACACTCCCTACAGGTGTCCGGACTTTGCAATATACACCGGGCTGAAAACAGCCCCTGGTGATAGACCCTGATATCAAGGCACGTATGGCGATCTAACGTGGGGAAAGAGCGCAGGCGGTGAGAGCATGGATCTCAAAACACAATACGAACCAAGCTGCTTCTATACCATCCACTTTAGTACGGCGAGTCGTATATTTACAGATAATGCCGATATCTTCCTTGGACATTTTACATGCCAGGAAAGTATAAAATAAAAAGAGATAAAAAAGATTTACACATGGTCTTAATCTAAAAAAGAAACCTTAATACAGGGCCCAGCTGCACGTCTGCGCCTTTTTCTCCGTTGTGAAGTGTCCTTGAAGGGTATAGTATGAAGGCCATCTGTAGAAAGGAAAAAAACCAGGTGAATGAATCTGGTGTGGCCGTAAATAAAGCTGGTTCGTTTTAATGAACCGTGAAATATAGCTTCTGGAGTCCGAATAGGGTCAAGCCGAACTATGGACCTTGTGGATGCAGAGTGCCCCCGAAGCCGCCCAAGGAATTTTGAGTGTATCTCCTTATGGGGCGGTCGACGGGGGTGTAGCTGCTAATCGAGCTTAGGTTTATCTAAGCAGCCGCACTGAGGTGTGCACCGGACATGTTTAGCCGTGTCGGCGGTCTTAACGACCGATGATCTGCTTGGTTTGAATAGGCCGTTTTGTGCTTCGATTACTTGAGCCGCCGTGTATTCTTCTATACAAAGAGAGCGCTCTGTATTTCCACTAACCGTAATGACGCCATGTGGTCCCGACATTTTGAGTTTTAGATAAGCATAATGCGGGACTGCATTAAAACGGGCGAAGGTCGTTCTTCAGAGTAGTGCATGATAGCCACTTCGGAACTGAGCAATGTCGAAGATTAGTTCTTCGCTTCGAAAGTTGTCGGGGGAGCCGAATACAACATCCAATGTTAGAGATCCCGTGCAGCGGGCTTCCACGCCCGGTATAACTCCTTTAAAGGTAGTGCTGCTTGGCTTGATTCTTGTTGGGTCTATCCCCATCTTGCAGACAGTGTCCTGATATATCAGATTGAGACTGTTGCCGCCATCCATGAGGACTCAAGTGAGGTGGTATCCATCGATTATTGGGTCGAGCACTAGGACAGCCGAACCCCCGTGACGGATACTAGTCAGATGATCCCTGCGATCAAAGGTGATCGGATAGGCCGACCATGGGTTGAACTTGGGGGTGACGGGCTCGACAGCATAAACGTTTCGGAGTGCGCATTTGCGCTTCCTCTTTGGGATATGAGTGACATAGATCATGTTTACTGTGTTGATCTCCGGTGGAAATTTCTTCTGTCCCCCGTGTTCGGCTGGCGAGGTTCGTCCTCGTCTTCGCTCTAAGGTCCCTTTCATTTGTGTCCGGCGTTGAGTTTGTCAGCCTGCTTGAAGACCCCAACATTCTCTGTTGGTATGATTGGCTGGTTTGTCGGGAGTGTCGTGGATCTGGCAGGGCCTGTCTAGGATTTTATCCAGGTTGGATGGACTGTCTTTGTTGCCTTTAAATGGCTTCTTCCATTGACCGGGTCTGGAGCCCCTGAGTCCGTCGTTTACCGCTGTATTGTTTGGGCTTTCTTCATTGTTCCAATGTTTGTTTTGGTTTCGTCATGGTTTTCCATTGCCATCCCTGACTTCGGATGTGCTGGGGTCGCTGGTGCTGCTATGGGCTAACCAGTTGTCCTCGCCCATGCAAAATCGGGTCATTAGTGTAGTTAAGGCTGCCATTCTCCTTGGCTTTTCCTGGCCGAGGTGCCTGGCTAGCCATTAGTCCCGGACACTATGCTTGAAGGCCGCTAAGGCTTCGACGTCCGGACAGTCGACGATTTGGTTCTTCTTAGTGAGAAATCGATTCCAAAGCTTACAGGTTGATTCTTCGGGGTTGTTGTATTATGTGACTTAGATCTTCTGCATCTGGGGGCCAGACATAGGTCCCTTGGAAATTGGCCCGAAAAGCGTCCTCAAGTTCCTCCCAACTTCCGATGGAATTTTCAGGGAGGCTTTTTAGCCAGTGCCGAGCTGGTCCTTTTCGCCTGAGGGGTAAATATTTAATGGCATGGAGATCATCTCCGCGAGCCATGTGGATGTGAATAATAAAGTCTTCTATCCAAACCGCGGGGTCCGTCGTTCCATCATATGCCTCGATGTTTATGGGTTTGAACCCTTCTGGAAAATCGTGTTCCAACACCTCATCGGTGAAGCACAGGGGGTGTGCGGCACCCCTGTATCTGGCTGTGTCGTAGATTGGGTCCGACGGTTGTAATGTTCGGTATTGGTTCCAGGCTGGTAAATGCCCGACATATTTTGTTTGATAATCATGATCCCGTGTAGGAGCACGTTCCCTGGATCCATAGATGGACCTGGTTTTGCCAGCTTTCTTGTCCAGGTCCTCACGTAGATCGTGTTTCTGGTCCTGGGCCGCAGCCTTCCTTCCTTTGCGGGGAGGGGGTGCGGGCTTGTGTACGGCATTGCTAGTCGCTCTGTCGCGACCACGAGGTGGTCGGTCCGGCCTGTCGGCCGTATTGTTTTTCGGCGGTATAGGCGCGATAGCCTCCTTGTCAAATTCGGGCAGCAGCTTACATTCTCCGTATTTCTCCTCAGCGTCTAGCACTTCGTTCCATCTGTCATTGAGCGTATCATGTGAGGCTTTAAGCCGCTGCTTCTGCTTCTTCAGGCTCCTTGCAGTGGCGATAAGCCTTTGGTGGAGGCGTTCTTGTTCTAATGGTTCTTCTGGGATGACGAATTCGTCGTCGCCCAGGCTGATCTCCTCTTCAGAGACAGGTTGATAATTGCTATCTTCGGCATCGCTTTGGTCAGACAACATCTTCGGACTGTGTTCACCATCCTCTTGCACGCCCTGCTCCAATGCTGGGTCTGCGGGGTCCTCGGCTTGGTTCAGATTGTAATCGTCGTCCGTGATAATGTTGTTGTTTTTCCTTTTGCTGGATCGAGGTTGGCGCTTCTGACGCCGACGCTTGGGAGGTTCATCGACAGGCATGTTGTTACCGCCGTCAGCCTCCCCCTCCTTAAGTGTGTCCACCATGTAGATATCGTGTGAGGATGTAGCTGTCCACCGCCCTAAGGGTGCTGGTTTTTGTGCCTGCTCTTCTTCAGCGTCGTCGTCCATACCGTCAATGTCTTCAGAGTCGTAATCGAGCGTGTCGGTTAAGTCCTCGACAGTGGCTACAAAGTGGGTGGTGGGTGGGCGACGAAGTTCTTCGTCGTCCCCCTCCCATTCAAGCCGGGCATAGTTCGGCCGAGAGTCCCCTGACAAGGAGAGGGACCTCAATGAGTTTAATACGTCACCGAAAGGTGAGTACTGGAAGATGTCCGTGGAGCTGAACTCCAAGACCGGCTCCCAATCAAGTTCAGTGGGTGTGGATGCACGCGGTCCGGAACCCATGGCCGGAGACGAGTCCGAGGTTCTGGTGACACAAGCCCAGCTCAATGTTGGGTCTGTGTGTGGCTCGAGCGCCGCTGAGTCTGCGTCCTCCGTGGCGGGGTTAAGCTTCCTGTCTTCGGACGACGTGGTCTGCTCCGGATCTAGGGCCAGAGCGGTCACATGTGCTATCTCATGTGTGTGGCCAGATGACAGATCTAGGTCATGTTCATCATGGTGGCCGGGGACAGCCGTCATGGGCTCGAATCCGTCGAAGATCAAGTCTCTGCGGATATCGGCCACAAAATTCAGGCTTCCAAATCTGACCTGATGGCCAGGGGTGTAGCTATCAATCTGCTCTAGATGGCCAAGTGAGTTGGCCCGCAGTGCGAAGCCGCCGAATACAAAGATCTGTCCGGGAAGGAAGATCTCCCCCTGGACTACGTTGTTGTAGATGATTGATGGAGCCATCAAGCCTTCTGGTGACGATGCAGCGGACCTCTCAATGAAAGCAAGGTGTCAAAACCGGCGGATCTCGGGTAGGGGGTCCCGAACTGTGCGTCTAAGGCTAATGGTAACAGGAGGCGGGGGACACAATGTTTACCCAGGTTCGGGCCCTCTCTATGGAGGTAATACCCTACTTCCTGCTTGATTGATCTTGATGAATATGAGTATTACAAGAGTTGATCTACCACGAGATCGTAATGGCTAAACCCTAGAAGTCTAGCCTATGAGGTTATGATTGTTGTGGCTAAACCCTAGAAGTCTAAACCCTCCCGTTTATATAGACACCGGGAGGGGCTAGGGTTATACAAAGTCAGTTACAGAGAAAGGAATCTACATATCCGAATTGCCAAGCTTACCTTTCATGCAAAGGAGAGTCCCATCCGGACACGGGACGAAGTCTTCTATCTTGTATCTTCGTAGTCCAACAGTCCGGCCATAATATATAGTCCGGCTGTCCGAGGACCCCTTAATCCAGGACTCCCTCATCCACCCTTGAAATCAAGGGGTCTAGTTTAGTTAGTGGGAAAGGTAATTACGTAGGTTAGCTTAGAAGCTTTACGTAGATGTAGCATTTCCATAGTAAAAGTCAAGGGCATACTATCTACATCGCATTATTGTAACTGTTGTCAGTTGGATTACTGGGATACACTTGTATCTGCCGGGAAAATTGAGCTTCCAGCTAGTGGATCTACCGTGAAATATGATTCCTGTAAAGCTTTTCCTGTGACAGTTCTATCTAATGGGAGAAACTCTATTTGGCAATTTTCCTGCCCTCTCAAGGGTCTTCTTCCGACAGATTATATGTTGTTGAATCCGTGTTGTGGTGTAGTGATGGCTTCAAGATGACTTAGGCCAATAGAACACTTGAGAATAGTGGATCCATCGTTCAGTCTAAGGAATCAAAGGTCCTATCCATAATTCAAATATATACATAGACAAGGCCACTCAAATTTTGAATTTTGTGAAAGCGTGAAGACGCGTGGATATGCAAATATTCAAACAGACTTGAACTTGTTAGAACCGTTGGACGAAGTCTATACCACAAGAGAAGCATATTTTAGACTGGTGTGCCATAGATCATTAACTCTAGTGCAAGTGAAAAACTGAAGTAAAAATGCCCTAGAGGCAATAATAAATGTTATTATTTACTATCATGTTGGTAATTTATGTTTATTATCTATGCTATAATTGCAATGGTTCTCAGTCATGTATATCCAAGAGGATCACAAGAAAACTCATATGCATGTGTGGAATAATAAACGGTAAAAATAGATTCCTAGTCTCGCCTCTAAAACTAGCTCAAGTCTTGCATGATAGTTTTGTTTTCCTGATGATGGTCATAATTAAGTTATTTATAATGAGGATGCTGGCAACTTTGAGAACACATTGTTGGCAACCATATGGAAGCAACTTATATTATTGTTCCCTTCTAAGATGATTTGGTCTCTAGAGTGCTACTATTTCAGATCCTCTTTCCATGAAGGATGTGCAATGTGCTCATTTGATTAGTTTTGAAGCCTATCTTCCTAATCTATCAATGCATTCATCTATATGATTTTATCGAGTTTATTAATAATTCACGGTAGCCATTTTTCTGTCACGTAATTAAATATTGCTAGTGTGAAGTGACTGTCGGTGTCAAAACCGGCGGATCTCGGGTAGGGGGTCCCGAACTGTGCGTCTAGGCGGATGGTAACATGAGACAAGGAACACGATGTTTTTACCCAGGTTCGGGCCCTCTCGATGGAGGTAAAACCCTACTCCTGCTTGATTGATATTGATGATATGGGTAGTACAAGAGTGGATCTACCACGAGATCAAGGAGGCTAAACCCTAGAAGCTAGCCTATGGTATGATTGTTGTAATGGTTGTTCGTCCCTACGGACTAAAGCCCTCCGGTTTATATAGACACCGAGAGGGCTAGGGTTACACAGAGTCGGTTACAATGGTAGGAGATCTACATATCCGTATTGCCAAGCTTGCCTTCCACGCCAAGGAAAGTCCCACCTGGACACGGGACGAAGTCTTCAATCTTGTATCTTCATAGTCTTGGAGTCCGGCTGACGATGATAGTTCGGCTGTCCGGACACCCCCTAGTCCAGGACTCCCTCAGTAGCCCCCGAACCAGGCTTCAATGACGATAGGTCCAGCGCGTATGTAGTCTTCGGCGTTGCAAGGCGGGTTCTCCTTTAAGTTCCATGTACCTGCCGAACAGTGTCCGGCTTCCTTATCAATGTTGCGCTTCTTGGCTTCCACGCCCAATAATGGCCATCTTCCACGCGTCGCACGAATGCAAAAAGCCAGGGTATCTTTTATGTTTTACCCCCTAGCTGTGCAAATAATCTGCCTATAAGAGAGGCAAGAATCCAGATCCAAATCACACCATCTTCCTTTCGCGAGTACTCATCGGAGCGCTTCCGACCAAAAATCCATTCCATCATGGACCGTCGATGCGGCTCCTCCTCTCGCGCTCCCAGCCCTCTGCCAGGAGACTGGCGGAGATGTTCTGTCCCGCACAGCGAGCTGGTGACGCTCCAAGCGGAGGGATATCTCCCTCTGGCCTTCATGGTCCCGGTTCGAGCCGGGCTGGCCACCTACTAAGGTGGGAAGCAAGCGGAGGCTACCCCAAATCCCAACAAAGGGGAGCGGGTATGCTTCGTCCCCTATCTGATAAGGGGGCTCGGATTTCCTATACATCCGTTCCTCCGCGGGCTCCTGGAGTTCTACGGACTCCAGCTCCATCACCTCACGCCCGCCTCTATCCTGCATATCGCGGGTTACGTAGCTCTTTGCGAGCTATTTCTGGGCGTCGAGCCCCATTTTGCGCTGTGGAAGAGGTTGTTCTGCCTCGTACCCCGCTCTCACGAGGGGTCCATATATCAAGTGGGCGGCGCCGAAATATGGCGCATCGCCGGGACCGGATATCCATCCGGAACCCCTAAGAAGGCGTCCGAAGACTGGCCTTCGGAATGGTTTTACATAGAAGACGCTCCGCTGCCGGACCCTGTTCGGATCGGCCTCCCGGAGTTCAGTAATGCTCCTCTGAAGAAACGCCTTAGTTGGCGCCCACGGAGCCCCCAACTGGAGGAAGACAAGAGCGTCCATTATTTGATGGGCCGGATAAGGTTACTGGCCCATTCCGGGTTGACCATGATTGGAGTCATGGCAACATGCATTATGCGGGGGGTGCAGCCGCTGCAATACAGGGGCCACCCTATGTGGGATTTCAACGGGGAGGACGATGCCACCCGTCATGGCCGCAAAGGGCCGGGTTCGGCCGAGGACCTGGCGAAGATCCTGTCCGGCCTGTACAAGGGGGAGAAGGAGGACTTCCTCCGGACGAACCCGTTGAATGGGTTCTCCATGAATAATCCCCGACGTTGGGTAAGCGAACACTCTATGTGCCCGACCCATGCTTTCGAAGTTTAAGTTTCTTATATTATGTTTTCGACGTAGGAGCTGCGTCGGGTCGTGGAGGGCATGCTTAGTCCAGCTCCGCAACCCGAGGATCCAGAGAGATCCCAGGATCCGGCCTCCGAAGAGGATCCGGACATAAAGGTGGAGCTAATCGACGGAGTGTTCCACCAGCTCAGCATGGATAGTGCTTCAGTCGCCATTACGGCTGACTACCCCGGACTATATCCGGCTTCCCAGGTGATTGTGACCGAAGTCCTGACACCATTATTCCTTCCTTGCTCATTTCTGACCACCGTATACGATGGCGCTTTGCAGGAGGCGCCTCCAAGGCGGGAAGCCGAGCCCGCGGCGGCTGACCAACAGGGGTCAGTCCGGCCCAGTAGGCGGAAGAGGAGCGCGGCGCGGATTGAAACGTCGCCGCAAAGGTATAGCTCACAGTTTGTTATTTAGAGCAACGTTCCTAGGAAGCGTTTGAATGCTCATGACTTTTGTAGGAGAAAAAGCGCCCGCCGGACTGCGGGCGTAGAGGTTGCCAACCCAGCCTCTACCAGCCAAGCTCCAGCACCTGGTCTGGAGGGGGAGGCGAGCGCAAGGCGCGAGCCGGATACTCCTCCAACGGAGGATGCCGACAGACTGTCCGCCACCAAGTCTGAGGTGGAGAGCGCCATGAACCACAGGCGCCGCCGGACAGTTTTTCGTGACGCGTGCTTCTCCCCTGAGGCGTTGAATGCCTTTAACGCGGGGGACGCGCACCTCCGTGCTGCTCAAGATGGTTTGACCAGAGCCACGGAGCAGTATGTAAAAGACATACGGGTAAGAGAATTTAATAGTTGTATATGCCAGTAGCCCCCGAGACTTAAAGTAGTTATATTAACTGATTTAAGGATCATTTGAAATGCAGGATCTTACGGAGAAGAATACCCAACTGTCTCAGGAGCTGCAAGAGTGTAAGGCCCAACTCGAGGCCGCACTTGCTGCCGCAGGAGGAAACACAGAGACCCCTCCTGGTAACACATTATTTTAAAAAGATAAGTGGTGTGCGGCGTGCGCGCAAGTCTAATAATGACAGTGCAGGTTGAAAGGACATGCGGTGCCCCCATGTGTGGTTTTGGTAATTGATGACATTCTCTATGGACTAATGGTTGCATCGAGTTATATTTGAAGGATTTTTCCATAGGCATTTCTTGAAGTCCATGTGTTGGTTTCAAGGAGTTTATGGGTTGACCAAGGTGCTATTAAGGAATTATCCAAAGATTGGTCATGTGAGTGTTGAGCTTATTGCAAGAATGTCTTGAAGAAGAAGATTGTGTGATCATTCATATTTACCTTCAAGACATCATCCAAATGAAGAGAGTTGGAAAGACTCAAGGTTGATCAAGACTAAGTCAAGAGTGAATCAAGTTGATCAACTCACAAAGCATAGAAGATGTACCGAGTGGGACCAAGTGTTCCCATGGTATGGTAAGCATTGTCCATTACGCTTTGTGTACTAACCCATGGTCTACGTGAGAGTTCTTTGTGGGGTTAGGTATGTTTCCATGGTCTTGCGTCAAGAGGAAGATCCCATACAACCCATGGAGGATGACATCAAGTGGTGATCGTCATCAAGTTTGCAGTGTGCAAGTTCAAGTGGAGCAACACAAAGAGTGGCTCACCCATAATGGAGTATGGGGGAGCAATCAAGTTTGAATCTTGCCATCCATTGTGGTGTCAATGGACTTGTGAAGATGTGCCGAAGAGTCGCTCACCCATAGTGGACTATGGGGGAGCAATCATCTAGTCTTCATTGAGCCAACGCAATCAAGAAAGGTGGTCCAACTTGAGGGAGTCAAGATCGTCATCATCTAGCTCAAGTGGACCATGTGCAAGGTAAAGGTTTGCCCTTGATAGGTTTTCTATTTTACCGGTCTCATGGTGGTAGTTGGGAGACCGGGTTATAGGATCAATAGCCGTACTATCAAGGGGGGCTCTCAAGTGAGTAGCTTGACCGTATCGTTCATCGAGAGCTCAAACCATTGCATCCTTGCATCATGTTTCTTGGTTCTTGTTTGGTTCTCTTTGTGAGTCTTAGAGCTTATGATCATCTTGATGACAAGCTTGAGTTCATCGAAAACGGAGTTTGCATGCGTCTTCTATGATGTTTTCGGTGTTGGAGGTTTTTCCAGTCTTCTCCGAGGAAGGGTTCTCACCATTTTATTTTGGGCCTTTTCTCATTTGCTTATTACTGGTATTTCTATCAAGATTGTGTTAGCCCTTGTCGTTAGCTTTCCAACAAACTTGGTTTCGTTGAATTCGGAGTCCGTTTGCAAAAGTTGTGGCTGTTTTGGTGAAGGTTGCAGCGGTACTACCGCGACTAGAGCGGATGTAATTTTTTACTACCGCTCTAGAGCGGTACTACCGCGGCTCCTGAGCGGTAGTACCGCTCCAGAGCAGTACTACCGTGGCTCCTAAGCGGTAGTACCACCCCGGACCAAAAACTCGTGTTTTCTCTCTCGTTTGGGCTGTTTTGAGCGTGCTAAGCGGTACTACCGCTCCTCCAAGCGGTAGTACCGCTTGTGCACGACCTGAGCACATAACGGTTGGATTCGGGAGGTCCTATAAAAGGGGGTCTTCTTCCCCATTGAACCTTATGCTTTGAGCTCGTGTTCTTCCCCATTGTTGACCTTCTTGAGCTTGCTAACTCTCAATCCCTCCATGGATTCTTGCTAGTTTTGAGGGAAAAAGAGAGGAGATCTAGATCCACATTTCCACCAATCACTTTCTCCTCTATGTGAGGGAACCCTTGGATCTTGACCTTGGAGTTCTTGGTGTTCTCCTTCTTGTTCTTCCTCTCATTTTCCTCCCTAGCATTAGTTGCTTGGTGGGATTTGAGAGAGAAGGACTTGGCACTCCGTGTGCCCTTGCCATTGCATTTGGTGCATCGGTTTGAGTTCTCCACGGTGATCGTGGGAGTGAAGTTTGAGAAGCTTATTACTCTTGGGTGCTTGGTGCCCTTGAGCTTGCTCCTCTTGGGTGCTTAGGCGCCCTAGGCGGTTAGTGGTGTTCGAGCTCAATCATTGTGGTGTAAAGCTCGGGCAAGCGTCGGGTCTCCAATTAGGTTGTGGAGATCGCCCCAAGCATCTTGACGGGTTCCGTGACCGCCCCAAGGGTTGCCAAAGTGTCTGGTTGGTGACCGCCCCAAGGGTTGCCATTTATGGGTTGGTGACCGCCTCAAGGGTCCCTTAGTGGAATCACAGCATCTTGCATTGTGCGAGGGCGTGAGGAGATTACGGTGGCCCTAGTGGCTTCTTGGGGAGCATTGTGCCTCCACACCGCTCCAAGCGGAGATTAGCATCCGCAAGGGTCTGAACTTCGGGATACATCGTCGTCTCCGCGTGCCTCGGTTATCTCTTACCCGAGCCCTTTAATTATGCACTTTACTTTGTGATAGCCATATTGTTCTTTGTCATATATCTTGCTATCACATAGTTGCTTATCTTGCTTAGCATAAGTTGTTGGTGCACATAGGTGAGCCTAGTTGTTTTAGGTTTTGTGCTTGACAAATTAACTGTTAGGTTTATTCCGCATTTGTTCAAGCCTAAACCGTAATTATTTTAAAGCGCCTATTCACCCCCCCTCTAGGCGACATCCTCGATCTTTCAATTGGTATCAGAGCCTCGTCTCTCTTTGTTGGGCTTAACCGCCTAGAGAGTAAAGATGTCGACTAGGGGATTACGATTCTTTGACACTCTTAGTTTCAATGGCACAAATTTTGATGTTTGGGTAATTCGCATGCTTAATCTCTTTAGGGTCATGGACCCAAATTTAGAGCGAATTGTAGATATGGGTTTTTCTCCTCCAAAGGATCCCCAAAGATTATCTTTAGAGGATGAGAAAAACTCTTATCTCAATGCTCAAGCCTCTAATGTGCTTTTCGATGCTTTGAGCAATGTAGTTATATTTCAACTCATGCCGTTCCGGGATGCTCATGAGTTATGGAGCTTCAAGATAAATATGGTGTGTCCAAGATTTGTGGGGATGGTTGTTCTCCCTCCACCTCCGGTCATATAGTCTTCTCAACTTCTTCTACTTCACCTACATGTGGTTTGCCACAAGGTAATGATATGGTGAGTAGTGTTGGTCATTGCAATGATGATAGTATGCTTATTATGGATGATCCTTCATCACTATATTATTGCAATGCTCCCTCTTTGGGCCTTAACACTTCGAGCACTCCAAATGTTTCACATGCTTGTGTTGATAGTCCTTGCATATCATGTAGAAATTGCTTGACTAAATATCATGATGATATGCTTGCTATGTCTTGTTGCCATGATAAAAATGCATCTATTTCCTCGAATTGTTGTGCTAAAAACATAGAGGAAACCGAACACTCCATGGAACAAGATGTGGTGTTTAATGGTGCCTCAAGGGATCCTACATCATCATCTATTGCGTTTTGCCTTATGGCTAAGGCGTCAAAGGTATCTCCTACTTTGTACCCCAATATGTCTCTTTATGATGATGTTGATGCTAATGATGATGAGGATAATGATGAAGAGAATGATAATGTTGCCTCCTTAAAAATTAAGGGGGAAATGGTTTTTAAAGCTCTTCATAAAATAAAATTGCTCGTTCAACTTCATGGAAATTATGTCCATTGCTATTGAGAGCAAGAAATATATTGATGAGTTGGAATCTCGTCTTGAGGAGCATGAGGTCACCATTGATAAAATGGAAGGTCATGGGCGTGATTACGCTAATGAGATTGCGTGACTCTCTCAAGCTCTTGAACTTGAACAAACCACCAAGGAATCTCTTGAGGAGACTTTTGCTCTAGAATTGTCTAGAGTGAAGGAATCTACTGATAGAGCCCTTGAGGTGGCCAATGTTTTGAAACTAAAATGCTAAGCTTGAAGTTGCTCATGCTAGACTCCTTGAGGATTTTGAGCACCTCGAAAATGGCTCAAGGGTCATCAAGGGTGAGCTCATCAAACTCACCGAGTCTCATGCTCAACTTGAAGCTTCTTATTTAAAAGAGCATGCCAAGTTGCCTTCTCCTCTTGTTGTTAATGATGATGCTTGTGCTACTAATTCTATAACTTGTGAAGCATCCATTTTGAAGGAGAATGTTGAGCTACGGGCTCAACTTGAGCTGCTATCTTGCAATTATGGGAAATTGGAAGAAACTAATGAAAAGCTCTCAAGCTCTCATGATGATCTTCTAGTATCCCATAGCGTGCTAAAGATAGCTCAGGAGGCCATGATTGCTAAGGTAACATCTAGTGAGCCTCATGTGGATACTAGCACTACTTCTAGTCAAAATAGTATATTGCCATGTGCTAGTCCTTGTAATTCATCTACTCACAATGTTGGTACATCTTGTGATGAATTGCTTTCCTTGCCTTGTTGCTCTAACAATGAAGCTTATACTTCCTCTAGTACTTGTGTTGAGACTAACCATGTAGAGGAAATCAAAGAGCTCACGGCCCAAGTCACTTCTTTGAAGAAAGACTTGAAAAAGTGTCATGAAGGGAAATCCGCACTCAACAATATCTTGAGTGTGCAAAAATCCCCCAATGACAAAGGTGGACTTGGATTCAACTCCAATAAGAATAAGAAGTCCAACATGAACAAAAAGAAGGGCCAAGAACAAGTCAAGAATTCGGCCAAGATTGTTTGCTTCAAGTGCAAAGTAGAAGGGCATCATGTTAGATCTTGCCCATTGAAGAAGAAGGCCATTAGTGTCAAGCAACAAGGGAAGAGGGCACAAGTTCAATCTCATGCTCAACCTCAAGTTGAAGAAAGGCCACTTCCTAAGAAGACTCAAGCTAATGCTTCTCTTGTGGAAAAATCAAGTGAGAATAAAGTGAAGAGTAGACGTTGCTACTTATGTCGTGAGAAAGGTCACGTCGCTTCTTCATGCACTAGTGGTAACTTATCCAACCCAATTATTATTGATGATATCTATTCTCTTGGGAAGGATAAGGTTGGCAGTGTGTTTTCCAAGTTTGTTGGTACTCAAAGTGGTGTCAAGAAAAGAACCATTTGGGTAGCCAAGCCTATTGTGACTAACCTCTTAGGACCCAACTTGGTTGGGGACCAACAAGCTCAAACTTGATCAATAGGTGTTTTTGGAGGGCATTGGAGACTTGGCTACATTATGAAGAATTAAGGGGACTTCATCATTCTTTTTGTCACAAGCCAAGTTAATTGGATTATCAAGTTTCTATCTTATATCCAATGTGCCTCCTTGCGGTAACTTGTACTTAAATTGTTTACTTTGAAAGTTAGTTGCCCCCTTGCATGTTTTGGTTTTGTTCCTTGCATGTGTTTGTATATGTTGCGCTTCCAACTTGCTTATGTATGTTGGTGTGCACTTCATGTACGTGTGAGTTGTGTGTTGAGCCTTTGTGCATCTTCTTTGTATCTTAGTTGGCTCTTGTGAGAGATTAATGGAATATCCCATTATTGGGGAGTGATGTGCTTTGTGCACCTCACACTCCTATAAGTGTGTGTACATGAGGAATACCATCTAGTATTGATATTACAAGATTATCTAGTCACTATGTGGTATGTCTTCTCATGAGAAATTCAAATTCTAAATTGTCCATTAATTATCTCTTGTTGGATCCTCTTATTGCCTCTTGTTAAGTTTTCTTCATTGGTATCACATTATGGGGGAGTAATATGCTATGTATATTACTAGCCTAGAAAATGTGTACATTTGAGATATTGTCACCTACTGTTGATATTGTAGATTATCTTGTTCCTAGGTGGCATGTTAGCTCTACAAGTTGCAATCTGCTTGTGTGTGGTGTGAAGATGATGTTGGATATCCTTGCTATCTACCACCGGGAATTCTTTCCATCTACTTCTTGTCTTTTGACAATTGGTAGTCATTTAAGTGTGGTAGAATTTATTGATCATCTTTACATTGGCTTTTGTTTTACTTGCCTCTTCTCTTGCCAAGGATTGTGTCAACTCACGTTGTCTTCCATACCACTTGTGGATCTTGTTTATTTCTTGTTCTTGTCTAGTGTTTTCTAGATATAGTGAAAGCGGTGATCCCACCTTGTGCATTTTGTATTCAAATACAAATCCTATATAATGCACAACTCGTGGGGGAGCTATTCTATTTTCTTCAGAACACTCTTCTTGTGATCCTTATCAAGTGTGTTTTGGTGGAAGGCAAGCCATTTCTTTTTGGTACTATGTGCCATCATGAAACTTTGTTGAGGGCTTGGTTTGTTTGGAACCATCCTCTCTTTGGGAGTTTGACATCTTTAGTTTAGTGTGTATCAATGGATATCTCATTCCTTGATGTATCTTTAATGATATCTTCCAAGTGATGATTTCTCCATTTAGTATCCTTTTCACTTGGCATTTCTTTGTCTTACGGTTTCGGGTTTTGAAAGTCTTGAGCACGCATGTTTACTTCATGTATTTCATTTGGCATGCTTTCTTTCTTTGACTCAATATATATGGGAAACTCCACCTAGGCTCAATTTGGATGAGATGTGCATGAAATTCATTTTCATATCTATATGCACATATTTATGTGGAGTTTGTCCTATGTATTGGTGTTTCTAACTATTTGGTCCCGATGAGTTTGGGTACCATTTAGTTTGTGTTGTTCTTCTAGGAACATTTGGAGATGCATTGGATGCTCGGCTCACTCACAAGGAAGGTGTTGTCACCATGTGCATATTGGAGTCAAGCTAGGATGATCAATGAACTACTATCTACCTTCAATTGGTATCTACTACATCCTTCCAATGATATCTCGGTAACAAGTATCTATTCATGCTTTCCTCTCTTGCATTCAACCTTGTGTAGGCTGTATCTTGGCATGATATTCATTTCATATCTTGTGATACTTGTTTCCTTTCTCAAAGCATCCCAATGATGATCTCTGTTGCTAGTTGTGATGCCCTTGATGGATGTGTATTTGGACTTCATTTATATACAATAAAACCATATCTAGCCAAGTGCTATGCTTTCAAGCAAATATCTTATTGGTATATTTATGACTTCCTTGTGGATATCTTGTTCCTTCGTGGTGTAACTATTTCGGGTGTACATCCTTCTTTGTCGATATATATATATATATCATCATGATTTCGTCTACATAGAACCTTATACACTTGAGAGAAATTACATCTCTAGTTGATATCCTTTCTTTCACGTCCACCTTGTCTTTCTTATGTTATTTCTTTGGTGGCTCCGTGAAAGCTTTTGCCTTGAGTGCGTGTCCTCTATCGTTGCATCTTGATGCACTCTTGTGTGGTGAAGATTATTTTCCTCATGCTTATCTTTACAAGGCTTTTGCCATCTTAATTGGCATCCCTCGTCTTGATGAGGCTTTCATCTTCTATCTTCACCACGGGTTGTCACAAGCATAAGTTCTTTATATGCTTATTAGTAAGCTTGTGAATCCATTTGCTAGTTGTGTGTGGGAATGATAGGCCTTGCACCGTGTGCCTCATTCTTTCAAGACTATGTTGATGCTTAATGCTCATCCTAATTTTAGTCCTCTCAAGTGCTTCGCCATGACTCACACACATCATTTTGGTTGAGCCTATTCTTAAGTTGCCTCTTTTACATGTTGCTCAACCATGTTCTTGTTGCAAGCGCTAGGCTTTGTTTCCTATATGCTCACTTGCACTGGATGTGAGTTTCTATTGATTTTGGGGGAGCTATGATCCTATTTTGTGCACTTTGTATTCAAATACAAAAATTCTTATGTGTGCACAAATCATGGGGAGCTTCTCTAGTTTCTTTAGAACACTCCTTTGATTTTATCATAATATCTTTATTCTTGTGGCATGTAGGATCATTGGTCTAGTTGGTTCAATTGATATCCGTTGATTGCTTGCTTCAATTGGTATCTTCTGATTGCTTGTGTCTCTCTTTGTTATGTCTTTGTGTCATATCTTTTTGTTGCAATCTTTGGGCCTCAATATAGTTTGTTTTCCTCCAAGTATTGGCAGTTGGATATGTGTATTGCATTCCACTCTCTTGTTGAGAAATACACAATTTATGGAGGAACACCTTTTATTTTGGCCTTCTCAGCTTTTCACCCATTTTGGCAATCGATGCCAATGGGGGAGGAATTTCAGAGAGTTTTGTGGAGAAGTCTTCTGAGTTTTCTCCTTGCTTTGGTTTTGGTCCTAAGCATTTGCATCTCATTCTCTTGCATCATTGGTTGTTGCATTGCATTGTGATGCATAATTCCTTATATAAACTCTCTTGAAAGTGATTGTCATCAATTACCAAAATGGGGGAGATTGAAAGGACATGCGGTGCCCCATGTGTGGTTTTGGTAATTGATGACATTCTCTATGGACTAATGGTTGCATCGAGTTATATTTGAAGGATTTTTCCATAGGCATTTCTTGAAGTCCATGTGTTGGTTTCAAGGAGTTTATGGGTTGACCAAGGTGCTATTAAGGAATTATCCAAAGATTGGTCATGTGAGTGTTGAGCTTATTGCAAAAATGTCTTGAAGAAGAAGATTGTGTGATCATTCATATTTACCTTCAAGACATCATCCAAATGAAGAGAGTTGGAAAGACTCAAGGTTGATCAAGACTAAGTCAAGAGTGAATCAAGTTGATCAACTCACAAAGCATAGAAGATGTACCGAGTGGGACCAAGTGTTCCCATGGTATGGTAAGCATTGTCCATTACGCTTTGTGTACTAACCCATGGTCTACGTGAGAGTTCTTTGTGGGGTTAGGTATGTTTCCATGGTCTTGCGTCAAGAGGAAGATCCCATACAACCCATGGAGGATGACATCAAGTGGTGATCGTCATCAAGTTTGCAGTGTGCAAGTTCAAGTGGAGCAACACAAAGAGTGGCTCACCCATAATGGAGTATGGGGGAGCAATCAAGTTTGAATCTTGCCATCCATTGTGGTGTCAATGGACTTGTGAAGATGTGCCGAAGAGTCGCTCACCCATAGTGGACTATGGGGGAGCAATCATCTAGTCTTCATCGAGCCAACGCAATCCAGAAAGGTGGTCCAACTTGAGGGAGTCAAGATCGTCATCATCTAACTCAAGTGGACCATGTGCAAGGCAAAGGTTTGCCCTTGATAGGTTTTCTATTTTACCGGTCTCATGGTGGTAGTTGGGAGACCGGGTTATAGGATCGACAGCCGTACTATCATGGGGGGCTCTCAAGTGAGTAGCTTGATCGTATCGTTCGTCGAGAGCTCAAACCATTGCATCCTTGAATCATGTTTCTTGGTTCTTGTTTGGTTCTCTTTGTGAGTCTTAGAGCTTATGATCATCTTGATGACAAGCTTGAGTTCATCAAAAACGGAGTTTGCATGCGTCTTCTATGATGTTTTCGGTGTTGGAGGTTTTACCAGTCTTCTCCGAGGAAGGGTTCTCACTATTTTCTTTTGGGCCTTTTCTCATTTGCTTATTACTGGTATTTCTATCAAGATTGTGTTAGCCCTTGTCGTTAGCTTTCCAACAAACTTGGTTTCGTTGAATTCGGAGTCCGTTTGCAAAAGTTGTGGCTGTTTTGGTGAAGGTTGCAGCGGTACTACCGCGACTAGAGCGGATGTAATTTTTTACTACCGCTCTAGAGCGGTACTACCGCGGCTCCTGAGCGGTAGTACCGCTCCAGAGCAGTACTACCGTGGCTCCTAAGCGGTAGTACCGCCCCGGACCAAAAACTCGTGTTTTCTCTCTCGTTTGGGCTGTTTTGAGCGTGCTAAGCGGTACTACCGCTCCTCCAAGCGGTAGTACCGCTTGTGCACGACCTGAGCACATAACGGTTGGATTCGGGAGGTCCTATAAAAGGGGGTCTTCTTCCCCATTGAACCTTATGCATTGAGCTCGTGTTCTTCCCCCATTGTTGACCTTCTTCGAGCTTGCTAACTCTCAATCCTCCATGGATTCTTGCTAGTTTTGAGGAAAAAGAGAGGAGATCTAGATCCACATTTCCACCAATCACTTTCTCCTCTATGTGAGGGAACCCTTGGATCTTGATCTTGGAGTTCTTGGTGTTCTCCTTCTTGTTCTTCCTCTCATTTTCCTCCCTAGCATTAGTTGCTTCGGTGGGATTTGAGAGAGAAGGACTTGGGCACTCCGTGTGCCCTTGCCATTGCATTTGGTGCATCGGTTTGAGTTCTCCACGGTGATACGTGGGAGTGAAGTTTGAGAAGCTTATTACTCTTGGGTGCTTGGTGCCCTTGAGCTTGTTCCTCTTGGGTGCTTGGGCGCCCTAGACGGTTGGTGGTGTTCGGAGCTCAATCATTGTGGTGTAAAACTCCGGGCAAGCATCGGGGTCTCCAATTAGGTTGTGGAGATCGCCCCGAGCATCTTGACGGGTTCCGGTGACCGCCCCCAAGGGTTGCCATTTGTACGGGTTCGGTGACCGCCCTCAAGGATCCCTTAGTGGAATCACAGCATCTTGCATTGTGCGAGGGCGTGAGGAGATTACGGTGGCCCTAGTGGCTTCTTGGGGAGCATTGTGCCTCCACACCGCTCCAAACGGAGATTAGCATCCGCAAGGGTGTGAACTTTGGGATACATCGTCGTCTCCGCGTGCCTCGGTTATCTCTTACCCGAGCCCTTTAATTATGCACTTTACTTTGTGATAGCCATATTGTTCTTTGTCATATATCTTGCTATCACATAGTTGTTTATCTTGCTTAGCATAAGTTGTTGGTGCACATAGGTGAGCCTAGTTGTTTTAGGTTTTGTGCTTGACAAATTAACTGTTAGGTTTATTCCGCATTTGTTCAAGCCTAAACCGTAATTATTTTAAAGCGTCTATTCACCCCCCCCTCTAGGCGACATCCTCGATCTTTCACAGGTGCTGCCGGACAAGATCCGGACAGGCAAGAACTACTGCGCCAGCTGAAGGCCGGCGAGAGGGTGCTGAATAAGGTGCAGCAGGAAAGGAACAAGCTCCAGGATGCCCACGCCCAGCTTGGAGAAGAGCTGAAAGGCGTTCGGGCCGAGCTGTCTGGCTCCGTTAAGGAGAATCAGCGGCTTCGTCGCGGCATCTATAGTAAGTGCTTGAGCGAACTCCTTTGAAAAGAAGAGTTCGGCGAGGAAGTCAATTGACAAAATATGTCTGTAGGTATACTCACAGGTCGCCCTGCGGAGGAGATGCCCGTATCGACGGGTGATCAACTTCCCGAACTGTTGCAGCTGCTCGAACGAGTTCGGCAGGCAATGAGCGGCGTCGTCCAGGCTTTATGGCCAGCCCTCTCCCTGCCCGAGGGCCTTGGGGAGCTTGCGGAGAAGCTTCAGGGAATGCGGCAGCGCTTCCGTTTATGGAAGATTTCGGCCTGCCGCCAAGGTGCCAGGGAGGCCTGGGCCATGGTGAAGACGCGGTACAAGAAGGCGGATCCCAACCACATGGCCGAGGTCGGACCTGTGGGGCCCGATGGGAAGGAGATCCCTGTGAGTTTAGTATACGGCCAAGTAGAGTTGGCCGCTAAATTTTCCCAACGGGACTGTAAATTAGACAGCCTGTTAGACGGGATTGAGGAGGAATACAGTCAGTCTATTTGACAATGTATTTTAAAATGACATGTAAAATGCCTTCTAGCCGGATTGTAGATCGTTTGTCTTTGCCGACCTTTTCGCTTCAACCTCGGGACCCTAGAGTCCGGAGTGTGTCCGAATACCTTCTCGGTTAAGAAACAACCGGGGCATGCATGGAGACCAGGCATAGGGGTTATTAGTGCTTTATCAGACAAGTGCCCAACTAGTTATGTTATATTACATGGTTAGTAAGAAACATCTTCCAGGGAGAATAGTTCCATTAAGGGTTCCTTTCCCTGGGAGGCATGCCCTAAAGTGCATGTCTGGACTGCGAAAAGAGCAGGAAAACATCTGGGGGCAGATAAATAAATAGGTAAAAAATCATCTTTTAAGTCACCGACCGAGTATTCCCTTAAGAACGCTAGCTTTCAGCTTCACCCAGTCTGAGGTACACATCCGGCTGACCCGGCAGTAACAATCGCAGAGGTGCTCCCTTTACCTCCTAGCCGAACAATCGGGAACGTAGGGGTAAGCACAGGAGCCAGGCAACCCAGCTTGGCCAAAACTTAAGTCATATCGATGCATATAGTGGTGAATAAAAGGTACACGTGGAAGTGTGACACGTGTGCTGGGCATAAAGCCCTTGTAATTAAGCTTCTTGTAAAGAAGCCCCTAGGTATAATGAGTGCGGATGGCACATCAAGTGTGTGCGAACAATGCGCAAGTAGGCCTTTAAGGGCTTTTTAGGAAAAGGGGTGAGGGAAGAAAGAGAAACAAAAGACAGCTGAAGTGTAAAAATTTGGACGGGGGAAGGGGACGAACTCTTAGTCCGGCGCTAGGCATAGAATCTTCGGAGGCGGGCTGCGTTCCATGGGTTCGGCTCGAGTCGGTTGTCTGACGCATTTCGTTGACGATACGCTCCGCCGGTCACGACTTGATCGATAATGAAGGGCCCCTCCCATTTGGGCTTGAGCTTGTCCTTTTTCTTGTCCGACGGGCGTAGAACTAGTTCGCCAACGTTGTAAGTCTTGGCCCGTACTTCTCTGCTTTGATATCTTTGAGCCTACTGCTGATAGAATGCGGAGCGAGCCTTGGCGACGTCGCGTTCTTCCTCCAATGCGTCCAAGCTGTCCTGCCGATCCAGCTCGGCTTCTCTTTCTTCGTACATGCGCACTCGAGGTGAGTCATGAATGATGTCGCAGGGCAGAACTGCCTCTGCGCCGTATACCATAAAAAATGGTGTGAATCCGGTAGTACGGTTGGGCGTTGTCCGCAGCCCCCAGAGTACGGAGTCGAGCTCCTCTACCCAGTGCGTGTCAGATTTCGTAAGTGACCGCACTAGTCTGGGTTTGATGCCGCTCATTATTAGACCGTTCGCTCGTTCCACTTGACCGTTGGTTTGAGGATGATAGACTGAAGCGTAATCGAGCTTAATGCCCATATTTTTGCACCATGATTTAACCTCGTCGGCCGTGAAGTTCGTGCCGTTATCGGTGATGATGCTGTGGGGGACACCATAACGGTGTACTACCCCGGATATGAAGTCTATCACTGGTCCGGACTCTGCCGTTTTAACTGGCTTGGCCTCTATCCATTTGGTGAATTTATCCACCATGACCAATAGGTACCTTTGCTTGTGGGTTCCCCCTTTAAGGGGTCCAACCATGTCAAGCCCCCAGACCGCGAACGGCCAGGTAATGGGTATAGTTTTGAGGGCGGTGGGTGGCATATGGCTCTGATTAGCAAAGAGCTGACAACCGACGCATCTTTGGACTAAGTCCTGAGCATCTGCCCGGGCCGTCGGCCAATAAAATCCTGTATGGAATGCCTTTCCTACAAGGGCCCGAGCTGCGGCGTGGTGTCCGCCTAGTCCGGCATGAATTTCAGCCAGAAGGTTTCGCCCTTCCTCTTCGGAGATACACCTTTGAAGGACTCCGGTTGTGCTTTTCTTATAGAGTTCTCCCTCATGGACCTTGTAGGCTTTAGATCGCCGGACTATGCAGCGGGCCTCATTTTGGTCTTCGGGAAGTTCCTGCCTAAGCAAGTAGGCTAGGAATGGTTCTGTCCACGGGGCGATTACTGCCATTATGTCGTGGGCTGAAGGTGTTATTTCGTTGGCTGAATTGCCGGTTATGTCAGATTGCTCTGTGTCGGTTGGTGCGGCTGCTTCCGGTTTGTTATTTCCAGACTCCTCTTCCCATAGTACGGATGGCTTAAAAAGCCATTCCAGGATGATGTTTGGAGGGACAGCGTCACGTTTTGCGCCCATGCGTGCCAATATGTCGGTTGCTTGGTTATTATCCCGGGCTACGTGGTGGAATTCAAGTCCTTCAAACCGAGCTGACATTTTTAGGACAGCGTTGCGATATGCTGCCATTTTCGGATCCTTGGCGTCAAAGTCTCCATTTATTTGGGATATTGCAAGGTTTGAATCCCCGCGCACCTCTAGGCATTGAATGCCCATGGAGATTGCCATCCGGAGGCCATGTAGGAGGGCCTCGTATTCGGCTGTGTTGTTGGAGTCCGTGTACATTGTCTGAAGTACGTATTGGACTGTGTCCCCGTTTCGGGACGTCAATACGACGCCAGCCCCCAATCCGGCCAACATTTTAGAGCCGTCGAAGTGCATAATCCAATTGGAGTATGCGCCGTACTCTTTAGGGAGTTCGGCTTCGGTCCATTCGGCGACAAAGTCAGCCAAAACTTGTGACTTTATAGCTCGCCAAGGTTTGTAAGTTATATCGAATGGTAAGAGCTCAATGGCCTATTTTGCAATCCTGCCCGTCGCGTCGCGGTTGTTTATAATGTCGTTGAGGGGTACTTCGGAGGCCACTGTTATCGAACACTCTTGAAAGTAGTGTCGGAGCTTCCGGGATGCCATGGACACCGCATACGCTATCTTTTGATAGTGCGGGTAACGGGACTTGTAGGGGGTTAACACAGTGGATACGTAGTACACTGGTTTTTGAAGAGGGAATTTATGCCCTTCTGTCTCTTGTTCGACGACGAGTACCGCGCTTACAACTTAATGTGTTGCCGCGATGTATAACAACATCGGTTCGCCCAGGTTGGGCGCAGCCAGGACCGGATTTGTTGCCAATATGGCTTTTATTTCTTCGAATCCGGCAGTGGCAGCATCCGTCCACTCGAAGTGTTCGGTGCGCCTAAGGAGGCGATAGAGGGGCAATGCCTTTTCTCCTAGGCGGGAGATAAAGCGGCTTAGAGCCGCCATGCATCCAGTCAATTTTGGTATTTGTTTGAGGTCTTTCGGAATATCTAGCTGTGATAGAGCTCGGATCTTGGCTGGGTTTGCTTCAATTCCTCTACCGGATACAATGAAGCCCAGGAGCTACCCGGTTGGTACGCCGAAAACGCATTTTTCCGGATTCATCTTGATGTCATATGCTCTGAGGTTGTCGAATGTGAGCCTCAAGTCATCTACTAGAGTTTCGACGTGTTTGGTTTTGACGACTACGTCGTCTACGTATGCCTCTACTGTTTTGCCGATCTGGGTGGCCAGACATGTTTGAATCATGCGCTGATATGTTGCGCCGGCATTTTTAAGTCCGAAGGGCATCGTGTTGAAGCAGAATGGTCCATATGGAGTGATGAATGCCGTTGCGGCTTGGTCTGCTTCCGCCATCTTGATTTGATGGTAGCCGGAGTATGCGTCAAGGAAGCACAATGAATCGTGCCCTGCGGTAGCGTCGATTATTTGGTCGATGCGGGGGAGGGGGAAGGGATCCTTTGGGCAGGCCTTGTTGAGGTCTTTAAAATCGACACATAGGCGCCAGGATTTGTCCTTCTTTGGTACCATTACCAGGTTTGCTAGCCAATCCGGATGTTTGATGTCTCTGATGAATCCGGCTTCCAATAGTTTGGCTAGCTCTTCTCCCATTGCCTGTCTTTTGGGTTCGGAAAATCGTCGAAGAGCCTGTTTGACTGGCTTGAATCCTTTTAGGATGTTTAGGTTGTGTTCTGCCAATCTGCGTGGGATTCCGGGCATATCCGAAGGGTGCCAGGCGAAAATGTCCCAATTTTCCTGAAGGAATTCTCGCAGTGCGGCGTCTACATCAGGGTTCAACTGTGCCCCGATGGAAGCCGTCTTTGTCGGGTCCGTTGGATGGACCTGGAATTTTACTATTTTGTCCGCTGGTTTAAAGGAGGTGGACTTGGATCTCTTATCGAGTATCACATCGTCCCTATTCACAGTAGAGCGCAGCGCGGTGAGTTCTTCTGCCGCTAGGGCTTCGGATAGTGCCTCCAGGGCTAATGCGGCTGTCTTGTTTTCGACGCGGAGTGCTATGTTCGGATCGCTAACGAGAGTGATTATTCCGCCGGGCCCAGGCATTTTGAGCTTCATGTACCCGTAATGGGGTACGGCTTGAAAAATTGTGAATTCCTCTCGTCCTAATATAGCGTGGTATCCGCTGTTGAACAGGGCCACTTGGAATATGACTTCTTCGGATCTGTAATTGTCCGGCGAGCCGAACACCACATCGAGTGTGATTTTTCCGGTGCAGCGCGCTTCCCGGCTAGGGATTATTCCTCTGAAGGTTGTGCTGCTTCGCTCAATGCGGCTCCAGTCTATTTCCATTTTTTGAAGAGTTTCCTCATAGATGAGGTTTAATCCGCTGCCGCCATCCATGAGGACCTTGGTAAGTCGAAAGTCGTCCACTATTGGACTAACTACCAGTGCGGCTGGTGCTCGGGCTGTTCGGAATTTAGGTTCATCACTGGCGTTGAAGGTGATGGTTGTGTCGCACCATGGATTTGTTGTTGCTACTTGGTAGACTTCAGCGAGGCTGCGGATTGTTCGTTTCCGCATATTATTTGATGCGAAAGTCTCGAAGACTGTTGATACCGTACCGGTATTGTTGGAGTGGTTTTCCGGGGCTAGAAGCTCCTCGCCACTTTTGGCCACCTGCCGTAATATCCAACATGCTCGAAGGCTATGTGTTGGGATGGCGCCCTCTGTATTGTGAATTTTACAGGGTCCGCTAAGCCATCCCTCCAGTATGGTTCCGTGCCCTTTGTGGGGTTTTTGCTTTTTGGTTTTTGTACCTAGTGCCTGAGTGTAATGCACCCTTTTGTTGCGGACTAGGGTTGTATTCGGGGCCGGATTGTCCCAAAACTTATTTTCGGTTTTCCGGAAACTCTCCATCGCACAGTACTTTCGTACTATGGACGCCAGGTCGGGCGTGTAATTTCACGACGGCTGACGGCGTTCAAGATTCCCTCGTCCGTGCAATTATTGCAAAAAATTGAGATTGCGTTTTCCTCTCGGCAGTCCTTTATCCTGTTCATAACCAGGAGGAATCTGGCCCAGTAGTGATGTACTGTTTCAGCGGGCTCTTGCCGGATTAGAGATAGATCGCATATGTCTGGGCGGGTGGGTGGAACTAAGTCCGGAACCGTACCCATCTCGAGGCTCAAGGGCCGAAAAGTTTCCAAATTTGGAAGCTTGGATTGCTGGACGTTGTCCAACGAGTCCGGTCCGATGCCTGACTTTAGGTTCAGTGCTTGATCGAATTCCGTCCCTCCGCGAGAATCCGGCATGGAGGGTTCGGGAGCCCGGACATGACTAGTTTTCAATACAGGAGAAGATTCGTCGCATTGTTCCCCTACCACTGCAACGTGGTGGGTGACCTGGGGAGAGTTAATCTCTCAGATCGGTTTTAAGCCCAATCAGATTGTAGTCTGTAGCGACTCCGAGGGCGGCGATGCAATCCAAGAGCTCGTTTACGGACGAGAGCTCTATTGGATCCAGCCGCTCGGCGAATTCCGAGCTGACGTGAAGATTGCTTTTGACGACCTGAGAGGTCATTGTCGAAGCGGTGGCCGGACAGGCGGTCAAAAGAAAACCACCTAGCCGGATAGTTTGGCCGGCGGCCAAGGCTCCTTCGGCGAAAATACCGTCCTTGAAGACGGGAGGAGGCATCCTTCCTATCGGTGACGACACAGAGGAACTCTCAATGAAAGCACCAATGTTGGTGTCAAAACCGGCGGATCTCGGGTAGGGGGTCCCGAACTGTGCGTCTAGGCGGATGGTAACAGGAGACAAGGGACACGATGTTTTAACCCAGGTTCGGGCCCTCTCGATGGAGGTAAAACCCTACTCCTCCTTGATTCATATTGATGATATGGGTAGTACAAGAGTGGATCTACCATGAGATCAAGGAGGCTAAACCCTAGAAGCTAGCCTATGGTATGATTGTTGTAATGGTTGTTCGTCCTACGGACTAAAGCCCTCCGGTTTATATAGACACCGGAGAGGGCTAGGGTTACAGAGAGTTGGTTACAATGGTAGGAGATCTACATATCCGTATTGCCAAGCTTGCCTTCCACGCCACGGAAAGTCCCATCCGGACACGGGACGAAGTCTTCAATCTTGTATCTTCATAGTCTTGGAGTCCGGCTGACGATGATAGTCCGGCTGTCCGGACACCCCCTAGTCTAGGACTCCCTCAGTGACTATCCTCAAAGGAATTGTCACAATGTGCAAACTTTGTGATTCTATCTTTGGATGGGTGCTCGACCTTTGGTGGCCTATTCCGCACATCATCCACTCCTTTAAGCGAACCACTTGTGATCTAACCATCCAATTTGAAACCATACATCATCATTAGTCATGCCTAGGCATCTGCGTCGCTCCTAGGGGCTGGCTCTGGATAACCCTAGCCTCTGCTGCCCCCACTTCTTCTGCCCTTTAATATCTCGCCGCCGCTGAAGAAGGTCGGAAAATAAAGCCATGTCTAGTAAACAGCGGCTGTGAGCCCTCACCTCATCGTCCACATGGGGATCTCCAGCCCGGAGCATGGATGCGGCCCTAGACGTCGCTTGTGCGCAAGGTGGAGCTTGGATCCTAGGGCAGTGGCTTCGGGATAGTGATGGTTGGGATGTCGGTGTGAAACATAAAGAAGATAGGTCTAGAGGGAGGGTGAATAGACACTTAACAAGACAAAGGTGCGGTTTTTGGTTTTCTTGACAATTAGACATATCTTAGCACAAGTTAATTAGTGGCAACCAATACATTCTACACATGCATATCTAGAGATAGTGTAAGTGCTTCTAGTGCCACCCCTAGTTGGTTTGGGAGTATTCACGACAAACGTGGTTGAGGGACTAATGTGTTTGTGAGAATAGCAGGATAACACAGGTAGAAGTCCCTCATTGATTCGGTTTTCCTACCAGAGATGACCCCTAAAAATGTATGAAGACATTGAAGACAATGGTGGTTTGTGAAGACATTTACGTCAAAGATAATCATGTGTCAAGACATTCATTGAAGACTATGGAGTGCGAAGGCATAATTTCTTTCGTAGTTTCATTTTTCTTCTTTCTAGAGTTATAGGAACCACCATACTGTTAAGTGGGGTCTAAGTGAACAAAGTCAGAAGACTGACGTGATGCTCAACCCAAATCATATGTATTCGAGCGAAGACAATGAGAGCAAATCTTATCCAGAGTTGGATGAGTTAGCTTTGCTTGTAGCCCAAGCCAAGCTGTCGCGTGTGTTTGAAATCCGACCATTGGACACGTGTCGGTTCCTTAGTGACCCAGGGTCATTTCGGAAATATCATGTTGGGTTGCCTGTTGGCTATAAATAGCCCACCCCCTCTGAGGGAGTCCTGGACTAGGGGGTGTCCGGACAACCGGACTATCATCGTCCGCCGGACTCCAAGACTACGAAGATACAAGATTGAAGACTCCGTCCCGTGTTCGGATGGGACTTTCCTTGGCGTGGAAGGCAAGCTTGGCAATACGGATATGTAGATCTCCTACCATTGTAACCGACTCTGTGTAACCCTAGCCTCCTCCGGTGTCTATATAAACCGGAGGGCTTTAGTCCGTAGGACACAACATACATTACAACAATCATACCATAGGCTAGCTTCTAGGGTTTAGCCTCCTTGATCTCGTGGTAGATCCACTCTTGTACTACCCATATCATCAATATTAATCAAGCAGGACGTAGGGTTTTACCTCCATCGAGAGGGCCCGAACCTGGGTAAAAACATCGTGTCCCTCGTTCCTGTTACCATCCGCCTAGACGCACAGTTCGGGACCCCCTACCCGAGATCCGCCGGTTTTGACACCGACACCCTCCACCACAAATTGGTGGCTGCTTGGAGTTTGTGCATGGCTTTTGTCGTTTGAGAGCACCTCACCTCCGACGCCTTTGAGAGAGAGATCTGTGCGATGACAAAGCCCAAAACACCCAGAGCCAAAGAGTGTTAGATATCACTGAAGTCTTTCCGTCCGTGTGACCTGAAGACTTATTACACTTGAGGACTGTGTATCCTCCAGCCGGTTAGGCATCACAATCTGAGGATCCAAGAATCATTGTGGATCGTCGGTGAACGGAGTCTGTGAAGGTTCGGAAGTCTACCTTGAAGACTTACCAGAGTGATTGGGCGAGGACTGGGTGTCCTTAGCTCAAGGGGAATAAGGTGAAAACATGGTCTTCTGAGTTCAGTCTCAGCCTCCCTAACTAGACATACAGTTGTCACAGCAACTAGAACTGGTCTACCAAATCCTTGTCTTCACCAAGCTATTGATTCTATCCCCCACCTACATTACATTTCACTTTGTCTTCGTGAAGTCATTGCTTGTTTGCCCGATATGTTTGACTTCACTGTGCAAAGACTATTACCTGTTTGGCTTCATACTGTCTTCCATTCCGATCTGTACTACCTAGCTGCTATTAGTCCTTGTCGGTGTCAAAACCGGCGGATCTCGGGTAGGGGGTCCCGAAATGTGCGTCTAGGCGGATGGTAACAGGAGACAAGAGACACAATGTTTTTACCCAGGTTCGGGCCCTCTCGATGGAGGTAAAACCCTACTCCTGCTTGATTGATATTGATGATATGGGTAGTACAAGAGTGGATCTACCACGAGATCAAGGAGGCTAAACCCTAGAAGCTAGCCTATGGTATGATTGTTGTAATGGTTGTTCGTCCTACAGACTAAAACCCTCCAGTTTATATAGACACCGGAGAGGGCTAGGGTTACACAGAGTTGGTTACAATGGTAGGAGATCTACATATCCGTATCTCCAAGCTTGCCTTCCACGCCAAGGAAAGTCCCATCCGGACACGGGACGAAGTCTTCAATCTTGTATCTTCATAGTCTTGGAGTCCGGCCGATGATGATAGTCCGGCTATCCGGACACCCCCTACTCCAGGACTCCCTCAGTAGCCCCTGAACCAGGCTTCAATGATGATGAGTTCGGCGCGCATATTGTTCGGCATTGCAAGGCGGGTTCCTCCTCCGAATTGATTCATAGAAGATTGTGAACACCAGGATAGTGTCCGGCTCTACAAAATAAATTCCACATACTACCGTAGGGAGAATAATATATACACAAGCTCAATCTGCTGGCGTATTTTGTGGCGTGACGTCACACCACTGCCAAGCCTTTACTTGAATTGTTTTTATTATACCACCTTAGTGCGTTTAGCGAAGCGGTTTCCTTGGCACGTCTTGTCGAAGCAGAGATCGTGTTCCCCTTATTCCGGGATTCCCATCAATACGGACGTGGGTAACACAACCACGCCATTGATTGTGGCGCTTGGGAGATAAGCGAGTTTTACCAGGCCGGTGGGGACGCATAGTCTTCGTCCGCCCATATATAAGGGGATAAGGATCCACCTTTTTTACCTACGCCTTCTTCCTCCTTTGCTTATCCACCTCCGCGCACTCGAGCTCCAGCGCCCAAGTCCAAACATCTCGTCTCAACCTTCTCCAGCCATGTCCGGAGCAGGAGGCAAGTGGATGGCCTCCTCCGTTACGGAGGGGCACATCGAGAAGCTGCGCGGCGCCGGATATCTATCCAGCGACATCGCGCACCGGCTGCCCGACGAGGGGCAACTCATCCCCACCCCAGGCCTCATGAGAGGGTCCTATTTCTTCCCCACTTCCTCCGCGGACTGGGCTTCCCACTTCATCCCTTTGTCCGGGGGCTCATGTACTACTACGGCCTGGACTTCCACGACCTGGCGCCAAACTTCATCCTCAACATCTCGGTGTTTATTGTCGTGTGCGAGGCCTTCCTCTGCATCCAGCCCCACTTCGGCTTGTGGCTAAAGACCTTCAATGTCAAGCCGAAGGTGGTGAAGGGCGTTCAAGCGGAGTGCGGAGGCGCCATGGTGGGCAAGATGCCCAACGTTACTTGGCTCGAGGGCGCCTTTGTGGAATCCGTCAAGGGGTGCCAATCGGGGTGGTTCTACATCACCGAGCCGCGTGACCCTAAATGGGCAGCGGCCCCCCGAGTTCAGATCTGGTACCCCCATGCAGCTCACCTCCTGGAAAGAGAAGGGCTTGCTATGGGGCAGTTCGGAGGAGCTGACGGACTCATCCTGTCTCTGCACTCGTGAACAAGAAGCTTAAGCTTGTCAACGTAATCCAGGTCATGCTCGTCCGGCGGATTCTCCCCTGCCAACAACGGGCCTTCAATTTGTGGGAGTTCGATCCGGCACATCACCGGACCCTTAGCGGGCTCTTCGACACAACGTACGAAGCGGCTTGGAGGGTGTTGTTCAAGGGGGGAGAAGCCCCCGCTTCCGCAACTGAAGATCGCGGATTCAGCATGCAGCGCCCGGCCGGCGCGGTAAGATATGCCATCCTTTATGGGACACTTTTCTTTCATAGTTTGACTCTATGTGGGATCTAAAACTCCTAAAGCCTTTAACAGGATTGGCAGAGGACGTCCGGACAGGTTAACTGTCCGGCTCCCCTTCCCGAAGACCCAGCGGACACCCGTTTGATGGGGCTGCTGGTTCTGGCCCTTTACGTGGTGCCGGAGAAGAAGGCCAAGAAGAAGGCCACGGGAACCCGAAGGAGTTCCCGGCGCCAGGTGGTATCGGACTCATCGTCCGATGGCTCCGAGGCGGACTCCTCCCCGGAAGACGAGGAGGAGAAAGAGGACTCTCCCCAGGAGGGGGGAGAGAAGAAGAGGAAGGCTTCCCGAACAAGGGAGGCCGAAGGGTCCAAGAGGGGAAGGACCCTTCCTCCGGACAGCTCCGCTAATGCCGACAACGGCGACGAGGGGTGGCCCTCAAGGGCCAAGCCCCCGGCAAGATCGTAAGTATCCGGATCCCTGAATTTATAATTTCTCTTTTTTGCCACATAGTGTCCTTCTAATGCCGCATACAACCTGTAGTCCGGCCGAGGACGACTTTCCCGCTTCTTCGAGCGGGTCCTTGGCTAAGTCGGATGTGGATTCCATTCCGACCGCCTCCACCCCTCGTGATGCTGAGGATGCCGAGGTGGGATCCCAGGAGGGGACCCATCAGGAGGACGAGGCTCCGGAGGTGCCGCAAGGCAACCTCCCGGACTTTGCTCCGGACTCCGCACCGGAACCCGCAGTGGTTCCGGAGTCCGGCAGGTGGCCCCTTCGTAAGAAGGGCAAGACCGTGACACCGGCGGCCTCCGTCCAACCGGAGGCGCCAGACAACTTGTTGGAGGCGCTCAACGTCGCTTCCATCGAGGAAGAACACCGCACTATCATGAGTGCGGTGATTCAGAAGGTTCAGCTCGCCAAGAGCGGGCTGACCGAAGCCTGTAGCAGCCTTCTAACGAGCTTTGAGGTAAGAAGTTTTAAAATATGTAATGTAATACCGCATAGACAGTAGCCCCTGATGCTCGGTTCGGTGTTCGGAAAGAAAAACCGGACTGAGGATCTAAAAAGATAAACGCAGGAGTTCTAAAAATTATGTCAATATGGGTTTGCAGGCTGCGCTGCTGACCTCTGCCGCACTGACTGCGGAGGTCGATGCTTTGAAGCAGAACCTCGAGCGGTCCGAGAACGAGCTCAGCCTTGCCAAGAAGCAGCTCGAGGACAAAGAAGGTGAGTAACACCGTATTACGTTTGTACCTTACAGAAAAGGATTTTGGTTGCAAGAGAAATAACAAGGATAACATGGGCACTGCAGGGGCCACGAACGAGGTGGCGACCCTGAAGGCGGCCGTGTCCGCGGCCGAGCGTAATGCGTCCGCGGAACAAGCGAAGCGAGAAAAGCAGGAGGCGCGGGTGGCGGAGGTGCAGCAAGAGCTCCAGGCTCTCATGGAAAAGCATGAGAGTTTGGAGTGCGACTCGAAGACTCGAGAGTCCGAGCTTGCCTCGGCTCTTGAGTGTGCCAAAGCCGCTAAGGCCGAGGCCCATAAGGCCCTCGAGGAGATTGAGGCGGTGAAGAAAATAGCGGCGGGTAAGGCATTTTTCATGCAAAGCAAGCATGTTAAAGTGAATTACCTGTTACTTACCCGAATTCGGAGCTCTCCAGGAGCGTTTGCAGATCTTCCTTGCAGCGTGTCCGATGCTGCCGCATTCTACCGGGCCGAGGAGGGGAGCTCAACGGAGAAGGTCTTCTGGTCTCAGTATGCTGAGGCCGGACATCCGGTGCCCCTTAGCGACCAGCTGAAGCAGCTGGTCGAGCTCCACAAGGTAGCCGAGCAGGCCATGAAGGGCCTCATAGTCCGGCTGTGGCCTGAAGAGGCCATGCCTGGGAGCTACTTCGGCATGGTGCGGCGGCTGGTGGATGCGTGTCCCTGGGTGGAAGTCATCAAGCGCTCCGCCTGTATTGAAGGTGCCCGTCAGGCCCTTGCCCACGCAAAGGTGCACTGGGGCAGGCTGGATGCTGAGAAGCTTCTGACGGACGCGCCGCCGGCGGGCAAGGAGTATCGCACGCCCGAAATGTATTATGAGAGTGTCCTGAAGGGTGCCCGCAAGATTGCGGATGAGTGCTCCAAAGATGTAATATTTGAGTAGACTCGCAATGTGTTATCCTGTGCGCTGAAAACTTTGTTCATATGCGCTAAGCAACGCTTATTAATTTAAAATATTACCTTCTATGCGGCCGTTTATCAAATCTGAGAGATGGCAAGTCGTCGGCTTCAGCCCCCATGCCACGAGTGCTGGGGTGTTCGGGATAAACTTGAGAGCTCTTGTTCCCATATTTGGGTCCATCTAGGGAGGCGTTCAACACGACGAACAAGGCAACCGAACTTATAATGCTTGAACACTCTCACTTAGCCATAGAATTCTATAATTTTAAATTTCGGCGAAGCCCCTAGTGTTCGGAAGACCGAGTTCGGGGCGCTATCCACGCCTGGGCCGGACAAAGCCGGTTCCTCGCTCTAAGCGGCATAAGTCTTTAAGGACTCGAAAAGACCTCTCGAACAGCGACCAGCTCTCGCCTTATCATGATGGTCAGTTTTAGCTTTCTCCACTGAGGCGCTCGCCCAGCTAAACCGGGGCGCAATCGCAGTGGTTCTCCCAGTGCTACCTTAGCCGATAAAACGGAACATAAGGTACCAAAACATGGGAGCCAGGCAAACCCAACTATTGACCCAAGACATGATTCGGAGCCAATGCATATAGTGCTATAAGTTCGGGGTGCCGCACTTGTGAAAGTGTTCGGACTTATCACACCATAATGTGGGGAACATAAGCCCCTGGTGTATTCGGCCGTACCAAAGTGTACGGATGCAAGATCATAAATGAACATATATGTAAAAAAGGAATGCAATTATAAGCGAAAAGTGATGCATTGTTTATTCCAGGAATTCTGCCATGAGTGCAGAACGATACAAATAGTGCGGTAAGCAAGGGATTGGACTATTAGACATGTCCCCCTCCAGGGGTAGGCTGCGGAATGGTGTATTAAACAGATTTAATGCTCATAATGGAGACCACCTGAGTGTTCGTCGTAGCCATTGTCCTTCCCTGGCTGTTGCATCGTGAGTTCGGCAGGTCCACTGCCGGACAGGGCCTCTGGTGAACGGAGTCCTGTGGAAAAAAAGAAAAACAAAAAGAGCGACACACTTGGGAGCCCCGGTGTGGTTAAGCCGCACTCTGGGCCTGTCGTGGTCGTGCCCCTCCCCCTATGCCCATGGTATCTCCAGAGCGTAATGATGTACGCGAAGTGCTAGTCTTGCAATCATGCAGGGGTTGGGGTTGGGGCCACATTGCTACGCGTGCTCGGAACGTGCAGGTGGTCTTGATGTATGTTACTCCGGGCGCGTTTGGCCGTGTCCGGTCGTTTAACGGCCGGACTCGAAAATTGCCTTAAGAGGCTGCTCTGTACTTCCGCCGCGAGAGCCGCTGTGTGTTCCACCGTTCGGAGGGAGCGTTCAGTGTTTCCGTTGACTGTGATGACTCCACGAGGGCCTGGCATCTTGAGCTTAAGGTATGCATAATGCGGCACCGCGTTGAACTTTGCAAACGCGGTTTGTCCGAGCAGAGCGTGATAGCCACTGCAGAACGGGACTATGTCGAAGATTAACTCCTCGCTTCGGAAATTATCCGGGATCGAAGACCACTTCAGCAGGGTCGAGCCTGCATAATTGGCCTCAACACCTGGTATGACGCCTTTGAAGGTCGTCTTTGTAGGTTTAATCCTTGAGGGGTCTATGCCCATGTTGCGCACTGTATCCTGATAAAGCAGGTTCAGGCTGCTGCCGCCGTCCATCAGGACTCTAGTGAGGTGAAATCCATCGATGATTGGGTCTAAAACCAATGCGGCGAATCCGGTATGGCGGATACTGGTGGGGTGGTCCCTTCGATCGAAAGTGATCGGGCAAGAGGACCATGGATTGAACCGGGTGACTGGCTCCATCGCATATACGTCCCTTGCGCACGCTCCCTCTTGGGTATGTGGGTTGCGTATATCATGTTTACCGTCCGCACTTGTGGGGGGAAACCCTTCTGTCCTCTGTTGTTCGGCGGCCGGGTCTCCTCCTCGTCTTCGCTATGCAGCCCCTTGTCATTGTTTTCGGCAATTAACTTGCCTGCCTGCTTAAATACCCAACAATCCCTGTTGGTGTGATTAGCTGGCTTTTCGGGGGTGCCATGTATCTGGCAAGAGCGGTCGAGTATTCGGTCCAAATTGGACGGACCCGGAGTAGTTCGTTTAAATGGCTTTTTCCGCTGACCGGGTTTAGAGCCTCTGAATCCGGTGTTGACTGCCGTATCCTCAGTGTTATCGCCGTTAACGCGGCGTTTGTTTTTGTTACGATGCGACCTGCCATTGTGGTCCTTGTTGTCCGGACTGCCAGAATTTTTGCTGAGGTTGTTACTGCGGGCTAGCCAGCTGTCCTCCCCCGCACAGAAGCGGGTCATGAGTGATGTTAGGGCTGCCATGGATTTCGACTTTTCCTGTCCTAGGTGCCGGGCTAGCCACTCGTCGCGGATGTTATGTTTGAAGGCTGCAAGGGCCTCTGCATCCGGACAGTCGACGATTTGATTTTTCTTTGTTAAGAACCGTGTCCAGAACTGTCTGGCCGATTCGTCTGGCTGCTGAATTATGTGGCTTACGTCATCAGCGTCTGGTGGTCACACATATGTGCCCTGGAAGTTGTTGAGAAATGCGGCTTCCAGGTCCTCCCAACACCCAATTGACTCTGCTGGCAAGCTGTTAAGCCAATGCCGAGCTGGTCCTTTAAGCATGAGTGGGAGATACATGATGGCGTGGAGATCGTCACCGCGGGCCATATGGATATGAAGGAGATAATCTTCGATCCAAACCGCAGGGTCTGTTGTGCCATCGTAGGATTCAATGTTCACGGGTTTAAACCCTTCAGGGATTTGATGATCCATTACTTCATCTGTGAAGCATAGTGGGTGTGCGGCGCCTCTATATTGGGCAATATCGCAACGTAGCTCAAGAGAGCTTTGTCTGCTGTGTTCGGCCCGGCCGGAGTTGCTGTATCCGGCGCGACGGTAGTCGTCATATATCGTGGGGCGCCCACGTGATCCGTAGATAAATCTTGATTGTTTTGCCTTGTCCTCCAATATGTCTCGCAAGTCCGGCGCATTCCCCCGTGGCTTCGCGCGTTTCGAGTGGTGCCGGGGTACGGTTCGTGGAGGGCCTAGATGCTCTCTGTCGCGCCACGAGGTGGTCGGTCTGCCGACAGCGCTGGTGATGAAGGTTTATATGCCTCCTCCTCTAATCGGGGGAGCAACTTGCGTTTTGGGTAGCTTTTGGAGGGGCGTTGGAGTTCATGCTCTTCGGCCGCGAGGACCTCGGTCCATCTGTCGGCCAGCAGGTCTTGATCAGCTCGAAGCTGTTGCTGCTTTTTCTTTAGGCTATTTGCCGTGGCCATTAGCCTGCGTTTAAAACGCTCTTGTTCGACGGGATCCTCAGGCACGACAAATTCGTCGTTGTTGAGGCTTGCCTCGTCTCCAGAGGGAGGCATGTAATTGTCATCCTTGACCTCTTCGTCTACCGCTCTCTCGTGAGGGCGGGCTTCTGCGTCCTCCTGCGCTGAATCTTGCTGGAGGGGGTTGTCTTCGGCACTCTCTGGGGTGTTATTATCTTCGGTGCCGGAATCTCCATTCTTGCTGTGGCGGGATTTAGAGCGGCGCCGCTGACGCCGGCGCTTGGGCTGTTTCTTAGAGGAATCTGCCTCCGCTGCTTCTTCGCCGTTCCCATCCTTTGGGATGTCCACCATGTATATGTCGTATGACGAGGTGGTCTTCCAGTGCCCCGTAGGCGCTGGTTCTTGGTCGTCTCCGGCATTGTCGTCCATACCGTCGATGTCTTCAGAGTCGTAGTCTAGCATGTCGATTAGATCGTCGACAGTGGCTACAAAGTGGGTGGTGGGTGGGCTTTGAATTTCTTCGTCGTCCGCATCCCAACCATCCTGACCGCAGTCCGACCAGGGCTTCTCCTGATAACGAGAGATACTTTAGCGAATTCAGGATGTCGCCAAAGGGTGAGTGCTTAAAGATGTCCGCAGCGGTGAACTCCATGATCGGCGCCCAATCGGATTCGATTGGCATGGGCGCAGGAGGTTCGGAGTCCGGCAAGGAGTCCGGCACCTCGGAGTCACGAGCTTTGCAAAGGACAAGGTTAGTATTCGGCTCCATCGCCGTAGAGATGTTGGGGAACGTAGTAATTTCAAAAAAATTCCTACGCACACACAAGATCATGGTGATGGCATAGCAACGAGAGGGAAGAGTGTTCGTCCACGTACCCTCGTAGACCGTAAGCGGAAGCGTTATCACAACGCGGTTGATGTAGTCGTACGTCTTCACGATCTGACCGATCCAAGCACCGAACGCACGGAGCCTCCGAGTTCAGCACACATTCAGCTCGATGACGATCTCCGCCTCCGATCCAGCCGAGTTCGAGATGAGTTCCACAAGACGACGGCGTGGGACGATGATGATGTTCTACCGGCGCAGGGCTTCGCCTAAACTCCGCGACGATATGACCGAGGTGGAATATGGTGGAAGGGGGCACCGCACACGGCTAAGAGATCTTAGGGATCAATTGTTGTTGTTGTGCCTAGAGGTGCCCCCCTGCCCCCGTATATAAAGGAGCAAGGGGAGGGGCGGCCGCCTAGTAGGGCGCGCCAAGGGAGTCCTACTCCCACGGGAGTAGGACTCCTCCTTCCTTGTTGGAGTAGGAGAAGGGGCAAAGAGGGGGAGAGGAGGAAGGAAAAGGGGGCCGCACCCCTTGTCCAATTCGGACTAGAGGGGGGCTGCGCGCCTCCTTCCTTTCGGCCTCTCTTCTCTATTCCCGAATGGCCCAATAAGGCCCATATACTCCCCGGCGAATTCCCGTAACTCTCCGGTACTCCGAAAAATACCCGAATCACTCGGAACCTTTCCGAACTCCGAATATAGTCGTCCAATATATCGATCTTTACGTCTCGACCATTTCGAGACTCCTCGTCATGTCCCCGATCTCATCCGGGACTCCGAACTCCTTCGGTACATCAAAACTCATAAACTCATAATATAACTGTCATCGAAACCTTAAGCGTGCGGACCCTACGGGTTCGAGAACAATGTAGACATGACCTAGAACTATTCTCGGTCAATAACCAATTGCGGGACCTGGATGCTCATATTGGCTCCCACCTATTCTACGAACATCTTTATCGGTCAAACCGCATAACAACATACGTTGTTCCCTTTGTCATCGGTATGTTACTTGCCCGAGATTCGATCGTCGGTATCCAATACCTAGTTCAATCTCGTTACCGGCAAGTCTCTTTACTCGTTACGTAATGCATCATCCCGCGACTAACTCATTAGTCACATTGCTTGCAAGGCTTATAGTGATGTGCATTACCGAGAGGGCCAGAGATACCTCTCCGACAATCGGAGTGACAAATCCTAATCTCGAATTATGCCAACTCAACATGTACCTTCGGAAACACCTGTAGATCACCATTATAATCACCCAGTTACGTTGTGATGTTTGGTAGCACACAAAGTGTTCTTCCGGTAAACGGGAGTTGCAAAATCTCATAGTTGTAGGAACTTTGTATAAGTCATGAAGAAAGCAATAGCAGTATACTAAACGATCAAGTGCTAGGCTAACAGAATGGGTCATGTCAATCACATAATTCTCCTAATGATGTGATATAATTAATCAAATGACAACACATGTCTATGGTCAGGAAACATAACCATCTTTGATTAATGAGCTAGTCAAGTAGAGGCATACTAGTGACTATGTGTTTGTCTATGTATTCACACATGTATCATGTTTCGGGTTAATACAATTCTAGCATGAATAATAAACATTTATCATGATATAAGGAAATAAATAATAACTTTATTATTGCCTATAGGGCATATTTCCTTCAAGAGATTGCAGCTCCCGAGGCGGTGTCCAGCCACCTGTCCTCAATCTGCATGGTCGGTTCCGAACTAGGGGTCGGAGCGGACTCATGTGCGGCTGCCAGGGCACTGTCCGGCGGCAGAGCTAAATCATGCCCATCGTGACAGTGCGGCGTGCTCGGCTGTGGCCCGAATCAATCGAAGATCAAGTCTCCGCGGATGTCAGCCGTGAAGTTTAGGCTTTCAAACCTGACCTGATGGCCAGGGGCGTAGCTTTCGATCTGCTCCAGATGGCCAAGCGAGTTGGCCCGCAGTGAAAAGCCGCCGAACAGGAAGATCTGTCCGGGGAGAAAAGTATCACCCTGGACTGTGTTGTTGTTGATTGAAGAAGCCATCAAGCCTATAGGTGACGACACAGAGGAACTCTCAATGAAAGCACCAATGTCGGTGTCAAAACCGGCGGATCTCGGGTAGGGGGTCCCGAACTGTGCGTCTAGGCGGATGGTAACAGGAGACAAGGGACACGATGTTTTACCTGTGTTCGGGCCCTCTCGATGGAGGTAAAACCCTACTCCTGCTTGATTTATATTGATGATATGGGTAGTACAAGAGTGGATCTACCACAAGATCAAGGAGGCTAAACCCTAGAAGCTAGCCTATGGTATGATTGTTGTAATGGTTGTTCGTCCTATGGACTAAAACCCTCCGGTTTATATAGACATCGCAGAGGGCTAGGGTTACACAGAGTCGGTTACAATGGTAGGAGATCTACATATCTGTATCGCCAAGCTTGCCTTCCACGCCAAGGAAAGTCCCATCCGGACACGGGACGAAGTCTTCAATCTTGTATCTTCATAGTCTTGGAGTCCGGCCGATGATGATAGTCCGGCTATCCGGACACCCCCTAGTCCAGGACTCCCTCAGTCCTCGTGCTTTCATTACAATGCTTACTTGACTATGGTCTGTCTAGAGTAGTTTATCTTCCGCTGCATATCATATAGGTTCAATTTGTTCGTTGCTACGTCTTGAGCTTGCGTTGGTTTTCCTTGAAGAGGAAAGGGTGATGCAGCAAAGTCGCGTAAGTACTTCCCTCAGTTTTTGAGACCCAAGCTATCAATCCAGTAGGACGCTCCTCAAAAGTCACACGCACCTACACAAACAAACATGAACCTCGCAACCAATGCAATAAAGGGGTTGTCAATCCCTTCACAGCCACTTGCGAAAGTGAGATATGATAAGATAAATATTTTTGGTATTTTTATGATATAGATTGGAAAAGTAAAGATGCAAACAAAAGTAGATGGTAAACTTATATGATAAAAGATAGACCGGGGGCCATAGGTTTCACTAGTGGCTTCTCTCAAGATAGCATAAGTATTACGGTGGGTGAACAAATTACTGTCGAGCAATTGATAGAAAAGCGCATAGTTATGAGATTATCTAGGCATGATCATGTATATAGGCATCACGTCCATGACAAGTAGACCGAAACGATTCTGCATCTAGTACTATTACTCCACACATCGACCGACTCCTGCCTGCATCTAGAGTATTAAGTTCATAAGAACATAGTAACGCATTAAGAAAGATGACATGATGTAGAGGGATAAACTCATGCAATATGATATAAACCCCATCTTTTTATCCTCGATGGCAACAATACAATACGTGCCTTGTTGCCCCTGCTGTCACTGGGAAAGGACACCGCAAGATTGAACCCAAAGCTAAGCACTTCTCCCATTGCAAGAAAGATCAATCTAGTAGGCCAAACCAAACTGATAATTCGAAGAGACTTGCAAAGATAACTTAATCACACATAAAAGAATTCAGAGGAGATTCAAATACTTCTCATAGATAAACTTGATCATAAACCCACAATTCATCAGATCTCGACAAACACACCGGAAAAAGAGTTACATCTAATAGATCTCCAACAAGATCAGGGAGAACTTTGTATTGAGAATCAAAGAGAGAGAAGAAGTCATCTAGCTAATAACTATGGACCCAAAGGTCTATGGTAAACTACTCACAACTCATAGGAGAGGCCTTAGAGATGATGTAGAGGCCCTCCGTGGTCGATTCCCCCTCCGGCGAAGCGCCGACGAAGCCTCCAAGATGGGATCTCGTGGATACAGAAGGTTGCGGCGATGGAATTAGGTTTTCATGGTGCTCCTAAATGTTTTTGGGGTACGTGGGTATATATAGGAGGAAGAAGTAGGTCGGTGGACGCTCGAGGGCCCACGAGGGTGGGGGACGCACCCACCCCTAGGGGGGGCGCTGGGCACCCTCATGGCCGCCTCGTCTGTTGCTTCAGTTCCACTCCAAGTCCCCTGGATTGCGTTTGTTCCAAAAAGATCGCTCCCGAAGGTTTCATTCTGTTTGGACTCCGTCTGATATTCCTTTTCTTCGAAACACTGAAATAGGCAAAAAAAAACAGCAATTCGGGCTGGGCCTCCAGTTAGTAGGTTAGTCCCAAAAATGATATAAAAGTGTAAAGTAAAGCCCATAAACATCCAAAACAGGTAATATAATAGCATGGAACAATCAAAAAATATAGATACATTGGAGACGTATCAAGCATCCCCAAGCTTAATTCTTGCTCGTCCTCGAATAGGTAAATGATAAAAACAGAATTTTTGATGTGGAATGCTACCTAGCATAATTCTCAATGTAATTTTCTTTATTGTGGCATGAATGTTCAGATTCAAATGATTCAAAATAAAAGTTCATATTGACATAAGAAATAGTAATACTTCAAGCATACTAATCAAAGCAATCATGTCTTCTCAAAATAACATGGCTAAAGAAAGTTCATCCCTACAAAATCATATAGTTTGGTTATGCTCCATTTTCATCACACAAGAATGCTCTCATCTTGCACACACCCGATGACAAGCCAAGCAATTGTTTCATACTTTAGCAATCTCAAACCTTTTCAACTTTCACGCAATACATGAGCGTGAGCCATGGATATAGCACTATGGGTGGAATAGAATATGATGATGGAGGTTGTGTGGAGAAGACAAAAGGAAAGGAAGTCTCATGTTAACAAGGCTAATCAACGGGCTATGGAGATTCCCATCAATTGATGTCAACATGAGGAGTAGGGATTGCCATGCCATGGATGCACTAGAGCTATAAATGTAAGAAAGCTCAACAAAAGAAAGTAGTGGGTGTGCATCCAACTTGCTTGCTCACGAAGACCTAGGGCATTTTGAGGAAGCCCATCGTAGGAATATACAAGCCAAGTTCTATAACGAAAAATTCCCACTAGTATATGAAAGTGACAACAAATGACTCTCTATATGAGGAACATGGTGCTACTTTGAAGCACAATTGTGGAAAAAGATAGTAGCATTGTCCCCCTTTTTTTCTCTTTTTTTCTTTTTTTGGGGCCTTTTTTTGGCCTTTCTTTTTTTCTTTGGCCTTTCTTTTTTTTATAAGGGACAATGCTCTAATAATGATGATCATCACACTTCTATTTATTTACAACTCATGAGTTACAACTCAAAACTAGAACAAGATATGAATCTATATGAATGCCTCCGGCGGTGTACCGGGATGGGCAATGAATCTATAGTGACATGTATGAAAATTATGAAGGTGTCTTTGCCACAATACGATGTCAACTACATGATCATGCAAAGCAATATGACAATGATGATGCGTGTCATGATAAACGGAACGGTGGAAGGTTGCATGGAAATATATCTCGGAATGGCAATGGAAATGCCATAATAGGTAGGTATGGTGGCTGTTTTGAGGAAGATATAAGGAGGTTTATGTGTGATAGAGTGTATCGTATCACGGGGTTTGGATGCGCCGGCGAAGTTTGCACCAACTCTCAAGGTGAGAAAGGGCAATGCACGGTACCGAAGAGGCTAGCAATGATGGAAAGGTAAGAGTGTGTATAATCCATGGACTCAACATTAGTCAAAAAGAACTCATATAGTTATTGCAAAACTCACAAGTCATCAAAAACCAAGCACTACGCGCATGCTCCTAGGGGGATAGATTGGTAGGAAAAGACCATCGCTCGTCCCCGACCGTCACTCATAAGGATGACAATCTAAGAACACCTCATATTTCAAATTTGTTACACAACGGTTACCATACGTGCATGCTACGGGATTTGCCAACTTCAACACAAGCATTCTTTAAATTCACAATTACCCAACTAGCATGACTATAATATCACCACCTCTATATCTCAAAACAATTATCAAGCATCAAATTGATCATAGCATCCAATTCACTTCCTATGATAGTTTTTATTACACCCAACTTGTATGCCCATCATTCTAGGACCAATTTTATAACCATAGCAAATACCATGCTGTTCTAAAAGACTCTCAAAATAATATAAGTTAAGCATGAGAGATCAACAATTTCTACAAAATTAAACCACCACCGTGCTCTAAAAGATATAAGTGAAGCACTAGAGCAAAACTACCTAGCTCAAAAGATATAAGTGAAGCACATAGAGTATTCTAATGAATTCCAAATCGTGTGGGTTTCTACCAAAAGGTGTGTACAGCAAGGATGATTGTGGTAATCTAAAAAGCAAAGACTAATATCATACAAGACGCTCCAAGCAAAACACATATCATGTGGCGAATAAAAATATAGCTCCAAGTAAAGTTACCGATAGACGAAGATTTAAAGAGGGATGCCTTCCGGGCATCCCCAAGCTTAGGCTTTTGGTTATCCTTGAATATCTTGGGGTGCCATGGGCATCCCCAAGCTTAGGCTCTTGCCACTCCTTATTCCATAGTCCATCAAATCTTTACCCAAAACTTGAAAACTTCACAACACAAAACTCAACAGGAAATCTCATAAGCTCCGTTAGTGAAAGAAAGCAAAACCACCACATAAGGTACTGTAATGAACTCATTCTTTATTTATATTGGTGTTAAACCTACTGTATTTCAACTTCTATATGGTTCATACCACTTAATAATAGCCATAGATGCATCAAAATAAGCAAACAACACACGAAAAACAGAATCTGTCAAAAACAGAACCGTCTGTAGCAATATGTAACTTTCGAATACTTCTGAACTCTAAAACTCCTACCAAAATAGGAAGTCCTGGTTAATTTGTATATTGATCTGAAGCAAAAATAATCAATGCAATAGCACGTTTATGTGAATTACTAAAATTATTTGCGTGCGTGTAAAAGTTTCTGTTTTTCAGCGAAATCAAATTAACTATCACCGTAGGTTATCCTATAGGTTCTGCTGGCACAAACACTAATTAAAACATGAAAACACATCTAAACAGAAGCTAGATGAAATATTTATTACTAAGCAGAAGCAAAAAATCAAGGAACAAAAATAAAATTGGGTTGCCTCCCAACTAGCGCTATCGTTTAACGCCCATAGCTAGGCATAAAAGCGAGGATAGATCTAAGTAGTGCCATCTTTGGCATTCAATTCTTCAATAGAGCACTTATAACTTTTAGGAGTTTCTTTTTTTAGAAATGATTAAACTCCTAGGCAAGAAATCAAGAAATTCATTTGGAGCAAAAGGTTCCTTAATGATAGAGAGACAATTGGGATGAACACTTATTGATTTGAGATCCACATTTTCCTTACTAGAAGATTCACCCTTATTTTTAGGAACATAAATAAATTTGGCAGTTTTGGTAGAAGGAGTTGGAGTATTTTTCGTGGAAGAAAAGGCCGACCCTAAGTTGGTAATGATATCCTCAAGTTTACTGATTCTCGAAGAATCTAGATCTATTCTTTCATTAACTATAGGTTCTTTCTCTTTAAAAAATTTCAAGGTAACTCCAACCCTAGATCCATATTGGGTAATTTGGTTATGAATCTTTTTATCCAAAATTTCAATCAACTCAACAGTGGCAACTTTATTTTCAATAATTTCAAGCCTTCGCATCACATGTTCCAAAGATAAACAGCTCCATTAACCGAAAGAGGTGGTGGGCCAAACAAATCTAACACAGCATTATAAGCATCAAAAGTATGGCTACTCAAGAAATCCCCTCCGGTAATCGTATCAAGAATGCATCTATTCCTAAGAGTAATGCCTACATAAAAATTGCGAACAAGAACAGAAGAAGAGAGCTTCCTAGTAGATCTATTTTGAGCATTGCAAATTCTATGCCACACATCTTTTAGATTTTCTCCCTCCCTTTGCTTAAAATTAAGAATTTCATGTTCGGGCGTAATAACGAGGATAGGAGGACTAGCCATGACGATGAGATAAATGATCTAACACATGAGCACACAAAAGGCAAGCGAAAGAGAGAGGAGATTGGGAAAGAGAGGGCGAATAAAACGGCAAGGGTGAAGTGGGGGAGAGGAAAACGAGAGGCAAATGGTAAATAATGTAATGCGAGGGAGATGAGTTTGTGATGGGTACTTGGTATGTCTTGACTTGAGCGAAGACCTCCCCGGCAATGGCGCCAGAAATCTTTCTTGCTACGTCTTGAGCTTGCGTTGGTTTTCCTTGAAGAGGAAAGGGTGATGCAGCAAAGTAGCGTAAGTATTTCCCTCAGTTTTTGAGAACCAAGGTATCAATCCAGTAGGAGGCTCCTCAAAAGTCTCACTCACCTACACAAACAAACAAGAACCTCGCAACCAATGCAATAAAGGGGTTGTCAATCCCTTCACGGCCACTTGTGAAAGTGAGATCTGATAGAGATAATATGATAAGATAAATATTTTTGGTATTTTTATGATATAGATTGGAAAAGTAAAGATGCAAACAAAAGTAGATGGTAAACTTATATGATAAAAGATAGACCCGGGGCCATAGGTTTCGCTAGTGGCTTCTCTCAAGATAGCATAAGTATTACGGTGGGTGAACAAATTACTGTCGAGCAATTGATAGAAAAGCGCATAGTTATGAGATTATCTAGGCATGATCATGTATATAGGCATCACGTCCGTGACAAGTAGACCGAAACGACTCTGCATCTACTACTATTACTCCACACATTGACCGACTCCTGCCTGCATCTAGAGTATTAAGTTCATAAGAACATAGTAACGCATTAAGAAAGATGACATGATGTAGAGGGATAAACTCATGCAATATGATATAAACCCCATCTTTTTATCCTCGATGGCAACAATACAATACGTGCCTTGCTGCCCCTGCTGTCACTGGGAAAGGACACCACAAGATTGAACCCAAAGCTAAGCACTTCTCCCATTGCAGGAAAGATTAATCTAGTAGGCCAAACCAAACTGATAATTCGGAGAGACTTGCAAAGATAACTTAATCACACATAAAAGAATTCAGAGGAGATTCAAATACTTCTCATAGATAAACTTGACCACAAACCCACAATTCATTAGATCTCGACAAACACACCGCAAAAAAAGTTACATCGAATAGATCTCCAAGAAGATCGAGGAGAACTTTGTATTGAGAATCAAAGAGAGTGAAGAAGCCATCTAGCTAATAACTATGGACCCGAAGGTCTATGGTAAACTACTCACAACTCATAGGAGAGGCCTTGGAGATGATGTAGAGGCCCTCCATGGTCGATTCCCCTTCCGACGGAGCGCGGACGAAGGCTCCAAGATGGGATCTCGCGGATACAGAAGGTTGCGGCGGTGGAATTAGGTTTTCGTGGTGCTCTTGGATGTATTCGGGGTACGTGGGTATATATAGGAGGAAGAAGTAGGTCGGTGGATGCTCAAGGAGCCCATGAGGGTGGGGGCGTGTCGGGCACCCTCGTGGCCACCTCGTCTGTTGCTTGACTTCCACTCCAACTCCCCTGGATTGCGTTTGTTCCAAAAAGATTGCTCCCAAAGGTTTCATTCCGTTTGGACTCCATTTGATATTCCTTTTCTTCGAAACACTGAAACAGGCAAAAAACAGCAATTCGGGCCGGGCCTCCGGTTAGTAGGTTAGTCCCAAAATGATATAAAAGTGTAAAGTAAAGCCCATAAACATCCAAAACGGGTAATATAATAGCATGGAACAATAAAAAATTATAGATACGTTGGAGACGTATCAATTGTTAGTCTTCAAAGACCTTATGTATTGAAGACTTTCATAAAAATCGCCTGTTCACCCGCCCCCCCCCCCCCCTCTCGTTGATCACTCACACTTTCAATTGGTACCAGAGCAAGGTGCTCCCTTGTTCTGTGTGATTCAGTTTAACCACCTGGAGTTTTAGCTATGTCGGCTACAGGGATAATCAAGGTCTCCGCTGCGTGCCCCACTTTCGATGGCACTGATTACCCCTACTAGATGAATAATATGCGCATGCATCTTGAAACCATTAACATCAACCTCTGGTATGTCATCAACACTGGCGTTCCCAAAGTGGGTGAAGGTGTCACCGCTGCTGATGTCAAGAGGTTTGCGCAACTAGACTCAACCACCAAGAACATCATCTGTGGTCATCTGACCAAAGGACAGTATGGCCGTGTGAGTGCTCTGGAAACTGTGAAGCTAGTCTGGGACTGGCTATCCAAGGTCAATGAAGGCATCTCAACTTAGACAGACTCAAGGATTGATGTACTTCGCAATCTCTTCAACCGCTTCAAGAGAAATGACAATGAGAATGTCCAGCTCATGTTCGATCGCCTCATTGATATCACAAATGAGCTTCGCGCACTCGGCGCCACTGAGATCACCAAGCATGAAATTGTGAAGAAGCTACTGAGATCACTTGACAACTCATTTGACACTTTGGCGCTAATGATCCAAGAACATCCTGAATTTAGAGATCTCGATCCGTCTGACATACTTGAGAGGCTCAACACACATGAGTTCCAGCTGTCTGGGAAGAGAGATATCTATGGCCCCAACTATGGCTGATCCCATGCTTTGAAGGAAAAAGTTGTTTCCTCATCTGAAGAAGAATCTGACTGCAGTTCTGATGATCCTGAAGACATTGGCAAATAGCTTGCAATGCTCATGAGGAAATTCCAAAAGTTCTCCAAGAAAAATCGCTTCAAAAAGTCTTCAAGATCCCGTTCCAAGAATGATGAGGCTTCCTCTCGTGACTACAAGAAGAGAACATGCCACAAATGCAAGAAGCCAGGTCACTACATATCTGAATGTCCTCAATGGGACAAGGAAGCCAAGAAAAAGAAGAAGGGCAAGGAATATGATTCTGACGTTAAGAAGAAGAAGAAACCCTCAAAGTCTTCTTCGAAGTCTTCATCAAAGTCTTCATCATACAAGAAGAGCTCATGCGGAAGGCTCGTGCGTTCATTGGCAAGGATATGGATTCAGAGGAGGAGTACGCTTCCGAGGAGGCAGAGGTGGAGTCTAATTCAGGTGTGGCAAGTCTGGCTCTAGCTTTGGCAATTGTTGCCAAGTCCATCTTCAACACTGAAGACAATGGTATTGCCGCGAATGTTGATGCCGATGATAAGGACGACTCTGCTCTAACCTTCGGCTTCATGGCACGAGGTGCCAAGGTAAACTCACGCGATGCTTACTTTCAAACCTCCAGTGAAGATGACTCTGAATGTGAATCCAAACCAAGCTATAAGACTCTTGCTAAAATTGCAACTGAACAACAAACTGCTATGGAACACATTCAAAAATTGCTAGACAAAAGCGATGACCTGTTAGATGAGGAAATGAATTGAACTCAGTCCTTAATCGAAGACATCAAAAACCTTCACGTTAAGTACGAAGAACTTGAAAGTCGTCATTAAACCCTCTCAGCCACTCATGAGAACTTACCTATGATTATCTTCAAAGGAAGCCAGATCTCGAGAAACTGAGAGCGTCTCATCAAGATCTTCAACAAGGGAATGATTCACTACTCGCTCAACAGACCAGTTCCGCTCAAGAAGATTTTGTGCCACCATGTTTAAAATGCCTTGAGCGTGATAATGTTGTCTCTATTGTTGAATGTTCTACTACCTCTGATGTTGCAATATCTTCAACGGCTGATGTGGTAACTAACCACTCTTCTGAGGATACGACTACTATTACTAATGAGAATGCCAGGTTGAAGACATTGCTTGAAACAGGCATGTACAAAAGCCTCAAAGGGCATCAGACACTATGTGATGTCCTTAAGAAACAGATTCTGAACCGAAACCCTAGGAAAGAGGGTGTTGGTTTTGAGAGGAAATTGAATGCTGATGGTTCTTACTGGAAGCCTGAGCAGTACCCTAAAACCACATGGGTTGCTGCAAAGGGTCCTTTTTTAGATCCATCTACTTTATCAGGATTCACTTGTGCTAACCCCATTATCATTGTTGAGTCCTTTGGCTCCAATTATAAGTTGTTTAAGTATCAAAATGGCGAAGTGTTTGACATGTTTATTGGTACTAACTGCAGAAATGGGCCACCTTTGAAGAAGATCTGGGTTCCTAAGAGTTGTCTTGAGAAACTTCCTATGAATGTCATCATGACACCACCAGGGAACAAGACAAACCCCAGACCAAAGGCTTCATATGGCCCAAAGGCTTCATACAGACAAAGGACCTCGCAGGGTCACCCTAACACCAATGTTTTGCAGGGAAATTATCATCAGACTCATGAATATGAGCGTGTTTCTTCTAACTGCTATGTTCACAAATCAAAGAATTTTTTTGCATATTCATTTGAGTACTACTCACCTCCTGCAAAACTATTTGCTAGGGCTCCAAAGCCAAAGTTTTCATATGTTGCACTTAGACTCATTGCTTCTAAGCCACCCCTTAAAATGTGGGTGGTTAAGAAGAATTAACTTCTCTTGCAGGCTAAGGTGTCCAGCCGGAAATCATTGACGTCTGAACACAATGTTGGGGGACCTAAAACATCTTGTGGGACGCAAGATAAAGTGCCAAAATGATCTTACCATTTATTTCGTCCTAGGGTTTCTTGATGAGCATCATATCTTACCATCCAAGAATCTTAACTTTGATACTATGCTTGTTTGTCAAATGTTTGTGCTTAACAATACTCTTGTTGAAGCCTATCCCGCTAACTGCACTGTAGGGTACGACCCCGAAAGCTACTGAGTGGATAATGGACAGTGGATGCACTAACCACATGACTGGTGATCGAAGTCTTCTCATGGAATCAATCCTACGTCCATCTACTAAAAGCCACATCACATTTGCTCACACTGGTAAAAGCAAGGTATTGGATCTAGGTAGAGTTGCTATCTCAAAGGATCAACACATGGATAAAGTGATGCTTGTCGAATCCCTTGGATACAACTTAATGTCCATCGCAATGCTTTGTGATCTAAATTTGATTGTGATATTTGGACAATATCGTTGCCTTGTGCTTATGAAACTGACAAATCTCTAGTCTTCGAAGGTTATCGAAGAGGTGATCTGTATATGGTAGATTTCTCCGCAGGACCACTGCTTGCCATATGTCTTCTAGCAAAAGGTTCAGAGTGTTGGCTTTGGCATCGAAGGCTAGGACATGCGGGCATGAGGAACTTGCACACTCTCGTGAGGAAGAAGCATATCATTGGCACCGAAGGTGTCAAGTTCAAGAAGGATCATTTATGTGGTGCTTGAGAAGCCGGGAAGATGACTAGGGTAAAACATCCCTCGAAGACAATCATGACGACATCATGTCCCTTCGAGCTGTTACATGTGGACTTATTTGGCCCTACTCATTAATCTACCCTTACTACCATTTCCATCTTTATGGCTTCGTTATTGTTGATGGTTATTCGAGATACACTTGGGTGCATATAATTCTCTACAAGACTAAACTGCAGGATGTCTTCAGACGATTTGCCAATCGTGCCATGACTAACTATGGTATCAATATCAAGCACATCAGGAGTGATAATGGCACGGAATTCAAGAACACTGGCCTTGACACTTATCTTGATACACTAGGCATCACTCGTAAGCTATCTGCTCCATACACACCTCAACAGAATGGCGTCGTGGAGCGCAAGTAGGACTCTCATTGAGATGGCACGTACTATGCTTGATGAGTACAAGACTCCAAGAAAGTTTTGGCCTGAGGCCGTTGACACTGCTTGCCATATCATCAACAGAGCTTATCTTCGTAAGTTCTTCAAGAAGACTTCCTATGAACTCCTGACTGGTAAGAAGCCAAACATTAGCTATTTCAAAGTCTTCGGTGCCAAGTGCTGGATCAAGGATCCACATCACACTTCCAAATTTGCACCGAAAGCACATGAAGGTTTTATGCTTGGTTACGGAAAGGATTCGTGCACCTATAGAGTCTTTAACCTCTTTCACTATAAAGTGGTTGAAACTGCGGATGTGCGGTTTGATGAGACTAATGGCTTGCAAAGAGAGCACCTGCCAAATATGCTAGATGGAGCTTCCCCTAGTGAATCTATCAAGCCGATGGGTATTGGAGAAATCATACCCATCGAAGAACAGGCTGAAGAGGAAATTATCATTCCAGCACCTACTCAACATGAAGACAATGCTCAGCCTGAAGACAATGTTGAAGATGAAGATAACAATCAGGAAGAGAAAAGTCTTCGCCCAGTTCATCCTCGCGTGGCAAATGAAGTTCAAATTGAGAAGATTCTTGATAGCATCAATGCACCTGGTCCTCTTACTCGATCAAGAGCTATGCAACTAGTAAACTTCTATGGCTCTTTGCATTCGTCTCAATATCTGAACCCAAGAAAGTTGATGAAGCCTTCATGGAACCTGAATGGATTCAAGCTATGCAAGAAGAGCTTCAACAATTTGAGCTAAACAATGTGTGGGAGCTAGTCAAACGTCCTGATCCTCGCAAGCACGATATTATTAGCACCAAATGGATCTATCACAACAAGCAAGATGAACATGGCCAAGTTGTCAGAAACAAAGCTCATCTCATTGCCCAAGGTTACACAAGTGTGGAAGGAATTGACTTTGATGAAACCTTTGCTCTTGTGGCTAGGCTTGAAGCCATTCACATACTGCTAGCCTATGCTAACCACAACAACATCCTTATGTATCAAATGGATGTGAAGAGTGCCTTCCTCAACGGCAAAATTGACGAAGAAGTGTATGTATCTCAACCACCTGGTTTTGAAGATCCAAAGCGTCCTAATATGGTCTACAAACTCAACAAGGCACTGTATGGCCTCAAACTAGCACCTCATACTTGGTATGACACACTCAAGGACTTCTTGAAGAGCAAAGGCTTCAAACCTGGTTCTCTTGATCCCACTCTCTTCATGAAGACATATGATGGAGAACTGTTTGTATGCCAAATCTATGTGGATGACATTATATTTGGCTGCACTGATAAGAGATACAGTGATGAGTTCGGGCATATGATGTAAGAGCAATATCAGATTTCCATGATGGGAGAGCTGAAATTCTTTCTTGGTCTTCAAATCCGTTAGCAGAGAAATGTCATCTTCATATCACAAGAAAAATGCCTCAAAGATTGCCTGAAGAAGTTTGGAATGCAAGACTACAAAGGTTACACGACGCCAATGCCGACCAAAGGTCAATTGGGCCCCGATGACAATGGTAAAGAGTTCGATCAAAAGATATACCGCTCCATGATTGGTTCTTTATTGTATTTATGTGCATCTAGGCCAGATATAATGCTTATCATTTGCATGTGTGCCCGATTCCAACAGGCACCAAAGGAATCGCATCACCTCGTGGTGAAGCGAATACTTTGATATTTGGCTCACACCCTGGCGCTAGGATTATGCTATTTGAAGGGCTCAGAGTTTGATCTAGTTGGATTATCATTTGCTGATTATGCTGGTGACAAGGTTGATCGCAAGTCTACATCAGGCACATGTCACTTTCTTGGATGATATCTTGTCTGTTGGTCTTCAAAGAAGCCAACTGTGTATCACTCTCCACTGCTGAATCTAAATACATTGCTGCTGGATCTTGCTGCGCTCAGCTTCTCTGGATGAAGCAAACCCTTAAGGACTATGGCATCAACATGAAGAATGTGCCACTATACTGTGACAATGAAAGCGCCATCAAGATTGCTCACAATCCAGTTCAGCACTCGAAGGCAAAGCACATTCAGATCCATCATCACTTTCTCAGAGATCATGTGTTGAAGGAAGACATTGATATTATTCACGTCAACACTGAAGAGCAATTGGCAGATATCTTCACAAAGCCCTTGGATGAGAAAAGGTTTTGCAAGTTGCGGTGTGAGCTAAATATCTTAGAATCATCAAATGTCCTACGAATGGACACACATCATAACGCATATTCATGTTGATGACTTAGTGTTGGGGAACGTAGAATTTTAAAATTTTCCTACGGTCACGCAAGATCTATCTAGGAGATGCATAGCAACGAGACAGGAGAGTGTGTCCACGTACCCTCCTAGACCGAAAGCGGAAGCATTTAGTAACGTGGTTGATGTAGTCGAATGTCTTCGCGATCCAACCAATCCAAGTGCCAAACGAACGGCACCTCCGCGTTCAGCACACGTTCAGCTCGATGACGTCCCTCGTGCTCTTCATCCAGTTGAGGACGAGGGTGAGTTCCGTCAGCACGACGGCGTGGCGACAGTGATGATGATGTTACCGGCGCTGGGCTTCGCCTAAGCACTACGGCGATATGATCGAGGTGTGTAACTGAGGAGGGGGGCACTGCACACGGCTAAGGCAAAACTTGGTGTGTTCTAGGGTGCCCGCTGCCCCCGTATATAAAAACGAGAGGGGGAGGCCGGCCGGCCCTTGCTAGGCGCGCCGGGTGAGGGGAGTCTTACTAGGACTCCAAGTCCTAGTAGGATTCCACCTCAAGGAGAAGGGGGAAGGAAGGGAGAGGGGCGGGCGCGCCCCCAACCCCTTGTCCAATTCAGACTTGGCTTGGGGGGTGTGCACCACATCCTGGCCGCTGCCTCTCCTTTCCCACTAAGGCCCATCAACTCCCCGGGGGGTTCAGGTAACCTCCCGGTACTCCGGAAAATACCCCAACTTCTCTGGAACCATTCCGATGTCTGAATATAGCCTTCCAATATATTAATCTTTATGTCTCGACCACTTCGAGACTCCTCGTCACGTCCATGATCTCATACGGGACTCTAAACAAACTTCGGTCATCAAAACACATAACTCATAATACAATTAGTCATCAAACATTAAGCGTGCAGACCCTATGGGTTCGAGAACTATGTAGACATGATCGAGACACATCTCCGATCAATGACCAATAGCGGAACCTGGATGCTCATATTGGCTCCTACATATTCTACGAAGATCTTTATCGGTCAAACCGCATAAGAACATATGTTATTCCCTTTGTCATCGGTATGTTACTGGCCCGAGATTCGATCGTCGGTATCATCATACCTAGTTCAATCTCGTTACCGGTAAGTCTCTTTACTCGTTCCGTAATGCTTCAACCCGCAACTAACTCATTGGTCACATTGCTTGCAAGGATTATAGTGATGAGCATTACCGAGAGGGCCCAGGGATACCTCTCCGATACACTGAGTGACAAATCCTAATCTCGATCTATGACAACCCAACAAACACCTTCTGAGACATTTGTAGAGCATCTTTACAATCACCCAGTTACGTTGTGACGTTTGATAGCACACAAGGCATTCCTCCGGTATTCGGGAGTTGCATAATCTCATAGTCTGAGGAACATGTATAAGTCATGAAGAAACCAGTAGCAATGAAACTATAATGATCATAATGCTAAGCTAATGGATGGGTCTTGTCCATCACATCATTCTCCAATGATGTGATCTCGTTCATCAAATGACAACACATGTCTATGGTCAGGAAACATAATCATCTTTGATTAATGAGCTAGTCAAGTAGAGGCATACTAGGGACACTATGTTTTGTCTATGTATTCACACATGTACTAAGTTTCCGATTAATACAATTCTAGCATGAATAATAAACATTTATCATGATATAAGGAAATAAATAATAACTTCATTATTGCCTCTAAGGCATATTTCCTTCACTTAGATGTGCAACACACAAAGTAACGTATGTCTTCAATACATGAAGACATACCCTCTGAGTGTGAATACATTAATGTGGAATTTGACTTCGGAGCGCCACGATACTTGTGCGCTGTGTCTAGGTCTAATACTTCCTATACGATGGGTAACGCCACCACCAACCTTTATTTGAAGATTTTTGTTTGGCATCATGTTGCAATATCTTTAGAGTTGGTTTGTCTTCAACATTGCCTTGTCTTCATGTTTTATCTTCGCAATGTTTGATTTGGTCTTCTAAGCATTCACGTATAGCTATGTCTTCAAGTTGCCATTTTCTGCACTAAGTGAATGTGATCGCACCCTAGCCTCTTATGTGCTTATCTCTCCAACTCTCTCTGTCTCTTCATATGCATTCTATTGACACGTGTCGATTGTCTTCACTGAGTCCTTGTCAGTTGAGATAAAGAGACAAACATTTAAACTGCATTTACTATATCTATCCTTTTTTCCTGAATACCGGAGAAGCCGGAACAACCACTCGACAAACCAGGTGCGTGTGGGGGTCGTGCAACTTTCAATCTGTTGCATGCTTGACACATGTCCTTCAGATGTGAACTGCTAGGGGCACCTGAGTAATTACACTGCACCATGACAACACTGCTCTGGACTTGCCTCCAGATCTCTATGAACTATACAAGTCTGATCCAGATGAAACCCACACTCAGCGCAAATCCAAAGTCCAATGGATTCGTAGACATTGGGCAGAGGAATGGTTTCAGTATCATTTTTTCACACTAGAGTATGCAAAGAAGAATGATGTGAGTCCACTATGGGCCGATATTGTATACAGGAAGCTTATTACCAAGACCAAGGCTGAAGCCACTGCAAAAGGTTTCTATCCTTGCATGGTCAGAGCACCTATGCCTGAAAATGCCGACCCATCCAGTCTTCGATGGTGTCACGAAGATGAAATGTTTGAAGCCAATTTCCAGTTTGCAAAGATTTCAGCAGCTCAAAACAAGAAGGTTCTTGGGATTGACTTCAACCCTGGTCCAGGTGCTCCAAGGCCAGATGGCAATCGCGAAGCGGAGCCAAACCTCATTGGCCCCTTTGAGGATTTCGATTCATACTTAGCACATTGTGCCGCTCCAAGGGCCACTATTGAAGAAGCGTCTGAGGAAGAGGAACGTGCTGAAGTTCCAGAGCCCCGAAGCCAAAGAAGAAGGCAAAGGCTTCAAAATCCTCTGCTGCACCGAAAGCTACAAGTGTGAAGCCACTGCAATCTGCACCACCTGAATTCAGTGTGCAGTCTGAAGACTTTTCTCGCATCTCCAAGAAGTCCAAGAAGCCCAAGAAGATTTCTGGGCAAGGTCTCACTCCAGCAAGCATCCTGCGCAATGAAGAGGATGTCATAGATCTGTCAAGTGATGAGGATCTTGCTGATGATGCTATGGAAATGCTAATCAAGATCAAGCAGGAGGCTGAGATCTTCAAAGATTTGCCTCTCTTTGATGCGGACATACTCAACAACTTCATCGATGAATGTTTCAAAGATACAACTCTCACCATTGACGATCTGCAACTGCCAATTGACATCAGTGTCACTTTCCAAAGCTGCATTGCCAAAGAACTTGCTGTGGCTCAAAAGATTGTCGTGTAGAAGAACAAAATTGACCATGAAAAGGCGGTATTCAAGAAGCACATGGCCAAGCTCATCATCAAAGATGTTCAGAACTTGAAGACAATGATGGCAGATCTCAAGGCTGAATTCCATAAGCATCACGAAAAAGCCAAAGGATCTCGAGAACGTCTCAAGTACTATGCAGAGAAGTGTGTACAGGCTCACATGAAGCCGTGAAGAGAAAGGCCCTTGGGCGTCCTAGGATTGACCCCTGATTGACCGCCAAGAAGAAGAAGCCCGCTGAAGCTGAAACGGAAGCTCCAAGGTAGGAAAGACCAAGCATTGTCTTCCCTGCCGGTATGACTGGCTCGAAGCCAAAGGTCCCATCAGCTGCTTCTGAAAAGAAGAAGACAAAGCAGGTTGAGGCTGAGGCCAAGAAATGAAAGCATCAAGAAGCCTCTGGTGTTGCTCCTTCTCAAAAGAGGCTGAAGAAGTACTCTAAGGCTTCAAGAAGGGCCCAAGAACAAACTGCCTCATCTGCTCCCGGAGAGCCACTACTTGTTGAACCCATTTCTGTTGCCCTACCAGCTTCCACCAACCGCGAGCGCCGTCTAGTCCTGCATACGCCTGCTACTACCGAGGCTCATGAGTCTGAAGATATTCCAGCTGCTGACCCCATCGCAGCTGAAGACATTGGTCGTGAAGACAATGTAGTTGATGATGAAGTCCTTCCTTAGTTCCCACAAATAATGCCCAAGTCAGTATCATCGCCTGCTCCCATGAACAGTGAACAGATTAGCATTGGTAGTCCCATGATGCCAATCACACAAGATGATTTCTGGAAGAGCACCACCCCAACACTCCGCTCCATGAGGTCATTCCTCGTACTCCACTAGCTCAAGTCACCACTCTAGTGATTGAGACTCCGCAATACACACCTGAAGACATGGAGAAGGCCACTCCTTCACCACAGGCGTCACCATCTTTCCGAAGGCTTCGCAGAGGCCCTAGACCCACGGTCTCCATGTCGAGCATTCCTGAAGAGGATGTGCAAACCACAAGCTCAGTAGCACGTCAAGTGTTTCCTGAAGCCATCCCCATAGAAACTGCTCCAGAATCTGAAGCCAAAGAGGCTGCAGATATTCGGGCTGCATCAGCCGAGGACAAAGAATAAGAACACGTTGTTATTACCCCCACTGCTGAAACAAGAAATAAAATGAAGAAGTGATTGCGCCAGATCCCCAATTCCTGAAGCCACTGAAGCTGTAGCAAATGAGGCTGCCATACAACTACTGATCAAGCCAATGACATTGTCATGGCTGAAGACAATGTGCAGCCCGAAGCCAATGATGCCACTGAAGACACTTAGCCATCCACCTCAGGTGTGGCTACTGCTTCTCCTGTGCCGCACACTATGGAATAAGTGGTCTATCGTGGTGAGCTTGTAACTATGAAGTGGTCAATCATGACACCACCTGCTTCTCCTGATCCTCTTAGTATGATTATCATGTGGAGCAAAGGCCTCCGACGTAGAAGCCAAAGCCCAGGCTGCCAAGGCTTCCCAATGTCGATATAACACAAGGATCCTTCAGTGTGCTCAGCTTTAGAGAGCACAACACGTTCTTTGACAAGGCCAATAACCCATACAAGAAGCCAAAGATCTCCTCTGATAGGTTCTGGAGCCACCAGCAATGAAGCTATTACTCATGCATCTTGTACAGCCAGGACAGGATCTTCCCCCACAAGCGCATGTCCTGCGATGCCATTCCTAGACTCCCCTACCTTGAGGAAGCTCTTGACTGCTTTCGTGAAGTTGGTTTGCTCCCGTTTATCGTTGATAAGGAGCATTGGAATGAAGAACTTCTGCTGCAATTCTATGCCACTCTCCATATATCATGCTACAACAGGGATCCGAAGACATGGGTCCTCGAGTGGATGTCAAGTGATGTACATCATGGAGACAAAGCTAAAGATATCATCAAGCTAACTTCCTTGCCCACTCCTGGTGATCTGTATGAGCCAGGTTGTCAGTGCTATGAACAAGAATTGCAGAGCATCTTCCAGAAGACTGAGCCCAACATGAGCCAAATGCTCATCATGATGATGCCTTTGCCAGTTGATGCTGAATACCCCAAGGAATTTCTCGTCAATGACCTCAAGTACCTGCCCCGCACTATCTATCATATACTGAGGCATACTCTATGGCCAATTAAGGGGCATTCTCCTCACGCCAAGATTGAAGGCACTATGAAGACATTGGTCTTCTACATCATCAATGGCATCCGTCAGTTGGCAGCTTCAGGCATCGATCTGTTTGGCCTCAAGTTCTATGCTCCATGGGTCATGCAGATGATTAAGCTTCATTCCACCATCAACTATCAAGCTTCAGCGTGCAAGTATATTGTCTTTCTGCCTGAAGTGGATATGTCTTATGAAGCCATATATCCCGCGCCTGCCAAGAAGCATGTTCGTGAAGACAATGATGCCTTCCAAAGCTTCACTCAACCACTTGAAGGTGTTCATGTGCCTAACCCTCCTGCTACTGTTGGTCCTCTTGCTGGTCAGCTTCGGCTGTCGCATCGTGCCAACACTAATGCTACAGCCAGCACACTTGCCCAAAGACCTCAGAAGCGTCTCGTGTGATGAATGACCGAGAGCTTCTTGTTTCACTTCATCAGAAGCAGGATATGCATCATGACTGGATGAAGCGCCAGATGCGAAGTCTTCTTTTTGATGTCAATTGCATACGCAACCTTGCAACCAAGAACTCGTTTGTTGCTCATGAAGCATGTTGGCGTGCCTGGAAGAGCCTCACAATGCTCTGTTCTGAAGACGACCTTCAAGCAGATGGCTTCACTGAACGCTTCAAGTTTGACTCTAGGACTCCACAATCAACAAGTTGGCGTCCAACACCTTCCATTGAAGATTCTGAGTACTCATCTTCGACTCCAACTGTTGTTGCATGAGTCATTGACGGGGAAGACGAGGCCACTTCACCAGCTATGGCTTCAGTGCATCGTGATTCTGCATCAGGCCCGTCTGCACCGCCCAACTCCACCGTCGACCCTGCTGCCCCAACATCTTCTCCAGCACCGCATGGGAGCGCATAGGCACTCTATGCCTTCACTCCTTTTTGGGCATTCCTGACAAAAGGGGGAGAAGCATATGAGTTGATAGTCTTCAAGCGGGTCTATAAGGGTCGGGTGCTTATTTTTGCTAAGTCTTTACAACTCTCGTTCTTGAACTGCTGGTTTTTGAGTTGTAACACTTAAACTTTGATGTCCGTCTGCCGATTTTGTTGCTACCATGTTTATTGCGATGATAAATTCCGGATGAATTCATTCTGCAGACGCCCATTTCTCATTGTGCATGTCATTATGTTCATTACATTTTTGTAAGCACGATGAATTGTCTTCATGAAGTGAGGGAGATCTCCACAAAGCAGAACATGCCATGTGCATTTGCATTCAAAGGAAAAATACATATATGCACATCTTCAGGGGGAGCCCCTTCATCTTCATGAAGCCAATGACTGCATTCTTTAGCTTACAAATATTTTTATCCCCGTTGAAAACTTCAACCAGTTTGTCATCAATCACCAAAAAGGGGGAGATTGTAAGTGCATCTAGTGCCACCCCTAGTGGTTTTTGGAGTATTGACGACAAACGTGGTTGATGGACTAATGTGTTTGTGAGAATTGCAGGATAAGATAGGTAGAAGTCCCTCATTGATTCGTTTTTCCTACCAAATATGACCCCTAAAAAGTATGAAGACATTAAAGATAATGGTGGTTTGTGAAGACATTCATGTCGAAGATAATGACGTGTGAAGACATTCACTTGAAGACAATGGAGTTCGAAGACATAGTTTCTTTCATAGTTTCATTTTCTTCTTTCTTGAGTCATAGGAACTACCGTACTGTTAAGTGCGCTCCAAGTGAACAAAGTCAGAAGACTGACGCGATGCTCAACCCAAATCCTATGTCTTCGAGCGAGTTGGATGAGTTAGCTTTGCTTATAGACCAAGCCAAGCTTCCGCGTGTGTTTGTAATCCGACCGTTGGACACGTCTTGGTTCCTTAGTGACCCAGGGTCATTTCGGACATATCATGTCGAGTTGCCTGCTAGCTACAAATAGCCCATCCCCTCCACCACAAATTGGTGGCTGCTTAGAGTTAGTGCACGACTTTTGTCGTTTGAGAGCAACCCACCTTTGAAGCCTTTGAGAGAGAGATCCTTGCAAGGACAAGGCCCAAAACACCCAGAGCCAAGGAGTGTTAGGCATCACTTAAGTCTTTTTGTCTGCGTGTCCTGAAGACTTGTTACACTTGAGGACCGTGTATCCTCCAACCAGTTAGGCGTCACGTTCTGAGGATCCAAGAGTCATTGTGGATCGCCGGTGAACGGAGACTGCGAAGGTTTGTAAGTCTACCTTGAAGACTTACCAGAGTGATTGGGCGAGGACTGGGTGTCCTTAGCTCAAGGGGAATAAGGTGAAGACGTGGTCTTGTGAGTTCAATCTCAGCCTCCCTAACCAGACGTACAATTGTCACAGCAACTGGAACTGGTGTACCAAATCCTTGTCTTCACCAAGCTACTGGTTCTATCCCCCACCTCCTTTACATTTCAGTTTGTCTTCGTGAAGTCATTGCTTGTTTCTTGATCTGTTTGACTTCACTATGCAAAGACTATTACCTGTTTGGCTTCAAACTTTCTTCCATTCTGATCTGTACTACCAAGCTACTATTAGTCCGCGTGCTTTCATTACAATGCTTACTTGACTATGGTCTGTCTAGAGTAGTTTATCTTCCGTTGCATATCATATAGGTTCCATTTGATTGTCAGTCTTCAATGACCTCATGTATTAAGGACTTTCATAAAAATCGCCTATTCACCCCCTCTAGTCGAGCACTAGCACTTTCAGATAGGGAAGCAAAAAATGAATGACATGCAAGTGCAAGAAAGTAAATGGGGGTAGAGATAGGAAGATCAAATGCAATGAAGACATGGAGATTTTTGACGTTATTCCGATAGCTGGTGCTATCGTACATCCACGTTGATGGAGACTTCAACCCACAGAGGGTAAGGGTTGTGCGAGTTTGAAGGGATCCACCCACGAAGGGTTCACAAAGAACAAACCTTGTCTATTCCACCATCCTCACCCGGGTAGATCTTCACGAAGTAGGCGATCTCCTTCCCCTTACAAACTCATTGGTTCAAATCCACAAGATTTAAGGCTCCCAAGTGAGACCTAACCAATCTAGGAGACACCACTCTCCAAAAGGTAATAGATATTGTTGTTGATGATGAACTCCTTACTCTTGTGCTTCAAAAGTTAGTCTCCTCAACACTCAATCACTCTCACAGATTTGGCATGGTGGTGGGAGAAGGATTGGAGTGGAAAGCAACTTGAGGGGCTAGAAATCAAGGATCAAATGGCTGGAGTGGAATGCCTTGATGTCAACACAAGTGTAGGTGGTTCTTTCTCATAAAGTGGATATGGGAAGTGTAGTTTCGTCCTGGTTGATATCTCTAAGAGTGAGTGGTGGTGGAGGGGTATATATAGCCAGCGCCAAAGATCTAGCCGTTGCAAACTTTATGCATAACTCGGTGACACTGAAAGTATCTCGGTGGGACTGAACAGTGTAAAAGATTCGAACGTTAGACATTTCGGTGAGACCGGATGAATCCACTCGGTGAGACTGATATGTGATGACCTAAGAAGATTCCTCATCTCGGTAATTCTGGTCAGTTCAACTTGGTAGTTCCGAAATGAACATGATGGGTTACAAAAACTTGGTCATTGCACTTCGGTGGAACCGAATGTCATCTCGGTAGAACTGAGTTTCTAGGATTTGGCTTATGGCTCTATCTGGTGTGTCTTGCTGGGTCCGGATAGGCGTGTTTTGGTGTGACCGAGATTGGACTTAGGAGTTTGGACATATTGGATATGGAGAAAGTGATTTAGGGTTTTGGAGCAATATCTCAAGCACTTGAGCAAATGACTCAAGATCAAAACCTCATCCCCTTTTAATAGTATTGGCTTTCCTATGGACTCAATGTGATCTTTGATCACTTAACAAAAAATGTGGATTCTTGAAGATTTAGCCAATGCTCGACCTTAGTGGCTTGAGGGGTCCACATCTCCATCCATCTACAAGCCTAGGTTGGACTATTCCTGAAATATACTTGATGAAAATGTTAGTCCAACAACATGTATTTTGACATGAATTACCAAAACCACCAAGGGAGCAAGTGTGCTTTCACGGTGGCAACGACAACAGTCGACGGTGGATCGATACTGGTGTTGTGGTCACAGTGCCCTCGTTCTTTGGGCTGAGGGGCCTACTGAGCGAGGTTTGCTGCGACTAGCGGTTGCTGTGTGGTAGCATGATGGCCAGTAGCCGATTAGGCGAAGATCTTACACGTCAGCCACTGTCAGCGTCGAGTAAGAGGAGGCGTGACTGTAGATGAAAGCTGAGCCAACTTCGATCATGGCAAACAATGGCAGCGTGTAGGCGTCGTTTCTCTGATGAAGGCATTGTCATTGTAGGTCTTGTCTCCTCGATCGGGCTACTCCGATGGAAACCCCTTGATCTGGGTCTCCTGGATAGAGCGATGGTGACACTTGATGCCGTTCTCCCTCCCGGGACATCATTTCGAAGCAGCCGCTGGAGGGGTCGGGAGGTGGAACATGGCCGTGTATACCACATCAAAGACGACGGGTCTAGGCAGCATGGCACAACAGAGTCTTCGCGGCTGATGCGTCTTGATGGATGAGCGCAGGGCGGTGACACTATTTGGCGTTGTGGCGGGGTCGACGACTGGCCGGGTGAGGATAATGCAGATCTCTACTCTGAAGATGTGTTGACTGTTCGATGGTGGTGTCGGCTTCTGAAGCGTGTGCATGTAGTGCGAGCTTAGGGTCCCCTGGACGAGATGTGTGCTTCTGGTACGCCATGCGGGCGGCTCGGTGATGATCCCGGTTCTAGATGGTGGAGTGTCGTGATGGCATCCTATATTGTCGAGTTCATAGGTGTGGAGTTGTGGCTTTGGATTTTTCGATGTATGTTTTTGTCAGACCTTTGTTCAATAAAACCATAGCCTGGTTATCTGTATCTTTTGATTTATAGGCCGGGATTTTGAACCTTTGTTTCTAAGAAAACGCCCAAGTTGAGAGCGTCTAAATGGCACCCGAGCTCATCTGCTCCTGTCTTGAACAGTAAAATCAAAATATATACTACAAAAACTAAAAAAAATGTTTTTTTACATGAGAAATGTTTGAGTGCATGATGTCCATGCCAATTTTCGGCGTGTTTGGACATAAGAGTAGCTCTCAGAAAGACACAAAATTGTTGTTTGTGAAAATTTTTATTGTTCCTATGCCGTTTGAACCGATTTTGATTTTGCTAAGAGCTATCAAATGTCCGAACATGCTGAAAATTGGCTTGGACCTCACGCACCTTAACATCTTCTATGAAAAAAATCATTTTTTTTAAATCTAGTATTTATTTTATTTTACTGTTCATCGAGATGAGATGAGCTCAGGTATAAAAATGGATTTTCGGCCCAAGTTCAGAGACTTAGAGGAATTATCTACTTCTTATGTGAATAGACATTGTTGTTCTTTTTATTATTTGCGAGATGTTATTCATTGTTTAACCACGTTATTTTTTATTCTTTCAAAAAGGTTAAACCCCGCTTGGAATAGGTGTAAATTTATACATCTGAATTTAATCTACAGGTGTATATTAGGCTGGTCGTAATGATAGTATCATAGCTAGTATCATGCATGCCAACTAGACAATTTTGATGAGGTGTCATAGCATTAAATGAAGAAAGAGAGGGTGTAGTATCATATCATGATACCGTATCATATTAAATGCTATGCTACTTTGTGTCATGCATGGCAATAAATAAAATACTAGATGATACTAATATATAATACTATGCATTAGGGAGGTAGTATCATACACTAGTATCATATGCATGATACTAGTATATGATACTACCCAATACAACCAGCCTTAACGGCCGCGGTGTTCCGCCTGGAATGAAAATGACGATCGGAGGTCTGTATTGAATACGGGGTTATTTAGGAGCAAACCGACAATCTAAGCGGGGGTGCTTCCACATGAACCACACAAATTTAATCTACTAGGCACCGATGAATGATTATTTGTTCATCTTTCCCTAAAACAAAAGATTATTTGTTCATCTTTAAAATCGACATGGCGAGCATCCGGGTATAATAGTACAATACTTGCCGACACAAAGGGTAAAATAGTGCAGTGGTGGCATGGCATGGGAAGCGCAAACCCAAAGTTCTGCTGTGTCATCATGATTTTCAAATCATTGACGCCCAAAATCAAACATCGTACAGCTCCTCTAGCTAGCAAACAAAACCCACGGCGCTCTCTGGCCGAATCTGAATCCGATTCCAAATCAGAAGCTAGCTTTTGCACACTGGGTCAGAGCCAAGAACAGTAGTACTACTTCTAGGAGTACATTACAGCAGAACCGCACGGCCAGTTACAGCCAAGATTAAAACTAATTAAGATCAAACTGATGAACATCGTTGGAGCTAATCATGAACACAGAGCATGATTACTTATGATAGTCCTAGTAGTTAAAGAAACGTCCTGAGGCTGGATTAATAACTGAGTGAGTGAGTGGATAGCCAGTGAGATCGCTAGCTAGCCGCCGTGGAGGACGACCCAGATGTCCGAGAAGGCCTGGAGGATGACGGGGTGGTGGCGCGGCGCGTTGAGCGAGAGGTACGACCGCAGCAGCCGCTCCAGCTCCGCCGCGCCGAACATCTGCCGGCTCACGACCATCTCCACCATCGACGCCCGGAAGTCGGCGTAGGGGTCCCGCGACCGCTGCACCACCGCGAACCCCCTGCGCACCTGCTCCTCCGCCGCCGACACCACCGGCCGGAACCCTTCCTTCACGCCGCACGTGTCGCAGCTGCTCGCCACGCGATTCTTGCGCCTCTGCCCCCTCGCCCTCGCTCTCGGCGGCGGCGGCGGCTTGGGCGCCACTGCCGCAGGTGACTTCTTCTTTGGTTTCTTCTTCTTGCTGTAGAACTCGGAGGAGTCGGAGGAGAAGGAGAAGCTTCTGGAGGAGGAGAAGAAGGCCTCCGCGTCCCCCTTCTTGGCGTCGCTGCGGTCGCGCTCGTCAGCGTCGCTGCTGAAAACGTCGTCGCCGTCAGTGTCCGAGGTGCTGAAGCCATAGGGGTTGTTGGAGAGCAGCTTCTTGCTCCTGTCGCCCTTGACCCGGCCACCGAGGCGGTGGCGGTGGTGCCGATGACCGTGGAGAGGGCTCTTTTTCTTGCTCTCCATCAGAGGCGACGCGTGCATAGAGAAGCGAGCCGGAGGTGGCAGAGAATGCACCGCGGCGCCGGCACGGCGGTGCACGCGGTCGAGTGCGTTGGAGAAGGACTCGGTGCGGCCGACGACAGTGGCGTAGTCGCGGCGAGAAGAGGTGAGGAACGAGTCCCTGTCGCGGGAGATGGCGGAGTCGGCGGCCAAGAGCGCGCGGCTGGAGGAGCAGGCGGAGCTCGGGGGCGGCTTGGACGCAGTCACTCCGTCGGCTGCCGCGCCCACCGCGGCTGAGCACGAGGAGGAAGAGGAGGTCGATGCGGTGTTGTTGTTGCAGGTCGAGCGGAGCAGCGAGCCCGGACGGAACATCCGGGCGAGCCGGTCCCTGAGGCGGCTGCTACTCCTGCCGCCACCGCCACCTCCGCCACCATGATCCATGGGTAGCTCAGTCAGTGCTCACTTGACGCCGGACTAGTTGGTTGCTGAAGCAGGGGAACACTGGTGCCGAGCCATCGGCGTTATATATAGGCGTGGGAGATGGGAGCCGGGAGCGAAGGAAGGTTTGAAATGGCTATTGTGAGCTGCCAGTACGCTACGTGCACTACGAGCCGTGCGTACAAAGTGGGTCACGTGACGAATTATTAATCAAGGCATGCATTTTTCTTGTTTATTTATGCAAGGATAATAAAGCCGACGAATGTTTTGGCATGTACTTCCTCCGTTTCAAAATAGATGACCTAACTTTATACTAAAGTTAGTATAAAGTTGAGTCATCTATTTTGGAACGAAGGGAGTATGTAAGCTTTCGGTTATGGAATCACTGACACTGAAGCACTCAGCAAATCATGCAAGATTTTCGTTATGGAGTGACGCGGAAACAGATTTTCGTATCACTGAGCTTTCATCCAGCATTCCAGATATGATATACGGTGGAACGAACGAATTACTGGCATGTTTTTTCTGACAAAGAGTGGATTTTATAGACTCAAACGAAGTATCAAGAAGATACAATGAGCACACATCCAACCTCTGCATACTACACACGAAAACACGTCAGCAACTAGGAAAGACATACAAGGCCAAGTCATGCGTAGACGAGGAAAAGCATGGACAAACTAGAGTAATGACCATATCCCACCAACCATCTCATGACACCACATGAACGACAAGGTTCCTCAACAACAACGCATTCACGAAGGGGGCGACATTGAAGTGTCGCCATCACCGGATCAAACCACAAGGCCAAAATCTAAGTTTTCACCATGGAGAATCGATCCGAGTATATACGAGCAATGTCTTCAATAAGGTAGCAACGTAAAAACAATATCGGCATTGCCAGATATAACCACTCGGGTCTGACGTAGGCTTTTACTGCAGAGCACGAGACCAGGTGCTCGAGTAGCAACACCAACGAAGTCACTCATGTGTTGTTGCCACCACTTTTTTGTGATCCCGCCTGCTACATGTGATGCATCCGCCGCCACTGTTTTTTAGAGAGAAGGCAGCTGCCTGACTTTATAAATAAAGCCAACACGACAGGTTCAGAACAAGTAGTAGCAGACGTTCCAAAAGAAAGAAGGTACCCGCAAACAAGCCATTACAGACGCACAGATCTAGAGGACCAAGCCCACGGACATGCAAGCCAGGCATGACAACAGAAACCTAGAACCAATTCACCACAAGGGGGCTTGGGGTAGATAGAGCACTAGCGGAGGCGCGGATCTTGGTAACCATTAGGACAACAACATCAGCGTCGACATCTGTAGCGAGAGGGCACCACAGCTAGATGCAAGCAACCATTTTAACCAAAACATCATCAGGGCGGTTAGGAAAGAGGTTTTCAATCATAAATTTGTGACGAGTAATCTATAGGCCCACCCAAGAGCACCAAAGACAATCCAGAACACCCTAGAGAATTGGCCCGAGTAATTCCTAACAATGTTGATAAGATCGTCCATAGTTGATGGGTTCTAGGGTACTTCAACCACGATTGAGCACAACACCAGCCCAGCATAGCAAAAGCGAAGTTAAAAAGGATGTGCTCATTGTTTTCAGTGTGGCCTCAAAAAGAAGAGAACATGCAGCAGAGGCATGTCCATTTCTCTTAAGGATTTGATCACTAGCTAAAAAATACGCCAGATGGCTTGCCAAAGAAAGATCTGAATTTTGAGAGGATCTACGCCTGCTAGAGGCCCTTGAGCCCGAGGGGCAGGCCGCCCCTGGGAGAGCTTAAGTTAGAGGGATTTAAATGAGAACCTACCATAAGAAGAGTGGGGCTAAGAGATTTGGTATTGTGTCTCCGAGAGCAAGGGGAGAAGGGCTGTGTGAGCATTGATGCAACTCTCCCTGGGTGGTTTTGGTAATGATTAACAACATATAACTCATTGAACTAATGCCATTACAAGATAAATATTTCAGGAAAGTTCAATGATTGGCATGGCATGGATAAGGAATGTGGACCCCTCAAAATGCTAAGGACAAAAGATTAGCTCAAGCTTCAAAGTCCAAGACTCTACATTTTCTATTTTAGTGATCCAAGATCACATTGAGTCTATAGGAAACCCAATGCTATTAAAAGGGGATGATGTGTTGCTTAATGGCTTGCTTGCTCAAAATGCTTAGTGATAAGCTCCAAAAGCCCTCAACCACTTTCTCATGTCCACATATGTCCCAAACCAAAAGTCAAACTCGGCCCCATCGATTTGATCCATCCGGCGCCAACGAGTTCATTTGACATAGCCACTGCCAGAAACCCTAGTCTTTTCGGTCTCACCGATAGGGATCTCGGTCTCACCGAGATGGGGTTGCAAACTCTCTATTTCCCTTCGTAACATTTCGGTCTAACCGAGATGAGCGATCGGTCCCACCAAGTCTGCAATGCAAACTCTTTGTTTCCTTTTCATAACGCTTCAATCCCACCGAGACGAGCGAATCGGTCCCACCGAGTTTGCCTGACCAACTCTCTGGTTAGCTTATTACCAAAGTCGGTCCAACCGAGTTTGAGTAATCGGTCCAACAGAGATTACGTTATGCCCTAACCCTAATGATATCCGTCCCACCGATATGACATGACGGTCCCACCGAAATTGCCTAAAGGTCACATATGTACTGAATCGGTCCGACCGAGTTTTCTGATTCGGTCCCGCCGAGTTTGGTATAATGTGTGTAATGGTTAGATTTTGTGTGGATGCTATATATAGTTATATACCCCTCCACCCTCTCCTCATTCGTGAGGGAAGCCATCAGATCGTGCCTACACTTCCATTACCCATTTTCTGAGAGAGAGCCACCTACTCATGTGTTGAGACCAAGATATTCCAATCCAACCATGTGAATCTTGATCTCTAGCCTTCCCCAAGTTGCTTTCCACTCAAATCATTTTTCCACCAAATCCAATCCTATGAGAGTGAGTTGAGTGTTGGGGAGACTATCATTTGAAGTACAAGAGCAAGGAGTTCACATCATCAACACACCATCTATTACATTTTGGAGAGTGGTGTCTCCTAGATTGGTTATGTGTCACTTGGGAGCCTCCGACAAGATTGTGGAGTTGAACCAAGGAGTTTGTAAGGGCAAGGAGATCGCCTACTTTGTGAAGATCTACTCTAGTGAGGCAAGTCCTTCGTGGGCGATGGCCATGGTGGGATAGACACGGTTGCTTCTTCGTTGACCCTTTATGGGTGGAGCCCTCCGTGGACTCGCGCAGCCGTTACCCTTCGTGGGTTGAAGTCTCCATCAACGTGGATGTACGATAGCACCATCTATTGGAACCACGACAAAAAAATCCGTGTCTATATTGCGTTTGCACTCTTCAAAACCTTCCCTTTACATTCTTGCAAGTTGCAAGCTTTACTTTCCGCTGCTCATATACTCTTTGCATGCTTGCTTGAATTGTGTTAAGATTGCTTGACTTGTGCTAAGTTGTCAAAATCTGCCAAGAACTAAAATTGGGAAAAGGTTAAGTTTTTATTTGGTCAAGTAGTCTAATCACTGCTTCTCTAGACAAACTTTCGATCCTACAATTGGTATTTGAGCTTTGCTCTCCATTTTCCTTGATTTCCATAGCTTTTGGTGATCATAGCCTTGGTTTCAGAACCTAGGAGAGTATGGCGTCTAGCGAGGGAAATTACCACCGTACAGGTCCTTACTTTGATGGTACTAATTTTGCTAGTTGGAAGCATAAGATGAAAATGCATATTCTTGGACATAAGCCTGTCGTTTGGGCTATCGTGTGTATTGGCTTGCAAGTTGAATTCTTCGATGGGAGAGAACCGAACCGTGAAGCTACCACGAAAGAGTTGGAGATGCTGCAATACAACGCCCAAGCTTGTGATATCCTCTTCAACGGATTGTGCCCCGAAGAATTCAACAAAATCAGCCGCCTTGAGAATGCAACGGAAATTTGGGATACAGTGGTTGACATGCACGAAGGTACCAATTCCGTCAAGGAATCCAAATTGGATGTGCTTCAAAGTCAACTTGACAAGTTCAAAATGAAGGATGGTGAAGGTGTCGCTGAAATGTACTCTAGGCTTGCTCCCATTACAAATGAGATTGCCGGCTTAGGAAGTGAAGAGATGACCGACAAATTCATCATCAAGAAGATCCTAAGAGCCTTGGATGGAAAATATGATATCGTGTGCACATTGATCCAAATGATTCCCAATTACAAAGATCTCAAGCCAACGGAAGTCATTGGAAGAATTGTTGCTCATGAGATGTCACTCAAGGATAAGGAAGAGCTTCACAACAAGTCAAGTGGTGATTACAAAGCCTCATGTGATGCTCCTACATCATCAAGTGAGAAACAAACCTTCAATGAGGAATTGAGCTTAATGGTGAAAAGCTTCAACAAGTTCTACAAGAGTAGAAGCAAGGAAAGAAGTTCCAAGTCAAGGTCCTACAATGACAAAAGATCTTCGAGTCGTGAACGTAATTGCTACAATTGTGGAAGACCCGGACACTATTCCAATGAGTGTACGGCTCCTTACAAAAGGAGAGAAGATTCACCCAAAAGAAGAAGTAGAAGATAAGAATCACCACCAAAAGAGAGGAGGAGTAGAGATGATCATCGTGAACGAAGAACCTCCCGGAGAAGCAAGGATTCGGAAAGGAAGAACAAATCATCAAAGAGCTACACAAAGCGAAGACATCAAGCTCATGTTGGTGAATGGGTATCCTACTCCGACTCCGACAATCACTCCGAGAGAAGCTATCACTCCGACTCTGAATATACTCATGATGAAGGTGTTGCCGGTCTAGCACTTGTGTCAACCAACTCCTATGATACGTCTCCAACGTATCTACTTTTCCAAACACTTTTGCCCTTGTTTTGGACTCTAACTTGCATGATTTGAATGAAACTAACCCGGACAGACGTTGTTTTCAGCAGAACTACCATGATGTTGTTTTATGTGTAGAAAAGAAAAGTTCTCGGAATGTCCTGGAAATCCACGGAGGCACATTCTGGAATTAATAAGAATTTTTGGCGAAAGAATCAATGCCAGGGGCCCACAGGCTATCCACGAGACAGGGGGCGCCCCCCCCCCAGGGCGCGGCCTCCTATCTCGTGGGCCCCCTGGACCTCAACCGACGTCAACTCAACCTCCATATATTCACGTTCGGGGAGAAAAAAAACAGAGAGAAAGTTTCATCGCGTTTTACGACATGGAGCTGCCGCCAAGCCCTAATCTCTCTCGAGAGGGCTGATCTGGAGTCCGTTCGGAGCTCAGGAGAGGGGGATTCGTCGCCGTCGTCATCATCAACCATCCTCCATCACCAATTTTATGATGCTCACCGCCGTGCGTGAGTAATTCCATCGTAGGCTTGCTGGACGGTGATGGGTTGGATGAGATTTACCATGTAATCAAGTTAGTTTTGTTAGGGTTTGATCCCTAGTATCCACTATGTTCTGAGATTGATGTTGCTATGACTTTGCTATGCTTAATGCTTCTCACTAGGGCCCGAGTGCCATGATTTCAGATCCGAACCTATTATGTTTTCATGAATATATGTGTGTTCTTGATCCTATCTTGCAAGTCTATAGTCACCTATTATGTGTTATGATCCGACAACCCCGAAGTGACAATAATCGGGATACTTCTCAGTGATGACCGTAGTTTGAGGAGTTCATGTATTCACTATGTGCTAATGCTTTGTTCCGATTCTCTATTAAAAGGAGGCCTTAATATCCCTTAGTTTCCGCTAGGACCCCGCTGCCATGGGAGGGTAGGACAAAAGATGTCATGCAAGTTCTTTTCCATAAGCACGTATGACTATTTACGGAATACATGCCTACATTACATTGATGAATTGGAGCTAGTTCTATATCACCCTATGTTATAACTATTGCATGAGGAATCGCATCCGGCATAATTATCCATCACTGATCCATTGCCTACGAGCTTTTCACATATTGCTATTCGCTTATTTACTTTTCCGTTGCTACTGTTACAACTACTATAAAAACCCAAAAACATTTATCTTTACTTTTGCTACCGTTACCTTTATTATCATACCACTTTTGCTACTAAACACTTTGTTGCAGATACTAAGTTATCCAGGTGTGGTTGAATTGACAACTCAACTTCTAATACTCAAGAATATTCTTTGGCTCCCCTTGTGTCGAATCAATAAATTTGGGTTGAATACTTTACCCTCGAAAGTTGTTGCGATCCCCTACACTTGTGGGTTATCAAGACTAATTTCTGGCGCCATTACCGAGGAGCATAGCTCTATTCTCTGAGTCACTTGGGATTTATATCTGTTGATCACTCTGAAGAACTTGAAAGACGCTAAGACCATGATTTTGCCCTCAACTACGAGGGGAGGTAAGGAACTGACATCTAGCTCTGCACTAGATTCTCCTTCCGTTATTAGTAGGCTTGCGACACCTAAACCTACTACTGCTATGAATTCTGATATGTCGCATGTTATTGATGATGCCACTTCTGCTACGCATGATGAAATTACTTCTGTGCTTGATACTACTTTGCCATTAGGTGAAGTTCAAGATGAACAACTTGCTAGAGTTAGGGGGAGTGAAAATATTGGAGAAACTATTATTGATGATAGTGATGATGAAGGTTCCCCCAATGATTATGTATTACCTATCGTTCCTAAGGGTTATGTTATGAATGAAGAAGCTACTAGGTAAATTTTTGCTTGCAATAATAGAAATGATCTTAAGAAATTATTAGCTAAATAGAAGCAGCAGTCTCTTAATGCTAGAATGAAACCCGATCCTGCTTTTGCTACTTCACCTATCTGTGTTACTGATAAGGATTATGAATTCTCTGTTGATCCTGAGATTATTACTTTAGTTGAATCTGATCCTTTTTATGGCCTTGAATCTGAAACTGTTGTGGCACATCTTACCAAGTTAAATGATATAGCTACCCTATTTACTAATGATGAGAAGTCTCGCTATTTTTATATCCTTAAGATATTTCCGTCTCATTAAAGGGTGATGCTAAGACTTGGTATAATTCTCTTGCTCTGGTTGTGTGCGTAGTCCCTGGATATGATTTATTACTTCTCGCTAAATATTTCCTGCTCATAAGAAACAACCTGCCTTATGGAAATATATAATTTTGTGCAAATCAAAGAAGAGAGTCTCCCACAAGCTTGGGGGAGGCTTCTCCGGTTACTTAATGCTTTGCCTGATCATCCTCTTAAGAAAAATGAAATACTTTATATCTTTTATAATGGACTAACCGATGCTTCCAAGGACTACTTGGATAGTTGTGCTGGTTGTGTTTTCAGGGAAAGAACAGTCGACGAAGCTGAAATATTATTAAATAATATGTTGACTAATGAAAATAATTGGACTCTTCCCGAGCCAATTCCTGAAGTAATTCCAAAACCAATTGAGCCAACTCCTGAGCCTATTCCTAAACCTACTCCAAAGAATAGAGGTGTTTTATTTCTCAGTCCTGAAGATATGCAAGAGGCAAAGAAATCAATGAAAGAAAAAGGTATTAAAGCTGAAGATGTTAAGAATTTACCACCTATTGAAGAAATACATGGTCTGAATATACCGCCTGAAGAACCACATTGTCTTGATAACCCGACACAGGTAGTAAAGGTAAATTCTCTCTATAGATATGATAAAGTTGAAATCCCCTCTACTAAATTTCATAGCCCTTGCTTAGATGAATTTGATGACTTTATGGCTAGACAAGAAAGTTTTAATGCTTATGTTGGTAGAGAGTTAAAGAATAATGCTTTCGAGATAGGACGTGTAAGTGATAATCTGGCTAGAGTTAAAGATGAACTTCACCGCGTTAGCAAATATGCTTCTATGGTTGCTACTCAAGCTGAGCAAGTACTTAAAGCTCAAAATGATTTGCTTGATGAATTAAATAATAAAAATGACTTTGCGGTTAGGGTGGCTACTAGAACTGGTAGAATGACTCAGGAACCTTTGTATCCTGAAGGCCACCCTAAGAGAATCGAGCAACATTCTCACAGAAATAATTTAGAGGCACCTAGTTCTTCTAAGAAGAAGAAGAAGAAAAATGATAGGACTTTGCATGCTTCTAGTGAACCTACTGTAGACACACCTGAGAATCCCAATGATATTTCTATTTCTGATGCTGAAACACAATCAGGTGATGAACATGAACCTAGTGATAGTGTTAATGATAATTTTCATGTTGATGCTCAACCTAGCAAAAATAATGATGTAGAGATTGAACCTACTGTTGATCTTGATAACCCACAATCAAAGAATCAACGTTATGATAAGAGAGATTTTGTTGCTAGGAAGCACGGTAAAGAAAGAGAACCATGGGTTCAGAAACCCATGCCCTTTCCTCCTAAACCATCCAAGTCAAAGGATGATGAGGATTTTGAGTGCTTTGCTGAAATGATTAGACCTATCTTCTTACGTATGCGCTTAACTGATATGCTTAAAGTAAATCCTTATGCTAAGTATATGAAGGATATCATTACAAATAAAAGAAAGATACCGAAAGCTGAAATTTCCACCATGCTTGCTAATTACACTTTTAAGGGTGGAATACCAAAGAAACTTGGAGATCCGGGTGTCCCTACTATACCATGCTCCATTAAAAGAAATTACGTTAGAAGTGCTTTATGTGATCTTGGAGCCGGTGTTAGTGTTATGTCTCTCTCTTTATATCATAGACTTGAATTGAATAAGTTGACACCTACTGAAATATCTTTGCAAATGGCTGATAAATCAACTGCTATACCTGTCGGTATTTGTGAGGATGTGCCTGTTGTGGTTGCAAATGTCACTATCTTAACGGACTTTGTTATTCTTGATACTCCCGAGGATGATAGTATGTCTATTATCCTTGGTAGACCTTTTCTTAATACTGCAGGGGCTATTATTGATTGCAACAAAGGCAATGTCACTTTTCATGTTAATGGTAATGAGCATATGGTACACTTTCCAAGGAAATAATCTCAAGTTCATAGCATCAATTCTATTGAAAAAGTTCCAACTATCATTTTTGGAGGTTTTGAATTTCCCCTTCCTACTGTAAAGAAAAAGTATGATATTCTTATTGTTTGGGATTTTCATATCCTCGTTGAGGTAACTTAGTGTTATTCGAAATTTCTTCGGTTCCGTGTTATTCGGAATGAGTTTGTTAACAAGACTTGATCAACCTTGTTAGTGGGTTCATTTTGATGATCACGAGATGGATCAAACTAGAAGGCACAACCTTCTGTACCTTCCTTTTACTTTCTGTTATTTAGAATAAATTAAGTAAAAATAGTTTTATTTGTCTGTTTTCTGAACTATCCGTGCATTAAAAAAATAGTCCGAAAATAAAAGTGCTCCAAATGCCCTGCAAATTTAGAATGATTCTTTCTGGAATATTTGAGGATTTTAGGCACTGAAAACACTGCAGGAGGGGCAAGCACCAGTCCACGAGAGAGGAGGGCGCGCCCCCCCTATAGGGCGTGCCCCCTGTCTCGTGGGCCCCTGGTGGCTCCCCTCCACTTATGCCAGCACCCACACACTTCATCTTCTACCCAAAAAAATCCCCATCCAGCTCAAGCACGAGTTCTAGCTCATTTTGCTGCGATTTTCGATCTCTTAGCTCAAACCTCCTTTCACAAAAAAGCTTTGTGAGATTGTTGCTTGGCATGTGACTCCTCCATTAGTCAAATTAGTTTTTGTTCTAGTGCTTTATTCATTGCAAATTTTTGCTGCTTAGGTGACCATGTTCTTGAGCTTGCATGTTAAATTTTTGAGGTCCCAAGCAATTCCAATGCATGATATAGGCTCTAGGCACTTGTAGGAGTAGTTGCTATCAATCTTGTTTAGTTTTATTCACTTTTATTTTGAAGTTACTAAAATTTCAGAAATTTTTCAGAAAATGTTGAGGAGACTTTTTAGGGGCTCTTCTAGCCAAAGCTCCGAGGAAAAACAAGCCAAAGATAAGGAAAAAGCCAAGTATAATCTTCCTCGCTTAGCGGAAGTACGATCGTGTGAATGGCCATGCGAGGATTTCTTGAAAGAAGCTGGAATTCATGAAGACTTTTATGCTTTAATCGAGACTGCATGCCTCACCGGTTTCATCAACGACCGAATCGATCAGTATCTCTTACTTACCAATACTTTCGTGCAAAACTTTTATTATTGTCCTAAGAAGTCACTGCCTGCAGTATTATTTCATTTATATGATGAATTCGAAGAAATGTCTTTACGTCATTTTCGCGCGGTATGTAGGATACCTTATGAGGGAGAATTAGATGAACCCCATCGCGAAGATGTGGGTGGCTTTGTTAATACTATTGTTGTAGAGGAGCCAAAAAAGGGCTCCGAGGCGAAGGTCTCTAGTATACACTTTCTTGTGTTACGCTATTTTGCTATATTTGCTAGTAGATGCTTGATTGGCCGTGGAAATAGTGGAAATTTGAGCGTTCCTGATATTATCATTCTTCAACATGCTTTGCTTGGGGACAATACTTTTAGTATGGGTGCCGTCGTTGCTAAACGACTAGCCCTGAATCATACAAAAGGCCCCATATTTGGAGGTTCTATGTTGCACGTCTTGCTAAACATTTTTAGATACCCATTAGGCACCATGAGTAGGAGGAGACAAAATTACCTCCTCACATTTTAGATTACAAGAGCATCATAGCACACAAGTTTATTGTTGACAACGAAAAGAAGATGCTCTTGTATAAACTTAGATTTAATAAGAAACACTTTGAGATTATTATTTTGCCTGCACCTCTGTTGTTTGATTTGCTTGCAGAAAATTTTCTTGTTACGCCGGAGGCAGCGAACAACCATCAAGCTCAAGCTTTTACTCCGGAACCTGAACCTGAGCCAGAACCTGAACTGGACCCTTATCGTGCATCATCCGTCCAGTGGGATCCGGAGATGACCAGCCAGTGGTATCCTGATTACACCTCCCATTACACCAGGGAGAGTAGCGGCGATCCTTGGTACTAGACCAACTTAGGCCCAAAAGCCTAAGCTTGGGGGAGTACGTATTTCTCACCGACTTTACATTCATGTTCACACACTAGTCGTCGGTGCTCATACTCTTTCATTGTATTATCCATGCTAGTTTAAATTTCTTTTTCTAGTTTTCTTCTTGTGTGTTTGATAAACTTTAAGAAAAAAACCAAAAAAAATTAGTTAGTTTAATTTCCATGCTTGTAGTAGAAATTAAAATGAAAACCCAAAAAGATTTCTAGTTCTTCTTCTTACTTCTTGGGAGCTTTCCCGTGTAAATAGTTTTATTTTATTTTCTTTCCTTTGGGGGTCGAGAAGACCATATTGAAAATGCTTAGTGGCTCTTATATGCATGATTGTCTATTTAACTTAGATCCCATATTACTTTGTCTTCTCTCTTGAGTTGAATGCTTGCAGATTCCAGCTTAGTCCAATGCGCGTGCACTCTTATTATTATACACATCGTTCTGTCGTGCAAGTGAAAGGCAATAATGACGATATATGATGGACTTATTGGGATGAGAAAAGATGGTATGAACTTGACCTCTCTTGTTTTTGTAAATATGATGAGTTCATCGTTCCTGAGTTAGCTATTATGAAGTAAACATATTTGCAATGACATTTAGAGATTATAGTTGCTTGTGCCATGCTTGATTAGCTATGAGTTATAATGGTTTACCTTGCATGCCAACATGCTATTAGAATGATTATGATGTGGTATGGTGGGATGGTATCCTCCTTTGAAAGAATTGAGTAACTCGATTTGGCACATGTTCACGCATGTAGTTGAATCAAATCAACATAGCCTTCACGATATTTATGTTCATGGTGGATTATATCCTACTTATGCTTGTATTTGTTGTAAATTAATTTTAACGCATGTTTACGACTGTTGTCGCTCTCTCAGTTGGTCACTTCCCAGTCTTTTGCTAGCCCTCACATGTACTAAGCGGGAACACTACTTGTGCATCCAAACTCCTTAAACCCCAAAGTTGTTCCATATGAGTCCACTATACCTACCTATATGCGATATTTACCTGCCGTTCCAAGTAAATTTGTATGTGCCAAACTCCAAACCTTCAAATGAAATTCTGTTTTGTATGCTCGAGCAGCTCATGTTACAACTAGGGATGCCTATATCTTCCATGCTAGGTGGGTTATTCTCAAGAGGAGTGGACTCCGCTCCTCATTCACGAGAAAGGGCCGGTAACCGGGATGCCCAGTCCCATGATCCAAAACGATCAAAGCAAAACAAAATAATTAAACAAAACTCCCCAGGGCTGTTGTATGTTGGAGGCACTCATTGTTTCGAGCAAGCCATGGATTGATGCTTGTTGGTGGTTGGGGGAGTATAAACCTTTACCATTCTATTTGGGAACTGCCTATAATGCATGTAGTATGGAAGATACAACCATCTCATAGTTGTTGCGTTGACAGCAAAAGTATGCCGCTCAAAATGTTATTCAATCTATATTTTAAAATCGAGCTCTAGCACCTCTACAAATCCCTGCTTCCCTCTGCGAAGGGCCTATCTATTTACTTTTTATGTTGAGTCATCACCCTTCTTATTAAAAAGCACCGGCTGGAGAGCACACTCTCATTTGCATTCATTATTATTGGTTTATATTGGGTAAGATTTGACTGGATCTCTTTTACCATGAATTACAATGTTTAGTCAGTCCTTGATCTTTAAAGGTGCTCTGCATTTATGTTTTGCGGTCTTAAAAAGGGCTAGTGAGATACCATTTTGTTATATCATGTTACAATTATTTTGAGAAAGTGTTGTCATCCGAGTTTTATTATTATGGCTTGCTAGCTGATTATGTTATTGATATGAGTAATTGTGAGAGCTAAGTGTTATTGTGAGTATGGTTAGTTCATAATATTTGCTGAAACTTGAATGCCGACTTTTCATGTTTACAACAACAAGAGCAAACAGAGTTTGTAAAAGTTTTTCTTTATCACTTTCAGTTTATCACCTGAATTGCTTGAGGACAAGCAAAGGTTTAAGCTTGTGGGAGTTGATACGTCTCCAACATATCTACTTTTCCAAACACTTTTGCCCTTGTTTTGGACTCTAACTTGCATGTTTTGAATGAAACTAACCCAGACTGACGCTGTTTTCAGCAGAACTACCAAGATGTTGTTTTATGTGTAGAAAATCAAAGTTCTCGAATGTCCTAGAAATCCACGGAGGCACTTTTTGGAATTAATAAGAATTTTTGGCGAAAGAATCAATGCCAGGGGGCCCACAGGCTGTCCACGAGACAGGGGGCGCCCCCCCCTAGGGCGCGGCCTCTTATCTCGTGGCCCCCTGGACCTCAACCGACGTCAACTCCAACTCCATATATTCACGTTCGGGGAGAAAAAAATCAGAGAGAAAGTTTCATCGCGTTTTACGACACGGAGCCGCCGCCAAGCCCTAATCTATAGCGGGAGGGCTGATCTGGAGTCCGTTCGGGGCTCCGGAGAGGGGGGTTCATCACCGTCGTCATCATCAACCATCCTCCATCACCAATTTCATGATGCTCACCGCCGTGCGTGAGTAATTCCATCGTAGGCTTGCTGGATGGTGATGGGTTGGATGAGATTTACCATGTAATCAAGTTAGTTTTGTTAGGGTTTGATCCCTAGTATCCACTATGTTCTGAGATTGATGTTGCTATGACTTTGCTATGCTTAATGCTTGTCACTAGGGCCCGAGTGCCATGATTTCAGATCTAAACCTATTATGTTTTCATGAATATATGTGTCTTCTTGATCCTATCTTGCAAGTCTATAGTCACCTATTATGTGTTATGATCCGACAACCCCGAAATGACAATAATCGGGATACTTCTCGGTGATGACCGTAGTTTGAGGAGTTCATGTATTCACTATGTGCTAATGCTTTGTTCCGGTTCTATATTAAAAGGAGGCCTTGATATCCCTTAGTTTCCGCTAGGACCCCGCTGCCACAGGAGGGTAGCACAAAAGATGTCATGCAAGTTCTTTTCCGTAAGCACGTATGACTATTTACGGAATACATGCCTACATTACATTGATTAATTGGAGCTAGTTCTATATCACCCTATGTTATAACTATTGCGTGAGGAATCGCATCCGGCATAATTATCCATCACTGATCCATTGCCTACGAGCTTTTCACATATTGTTCTTCGCTTATTTACTTTTTCGTTGCTACTGTTACAACTACTATAAAAACCCAAAAACATTTATCTTTACTTTTGCTACCGTTACCTTTATTATCATACCACTTTTGCTACTAAACACTTTGTTGCAGATACTAAGTTATCCAGGTGTGGTTGAATTGACAACTCAACTGCTAATACTCAAGAATATTCTTTGGCTCCCCTTGTGTCGAATCAATAAATTTGGCTTGAATACTTTACCCTCGCAAGCTGTTGCGATCCCCTACACTTGTGGGTTATCATCCTATGACATATTTGACTCACCAAATGAAGGAATTGGAATGTGCTTCATGGCTACAGGCCCAAAGTCACACCCCGAGTATGTTGATTTCAATAGTGATGAAGATGACTTGTTAGGTGACGATGATTTACTTGTTGACAACTCTAGTGATGAATACTATGATGAAACGTCAATTAATCATGCTAATCAAGATAAAATGAATGACAATGATAAGGAGAAGATTGAGCGCCTAACTAAAGAACTAAACACTTTTAAGTTAGCTCATGAAACTATCTTGGAAGACCATCGAGAACTTTTAAAGACTCATGAGAAGTTATGCTTTGAAAAGCTCAACCTTGAGCAAGAGCATGAGTTTTTAAAGGCAATCAATGATGATCTTCGCAAGAAAAGTTCTTCTTACATTGCCAAGCATTACTCTTATCTACTTACATGCCACAAGTCAAGTCTAGTAACAAGAGTAAGAAAGATTCTTCTAGTAGTAACAATAATCATGCTAAATCCAATGTTGTTGCTTCTAGTAGTTCTCTTGATTCCACTAATGATTCTCTTAGCCATGTTACACTTGAGCAAGAAAATAGCTTATTGAAGGGAATTATAGAGAAGGGTGTCTATAAGAGCCTTGCTGGGAGTAAGCAATTTGAGGAAATTGTACGCAAGCAAGGAAGGCACCAGAAGAACCAAGGTGTTGGTTTTGAACGAAAGTTCAATGCCAATGGAGTTGAGTGGGAAGAAGATCAATGCCCCAAGACAAAGTTTTTCCCCCAACAAGAGAAGTATGATCCTACTTCTTTCCAAGGGACACAAGCTCAAGATGATCTTCCACCACAAGACCACAAGCAAAAAGGCAAGGACAAGCTTCAAGAGGGGATTTATGCATTTGAAGAAGCTCCCAAGGCCTTGGTCAAGTGGGTTCCCAAGACTACATCAAGCTCTACTTCATCAAGTTCAACTACTACCCCAAGGATTCCCATCAAGATGATGTGGATCCTAAATAAGAAGGACTAGAGAGTTCTTGAGGGTGAATCCGCTAATATACTTCACTCATATCATTTTGGCAAGGACAAGTGCAATCAACTTCCACATCTTGCACTAGTTAAAGGAGTCACAAACCCTCTTGTTGGTAAGATAAGGGACAAGGTAACCTAATGCTTTCATGGACGTCATCTTGTGTGTGCATCACTCTATGTCTACGGATATTCTTGCTTGTTCCTTGTGGGACTAACCCGTGTAGGTATTGAAAATGCAACTCACTCCAATGGGTTGCTCCAAATGATCAACAACATTGAGCATCCACATCTTCAGCACCTACATGAAGTCATCATCGACAAAACCCAAGGTTAGTTCATCCCTCTTAGGGGGGATGTCACATCTAGGCGGAGCTTTATCCTAAAGAATTGAGCTAAAGCAACTCTAATGTGTGAACACAACAATGCTTTATGTAAAAGTGGTAACCCCACTTGTGCTTAAACGATGAATATGAGCTATGATCAAATGTTCTCATTTGACTCCTAAGTCAATATACTCATATATAGATGACCTAGTCATCGCCAATTGTTTGATAGATGCTAGAATTGGTTGTGCATGCTTTTCCACATATTTCATTTGCCATTTTATTGTATGAGCATGTTGGTTGCATATTTTACTCATTCGAGGACATCCACTTGTTGTTTTGATTGTTTGGATTTTTTTTCTTTTGCCAAGTGGATGGACAAGAATGCCTAAGAACCTTCTCTAGCTATCTATGCTCTTCTTGTCTCAAACTTTATTCATGCTACATCACAAAGTTTGATCAAGTCAGATTCAAACCAATTTGTGTGAGGAGCACTCGGAGTCCCCAATTCTTCATAGACTTAAACTTCCAAAACCTCTTTGTGCATTTCGGTCTGACCGAGAAATCCATTTCGGTCAAACCGAGTTCACTAAGTTGATCTAGGTTTTCATCTCGGTTCAACCGGTTAGAACACTTTGGTCACACCGACTTGCAGCAACCGCTTGCAATTCTGCAATCTTGGTGTCACCGAGTTGTTCCACTCGGTCACACCGACAGGGTCGAGATATATATACCCACAAGTGAGATTTTGGAAATTACTTCAAATCTTCTCAGCCCGCGCGTGTCCTGCTCTGCCTCCTCGGGTCTCCGGATCGTCTCCTCGCCGCCAATGACCTCCCGCCATTGGACTCTTCCGCCATTGATGGATTCTGCTCCGCCGTCGCCGCCGTAGCGAACACTCGCCGCTCTAGGGTACGTGTTCGACCCCTTATGCTGTCTTTTTCACTCCGATTCCTAGCACAAGGACAATGCCATGCTTCTTGCTACGAATGAGATTAATCTATCCAGCTAAATCTTCCTTAGGTCTAGATTGATTTAAAAAATTTAGGGTTAGTCCTCCACAGAACTCATCTCGGACCAACCAAAATGTAGAAATCGGTCTCACCGATTCGGCTTAGGCCATTGCACATGCGCTCTTCGGTCTGACTGAAATGTGCAAATCGGTGTGACCGAGTTCAGGATTCTGTGAAACCCTAGCAATCTCGGTGCCACCGAACTATGACTCGGCCCAACCGAGTTCACTAGTTTAGGTTCCAAGTGTTGCTTCGATATCACCGAGTTTGTCGATTCGGTAGCTCCGAGATCACTTCTATAGAGAACTAAAACTAAGCTTTTTGACTCAGTTTGTTTTGCAAAACCTCTATACTTTGTGATGCTCATCTACTCTACCTCATCTACAACCTATTCACAGGGTCTGCTGGCAGTTTGCCTGCAAGATGTCTGACCAAAGTGACAGCCAGAACAGGTCTGAACAGCAAGGACAGTTGAGTGAGGGCACTAGTCCCTCCAGCAGCTATGATGAGGGCAGCAGGAGCACACCTAGTAACTTGCCCAAGGCAACTACTAGAACAAGGAAGAAGAGAACTGCTGATTTAGAGGATGAAGACTATGTTGCAGTTGAGGATGAGGCCACTTCCAAAAATAAGGTGGCGAAGAAAGAATTTGGCACTACTGCATCAACTAGGCTAGGCATGAACAAGAAAGCACCTGCCAAGAGAGTTCCTATGTCAAAGGCCAGGGCCTCCACTCATGAAACTTCCAAGTCAACTGGAGGAGAGGCTGCTGGTGGGGAAAAGAAGAAGAAGGAGAGAAACAGAGGAAGATGGTGCAAGAAGGTGGATCCCATGGCAGAATTTGAAAGGCACTCATCTGATGAAGAAGAGGAAGAGGAAGAGGATGCTGCTCCAGCACCTAAGGCATAGAAGCTCATGGGAGATGGTATAAAGTCAGGGGCTGCTGCTAAGCCCAAAACTGCTCCCAAAGTTGCTGCTCCAGTTCCCAAGACTGCACCCAAGAGGAGTACCAGGAACATACCTGCTGAGGAGAAGAACAAGGCCCCAGTGCATGAGACTGAAGAAGAGGAAGCTGAAGCCCAAGTGCTAAGGAAGCTAAAGACAAAGATCCCAGACCATAATGATGCACATCCTGTTGCAGAAGACATGAGGATCAGGAAGGATGCAGGACTGAGACAGTGGAGAAAGGCTAACCCATATGCTGCCAGGAGGAGAACTGATGTGGATTACAGGTTCCACACAAAGGAACAACAAGATTTCTATGAGACAATCCTGCTTGACAAGAAGCCCATAGTGTGTGACATGAGATGGGTTGACTGGACCTACATTAGAGAGAATGAAGATCACTTCCTAGGTGTTTATGACAGCTTCAAGGCCTGCGAGGTTGACAAGTTTTTTGGCCAGAATCTCACTAAGTGGAATGATGAGCTGATCATGCAATTCTATTCTACTGCTCATTTCTATCCAGATGGCAGAATTGTATGGATGTCAGAGGGTACAAGGTACCAGTCTACAGTTGATGAGTGGGCTAGATTGATCAATGCCCTAGAAGCTCGTGAAGATGACTTGGATGTCTATGCCAAGAAGAAGAAGGATCACAACTCAATGGATAGCATGTACAAGGAGATTCCTGATGCAGATCTGGAGACTCACAAGTTTGGCTCAGTGAAGCACTTGCTGTCAGGGCTGCCTATAATCAATACCATTCTGAGGCACACTCTATTGCCAAAATATGGAGATCACAGAATTATCAGAGGACACTCCATCAACTTGCTGCATATATTGATGTCCCTCAAAAGTTCAAAGTGATGAGTTTGATCGTGGAAACAATCAAGAGGACAGTTGCAGATCAGAAGAGATCTCGTGGGTATGCTCCACAAATTCAGGTGTTCATCAACTCCAAGATGGGCACAAGCACATATATGTTGGACAAGGAGCATTTACCCCTCAGGCCAGACTTGAGGACAACATTGTGTCATGACTGAGGAAGATCCATCACCAGTACAAGCACATGAGAAGAGAGAGAAGGCAAGGGCAGAGAAAGCTGCAAAGATGCCAACAGCTGAAGTGGCATCTCAAGTGTTCTTGAAGAGCAAGCAAGATCAGCTTGGATATCTGATCCAATCCACCTTGAGGGTTGAGAAGGGCTTGGCCACCCCGACTCAAAACCAGGAGAACTTGGAGAGGGTTATTGAGCAGAAATTCTATGATCTTGAAGTCAAGGTCACTGAGATTCAGTCAGTGGTTGAGCAACTTCAGGAGGAAGTGGAGGAGAAGAAGGGCAAGTCTACTACAGATGCTTTCACTAGAGTACCCAGAAGTCAGAGGTCCGCTGCAGTGCCTGTCCCAGACACAAGAGCTACTACGTCTGCACCAGCAGCCATAGCTTCAGTGCCACCAGCTCCAGCAACCACTCCACCAGCTCCAACCACATCTACAAATGCTTTCGTCCTTGGAGTCATCTATACACCACCTCATGAAGACCAAGCCTGAGAGACACATAGCACTATGCATGTTTTTAACTTTTTGGTACTTGTTGCCAAAGGGGGAGAAATGTGTATAGATCATAGTCTTCGAGAGAGAGAGTGTGTTGTTTTGTCTCTTTTTGCATTTTACTTGCTTGAACTTTATTGTGTGTTTGCTTGTTACATTATCTTTTGTGAGATACTTGGATGATCATGTGTTTGATCATATGCTACTTTAATGTGTGCTTGAATGATATTATCCTTCATATCCATTTATGATCATTCACTTTGCTTGGTGATGAGTGCATGTGTTCAATTATTAACATTTTGAGTACTCCACCAAGATGTATGTGACATGGAAGAGTGACCCATGATCCTAACACATTGTGCATTTGTTGTCCAAAGAAAATTTTAAATAATGCACAAACTAGGGGGAGCTCTTGTTTGTCACATATCTCCCAAAGCGACAATGTATTTCAATCTTATTATCGTTTGTTGAAGATTTGATCTATATGTTGTCATCAATTACCAAAAAGGGGGAGATTGAAAGTGCAACTATCCCTGGGTGGTTTTGGTAATGATTAACAACATAAAGCTCATTGAACTAATGCCATTACAAGATAAATATTTCAGGAAAGTTCAATGATTGGCATGGCATGGATAAGGAATGTGGACCCCTCAAAATGCTAAGGACAAAAGATTCGCTCAAGCTTCAAAGTCCAAGACTCTACATTTTCTATTTTAGTGATCCAAGATCACATTGAGTCTATAGGAAAGCCAATACTATTAAAAGGGGATGAGGTGTTGCTTAATGGCTTGCTTGCTCAAAATGCTTAGTGATATGCTCCAAAAGCCCTCAACCACTTTCTCATATCCACATATGTCCCAAACCAAAAGTCAAACTCGGCCCCACGGATTTGATCCATCCGGCGCCACCGAGTTCATTTGACATAGCCACTGCCAGAAACCCTAGTCTTTTCGGTCTCACCGATAGGGATCTCGGCCTCACCGAGATGGGGTTGCAAACTCTCTGTTTCCCTTCGTACCGTTCCGGTCTAACCAAGATGAGCGATTGGTCCCACTGAGTCTGTAATGCAAACTCTCTGTTTCCTTTTTGTAATGCTTCGGTCCCACCGAGACGAGCGAATCGGTCCCACCGTGTTTGCCTGACCAACTCTCTGGTTAGCTTATTACCAAAGTCGGTCCAACCGAGTTTGAGTAATCGGTCCAACCGAGATTACATTATGCCCTAACCCTAATGATATTGGTCCCATCGATATGACATGTCAGTCCCACCCAAATTGCCTAACGGTCACATATGTACTGAATCGGTCCGACCGAGTTTTCTGATTCGGTCCCACCAAGTTTGGTATAATGTGTGTAACGGTTAGATTTTGTGTGGAGGCTATATATACCCCTCCACCCTCTCCTCATTCGTGAGGGAAGCCATCAGATCGTGCCTACACTTCCATTACCCATTTTCTGAGAGAGAGCCACCTACTCATGTGTTGAGACCAAGATATTCCAATCCAACCATATGAATCTTGATCTCTAGCCTTCCCCAAGTTGCTTTCCACTCAAATCATCTTTCCACCAAATCCAATCCTATGAGAGTGAGTTAAGTGTTGGGGAGACTATCATTTGAAGCACAAGAGCAAGGAGTTCATCATCTACACACCATCTATTACCTTTTGGAGAGTGGTGTCTCCTAGATTGGTTAGGTGTCACTTGGGAGCCTCCGACAAGATTGTGGAGTTGAACCAAGGAGTTTGTAAGGGCAAGGAGATCGCCTACTTCGTGAAGATCTACCCTAGTGAGGCAAGTCCTTCGTGGGCGATGGCCATGGTGGGACAGACAAGGTTGCTTCTTCGTGGACCCTTCATGGGTGGAGCCCTCCGTGGACTCGCGCAGCCGTTACCCTTCGTGGGTTCAAGTCTCCATCAACGTGGATGTATGATAGCACCACCTATCGAAACCACGACAAAAACATCTGTGTCTCCTATTGCGTTTGCACTCTCCAAACCCTTCCCTTTACATTCTTGCAAGTTGCATGCTTTACTTTCCGCTGCTCATATACTCTTTGCATGCTTGCTTGAATTGTGTTAAGATTGCTTGACTTGTGCTAAGTTGTTAAAATCTGCCAAGAATTAAAATTGGGAGAAGGTTAATTTTTTATTTGGTCAAGTAGTCTAATCACCCCCCCCCCCTCTAGACATACTTTCGATCCTACAAGCATGCATGTTTGCCAACTCTTCAGGAGTCAGCATCCGACGCATACTAACGTCCCAGTTGTGAGAGGTTTTGAATAGGGGTCTTATCCATGAGCACCAGTTAGAATTTAATGGAAGCGCCGGTGCCAGCCGAAAGTTTGACTAAACCACGAAATTTATCCCACACCAGCATAAGGGAATTCAAAATTGAGAGCCACCCAGGTGGTGGACATCAAAGGAGGGAAGTTAGGGCAGTACTTGGTCTACAGAGTTTTACTCCATACGCAATCAGGAGGCTCGGTGAGAATGTGATGCGGAGCATCCTATGGTCATCCCCATGGACCCATCTCCCCAAAGGCCAAGTAGACCGATGACACGATCACGCGCAAGAGCACTCGAAACCAAGGTGACATCTCTCCTTAATGACCTCCCATTTGATGCATATGAGACATGGCTACTACCTAAAGCAGAGACTCTATGCATGATCAGGTATCAAGAGGACGGACGTGAAGATTCTACGCCAAGTGGACAAGACGGTGAGGATACGGAGCCAAAGGACCAAGAAAATAAGCTGACAGAAGTTGACAGCCAATGGATGACCGAGCCACGTCGGACGTCCGACGCCTGGGAGATCCTACAACCCGAAGGCCCAGCCATCAAAGTCTACAGCGACCGGACGTCCGACGCCTACCAGACGTCCGACACCTACCGGACGACTGACAGCCTACAGCGTCCGGACACCTGTCCGCCACCGAATGACCAACACCGGTGGATCAGAGCCAAAACGCAAAAAGTCCAAGACCAATAGGATGACCGATGCACCGGACGTCCGACCTCGACCGGAAATCCGACAGATGCCCATCCAAGCCAAAACGTCGAAAGTCCGACAATTATCGGACGTCCAGACTCCCGTGAATTACCGGACGACTGGTAATTGTCGAACGTCCGACACCTGTTTGTGCACAGTGTGTTGGGCCGAGGCCCGTGTACCCCTTCGGCCCTCTAGACTATATATACGACTCCACCTCCACTTTTCTATGGTTAGCATTGGTTTAGCTCATTTCAAGGATAGAGCTTTGCTCATCCACTTGGTACTTTCTCCATCGGAGACCACTGCCTCTACGGAAAAGATCCCCCAAGTGGATTCAAGACCCCTCACGGGAAGACCCCTCAAGACCTCCTCACGGAGAAGAAGTACCGCCGCTTGTATCGTCCTTTGTTGCATTTGGATCTTGTATCACTCTTTATGTTCATGGATCTAACACATGTGTGATTGTTCTCATTAATTTGAGTGTTTCCCCTCGTGTTTCTCCGTGTGTGTTCATCGTCTTCTTCGTACGAATCCCTCCAAATCGTGAGATCTCGGCCCTAGGGTTTCCACCCTACATCATCTTGGTATCATGAGCCACGTTGATCACCAATTTGGAGTCTCTCCCACCGTTTAATAGCCTAGTTTTGGTCGATTTCGTCCTAAATTTCGAAAATACCCACCAAAAATAGCACCAAATGTTTTTGTGATTTGTTGGTTTGATGAAGTTTTTGTTGGATTTGATGCATGGATTTCATGTGTTGCAGGTAGATCTAGCTTTTCCCCATCTTTTCCCCAATTTCCATCCACAAATTCGACCAATTTTGATCAAATTTTGCATCTCCACCACGAACCCTAGAAGTTCATTGATACGTCTCCAACGTATCTACAATTTTTGATTGTTCCATGCTATTATATTACCTATTTTGGATGTTTTATATGCATTACTATGCTATTTTATATTATTTTTGCGACTAACCTATTAACCTAGAGCCCAGTGCCAATTTCTGCTTTTTCCTAGTTTTTGAGTTTTACAGAAAAGGAATATCAAACGGAGTCCAAATGAGCTGAAAATTTACGGTGATTTTTTATGGACCAGAAGAGACCCATGGAGCATGGAGTTGGCCCAGAAGAGTCTCGAGGCGACCACAAGCCTAGGGGCGCGCCCCCTGGCTTGTGAGCTCCTTGGGAACCCCCGTGACTTGATTCCGGCGCCACTATAAATACCCAAACCTCCGAAAAGAACCCTAGATCGGAAGTTCCGCCGCCGCAAGCCTCTGTAGCCACAAAAAACCTCTTGGAGGGGGAAATCATCACCGGAGGCCATCTTCATTATCCCAACGGCCACCATGATGAGGAGGGAGTAGTCCACCCTTGGGGCAGAGGGTTTGTACCAGTAGCTATGTGTTTTATCTCTCTCTCATGTTCTTGATTTGGTATGATCCTGATGTACCACGAGCTTTGTTATTATAATTGGATCTTATGGTGATGTTCCCTCACTAGCTTGTTATGAATTGAATCTTTTCCTTTGAGGTTTTGTTATGTCGGATTGAATCTTATGGATGTGAGAGCACTTGATGTATGTCTTGCGATGAGATATCCGGCGTGACAATGGGATGTTCTATTGATCCACTTGATGTATGTTTTGGTTATCAACTTGTGGATTTCCGTGGTGACATTGGGGTAATCTATGCATAGGGGTGAGTACGCGTTTTCATATTTCTTTCTCCGATAGAAATCTTGGGATGCTCTTCAAGTTCTTTGTGTTGGATTGAATAATACGAATCTGAAATTGTGTGATGCATATCGTATAATTGACCCATGGGTACTTGTGGTGACATTGGAGTATCTAGGTGTCATTAGGGTTGACTGATGTGTGTCATGTGGTGTTATTTTAGTATGAACTCTAGGGCTGTTTGTGGCACTTATAGGAATATCCCAATAGATTGATCAGAAAGAATAACTTTGAGGTGGTTTCATACCCTACAAGAAATTTCATCTTATGTTCTCCGCCATAGGAACTTTGGAGTGATTCTTTGTTGCACACTGAGGGATTGTTAAATGATCCAGTTATGTTATCATTGTTGAGAGGTTTTGATCTAGTGAAAGTATGAACCCTAGGCCTTGTTTTCAAGTATTGCAATACCGTTTTTGCTCACTTTTGTTACTAGTTACCTTGCTGTTTTTATTTATTCAGATTATAAAAATATACTTCTACCATCCATATTACACTTTTATCACCATCTCTTCGCCGAACTAGTGCACCTATACAATTTACCATTGTATTGGGTGTGTTGGGCACACAAGATACTCTTTGTTATTTGGTTGCAGGGTTGTTTGAGAGAGACCATATTCATCCTACGCGTCCCATGGATTGATAAACCTTAGGTCATCCTGTGGGGACCCCGACTCATAAGTCGAGATCACCGAATGCACGTGTACAGTGATCCCATAGATCAATGCTCAGTGAACACACAGAAGCTGAATAAAAAGAGTCTTACATCCATACATACCGTCTTACACAAATTGTGACCATTATGGTCAAGTCTTACATTGACAAAGCCTTAAGGGCTGAACATCAAATGAAACACAAGCAGCGGAAATCATCGTCGATAAGTAGAACCCATGCCATCTGCCTTAACCCTACAGGCATTCTGACTGGGAAACGTCCTAGTTCGCATGTTCGTCTCCAAAGAACTCTTCTTCGAACTCCGGTTCTTCCATGCCTGGTCAATTAAATAACCAGTGGCAAGCCAATGAGTACTTTGAATGTACTCGCAAGCAACCCATGTTTTGGTTCAAGATACAACCATGCATGATATAGGTAAATTTTTGCAGAAAGCTAGTTTTGTGTGCAGTGACATGTTCAACATCTTGTAAGCATGCATCAAGAGAATTTAAGCAACCATGAGGACTGGTTACAGATATCAACATAAATAGAGTGGGCACCAACCCATTTAACATAAACAGAGTGGGCACCAACCCATCCCAATCATGTCAAGTCCCTTGACTTGACCCACGCCATTTTCATCATCACACACACTTGGTTTGTAAACAAGTGGACGTAGCCCAAGAGCGGTTACCCAACTGTCCTTGACCGTGGACACGGCTATTCGAATAGTTTTACACTCTGTAGAGGTTGCACACTTTACCCACTAGATCCGGGGAACTTCCGTGTCATCCACGACCCGCGGTACCTCAAGTACCCGGGGTAAGCACCCGATCACTACCTTTCCCTAGACGACACTAACATGGAGTCCACTCGACTGGTAGTAACCCCCGTGCCAAACATTTCACATCATAAAGTTGTGGAGCCTCGCTCCCATATTCACCACATACCGCAAGCACGGGGTACCAACGGTGTGTCCGGTGCCCTGTGAAAACAGTCATGGCCGCCCTACCTGGCACGACCCCATCCCAAGAGAGAGCACCAACTCTCCCCCGTCACTAGTAATCCGGGCTCCAAGCTAGTATCGGTCTAAGTACTCAATAATGCCCTTTCCCATATAAGGGTAGAGTGGTCGCGCATGTAAGGTTGGAATAACGGTCGCAACTCCGACCAATCCGTTTTGAAAACAACACACACTATCCTTGGCACACCACTTCGTCATCAAGTGGTCACCCATCTCATCATCTCCCTCGGGCATAAGTGGCACCCGACGGGGTTTTTGAAAAGTCTTTTGTAAAAGCTCTGTCTCCTTCACCATGCATAAACCCTCCCCTTTTTACGTAGCAGCTACTTTAGCATCCTATCTACTCCCACCGGCATAACCCTCATGAAAAGGTAGGGCCATGCACAATGCAAGTATCAACGAGGAAATAACAGAACCAACCCATGTGGTTCACCATCTCACCATGATTCCGATGCAACAATAATAAAGAGCTATATATGACATGCATAAAAAGGGGTTTCATAGACATGGTCAAAGGGCTGCTTGCCTTGGTTGGCTTGATCTTCAAAGTCTTCAGGCCCTGCTCCTCCTTCTTCCTCAGCTACCTCGTCAAATACGGGATCTAACGTTGCAAGAAAATAACGGGAAAATAAGACAATAATAAAAACAGAAAAGTCAAAGTGCTCAGAAAAATGTCAACTTATTTTTGTAAAATACTAGGAGAAAAACTAGGAAGGGGAAAATTCTTGGTTTTGAATTTGGAGCTAGGGAGACAGAGTTGTGGATTTTCAAACAGAGTTTTTATTGTTCAAATTTGAATTTAAATTTGAACAGAACAGAAAAGTGTAATGGATGTGCATGAAAGATATATCAATATATAGGTGGGATTATTCTGAGATTTTAGGAGTTGGAATTATTTCATTTGGACAAATATTTCGCCCTGTGGAATTTTTGGAAAAGAGACAGAAAAGAAAAAGGAAAAAGGCTCCTGTGCTAGCTGGGCCAGAACAGCCACAGGGCAGCGGCCCAGCCGGAGAGGCAGCCCAACAAGATCTGGTGCCTGTGCTTGCTGCTGGCCAGTTTAAACCTCGACGGCGGGGCCCAGGCGCCAGCGAGAGAGAGAGAGGGCGATGGGGGTGAGAGGCTGACAGGCAGGGCCCGCCTGTCATCCCTAACCCTGAGTCCAGATGGCCAGCGTGCTCACCGGCGACGATGCAAGGCACGGCAAGGTCGGGCGAGGGCACTGCTGGGCTCAGCGATGTGTCGCCGTTCGGGTGGTGGTGGTCGCGGTCGCCGGGGTGGCCTGCTTCGCCGGCGACGAGGTTACGCGGCGGAGGCGCTTCGGGCGTCGGTGGCTCCGGCCGTTTCCGGCTGCAAAACAAGTGGGAAGGAGGGGGGAAAAGATCAGTGACGTCTTGCGGTTCCAGATCGAGAGAGAACTAGGGCGGAGAAGGCCTATACCGCATGAACACCGACGAGCCGAGGCGGCGGAGCTCGAGCTCGATCTCGAGCTCGGGCGGCTCTGGAGAGGAATGAGTGGTGCGGGAGGTCGATTGGGAGTGTCGAGGAGCGACAGGGAGGGAGAGAGAGGCTCGGGGTCGCCTTATATAGGCTGGCCGAGGTCCATCGTAGGCGTGGCCTACGGGTGCCCGCGGGTTTGGCTCGGGTGGCCGTTGGAGAGGGAATGGGGTTGTCTACGACATTCGTGGGGGTGGAGTAGGGCGCCAGGGAGGAGGAGAGAGAGCGGGGAGAGGCTCTGGCGCTCGCGCGTGCGAGGCCGGGCATTGGCCGAGCCGGGCGGCTCTGGGCACGCGCCGCAGGAGGTGAGAGAGAGGGAGAGACAAGGGGGCCTGCACGGTGGCGTGTCGCGGACGTCGAGGGGCATCGACTGGCGCGCGGGGGAAGCTCAAGGTGGTCGGGAGACGCGGCGTCCACTAGTGTATGGAAGCTGCAGGGGGTGTGGGCAAAACTAGGAAGGAGCCTTGGATGCTCTGGAGGTCCGAGGGGAGAGAGAGAGGGGCTGTGTGAGAGAGGAGAAACTGCTGTCCAGAGATGACAAATGGGGTTTCCCCATTCCTCCTCATTGCTTCCTCGGGCAGAAAAGCATCCAAGTTGCAGAGGGAAACGAGGAGGGGTTGTGGTAAAAAGATAGGCTCAAGGAGATTAGTGGAAGGGGCTCGAATTATCATTCTAGAATTCCTCCAGAAGGTGTTTGATGATGTTTTGGATAAGTTAATGACTTCCACTGGCCATGATACTCCATAGGGTGAAATGCCACATATAATTAGGGCCTTCCACCCATTTTGAGCTTATTTGGACAAAGTTGCCAATGTAACTTTTGCAAACCCTAGAAATGGGCAGGAATGGATTTGTGTAGATCCAGTTGAGTAGATCACTTATCCTGGATGCACCACTTGGTGTGGTGGCCTTATTTGGTCATGTGATCAGGCTCACAAAAGTTGGGGTCATGGAGAAAAAGTTGGTAGTACAAAGTAGTTCAAATTTGATTCTGGTCAGGGAAGGTTTTGGGGCACTTTGACCCAGATATCCTCTTCTCCAACCTGTGCCATTTGGTCTAGATGCATCATTAGACCATTGGAGCATGTTCACCAAGTTTGAGAACATTTGGACATATTTGGCATTGTAAAGTTGCTCAAACTTCAGAATGGACAGAAATGGTTTTGAGGGGTTTTGATGATGTTATCCTGTTCTCCAAGTCATGATACTTGGCAAGATCATATAATATGTCATATGAGACATGATAGAATTTTCTTGGAATTTTTGGAGAATATATCCTTTGTAAATATTTCAAAAGCTTGAAATATCAAGGAAGGGTTTTGGAGGGATTTGACCAATATTTTGAACATGACCATGTGTTGAAACTCTTATATATGGAAACTATATGTCCACTGAGTTTCCCTAATTTTTGTCAAATATTTTTAAAATAATAAAATAATTTTTCCCTATTAAAGACCATTTCTGGCCTTAAGAAAAGCTTTTAAATAAAATAGTAAAACAACTTTTAAAATTATATTTTTGTGGTTTCGGGTATCCTATATCTAATAGGAGTCAAATATATTTTATAAAGATTTTACTGCCCTTAATTAAGTACTTGCAAATTGCAAACCTCAATTCAGGGTTTTGGAAAACTAACTTTAGAAAATACTTTCGGCCAAATTATTTTTGTAAGAAAATTCTATATTGCACTATACACATGGCATGGTCATTGGGCAGGAGTTTGGGGCAAGGAGATGAAATATAGAGGGTGGGGTAGTTGACTTTAAGAAGCACTTGAAAAGAAGCACAGAGAGAAAACCAACTCCAAGTAAAAGCCAAATAATGCAAAAGTTTTTGTTGGTCCAAATTTTCATGCTTTATTAATGAAAATGAAATGTTACAAAATGCAGGGTGTGACAGACCTACCCCCCTTACAAGAATCTCGTCCCCGAGATTCCTAAACTAGGCTTTAAAGAGATACGAAACTTCGGATCTAAGGTAGTCTTCACGCTCCCAAGTTGCTTCGCTTCAAAGATGATTGCTCCATTGGACCTTGAAGTACTTGATGGTGCGGCTTGAGGCCGCTCGGCCTCATCGAGAATGCAGATGGGCCTCTCACGGTAAGTCAAATCAGGCTGAAGGTCAATGGCTTGGTGATTGACGTCCTTGTAGAGACCAGGCTTGTCTAGAACTTGGAGACACTTCGGTGTTGTGACACGTGGAACACGCCAGCACATCGAAAGTTCGTGGAAGTTCCAAGCTGGTAAGCCACTTCTCCTCGTCGCTCGCTGATCTTGAAGGGCCAATGAACCTTGGGGCGAGCTTTCCTTTGACATGGAAGCTTTGGGTTCCTTTGAGAGGGTGACCGGAGATAGACATGGTCTCCAACTCGGAAGTTTATGTCCCTACGACGTGAGTCAGCGTAGCTCTTCTGTCTTGACTTGGCAGACTTCAGACGCTCTCTGACAAGCTGGACTTGCTCTTCGGCTTCACGAAGGATATCAGGCCCAAAGACAAGTCCTTGTCCGGTCTCTGACCAATTAAGGGGTGTGCGGCACTTCCGCCCGTATAATACTTCAAATGGTGCCATCTGAAGGCTTGCCTGATAGCTGTTGTTGTAAGAGAACTCGGCGAAAGGGAGGCAGTCTTCCCACTTAGCTCCATAAGCTAAGACACAGGCTCGGAGCATGTCTTCGAGTATCTGATTTACTGTTCGTCGACCTCCGATGCGTGGGTGGAAAGCGATCTTTCAAGGACAACTTGGTCCCCATGGCCTCTGGAATTTCTTCCAAAACCTTGAGGTGAACTGGGTTCCTCGATCTGACACAATCTCCTTGGGAACACCATGAAGGCTCACGATTCGGTTGATGTAGAGACTGGCTAACTGGTTCGCCTTGTAGGTCGTCTTGACAGGAATGAAGTGGGCCACCTTGGTCAAATGGTCAACGATGACCCATATTGAGTCATGTCCCTTGCTTAACCTGGGTAAACCGGTGATGAAGTCCATCCCGACTTTGTCCCACTTCCATTCAGGCACCTTGAGGGGTTGCAACAATCCAGCGGGTCGCTGATGTTCAGCTTTGACTCTCTGGCATATGTCACATTTTGCAACATAGGTGGCAATCTCCCTTTTCATCCCGTGCCACCAAAATCTTCCCTTCAGGTCTTGATACATCTTGGTTCCTCTAGGGTGGATGGAATATGGGGTGTCATGAGCTTCTTGCAAGATCAGGTCCTTGAGCTCAACCTTGTTGGGCACGCAGATGCGATTCCCAAACCACACAATTCCTTCCTCATCTTCTGAGAATCCTGGGGCTTTGCCTGCCTTGATCTTCCTCTTGATTCCTTCAATACTCTCATGTCCCTTCTGAGCTTCCTTGATATCATCCATCAAGGTAGGCTTAACTTCGAGGTTGGCCAAGAATCCTGGCGCAACCAGTTCCAACCCGAAGCTTTCAAGTTCCTCATACAAGGCGGGTAGCTTGTGCTTAAGCATAGCATTCAAGGAGCAAGCCTTCCTGCTCAATGCATCTGCTACCACATTAGCCTTTCCAGGGTGGTATTGAACACTGAGGTCATAATCCTTTATCAACTCTAGCCACCTTCTCTGTCTCATGTTCAATTCCCTTTGAGTGAAAATATACTTCAGACTTTTGTGATCCCTGTATATCTCACATCGCTTCCCCAAGAGGTAATGTCGCCAAGTCTTCAGGGCATGAACGACTGCTGCTAGCTCAAGGTCATCAGTAGCATAGTTCTCTTCGTGAGGTCGTAGTTGCCTTGAAAGGTAGGCTACGACTCGCCTTCTTGCATCGTAACACCTCCCATCCGGTTCTTGACGATCACAAGATATCACAAATTCCTTGTGTATATCTCGGCGTGGCTGTGAATCGGGCGGTGGTCACCTCTTCTTCAGCTCCTCGAAGCTCTCTTCGCACTTCGGCGTCCATTCGAACTTCTTGTCCTTCTTCTAGAGCTGAGTCATGGGTCGGGCAATGCTCGAGAATCCTTCAACGAACTTGCGGTAATATCCCGCGAGTCCGAGGAAGCTTCTGACTTCCTTCACATTGCTCGGGGATTGCCATTCAGTCACGGCTTCAATCTTAGCGGGGTCGACTGACAATCCTTCTTCAGTTAAAACATGACCCAGGAATCCAACTTCACGCAGCCAGAATTCACACTTGCTGAACTTGGCATACAGTTGGTGCTCTCGAAGTTTGTCTAGGACCATCCTCAAGTGTTGCTCGTGCTCTTCTTCCGACTTCGAGAAGACAAGAATGTCATCAATGAAGACAACGACAAACTTGTCCAAATATTCCATGAAGACCTTATTCATGAGATACATGAAGTAAGCCGGGGCATTGGTCAATCCAAAGGACATGACCGTGCATTCATACAGGCCATATCTGGTTACAAATGCCGTCTTCGGAATATCTTGGGGTCTGATTTTCAGTTGGTAGTACCCAGATCTGAGGTCAATCTTGGAGAACACCTTGGCCCCATTGAGTTGATCAAACAGATCTTCAATCTTGGGAAGTGGGTACTTATTATTGATTGTAACTTCGTTGAGGGAGCGGTAGTCAATGCACAAGCGGATGGTACCGTCCTTCTTTGCCACAAATGTAGCATGTGATCCCCAAGGGGAGGCACTAGGGCGGATAAATCCCTTCCTCAACTGCTCTTCCAGGTGCTTCTTCAATTCTGCTAGCTCCTCCGATCCCATTCTATAAGGCTTCTTATAGATGGGTCCCACCCCGGGTATGAGCTCGATGATGAACTCAATGTCTTGGTCAGGAGGCATTCCCGGTAGTTCATCAGGAAAAACATCGGGATATTCGCGTACTACCGGCACTTGTTCCAATCCAACTTCAGTCAGACAGTTGAGTTGGTTGGCTTGAGCAGAGGAGGAATTGGAGGCAAACTTAACTTCGACTCCTTGGTCATTGGTCATAGTGACAGTCCGGTTGGCGCAATCTATCAAGCCTCGGTACTTGCTGAGCCAATCCATTCCCAAGATCATGTCCAAGCCTTGTGATTTTAGGATGATAAGGTCTGCTAGGAAGTCTACCCTGTTAATGATAATCCCGACTCCTTTACATCCTATCTTGGCTCTCATCTCTGCTCCGGGGATTTGTACCACCATAGGGTTATTCAGGGGTGTAGGGTCATGCCACTTTTAATGCAAAACTTTGGGTGACAAATGAATGTGTGGCTCCGAATCAAACAAAACAGATTATGGGTGCTGAATTGACAAGGAACGCACCCAAAGACGACGTCCGGTCTTCCCGGCTTCTTCTGCATGACATGATTCACACGACCCGCCGTTGTTGGGCAGGTGCGGGAGCTTGGTTCCTTGGTGGCATTCCACGGCCTTGTCCCGGTTCTGCGTGATTGGGCGGGCGCCGGGCTTTTGTTGGGGCAATTCTTGGAGTAGTGTCTGGCTGTCCACATCCAAAGCAAGTGACTTGGTTGGGGATGATGCCCTTGCCAAGATTGTTATTGGGGTTGTTGTAAGCTGGCACGGGGTTGGCATCTTCGCTGAGGTGGATAGTTGGTGCGGGTGCAGGAGCTCTTGGTTGCCGATAGGTTGGCTTGACCGAGCTGGCTGCCACGGACGAGGCTTCGTTGCCGGAGCTACCCTTGCCGATCATCTTGCGCTTACGAGTGTCATCCAAGGCACGCCGCTTGTCCTCAAGCATGATTGCCTTGTTCACCAGATCAGAAAGGTCGGGCGGTCACACACAACAAGCTTAGTACCGCAGAGTCTGGTTAAGGCCTTCCATGAAGCGCGCCCTTTGGTAGCATCAGTCTCGACATCCTCGGGGCATACCTTGAGAGAACACCGAACTTCGCATGTACTCCTTGACAGTGCTACTACCTTGCTTCAGGCTCGAACTCACGCTTCTTGATGGCCATGATTCTAGAAGGAATGTGGGCCTTTATGAACTCTCGCCTTGAAGGTATCCCAAGTGATGTCTTGCTCAAGATGCATAGCCTTGAATCCATCCCACCAAGCTCTGGCAGTTCCCCGAGATGGGCAAGATACGCCACCTTCTCACGGTCCTCGGTGCATCCGACTAGTGCCAGCAGATCCTCAATGGTGCGGACCCACCATCTCGCATCCGGGGTTCAGCAGTCTCGATGAAGGTGGGTGGTGCATGCTTCTTGAACTCCACCAATGTGGAACGCCCATGGCCGTGTCCCGCCGGGCCGGGCGATTGACACTTGAGCAATCATCCGAGGGCTGCGGTGTTGGCTTGGCGTTCCTCTCGGAAGGCTTGGAGAAGCTGAGCCATGTCCATGTTTGGAGGAGGTGGTGGTGGTGGAGTCTGTCCTTGGGCTTGGTCCTGGCTGGCTCCTGCCTTAGCAGAACCTCCGGCTTCTTGTGGCTGGGTAGAGGTACCAGTACGTGTTACAACAGGCATCCTGTCGGAGCGGTCAAGGTCTCATGATTGGGAAGAATAAAACGAGGAAAAGCAATATAGATGGGACGCCTAGTAAGGGGGTGGTGTGACACAAATTTAAAGTTAAACAAGGCCAGAAGGGCCAAACTCATGCATTAAAACCAAATGGGGAATGTAGTCGTTTACAAGTTCCCGAAGGGAAAGTACGACTTCATCAAAGCAAGTTGAAAGCAAACACAACACAACATGGTTTCATATGAACCATTACAAAGACTCGACTTCACAAAAGGGGTACACGACCTATCCTACCATAGGGTTACGGACTGGCCTATCCTAGTCCTGAACAGTGTCTAAGTGGTGGAATGCTCGGTCGGGTATTCTGGCTCCTCTCGGTCTTCCTCCTCATCTTCATCTGTCTTAGTCTCTTTGTCACTTGAGGGAGTGGGGGAGTGGAGGAGCTGAACACGGCGCTGCTTTGCCGGTGGCGTCGTGAAGAGGTTGCGGTACTCCTTCGCCGTCATACGGCGTGGCTAAGGTGATCCCTTGGCATGTGCGACCTGTGGGGGTCGTCCGCCTCGATAAGCTACTACGGGCTGTCCAGGGGGTGCTCCATCCTTCTTGATCCTGTCCGCCTTCATCTGAGCTACGCGGAGGAGTTCCTTGGTCTCGTGGAGTTCCTTCCGAAGCTCCATCGACTCCGAGGCTAGGTGCTGTGCCAGGCTGTCGGCACACAAGCTGAAGTAGGTCTGGAAGCGGAGAGAAAGTCCTTCGTCCAAGGGTGGGGCTGGTGCGCTGCTCTCGTCATCACCTTCCTTCCGATAAGGTAGGTAACGAGTGGCTGGCTCACTTGCCATCTCTGGCAGGAGATCCCGGAGGCGAGTCAGCGCCTTGAGGGCAGCAGTCTCCACGGCGAGGAGCAGTGTCACCATCTGGGGTCCCTCAAAGAACCAGCTCGTCGGGGAGTCGTTCGCCCTCACGACTACCTCCACGTGATACTCCTTCTTGGTGCTGTTGACCCGGTGCTCGTGGTAGGAGAAGGTGGGGCTCGAGTGAACTGGCACTTCCTGAGGCTATCCTCAAGAAGCACGGGAAATCCGGTGGTCGAAGTCCCTGCATGCGGCCATCTACAAAAGTGGAGGGGGAAGGGTTAATAGAGGGAATGTGACCTATGTTTGGGATACTATCATAAAACATAGGTATACGGGTAATCTTGTGGATAGTCTCACTCTAACTAACGTCCATGCTAACTAAGGCTTCCTACAGTCAGGATGGCTCTGATACCAGCTCTGTGGGGACCCCGACTCATAAGTCGAGATCACCGAATGCACGTGTACAAAGGATCCCGAGATCAATGCTCACTTGAACACACGTAAGCTGAATAACAAGAGTCTAACATCCATACATACCGTCTTACACAAATTGTGACCATTATGGTCAAGTCTTACATTGACAAAGCCTTAAGGGCTGAACATCAAATGAAACACAAGCAGCGGAAATCGCTGTCGATAAGTAGAACCCATGCCATCGCCTTAACCCTACAGCATTACGATTGGGAAACGCCCTAGTTTGCATGTTCGCTCCAAAGAACTCTTCTTCAACTCCGGTTCTTCCATGCCCGGTCAATTAAATAACCAGTGGCAAGCCAATGAGTACTTTGAATGTACTCGCAAGCAACCCATGTTTTGGTTCAAGATACAACCATGCATGATATAGGTAAATTTTTGCAGAAAGCTAGTTTTGTGTGCAGTGACATGTTCAACATCTTGTAAGCATGCATCAAGAGAATTTAAGCAACCATGAGGACTGGTTATAGATATCAACATAAATAGAGTGGGCACCAACCCATTTAACATAAACAGAGTGGGCACCAACCCATCTCAATCATGTCAAGTCCCTTGACTTGACCCACGCCATTTTCATCATCACACACACTTGGTTTGTAAACAAGTGGACGTAGCCCAAGAGCGGTTACCCAACTGTCCTTGACCTTGGACACGGCTATTCGAATAGTTTTACACTCTGCAGAGGTTGCACACTTTACCCACTAGATCCGGGTAACTTCCGTGTCATCCACGACCCGCGGTACCTCAAGTACCCGGGGTAAGCACCCGATCACTACCTTTCCCTAGACGACACTAACATGGAGTCCACTCGATTGGTAGCAACCCCCGTGCCAAACATTTCACATCATAAAGTTGTGGATCCTCGCTCCCATATTCACCACATACCGCAAGCACGGGGTACCAACGGTGTGTCCGGTGCCCTGTGAAAACAGATCATGGCCGCCCTACAGCACGACCCGCCCCAAGAGAGAGCACCAACTCTCCCCCGTCACTAGTAATGCGGGCTCCAAGCTAGTATCAGTCTGAGTACTCAATAATGCCTTTTCCCATATAAGGGTAGAGTGGTCGCGCATGTAAGGTTGGAATAACGGTCGCAACTCCGACCAATCCGTTTTGAAAACAACACACACTATCCTTGGCACACCACTTCGTCATCAAGTGGTCACCCATCTCATCATCTCCCTCGGGCATAAGTGGCACCCGACGGGGTTTTCGAAAAGTCTTTTGTAAAAGCTTTGTCTCCTTCACCATGCATAAACCCGCCCCTTTTTGCGTAGCAGCTACTTTAGCATCCTATCTACTCCCACCGGCATAACCCACATGAAAAGGTAGGGCCATGCACAATGCAAGTATCAACGAGGAAATAACAGAACCAACCCACGTGGTTCACCATCTCACCATGATTCCGATGCAACAATAATAAAGAGCTATATATGACATGCATAAAAAGGGTTTCATAGACATGGTCAAAGGGCTGCTTGCCTTGGTTGGCTTGATCTTCAAAGTCTTCAGGCCCTGCTCCTCCTTCTTCCTCGCTACCTACCTCAAACACGGGATCTAACGTTGCAAGAAAATAACGGAAAATAAGACAATAATAAAACAGAAAAGTCAAAGTGCTCAGAAAAATGTCAACTTATTTTTGTAAAATACTAGGAGAAAAACTAGGAAGGGGAAAATTCTTGGTTTTGAATTTGGAGCTAGGGAAACAGAGTTGTGGATTTTCAAACAGAGTTTTTATTATTCAAATTTGAATTTAAATTTGAACAAAACAGAAAAGTGTAATGGATGTGCATGAAAGATATATCAATATATAGGTGGGATTATTCTGAGATTTTAGGAGTTGGAATTATTTCATTTGGACAAATATTTACATACTGTGGAATTTTTGGAAAAGAGACGAAAAGAAAAAGGAAAAAGGCTCTGTGCTTGCTCGGGGCAGAACAGCCACAGTGGGCGGCCCAGCCAGAGAGGCAGCCCAACAAGCCTGGTGCATGCCTTGTAAAGTTTAAACTCGACGGCGGGGCCCAGCGCCAGCCGAGAGAGAGAGGGCGATGGGGTGAGAGGTCGACAGCGAGGCCCGCTGTCATCCCTAACCCCGAGTCAGATGGCGGCGTGCTCACCGGCGACGATGCAAGGCACGGCAAGGTCGGGCGAGGGCACTGCTGGGCTCAGCGACGTGTCGCCGTTCGGGTGGTGGTGGTCGCGGTCGCCGGGGTGGCCTGCTTTGCCGGCGACGAGGTTACGCGGCGGAGGCGCTTCGGGCGTCGGTGGATCCGGCCGTTTACGGCTGCAAAACAAGTGGGAAGGAGGGGGGAAAAGATCAGTGACGTCTTGCGGTTCCAGATCGAGAGAGAACTGGGGCGGAGAAGGCCTATGCCGCGTGAACGCCGACGAGCCGAGGCGGCGGAGCTCGAGCTCGATCTCGAGCTCGGGCGGCTCTGGAGAGGAATGAGTGGTGCGGGAGGTCGATTGGGAGTGTGGAGGAGCGACAGGGAGGGAGAGAGAGGCTCGGGGTCGCCTTATATAGGCTGGCCGAGGTCCACCGTAGGCGTGGCCTACGGGTGCCCGCGGGATTGGCTCGGGTGGCCGTTGGAGAGGGAATGGGGTTGTCTACGGCGTTCGTGGGGGTGGAGTAGGGCGCCAGGGAGGAGGGGAGAGAGCGGGGAGAGGCTCTGGCGCTCGCGCGTGCGAGGCCGGGCATTGGCCGAGCCGGGCGGCTCTGTGCACGCGCCGCAGGAGGTGAGAGAGAGGGAGAGACAAGGAAGCCTGCACGGTGGCGTGTCGCGGACGTCGAGGGGCATCGACTGGCGTGCGGGGGAAGCTCGAGGTGATCGGGAGACGCGGCGTCAATGGTCGGGAGCGCGATGACGTGCTCCAGAGCGCGACTTTGGCCGGCATCTGCGGCTTTTCCGCGTTCGCGCGTCCACTAGTGTCTGGAAGCTGCAGGGGGTGTGGGCAAAACTAGGAAGGAGCCTTGGATGCTCTGGAGGGCCGAGGGGAGAGAGAGGGGCTGTGAGAGAGAGGAGAAACTGCTGTCCAGAGAAGACAAATGGGGTTTCCCCCTTCCTCCTCATTGCTTCCTCGGGCAGAAAAGCATCCAAGTTGCAGAGGGAAACGAGGAGGGGTTGTGGTAAAAAGATAGGCTCAAGGAGATTAGTGGAAGGGGCTCGAATTATCATTCTAGAATTCCTCCAGAAGGTGTTTGATGATGTTTTGGATAAGTTAATGACTTTCACTGGCCATGATAGTCCATAGGGTGAAATGCCACATATAATTAGGGCCTTCCACCCATTTTGAGCTTATTTGGACAAAGTTGCCAATGTAACTTTTGCAAACCCTAGAAATGGGCAGGAATGGATTTGTGTAGATCCAGTTGAGTAGATCACTTCTCCTGGATGCACCACTTGGTGTGGTGGCCTTATTTGGTCATGTGATCAGGCTCACAAAAGTTGGGGTCATGGAGAAAAAGTTGGTAGTACAAAGTAGTTCAAATTTGATTCTGGTCAGGGAAGGTTTTGGGGCACTTTGACCCAGATATCCTCTTCTCCAACCTGTTCCATTTGGTCTAGATGCATCATTAGACCATTGGAGCATGTTCACCAAGTTTGAGAACATTTGGACATATTTGGCAATGTAAAGTTGCTCAAACTTTAGAATGGACAGAAACGGTTTTGAGGGGTTTTGATGATGTTATCCTGTTCTCCAATACATGAGACTTGGCAAGATCATCTAATATGTAATATGAGACATGATAGAATTTTCTTGGAATTTTTCGAGAATATATCCTTTGTAAATATTTCAAAAGCTTGAAATATCCAGGAAGGGTTTTAGAGGGATTTGACCAATATTTTGAACATGACCATGTGTTGAAACTCTTATATATGGAAAATATATGTCCACTGAGTTTCCCTAATTTTTGTCAAATATTTTTAAAACAATAAAATAATTTTTCCCTATTAAAGACCATTTCTGGCCTTAAGAAAAAGCTTTTAAATAAAATAGTAAAACAACTTTTAAAATTATATTTTTGTGGTTTCTGGGTATCCTATATCTAATAGGAGTCAAATATATTTTTAGAAAGATTTTTACTGCCCTTAATTAAGTACTTGCAGTGCAAACCTCAATTCAGGGGTTTTTGGAAAACTAACTTTAGAAAATACTTTCTGGCCAAATTATTTTTGTAAGAAAATTCTATATTGCACTATACACATGGCATGGTCATTGGGCAGGAGTTTGGGGCAAGGAGATGAAATATAGAGGGTGGGGTAGTTGACTTTAAGAAGCACTTGAGAAGAAGCACAGAGAGAAACCAACTCCAAGTAAAAGCCAAATAATGCAAAAGTTTTTGTTGGTCCAAATTTTCATGCTTTATTAATGAAAATGAAATGTTACAAAATGCAGGGTGTGACACATCCACTTGAGGGAAATTTGCTACTGATCTACAAATCTCTACGCTTGGAGGCCCAACATGAGTCTACAAGAAGAAGGTTGCGTAGTAGACATCAAGCTCTTTTCTGGTGATGTTGCCTGAGAGGTGAGTGCTTGAAGGTATAAATTTAGATCTTGTAATTGGATCTTTTAGTTTCTTGTTTTATCACTAATTTGGTTTATAAAATAAAACTACAAAAAATGGAATTGAGGTTGCCTCACATGCTTCATCTTTATAATGTCTTTCGTGAAAATCATGGAAAGGAAAATTGTGCACAATTGTTAGAAGAAGAAGTCAATAAAATGTTTGGCACTACATATTTGAATGATGAGCATGATTGCAATGTTGTTAGTATGAATTCTTTGAATATACATGATGCTAATGATATGCAAAGCTACAAACTTGGGGATGCTATGTTTGACGAAGATGATATTTTTAGTCCCCCAAGTTTTGATGGGCAAATTTATTATGATGAAAGCATGCCTCCTATTTATGATGATTATTGTGATGACATGTATGCTATAAAGAGTAATAATAACCATGAAACTTTTCATCGTGATTTTAATCAAGTATCACATGGTAGTTATTTTGTTGAATTTGCTCCTCCCACTACTATGAATGAAAATAAATTTGCTTATGTGGAGAGTAATAAAAATTCTATGCTTTTGTATCATGAAAAGAATGCTTTATGTGAAAGTTATATTGTTGAATTCACTCATGATGCTACTGAAAATAACTATGAGTGAGGAACATATGCTTGTAGGTATTACAATAATATCAAGTTTCCTCTCTATGTGTTGAAAGTTTTGAGTCATGCTTGTTTTGCCTTCCTATGCTAGTTGATTCTTGTTCCCATGAATTATTTGCTCACAAAATCCCTATGCATAGGAAGTGGGTTAGACTTAAATGTGCTTGCCATGTGCTCCATGATGCTCTCTTTGTGTTTCATTCTTATCTTTTATGTTAGCATCATTGAAATCATCATGCCTAGCTAATAAAGGCATTAAAGAAAAGTGCTTGTTGGGAGACAACCCAACATTTACCCCTAATGTTTTTGTGTTTTCACATGATTAATCTACTATATTAATCTTGTTTAATAGCTTTTGTTTCAATAAAGTGCCAAGTAAAGCCTTTGGGATAGTGTGGTTGATAGTTGACTTGATTCTGTGCAAAAACAGAAACTTTTGCATCTAGTACAGAAAATTCTATAAATTACTGGACATGATATTTATACATAATTGATATACAAATTGCCTACGTTTTCCTAATTTTTCAGAATTTTAAGAGTTATAGAGGTATGGTGGTTATCCAGATCATTAAAGATTGTTCTGTTTTTGACAGATTCTGTTTTCAGTGCATAGTTTGCTTGTTTTATTGTTTCCATAGCTTGTATTAATTGATATAAATTGTGGACATGATAAGGTACAGTAGGTAATATGTCAAAACAATTATGAATCTTGTCTTGGCATTACCAAAGTGGATGATTTGCTCTTTATCATACTAACCGATCTCACGAAGTTCCGTTAAGTTTTAGGTGATTCAAGTTTTCAAGTTTTGGGTGAGATATCGATATGAGGAGAATAAGGAGTGGAAAGACACTAAGATTGGGGATTCCCAAGTCACCCCAAGGTAATATTGAAGGAAGATCAAAGCAACTAAGCTTGGGGATGCCCCTGAAGACATCCCCTCTTTCCTCTCCAACATTATCGGTAACCTCACTTGGAGCTTTATTTTTATTCGTCACATGATATGAGTTTTGCTTGTAGCATCATTTTCTTTTGTTTAGATTTGCTTGCTGTTATTTAGAATAAGGTTTTGTATAGTGTCAAGGATATCCTTCACCATGCACAATTTGCAAGTATATGAGTTACTGTTTCAAAAAAGAAAGTTTATCCCTGTTGCAAAAAATCCCTAGAAAAGTCAGAATGTGATTAAATCTTGAAATTTTTACACAATATGCAATGATAAATTCTCTACAATGTGGTAAATTTTCAGAATTTGTTGAGTTAAATAAGTATGTATTTTCCTTAATCCTTTACATATTGTTTTGTTTAGACAGATTGATGTTATGTTTGCATATGTTTGCTTGTTTAATAATTCTATCTGAGGATGGGAGTAGTAAATATGCAGAGGCATTTAGTATGCAATGTCAAATTATAATTTTCATGATTTTCTAGAGTAGAGGATGATAAGATCTTGCATGGATTTATACTAACTTATCTCACGAGTTCTTGTTGAGTTTTGTGTGGATGAGGTTTTTGAGATATAGGGAAACCGTGATATGAGAGGAATTAAGGAGACATAAAAGCTCAAGCTTGAGGATGCCCAAGGCATCCCAAGTTAATATTTCAAGAAGTCTCAAGCATCTAAACTTGGGGATACCCCGGTTGGCATCTCACATTTCTTCTTCAACAACTATCGGGCAGTTTTGGTTCAGCCTAAGTTTTTGCTTCTTCACATTATATGTGCTATCCTTGGAATGTCATTTTATTTTGTTTTGCTTGTTGTTTGAATAATATCTCAACATATGAAATTTTTAAAGAGAGTCTTCACATAGCTACATAATTATTCAACTACTCATTGATTTTCACTTTTATCTTTTGGAGTAGTTTGTCATTAACTCTTGTGCTTCACTTATAGTTTTTTCAGAGTCTTATAAATATTAATGGTAACATGCATGTGTTATGAAATTTGTCCCAATATGATAGATATTCAAGAAGGATGTAATAAAAACTTTCATTAAGAGCATTAAATATATGAGAAGTTTTCTTCCTTGCATTTGTTTTGAGATATAAAGATGGTAATATTAGAGAAATGCTAGAGAATAATTATGGATTAGTACGAATATTCATTTTAGTGATTCCCGAAGCATGCACGTATGGTGAACCATTATGTGATGAAGTCGGAGCATGATTTATTTATTGATTGTCATCCTTTGTGTGGAGGTCAGGAGCGCACGATGGTTAACTCCTACCAAGCTCTCCCCTAGGAGCATGCGTGTAGGACTTTGTTTTGATGCCTAATAAATTTTTGCAATAAGTATGTGAGTTATTTATGACTAATGTTGAGTCCATGGATTATACGCACTCTCACCCTTCCACCATTGATAGCCTCTCTAGTACCGTGCAACTTTCGCCGGTGCATTAAACCCACCATACACCCTTCCTCAAAATAGCCACCATACCTACCTATTATGGCATTACCATAGACATTCCGATATATATTGCCATATAAATTCCACCGTTCTGTTTATTATGACACATACCATCATTGTCATATTGCTTTGCATGATCATGTAGTTGGCATAGTATTCGTGGCTTGGCCACCGTTCGTATTTTTTTATACTTGTCACTCTTGATCATTGCACATCCCGGTACACCGCCGGAGGCATTCATATAGAGTCATATCTTTTTTCTAGTATCTAGTTGTAATTCTTGAGTTGTAAGTAAATAAAAGTGTGATGATCATCATTATTAGAGCATTGTCCCGTGTGAGGAAAGGATGATGGAATCTATGATTCCCTCACAAGTTGGGATGAGACTCCAGACTTAAAAATGAAAGAGCCAAAGAGCCCAAAATAAAAAAAAGTCCAAAGAGCCAATTAAAAAGGGAGAAAATGAAAAAAATGAGAGAAAAAGAGAGAAGGACAATGTTGCTATCCTTTTACCACACTTGTGCTTCAAAGTAGCACCATGATCTTCATGATAGAGAGTCTCCTATTTTGTCACTTTCATATACTAGTGGGAATTTCCATTATAGACTTGGCTTGTATATTCCAATGATGGGCTTCCTCAAATTTCCTAGGTCTTCGTGAGCAAGCGAGTTGGATGCACACCCACTTAGTTTTCTTTTGAGGTTTGATACACTTATAGCTCTAGTGCATCCGTTGCATGGCAATCCCTACTCACTCACATTGATATCTATTGATGGGCATCTCCATAGCCCGTTAATACGCCAAGATGATATAAGACTTTCTCCTTGTTTTTGTCTTCTCCACAACCACCATATTCTATTCCACCTATAGGGTTATATCCATGGCTCGCGCTCATGTATTGCGTGAAAGTTAAAAAGGTTTGAGAACACCAAAAGTATGAAACAATTACTTGGCTTGTCATTGGGGTTGCGTATGATGAAATACTTTGTGTGATGAAGATGGAGCACAGACAGACCATATGATTTTGTAGGGATAACTTTCTTTGGCCATGATATTTTGAGAAGACATGATTGCTTTATTAGTATGCTTGAAGTATTATTGTTTTTATGTCAATATTAAACTTTTGTTTTGAATCTTATAGGTCAGAATATTCCTGCCACGATTAATAAGATTACATGGATAAATATGTTAGGTAGTGAGGGAGTCCTGGACTAGGGGGTGTCCGGACAGCCGGACTATCATCGTCCGCCGGACTCCAAGACTACGAAGATACAAGATTGAAGACTCCATCCCGTGTCCGGATGGGACTTTCCTTGGCGTGGAAGGCAAGCTTGGCAATACGGATATGTAGATCTCCTACCATTGTAACCGACTCTGTGTAACCTAGCCTCCTCCGGTGTCTATATAAACCGGAGGGCTTTAGTCCATAGGACACAACATACATTACAACAATCATACCATAGGCTAGCTTTAGGGTTTAGCCTCCTTGATCTCGTGGTAGATCCACTCTTGTACTACCCATATCATCAATATTAATCAAGCGGGACGAGGGTTTTACCTCCATTGAGAGGGCCGAACACAGGTAAAACATCGTGTCCCTCGTCTCCTGTTACCATCCGCCTAGACGCAGTTCGGGACCCCTACCGAGATCCGCCGGTTTTGACACCGACATTGGTGCTTTCATTGAGAGTTCCTCTGTGTCGTCACCGATAGGCTCGATGGCGTCTTCAACCAACAACGCTGTCCAGGGCGAGACTTTCCTACCCGGACAGATCTTTGTATTCGGCGGCTTCGCACTGCGGGATAATTCGCTTGGCCACCTGGAGCAGATCGAGAGCTACGCCCCTGGCCGTCAGGTCAGATTCGGAAGTCTAAAATTCACGGCCGACGTCCGCGGAGACTTGATCTTCGACGGGCTCGAGCCACAGCCAAGCGCGCCGCACTGTTACGATGGGCATGATCTAGCTCTGCCGCCAAACAGTGCCTTGGTGGCCGCACACGAATCCGCTTCGGCCTTTCGTCCGGAGTTGATCGCCCAGATCGAGAATCGGTGGATGGACACCACCTCGGGGGCTTCAACTTCCACGGCGATGGAGCCGAACGCTAATCTTGTCCCCCGCGAAACTCATGATTCCGAGGTGCCGGACTCCTTGCCGGACTCCGAACCTCCCACGCCCCTACCAATCGAATCGGATTGGGCGCCGGTTATGGAATTCACCGCCGCGGACATCTTCCAACACTCGCCCTTTGGCGACATCCTAAATTCGCTAAAGCATCTCTCGTTATCATGAGAGTCCTGGCTGGACTATGGCCAGGATGGTTGGGATACGGACAACGAAGAAATTCAGAGCCCACCCACCATCCACTTTATAGCCACTGTCGACGATCTAACCGACATGCTAGACTACGACTCCGAAGACATCGACACCATGGACGACGATGCCGGAGACGAACAGGAACCAGCGCCTACAGGGCACTGGAAGACCACCTCGTCATACGACATATACATGGTGGACACCCCAAAAGACGGGGACGGCGAAGAAACAGCGGAGGCAGATTCTTTAAAGAAACAGCCCAAGCGCCGGCGTCAGCGGTGCCGCTCTAAATCCCGCCACAGCAAGAATGGAGATTCCGGCACAGGAGATAATAATACTCCAGAAAGTGCCGAAGATAACCCCCTCCAGCAGGACTCAGCGCAGGAGGATGCAGAAGCAAACCCTCACGAGAGGGCGGCAGACGAAGAGGTTGAGGATTATAACTATATGCCTCCCTCCGAAGACGAGGCAAGCCTCAACGACGACAAATTCGTCGTGCCCGAGGATCCCGTCGAACAAGAGCATTTTAAACGCAGGCTTATCACCACGGCAAACAGCCTAAAGAAAAAGCAGCAGCAGCTTCAAGCTGATCAGGACCTGCTGGCCGATCGATGGACCGAGGTCCTCGCGGCCGAAGAGTATAAACTCGAACGCCCCTCCAAAAGCTATCCAAGACGCAAGCTGCTCCCCGATTAGAGGAGGAAGCATACATACCTCCATCACCAGCAAGACGATACGGTGACCGACAACCCGTGGTCGTGACGAGAGGCATCCGGGCCCCAACCAAGACCGCACCCGGCATCGCTCCAAAAGTACGAAGCCAAGAGGGAACGCGCCGGACTTGCGAGATATATTGGAGGACAAAGCAACGCAATCCAGATCCATCTACGGATCACGGGGGCGCCCCACGACCGATGACGATACCGTCGCGCCGGATACAATAACCCCGGCAGGGCCGAACACAGCAGACAACGCTCTCTCGAGCTGCGTCATGATATTGCTCAATACAGAGGCACCGCACACCCGCTATGCTTCACTGACGAAGTAATGGATCATCAAATCCCTTAAGGGTTTAAACCCGTAAACATCGAATCCTACGATGGCACAACAGACCCCGCGGTTTGGATCGAAGATTATCTTCTCCACATCCATATAGCCCGCGGCGACGATCTCCATGCCATCAAGTATCTCCCACTCAAGCTTAAAGGACCAGCTCGGCATTGGCTCAACAGCTTGCCCGCAGAGTCATTGGGTGTTGGGAAGACCTGGAAGCCGCATTCCTCGATAACTTCCAGGGCACGTATGTGCGACCACCAGACGCCGATGACCTAAGCCACATCATTCAGCAGCAGACGAATCGGCGGACAATTACGACACGGTTCTTGACAAAGAAAAACCAAATCGTCGATTGCCGGATGCAGAGGCCCTTGCAGCCTTCAAACATAACATCCGCGATGAATGGCTAGCCCGACACAGGGACAGAAAAGCCGAAATCCATGGCAGCCCTCACATCATTAATGACCCGCTTTTGCGCGGAGAGGATAGCTGGCTAGCTCGCAGCAACAATCTCCGTAAAAATTGGCGGTCCGGATACTAAGGACAACAACGGCAGTCACGTCGAAACAAAACAAACGCCGCGTAACGGCGAGGATAAGGAGGATACGGCAGTCAACGCCGGATTCGAGGCTCTAAACCGGTCAACGGAAGAAGCCATTCAAAAGAACCACTCCGGTCCGTCAATCTGGACCGAATACTCGACCGCTTATGCGGATACATGGCACCTCGAAAAGCCAGCTAATCACACTAATAGAGATTGCTGGGTGTTCAACGGCGAGTAAGTTAATTGCGAAAACAATGACAAGGGGCTAAACAGCGACGGCGAGGAGGAGACCCGATTGCCGAACAATAGGCGATGAAGGGTTTTCCCCCACAAGTGCGGACGGTGAATATGATTTACGCGACCCATATACCCAAGAGGGAGAGGAAGCGCGCACTAAGGGACGTCTATGCGATGGAGCCAGTCGCCCCGAAGTTCAATCCATGGTCCTCTTGTCCGATCACTTTCGATCATAGAGACCATCCGACTAGCATACGCCAAGGCAGATTCGCCGCATTGGTTCTAGACCCAATCGTCGATGGATTTCACTTCACGAGAGTCCTGATGGATGGCGGTAGTAGCCTGAACCTGCTTTATCAAGATACAGTGTGCAAGATGGGCATAGACCCCTCAAGGTTTAAACCTACAAAGACAACCTTTAAAGGTGTCATACCAGGTGTAGAAGCCAACTGTACAGCTCACCACACCGAAGTGGTCTTGGATCCCGGACAATTTCGGGCGAGAGTTAATCTTGACATAGTCCCGTTTCGCAGCGGCTATCACGCTCTGCTTGGACGAACCGCGTTTGCAAAGTTCAACGCGGTGCCGCATTATGCATACCTAAAGCTCAAGATGCCAAGCCCTCGCGGAGTGATCACGGTCAACGGGAATACGGCGCGCCCTCCGAGCGGAGGAACATCAATGCTCTCGCGCGAAATCACGGAGCAGCCTTTTAAGGCAATTCTCGAGTCCGCCGTTAAGCGGCGGATACAGCAAAACGCGCCCGAAGCAATACCAACCAAGACCACCTGGCGCGATCAGAGCACGCGTAGCAATGCGGCCCCAACCCCCGCCCTCGCATGATTGCAAGAACAACCCTCCGCGTACATCATTATGCCTTGGAGATACCATGGGCGCAGGGGAAGGGGCACGATCAAAATGGACCCAAAGTGCGGCTCGACCACACAAGGGGCTCGCAAGTGTGCCCCCCCTCTTTTTTATTCTTATTTTCCTTCTTTGTGTACACAGGACTCCATTAACCAGAGGCCCTGTCCGGCGGTGAACCTGCCGAACTCATGATACAACAGTCAGGGAAGAAAGAAGGCTGCGACGAACACTCAGGTGGTCTCAATTACGAGCATTAAATTCAATTATATACACCAAGTCCGCAGCTCACCCCTGGAGGGGGACATGTTTAATTAGTCCAAATCCCTTGCTTACCGCACTATTTGTATCAGTCCGCATTCATAGCAGACCTTCTTTTATAAATAATGCAGCACCTTTTTGACTGCAATTACATTACCTTTTATATATATGTTCATTACATGACATCTTGCACCCGTATATTTTAGTGCGGCCTAATACACCGAGGGCTTATGTTCCCCACACTATGGTGTGATAAGTCCGAACACTTTCATAAGTGCGGCACCCGAACTTATAGCATTATATGAATCGGCTCGAATCATGTCTTGGGTCAATAGTTGGGTTTGCGGCTCCCACGTTTTGGTGCCTTACGTTCCATTCATCAGCTAAGGTGGCACTGGGAGAACCACTGCGATTGCACCCGGTTGAGCAGGCGGCGCCTCAGTGGAGAAAGCTAAAACTGACCGGCATGATAAGGCGAGAGCTGGTCGCTATTCGAGAGGTTTTTGAGTCCTTAAAGACTCACGCCGCTTGGCGAAGTTCGGACAATGTCCGACGAAGGCGTGGATAGCGCCCCGGATTCGGCCTTCCGAATACCAGGGGCTTCGCCGAAATTTAAAATTATAGAATTCTATGGCTAAGTGAGAGTGTTCAAGCATTATAAGTCCGGTCGCCTTGTTTGTTGTGTTGAGCGCCTCCCTAGATGGACCCAAAAATGGGAACAAGAGTGCTCAAGTTTATCCCGAACACCCCAGCACTCGTGGCTCGGGGGCTGAAGCCAACGACTTGCCATCTCTCAGATTTTATAAACGGCCGCACAGAAGGTAATATTTTAAATTAAAACAAGCGTTGCTCAAGGCGCATATGAACGAAGTTTTCAGCGCACAGGATAATACATGGCGAGTTTACTCAAAGATTACATTTCTGGGGCACTCATCCGCAATATCACGGGCTCCCTTCAGGACAGTTTTATAATACATTTCGGGCGTGCGATACTCCTTGCCCGGTGGCGGTGGGTCCATGAGAAGCTTCTCCGCATCCAACCTGCCCCAATGCACCTTTGTGCGGGCAAGGGCCCGACGAGCACCTTCAATACAGGCGGAACGCTTGATGACCTCCACCGGGCACGATCCACCAGCCGCCGACGGGGGCAAGTAGCTCCTGTGCATGGCTGTCGAGCCACAACGGACTATAAGGCCCTTCATGGCCTCCTCAGCTACCTTGTGGAGTTCGACCAGCTGCTTTAGCTGGTCGCTTGGGGGCACCGGATGGCCGGCCTCAGCGTACTGAAACCAAAAGACCTTCTCCGTCGAGCTCCCCTCCTCACCACGATAGAATGCTGCGGCATCGGACGCACTACGTGGCAGATCTACAAACGCCCCTGGAGAGCTCCGAATGCGGGTAAGTGTCAGGTAGTTTACATTAACATGCCTGCTTTGCATGAAAAATGCCTTACCCGCCGCTATCTTCTTTACATCTTCAACCTCCTGAAGGGCCTTACGGGCCTCGGCCTTGGCGGACTTGGCACTTTCGAGGCGAGGCAAGCTCGGACTCTCGAGTCTTGAGTCACGCCCAAACTCTCATGCTTCTCCATGAGAGCACGGAGCTCTTGCCGTACTTCCGCCACCCGTGCCTCCTGCTTTTCCCGCTCTGCCCGTTCAGCGTCAAGATGCGTCGACGCGGACAGCCTCCTTCAGGGCTGCCACCTCGTTCGTGGCCCTGCAATACCCATATTATCCTTTTTAATTTTATTGCAACCAAAATCCTTTTCTGTAAGGTAACTATTCAAAGTGGTGTTACTCACCTTCTTTGTCCTCGAGCTGCTTCTTGGCATGGCCGAGCTCTTGCTCGGACCGCTCGAGATCTGCTTCAAAGACACCTGACCTTCGCGATCAAGGCGGCGGTGGTCAGCAGCGCAGCCTGCAAACCCATATTGACATATTTTAAGCAACCCTGCGTATATCTTGTTAGATCCTCAGTCCAGATTTTCATTCCAAAACACCGAACTGAGCATCAGGGGCTACTGTCTATGCTGCATTACATTACATAATTTTAACTTCTTACCTCAAAGCCTGTTAGAAGGCTGCTGCAGGCTTCGGTCAGCCCGCTCTTGGCAAGCTGAACCTTCTGAATCACCGCACTCACGATGGTGCGGTGTTCTTCCTCGATGGAAGCACCTTTAAGTGCCTCCAACAAGTTATCCGGCGCCTCCGGTTGGACGGAGGCCGCCGGTGTCATGGTCTTGCCCTTCATTCGAGGGGGCCGCCTGCCGGACTCTGGAACCACTGCGGGTTCCGATGTAGAGTCCAGCGCAAAGTCCGGGAGGCTGCCTGACGGCGCCTCCGGAGCCTCCTCCTGATGGGTCCCTCTCTGGGATCCCACCTCGGCGTCCTCGTCGGCGCGGGGGGTAGAGGCTGTCGGAAGTGAATCCACATCCGACGGGGCCAACGACCTTCTCGATGAAGCGGGGAGATCATCATCAGCTGGACTACGGACAGAATGTGGCATTAGAAGGACACTACGCGACACGAAAGAAATTGCATATAAAGGATCCGGATACTTACGATCTTGCCGGACGCCTGGACCTTGAAGGCCACTCCTCCTCGCCAACGGTGGTGTTGGCGAAACTGTCCGGGGGGATAGTCCTCCCCCTCTTGGACCCTTCGGCCTCCCCTATCGGGGAAGCCTTCCTCTTCTTCTCTCCCTCCTCCAGGAGAGAGTCCTCTTCCTCCTCCTCGTCTTCGGGGGAGGAGTCCGCCTCGTCGTCGGACGCCTGATTGCAGGAACTCTTTCGAGTCCCCGCGGCCACCTTCTTGGCCTTCTTCTCTGGCACCACGTGCGGTGCCGGAACCAGCAGCCGTGCTAAACGGGCGTCCACTGGGTCTTCTGGCATGGGAGCCCGGCTGATGAGCTGCTTGGCCTTCTCCATCCATTCCTGTCAAAGGAAAAGAGGGATTGAAACCCTCTTAGAATCAGTTTAATTACCACAAGTGTCCCGTAAAGGGGTCGAATCACTTACCTCGTCAGCTGGATGCTGCGAGCAAAATCCGCGATCTTCCGTCGCGGATGCGGGGAACCGGCGCCTTAAACAGCACCCTCCAGCGCGCCGTATGTCGATCGAAGAGCCCGCCAGCGCTGGTGCTGTTCGGATTGAACTCCCATAGATTGAATGCCCGTTCTTGGCATGGGAGAATCCGGCGGATGAGCATGACTTGGACCACGTCAACGAGCCTGAGCTTATTGCCCACCAGCTTCTGGATGCAGGCTCGGAGTCCCGTCAGCTCCTTCGGATTGCCCCACAGCAAGCCCTTCTCTTTCCAGGAGGTGAGCTGCGTGGGGACGCCAGATCTAAACTCGGGGGCCGCCGCCCATGTGGGCTTGCGCGGCTCGGTGATGTAGAACCACCCCGATTGCCACCCCTTGACGGAGTCCACGAAGGCCCCTTCGAGCCAAAGGACGTTGGGCAACTTACCCAACATGGCGCCTCCGCATTCCGCTTGCGTGCCCTTCACAACCTTCGGTTTGACGTTGAAGGTCTTGAGCCACAGGCCGAAGTGGGGCCGGATGCAGAGGAAGGCCTCGCACACGACGATAAATGCCGAGATGTTGAGGATGAAGTTCGGCGCCAGATCGTGGAAATCCAGGCCGTAGTAAAACATGAGCCCCCGGACGAATGGGTGGAGTGGAAAGCCCAGCCCGCGGAGGAAGTGGGGAAGGAAGATGACCCTCTCATGGGGCCCAGGGGTAGGGACGAGCTGCCCCTCGTTGGGCAGCCGATGCGCGATATCGCCGGAGAGGTATCCGGCGCTGCACAGCTTGGTGATGTGCTCCTCCTTAACGGTGGAGGCCAACCATTTGCCTCCCGCTCCGGACATATTCGGAGAAGGTCGGGCGAGATCTGTGAGCTTAGGCGTTGGAGCTTGAGTGCGCGGAGATGGATAAGCAAAGGAGGAAGAAGGCGTAGGTGAGAAGGTAAATCCTTATCCCTTATATATAGGCGGACGAAAACTATGCGTCCCCACCGGCCTGGTAAAACTCGCTTATCTCCCAAGCGCCACCATCAATGGCGCGGTTGGGTTACCCACGTCCGTGTTAATGTGAATCCCGGACTAAGGGGAACACGATCTCTGCTTCGACAAGACGTGCCAAGGAAACCGCTTCGCTAAACGTGCTGAGGTGGTATAGTAAAAAACGATTCAAACAGAGGCTTGGTAGCGGTGTGATGTCACGCTGCATAATACGTCAGCAGATCGGACTGGTGTACATTTTATTCTCTCTACGGTGGAATGTGGAATTTGTTTTGCAGAGCCGGACACTATCCTGGTGTTCATGATCTTCTCTCGATTATTCAAGGGAGGAACCCGCCTTGCAATGTCGAACATTATGCGCGCCGGACTTATCGTCATTGAAGCCTGGTTCGAGGGCTACTCTTGAGGAGTCTGGACTAGGGGTGTCGGACAAGCGGACTATCATCGTCCGCCGGACTCCAAGACTACGAAGAAACAAGATTGAAGACTCCGTCCCGTGTCCAGATGGGACTTTCCTTGGCGTGGAAGGCAAGCTTGGCAATACGGAAATGTAGATCTCCTACCATTGTAACCGACTCTGTGTAACCCTAGCCTCCTCCGGTGTCTATATAAACCGGAGGGCTTTAGTCCGTAGGACACAACATACATTACAACAATCATACCATAGGCTAGCTTTAGGGTTTAGCCTCCTTGATCTCGTGGTAGATCCACTATTGTACTACCCATATCATCAATATTAATCAAGCAGGACGTAGGGTTTTACCTCCATCGAGAGGGCCCGAACCGGGGTAAAACATCGTGTCCCTCGTCTCCTGTTACCATCCGCCTAGACGTACAGTTTGGGACCCCCTACCCGAGATCCGCCGGTTTTGACACCGACAGGTAGCATTCCACATCAAAAATTATGTTTTTATCATTTACCTACTCGAGGAGGAGCAGGAACTAAGCTTGGGGATGCTTGACACGTCTCCAACATATCTATAATTTTTGATTGTTCCATGCTATTATATTATCTATTTTGGATGTTTTATATGCATTAATATGCTATTTTATATTATTTTTGGGACTAACCTATTAATCTAGAGCCCAATGTCATTTTCTATTTTTCCTAGTTTTTGAGTTTTACAGAAAAAGGAATATCAAACTGAGTCCAAACGAGCTGAAAATTTATGGTGATTTTTATGGGCCAGAACTCACCCACGGAGCATCGGAGTTGGGACGGAAGAGTCCCGAGGCGACCACAAGCCCAGGGGTGCCCCCTGGCTTGTGGGCTCCTCGGGAACCCCCCTGACTTGTTTCCGACGCCAAAAATTCCTATAAATACCCAAACCTCTGAAAAGAACCCTATATCGGAAGTTCCGCCGCCGCAAGCCTTTGTAGACACGAAAAACCTCTTGGGACCCCGTTTTGGTACCCTGTCGGAGGGGGAAACAATCACCGGAGGCCATCTTCATCATCCCGTCGGCCAGCATGATGAGGATGGAGTAGTCCACCCTCGGGGCTAATGGTTTGTACCAATAGCTATGTTTTTATCTCTCCCTCTCTCTCTCATGTTCTTGATTTGGCACGATCCTGATGTACCGCGAGCTTTGTTATTATAGTTGGATCTTATGGTGTTCTTCCCTCTCTACCTTGTGATGAATTGAATCTTTTCCTTTGAGGTTTTGTTATGTCATATTGAATCTTATGGATGTGAGAGCACTTGATGTATGTCTTGTGATGGGATATCCGTCGTGACAATGGGATGTTCTATTAATCCACTTGATGTATGTTTTGGTTATCAACTTGCAGATTCCCGTGGTGACATTGGGGTAATCTATGCATAGGAGTTGGTACGCGTTTTAATATTCCTTTCTCTGATAGAAATCTCGGGATGCTCTTGAAGTTCTTTGTGTTGGATTGAATATTATGAATCTGAAATTGTGTGATGCATATCGTATAATTGACCCATGGATACTTATGGTGACATTGGAGTATCTAGGTGACATTAGTGTTGATTGATGTGTGTCATGTGGTGTTATTTTAGTACGAAATCTAGGGCTGTTTGTGACACTTATAGGAATAGCCCAATAGATTGATCAGAAAGAATAACCTTGAGGTGGTTTCATACCCTACAAGTAATTTCATCTTATGTTCTCCGCAATAGGAACTTTTGAGTGATTCTTTGTTGCACGTTGAGGGATTGTTATATGATCCAATTATGTCATCATTGTTGAGAGGTTTTGCACTAGTGAAAGTATGAACCCTAGGCCTTGTTTTCAAGCATTGCAATACCGTTTTTGCTCACTTTTGTTACTAGTTACCTTCCTGTTTTTATTTATTCAGATTATAAAAACATATTTCTACCATCCATATTACACTTGTATCACCGTCTCTTTGTCGAACTAGTGCACCTATACAATTTACCATTGTATTGGGGTGCATTGGGGACACAAGAGACTCTTTGTTATTTGGTTGCAGGGTTGTTTGAGAGAGACCATCTTCATCCTACGCCTCCCACGGATTGATAAACCTTAGGTCATCCACTTGCTAATGTCCTACAAAACTCTGCGCTTGGAGGCCCAACACGAGTCTACAGGAAGAAGGTTGCATAGTAGACATCATTCATCCCATGCCCGAATCGCCAGGAACCGGATGACTGGCCAGTTGCACGTCCGACAAACCCTGACGAAACTGAACATTGTTCAGTCCCCCCCCCCCGATCCATTTCCACTTCTGCATACGGACTCCCATACCACTACCGCTTTCCGGAACCACCATAGCTTACCGTTTCCAACTCGGACAATTTTGACACGCTTTGTTTTGAGAATTTGAGTTGTGGTTCCCGTTTCCTATCGTGTGTCAGCTGCATAGGGATGGTTCGGCTTCGACATCACCACCTCTCATCTTCACCCCGGACTCATCATCGACAACAACCACTCCAATGTTTTGACACCGTCAACCGTAAGCAATGGTCGTAACCTCGACGACACTCTCGTTCACTCTCCCTTGCCATTACATTGATATAACCCCCATAGCCCATTTTTGCGTACCTTGCCTATCGAGACTAGCCATTGAGTATTGCCGGCAACGTTACTTGTGCACATTAGTGATCATAGTTCCCATTGCATACATACCATATCATCTTGGTACAAGCATCTTGGTATCATCTATTGTGTCACAAGGTTGTCATTGCATATACACAATTGCTATCTTGGTTCGTGACGTTTTGGATAAGTGGCCTAGCAAAAGAGCTCAAAGAGAAAGAGCCAAACAAGATTTTAAGCAAAAGAGAAAGATAAGCAAAGAGCTTTTAAGCAAGAACCATAGCACCATACTACATTAAGATTGTCATACTCGATCATCTTGGATCATATCATAGAAACATCAAACATATAGCATACTTGGGATAGAAGTTGTTGCATTTTGCGTAGTAGGTTGTGCACAAGTCTCGTATCCGCCTATTGCGCAATCGTGCTAGCATCTTTCTTGTGTTGTGCAACAAGAGAATTTCCCATGGATTCCACATTTTCCGCTCACTCATTGGTTTGCACAACCCCATTTATCTATTTGCGTGTGTGTTTCCGTGTACCCCTTATAGCTATTGGTCTTCATGTTGCATTTGCAAATTTTTGAATCCTTTTCAACATTTTTGAGTCTTACTAACAGTTGCATATCTTTTGTCCACCAAGCTCCACCAAAGGCTTAATTTGTGTAGGTGTGAGAGATTGACGAGATACGGTACCAATTGTGCTATTTCCTTATTACATCATTGAGTGATCATTAATCCATTCTCAACATCGGTTAAGGTACATTTGGTATAGTTCTTCCTTTCTCCCACTCACATATTTGCTTGCGATGATGGATAGGCCAACTACATCTTTGAACCCGCTATCCAACGATCCTCAAGAGCCGAACAACTACGTCACCAAGATTCACCTATTTGGTGTTCAACGAGCTCTACATCAAGAGAATGAAGCTATGCATGAGCGCATTGAGCTACTCGCCACAAACTTGAGGCATTCCAAAGAGCGCACAAGAGAATACTTCGACGCTACTCTTACTCACCGTCTAGAAGATCTCAATGCCAACATGACTACTCAAATGGATGAGCTACGAACTTTTATGGTCAATCGATCTTCTTCCTCATCATCATCCCAAAGACGGCGCAACTTGAGTCGACACTCCTATGGCTCCATCACCGACTCAAGTACACCGTCATCGAACACTCTTCGTCGAGCAGTGCCACGATCGCCGAGCAAATCAAAATCCACTTCTTGGCAATGGTTCACAAGATCAACTTGAAGAGCAAGAACATCGACATCTACAAAATCAAGCTACTCTCGAGCAAGCACAATAAAGTCAATGCCAACTGATACGTCTCCAATGTATCTATAATTTTTGATTGTTCCATGCTATTATATTATCTATTTTGGATGTATAAAGGGCTTTACTATACACTTTTATACTATTTTTGAGACTAACCTATTAACCGGAGGCCCAGTCCAAATTGCTATTTTTTTGCCTATTTCAGTGTTTCGCACAAAAGGAATATCAAACGGAGTCCAAACGGAATGAAACCTTTGGGAGAGTCGCTTTTGGAACAAAAGCAATCCACGAGACTTGGAGTGGACGTCAAGGAAGCAACGAGGCGGCCACGAGGCAGGAGGGTGCGCCCAGGGGGGCAGGCGCGCCCCCACCCTCGTGGGCCCCTCGTGGCTCCCCTGACCGACTTCTTTTGCATATATATACTCATATACCCTGAAAACATCTGAGAGCACCACGAAACCCTATTTCCACTGCCGCAACCTTCTGTACCCGTGAGATCCCATCTTGGGGCCTTTTCTAGCGCTTCGCCGAAGGGGGAATCGATCATGGAGGGCTTCTACATCAACACCATAGCCTCTCCGATGAAGTGTGAGTAGTTTACCTCAGACCTTCAGGTCCATAGTTATTAGCTAGATGACTTATTCTCTCTCTTTGGATCTCAATACAAAGTTCTCCTCGATCTTCTTGGATATCTATTCGATGTAATTCTTTTTGCAGTATGTTTGTCGAGATCCGATGAATTATGGGTTTATGATCAAGATTATTTATGAATAATATTTGAATCTCCTCTGAATTCTTTTATGTATGATTTGTTATCTTTGCAAGTCTCTTCGAATTATCAGTTTGGTTTGGCCTACTAGATTGATCTTTCTTGCAATGGGAGAAGTGCTTAGCTTTGGGTTCAGTCTTGTAGTGTCCTTTCCCAGTAACAGCAAGGGCAGCAAGGCACGTATTGTATTGTTGCCATCAAGGATAAAAATATGGGGTTTATATCATATTGCTTGAGTTTATCCCTCTACATCATGTCATCTTGCCTAATGTGTTACTCTGTTCTTATGAACTTAACTGTAGAGTAATAGTAGTAGATGCAGAATCATTTCGATCTACTTGTCGCGGATGTGAAGCCTATATACATGATCATGCCTAGATATTCTCATAACTATGCACTTTTCTATCAATCGCTCGACAGTAATTTGTTCACTCACCGTAACACTTATGCTAACTTGAGAGAAGCCACTAGTGAAACCTATGGCCCCCGGGTCTATTTTCCATCAAATAAGTTTCCGATCTGTTTTATCTTGCAATCTTCACTTTTCAATCTATATCATAAAAATACTAAAAATATTTATCTTATTATCTTTATCAGATCTCACTTTTGCAAGTGGCCGTGAAGGGATTGACAACCCCTTTATCGCGTTGGTTGCAAGGTTCTTATTTGTTTGTGCAGGTACGAGGGATTTGAGTGTAGCCTCCTACTGGATTGATACCTTGGTTCTAAAAAACTGAGGTAAATACTTACGCTACTTTGCTTCATTACCCTTTCCTCTTCAAGGAAAACCAACGCATGCTCAAGAGGTAGCAAGAAGGATTTCTGGCGCCGTTGCCGGGGAGTCTACGCACAAGTCAAGACATACCAAGTACCCATCACAAACTCTTATCCCTCGCATTACACTATTTGCCATTTGCCTCTCATTTTCCTCTCCCCCACTTCACCCTTGCCATTTTATTCGCCCTCTTTTTCCCGTTCGCCTCTTTTTTGCTTGTTTCTTGTGTGCTCGTGTGTTAGAACGTTTATTTCGCCGTCATGGCTAGCTCTTTCTCCCTTCCTTCGTCTCCCAATTTTGAAGTCCTCCACTTCAAACAAAGACAAGGATAAAACTTAAAAGAAGATTGGTATAGGATGATAGAATCCTATCGTAGTTGCACTATAGAGGGAGATTTCAAGATTTTACTTCGCAATTTTTATGTTGGGCTAACCATATCCCATAGACAACTCCTTGATTTTGCCGCCAAAGGGAATTTTATTGAAATTGATCCTGGTATTGCTTATGAAAATATAGAGGGGATAGTAGGAGTACTTCCCCCACAAAAGGGACCACCCCTTACTCAAGAAGGAACCCAAATCTTAGAGAAATTATGTGAATTGCAAAAATCTTTTGAACCTCTTAAAAATGTTGGTGGGAATCTCAACCGCATGAATACATTGATTACACTTTGCAATAAGCGGTTGGATGCTCTAGATCTAAGGATCTCCGAGAATGAAGGAAAATGCAAGGAACCTCCTAGATCCGAGCATAACTCCATTAAAAAGATAAATATCAAAGATGGCAATACTTAGATCTATTCTCGCTTTTATGCCTAGCTAGGGGCGTTAAACGATAGCGCTTGTTGGGAGGCAACCCATTTTTTTTGTTCTTTGCTTATTGTTCCTGTTTAGTAATAAATAATTCATCTAGCCTCTGGTTAGATGTGGTTTTATGTTTTAATTAGTGTTTGTGCCAAGTAAAACCTATAGGATCTTCTTGGGTGATAGTTAATTTGATCTTGCTGAAAAACAGAAACTTTTGCACGCACGAGAATAATTTTCATAAATCACAGAAACGTGATTTCAGTTGATTCTTTTTTCATAAGATAAATAAACAAATTTTCTAGGACTTCCTATTTTGGTAGAATTTTTGGGGTTCCATAAGTATTTTAAAGTTACAGATTGCTACAGACTATTCTGTTTTTGACAGATTCTGTTTTTCGTGTGTTGTTTGCTTATTTTGACGAATCTATGGCTAGTATCGGGGGGTATGAACCATAGAGAAGTTGGAATACAGTAGTAAAACACCAATATAAATAAAGAATGAGTTCATTACAGTACCTTAAAGTGGTGGTTTGTTTTATTTCGCTAACGGAGCTCATGAGATTTTCTGTTGAGTTTTGTGTTGTGAAGTTTTCAAGTTTTTGGGTAAAGATTTGATGGATTATGGAATAAGGAGTGGCAAGAGCCTAAGCTTGGGGATGACCAAGGCACCCCAAGGTAAAATTCAAGGACAACCAAAAGCCTAAGCTTGGGGATGCCCCGGAAGGCATCCCTCTTTAAATCTTAAATCCATCGGTAACTTTACTTGATGCTATATTTTTATTCACCACATGATATGTGTTTTGCTTGGAGCGTCTTGTATGATTTGAGTCTTTGCTTTTTAGTTTATCACAATCATCCTTGTTGTACACACCTTTTGGAGAGACACACATGAATCAAAATTTATTAAAATACTCTATGTGCTTCATTTATATCTATTCAGCTAGACAATTTTGCTCTAGTGCTTCACTTATACCTTTTTAGAGCACGGTGGTGGTTTTATATTGTAGAAATTATTGATGTATCATGCTGCACTTATATTATTTTGAGAGTCTTTTAGAACATCATGGTAATTTGCTTTGGTTATAAATTAGTCCTAATATGATGGGCATCCAAGTTGGGTAAAATAAAAACTTTCATATGGAGTGCATTAAACACTATGATAAATTTGATACTTGATAATTGTTTTGAGATATAAAGGTGGTAATGTTAGAGTCATGCTAGTTGGGTAATTATGAAATTGAGAAATACTTGTGTTAAAGTTGTCAAGTCTTGTAGCATGCACGTATGGTGAACGTTGTGTGACAAATTTGAAGCATGGGGTGTTCTTTGATTGCCTTCCTTATGAGTGGAGGTCGGGATCACACGATGGTTCACTCCTACCAACCCTTCCCCTAGGAGCATGCGTAGTAGTACTTTGCTTCAAGGGCTAATAAACTTTTGCAATAAGTATATGAGTTCTTTATGACTAATGTGAGTCCATGGATTATACGCACTCTTCCCCTTCCGCAATTTGCTAGCCTCTACGGTACCGTGCATTGCCCTTTCTCACCTTGAGAGTTGGTGCAAACTTCGCCGGTGCATCCAAACCCCGTGATACGATACGCTCTATCACACATAAACCTCCTTCTATCTTCCTCAAAACAGCCACCATACCTACCTATTATGGCATTTCCATAGCCATTCCGAGATATATTGCCATGCAACTTTCCACCGTTCCGTTTATTATGACACGATCCATCATTTTCATATTGCTTTGCATGATCATGTAGTTGACATCGATTTTTTGGCAAAGCCACCTTTATAATTCTTTCATACTGTTCGCTCTTGATTCATTGCATATCCCGGTACACCGCCGGAGGCATTCACATAGAGTCATATTTTGTCCTAAGTATTGAGTTGTAATTCTTGAGTTGTAAATAAATAGAAGTGTGATGATTTCCATTATTAGAGCATTGTCCCATGTGAGGAAAGGATGATGGAGACTATGATTCCCCCACAAGTCGGGATGAGACTCCGGACGAAATAAAAAAAAGGATAGAAAAAAAGAGGCCAAAGAAGCCCAAATAAAAAATGAGAGAAAAAGAGAGAAGGGACAATGTTACTATCCTTTTTCCACACTTGTGCTTTGAAATAGCACCATGATCTTCATTATAGAGAGTTTCTTTGTCACTTTCATATACTAGTGGGAATTTTTCATTATAGAACTTGGCTTGTATATTCCAATGATGGGCTTCCTCAAAATTCTCTAGGTCTTCGTGAGCAGGCAAGTTCGATGCACACCCACTTAGTTTATTTTTTATGAGCTTTCATACATTTATAGCTCTAGTATATCCGTTGCATGGCAATCCCTACTCCTCGTATTGACATCAATTGATGGGCATCTCCATAGCCCGTTGATTAGCTGTGTCAATGTGAGACTTTCTCCTTTTTTGTTTTCTCACATAATCCCTATCATCATACTCTACTCCACCCGTAGTGCTATGTCCATGGCTTATGCTCATGTATTGCGTGAGGGTTGAAAAGGCTGAAGCGTGTTAAAAAGTATGAACCAATTGCTTGGCTAAATTCGGGGTTGTGCATGACGGGAGCATTTTGTGTGACGAAAATGAAGCATGGCCAAACTATATGATTTTGTTGGGATAAGCTTTCTTTGGCTATGCTATTTTGATAAGACATAAACTGCTTGGTTAGCATGCTTGAAGTATTACTATTTTTATGTCAATATTAAACTTTTGTCTTGAATCTTTCGGATCTGAACATTCATGCCACAATAAAGAAAATTACATTGAGAATTATGCTAGGTAGCATTCCACATCAAAAATTCTATTTTTATCATTTACCTACTCGAGGACGAGGAGGAATTAAGCTTGGGGGTGCTTAATATGTCTCCAATGTATCTATAATTTTTTATTGTTCCATGCTATTATATTATCTGTTTTGGATGTTTAATGGGCTTAATTATGCACTTTTATCCTATTTTTGGGACTAACCTATTAACCGGAGGCCCAGTCCAAATTGCTGTTTTTCACCTATTTCGGTGTTTCACAGAAAAGGAATATCAAATGGAGTCCAAATGGAATGAAACCTTCGGGAGAGTCGTTTCTGGAACAAACGCAATCCAGGAGACTTGGAGTGGACGTCAAGGAAGCAACAAGGCGGCCACGAGGCAGGAGGGCGTGCCCAGTGGGTAGGCGCGCCCCCACCCTCATGGGCCCCTCGTGGCTCCCCTAACCGACTTCTTTCGCCTATATATACTCATATACCCTGAAAACATTCGAGAGCACCACGAAACCCTATTTCCACTGCCGCAACCTTCTGTACCCGTGAGATCCCATCTTGGGGCCTTTTTCGGCACTCCGCCAGAGGGGGAATCGATCATGGAGGGCTTCTACATCAACACCATAGCCTCTCCGATGAAGTGTGAGTAGTTTACCTCAGACCTTCGGGTCCATAGTTATTAGCTAGATGGCTTCTTCTCTCTCTTTAAATCTCAATACAAAGTTCTCCTCAATTTCTTGGAGATCTATTTGATGTAATTCTTTTTGCGGTGTGTTTGTCGAGACCCGATGAATTGTGGGTTTATGATTAAGATTATCTATGAATAATATTTGAATCTCCTTTGAATTCTTTTATGTATGATTTGTTATCTTTGGAAGTCTCTTCGAATTATCAGTTTGGTTTGGCCTACTAGATTAATCTTTCTTGCAATGGGAGAAGTGCTTAGCTTTGGGTTCAATCTTGCGGTGTCCTTTCCCAGTGACAGCAGGGGCAGCAAGGCATATATTGTATTGTTGCCATCGAGGATAAAAAGATGGGGTTTATATCATATTGCTTGAGTTTATCCCTCTACATCATTTCATCTTGCCTAATACGTTACTCTATTCTTATGAACTTAATTGTGGAGTAATAGTAGTAGATGCAGAATCGTTTCAATTTACTTGTCGCGGATGTGATGCCTATATACATGATCATGCCTAGATATTCTCATAACTATGCACTTTTCTATCAATTGCTCGACAGTAATTTGTTCACCCACCGTAATACCTATGCTATCGTGACAGAAGCCACTAGTGAAACCTATGGCCCCCGGGTCTATTTTCCATCATATAAGTTTCCGATCTATTTTATCTTGCAATCTTTACTTTTGAATCTATATCATAAAAATACTAAAAATATTTATCTTATTATCTTTATCATATCTCACTTTTGCAGGTGGCCGTGAAGGGATTGACAACCCCTTTTATCGCGTTGGTTACAAGGTTCTTATTTGTTTGTGCAAGTACGAGGGATTTGAGTGTAGCCTCCTACTGGATTGATACCTTGGTTCTCAAAAACTGAGAGAAATACTTACGCTACTTTGCTGAATCACCCTTTCCTCTTCAAGGGAAAACCAACTCATGCTCAAGAGGTAGCACCAACGCCAACAACAGGAAGAGCAAGAACATCGATGCCAACAAGAGCAAATGCAAGAACGGCAATGCCAACACCAAGATGCGCAAGATGCTGCCGTCCAATGTCAAGAACAACAACGAGGTGAAGCTCAAGCACTTGAGGCGCAACGTACCCTCCGAGACACAAGTCGTGCCATCGCCACACGCAACCGACATACTCGTGAAGAAGATGAAGCACTTCATGATGAAGTTCAAGAAAGAAGATATCAATCAAGACTGCATAGAGAAGCTCCCCAAGCTCGCCCACAAGAGTGGCAAGAGCAACAAGCTCGACAAGAACCACAAGTTCAGCTAGGGCAACAAAACAATGAGAATCCTCCATGCCAAGAGCAACTTAAGGTTGATAATCCTCCATGTCAAGAATTCCATCACAATAGGCAAGCGCACAATGAAGAGCATCGCTATGGCAAGCTCAAGTTCAACATGCCAAAGTTTTTTGGAAGCATCGATCCTGAAGACTATCTCTTATGGGCATTGAAAATTCACAAGATCTTTCGCTTACACAACTATGATGGGGAAAAGAAGATCGCCATGGCATCGCTTGAGTTCCAAGATTACGTCCTTATTTGGTGGGAGCAAGTCATCGAGAGACGAGAAGCAAAAGGCGAACCACCAATCACAACATGGAACCAAATGAAGGATGTCATGAGAGCACGCTTCGTGCCAACACACTATAGCCGCGACTTATTCAAGAATTTGCAACTCCTCAAGCAAGGCACCAAGTCCGTTGAAGAGTATTACAAGGAAATGGAGATTGCCATGATTCAAGCCAATATCACGGAAGATGAAGAACAAATGATGGCACATTTCTTGAATGGACTCAACCATCCTATCAAGAAGATTGTGGATTTCCAACCATACATGAACCTTCTCGACTAGTGCACCAAGCCACCAAGGCAGAGCGACAAGTACAAGAGGACTACAAGGACTCCAAGTACACTTCCAAGAACTACGGCTCCTGCACTCAACCTCAAGCGACTTCGGCGCCTCCTACTTCGACCAAACCTTTCCAAAGCACTGGCGACAAGTCAACTTACAAGACTTTGACATCATCAAGTCGTCCTCCTACTATGAGCAACTTCAAGCTGAGAGCTTCATCATCTACAACTCCTACCGACGATACCTCCAAGTCGAGCTCCATAAACTGCTTCAAATGTGAAGGACGAGGCCACAAGTCCTATGAGTGTCAAACAAGACGAACCATTATCAGCAACGACGATAGCACCTATGACTCTATGAGTGATGAAGAAAATGGAAGACCTTGAGCACGTGGCCATGCATCGTCAAGTGAATGCGGATGAAGACAATCAAGTCTTTTGCGACAATGATCCGAGCCCCGCTCTCGTTGTCTCCAAGGTCTTGACGCTTCAACACCAACAAGACGAGGACCAATGTTGCCACATCTTCCACACAAAAGTCGACATCAATGGACGTTCCGTCAAGGTCATCATCGACGGAGGAAGTTGCCACAACTTGGCAAGTGAAGAGTTATGCGACAAGCTCCAATTGGTCAAGATGAAGCACCCTCGCCCATACAAGGTACAATGGCTTAGTGACACTAGCACCATTCGAGTCGACCACACCATGCAAGTATCGTTCAAGATTAGCGCCTATGAGGATACCTTGGAATGTGATGTGGTACATATGTCCGTTTGCCACCTACTTCTTGGACGGCCATGGCAATTCGACCATGGCGTCATCCACAATGGACGTACCAATCACTATAGCTTCAAGATGAAGGGCAAGGAGTTTGTGCTACGACCTATGTCGCCAAGTCAAGTGGTCGCCGACAAGCAAGCATCCAGCCATCATGGAGAGAAGTGAGAGAGTGACCCACCAAAAGGAGAGTGAGAGCCACAAGCCTAAAATGAGTGCCTCCACGATGAATGAGAAGAAGCATCTAGTGCTATTCGCCACCAAAAGTGAGATGAGAGAAGTGTGTGAGAACCCTTCAAGTGCCATGCACTATGTCCTATTATGCAAGGACAACGCAACTACTACTAACACACCTCACCATCTACCTATAGTGTTGTCTTCTCTATTGCAGGAATTCCAAGATGTATTCCCTGATGAGCTACCTCCGGGTCTACATCCTCTTCGAGGCATCGAACATCTCATCGACCTCATCCCTGGAGCACCTCTTCCTAACAAAGCACCCTACCGAGTCAACCCCGAAGAAACCAAGGAGATCCAACGGCAAGTACAACAACTCATCGAAAATGGCCATGTACAAGAAAGCTTGAGCTCATGTGCCGTTCCGTAATCCTTGTTCCCAAGTAAGGTGGTACCTATCGCATGTGTTCCGATTGTCGTCCCATCAATGCTATCACCGTTAGATATCGTCATCCCGTTCCACGCTTAGATGATATGCTAGATGAGCTTAGCGGAGCCACAATTTTCTCTAAGATCGATCTTAAAAGTGGCTATTACCAAATCCGCATACAAGAGGGTGATGAATGGAAAACTGCATTTAAGACAAAATTTGGCTTATATGAATGGCTTGTTATGCCAATGGGCTTATCCGAAGCACCCGGTACTTTCATGTGCATCATGCACTTTGTCCTTCGACCCTACATTGGTGTATTTGTCGTAGCCTACTTTGATGACATACTTGTCTTTAGCAAGTCCCTAAAAGATCATGTGATACATCTAAGAACCGTTTTGCAAACTCTTCGCAAAGAGATACTCTATGCTAACATGGAGAATGAAAATTTGGTGTTGGCAAGCTTGTCTTCCTAGCATTTGTTGTGTCTTCCAAGGGCGTGCATGTAGACGAAACCAAGATCGAGGCTATTAAAACTTGGCCCCAACCCACAAATGTGCAACAAGTGCGTAGCTTTCTTGGCCTAGCTAGATTTTATCATCGCTTTGTGAAGGATTTTAGAACCTTCGCTTTACCTTTGCATGCCTTGAGCAAGAAGAACGCACCTTTTGTTTGGGGACCATTACAAGATACCGCGTTCAATGAGCTTAAAAATTTATTTACACATGCCCCTTTGCTTGCTTTACCAAACTTCGATAAACCTTTTGAGGTACATTGTGATGCTAGCGGTATTGGCATATAGGAGGTGTGTTGATGCAAAAGAAGCGCCCCATAGTATATTTTAGTGAAAAACTTTCCGGAGCGCAACTTAACTACCCCATCTATGACAAAGAGCTATATGCTTTAGTAAGAGTCTTGCATGTTTGGCAGCATTATCTCCGCCCTAATGAGTTCATTCTTCACACGGATCATGAAACACTTAAGTATCTTAAGGGTCAAACTACATTGAACAAGCGTCATGCTAAGTCGAGAGGATTCATTGAGTCATCAAGTATATAAAAGGCAAAGAGAATGTTGTGGCGGATGCGCTTTCCCGTAGATGCATGCTTGTTACCCAACTTGAATTGAATGTCATTGGCTTTGAGCACATAAAAGACTTGTATGCACATGATCCTACTTTTGTTATTCCATATGCCAAATGTTTAACGCATACATCTTGGGAACAATACTATATCAAGGATGATTATCTAATGAGAGCTAACAAACTTTGTATTCCTGAGTCTTCTCTTCATTTTTTACTTTTGCAACAAGCTCATGGAGGAGGACTTATGGGTCACTTTGGACATGACAATACATTTTCCACGCTCTTCAAGAACTACTTTTGGCCCAAGATGTTCCACGACGTCTCACGCTTCACCAACCGATGCTCCACATGTCGCAAAGCTAAGTCTAAAGCTCAATCCCATGGTCTCTATATGCCACTTCCTATTCCGTACCACCCATGGGAAGATATTAGTATGGACTTTGTGCTTGGTTTTCCTAGAACTAGAAATGGCAAAGATTCCGTGTTTGTTGTTGTGGACCATTTCTCTAAGATGGCACATTTTATTCCATGCAACAAGATAGACGATGCTTCACATGTTGCCAATCTCTTTTGTAGGGAAATCTTGCGTCTACATGGAGTGCCCAAGACTATCGTGTCATACCGCGACGTCAAGTTCCTTAGCTACTTTTGGAAGACACTATACGCCAAGCCTGGAATCAAGCTCTTGTTCTCTTCGGCCTACCATCCTCAAACCGACGGCCAAACGGAGGTCACAAACCGGACGCTATCTACTCTCCTACGCGTTTTGATCAAGAAGAACATCAAGGAGTGGGAGGAGTGCTTACCCATCGCCGAGTACTCCTACAACCATGCAAGACATAAGGCTATCGATAAGTCCCCATTTGAGGTCATCTACGGCTTCAACAAGTTGTCCCCATTGGACATTCTACCGCTACCACTACAAGAGCGCATCAACATGGACGCAAGTGCCCGAGCAAGCTATCTCAAGAAGATGCACGAAGATACAAGGCACACCATCGAGTGTCAAGTCTAACATCTTGCGTCCAAGATCAACGTCAACAAGCACCCCATGGTATTCCACATTGGAGATCTTGTGTGGCTATACCTTCGCAAGGAACGCTTCCCCAACGAATGCAAGTCCAAGCTTCTACGACGAGCCGACGGGCCCTTCAAGGTGCTCGCACGATACAACAACAATGCATACAAGATCGACATCCCACGCAACAAGTAATCTATGAGCGACATCTTCAATGTCAAGAATCTCTCTCCCTACCATGGTGATGAGGCTTTTGATCCGAGGTCAGATCTCTCCCAAGGGGGGAGATGATGCGGAGCATCCTATGGTCATCCCCATGGACCCATCTCCCCAAAGGCCAAGAGGACCGATGACACAATCACACGCAAGAGCAACCGAAACCGAGGTGACATCTCTCCTTAATGACCTCACATTTGATGCTTATGAGACATGGCTACTACCTAAAGCGGAGACTCTATGCATGATCAAGTATCAAGAGGACGGGCATGAAGATGCTACGCCAAGTGGACAAGACGGTGAGGATACCGAGCCAAAGGACCAAGAAAAGAAGTTGCCAGAAGTTAATAGCCAACGGATGACCAAGCCACGTCAAACGTCCGACGCCTGGGAGATCCTACAGCCCGAAGGCCCAACCATCAAAGTCTACAGCGGTCGGATGTCCGACGCCTACCGGACGACCGACAACCTATAGTGCCCGAACACCCGTCCGCCACTGGACGACCAACACCGGTGGATCAGAGCCAAAACGCCAAAAGTCCGAGACCAACAGGATGACCGACGCACCAGATGTCCGACCTCGACCGGAAATCCGACAGATGCCCATCCGAGCCAAAACGTCGGAAGTCCGACACTTACCGGACGTCCGGACTCCCGCGAGACACCGGACGACCGGTAACTGTCGGACGTCCGACACCTGTCTGTGCACAGCATGTTGGGCCGAGGCCCATATGTGTACCCCTTTGCCCCTGTAAACTATATATACTACTCCACCTCCACTTTTCTAGGGTTAGCATTGGTTTAGCTCATTTCAGAGATAGAGCTTTGCTCATCCACTTGATACTTTCTCCATCGGAGACCGCAGCCTCTACGGAGAAGATCCCCCAAGTGGATTCAAGACCCCTCACAAGAAGACCCCTCAAGACCTCCTCACGGAGAATAACTACCACCTCTTGTATCGTCCTTTGTTGCGTTTGGATCTTGTATCACTCTTTATGTTCATGGATCTAGCACATGTGTGATTGTTCTCGTTGATTTGAGTGTTTCCGCTCGTGTTTCTCCATGTGTGTTCATCGTGCTCTTCATAGGAATCCCTCCGAATCATGAAAGATCAGCCCTAGGGTTTCCACCCTACATCAGAATATGCCACCACCACTTCATAATCAGGCACTTGTTCATGATCCCAGTATTAACAGTGCCTAGCCCCCCAAGGCTTTTGGGCTTGCACATGATTTTCGACTTAACCATCTGATATCTCTTCCTGTTTTCAATGTTGCTCCAGTAGAAATTGCTACGATCTCTACCTAAGCTAGTATGATTGTTGTCGTACAAGCGATAAAAACCATTGATGAAAGTAGGAAAGCTTGACAAACTCCAATTCATCAGAGTTACTTTGCCAACGGAGAATTGTTGGCGGCCACGTGAGGGAGCAACCCTAGGGCCCACTTTAACTTTGAAAGGTTTGAAATCAGCCGCGAGAAGTTTCATGTGGGAAATAGTCACACCAATATAGGTGGTAGGGCCGATGTCGGTGTCAAAACCGGCGGATCTCGGGTAGGGGGTCCCGAACTATGCGTCTAGGCGGATGGTAACAGGAAACAAGGGACACGATGTTTTTACCCAGGTTCGGGCCCTCTCGATGGAGGTAAAACCCTACTCCTGCTTGATTGATATTGATGATATGGGTAGTACAAGAGTGGATCTACCACGAGATCAAGGAGGCTAAACCCTAGAAGCTAGCCTATGGGATGATTGTTGTAATGGTTGTTCGTCCTACGGACTAAAACCCTCCGGTTTATATAGACACCGGAGAGGGCTAGGGTTACACAGAGTCGGTTACAATGGTAGGAGATCTACATATCCGTATCGCCAAGGTTGCCTTCCACGCCAAGGAAAGTCCCATCCGGACACGGGACGAAGTCTTCAATCTTGTATCTTCATAGTCTTGGAGTCCGGCCGATGATGATAGTCCGGCTATCCAGACACCCCCTAGTCCAGGACTCCCTCAGTAGCCCCTGAACCAGGCTTCAATGACGATGAGTTCGGCATGCATATTGTTTGGCATTGCAAGGCGGGTTCCTCCTCCGAATAATTCATAGAAGATTGTGAACACCAGGATAGTGTCCGGCTCTGCAAAATAAATCCCACATTCCACCGTAGAGAGAATAATATGTACATAAGTTCAATCTGCTGACGTATTTTGTGGCATGAAGTCACACCACCACCAAGCCCTCACTTGAATTGTTTTTTATTATACCACCTCAGCGCGTTTAGCGAAGCGGTTTCCTTGGCACGTCTTGTCGAAGCAGAGATCATGTTCCCCTTATTCCGGGATTCTCATCAATACGGACGTGGGTAACCCAACCGCGCCATTGATGGTGGCGCTTGGGAGATAAGCGAGTTTTACCAGGACGGTGGGGACGCATAGTCTTCGTCCGCCCATATATAAGGGGATAAGGATCCACCTTTTTTACCTACGCCTTCTTCCTCCTTTGCTTATCCATCTCCGCGCACTCGAGCTCCAGCGCCCAAGCTCGCACATCTCGCCTCAACCTTCTCCAGCCATGTCCGGAGCGGGAGGCAAGTGGATGGTCTCCTCCGTCATGGAGGGGCACATCAAAAAGCTGCGCGGCGCCGGATACCTATCCAGCGACATCACGCACCGGCTGCCCGACAAGGGGCAGATCATCCCCACCCCCAGGCCCCATGAGAGGGTCGTATTCCTTCCCCACTTCCTCCGCGAGCTGGGTTTCCCACTTCATCCCTTCATCCGGGGGATCATGTACTACTACGGCCTGGACTTCCACGATCTGGCGCCAAACTTCTGAAGGAAATATGCCCTAGAGGCAATAATAAAGTTATTATTTATTTCCTTATTTCATGATAAATGTTTATCATTCATGCTAGAATTGTATTAACCGGAAACATGATACATGTGTGAATGCATAGACAAAACAAGATGTCACTAGTATGCCTCTACTAGACTAGCTTGTTAATCAAAGATGGTTATGTTTCCTAACCATGAACAAAGGAGTTGTTATTTGATTAATGAGGTCACATCATTAGTAGAATGATCTGATTGACATGACCCATTCCTTAGCTTAGCACACGATCGTTTAGTATGTTGCTCTGCTTTTATCCATGACATATACATGTTCTGTAACTATGAGATTATGCAACTCCGTTTACGGAGGAACACTTTGGTGCTACCAAACGTCACAACGTAACTGGGTGATTATAAAGGAGTACTACAGGTGTCTCCAAAGGCAGATGTTGGGTTGGCGTATTTCGAGATTAGGTTTTGTCACTCCGATAGTCGGAGAGGTATCTCTGGGCCCTCTCGGTAATGCACATCACTGAAGCCTTGCAAGCACTACAACTAATGAGTTAGTTGTGAGATGATGTATTACGGAGCGAGTAAAGAGACTTGCGTAATGAGATTGAACTAGGTATTGGATACCGACGATCGAATCTCGGGCAAGTAACATACCGATGACAAAGGGAACAACGTATGTTGTTATGCGGTCTGACCGACAAAGATCTTCGAAGAATATGTAGGAACCAATATGGGCATCCAGGTCCGCTGTTGGTTATTGACCATGAATAGTTCTAGGTCATGTCTACATTGTTCTCGAACCGTAGGGTCCGCACGCTTAAGGTTTCGATGGCGGTTATTATGAGTTTATGTATTTTGATGTACCGAAGGAGTTCGAGTCCCGGATGTGATCACGGACATGACGAGGAGTCTCGGAATGGTCGAGACATAAAGATTGATATATTGGAAGCCTATGTTTGGAGTTGGAATGGTTCCGTAAAGCGGAAATTCTCGAGTACCGGAGGTTACGGAACCCCCGGAAGTAAATGGGCCTCGATGGGCCTTAGTGGAAAGGAGAAGGGCAGCCCTAGGAGGGCGCGCCCCCCCTTCCCTAGTCCTACTAGGACTAGGAGAAGGGGCCGCCCCTCTCTCTTTCCCCCTCAGGAATCCTAGTCCAACTAGGATTGGGGGAATCCTACTCCCTGAGGAGTAGGACTCCCATGCAGCGCCTCCCTTGGCCGCCGCCCCTCCCCCTTGCTCCTTTATATCTGGGGCAGGGGGCACCTTGGAACACACAAGTTGATCGTGAGATCGTTCCTTAGCCGTGTCGGTGCCCCCTCCACCATATTCCACCTCGGTTATACCGTCGCGAAGCTTAGGCGAAGCCTGCGCCGTGAAACATCAAGATCGTCACCACGCCGTCATCTTGTGGAACTCTCCTCGACACTCGGCTGGATCGAGTCTGAGGGCGTCATCGAGCTGTCGTGTGTCAAGAACTCGGGGCGTCGGAGTAACGGCGCGGGATCGGTCGGATCGCGAGGAGAACGTCGACTACTTCCTCTACGTTGTGATCGCTTCGCCGGGTCTACAAGGGTATGTGGACAACACTCTCTCCTCTCGTTATACATCACCATGATCTTGCGTGTGCGAGGGAAAATTTTGAAATTACTCGTTCCCCAACAGTGGCATCCGAGCCTAGGTTTTTCTATGGTTTGATGTTTTGCACGAGTAGAACACAAGTGAGTTGTGGGCGATACAAGTCATACTACCTACCAGCATGTCATACTTTGGTTCAGCGGTATTGTGAGATGAAGCGCCCGGACCGACATTACAGCAGACGCTTACGCGAGACTGGTTTCACCGCCACGAGCACTCGTTGCTTAAAGGTGACTGGTGGGTGTCTGTCTCTCTCACTTTAGTTGAACGAGTGTGGCTACGCCCGGTCCTTGAGAAGGTTAAACGGAGTCTATTTGTGAAATATCGTTGTGGTTTTGATGCGTAGGTGAGACTAGTTCTTGCTTAAGCCCGTAGCAGCCACGTAAAATTTGCAACAACAAAGTAGAGGACGTCTAACTTGTTTTTGCAGGGCATGTTGTGATGTGATATGGTCAAGACGTGATGCTATATTTTATTGTATGAGATGATCATGTTTTGTAACCGAAGTTATCGGCAACTGGCAGGAGCCATATGGTTGTCGCTTTATTGTATGCAATGCAATCGCCCTGTAATGCTTTACTTTATCACTAAGCGGTAGCGATAGTCGTAGTAGCATAAGTTTGGCGAGGCGACAACGATGCTGCGATGGAGATCAAGGTGTCGCGCGGTGGCGATGGTGATCATGGTGGTGCAACAAGATGGAGATCATGAAGCACAAGATGATGATGACCATATCATATCACTTATATTGATTTGCATGTGATGTTTATCCTTTTATGCATCTTATCTTGCTTTGATTGACGGTAGCATTATAAGATGATCTCTCACTAAATTATCAAGAAGTGTTCTCCCGGGTATGCACGTTGCCAAAGTTCGTCGTGCCCGGACACCACGTGATGATCGGGTGTGATAAGCTCTACGTCCATCTACAGCGGGTGCAAGCCAGTTTTGCACGCAGAATACTCGGGTTATACTTGACGAGCCTAGCATATGCAGATATGGCCTCGGAACACGGAGACCGAAAGGTCGGCGTGAATCATATAGTAGATATGATCAACATAAGATGTTCACCATTGAAAACTACTCCATTTCACGTGATGATCGGTTATGGTTTAGTTGATTTGGATCACGTGATCACTTGGATGACTAGAGATGTCTTTCTAAGTGGGAGTTCTTAAGTAATATGATTAATTGAACTTAAATTTATCATGAACTTAGTACTGATAGTATCTTGCTTGTTTATGTTTGATTGTAGATAGATGGCTCGTCTTTGTTGTTCCGTTGAATTTTAATGCGTTCCTTGAAAGCAAAGTTGAAAGATGATGGTAGCAATTACACGGACTGGGTCCGTAACTTGAGGATCATCCTCATTGCTGCACGTAAGAGCTACGTCTGGATGCACCGCTAGGTGCAGACCTCTTGCTAATGCAAGCTGCAGATGTTATGAGCGTCTGGCGAGCAAAGTCGACGACTACTCTATAGTTCGAGTGTGCCATGCTTTACGGCTTAGAACCGGGACTTCAACGACGTTTTGAGCGTCATGGAGCATATGAGATGTTCCAGAGTTGAAGTTGATATTCAAAAGAATGCCCGGATTGAGAGATATGAAGTCTCCAATAAGTTCTATAGCTGCAAGATGGAGGAGAATAGTTACATTAGTGAGCATATACTCGTAATGTCCGGGTACTACAATCACTTGACACAATTGGGAGTTAATCTTCCGGATGATTGTGTCATTGATGAATTCTTCAATCACGCCACCAAGCTACAAAGGCTTCGTGATGAACTATAATATGCAAGGGTTAGTAAAGACTATACGAGCTCTTCGCAATGCTAAAGGTCATGGAGGTAGAAATCAGAAGGAGCATCAAGTGTTGATGGTCAATAAGACCACTAGTTTCAAGAAGAAAGGCAAAGGGAAGAAGAAGGAATCTCAAGAAGAACAGCAAGCAAGTTCTGCTCGGGAGAAGAAACCCAAGTCTGGCCCTAAACCTGAAGCGGAGTGCTTCTACCGCAAGCGATGGTCTTTGAAGCGGAACTGCCCCAAGTATTTGGCGGATAAGAAGGATGGCAAGGTGAACAAAGGTATATGTGATATACATGTTATTGATGTGTACCTTACTAGAGCTCGTAGTAGCACTGGTATTTGATCTGGTTCATTGCTAATATTTGCAACTCAAAGCAGGACTACTGATTGCGAACTCGGCAAAGGACGAGGTGACGATGCGCGTGGGAAATGGTTCCAAAGTCGATGTGATCATGGTCGGCACGCTACCTCTACATCTACCTTCGGGATTAGTTTTAGACCTAAATAATTGTTATTTGGTGCTGCGTTGAGCATGAACATTATATCTGGATCTTGTTTGATGCGAGACGGTTATTCATTTAAATCGAGAGAATAATGGTTGTTCTATTTATATGAGTAATATCTTTTATGGTCATGCACCCTTGAGGAATGGTCTATTTTGATGAATCTCGATAGTAGTGATACACATATTCATAATGTTGAAACCAAAAGATGCAGAGTTGATAATGATAGTGCAACTTATTTGTGGCATTGCCGTTTAGGTCATATCGGTGTAAAGCGCATGAAGAAACTCCATCTTGATGGACTTTTGGAGTCACTTGATTATGAATCACTTGGCACTTATGAACCGTGCCTCATGGGCAAGATGACTAGAACACCGTTCTCGGTACTATGGAGAGAGCAACAGATTTGTTGGAAATCATACATACTGTATGTATGTGGTCCGATGAATATTGAGGCTCGTGGCGGATATCGTTATTTTCTCACCTTCACAGATGACTTAAGCAGATATGGGTATATCTACTTAATGAAACATAAGTCTGAAACGTTTGAAAAGTTCAAAGAATTTCAGAGTGAAGTTGAAAATCATCGTAACAAGAAAATTAAGTTTCTACGATCGATCGTGGAGGTGAATATTTGAGTTCTGAGTTTGGTCTACATTTGAAACAATGCGGAATAGTTTAGCAACTCACGCCACCCGAACACCACAGCGTAATGGTGTGTCCGAACGTCAGAATCGCACTTTACTAGATATGGTGCGATCTATGATGTCTCTTACAGATTTACCGCTATCGTTTTGGGGTTATGCTCTAGAGACAGCCGCATTCACACTGAATAGAACACCGTCGAAATCCGTTGAGGCGACACCTTATGAACTGTGGTTTAGCAAGAAACCAAAGTTGTCGTTTCTTAAAGTTTGGGGATGCGATGCTTATGTGAAAAAGCTTCAACCCGATAAGCTCGAACCCAAATCGAGAAATGTGTCTTCATAGGATACCCAAAGGAGACAGTTGGGTACACCTTCTATCACAGATCCGAAGGCAAGACATTCGTTGCTAAGAATGGATCCTTTCTAGAGAAGGAGTTTCTCTCGAAAGAAGTGAGTGGGAGGAAAGTGGAACTTGATGAGGTAATAGTACCTTCTCCCTTACTTGAAAGTAGTTAAATCGCAGAAACCAGTTTCGAGACACCTACACCAAGTAATGAGGAAGTTGATGATGTTGATCATGAAACTTCAGATCAAGTTTCTGAGAACCTCGTAGATCAACCAGAGTAAGATCCGCACTGAGTGGTACGGTAATCCTGTTCGGAAGTCATGCTACTAGATCATGATGAACCCACGAACTATGAAGAAGCGATGGTGAGCCCAGATTCGCATAAAATGGCTTGAGGCCATGAAATCGAGATGGGATCCATGTATGAAAACAAAGTGTGGACTTTGGTTGACTTGCCCGAGGGTAGGCAAGCAATAGAAAACAAGTGGATCTTCAAGAAGAAGACCGACGACGGAAATGTTATCGTCTATAAAGCTCGACTTGTCGCAAAAGGTTTTCGACAAGTTCAAGGGTTGACTACGATGAGACCTTCTCACCGTAGCGATGCTTAAGTCCGTCCGAATCATGTTAGCAATTGCCGCATTTTATGATTATGAAATTTGGCAAATGGATGTAAAGACTGCATTCTGAATGGATTTACGGAAGAAGAGTTGTATATGATGCAACCGAAGGTTTTATCGATCCAAAGGAGCTAACAAAGTGTGCAAGCTCCAGCGATCCATATATGGACTGGTGCAAGCATCTCGGAGTTGGAATAAACGCTTTGATAGTGTGATCAAAGCATTTGGGTTTGTATGAGACTTTTGGAGAAGCCTCAGATTTACAAGAAAGTGAGTGGGAGCTCAGAGCATTTCGATATTATATGTAGATGACATATTGCTGATCGGAAATGATATAGAATTCTGGATAGCATAAAGGGATACTTGAATAAGAGTTTTTCAATGAAAGACCTCGGTGAAGCTGCTTACATATTGGGCATCAAGATCTATAGAGATAGATCAAGACGCTTAATTGGACTTTCACAAAGCACATACCTTGACAAAGTTTTGAAGAAGTTCAAAATGGATCAAGCAAAGAAAGGGTTCTTGCACGTGTTACAAGGTGTGAAGTTGAGTCGGACTCAATGCCCGACCACCGCAGAAGATAGAGAGAAAATGAAAGATGTTCCTATGCTTCAGCCATAGGCTCTATCATGTATGCAATGCTGTGTACCAGACCGATGTGTGCCTTGCTATAAGCCTAGCAGGAGGTACCAAAGTAATCCAGAGTGGATCATGGACAGCGGTCAAAAACATCTGAAATACCGAAAAGGACTAAGGATATGTTTCTCGAATATGGAGGTGACAAAGAGCTCATAAATGGCAGTTACGTTGATGCAAGCTTTGACACCGATCCGGACGATTCTAAATCGCAGACCGGATCGTATTTACACTAAGCGGAGGAGCTGTCGGTTGGTGCAGTTCTAAACAAAGCGTCGTGGCGGGATCTACATGTGAAGCGGAATACATAGCAGCTTCGGAAGCAGCTAATGAAGGAGTGCGGATGAAGGAGTTCATATCCGATCTAGGTGTCATACCTAGTGCATCGGGTCCAATGAAAATCTTCGTGACAATCTTGGAGCAATTGCCTTAGCAAAGGAATCCAGATTTCACAAGAGGACCAAGCACATCAAGAGACGCTTCAATTCCATCCGGACTTAGTCCGATGGAGACATAGAGATTTGCAAGATACATACGGATCTGAATGTTGCGCACCGTTGACTAAGCCTCTTCCACGAGCAAAACATGATCAGCACCAAGACTCCATGGGTGTTAGAATCATTCTTGTGTAATCTAGATTATTGACTCTAGTGCAAGTGGGAGATCAAGGAAATATGCCCTAGAGGCAATAATAAAGTTATTATTTATTTCCTTATTTCATGATAAATGTTTATCATTCATGCTAGAATTGTATTAACGGAAACATGATACATGTGTGAATGCATAGACAAAACAAGATGTCACTAGTATGCCTCTACTAGACTAGCTTGTTAATCAAAGATGGTTATGTTTCCTAACCATGAACAAAGGAGTTGTTATTTGATTAATGAGGTCACATCATTAGTAGAATGATCGATTGACATGACCCATTCCTTAGCTTAGCACACGATCGTTTAGTATGTTGCTACTGCTTTTATCCATGACATATACATGTTCTGTAACTATGAGATTATGCAACTCCGTTTACGGAGGAACACTTTGGTGCTACCAAACGTCACAACGAATCGGGTGATTATAAAGGAGTACTACAGGTGTCTCCAAAGGCAGATGTTGGGTTGGCGTATTTGAGATTAGGTTTTGTCACTCCGATAGTCGGAGAGGTATCTCTGGGCCCTCTCGGTAATGCACATCATGAAGCCTTGCAAGCACTACAACTAATGAGTTAGTTGTGAGATGATGTATTACGGAACGAGTAAAGAGACTTGCGGTAACGAGATTGAACTAGGTATTGGATACCGACGATCGAATCTCGGGCAAGTAACATACCGATGACAAAGGGAACAACGTATGTTGTTATGCGGTCTGACCGACAAAGATCTTCGTAGAATATGTAGGAACCAATATGGGCATCCAGGTCCGCTGTTGGTTATTGACCGTGAATAGTTCTAGGTCATGTCTACATTGTTCTCGAACCGTAGGGTCCGCACGCTTAAGGTTTCGATGGCGGTTATTATGAGTTTATGTATTTTGATGTACGAAGGAGTTCGAGTCCCGGATGTGATCACGGACATGACGAGGAGTCTCGGAATGGTCGAGACATAAAGATTGATATATTGGAAGCCTATGTTTGGAGTTCGAATGGTTCCGCTAAAACGGAATTTTCTGAGTACCGGAGGTTACGGAACCCCCGGAAGTAAATGGGCCTCGATGGGCCTTAGTGGAAAGGAGAAGGGCAGCCCTAGGAGGCGCGCGCCCCCCCTTCCCTAGTCCTACTAGGACTAGGAGAAGGGGCCGCCCCTCTCTCTTTCCCCTCCAGGAATCCTAGTCCAACTAGGATTGGGGAATCCTACTCCGAGAGGAGTAGGACTCCTGTATGCGCCTCCCTTGGCCGCCGCCCCCCCCCTTGCTCCTTTATATACGGGGCAGGGGGCACCTTGGAACACACAAGTTGATCGTGAGATCGTTCCTTAGCCGTGCGGTGCCCCTCCACCATATTCCACCTCGGTTATACCGTCGCTGAAGCTTAAGCGAAGCCCCGCGCCGTGAAACATCAAGATCGTCACCACGCCGTCATCTTGTGGAACTCTCCTCGACACTCGGCTGGATCGAGTACGAGGGACGTCATCGAGCTGTACGTGTGTCAAGAACTCGGGGCGCCGGAGTAACGGCGCGGGATCGGTCGGATCGCGAGGAGAACGTCGACTACTTCCTCTACGTTGTGATCGCTTCGCCGGGTCTACAAGGGTATGTGGACAACACTCTCCCCTCTCGTTGCTATACATCACCATGATCTTGCGTGTGCGTAGGAAAATTTTTGAAATTACTACGTTCCCCAACAACTTCATCCTCAACATCTCGGCGTTTATCGTCGTGTGTGAGGCCTTCCTCTGCATCCAGCCCCACTTCGGCTTGTGGCTAAAAACCTTCAATGTCAAGCCAAAGGTAGTGAAGGGCGTCCAAGCGGAGTGCGGAGGTGCCATGGTGGGCAAAATGCCCAACGTCCTCTGGCTCGAGGGCGCCTTCGTGGAAACCATCAAAGGGTAGCAATCGGGGTGGTTCTATATCACCGAGCCGCGTGACCCTGAATGGGCAGCGGCCCCCGAATTCGGATCTGGCGCCCCCATGCAGCTCACCTCCTGGAAAGAGAAGGGCTTGCTATGGGGCAGTTCGGAGGAGCTGACCGGACTCCAGTCCTGTCTCCAGACCTTAGTGAACAAGAAGCTCAAGCTTGTCAACGTGGTCCAGGTCATGCCGGATTCTCCCCTGCCAACAACGGGCCTTCAATCTGTGGGAGTTCGATCCGGCACAGCACCGGACCCTTAGCGGGCTCTTTGACACGACGTACAAAGCTACCTGGAGGGTGTTGTTCAAGGGGGGAGAAGCCCCCGCATCCGCGACTGAAGATCGTGGATTCAGCACGAAACGCCCGGCCGGTGCGGTAAGATATGTTATCCTTTATGGGACATTTATTTCCTTCATAGTTTGACTCTATTGTGGGATCTAAAACTCCCCATGCCTTTAACAGGACTGGCAGAGGACGTCCAGATAGGTTAACTGTCCGGATCCCCTCCCCGAAGACCCAGCGGATACCCGTTTAATGGGACTGCTAGTCCCGGCACTCTATGTGGTGCCGGAGAAGAAGGCCAAGAAGAAGGCCACGGGAACCCGAAGGAGTTCCCGGCGCCAGGTGGTATCGGACTCATCGTCCGATGGCTCCGAGGCGGACTCCTCCCAAGACGAGGAGGAGAAGAGGACTCTCCCGGGGGGAGAGAGGAAGAGGAAGGCTTCCCAACAGGGGAGGCGAAGAGTCAAGAGGGAAGGACCCTTCCTCCGACAGCTCCGCTAACGCCAACGACGGCAACGAGGAGTGGCCCTCAAGGGCCAAGCCCCTGGCAAGATCGTAAGTATCCGGATTCCTGAGTGATTTGTAATTTCTCTTTTTTGCCACATAGTGTCCTTCTAATGCCGCACACTACCTGTAGTCCGGCCAAGGAGGATCTTCCCGCTTCATCCAGCGGGTCCTTGGCTCCGTCGGATGTGGATTCCATTCCGACCGCCTCCACCCCTCGTGATGCTGACGACGCCGAGGTGGGGTCCCGGGAGGGGACCCATCAGGAGGAGGCTCCGGAGGTGCCGCAAGGCAGCCTCCCGGACTTTGCGCCGGACTCCGTGCCAGAACCCGCAGTGGTTCCGGAGTCCGGCAGGCGGCCCCTTCGTAAGAAGGGCAAGACCGTGACACCGGCAGCCTCCGTCCAGCCGGAGGCGCCGGACAACTTGTTGCAGGCACTCAACGGCGCTTCCATCGAGGAAGAACACCGCACTATCATGAGTGCGGTGATTCAGAAGGTTCAGCTTGCCAAGAGCGGGCTGAGCGAAGCCTGCAGCAGCCTTCTAACAGGCTTTGAGGTAAGAAGTTTTAAAATATGTAATGTAATACCACATAGACAGTAGCCCCTGATGCTCGGTTCGGTGTTCGGAAGGAAAAATCGGACTGAGGATCTATAAAAGATATACGCAGGAATTCTAAAAAATTATGTCAATATGGGTTTGCAGGCTGCGCTGCTGACCTCTGCCACACTGACTGCGGAGGTCGATGCTTTGAAGCAGAACCTCGAGTGGTCCGAGAACGAGCTCGGCCTTGCCAAGAAGCAGCTCGAGGACAAAGAAGGTGAGTAACACCGTATTAAATTTGTACCTTACAGAAAAGGGTTTTGGTTGCAATAGAGATAACAAGGATAACGTGGGCATGGCAGGGGCCACAAGCAAGGTGGCGACCCCGAAGGAGGTCATGTCCGCGGCCGAACGTAATGCAACCGCGGAACGAGCGAAGCGAGAGAAGCAGGAGGCGCGGGTGGCGGAGGTGCGGCAAGAGCTCCAGGCTCTCATGGAAAAGCATGAGAGTTTGGAGAGCGACTCGAAGACTCGAGAGTCCGAGCTTGCCTCGGCTCTTGAGAGTGCCAAAGCCACTAAGGCCGAGGCCCATAAGGCCCTTCAGGAGATTGAGGCGGTGAAGAAAATAGCAGTGGGTAAGGCATTTTCATGCAAAGCAAGCATGTGAATGTGAATTACCTATTACTTACCCGAATTCGGAGCTCTCCAGGAGCGTTTGCAGATCTGCCTTGCAGCATGTCCGATGCCGCTGCATTCTACCAGGCCGAGGAGGGGAGCCCAATGGAGAAGGTCTTCGGTCTCAAGATCTTTGAGGCGGACATCCAGTGCCCCTAGCGACCGGTGAAGCGGTGGTCGAGCTTCACAAGGTAGCCGAGCAGGCCATGAAGGGCCTCATAGTCCGGCTGTGGCCTGAGGAGGCCATGCCTGGGAGCTACTTTGGCCTCATGTGGCGGCTGGTGGATGCGTGCCCTTGGGTGGAAGTAATCAAGCGCTCTGCCTGCATTGAAGGTGCCCGCCGGGCCCTTGCCCGCGCAAAGGTGCACTGGGGCAGGCTGGATCTCGAGAGGCTTTGACAGACGCATACGTTGGCGGGCAAGGAGTATCGTACGCCCGAAATGTATTATAAGAGTGTCCTGAAGGGTGCCCGCAAGATTGCGGATGAGTGCCCCAAAAATGTAATATTTGAGTAGACTCGCAATGTGTTATCCTGTGCGCTGAAAACTTTGTTCATATGCGCTAAGCAACGCTTATTGATTTAAAATATTACCTTCTATGCGGCCGTTTATCAAATCTGAGAGATGGCAAGTCGTCGGCTTCAGTCCCCATGCCACGAGTGTTGGGGTGTTCGGGATAAACGTGAGCGCTCTTGTTCCCATTTTTGGGTCCATCTAGGGAGGCGCTCAACACATCGAACAAGGCAATCGGACTTATAATGCTTGAACACTCTCACTTAGCCATAGAATTCTATAATTTTAAATTTCGGCGAAGCCCCTACTGTTCGAAGACCGAGTTCGGGCGCTATCCACGCCTGGGCCGGATGAAGCCGGTTCCTCGCTCTAAGCGGCATAAGTCTTTAGGGACTCGAAAAGACCTCTCGAACAGCGACCAGCTCTCGCCTTATCATGACGGTCAGTTTTAGCTTTCTCCACTGAGGCGCTCGCCGAGCTCAACCGGGGCGCAATCGCAGTGGTTCTCCCAGTGCTACCTTAGCCGATAGAACGGAACGTAAGGTACCAAAACATGGGAGCCGGGCAAACCCAACTATTGACCCAAGACATGATTCGGAGCCGATGCATATAGTGCTATAAGTTCGGGGTGCCACACTTGTGAAAGTGTTCGGACTTGTCACACCGTAATGCAGGGAACATAAGCCCCTGGTGTATTCGGCCGTACCAAAGTGTACGGATGCAAGATGTCATAAATGAACATATATGTAAAAAAGGGAATGCAATTATAGGCAAAAAGCGGTACATTGTTTATTCAAGGAATTCTGCTATGAGTGCAGAACGATACGAATAGTGCGGTAAGCAAGGGATTGGACTATTTAAACATATCCCCCTCCAGGGGTAGGCTGTGGACTGGTGTATTTAACAAATTTAATGCTCATAATGGAGACCACCTGAATTTTCGTCGTAGCCTTTGTCCTTCCCTGGCTGTTGCATCGTGAGTTCGGCAGGTTTACCGCCGGACAGGGTCTCTGGTGAACGGAGTCCTGTGGATAAATAGAAAAAGGGAAAAAAGGAAAATAAAAAGAGCGACACACTTGGGAGCCCCTGGTGTGGTTGAGCCGCACTCTGGGCCTGTCGTGGTCGTGCCCCTCCCCCTATGCCCATGGTATCTCCAGAGCGTAATGATGTACACGAAGAGCTGGTCTTGTAATCATGCAAGGGCTGGGGTTGGGGCCGCATTGCTACGCGTGCTCGCAACGTGCCAGGTGGTCTTGATGTGTGTTACTCCGGGCGCGTTTGGCCATGTCCGATCGTTTAACGGCCGGACTCGAGAATTGCCTTAAGAGGCTGCTCTTTACTTCTGCCGCAAGAGCCGCTGTGTGTTCCTCCGTTCAGAGGGAGCGTTCAGTGTTTCCGTTGACCGTGATGACTCCATGAGGGCCTGGCATCTTGAGCTTGAGGTATGCGTAATGCGGCACCGCGTTGAACTTTGCAAACGCGGTTCGTCCGAGCATAGCGTGATAGCCATCTGAGCGGGACTATGTCAAGATTAATTCCTCGCTTGAAATTATCCGGGATCCGAAGACCACTTCGGTGTGGTGAGCTGCATAATTGGCCTCAACACCTGGTATGACGCCTTTGAAGGTCGTCTTTGTAGATTTAATCCTTGAGGGGTCTATGCCCATCTTGCGCACTGTATCCTGATAAAGCAGGTTCAGGCTGCTGCCGCCGTCCATCAGGACTCTAGTGAGGTGAAATCCATTGACAATTGGGTCTAAAACCAATGTGGCGAATCCACCATGGCGGATACTGGTAGGGTGGTCCCTTCGATCGAAAATGATCGGGCAAGAGGACCATGGATTGAACTTCGGAGCGACTGGCTCCATCGCATATACGTCCCTAAGTGCACGCTTCCGCTCCCTCTTGGGTATGTGGGTTGTGTATATCATGTTTACCGTCCGTACTTGTGGGGGGAAACCCTTCTGTACTCTACTGTTCGGCAGCCGGGTCTCTTCCTCGTCATCGCTATGCATCCCCTTGTCATTGTTTTCGGCAATTAACTTGCCTACCTGCTTGAACACCCAACAATCCATGTTGGTGTGGTTAGCTGGCTTTTCGGGGGTGCCATGTATCTGGCAAGAGCGGTCGAGTATTCGGTCCAAATTGGACGGACCCGGAGTGGTTCTTTTGAATGGCTTCTTCCGCTGACCGGGTTTAGAGCCTCTGAATCCGGCGTTGACTGTCGTATCCTCAGTGTTATCACCGTTAACGTGGCGTTTGTTTTTGTTGCGACGCGACCTGCCATTGCGGTCCTTGCTGTCCGAACTGCGAGAATTTTTGCTGAGGTTGTTACCGCGAGCTAGCCAGCTGTCCTCTCCCGCATAGAAGCGGGTCATGAGTGACGTGAGGGCTGCCATAGATTTCGGCTTTTCCTGTCCTAGGTGCCGGGCCAGCCACTCATCGCGGATGTTATGTTTGAAGGCTGCGAGGGCCTCTGCATCCGGACAGTCGACGATTTGATTTTTCTTTGTTAAGAACCGTGTCCAGAACTGTCTGGCCGATTCATCTGGCTGCTGAATTACGTGGCTTAGGTCATCGACGTCTGGTGGTCGCACATATGTGCCCTGGAAGTTGTCAAGGAATGCGGCTTCCAGGTCCTCCCAACACCCAATTGACTCTGCTGGCAAGCTGTTAAGCCAATGCCGAGCTGGTCCTTTAAGCTTGAGTGGGAGATACTTGATGGCGTGGAGATCGTCACCGCGGGCCATATGGATATGGAGGAGATAATCTTCGATCCAAACCGCGGGGTCTGTTGTGCCATCGTAGGATTCAATGTTCACGGGTTTAAACCCTTCAGGGATTTGATGATCCATTACTTCATCTGTGAAGCATAGTGGGTGTGCGGCGCCTCTATATTGAGCAATATCACGACGTAGCTCCAGAGGGCTTTGTCTTCTGTGTTCGGCCCGACCGGAGTTGTTGTATCCGTCGCGACGGTAGTCGTCGTGGATTGTGGGGCGCCCACGTGATCCGTAGATAGATCTTGATTGTTTTGCCTTGTCCTCCAATATGTCTTGCAAGTCTGGCGCATTCCCTCGTGGCTTCGTACTTTTCGAGCGATGTCGGGGTACGGTCCTGATGGAGGGCCTAGATGCCTCTCGGTCACGGCCACGGGGTGGTCGGACTGCCGTATTGTGCGCTGGTGATGAAGGTTTGTATGCTTCCTCCTCTAGTCGGGGGAGCAACTTGCGTTTTGGGTAGCCTTTGGAGGGGCGTTCGAGTTCATAGTCTTCGGCCGCGAGGACCTCGGTCCATCTGTCGGCCAGCAGGTCTTGATCAGCTTGAAACTGTTGCTGCTTTTTCTTTAGGCTGTTTGCCGTGGCCATTAGCCTATGTTTAAAACGCTCTTGTTTGACGGGATCCTCGGGCACGACGAATTCGTCGTCATTGAGGCTTGCCTCGTCTCCGGAGGGGGGCATGTAATTTTCATCCTCCTCGTCTGCCGCTCTCTCCTGAGGGCTGGCTTCTCCGTCCTCTGTGCTGAATCTTCTTTGGAGGGGTTGTCTTGACACTCTCGGGTGTTATTGTCTCCGTGCGGAATCTCCATTCTTGCTGTGGCGGGATTTAGAGCGGCGCCGCTGACGTCGGCGCTTGGGCTGTTTCTTAGAGGAATCTGCCTCCGCTGCTTCTTCGACGTCCCCATCCTTCGGGGTGTCCACCATGTATATGTCATATGACGAGGTGGTCTTCCAGTGCCCCGTAGGCGCTGGTTCTTGATCGTCTCCGGCATCGTCGTCCATACCGTCGATGTCTTCGGAGTCGTAGTCTAGCATGTCGGTTAGATCGTCGACAGTGGCTACAAAGTGGGTGGTGGGTGGGCTTTGAATTTCTTCATCGTCCACATCCCAACCATTCTGACCGCAGTCCGGCCAGGGCTCTCCTAATAACGAGAGATACTTTAGCGAATTCAGGATGTCACCAAAGGGTGAGTGCTGAAAGATGTCCGCAGCGGTGAACTCCATGATCGGCGCCCAATCGGATTCGATTGGCAGGGGCGCCGGAGGTTCGGAGTCCGGCACCTCAGAGTCACAAGCCTTGCAAGGGACAAGGTCGGTATTCGGCTCCATCACTGTGGAAGTTGCAGCCCCCGAGGCGGTGTCCAGCCACCTGTCCTCGATCTGCGCGGTCGGCTCCGAACTATGGGTCAGAGCAGACTCACATGCGGCCTCCAGGGTACTGTCCGGCGGCAGAGCTAAGTCATGCCCATCGTGACAGTGCGGCATGCTCGGCTGTGGCTCGAATCCATCGAAGATCAAGTCTCCGCGGATGTCAGCCGTGAAGTTTAGGCTTCCAAACCTGACCTGATGGCCTGGGGCGTAGCTTTCGATCTGCTCCAGATGGCCGAGTGAATTGGCCCGTAGTGCAAAGCCGCCGAACACGAAGATCCGTCCGGGGAAAAAAGTCTCACCCTGGACGGCGTTGTTGTTGATTGAAGAAGCCATCAAGCCTATCGGTGACGACACAGAGGAACTCTCAATGGAAGCACCAATGTCGGTGTCAAAACCGGCGGATCTTGGGTAGGGGGTCCCGAACTGTGCGTCTAGGCGGATGGTAACAGGAGACAAGGGACACGATGTTTTTACCCAGGTTCGGGCCCTCTCGATGGAGGTAAAACCCTACTCCTGCTTGATTGATATTGATGATATGGGTAGTACAAGATGGATCCTCCACGAGATCAAGGAGGCTAAACCCTAGAAGCTAGCCTATGGGATGATTGTTGTAATGGTTGTTCGTCCCACGGACTAAAACCCTCCGGTTTATATAGACACCGGAGAGGGCTAGGGTTACACAGAGTCGGTTACAATGGTAGGAGGTCTACATATCCGTATCGCCAAGCTTGCCTTCCACGCCAAGGAAGGTCCCATCCGGACACGGGACGAAGTCTTCAATCTTGTATCTTCATAGTCTTGGAGTCCGGCCGATGATGATAGTCCGGCTATCCGGACACCCCCTAGTCCAGGACTCCCTCAGCCGAGCTTACACTTCCAAAGGTCAGAAATTTGAGATTGTTCTGTGGGTGGGAAGCCCAAAGTAAAAGCTTCACTCTTGGTAAGGTTAACTTTTAGCCCCGACATGGATTGAAAATAGAGCAGGGGATTTCAGGTTAGCCAGTTATAAGTCATTCTTCTCAACAAGAATAATAGTCTCATTATATTACTATAGGTGGGTTACCCCGAGGGGAAGAAGGTGAGAGGCAACAACAGAAATGTGCCCAGCGTTGGTCGCCGAGGACATCATCCTATCAAGAGAATCCGATATGAAGTTAAACAAGAGGGAGAAAATGCGATCACCTTCTTGCAAACCCCTACCATTCTTGAAATAGAGACCAACAACCCCGTTAATGGCGATAGCAATGTGGCCACCACTAACAAACTGCATTATGCGATGAAAGTAAGCAGGAACTATTGGGGAACTTAGCAGAAGTTCAAAATTTTCTACGCATCACCAAGATCAATCTATGGAGATTCTATCAACAAGGGAGGGAGAGGATGAGCATCTTCATACCCTTGAAGATCGCTACGCGGAAGCGTTACAAGAACGCGGTTGATGGAGTCGTAATCGCGGTGATTCAAATCGCGGAAGATCCGATCTAGTGCCGAACAGACGGCGCCTCCGCGTTCAACACACGTACAGCCCGGGGACGTCTCGTCCTTCTTGATCCAGCAAGGGGAGAGGATAAGTTGAGGGAGAACTCCGACAGCACGACGGCGTGGTGGTGGTAGAGCTCGTGGTTCTCCAGCAGGGCTTCGCCGAGCACTACGGAGGAGGAGGAGGTGTTGGAGGCGAGAGAGGGCTGCGCCAAGGGAGAGGTGTGGCTTCCCTCCCACCCTTCCACTATATATAGGGGCAAGGGGAGAGGGGGAGGCGCCCTAGGGTTTCCCCTAGGGGAGGCGGCCAAGCAGATTGGATCTCCCTAGGGAAAATCCCAGGGAGACTTGCCCCCCAAGCCAAGCAGGTGGAGGATTGCCTCCCAAGCCAGGTGGAGGCACACCACCTCCCCAAATAACGTGGGAAAGGGTGTGGGGGCGCACCACCATGGCTAGTTTGCCCCTTCCCCTTTGGCCCATGAGGCCCTCCAACACTTGTCGGGGCTCCCGAAACACCTTTCGGTCATCCGCCATAGCTTTGGTACCCTCGAACACTTAGGACTCCAATACCCTTCGTCCAATATATTGATCTTCACCACGGACTATTCCGAACTCCTCGTGACGTCCGGGATCACATCCGGACTCGAACTACCTTCGTAACCACATACTATTTCCCATAACAACTCTAGCGTCACCGAACCTTAAGTGTGTAGACCCTACGGGTTCGGGAATCATGCAGACATGACCGAGACATCTCTCCGGCCAATAACCAACAGCAGGATCTAGATACCCATGTTGGCTCCCACATGTTCCATGATGATCTCATCGGATGAACCACGATGTCGGGGATTCAAGCAATCCCGTATGCAATTCCCTTTGTCAATCGGTATGTTACTTGCCCGAGATTAGATCGTCGGTATCCCAATACCTCGTTCAATCTCATTACCGGCAAGTCACTTTACTCGTTCCATAATGCATGATCCCATGACTAACTACTTAGTCACATTGAGCTCATTATGATGATGCATTACCGAGTGGGCCCAGAGATACCTCTCCGTCATACGAAGTGACAAATCCCAGTCTCGATTCGTGCCAACCCAACAGACACTTTCGGAGATACCTGTAGTGCACCTTTATAGCCACCCAGTTACGTTGTGACGTTTGGTACACCCAAAGCATTCCTATGGTATTCGGGAGTTGCACAATCTCATGGTCTAAGGAAATGATACTTGACATTAGAAAAGCTTTAGCAAACGAACTACACGATCTTGTGCTATGCTTAGGATTGGGTCTTGTCCATCACATCATTCTCCTAATGATGTGATCCTGTTATCAATGACATCCAATGTCCATGGTCAGGAAACCATAACCATCTATTGATCAACGAGCTAGTCAACTAGAGGCTCACTAGGGACATGTTATGGTCTTTGTATTCACACATGTATTATGGTTTCTAGTTAATACAATTATAGCATGAACAATAGACAATTATCATGAACAAGGAAATATAACATTAACCATTTTATTATTGCCTCCAAGGCATATTTCCAACAGTCTCCCACTTGCACTAGAGTCAATAATCTAGTTCACATCACTATGTGATTGTAATGAATCTAACACCCAGTGGGTTTGATCATATCTTGCTTGTGAGAGAGGTTTTTTTTACCTTGCTTGTGAGAGAGGTTATTAGTCAACGGGTCTGAATCTTTCAGATCCATGTGTGCTTTACAAATCTCTATGTCATCTCCAAGATGCAGCTACCACGCGCTATTTGGAACTATTCCAAATAACTGCTCTACTATATGAATCTGGTTTACTACTCAGAGTCATCCGGATTAGTGTCAAAGTTTGCATCGGCGTAACCCTTTACGACGAACTCTTTTACCACCTCCATTATCAAGAAAATTCCTTAGTACACTAGTTACTAAGGATAACCTTGACCACTGTGATGTGATCCATTCCTGGATCACACTTGTACCCCTTGACTGACTCATGGCAAGGCACACTTCAGGTGCGGTACACAGCATAGCATATTGTGGAGCCTACGTCTAAAGCATAGGGGACGACCTTTGTCCTTTCTCTCTCTTCTGCCATGGTCAGGTCTTGAGTCTTACTCAATACTCACACCTTACAGCGAAGAACTTCTTCTTTGCCGATCTATTTTGAACTCCTTCAAAATATTCTCACGGTATGTGTTCATTTGAAAGTACTATTAAGCATTGTGATCTATCCTTATAGATCTTGATGCTCAATGTTCAAGTAGCTTAATCCAGGTTTTCCATTGAAAATCACTTTTCAAATAACCCTATATGCTTTCCAGAAACTCTACATCATTTCTGATCAACAATATGTCAACAACATATACTCATCAGAAATTCTATAGTGCTCCCACTCACTTCTTTGGAAATACAAGTTTCTCATAAACTTTGTATAAACCCAAAATCTTTGATCATCTCATCAAAGCGTATATTCCAACTCCGAGGCACTTACTCCAGTCCTTAGAAGGATTGCTGGAGCTTTGCATACTTGTTAGCATCTTTCAGGATTGTCAAAACCTTCTGGTTGTATCACATACAACCTTTCCTCAAGAAAATCGTCGAGGAAACAATGTTTTGACATCCTATTTGCAAGATTTCATAAATAATGCAGTAACTACTAATATAATTCCAACAGACTCTTAGCATCGCTACGAATGAGAAATTCTCATCGCAGTCAACTCCTTGAACTTGTCGGAAAACATCTTAACAATGAGTCGAGCTTTCTTAATGGTGATACTTACCATCATTGTCTGTCTTCCTTTTAAAATCCATATGTACCCAACAGCCTTACGACCATCAAGTAGTTCTTCCAAAGTCCATACTTTGTTTTCATACATGGATCCTCTCTCAGATTTTATGGCCTCGAGCCATTCGTCGGAATCCGGGCCCACCATCGCTTCTCCATAGCTCGTAGGTTCATTGTTGTCTAGAAGCATGACCTCCAAGACAGGATTACATACCACTCTGAAGTAGTACGTATCCTTGTCAACCTACTAGTTTGGTAGTGACTTGATCCGAAGTTTCATGATCAATATCATCAGTTTCCACTTCAATTGGTGTAGGTGCCACATGAACAACTTCCTGTGTCCTGCTACACACTATTTGAAGTGACGGTTCAATAACCTCATCAAGTCTCCACCATCCTCCCACTCATCTCTTTCGAGAGAAACTTTTCCTCGAGAAAGGACCCGATTCTAGAAACAATCCCTTTTGCTTCCGGAACTGAGACAGGAGGTATACCCAACTTTTTTTGGGTGTCCTATGAAGATGCATTTATCCGCTTTGGATTCAAGCTTATCAGGCAAAAACTTTTCAGATAAGCGTCGCAGCCCCAAACTTTTAAGAAATGACAACTTAGGTTTCTCTAAACCATAGTTCATACGGTGTCATCTCAACTGAATTATGTGGTGCCCTATTTAAAGTGAATGTGGTTGTATCTAATGCCTAACCCATAATCGATAGTGGTAATTCGATAAGAGACATCATGGTATGCACCATATCCAATAAGGTGCAGCTATGATGTTCGGACACACCATCACACTATGGTGTTCCAGGCGGTATTAGTCGTGAAACAATTTCCACAATGTCTTAATTTTGTGTACCAAACTCGTAACTCAGATATTCATCTCTATGATCATATCATAGACATTTTATCCTCTTGCCACGATGATCTTCAACTTCACTCTGAAATTGCTTGAACCTTTCAATAATTTAGACTCATGTTTCATCAAGTAAATATACTCAGAATCTACTCAAATCATCTGTGAAGTAAGAGCATAACGATATTCACTGCGTGTCTCAGCACTCATTGGATTGCACACATCAAATGTATTACTTCCAACAAGTTGCTCTCTTGTTTCATCTCACTGGAAAAACGAGGCCTTTCAGTCATCTTGCCCATGTGGTATGATTTGCATGTCTCAAGTGATTCAAAATCAAGTGAGTCCAAATGATCCATCTGTATGGAGTTTCTTCATGCATATATACCAATAGACATGGTTCGCATGTCTCAATCTTTTCAAAAACGAGTGAGTCCAAAGATCCATCAACAAGGAGCTTCTTCGTGTGTTTTATACCAGTATGACTCAAATGGCAGTGCCACAAGTATGTGGTACTATCATTACTATCTTATATCTTTTGGTATGAACATGTGTATCACTACGATCGAGATTTAATAAACCATTCATTTTGGGTGCAGGACCGTTGAAGGTATTATTCAAATAAACAGAGTAACCATTATTCTCCCTAAATGAATAATCGTATTGCGATAAACATAATCCAATCATGTCTATGCTCAACGCAAACACCAAATAACAATTATTTAGGTTTAACACCAATCTCAATGGTAGAGGGAGCATGCGATGCTTGATCACATCAACCTTGGAAACACTTCCAACACATATCGTCATCTCACCTTTAGCTAGTCTCCGTAGCCTTTTATTTTGAGTTACTAACACTTAGCAACCGAACCGGTATCTTAATACCCTGGTGCTACTAGGAGTACTAGTAAAGTACACATTTAATACAATGTATATCCAATATACTTCTGTCAACCTTGCCAGCTTTCTCATCTACCAAGTATCTAGGGTAGTTCTACTTCAGTGACCGTTCCCTCATTATAGAAGCACTTAGTCTCGGGTTTGGGTTCAACCCTGAGTTTCTTCACTAGAGCAGCAACTGATTTGCCGTTTCATGAAGTATCCCTTCTTGCCCTTGCCCTTCTTGAAACTAGTGGTTTTACTAACCATCAACAATTGATGCTCCTACTCGATTTCTACTTTCGCGGTGTCAAACATAGCAAATTGCTCAAGGATCATCATGCCTATCCCTGATATGTTATGTTCATCACGAAGCTCTAATATCTTGGTGGCAGTGACTATGGAGAACCATCACTATCTCATATGGAAGATTAACTCCCACTCGATTCAAGTGATTGTAGTACTCAGACAATCTGAGCACATGCTCAATGATTGAGCTTTTCTCCCTTAGTTTGCAGGTTAAGAAACTTGTCGGAGGTCTCATACCTCTTGACGTGGGCACGGGCCTGAAATCCTAATTTCAGCTCTTGGAACATCTCATATGTTCTGCGACGTTTCAAAAATGTCTTCGGTGCCTCAATTCTAAACCGTTTAACATTACGCACTAAACTATCACGTAGTCATCAAAACGTGTATGTCAGATGTTCGCAACATCCACAAACGACGCTCGAGGTTCAGCACACCGAGCGGTGCATTAAGGAAATAAGCCTTCTATGCAGCAATGAGGACAATCCTCAGTATACGGGCCCAGTCCACATAATTGCTACTGTCAACTTTCAACTAAATTTTCTCTAGGAACATATCTTAAAACAGTAGAACTAAAGCGCAAGCTACGACATAATTTACAAAGTCCTTTTGACTATGTTCATGATAATTAAGTTCATCTAATGAACTCCCACTCAGATAGACATCCCTCTAGTCATCTAAGTGATACATGATCCGAGTCAACTAGGCCGTGTCCGGTCATCACGTGAGACGGACTAGTCATCATCGGTGAACATCTTCATGTTGATCGCATCTGCTATACGACTCATGTTCGACCTTTCGGTCTCTTGTGTTCCGAGGCCATGTCTGTACATGCTAGGCTCGTCAATTCAACCTAAGTGTTTTGCATGTGTAAATCTGGCTTACACCTGTTGTATGCAAACGTTAGAATCTATCACACCCGATCATCACGTGGTGCTTCGAAACAACGAACCTTCGCAATGGTGCACAATTAGGGGGAACACTTTCTTGAAATTTTATGAGGGATCATCTTATTTGTGCTACCGTCGTTCTAAGCAAATAAGATGCAATAACATGATAAACATCTCATGCAATCAAATAGTGACATGATATGGCCAATATCATTTTGCTCCTTTTGATCTCCATCTTCGGGGCGCCATGATCATCATCGTCACCGGCATGACACCATGATCTCCATCATCATGATCTCCATCATCATGTCTTCATGAAGTTGTCTCGCCAACTATTACTTCTACTACTATGGCTAACGGTTTAGCAATAAAGTAAAGTAATTACATGGCGTTATTCAATGACACGCGGTCATACAATAAATTAAGACAACTCCTATGGCTCCTGCTGGTTGTCATACTCATCGACATGCAAGTCGTGATTCTTATTACAAGAACATATCAATCTCATACATCACATATATATCATTCATCACATCCTTTTGGCCATACCACATCACACGGCATATGCTGCAAAAACAAGTTAGACGTCCTCTAATTGTTGTTGCATGTTTTACGTGGTTGCTACGGGTTTCTAGCAAGAATGTTTCTTACCTACACAAATCCACAAGGTGATATGCCAATTGCTATTTACCCTTCATAAGGACCCTTTTCATCGAATCCGATCCGACTAAAGTGGGAGAGACTGGCACCCGCTAGCCACCTTATGCAACAAGTGCATGTCAGTCGGTGGAACTTGTCTCACGTAAGCGTATGTGTAAGGTCGGTCCGGGCCGCTTCATCCCACAATGCCGCCGAATCAAGATAGGACTAGTAACTGTAAGCAAATTGTACAAACCATCGCCCACAACTACTTGTGTTCTACTCGTGCATAGAATCTACGCAATAGACCTAGCTCATGATGCGACTTTTGGGGAACGTAGCAGAAATTCAAAATTTTCTATGCATCACCAAGATCAATCTATGGAGATTCTAGCAACAAGGGAGGGAGAGGATGAGCATCTTCATACCCTTGAAGATCGCTAAGCGGAAGCGTTACAAGAACGCGGTTGATGGAATCGTACTCGCGGCGATTCAAATCGCGGAAGATCCGATCTAGCGCCGAACGGACGGCGCCTCCGCGTTCAACACACGTACAGCCCGGGGACGTCTCCTCCTTCTTGATCCAGCAAGGGGAGAGGAGAAGTTGAGGGAGAACTCCGACAGCACGATGGCGTGGTGGTGGTGGAGCTCGTGGTTCTCCAGCAGGGCTTCGCCAAGCACTACGGAGGAGGAGGAGGTGTTGGAGGAGGGAGAGGGCTGCGCCAGGGGACAGGTGTGGCTTCCCTCCCACCCCTCCAATATATATAGGGGCAAGGGAGAGGGGGATGCACCCTAGGGTTTCCCCTAGGGGCGGCGGCCAAGCAGATTGGATCTCCCTAGGGAAAATCCCATGGAGACTTGCCCCCCAAGCCAAGCATGTGGAGGATTGCCTCCCAAGCCAGGTGGATGCATCCCACCTCCCCAAGTAACGTGGGAAAGGGTGTGGGGCGCACCACCACTTAGTGGGCTGGTTTGCCCCTTCCCCTTTGGCCCATGAGGCCCTCCAACACTTGTCGGGGCTCCCGAAACACCTTTCGGTCACGCTGGCCATAGCCTGGTACCCCCGGAACACTTCTGGACTCCAATACCCTTTGTCCAATATATCCATCTTCACCGTCGGACCATTCCGGAACTCCTCGTGACGTCCGGGATCACATCCGGGACTCCAAATTACCTTCGGTAACCACATACTATTTCCCATAACAACTCTAGCGTCACCGAACCTTAAGTGTGTAGACCCTACGGGTTCGGGAATCATGCAGACATGACCGAGACATCTCTCCGGCCAATAACCAACAGCAGGATCTGGATACCCATGTTGGCTCCCACATGTTCCATGATGATCTCATCGGATGAACCATGATGTCGGGGATTCAAGCAATCCCGTATGCAATTCCCTTTGTCAATCGGTACGTTACTTGCCCGAGATTAGATCGTCGGTATCCCAATACCTCGTTCAATCTCGTTACCGGCAATTCACTTTACTCGTTCCATAATGCATGATCCCGTGACTAACTACTTAGTCACATTGAGCTCATTATGATGATGCATTACCGAGTGGGCCCAGAGATACCTCTCCGTTATATGAAGGACAAATCCCAGTCTCGATTCGTGCCAACCCAACAGACACTTTCGGAGATACCTGTAGTGCACCTTTATAGCCACCCAGTTATGTTGTGACGTTTGGTACACCCAAAGCATTCCTATGGTATCCGGGAGTTGCACAATTTCATGGTCTAAGGAAATGATACTTGACATTAGAAAAGCTTTAGCAAACGAACTACACGATCTTGTGCTATGCTTAGGATTGGGTCTTGTCCATCACATCATTCTCCTAATGATGTGATCCTGTTATCAATGACATCCAATGTCCATGGTCAGGAAACCATAACCATCTATTGATCAACGAGCTAGTCAACTAGAGGCTCACTAGGGACATGTTGTGGTCTATGTATTCACACATGTATTATAGTTTCTAGTTAATACAATTATAGCATGAACAATAGACAATTATCATGAAAAAGGAAATATAATATTAACCATTTTATTATTTCCTCTAGGGTATATTTCGAATAGGAACAAAGCCCTGGCTGACAGGATGTCGTGCAAGAAGGACTAGTGAACACAATCATAGGCCTACTCGGAGTCCAATTTAAGAACCACAACTTCACACTTACAATGGTGGATGTCGTGGAGTAACTCGTGTAACGTGAGAATACCAACAAGAATGAAGTGCCCTTTAATGAAAGCCATTAAGGGGCAGTTCACCTTGTGAGATATAGGAGATAATCTAGTGGCAAAGGCTTTCAAAGGGAATTTGGCGATATTGTTGATATTGTCTGCCCCTTTGACTTTCAGGATCAAGGTAAGTATAGCATAGTCTAGGCAAGAGATGTTAACCGGCCCTAAGCAAAAACCCTGCATGATCTTGTAAACCAGATGTTTAAGTGTTCCCCATAACTTCTTAAAAAACGTGACAGAAAAACCATTCGGACCAGGGCAAGAAGAAAATTTAGATGAATTGATGGCCTCATCATTTTCGTCGATGGAGAGAGGAAGCATAAGGCTATGGTTAGTCGAGTCCAAGAAACATTGGCTCAACGGCCAGGCCGAAGAAGAAAATGTAAAGCCCGAGGAAGTTGGGCGCTTAGAAAATTGTGGTAGAACTCGTAGATGTGCGACGAGATAAGAAAAGGATCAGAGAGGAAGAGCCTTGAATAATTAACCTATTGATCGTGCAATGGTGGCCATTCACAATGGCTTGAAAATAAGTCGTGTTAGCATCCCCTTTGAGGATCCAGTTAAGACTCCCATGCCGTTTCTAGTATAGTTCATTAGCATCATGACGTGCCACCAGGGCATCATCAAGCTCATACCGGCGGCCACCCGGAATCGCCAAGACCGACCGAGTCAGCGGCGATATCTAAGAGCTTGATTTGGTTAGTGATTAAGCGTTTAGATATGAAGGAGTCGACTTTGAGATTGCCCCCCCCCCTTGAGAAACTTACGGAGAGGCTGGGAACAGAATTGCCAATCAACATTAGGGCCAAACAAGCGTGATCACTATTCCAAGAGAGAGGTCCACTCCCCCCCCCCCCCAACCAGAGGAACAAATCCTACAACCAAAAGCCATTTGTACTCAAATTGGAACCGGGGCTAAGGTAGGGTAGTGGAATCCCCAGAGTCCACAATCAGGGGAGTATGATCAGATCCGATGTGGGATTTAACAGTTAGCACGACTCTTGGAAATTTAGTCTACCAATCAACAGACATAAGGACACGATCAAGAACACAACGAACAAGATCCAACTGACAGTTGCACCAGGTATAGGGTGCCCCAATGCGGTGAAGCTCCCGAAGAGCAAGGTTGCTAATTAAATGGTTAAAGCAGAAGAGCGAGACTAACGGAAGTTGGCATCGTTTTTATCAAGTGGGGCCCCGAGGAGGTTGAAATCACCACCAATTAATACAGGGAGAGAAGAGGCTGATAATCTGGAGGAGAGGGAGGTCAAGAAAGATGATGACAGGGAGTGGTCAGATGGGTCGTATACTTTAATTAGTTCCCAAGATAATTGGGAGGGTTTGTGAAGCACCGCCATGCTCACAAAGAAACGCTCAGTTAAGGGTGCGGAGCCTTCAAAAAGATCATCATTAATAACACCAGTGAGAAGCCCCCGAGAGTGATCTGTCACTGGGGGTCCAGACCCATGTGAAAGAAGAGAAACCAACAATGGAATTCAGTTCTAGAGGAGAAAATGACAGCTTAATAGTTTCCTGGAAACAAATAATGTCGATATGCTCACGATGCACATAATGTCTGAGTTGGTTGCGGCACACCCTAGCACCGAAACCTTGCACATCCCAAAATAAAATTCTCACTTAACACATAGGTACAACCATCCCTTCATGTCAAGCTGTCATCCATAATTTGTATCTCACCGCTGAAGTCAACCGCCGGATCAGGAGAGATGAACCCTCCCAAAGACCTTTCAATGACCATTGTCGTCGTGGAGCCATATGAAGTCGCCGCAGTACAGTTTGCAGTCACCACCATCCGGCTGATCGAATCTTGATCACCGCCACCAAACCATGGACCGTAGCGCCACCGATCGGCCATCGCACACGCGAAAGACTAGCACCTCGCCGCTACGGTCCACGCACATCTAGTAGAGAGTCTGACGCACACCGTGGCCCCGACGCCAAATCCGACCGAACCTGGCGGGAGACCGGCCCCGCACACAGATCACCACCCAACCCTCCAAGGCTCCACATGTGTGCCGCCACACTCACCCATCAGCTCCATGTGGCCGCCCAACGTCGTCGTCAGGAGCAACATCGTGCTGCTGTGGATTAGATTGGGGGTGCGCCCCCGCGAACCTAGGTGCCCAGTGCCACCCGATCGACACGAGAGGGAGGTGATCCTCCGTCACCGCCGTCGGTCGATCCGGCTTAGCTAGGCGGCGACAGAGGGAGGGAAGGGAGGAGCGGCGGGTACCAGCAGCTAGGGTTTGTGTGTCCTCCCGAGTCGCCCGCGCGAGGGACGACGCGGGGCACCTATGTTCACACGCATATCTGGAATGAAATCATTAAACTAAAATCGTGGGCATGCGAGTAGAGTCGGTGCGGGCAATGTTGTATTGGTACGGGCCAATTAAGATTGCCCGTACATACGGACCGGCCCCGCGCGCCCGTGCTGTTCACTCGGCCATGCGTGGGCCTGGGTTGACGCGCGGTACGTCTGGCTCGTACCGAACCTGTGCGCCGTGGCGTGCGTACGCGTCCTTGTGCCGCGGCGCGCACTAGCTGCACGCATTGTCTCCTCATCAACAGGCTCTCTCTCAGAGCAGCGGGGAGTGGAGGCGCTGTTTGGGCGGAGACCGGAGAGGACGGAGACGAGAACGGACCTCGGGCACGCACGCACCTGGCTGCCGCGCTGCTCTCCGCGAGGCCGGCAGCCGGACCGCGACGCTCCAGTCACCTCGCCGATCAACTATCAACCGGCTGTTCCACCCCCTGCTCCGATAGTGCGTGCGGCCGTGCAGCCATGGTGGTGGTGGGTCATGCAGCGCAAGCCCGCGGCAACCCACCCCGTGTTCGGAGAGCTAGGCGTCCTTGTCTCTCGCGTAGCAGAGACTAGAGGGCTCTTCCTATAGATTCAAATTCTGCTCTCGACCGGATAAGCAGAACGGATTACAGAGCTCAGCGCCGGTAAGACGCCGCACTGTTCCTGCACTCAGCCCATCTACCTCCATCCACCGCATTGAATCATCGTCGCAGCATGTACACGCGAGGGGGAGACACAATGCCCGCTGCAGCCGTTGGCGCTGCGACGACGATGCATGGCCGCCCGCGCGCGCACCAGTGGGCAGGCCGGGTCGGACTAAAACATGCTACGCGCACATGCCTCCACGCCCTCTGCCACTGCTTGCTCTGCTTCACAAGTACGCCTAGAAACGGGAACAGTTGCCTGAAGACCTGTGAGATGCAGGTCTCCGTCAGTGAGTGAGGCGTATGCAACGCAACGCATCGCATCGCATCGGTGTGGGCCCCGCCTCCCCCCGGTGGCGGTGGGCCCCGTTTCCTGATGTGTGTCCGGTATTCCAAGGATGCATGGAGCTAGGTTGCCACAATTGTAGGTTACAGCAGGCAAACAGTGAGGTTTAGAGTAACTGCCTAGGCAATTCGATCCATGCCATTCAATGCATCAGACATACTCCTTCTCTGAAAGGGAGTTGCATCAGGCGTACACCACATTATTTTCCACAGGAACTTCCATATATATGCTCACCACTTCAGCTGTACTACCTTTTTTAGCTGCTACTACTAGATAGGAGTATCCGTTACCGTTTCATTCAAAACAAGATGTGCATAATTACGTGCCATGATGAGACCTGAATGTTGTAGGAGTGGTACAAGCTTCACTGATCATTTTTTCTAGTTAAAGGCTTCATTGATCTGAAACTGATACTGTATTTCTTTCTTACTAGAACAATGAAATGGTTCGGGCTTTGTAGCTCCTAGGCCATGGTTCTTGGATACCACCGATCGAGGCAACAAACGACGTCCTGACACCAGCGGTCATGCTTGCTCAGATACACACATTCCAGACGACCGCCATGAATGCTGCCTTCAGATCTCATCTACGTCTACACTAGCTCTCGATCCAAAGGAATCAAACATGCATATTATATTGCGAGGAAGCAGCAGTAGGGCAGTAGCTGTAGTAAAGGAAGGATCTTTTCTGCTTGGGACATTTGAAATTGATGGCCTCATTATTTCTCCTGGCAGAGGGTATGTTTCCAAGGCCTTCTTCTTCTTCTCCCCCTCTGCCAGCCTCGCCACCTCCTTTCTTTCCTTTACTATCTCTGCACTTCTGCTGCGGCCACTCTGGCAGCCCAAGAAACACAGCTCACAGGCCCTTAATGTGTGTCCACAAATATCCTTTTTCTTTCTATGAACATGCTGCGTCTCCATGAAGAATCTCAAACGGCCTTAGAATGTTGATCCAAACAAGAAATATGGCTAGTCGACTCGTCACATGGACTCTGCGCCCTTACTCTTACCCTTTGTGTACTACACAAAGTGTTGCAAAATGCAAGTATTGAGCAGCATCAATGATAGATGCTACATGAAGCTATCTTCGAGCCAGTTGGGGTACTTGTCCTAGCATTATTGTGTGGTGCAGTTACATGTTGTTATCCAGTATTTACTGCAACGCCTCTTTCTTTTTCTCATCTATGAAGAAGTCAGTTACCGATAGAATGCCCTCAACGTATGGGCATCCATGGTCCGTAGCTGGGGAGCTCCATAGTAGTACTACGTTCCTATCATTTCTGGTCTCTAGGCTCAGGCACCATGCTTTAGGGGCTAGTCTACTAAATACTAGTACTAGCAGAAGCTAAGCTAGTGCCTAGCCAGAGAGCTTTGGGAGGAGCAAGGTGACACGGAAACAGCACTGTAGTTTCTTCTTGCAGTAGCAAAACTTCACAACTTTAATCTGCCGGGGGCACTATTTCATGCTTGTTAAGCTTTAACTGTGCATTTACATATACATATACCTGAATACTGTGTTTGTTTTGTCCCCCAATAAGGCATGCCCTTAAATTGCCAACAGTCTCAACAGTTAACCTAGTCAATGAGCGATCCACCTCCAGCAGGTTTCTCAACAGTGTAACGTGTGCGTGCATGCGGACAAGGGCCAGAGTTTAAACCAGCTCCTTTTGCTTGATTTTGGTGGCACGCTGCCGCTTCTGTAGAATCAATTCTCTGAATGCTCTGTTCAACTTTGAATTCTCGGACGGACTCTGTGCGTGGCCCTAATTGTTAGCGTACGCATTTCTCCCCAACATCAAATCACCTGCACCCTGTTGGCCCCTTTTGCCTCTGTAGTCGCTTCAACCCCTTTATCCTCAACAGCCTGCAACTGTAGTGCATGCATGGTCACCACCATGGACGCCATCTCTTACTCACATGCATCTGTGCGTGCATGGCCTTTTCCCGTTACCCCGGGTAGAAAAATATAATTCCCGCGCATAAAATGCTCGTCACTATCTTGTCTCGATTCTCAAAACCAGAACGCGACGATGCTCGGTGCAACGTTACCAAAGATGCGAGATCCCGTGGCCATACATACATACATACATGAGATTTGCACGTACACATCCCACGTAGTACGAGCCTTGCATGCTCGTGGCTAGGTATCTTTGTCCATGCTGGATGAAAACAGTACGTGCTACATGCATGCGTGGATGCATGAAGCTTTACTTTGTGGGTTGAGTTTGACGTGAAACATCATGCTTTTGTAGTACTACTCTCGTCGTACAAACATGCGTGCTGGTATGCATGGCATGCATGCATGGGAGTGTACGTAACTTTGATGGAACCTGCGTGCAGAGGTCAGTGATCGATCACCTGTGGTCTGTGGACTGTGGCGCGGGTCGAGTTTGTAAAGGCAAAGAAAGACTGCAGTAGCTTCAACACATCACATCAGCGGGCGCCCGAGGCAACAGTTCGCTCCAACTTCCTTCCTTATCACATCGACACTGTAGATCGATCCAGCCCCATGCATGCATATGTGCACACCAAAGGGATGCTACAAAACAATACAGTGAAAATATTTCTTATTACGTGAGACCGCCGTATAGTACTATTGTATAGCACAGTAGATTTTGTTTTTGCCTTTACAGTGAAATGGAAAAATGTTTTAGCCTCGTACTGTGGCATGTGCATGGGCATTTTCGAAAGGATCTGCGTGGATCGGATGGGAGGTAGCAGAATCTTGCAGTGGAGTGGCCTCGATCGATAAGCTTCCGTATGGCTAGCTAGCAGCTGACGACGATCGATCCCGTACTACTACTATAGCTAGGCATTATGAAATGGAAGGGACAGGGCCACACGGGTGCCTCGGCGGGGCAAATTCCTGGTGCCGCTTGGACTTACGCGCGTTCGATTCCTGGAAGCAGCCATTCACGCCACGGGCATCGTCATCAGATTCCGCCAAGTACGTGGAGTTTTGCAGCCAGCCACTACTCGCCCATGCATGCGGGTCTCTGTTTCAAACAAGATGCTCCTGCTTCGGATAAAAGATTTCAAACATGTTTGAAACGGCGTGCCGGGTTAGCATCCTGACGTGCGATTATGTACCTCCTAGCTAGTGACTGGCTGGCTAATCATGAAGCAGACAGACCGTAGTAGCTGCATTCTTGGTACTGTGCTGACCTCATCATATATGAGTTCATGGATGGCCGTACCAAGCTAGGGACGTGTCATTTGGCTTTGATCGTCCATGCATCCTAGATTCATAGTATCATAGTAGTACGTACTGTGGCGAGGGGCAAATGTACGTGCGCCTGACGTGGTCGCCTGTTGGCGCTTTCCGCCGACGCGATCGCGCCGCGCCCACATACTGCGCGAACGAACGTGCCCTGCACGTTGCATGCGCCTGTCTGTCCGTGTCAGCGTTACCTCCCATGCATGCATGCGTGCGTGCATGGAGCGCCAAGCGCATTCAGCCGGCCGGGACGCGCGCCAGCTTCAACGTGGGGAGAGCAGGCAGGCAAGTCCACGGGAAATAGAGTGGAGCAAAGGACAGCAAACTTTATATCTGATTTTTCTTTCTTCTCCCTTTTGCATGGACTTTACATGATCATCAAAGTTTCAGACTTCAAGGGAAAGAACCGTCCGTGTACGTTGACAAATTGTATGGTGTATAGGCTCAACGGCAAAATAAAAGAGAAAAAAAAACCAAAAGAACATCAACAGCCCACTTGTATTACATGGCCGACACCAGTTGGGGCCAGTTTTCGTGGAAACAAAATGGAAAATATACGCCACCAGGAGAAAAGCACAGTAGTAGTACGAGTAGCTAGGCCGGCAAGGTGATAGATCCAGATATACGGCATGGGCGCACGGCGCATGCACACATGGCCGGACAACGGACATGGGATTATCATCTCAGATGCACGCATAACCCGAGGTGAGAGGTCGTCGTACGACATGGACGTACCAACCAACTGGGGATCACCATGGCCGGCCTGATCGACCGATCGAGTCTCAAGCGCTCACACACACGCAACGAGAAAACATCATGGGAAAAGGGGAAGGACCAATCGCCTGCACGATCGGACGGATCGGGACCATGCCGACCGGCCGGCCGGCCGCCCTGCCCTGCCCACCACCGCCTTTGCATCGATCCCGCCGATGCGTGCTAAGCTCCAAGCAGAAGAAGGTTTTTCCTCCTGCTCCCTCATAACGGCATGGGTAAACGACCGGCCGATGCGATGCGATATCGGCCATCCTGCATGCATGCTGGCCTCCCCTTAACTTGACCCAGCTTTTACGACACAGACTGCCGCTGCATGCCTTCATGTGATCGACATTGTCCTTCTCCGGCACAACGTAGCGGACGTCGTCGTCTCTGCTCCAAGTCTTACCTTACCACCCAGCTGCGCTGCGTGGCTGCGTCAAATAATCATTCATGGCATGGCAGTTATGTAAAGGCTGTGCGCATCAGAGGCTCATCCTCCTCAAGTAGTAACGAAGCGCGGCCTACATCGATCGATCGATCGGTCGGTCCACGGCTTGAGCCGCTATGATGATCAATCTGACCGAGGTTCAGAGGCAGTTAATTACGCAATCTCCGGGGTGGATGCCGCGGTGAATGGACTGGGAAGGCAGGACACGCACTAGAGGTTAGTGCTCCAGCTAGCAGCTTGCAAAAGCAAGTCGTACGACGGCAACGGGTCAAACTTGAAAGGCGTTCACAGACTCAATCATGCTTCACAAACAGTTTTGGGGAACATAGCCGTAGACAGACACGAGTCCACTGGCTACCGACACCCATGTGACCCATGTGTAGGAGGGTGATCGACCCCGGTCACGGTGCGTCACCACGTTTTGGCATCTTCTCTTGCTCATTTCTCGTCCACGAGCTGTCAATCTGATGGAGCAATTTTGAATTATGTGTAATTTTTGCGAACCGGGCTAGCCCACTCTCTGTTATACTCACTGCATCTTTAATGAAATAAGAAACCCGTACTTTCCATCAAATCATTTGGCTCGTTTGACCACATAATCTGTGTTTTTTTTTTTGCGGGAGACCACATAATCTGTGTTGTACTTTGCACCAGTTTTGCTTGATTTTTTTTGGAACTGTGTCTTTAAAAAAAAACGTAACTATCTGACCAAATCATGAACAAATTTAAAATCTCAAACATTTTCTGAATATTCTAATGTTTTGAAAATCTGTTTTTTTTTTGAGAATATGATTTTCAGAAACATCCGGATATTTTTTAAAGCATGGACAAACTTAGAAATTGAGAACAATTTAAGAAATAGCGAACATTTTTTGAAATCGCAAACATTTTTATGCAAACACGAATAATTTAAAACGTGAACAATGACAAAATAGAAAAAATAGAACCATTTAAAAAAATTAATGGGGCTAGTTGAATAGTTGGCTGCATATTTACCGAGGTGGAAAGCCGCAAAATCCTAAGAGCGGTTGGATGGTCCTCATTCAATCAGTACTCAGGGTCGTACCCTTACATGCAATGATAGCATTGGACATTCCGAAGAAAACGATCAAGGCGATGGTCAAAATTTGTCGAGGGTTCTTATGGTGCGCACGAGTGTAAACAAATGGGGGGCAATGCTCAGTGGCCTCGGACGATGTTTGGTCGCCACGGTGGGCTGGTGGTCTTGGCATTCCAAACCCGAAGTGGTTAAACGTGGCGATGCTGGCCAGGTGGCCCTGGTTGAAATAGGTCGACCCCTCGAGGCCATGGGCGGAGTTCGATATAACAGTGCCACATAAGTCAATGCAATTGTATAGAGCTGCTACTTGGACCTCGGATGGAAACGGAAGCAGAGCGCTCTTTTGGGAGGATAGGTGGCTCTAGGACCATCCTATGGAAGATCTTGTACCTATCATATACACCTGGGTTAGACAATCCACAAGGGCTACACACATGGTTCACCAAGGTTTGTCGGATGGGAATTGCGCAATGGATATTGGGCTAGAAGTCATGGGACTGATACTGGGTGAATACCTACAGCTTTGGGACCAGATAGTGACGGTCCATCTTGATCCACAGATCGACGACTCGTGTCGATGGGCATGGGACAAGAGTGCATGGTACACAATGAGATCGGCCTAGGCAGCACGGTTCTGGGGGAGAGAGGTGGTGACAGCTGCTAAATTTACATGGGAGTCTAAAGTTCCACTAAGATGCCGGTTCTTTGCGTGGATTGCCCTACAAAACAGATGCTGGACCTCGGATAGACTCGCGCGGAGGGGATTAGACCACCAAGAAAACTGCCCATTATGTGATCAAGAGGAAGAGACCATTGACCACATCCTGATGTAGTGTGTCTTCGCAAGGGAGGTGTGGACCCGTGTGTGCCTCGCGATGAACATGCCTTGGATACCGACCAATGGATCGATGTTGATGGAATGGTGCAACGAAAAGAATGGGAGCGTCCTACGCAAAAAGGATATTCACTCGATTATGCTTCTTGTAATGTGGGAGCTATGGAAGCATCGGAACGGAATTGTGATTGACGGAGCTACCCCATCAACCAGACATGTAATTAATAGAATAGAGGTTGAGGGGAGAGCGTGGATGGCAACGGGTCTGCTCAAGGCTGACTTGGAGGCCTTCCTAGTGCCGCTATCGGTGGGCACATTCGCGACTAGTTAGCAGCACAGCGGTGGAGTTGGATTTGCGCATTTGTAATATGAAACCGCCAGCATGGAGGGGCTCTTTACCCCACTCCTTTAATATATAGCACACATAGTTGTGCGTATTCAACGAAAAAAAGAAAAAACTGAAAAAAAAAACACCGAGAAAAGGGACGATAGAAAAAAAAACACCCGATCAGGACCTTCTAGAAGTTTCACAAACCCGGCAAATAGCGGTTTGAACCTTCTACAAGGTTCGAGAACAAGAATCAAAAATACTTTGCCAGTTGCTTCGGTGCACTCGTCCTGTGCAAAAAGACAACTGTTTGCGTGCAGCAATTAAGGATGTGTTTGGTAGCCTGCATCATCCTATCACAGTGTTCCCCCCTGAGCCATGTTAAGTACAGACATGCTGAGTACATACATCTGCAGTTGTTTGGTAGCCTGTATGTGTACAGAGATGCTGAGTTGAGACTCTGTTTGGTAGCATGTATCTATTGGGACGTGCTGGGCTCAGACTTTGTTTGGTAGGCTGTATCTGAGATGGTGAGGATACCATAGTTACAAATACGTGATAAAATAATTGTGTGCACAATTCAAAGGAGTTTTCGGTAGCATACATCATTCGCGAACATTTTGACAATATGTAAATATGGAGAAAAAATACCACTTAAAATATTTAACCATATATATTTGTCTGCAATTATTGTTCAGTCTTAAAAAAATTATGTGAATCAACATGACATCTTATCGCAAACAAAAAGAATAAACATGTGACAATTAGTAGGTGTATTTTATATTGAGGCAAAATTGCATAGCATGCGTGCATGATTTTTTGTGAGACGGATACAGAAACACTTCAATAAATCTTGTGGCATCGAACGACAACAGACATGTTGAACCATTTAAGCACCATTTGAACAATATATTAAGAAAAGTAACTTGGTTGAACCAATAAATCTTTAGATCCATATTACATATAGTCTCATTCCAAATTCAACTTATTAAAGGGATAGTTCCCAAAATGCACCAACTAACATCAACTCAAACAAGATCAGGATTCTTCTCCAAGATACGCTTGAACGATGCTTTGCGGACTTCCTCATCCATCTTCACAAAATTAAGGCCTTTTCCCTTATGTTCAGTCAGATAATCTAAAACAGCCAACCGCTCAGCAAGATCATACTCAACAAGGTCCATTACAGCCTTGTACAACTCAGGGTGTGTTTCAGTATGACATGTGTTGTTGATAGCACTTGCAATCTCACGCACAGCATCAGACATGTTGTTAACCTGGATTGAGTCTTCTTCAGTCATAACAGATGTCCTCTTCCTCTTCTTAGTTGTAATAGGAGAAGGATCATTAGTTTCACTGGCACCAACAAATACGAACTCAGACCCAACAGGACCATTCACAAATCCCTCGCCACTTGTTCCTTGCCCCTCCACAACAATGGGTTTTCCTTTGCCCTCCACATCAACAGGTTTTCCCAATGGCACACAGAGCCCATTGAAAACCTCCCGATGTGAGCTTATCAGTGAAGCAAAGTTCCATATAATTGTAGTGCTCAAGCGGTGTGTTCAGTAATTCAGCATCCGTTGGATGGTCCTACAGAATTAAACAACATTTCAACATTTAACCAACAGAAGTAACTAATTTCAGCACAAATAGTAACTTGTTTCAGCACCATTTTATCAATGAAGTAATCCATTTGAGCATTTAAAAAGATTTGCAATCATACCGAGTGTGGCCTAAATAGTGTTGCTCTTCTAGGACTATCATTTTCTTGTCATCATCCCAAAGTGCACCACTTAATCCACGGAGATGAACAATTCTTTGCCACCTAGTGCGCCACTTGCGAAGATGATTGTGCACTGGTGTTACTCACATCATAACCAACAAAAGCGGTCAAAGCCTTTGCAACTTTCATTTTATCGGCCTCCTTGAATCCTTTGTCAGTCCTAACACCTTTTGCTGCTACCTCTGAAAGACCTTTCAACATGATAGCAGACATAGGCGGGGTCCAATTCATGACCTTTGGGGCCTTCTTGGCTTTAGCACCAAGATCCGGAATCTCTTGCACGTCATTATCCATCTACAACATATATTCCAGAAATTAGTAACATATTCAAAATTCTAGGTTTGAATTTTTTTTAACATTTTGTTATAACATTCCAACTCTACAATATAACATTCTAGCCATTAAAAAAAAATTCAGTACATCAATATAACATTCACATATTGTTTCACAATGCACCACTCAATTCAAATAGAGGAATTACAACACGAGTCACAACTCAATTATTAGGATTACAAGGTCAAGTTTCAACATGATACATCAAATGTGTGCCGCCCCCCTATTCGCCCACATTTGATTTGCTAACTGGTCTCTTATGAGCCCAAGAATTATTGTCATGGACTATATCATTGTGATCTTCGTCGGTGGGTTCCGGGTCCCAAGTTTCCTCCGGAGGGAAGTATTCATCCTCACCAAATTGAAGTACCCAGTTGTGGAGAATTGCACAAGCAATGACTACTTTTACTTGGGTCTTGAAAGGATGAAATGGCTTATTGTAAACAAACTTCCACCGATTTTTATGCGCTAAAAGCCCTTTCGATCGATGTCCTCAAAGAAGAGTGTCTTAAGTTGAACAACTCTTTCTCATTTTGAGGATGATTCCCTCGCCCATACTCCTTCAAGTGGTACCTTGTGGCACGGTATGGTGGAAGAAAACCCGGTCTCACAGCATACCCCGCATCGACGAGGTAGAATTTCCCTATGAAACAACAACTATTAGCTACGGGAGAAAAATATTAATATATTTAGCTACGAGTCTAGTTTATTACCTGTAGGAACTTTCAACCCATCATCCCTCTCCAATGCATTTGCAAGTATAAGGGCATCATGGGCTGAACCCTCCCATCCCGCAAGTACATAGGTAAACTTTAGATCAAAGTCTACCGCGGCCATGACATTTTGGGTAGTCCCTTCTTTTCTACCCCTAAAGGCAGCCGAGATCCTTCGTGGGACTCTAGCAAGCACATGAGTTCCATCAATTGCTCCAACACAATCCTAATTAATGAAGACAATTTTTAGTTATTCATAAGTCTCATCAATTGTTTGACCATATTTGGATACAAAATAATTTACCTTGAAATATGGATTGAAGCGGGTGCTTTGTTGTATTTTAGGGTGGCATCGATTGGAGGGAGGGCGAATCATCTCATCTCGCAGCTCTCCAACAGCATAAAGCACCGCCTTAAAATACCTACTAATTACTTCAGTGGATCTTCTAAAGATCGGTTGTAGTGTCCTAAACCTTTGGTTGTGCCCTACCACTAGAAGAAACATGGCTACTTGTTCCTCAATAGAAGTATGGATGCTATCCACCAACAATCTCTCTCTCTAAACAAAGTACACAAACGAAAAAGGAGCTTTTCTCATTCTTAGCTGATTTGAGCAATTTATGTCGCTAGAGTGATAAATGTATCTCAAGTTGGACTCCTAGCTATGGCACGTTCAGCCATAGTACCCACAATTTTCCCCGGGTTTGTTCCTAGCTCTTCTTAACACAAATGTCATATAAGCACACAATGCAACTACTAGACTGGCTCCTCTCACAATTAGTTGGCGCGTTTTCTAGCCAAGTCATCCATCTAAACAAATAGAAATACATGAGTGTTCCACGTTTGAAGAAAATAAATGGTAGATAAAGAAAAATTGTGATATCTTGCAAATTATACCAACTAACAAATAAGCATGATTCACAGAAAAAAAACCTAGTAAATAAGCAAATCAACACAATGATGAATGGGAAAATGATCTGTATTTAGTAAAAATATCAGTGCTATATAAACTAGCACTATCTCTCTCAAATGATACAACCTGGGCATCTAGCAGTCAAGTCGTACTAAGAAAATACATGTAGCAAAATATCTTGGACATCTACTGTATTTAAAAGATCAATCTATTATTAGTAAAAAAGAGTACGCCGATGCAACCTGGACATCTAGCAGTCATGGCGTACTAGGAAAAGACATCTAGCAAATCAACTTCATCTATGGTATATGTAAAAGATCATTCTTTTCATATGAAAAGAACAGTGCAGATGCAACCTGCACATCTAGCACCAAACGTTCATTCTTTAATCTACTTTCTCTAATCTACTTTCTTTAATCTGGCAAATCAACTTCATTCTTTAATCTACTTTTCTCTCAAGACCCATCTATATCTATTTCTCATTACGTGCTAGCTGATTATAAGCGGGAGGGTTGTAGATTGAGGGAGGAGTAGGAACGGAGGAGGACAATGAAACGAGGAACAACAGGAAGGAGGAATACCTTCTTCGGGCGCTAGCGACGGCGAGTTGGAGCAGCGGCGGCGTCTGGCGGCGACTGAAGGAGACGAGGCGGAGAGGAGAGAACGTGATCGCCGGGAGTCGGGAGAGTTGGGGTAACCCTAGCGTTCGTGGGTCCAGATGGGAACCGTGGGTTGGGCTCAGATTTTTTCGTGGGTTCGACCCATGCATCACGACCAGCGAACCTCCTTTCATGTGTTCTCTCTGGCGTGGCTACGGGGTATTCGGGTGGCGGAGCATAGCTGAGGAGATCCCGTGCAGGCTACCAAACAGCAAAAAGTGGGTCGAGTAGGGAACATACAGGCTTATGCAGGCTACCAAACACATCCTAAAACCCACGAATGCTATATCTTACTTACAACGAGACTAGCATCTCTCTCACCCGAAGCTTTCCTGCATCACGCATGCGTATGAGCTGGCCCAATAGCATGTTACTCGTTCCGCGGTCGGTCTGTTTGATTATGTGTTCGTTCGGTTTTTTCTTTCTTTTCCTTTTCTTTTTTGTTCTATTTGGTTTTCTTATTTTTTTCACCGGTTTAATTTTGGTTTCTTTGTTTCCTCACTATACTTCGCAAATCACTATTTTTCCATTACTTTGCACTTGTTTCTTCGGTTATATTTGTTGTTTTATTTTTTCATTGTCTTTTTCGGTTTTTCGAGTTTTTCATTGTTTCTTTTCGCTTTCATTCCGCATTTTTTTATACATCAATAAATTTCCTTAATACCATTTATTATTTTTAGAATACATGTTTAACATTTTTTTAATATACGGCCAACATTTTTTCTATGCACAACTTAATATTTTTCAAAAGCTTGATTAATATATTATAATACAAGATTAACATTTTATAAATACATGCTCAATTTGTTTTCTGTACATACTTTAACATTTTGCAAATGCTTGATCAACGTTTTTCAAATTTAACATTTTTCTATACCAGTTTAACATTTTTTAAATGCTTGATTAATATTTTTGGGAATGCAAAATTAACATTTACAATTTAACAGAAATATTTTGAATGGTTGATTAACATTTTTTAAATACATGATAAATTTTACATACACAATGTATTTTTTGCATACAGGGGAAACATTTTCTCTATACACAATTAACATTTTTCAAATGCTTGGTTACACATTTTTCAAATACTTTATGTAAAGTATTGTTTGTAAAAAAAGAATGCAAAAAAGAGAAAAACGTGAAAAAAGCAGGGGAAAAAATGAGGTTGTAGCCTCCCGCCATATGGGCCCGCCAATCTGGCGCTTTCTTTGACGCGAGGGTTTCCTACATCTCGCTACAAACGTGACATAAGGGCGCCCAATAAAATTTGAACCGTTCACATACATACAATAGCTTAGGACATGTAGTGAACAACCGGAAATGTTTTGGGACCCAAAATTGCTGTTTTAAAGATATAGGACTAATTTGACACAACTTGAATAGTTATAGGACATACGGTTCATTTTACTCTTTAAAAAAAATACATAAATCAAAAAATGTTCATGAATCCAAGATACATTTGGGATTTCAGATGATGTCCGTAATTCAAAAAATGTTAGGGAAATAAGAAATATTTGTGAATTAGAAAAATATTCGTGATTTCAAAAAATGTGTGTAAATTCAAAAAATCACAAATTAAAGACGCGTTCATGATGTCAAAAAATATTCTCCAATTAGAAAGTACCATGTGCATTTGTTTTGTTTTGTTTTCCTTTTTTTGAAGTTCAAGAATAGAAAAGGACAAATGGGAATTAAGAATAAAAGAGAAAAAAGATAAAGATAAAGAGAAAATAAAAATAAACATAAAAACATAACAAACAGAAAGAAAAAAAAGAACACTGGAAAAGAAGAAGGTTGGAAGACTTGGTGACAACTAATTGGGCCGGCCGAATTGTTGGGTTGCGACCCACCACTATGCTCAAAGGACAAATGAGGCATCAAAACGAACTAACAAGCGTTTGAAGGTTTACAGAGAATTTTCTGCAAGAAAAAGTGGAATTTAGAGAAAGATATGCATATACAGGTCATGGCTTTGTGTTTTTTTGGGAAGTCATGGCTCTGTTATGCATTCTGGAGGTGTTGAGATCAATCATGTCACGCATCCAGCTGACCGGAGACAACATTTTTGGTGGAACTGTTTTTTTAGAACTGATTTTGGAGGAACTACTCATGAAATTTCGTGTCATGACCTTGGAAACAATGAGTTGGTACATCATCCAGGGCGCACCTATACCTCGCATTAAGCAAGCCGAGTTATCTCACTCGCTGAAGCACACGACAATACGGGCCGGCCCTGTTCACGGTATGTACACTGCCTTCTTTTCTTTTCTGTTTTCTTAATTGGTTTTATTCGTTTTTTGATTTCATTTTCTAGTTTTATTGCAGTTTTAAATATACTAAACATATATATTACAAAAACTTACTTCACATAATATTATATAAAAATGTTAATCATGCTTTAAAAAATGTTGAATGCGTATACAAAAAAGTTGACCATGTATTAAACAAATGATAAAAATTCTTGATCATGTATATAAAAATGTTAATCAAGCATCAAGAAAATGTTGAACAAGAATTTTTGAAAACTTTGAAAAAAATATAAAAAATGTCAAACAGGTACGTACTTGAAAAATGTTGAATAAGTGTTAAAAATATTGAACGAGTATATTAAAAATGTTGAATAAGAATTTAAAAATGGTGACTAAGTATTTAAAATGTTGAAAAAGTATTTAAATAATGTTGAATAAATATTAAAAAATGTCGTACCAGTATTTGAAAAATGCTGAACAATTATTTAAGAAATGTTGAATAAGTATTAAAATGTCTAACAAGTATTTGAAAAAAATGTTTAATAAGCGTTCGGACAATGTTGAATGTGTATGCAAAAATTGTGGATCACTTATTAAAAAAAAGTTTTTGACACATACAAAAATGTAGTGTGGAAACGAAAATAACATAAGGAAAACAAAAAGGAAACAAAAAATGAAGAAGAAACAAAAGCAAATAGAAAATGAAGAAGAAAAAGATGCAAGAAAAAGAAGAAACAAAACCTGGATCGAATAGCCTCATGTATGACACGCCCTACAACTTACCATGAGAGGGATCCTAGGCGGAGTGGCTAGCAGCACCGGATCGAAGCGTGGCTCTCCCATTTCATCTCCTATATTTTTAATCCATATGCACGGGCCAGTAGGCCGGCCCAACGCATCCCCTTTCGCCTCGCTTAAAGTGCCAAATAGTCACGCACATCATCCATGTCGGAAAGGACGTAAGTATGCATGCAACTGTGGCCTGGAAACAGCTATAGGCCAATAGTCAAGACAGGAAAGGGGCAGATCCTAAATGACGTCCATCTGTCGCATTTCCTATTTAGCGCTGCACGCGCCTGTTTGTGTGCATTTTGCAAGCTGGCGCCTGCAGCGCCTCGTGTTGGGCCGGCAAATGTAAGGGGCGCATGAGGTCTTTTTTTCTATGTTTTTAGATCGCAAAAAGTTGACTGAAACAGGCTTCGAACTAGCGACCATTTGGTTAAGAGGGGAGCGCTCAGACCACCAGGCCACCCCATCGCACTACATTTTATTTACTTTCTTAACGTTCGCGAAAGCCCCAGTTTTGGGAAGCTTTTTAGACTGATTTTCTCCGGTTTGCGATTTGGTTTACGGACGGTTTTATATTTTGTTATTTTCTTTTGAGATTTTTTTAAAACCGATGAACTTTTTTGTAAATTGATGAACTTATTTTAATATATGATGAACTTTTTGTTAAAATAGTTATTTTCAGATTTAGATAAAAATTTCTTCAGATTTGATGAACTTTTTTTAAAACCGCTGAACTTTTTGAAATTGGATAAACTTTTTTCTTTCAAATACGACGAACTTTTTCTAATTCGATGAACTTTTCTGAAAATTGATGAACTTTTGTCAAATAAAATAAACTTTTTTCAAAATCGATGAACTCTTTTTTCAAAATTGGTGAACTTGTTTCAAACATGATGAACGTTTTTCAAAATCAGTGAACTTTTATCAAATCGAGTGAACTTTTTTCATTTTTGATGAACTTTTTGAAATTCGTGAATTGTTTTCAAAATTTAACGAACTGTTGTTTATTAGAAAAATTGACATTTTTTCAAATAATTTTCAAATAACTCAAAAATCTCAGTGGTATAGTAAATGGCTGAGTAATAAATAGCGCGGTTGCAATAGTTGTAAGGCATTTCACGACGATTTACACTCGTGCATTGAAGGTCCAGTGGTTAAGCTAAGCAATTACAGGCAATTGTGGCGCGAGATCGATTCTGAGAGCTCCTATGCGCCGCTCATTGCGGCGAATTGTCGAGCGGACGCACAAGCGCGTTTCCAGCTGGGCCGGCCCATTAGCGCAAAAAACTCCGCTCGAGGGAGAGATCGAACCAGGGACGTCCATCTTTGTACGCACGAGCATAGCCAACACGATAGACAAGCCTTCTTAGTTTGCAATGGAGTGCGAAGCTAAATGTAATGGATCCGAACATTTTCTCAAATTCCAAACGCCAAAATTATTTAAAAAAAGTGTTTCTTAAAAAGCGAACACCTTCCAAATTTTAGCAGAAAAACTAAAAAACTGAACAAAGTTTTGATAAAATGAACAATTTTTAAAATCCTGAAAATTTTCCGAATTTAGAGAACAAAATTTGAACATGAACATTTCTTAAAGCACGAACATTTTTTTAATCTTCAGAACAAATTTTGAAAAAGAAAACAAATTTGGAAGCGTGGAATTTTTTTTAATCTGGAGAACAAATTTTGAAATGTAGGACAAATTTGGAAGCCCGAACAATTTCTTAAAGCCCAAACATTTTTTCAATATTGAGAACAAATTTTGAAATGGTGAAATTTTTTGAAAAATCACGATTTTTTTTGGAAGTGCGAACATTTTTGGAAAACATGACAAAAAAATTGAAGTCTGGTACATTATATTAATTTCGAAAGTTTTGAACATTTTTGTGTAACAAGAATAATTTTTGAATTTTGAGAATATTTAAAAAGAAACTGAACATTTTATGGAAAGGTAAACAAAATTTGAATATTTTGAAAAAAATGAAAAGAAAAAGGAAATGAAATAAGAAACCAAAGAAAGAAAACAAACAGAAAAAACGAAAAAGAAGAAAAGAAAAAAGAAACATAAAGGAATTTGAAAATCTGAAGAACAAAAAGGAAACAGAAAGAGAAGAAAAAGGAATTGAAAAAAATGAAATAAAGAAACAGAAAAACAAAGAAAGAAGAAAAAAAGAAAAAAAGAAACAGAAAAAGAAAAAAAATCCAGTGAAAAACCAATTCAAGAACCTTCTGGAAGGTTCCCAAAGCTGGTCAGGAACCTTCCAAAAAGTACCCAAAACCGGATATCGTACACGTGTACTATCTTGTAGTTGGGCTCGGCTGTGTGCGTTCGCTCCACATTCTGCCGCAATGAGCGTCCGCTAGGATATTCCATCGACCTCGTACTGCCAATTATTCGCGTCCTTTTTTTCGGGTGTTCCTGGGCCGAGAGTAGAAACGGCCCACACACGGCGCGGTGTAGGCGCCACTTCCACGTTCGGGCGCCTACAACGCCGAACAGGAGCTCCCCGAAATCACTAATTAAGGAGTACTCCTTGCGGAGATCACTCCAACTCCCCCAGGTTGCGACAAGTGGCGCGCGATTTTTGCTCTTTTTCGTAGATTTGTTTATTTAAAATGTTTTATCTCTTAAACCGTGCGTCCAAATCTCGAATCGCTTTAGCCGTTGGATTCCTCGCATCGAGATCTTGAAAACTAGATCCCATGTTGATAGGTTTTGACGAACTTTTTTTTATGAAAATCCGGACGAAAAAAACCGAACCGGGAACACGGGTTTTTTCCCTTTCCGAAAGAGGCACGCCCGTGCCTCTGACGAAATCACAACCGTGCCTCTCGCTGAAGCAAAACAGTGCCTCTCGCGAAAGAAAAAAAACAGAAAACGCGCTTTTTTTTCCTTTCCGAAAGAGGCACCCCCGTGCCTCTCGCGAAAGCACAACCGTACCTCTCGCGGAAGCAAAACCGTGCTTCTCGCGAAAGAAAAAAAAACACAAAACGTTCATATTTTGACCTGAATCAGTCTGACCGAGTTTTACCACTCGGTCTCACCGAGTTTGGGAATCTGTGTTTAACGGCTAGATATTGTGTGGAGGCTATATACTCCTCCACCCATTCTTCATTCGTGGAGAGAGCCATCAGAACGTGTCTACACTTCCAGCATTCATTTTCTAAGATAGAACCACCTACTCATGTGTTGAGACCAAGACATTCCATTCCAACCACAAGAATCTTGATCTCTAACCTTCCCCAAGTTGCTTTCCACTCAAATCATCTTTCCACCATAGCCAAATCTGTGTGAGAGAGTTGAGTGTTGGGGAGACTATCATTTGAAGCACAAGAGCAAGGAGTTCATCATCAACACACCATCTATTACCTTTTTGAGAGTGGTGTCTCCTAGATTGGTTAGGTGTCACTTGGGAGCCTCTGTCAAGATTGTGGAGTTGAACCAAGGAGTTTGTAAGGGCAAGGAGATCGCCTATACTTCGTGAAGATCTACCCAAGTGAGGCAAGTCCTTCGTGGGCGATGGCCATGGTGGGATAGACAAGGTTGCTTCTTCGTGGACCCTTTGTGGGTGGAGCTCTCCGTGGACTCGCGCAACCGTTACCCTTCGTGGGTTGAAGTCTCCACCAACATGGATGTACGATAGCACCACCTATCGGAACCACGCCAAAAATCTCCATGTCTCCAATTGCGTTTGCACACTCCAATCCTATCCCATTATTTTCTTGCAAGTTGCATGCTTTAATTTCCACTGCTCATATACTGTTTACATGCTTGCTTGAATTGTATTGTGAATGCTTGAAATTGTGCTAATATCCAACCTCAACTTGAAAAACCTAAAAACGGCCACCTTTATTTGTTAAGGGTCTAATCACCGCCCCCCTCGCCGCCCTTTAGACACCTCTTCTCGATCCTTTCAAATACTTGCAAATATTCTTTATCCTCTTGTGTCGAATCAATAAATTTAGGTTGAATACTCTACCTCGAAAACTATTGCGATCCCCTTTACTTGTGGGTTATCAAGACCTTTTTCTGGCATCGTTGCCGGGGAGCATAGCTATATTTGTTGAGTCACTTGGGATTATTATCAAATTATCACTATGAAGAATCTGAAGGATACCAAGACTAAGATATTTCCCTCTAAGACGAGGGGAGGTAAGGAATTGCCATCTAGCTCTGCACTTGATTCACCTTCTGTTATGAGTAAACTTGTAACACCTCCACATGCTATTAATCCTGATATGTCGCAAGATATTGATGGTGCTACTTCTATGAATGCTACTCATAATGATGCTAGTACCTTGCTTGATGATGATGTGCCACTAGGTGATTTTCTTGATGAACAAATTGCTAGAATTAGAGAGAAAGAAATTTTTGAAACTGATGAGATCACTGAAACTGATGAAGTACTTGAAACTAAAAATCTTGAAACACCTGCTAGACCTAGCTCTCCTAGATATGAATTGCCTAAAGTTCCTGATGGTTCTGTTATGGATGGAGAGGTTGTTGGGGAACACTGCAGAAAATAAAAAATTTCTACGCTTCACCAAGATCAATCTATGGAGTCATCTAGCAACGAGATAGAGGAGTGCATCTACATACCCTTGTAGATCGCGCGGAAGCGTTCAAGAGAACGGGGTTGAGGGAGTCGTACTCGTCGTGATCCAAATCACCGATGATCCTAGTGCCGAACGGACGACACCTTCGTGTTCAACACACGTACGGTTGGGGAAGACGTCTCCTCCTTCTTGATCCAGCAAGGGGAAGGGAGAGGTTGATGGAGATCCAGCAGCACGACGGCGTGGTGGTGGAAGTAGCAGCAATCTCGGCAGGGCTTCGCCAAGCTCTACGAGAGGGAGAGGTGTTGCAGAGGGAGAGGGAGGCGCCAGGAGCAGGGGTGCGCAGCCCTCCCTCCCCCTCTTTATATAGGGGCCCTGGGGGGCGCCGGCCCCCTAGAGATTGGATCTCAAGGGGGGGAGGGGGGCGGCCAAGGGGGGTGGCTTGCCCCCAAGCCAAGTGGGGCGCACCCCACCCATAGGGTTTCCAACCCTAGGCGCACGGGGAGGCCCAAGGGGGGCGCACCAGCCCACCAGGGGCTGGTTCCCCCTCCCACTTCAGCCCATGGGGCCCTCCGGGATAGGTGGCCCCACCCGGTGGACCCCCAGGACCCTTCCGATGGTCCTGGTACAATACCGGTGACCCCCAAAACTTTCCCGCTGGCCGAAACTAGACTTCCTATATATATATATAATTCTTCACCTCCGGACCATTCTGGAACTCCTCGTGACGTCCGGGATCTCATCCGGGACTCCGAACAACTTTCGGGTTACCGCATACTAGTATATCTACAACCCTAGCGTCATCGAACCTTAAGTGTGTAGACCCTACGGGTTCGGGAGACATGCAGACATGACCGAGACGACTCTCCGGCCAATAACCAACAGCGGGATCTGGATACCCATGTTGGCTCCCACAAGCTCCTCGATGATCTCATCGGATGAACCACGATGTCAAGGATTCAAGTAATCCCGTATACAATTCCCTTTGTCAATCGGTACGTTACTTGCCCGAGATTCGATCGTCGGTATACCAATACCTCGTTCAATCTCGTTACCGGCAAGTCACTTTACTCGTATCGTAATGCATGATCCCGTGACTAACCACTTAGTCACTTTGAGCTCATTATGATGATGCATTACCGAGTGGGCCTAGAGATACCTCTCCGTCATACGGAGTGACAAATCCCAGTCTCGATCCGTGTCAACCCAACAGACACTTTTGGAGATACCTGTAGTATACCTTTATAGCCACCCAGTTACGTTGTGACGTTTGGTACACCCAAAGCACTCCTACGGCATCCGGGAGTTACACGATCTCATGGTCTAAGGAAATGATACTTGACATTGGAAAAGCTCTAGCAAACGAACTACACGATCTTGTGCTATGCTTAGGATTGGGTCTTGTCCACCACATCATTCTCCAATGATGTGATCTCGTTATCAAATGACATCCAATGTCCATGGTCAGGAAACTGTGACCATCTATTGATAAACGAGCTAGTCAACTAGAGGCTCACTAGGGACATATAGTGGTCTATGTATTCACACATGTATTGCGATTTCCGGATAACACAACTATAGCATGAATAAAAGACAATTATCATGAACGAGGAAATATAATAATAACCATTTTATTATTGCCTCTAGGGCATATTTCCAACAGTCTCCCACTTGCACTAGAGTCAATAATCTAGTTACATTGTGATGAATCGAACACCCATAGAGTTCTGGTGTTGATCATGTTTTGCTCGCGGAAGAGGTTTAGTCAACGGATCTGCGACATTCAGATCCATATGCACTTTGCAAATATCTATGTCTCCATCTTGAACATTTTCACAAATGGAGTTGAAGTGATGCTTGATGTGCCTGGTCTTCTTGTGAAACCTGGGCTCCTTGGCAAGGGCAATAGCTCCAGTGTTGTCACAGAAGAGTGTGATCGACCACGACGCATTAGGTATGACTCCTAGGTCGGTGATGAACTCCTTCACCCAGATTGCTTCATGCGCTGCCTCCGAGGCTGCCATGTACTCCGCTTCACATGTAGATCCCGCCACGACACTTTTCTTGCAACTGCACCAGCTTACTGCCCCACCATTCAAAATATACACGTATCCGGTTTGTGACTTAGAGTCATCCAGATCTGTGTCGAAGCTAGCGTCGACGTAACCCTTTACGATGAGCTCTTCGTCACCTCCATATACGAGAAACATGTCCTTAGTCCTTTTCAGGTACTTTAGGATATTCTTGACCGCTATCCTGTGTTCCATGCCGGATTACTTTGGTACCTTCCTACCAAACTTATGGCAATGTTTACACCAGGTCTGGTACACAGCATGGCATACATGATAGACCCTATGGCCGAGGCATAGGGGACGACACTCATCTTTTCTCTATCTTCTGCCGTGGTCGACATTGAGCCGAGCTCAATTTCATACCTTGCAACATAGGCAAGAACCCCTTCTTGGACTGATCCATATTGAACTTCTTCAATATCTTATCAAGGTATGTGCTTTGTGAAAGACCTATGAGGCGTCTTGATCTATCTCTATAGATCTTGATACCCAATATGTAAGCAGCTTCTCCAAGGTCCTTCATTGAAAAACACTTATTCAAGTAGGTCTTAATGCTGTCCAAAAGTTCTATATCATTTCCCATCAAAAGTATGTCATCCACATATAATATGAGAAATGCTACAGAGCTCCCACTCACTTTCTTGTAAACGCAGGCTTCTCCATAAGTCTGGATAAACCCAAACGCTTTGATCATTTCATTAAAGCGAATGTTCCAACTCCGAGATGCTTGCACTAGCCCATAGATGGAGCACTGGAGCTTGCATACCTTGTTAGCATTCTTAGGATCGACAAAACCCTCCGGCTGCATCATATACAGTTCTTCCTTAAGATGGCCGTTAAGGAATGCCGTTTTGACGTCCATTTGCCATATCTCATAATCATAGTATGCGGCAATTGCTAACATGATTCAGACGGACTTCAGCTTCACTACGGGAGAGAAAGTCTCATCGTAGTCAACACCTTGAACTTGTCGATAACCCTTAGCGATAAGTCGAGCTTTATAGATGGTAACATTACCATCTGCGTCCGTCTTCTTCTTAAAGATCCATTTGTTTTCTATCGCTCGCCGATCATCAGGCAAGTCTGTCAAAGTCCATACTTTGTCTTCATACATGGATCCTATCTCGGATTGCATGGCTTCAAGCCATTTGTTGGAATCTGGGCCCGCCATTGCGTCTTCATAGTTCAAAGGTTCACCGTTGTCTAACAACATGATTTCCAAGACAGGGTTGCCATACCACTCTGGTGTGGAACGTGTCCTCGTGGACCTACGAAGTTCAGTAGTAACTTGATCCGAAGTACCTTGATCATAATCATTAGTTTCCTCTCTAGTCAGTGCAGGCACCACAGGAACATCTTCCTGAGCTGCGCTACTTTCCGGTTCAAGAGGTAGTACTTCATCAAGTTCCACTTTCCTCCCACTTACTTCTTTCGAGAGAAACTCTTTCTCCAGAAAGGACCCGTTCTTGGCAACAAAGATCTTGCCTTCGGATCTGAGGTAGAAGGTATACCCAATGGTTTCCTTAACGTATCCTATGAAGACGCATTTTTCCAACTTGGGTTCGAGCTTTTCAAGTTGAAGTTTCTTGACATAAGCATCGCATCCCCAAACTTTTAGAAACGATAGCTTAGGTTTCTTCCCAAACCATAATTCATACGGTGTCGTCTCAACGGATTTAGACGGTGCCCTATTTAAAGTGAATGTAGCTGTCTCTAGAGCGTATCCCCAAAATGATAGCGGTAAATCGGTGAGTGACATCATAGATCGCTCCATATCCAATAGAGTGCGATTACGACGTTCGGACACACCGTTACGCTGAGGTGTTCTAGGCAGCGTGAGTTGTGCAACGATTCCACATTTACTTAAGTGCGTACCAAATTCGTGACTTAAATATTCTCCCCCACGATCTGATCGTAAGAACTTTATCTTTCGGTCACGTTGATTCTCTACCTCATTCTGAAATTCCTTGAACTTTTCAAAGGTCTCAGACTTGTGTTTCATCAAGTAGACATACCCATATCTACTCAAGTCGTCAGTGAGAGTGAGAACATAACGATATCCTCCATGAGCCTCAACGCCATTGGACCGCACACATCAAGATGTATGATTTCCAATAAGTTGGTTGCTCGCTCCATTGTTCCGGAGAATGGAGTCTTGGTCATTTTGCCCATAAGGCATGGTTCGCCTGTGTCAAATGCTTCGTAATCAAGAGACTCCAAAAGTCCATCAGCATGGAGCTTCTTCATGCGTTTAACACCAATGTGACCAAGGCGGCAGTGCCACAAGTATGTGGGACTATCGTTATCAACTTTACATCTTTTGGTATCACACTATGAATATGTGTAACATCACGTTCGAGATTCATTAAGAATAAACCACTGACCAGCGGGGCATGACCATAAAACATATCTCTCATATAAATAGAACAACCATTATTCTTGGATTTAAATGAGTAGCCATCTCGCATTAAACGAGATCCAGATACAATGTTCATGCTCAAAGCTGGCACTAAATAACAATTATTGAGGTTTAAAACTAACCCCGTAGGTAAATGTAGAGGTAGCGTGCCGATGGCGATCACATCGACCTTGGAACCATTCCCGACTCGCATCGTCACCTCATCCTTCACCAGTCTCTGCTTATTCCGCAGCTCCTGTTTTGAGTTACAAATATGAGCAACAGCACCGGTATCAAATACCCAGGAGCTACTACGAGAACTGGTAAGGTACACATCAATTACATGTATATCACATATACCTTAGTGTTGCCGGCCTTCTTGTCCGCTAAGTATGTGGGGCAGTTCCGCTTCCAGTGTCCCTTTCCCTTGCAATAAAAGCACTCAGTCTCAGGCTTGGGTCCATTCTTTGGCTTCTTCCCGGCAGCTGGCTTACCGGGCGCGGCAACTCCCTTGTCGTCCTTCTTGGAGTTCTTCTTACCCTTGCCTTTCTTGAAACTAGTGGTTTTATTGACCATCAACACTTGATGTTCCTTTTTGATTTCCACCTCTGCTGATTTCAGCATTGAAAATACTTCAGGAATAGTTTTCACCATCCCCTGCATATTGTAGTTCATCACAAAGCTCTTGTAGCTAGGTGGGAGCGACTGAAGGATTCTGTCAATGACCACCTCGTCCGGGAGGTTAATCTCCAGCTGGGACAAGCGGTTGTGCAACCCAGACATTTTAACCCAGACATTTTGAGTATGTGCTCACTGACAGAACTATTTTCCTCCATCTTACAACTGTAGAACTTGTCGGAGACTTCACATCTCTCGACCCGGGCATGATCTTGGAAAACCATTTTCAGCTCTTCGAACATCTCATATGCTCCGTGTTGCTCAAAATGCTTTTGGAGCACCGGTTCTAAGCTGTAAAGCATGCCACACTGAACAAGGGAGTAATCATCAGCACGTGACTGCCAAGCGTTCATAACGTCTTGGTTCTCTGGGATGGGTGCTTCACCTAGCGTCCTTCTCGTACATATGCTTTCTTGGCAGCTATGAGGATGATCCTCAGGTTCCGGACCTAGTCCGAATAGTTGCTGCCATCATCTTTCAGCTTGGTTTTCTCTAGGAACGCGTTGAAGTTGAGGTTGACATGGGCGTTGGCCATTTGATCTACAAGACATTTTGCAAAGGTTTTTAGACTAAGTTCATGATAATTAAGTTCATCTAATCAAATTATTTAATGAACTCCCACTCAGATTAGACATCCCTCTAGTCATCTAAGTGATACATGATCCGACTCAACTAGACCGTGTCCGATCATCACGTGAGACAGACTAGTCATCATCGGTGAACATCTCCATGTTGATCGTATCTTCCATACGACTCATGTTCGACCTTTCGGTCTCTTGTGTTCCGAGGCCATGTCTGTACATGCTAGGCTCGTCAAGTCAACCTAAGTGTTTTGCATGTGTAAATCTGTCTTACACCCCTTGTATGTGAACGTTAGAATCTATCACACCCGATCATCACGTGGTGCTTCAAGACAACAAACTTTCGCAACGGCGCACAGTTAGGGGGAACACTTTCTTGAAATTATGATAAGGGATCATCTTATTTACTACCGTCATACTAAGCAAATAAGAAACAAAACATGATAAACATCACATGCAATCAAACAGTGACATGATATGGCCAATATCATATTGCTCATTTGATCTCCATCTTCAGGGCGCCATGATCATCTTCGTCACCGGCATGACACCATGATCTCCATCATCATGATCTCCATCATTGTGTCTTCATGAAGTTGCCACGCCAACGATTACTTCTACTTATATGGCTAACGTGTTTAGCAATAAAGTAAAGTAATTTACATGGCGTTATTCAATGACATGCAGGTCATACAAAAAATAAAGACAACTCCTATGGCTCCTGCCGGTTGTCATACTCATCGACATGCAAGTCGTGATTCCTATTACAAGAACATGATCAATCTCATACATCACATATATCATTCATCACATCCTCTTGGCCATATCACATCACAAGGCATATGCTGCAAAAACAAGTTAGACGTCCTCTAATTGTTGTTGCATGTTTTTACGTGGCTTCTATAGGTTTCTAGAAAGAACGTTTCTTACCTACGTAAAACCACAACGTGATATGCCAATTTCTATTTACCCTTCATAAGGACCCTTTTCATCGAATCCGATCCGACTAAAGTGGGAGAGACAGACACCCGCTAGCTACCTTATGCAACTAGTGCATGTCAGTCGGTGGAACCTGTCTCACGTAAGCGTATGTGTAAGGTCGGTCCGGGCCGCTTCATCCCACGATGACGCTGAAACAAGATAAGACTAGCAGTGGCAAGAAAATTGACAACATCTACGCCCACAACAAGTTTGTGTTCTACTCGTGCATAGAAACTACGCATAGACCTAACTCATGATGCCACTGTTGGGGAACGTTGCAGAAAATAAAAAAATTCTACGCTTCACCAAGATCAATCTATGGAGTCATCTAGCAACGAGATAGTGGAGTGCATCTACATACCCTTGTAGATCGCGCGGAAGCGTTCAAGAGAACGGGGTTGAGGGAGTCATACTCGTCGTGATCCAAATCACCGATGATCCTAGTGCCGAACGGACGGCACCTCCGCGTTCAACACACGTACGGTTGGGGAAGACGTATCCTCCTTCTTGATCCAGCAAGGGGAAGGGAGATGTTGATGGAGATCCAGCAGCATGACGGCGTGGTGGTGGAAGTAGCAGCAATCTCGGCAGGGCTTCGCCAAGCTCTACGAGAGGGAGAGGTGTTGCAGAGGGAGAGGGAGGCGCCAGGAGCAGGGGTGCACAGCCCTCCCTCCCCCCTCTTTATATAGGGTCCCTGGGGGGGCGCCGGCCCCCTAGAGATTGGATCTCAAGGGGGGGCGGCCAAGGGGGGTGGCTTGCCCCCAAGCCAAGGGGCCTCACCCCTAGGGTTTCCAACCCTAGGCGCAGGGGAGGCCATGGGGTGCACCAGCCCACCAGGCTGGTTCCTCCCACTTCAGCCCATGGGGCCCTCCGGATGGTGTCCCCACCGGTGGACCTCGGGACCCTTCCGGTGGTCCCAGACAATACCGTGACTTCAAACTTTCCCGATGGTCAAACTGGACTTCCTATATATAATTCTTCACCTCCGGACCATTCCGAACTCCTCGTGACGTCCGGATCTCATCCGGACTCGAACAACTTTCGGTTACCGATACTAGTATCTCTACAACCCTAGCGTCACCGAACCTTAAGTGTGTAGACCCTACGGGTTTGGGAGACATGCAGACATGACCGAGACGACTCTCCGGCCAATAACCAACAGCGGGATCTGGATACCCATGTTGGCTCCCACAAGCTCCTCGATGATCTCATCGGATGAACCATGATGTCAAGGATTCAAGTAATCCTGTATACAATTCCCTTTGTCAATCGGTACGTTACTTGCCCGAGATTCGATCGTCAGTATACCAATACCTCGTTCAATCTCGTTACCGGCAAGTCACTTTACTCATATCGTAATGCATGATCCCATGGCTAACCACTTAGTCACTTTGAGCTCATTATGATGATGCATTACCGAGTGGGCCCAGAGATACCTCTCCGTCATACGGAGTGACAAATCCCAGTCTCGATCCGTGTGAACCCAACAGACACTTTTGGAGATACCTATAGTATACCTTTATAGCCACCCAGTTACGTTGTGACGTTTGGTACACCCAAAGCACTCCTACGGCATCCGGGAGTTACACGATCTCATGGTCTAAGGAAATGATACGTGACATTGGAAAAGCTCTAGCAAACGAACTACACAATCTTGTGCTATGCTTAGGATTGGGTCCTGTCCACCACATCATTCTCCAATGATGTGATCTCGTTATCAAATGACATCCAATGTCCATGGTCAGGAAACCGTGACCATCTATTGATAAACGAGCTAGTCAACTAGAGGCTCACTAGGGACATATAGTGGTTTATGTATTCACACATGTATTACGATTTCCGAATAACACAATTATAGCATGAATAAAAGACAATTATCATGAACGAGGAAATATAATAATAACCATTTTATTATTACCTCTAGGGCATATTTCCAACTGAGGTAACTAGAGACATTCTTGCTTGTAAGGATAGAGATGATCTGAGAAAATTATTATGCAAGTATAAAGAAAGGACTTTGAATGCTAAAATGAAATGTGATCCTCACTTTGCAACTTCACCTATCTTTGTTGATGATAAGACATACGAATTCTCTGTCGACCCAGAGTTAATTACTTTGGTTGAATCTGATCCTATCCATGGTTATGAAACTGAAACTGTAGTGGCACACCTTACTAAGTTGAATGATATAGCCACCCTATTTGCTCATGATGAAAAGATTCGTTATTACTATATCCTCACATTATTTCCGTTCTCATTAAAGGGTGATGTTAAGACTTGGTACAATACTCTTGCTCCTGGTTGTGTGCGTAGTCACCAGTATAGGATTTACTATTTCTCTGAAAAATATTTTCCTACTCATAAGAAACAAGCTGCCTTACAGGAAATATTTAACTTTGTGCAAATTGAAGAAGAGTCTCCCACAAGCTTGGGGGAGGCTTCTCCAATTGCTTAATGCTTTCCCTAATCATCCACTTAAGAAAAATGAAATACTTGATATCTTCTACAATGGACTAACCAATGCTTCTAGGGACTTCCTAGATAGTTGTGCTGGTTGTGTTTTTAGGGAATGAACTATTGGACGAGCTGAGGAATTATTGAATAACATATTGAAAAATTATGATGATTGGAATCTTCCTGAACCACCGCATAAACCCACCCCAAAGAAGAGGGGTATCTTATATCTCAGTCGGGAAGATATGCAAGAGGCAAAGAAATCTATGAAGGAAAATGTATTAAAGCTGAGGATGTCAAAAGTTTACATCCTATTGAAGAAATACATGGGCTTGAAACACCACCACCGCCTAAGGTGGTAGAGGTAAATTCTTTAATAAAATTCAATGATAATGACAATCCTTATATTATGCATCCTAGTCAATGCCTTTATGAGTTTGATAATTACATTAGAAAGCAAGATCACTTCAATGCAGATGTTATGAAACAATTGAAATACAACTCTGATATGATTGCTTGCTTGAGTGACTTGTTATTTAGAATCTCAATTGATGTTAGAAGTGTAGGAAAACATGCCTCTATGGTTCAAACTCAACTAGAACAAGTTGCTAAATCTCAAATAGAATTTCTTGATCAAATGAACAACAACATACATGACTTTGCTGTTAGAGTAGCAACCAGAGGAGGTAAAATGACTCAGGAACCACTTTATCCTGAGGGACACCCAAAAAATTGAACATGATTCACAAAGGAATAACACCAATGCACACAGTCCATCTACAAAGAAGAAGAAAAATAAAAATGATAGAACTTTGCATACCTCTAGTGAACCTGAGATAGAAAAACCTCCTGAAGCTAATAATGATGTTTCTATTTCTAATGCTGAAACTCAATCTGGTAATGAACACTCTTCTACTGATAATGAAAAAGATAATGATGAGGTTCAGGAAGACACCCAACCAGATAATGATGTTGAAATAGAACCAACTGTCGATCTTGATAACCCACAACCTAAGAATAAAAGATAAGATAAAAGAGACTTCGTTGCTAGAAAACATGGTAAGGAAAGAGAACCGTGGGTTCAAAAACCTATGCCCTTTCCACCTAAATCAACTAAGAAAAAGGATGATGAAGAATTTGAACGCTTTGCTGAAATGCTTAGGCCAGTCTTTTTGTGTACTCGCTTAACTAATATTAAAGATGGCCCCTTATGCAAAATATATGAAAGACATCATCACTAATAAAAGGAAAATACCTGAAGCTGAAATATCCACTATGCTTGCTAATTATTCTTTTAAGGATGGAGTACCTAAAAAACTGGAGATCCGGGAATACCAACTATACCTTGCTCCATTAAAAGAAATTATGTTAAGACTACTTTGTGTGATTTAGGAGCTGGTGTTAGTGTTATGCCTTTCTCCTTATATAAAAGACTTGATTTGAATAAACTCACACCTACTAAAATATCTTTGCAAATGGATGACAAATCAACTGCAATACCTATCGGTATTTGTGAGGATGTGCCCGTTGTTGTTACAAATGTTACTATCTTGACTGACTTCGTTATACTTGAGATGCCCGAGGAAGACAACATGTCAATTATCCTTGGTAGACCCTTCTTGAATACAACATGGGCTATTATTGATTGTAATAAAAGCAAGATCGCTTTCCATATCAATGGTAATGAGCATACGGTGCACTTTTCGAAGAAACAATTCCAAGTGAATGGTATTAATGTTATTGAAAAATGTCCGACACTCACTATTGGAAGTTTTCAACTACCTCTACCTACTGCCAAATAGAAATATGAAATTCTTATTGTTGGGGACGTGCATATCCCTGTTGAGGTAACATAGTATTTTACGAAAGTTCTTCGGTTTCATGCCAATCGAAAGTGGTTGTTAATAAGACTTGATAAACCTTGTTAATGAATCATTTTTGAGAGGTATGAAGTTGATGAATTTAGTAAGCAAAACTTTCTGTTTCCAACTTTTGTTTTCTGTTTTTCTTAGTTAAATAAAATAAAATATCATGTCTTGCTTGTTTTCTGAATTTCTCGTGCAATAAAAAAATGACCCAAAAATAAAAGTTCTCAGAATGCACAGAAAATTTAAGACGAATTTTTCTGTTTATTTAAGAATTTTTAGTGCAAATAACATCAAAGGGGGTGCTCTAGGTGGGCACAACCCACCTGGGCGCGCCAGCACCCCCAGGCACGCCCTGGTGGGTTGTGGTCCCCATGTGGGCCCCCTCACTTATCTCTTTTGCCCATGTCATCACCTACCTCCAGAAAAAATCCACCATTGCTCTCTCTCGTGTTCTTGCTCTCAAACCCGCGGATTTCGATCTCTTTGCTCGAAGTTCCATTTCTAAAACTGTTTTGGGGGATTGCTACTTGGTATGTGACTCCTCCATTGGTCCAATTAGTTTTTTTGCTTTAGTGGTTTATATTTTGAATAATTAGCTACTCTTGGTGCAGCTATAGATGGGCTTGCATGTTGAATTCTTAGAGTTCTAAGTAGTTCGAATGCTTGATATGGCCTCTAGGCATCCCTATGAGTAGTTACTATCAATCTTGTGAAGTTTTGTTGACAAAAATTTTGTGACTCAAGAATTTTCAGGAAATTGTACGCGAATATGATGAACCTCTTTGGGAGGAGTTCTTTGAGGCAGAGATCCTCGGAGGCATCTTCTAGTAACAACTCCGTTCGTCGGTCTTATGTTAAACCATGTGCAAATTCTACATGGGATGCCGCCACCAAATCATGCTTATGGTCGTGCAACAATTTCATGTTGAGTGCAGGTATTAAAGAAGAATTTGTGCAATATGTTCACAATGCCGAGCCCGGTTCCTACATTGAAGATAAGTGCAACAACATCTCAGCCTCACTTAATCATTTACCAAAGAATTTAAATTCCATCCTCGTGAGTCTAGAGTGTCATTTAAATTGTATGACAATCCATTTACTTTACCTCTAGAGACATTTTCCAACTATTGCAAAATTCCATTTTGGGGTTCGCTGGACGAACCATCAAGATCTGAGTATGAGATATTCTTGACTAGCCTTTGCTATGGTGAGACTAGATGAGTGACGCAAGGTAGAGTAAAAGATTCATTTCCCATCGATTCAATAATTTGCATTGTTTAATGGGAAATGCATCATAGGCAAACAAGACTGTAGTACACTATGTGCTCCTGAATTGAGCCTCATTCACACTGCCCTCGCCTGTGTTAAATGTTATAGCCTTGGAGCGATTGTTGCATGTAGGTTGCAACACAACACTGGTAGTGGATATTTTTATGGTGGGATTTATGCCACACATCTGGCAAGGGAGTTGTGTGTATCACCTTGGCCTCATGACCCTATCCTACCCACGCAGTACTTAGATTTTGATGCCATGAAGTGCCATAAGTTCCTTAGTGGTGAAACCCATAATTATACATATAACTTGTTGTTTAATAAAAAGTCCGTTGTGGACACCTTTTTGCCTGCGCCTGCTCTCTTTGATGTTCACAGCAAGGGAAGGTATTTTTGTCCTTGAGAGTGAGGCCCGCGCGCACAACGTGGAGGTTGTGGCTGCTCGGCAGGCTGAGGAGGCTGCAGCGAGAACCTCCGCGAACTACCACTCCGACTGTTATGTAGGCCGTGGATGATTACCAAGCTAGGCCAAAAGCCTAAGCTTGGGGGAGTACGTATTTCCACCGACATTACATTCATGTTTAAACATTTCAACCCAGTTGTCGGTGTCCATACTTTTTCATTGTATCATCCATGCTAGATTTATTTTTCTCGTTTTCTTCTTGTGTGTTTGAAAAACCTTGAAAAAACCTTAAAAAATGTTTCTTGCTTCTTTTCGGTTTTCCTTTCTAGTTTAGTTAGCTCTAGTATTAAAAAGAAAGCCCAAAAGGATTTCCTTGTTCTTCTTTTGTTTGTTGGGAGCTTTCCCTTGTAAATAGTTTTTCTCATTTTTGTTTTTGTTTTTATTTTTGTTTTTGTTTTCTTTAATTTGCTTTCTTCAAGAAAAATCAAAACTCCAAAAATATTTCAGTGTGTTTCTCTGAATTTCTTTTCCTTTCATTGAGTCATACCGAGGAGAAGGCCGCCGATGAAAATGTTGACTGGCTCTCATATGCGTTATTGTTGATCTAACGAAGGGCTCAATTTGCCTTGTCTTCTCCTCCTGAATAAAATGTTTGCAGATTCCAGCTTAGTTCACGGCACTCTTGCACTATTATCATTTTGATATCATTCGGTCATGCAAGTGAAAGGCAATAATGATGATATTTGATGAACTAGCGGTGGCAGAGAGAAACGGGTATGAACTCAACTTGTTCTGTTTTTGTAAATATGTTTAACCTAGTATCCATGATTCAGCCTATTATGATCAAGCATGTTTGCAATGACAATTAGAGATTATAGTTTGTCATGGCATGCTTAAGTAGCTAGGAGTGGATAATGATTTATCTTGGATGTCAACATTGCATTAAAATGATTGTGGTATAGTATGATGATATGGTATCCTCCTCTGAATGTTCGAGTGGCTTGACTTGGCACATGTTCATGCATGTAGTTGAATCAAAACCAACATAGTCTCTATGATAGTTATGTTCATGGTATTCATATCCTACTCATGCAAGTGTCCAGTGTTACTTATGCATAATGCATGTTGATGACCATTTTCGCTCTCTAGCTGGCTGCTTCTCAACCTATTTGCTAGCATTCGCCTATATTAAGCGGGAATACTGCTTGTGCATCAAAATCCTGAAACCCAAGTTATTCCAGATGAGTCCACCATACCTACCTATATGCGGTATTACCCTGCCGTCCTAAGTAAATTTGCACGTGCCACCTCTAAAAACTTCAAATAAATATCCTTTTTGTGTGCCTAGATTGTTCATAGAGTGACAGGAGGTAGTCGGTATCTTCCATGCTAAGCGGGTTATTCTCATTATGAGTGTTTATTCACTCGTCCTTGCACGAGAGGGGAAGCAATAGGATTCCCAGTCCTGAAATCAAATTGCAACAAAACTCCCCTAGGACTGATGTTGGTATGGACGGTACCCGTGGATTCGGTTAGCCATGGAGTAAACCTTTACTTTGATCGCTTGGGAACCGCCACTAATGTGTTTAGCATGGAAAATATCGATAACTAATGGTCGCGAAGTAAACAAGAAGGGTGCATTTCTCAAAATTTCATTTATCTCTGTATAAAAAATATGAGCTCTGGCACCGCTGCAAATCACTGCTTCCCTCTGCGAAGGGACTATCTATTTACTTTTATGTTGTGTCATCACCTTCTCAACTAAGCGCCATATCTGAGAGCACTATTGTCATCCTCATGCATTGTGTATAGCTAATGTTGGGTACATCATGACTGGATCTTTTCTACCATGAATTACAATGTTTGGTCGCTACTTGAACTTTGGAGGTGCTCTGCATTTATGTTTTACGGTCTCAAAAAGGGCTAGCAAGATACCACTATTTTCATATTATATCATGGTTGTTTTGACAAAGTGTTGTCGTTTGAGATATCTTATTATTTGCTCGCTAGTTGATTATGCCATTGATATAAGTTAATATAACTTTTAAGAGTTATTGTTGACATGGTTACTATTGGGGATATGACTATTTGTGTAAGCCGCCCAGGAGGGGCCGGGTTACGCAAAGAGTACTCATCAGAGCAAGCCCAAGACCAAGCATGAAGATAGCTTAAGGCCCACGGGCGGCTTAAGCCCGTTGTAGTAAACTGCCATGAAGGCATGACTTGTAATGTAAGGTAGATTTAACTGGTCACCGAGCCGGACTCTGTTTATAAGCCGGCCGGGACTCTGTAAGCCGGTGGGCGTCAACCCGTGTATATAAGGGGACGACCTGCTGGCGAATTAGGGCAAGAAACAACTCATCGAGAGCCGGGCATAGCGTATCTCGCTCCCTGGTCATCAAAACATCAATACCAACCCAACTAGACGTAGGCCTTACCTTCACCGTAAGGGGCTAAACTAGTATAAACCCTCTCGTGTCTCTTGTCCCGATTTAACCCCTTCAAGCTTCCTAGTTGCGATGGCTCCACAACTAAGTCCTTTCACGAGGACATCTGACGTGACAATTCCACGACAGTTGGCGCCCACCATGGGGCTAGTGCACGGTGGATTTGAGTTCTTGAAGGGCAACTTCGAAGGGCTCAAGGGGTACGTAGTGGCCTGGATGACCAAGAGTCGTCGCGGCAAGATCTACATCAACGACGAAGGCTGGGGTCCCGACGCCGGCTCAATTGAGTACGGCTACCAGGTCCCCTTCGGCGGAATCCATGTTTTCATCGGCCGGATCGGTGAGCCGGACAACTGCACCGACCTCGTCGAGACGGCTCAGCGTGCGAGGAAGACCCAGACTCAGCCAGTCATGAGGCGTGCCTTCGTGGGCTGCACCCACGGAGAGGAACGTTCTGGATCTGAAGATGGGGGTGAGACGGCCGTCCTCTCAGACGGTGACTCGTCCGCCGGCTCAACAGATTCATTGTATCAGGTACAAGACGGCGCGCTCGGGGGCTGCTCCGATGGCATCAGTATTCCGGACCCCGATGAGCCACCAAGATGGGCCGGAATCTTCATGGTTGGGACTCAGCCCGGTTCAAACTCTACGGCAGCCGCAGCAATCACGTCCAGATCAGGAGCAGCCGGGGCAGGCAGCCCCGTGCGCCCACCGGCTCAGGTGCTGATGGATCTCATGGACAAGCTTACGGGCCTGTTAACCGCTACGGTTATTCCCGCCGACAAGGATGAGCACGACGCAGTAGTAGCTCAGGTGCGTGAGGAGATAGCTCAGGCCAAGGAGGCTTTAGCAGCCGAGGATACTAGACTAGCTGCGGAGCGGGCGGCTCTTGACGCCCGGGCACAACGTTTGCAGTCGGAAGCTTACCAGCTCACGATGAGCTTAAACGCATCCAATGAGGTAATGAGGAGGAGACATCAGAAAATGCAGTCCCGTCTACCTCTGAATTACGACCCCCGGGTTCTCTTTGCTACACCCGGAGCCGGCCCTAGTAACCCGCCAGAGGCCGACCGGCTTATGACAGCCGAAACAGGAGGACCGGCTCAGCCTAGGGACATGGTGCCGCCTCACGTGAGCATGCCGCCGCTACGTTATGTGCCGATTCCACCGGGTCACTTTTCCAACCCCATGGAGAATTTAATCGCAGCTTCAGCGCTCTTAGCGGCTCTTCCTATGGAAGGTGATGACCCGATGGTGGTGGAAACCCGGAGGGTCAGAGAGCTCCTCCAGACAGCCCTGGCTCAGTAGGAGACCTATTCTTACAGCCGGGACAGGATTCATTCCACTCCCCCACCCTGGATAGCACCACCCCGCCAGAACCGGAGCCCGAGTTACAGCAGACGCATGGAGTCGGAAGCTTTGTCAAGCAATGCCCAACGGCGTAACCAGCCCGGGGGCTATAACCTGGAGCAGGACCAAGTACGTCAGGGGAATGATCACCCGGAGTATCCAATGACATCTGTTGATGCGGGAGTAGCCACTAGAACCGGCGGAGTCCCTTGCCTGGTGCTTGCTCTGTGCGATGTACGTCTGCCCAAGGACTTTAAGGGACCTCAAAAGGTACCAAATTACACGGCCGATTTACAGCCCGGAGCATGGATTGAGAGTTATGAGATGGCCATGGAGCTGCTAGAGGTCAGTGATGCAGCAATGGCTAAGTATTTCACCATGATGTTGGATGGAACGGCCCGGTCTTGGCTAAAGGGTTTACCACCCAATTCCATTGGCTCATGGGGCGAGTTAAAGGCCCGGTTCATCCAGAACTTCAAAGACACCTGTAAGCAATCCATGTCGATTGTGGACTTGACGGATTGCAAGCAAGAGGAAGGTGAATCCACTACCCATTGGGTACGCCGGGTCAAGGAGATAATTCATTCCTCCGATAAGATGGATGCCGGCTCTGCGGTTCTTATGCTGGAGAAAAATTGCCGTTTTGAGCCGCTGAGGCAGAAGCTGGGGCGCCTTAAACGTGACCTCACGGATATGGGCACACTGATGGCGGCTTTAGTCAAATATGCCGATTCTGATAGTACCAAGGATCCCGCGTCTGACGATGAGAAGACAGGGAAGGGAAAAAGGAACTGTAATGGAAAGGGTCAGCAGCATAACCCGGGGAATCAAGGCGGCAATAAGCGTAAGGTGGACGGTAACCCGGAGTTTGTGGCCAATGCCAACGTAAAGGTAACAATCCGAGACGTAAGGGTAAACCGCCACGATCCGGCGGGTCAGGCCCATCTCTGGAGCAACTACTCAATGAGCCTTGCCCGAGACACGGCACCCGGGAGCGGCCGGCCACACATCTATGGAAGGATTGTGCGATCATGAAGGCGTTTAAAAATTCCAACACCTTTGACGGTGGTCAAGGATATGGTGGTGGCTCAGGGGCCGGCGGCTTTCATGGCCGGGGTGGCGGTTCAAATTCCGGTTTTCAGGGGCATCCAGGTGGCAACAGTCAGCAGCAGTCTGGTCAAAGCGGACAGCAGCAGCAACAGTCGGATTATCAAAGCCATCCGAAGCAGTTAAGTGGTGGACAGTATCACGTGTTTACCACTAGTTTGTGCAAACATGACCAGAAGGTTCATAAGAGGGCTGTGAATTCCGTTGAGCCGGCAATCCCTCGTTATTTAAGGTGGTCAGAGCAGCCCATCATATGGAGCAGAGAGGATCATCCTCCATGGTCGATAACCCGGTCGATTGGCTTTGGTAGTGGCGCCTCAGGTTGGTGGGTATAAGTTCACCAAGGTGCTCATGGATGGGGGTAGTAGCATCAACATCCTTTACTACGAGACCTTTCAGCGCATGGGGTTGACTGATAAAAATCTGAGAACATCCAACACTGTTTTCCATGGAGTTGTCCCTGGTAAGTCAGCTTACCTAGTTGGCAGGATTGAGCTAGAGGTGGCTTTTGGAGATGAACATGACTCCCGAGATGAAAAGTTGACGTTTGAGGTGGTCAAGATCAGGAGCCCATACCACGCTCTGTTTGGACGACCGGCTTATGCAAAGTTTATGGCCCGACCATGATATGTTTATTTACAGCTCAAGATGCCGGGGTACAAGGGCACCATCACTGTACATGGCAGTCGTAAGGTAGCATTGGAGTGTGAAGAGGGTGACGCGGCTTATGCTGAGTCGGCCTGCGCAGCAGAGGAGCTCAAATTTTATCAAGATAATGTTGACCCGGCGGATATGACATCCTTGAAGAAGCCAACTACAGAGCACGACCCGGCGTTGAAGTTTAAGTCGACAGCTGAGACAAAGCTTGTTGATTTTACCCCGGGCGATTCTTACAAACAGTTCAGCATTAGCAGCAACTTGGATCCCAAATAGGAAAGCGCGCTCATCGAGTTCATCCGTGAGAACCGGGACATCTTTGCATGGAAACCTTCTGACATGCCGGGTGTACCGAGGGAACTCGCTGAGCACACTCTCAATATTGATCCAAAGTATAAGCCGGTCAGGCAGTTTCTTCGCCGTTTTAATGAAGAAAGACGGAAAGCTATTGGGGAAGAAGTCGCCCGGCTCTTAGCAGCCGGGTTTATCATTGAAGTTTTTCACCCGGAGTGGTTAGCTAACCCGGTGCTCGTCCTCAAGAAGAATGGCACCTGGCGGATGTGTGTGGACTACACGGACTTAAACAAGGCTTGTCCAGCTGACCCCTTTGCTCTTCCTCATATTGATCAAATCATTGATGCTACAGCGGGTTGTGAGCGTTTGAGCTTTTTGGATGTGAAAGTGCTAGTATCGACTAGAGGGGGGGGGGTGAATAGGCGATTTTTATGAAATTCTTCAAAACTTAGAAGTTTCGAAGACAAACAACAGAAATGACCTAATTAATATGCAGTGGAAGATAAACTACCCTAAGCAGGCCATAGTCAAGTATGTAATGATGTGAAAGTACAGGACTAATAGCAGCTAGGTAGTAAGGATCAGGATGGAAGATAGTACGAAGCCAATCAACAGTAACAGATACACAGATAGGCAATGACTTCACGAAGACAAACTTAAGTAAGGTTGGGAAGGGATAGAACCAGTCGCTTGTTGAAGACACAGGATTTGTTAGACCAGTTCGATTCTTTGTGACAACCGTGACGTCTGGTTAGGGAGGCTGAGATTTAACTCAAAAGACCGTGTCTTCACCTTATTCCCCTTTATCTAAGGACACCCAGTCCTCGCCCAATCACTCTGGTAAGTCTTCAAGGGAGACTTCCAAACCTTCACAGACTTCGTTCACCGGCAATCCACAATGACTCTTGGATGCTCAGAACGCGACGCCTAACCGTCTGGAGGATTCACAGTCCTCAAGTGTAATAAGTCTTCAGGTCACACAGACAGAAAGACTTCGTGATGCCTAACACTCTTTGGCTCTGGGTGTTTGGGCTTTGTCCTCGCAAGGATTTCTCTCTCTCAAATGCTTCGAGGTGGGTTGCTCTCAAACGACAAAAGCCGTGCACAAACTCTGAGCAGCCACCAATTTATGGTGTAGGGGGTGGGCTATTTATAGCCACTAGGCAACCCGACCTAATTTGTCCAAAATGACCCTGGGTCACTAAGGAACGGACACGTGTTCCAACGATCGATTTCAAACACACGCGACGACTTTACTTGGGCTACAAGCAAAGTCGACTCATCCACTCTGGATAAGATTTGCTCTCATTGTCTTCGCTCGAAGACATAGGATTTGAGTTGAGCATCACTTCAATCACTCGACTTAGTTCACTTGGACCCCACTTAACGAAGACGGTGGTTCCTATGACTCAACAAAGAAGAAAAGGAAACAACGAAACCACACGCCTCTCAAGGCTCCATAGTCTTCACGTAATGTCTTCTCATGTCATAGTCTTCAATATGAATATCTTATTATACCACCATTGTCTTCAATGTCTTCATACATTTTTAGGGGTCATCTTCGGTAGGTAAACCGAATCAATGAGGGACACCACCTGCGTTATCCTGCAATTCTCACAAACGCATTAGTCCCTCAACCAACTTTGTCGTCAACACTCCAAAACCAACTAAGGGTGGCACTAGATGTACTTACAATCTCCCCCTTTTTGGTGATTGATGACAAACTGGTTGAAGTTTTCAACGGGGATAAAGTATGTGAAATTGTAAGGATAGGGAATTGTCTTCATAAGTAGCAAGGGCTCCCCCTGAAGATGTGCATATAAGTAATTTTCTTTTGGAATGCAAATGCACATGGCAGGTTGTACTTGTGGAGATCCACTTCAACTTATGAAGATAGTTCATCATGCATGAAATGATATAGCAAGTAGAATGACATGCATAATGAAAAATGGACGTCTGCAGAATGATCTAAGTGCGGAAGTTATCATCGCACATGCGGAATTTATCATCGCATCATAGTGAAGCAAATAAGTAGCAGACGACCATCAAGTTTAGGTGTTACAACTCGGAGAACCCAAATGTTTCAAAAGCAAGAGTTGTAAGCATGAAGCAAAATATAATGCAACCGCCCATATGAACCCGCTTGAAGACTATCAACTCATACGCTTCTCCCCCTTTTGTTAGTAAGGACCAAAAAGGTTTGAAGACATAGAGCATCTACTCGTCCTCATGAGTAGGTGAAGCAGCAGGGTTGTCGTCGTTGGTTGGCGGTGCAGATGAACTTGGTGCAGTGTCGATGCGCGCAGTAGTAGGAGGTGGTGAAGTAGCATCATCTTCATCATCGATCACTCTGGCATTTACCGTTGCCGCGGAGGAAGAATATTTAGAGTCTTCAAGAGATGGAGTGCGACGTAGGACAACAGTCCATGGAGGAGTGGAGTCAAACTGGAATCTTTCATTGAAGCCATCGTCTTGAAGATCTGCTTCAGCACTAAGCAGGGTCAAACTCTTCCATGATCGCCGGCAAGTTTCATGAGCAACAAAGGCATTCTTGGTGGCAAGGTTGCGAATGCGATTGACATCCACCAAGAGGCTTTGCATCTGTCTCTTGAGACAGAAATGATGTTTATCCTGTTTCTGATGAAGGGCCACAAGAAGTTCTCGGTCATTGAGAACGCGAGAACGCTTCCGAGGCCTTTGTGCTATAGTGCTTTCAGTGGCTTCAGTAGGTGCTTGATGAGGCAGACGAGTATTTCCAGCCAATGGATAGATTCGTGTCGTTGCTTGAACACCTTCAATGGGTTGAGTGAAGCTTTGGTGCTTGACATTCTGAAGACAAAGAGGCCTCTTGGCAGGGTCAGAGTAGATAGCTTCAACTAACATATCAACCTCTGGCAAAAAGATCATATGATTGCGAGTAGAGGGCTGATAGTTGACAGATGAGTGTCTCTTGATGAGGCGCATGACCCATGGAGCATAAAACTTTAGACTAAATAGGTCAGAGACATAAGCAGCAAGTTGCCTGATGAAGAATTCTTGAGTGTTGAAGCTGATGCCATTGAGAATATAGAAGACCAAAGTCTTCATAGCTCCTTCAAGCTTGGCCGCTGATGAATGTCCTTTGACAGGCCATAGAGTTTGCCTGATGATATGATATATGGTGCAAGGCAGATACTCAAGGTCTTCAACAAAGAAGTCCGTTGGATATTCAGCATCAGATGGCAAGGGCTTCATCATGCTCAACATCTGGCTCATATTGGGTTCTGGCTTATGGAAGATACTCTCCACTGCATTGCGGTGTAGCTGACAGTCAGGTTCATATAGTTCTCCAGGAGTGGCTAGCCCTGTAAGCTCGATGATATCCATAGCTTTGGCTTCATGATGGACATTTCCAATCATCCACTCGAGAACCCATGTCTTGATGTCTCTGTAGTAGCCGCGTATGTGTAGAGTAGCATAGAATTGAAGCAATAGCTCTTCATTCCAATGTTCTTTGTCTGTCACAAAATGGAGCAGACCAGCATCACGAAAGCAATCAAGTGCTTCTTCTAAGCAATGGCTTCAGTGTCAAGGCGCATATGAGGGAAAATGCGCCCTTGATCATATATAACGCAGGAGTAATAGCTTCTCTGCTGATAGCTCCAGAACCGATCTGATGATATTCTTGGCTTGGAGTAGGGGTTCTTGGCGCTGTCAAAGAAGGTATTGTGGCTTTTGAAGCTATTTGCATTGAAGGACCCTGGTGAGTTTGCAGTACCTGGAAATCTTGGCAGCCTAGGCTTTGGCTTCTGGACCTGAGGCCTATGCTCAACATGATAGTCAAATTGAGGTCCAGAGGTAGTAGGCGGAGGTACTAGAATGGGCCATCAGACAGTGGTTAGCTGACCATGACTGTATGCTTGCTCAATTGTGTGAGGCCTTGGTGGCGGAACAGGAGCAGGGGCAACAGCTGAGGCGTCAGGCTGCACAACAGGTGCTTCGGGAGCATTTGTCTCATTAGCTTCAGGTGCAGCAGCCTCATTGGTTTCAGGTTCAGTGGCTACATTTGCTTCAGGCACACTGGTTGGTGCAGGCTCCACATTAGCGTCAGCCATGACTGCGTCATTGGCTTCATTGGCGTTGGCGGTGGAAGCCTCAACATTGTCAACCTCCTCTTGATGAACAGGAGGGTCGGGCACAGGCACGTTCACATCAGGAACAACTTCTTCAATTACCGGGGGAGTAGGGACACGTACTTCTTCTTGAGTTTCCTCGGCTGATGCAGCCGGAATGTCTTCAGCAGCTTGTGCTTCAGACGCGGAGACGTTCACAGTTGGAGTAGGTTCAGAAAAGACTTGACGAGCAACAGGTGAACGTTGCACTTCTCCTTCTGGAACGCTCGACAGAGGGACTTGAGGCTTTGTCCTTTGCGAAGCCTGCGAAATGCCGGCAACGCCTTAGGAGATGGAGATGGTTGGGCCTCAAAGTCTTCATCCTCTTCTTGCACGGGGGGGTGTAGCATTTTGTTGTTGTTGTTGGGGAGTAGTGGGGGAGTCTTGTAGCTGTGGGTGATCAGCCCACGATGCATCCTGAGCAATTGGCGTCAGAGGACGACCAATGCTGATGAGTTCGCTGTTTGTATGAACAGGCGATGATACCACGTCATGTTCGATCTGAGGAAGAACTTCATCATCGGCTACATTGTCATCATGACCAATGTCTTTAGCAGCGGTGGGTTCAGCTGCTAGAATATCTTCAGCTTCATGAGCCTCTATGGGAGCAGGCTCATGGACTATCATCCTTCGTTCTTGATGTTCTGACGCTGGGCGAACCACTGAAATGGGTTCAACAACTAAGGGCTATGTGGAAGAAGCCCTAGTCTTCTTGGTCTTGCGCTTCTTCTTGGAGGGAGCGGCATCAGAGGCTTCAGTATTCTTTCTCTTTCTGGCTTCAGCCTCGGCAGCCCTCGTCTTCTTCTGTTCTGAAGCGGTTGTGGTGACCTTTGGCTTCGAGCCAGTCATGCTGCTTGGGAAGATAATGCGAGGGGCTTCTTGACTTGAAGGTTCAGGCAGGTCAGCAGGAAGCTTCCTCTTTTTCTTTGCAGCCATCCTGGGGTCAATGCCAGGACGGCCAAGTGACTTGCACTTCTCAGCCTCATTGTAGGCGATCACACACTTATCAGCCAAACTCTTCATGCGCTCTCGAGAGCCCTGAGCTTCTTCACGCTTCTTCAGAAAAGCTTCTTTGAGCTCATGTAGCATGACCTTGAAGTTTCTGACGTCTTGAACACTTAGCTTGGCCACATGCTTCTTGAATTGAGCCTTCTCATAATCAATCTTGTTCTTGAGCTCAACGATGCGCTGAGCAAGAGCTAGCTCAGAAGCAATGGCGCCATTGAAGGCGACACTAAGGCCAATGGGAAGCTGCAAAACTTCAAAGCTGAGATTGGGGGTGTCGAACCACTCATCAATGAAGTTGTGGATGATTGCCACATCAAAGAGAGGCAAGTTGTTGAAGATTTCTGCTTCTTCCTTGCTCTTTATCAGTTGCTCAAGGGCATCATCAGCAAGATCTTCATCACTTGACAAATCAATGGGTTCTTCGCGCAGAATGGCGGAAGGAGTCAAGGCTCTTTGATCAGTTGGTCTGACAAGTTGCTTTTTCTTATCCGTTCTCTTGGAGACACGGGATTGATCTTCTGACTACACACTGGCTTCACGAGGTGCAGTGGCCAGTGGCTTCGCACGAGAAGTCTTCGGAGGTGCAGATGATCTTGAAGCCTTTGGCTTCTTTTGCTTCTGTGGCTTTGGAGGAGGAGCTGGGGCTTCATCGGAGTCAGCATCATTTTTAGAATTATCTACTCTGGCACCTTGGACCACGATGTAGGTGATGAGGCCGTCAAGGTTGGAGAAGGGGCCGATAACATTAGGATCAGCATCACGGGAGCCATCAGCACGGGGAGCAGAGGGACCTGGGTTGAAGTCCAATCCCAATGACTTCTTGTTCTTCTTGGCTGAAGCCACATCAAACTAGAAGTTGCGCTTGAAGAGTGAGTCGTCACGACACCAGAGTAGCGAAGTGGGATCGGCGTTCTCAGGCTGTGGTCCACGGACCATGCAAGGATAGAAGCCTTGAGCAATGGCTTCAGCTCTGTTCTTGGGTTGAAGGCCTCGATAGAGGATATCACCCCAAGGTCTCTTGATGGCATTCTTCTCTGCATATTCCTTCGTCACAAACTTGTACTTGAACCATTCCTCAGCCCAATAGCGTCGAATCCATTGGATTCGCGTCTTTCTCTGATGATAATTCTCTTCGGGATCTGTCTTGTAGAGTTCTGCTAAGTCATCAGGCAGATCTTTGGATGTTCCTTCTCTGCGCTGTCTGCCACCCTTCCTTGCAGATTTTTCTGCAGCCATGAACTTCAAACTGAATGGCTTCAATACATTCAAAGGCTTCAGAGACTTACGCTTGCTGGTCAAGCAGAAGGCGCCGGAGAATTGATATGATGATGTAAGTATCTCGCAAACGAATGCGCACTATGAGAACCAAGGGATTCTCCCACGGACATGTACCGTGACAGCATTAGAGATGCGAGGAAGGGAAGAGGTCATATGCATTCTCGTAAGATTTTGAAGATAAATCAGTTTGAAGACATTGACCTCATGATGCGAAGACATTCACTTATATAGGTGAGTTGGTTCCGATTTGTACCAATCCGTGAATAAGTACAAGTGAGGAATCAAACTAGACAGAAATCTAAGTGAATTGACTAGGCGTATGAGATGCGCATGAATAGATCTAACATTGAATAGGCAAGAACCACTTTCGTAAACAGGATGAATCTTGAAGATCAAAAAGGTGGTAAAAATAGAGTTATAATTACCGCACGAAGAACTGCTAGATGGGTTGAATAGGAGACCGAGTAGTTCAGCCCACCGTGCCCTAACTTGGCGACGAAGGACACCTACGGTGACGGCGGAGAGGACGATGTCCGCGGCCGGCGTGAGGACGTCGTCGGAGAAGTCATGACAGCTAAGCGCTGTCGCCGGGCGTTGTCGCGAGCTAGCGGTGGCGCTAGAGTTTTGACGGAGGTGGAGAGGTGGAAGAAGGATTTCTTTACCGCAGGGGACAAGTATTTATAAGTAGGTGAGCGACACAGCGCAATTATGCTGGTGCCCCTGGCGGTTCACATTCGAGGGGCGTGGCAAGCATGCAACATACTCAGAGTTGTCCCACGCTCCCACGCCCGCCAGCATGTCGGAGAGTTGTTCGGCTTCTCCGGATTTCAACAATAAAGATAAGTCATTTAAAACAGATTTAATGTTTGTCTCTTTGCCTTCTCACGACTAGGACGCAGAGAAGACGCAGATTTCAATAGAATGCATATGATTTGGACAGATAGAGTTTGAGATAGGAAGCATAGAGAGGTTAGGGTCCCATCACATTCACTTAGTTCAAAAGATCCAATCTTGAAGACATAGCTATAAGTGAATGTCAGAGAGGATGAACACTAGTATATATATATATATATATATATATATATATATATATATATATATATATATCGAAAGCAATCAAATCATCATAGTGTAGAAAATCATGAAGATAAATTGAAACTGAAGGCAAACCAAATGCGAAGTCATTGCAATATAACGCCATGAGTGAAACACTTCAAACGGAGAAATTTGGTGGTGGCGTTACCCACCTATAGGAAGTATTAGACCCAGACACGGCGCACAATTATCGTGGCGCTCCGAAGTCAAATTCCATGTTAATGTATTCACACTCAGAGTGTAAATCTTCATTGATTGAAGATATACATTACTTTGTGTGTTGCACATCTAAGTCATCAACATGCATAAGTGTTAGCATGTGTGCCTGATCACAGGACATTAGAGGATTCCAAGATATTTAGCTCACACCATAACTTGCAAAACCTTTTCTCATCCAAGGGCTTTGTGAAGATATCTTCCAGTTGCTCTTCAGTGTTGACGTGAATGATATCGATATCTTTCTTCATAACATGATCTCTGATAAAGTGATGACGAATTTCAATGTGCTTTGTCTTCGAGTGCCGGACTGGATTGTTGGCTATCTTGATGGCACTTTCGTTGTCGCAGAAGAGAGGTACTTGTTTCAGTTGATGCCATAATCCTTGAGAGTTTGCTTCATCCATAGAAGCCGAGCACAACAGATCCAAAGAAGCAATGTATTCAGATTCAGCAGCTTGAGAGTGATACGGTTGTGCTTCTTTGAAGACCAACAGACAAGTGATCGACCAAGAAAATGACATGTGCCTGATGTAGACTTGCGATCCACCTTGTCACCAGCATAATCAACATCCGAGAATCCAACCAAATCAAATTTTGAGCCCTTGGGATACCATAATCCGAGTGTTGGGGTGTAAGCCAAATATCGAAGAATTCGCTTCACAGCTAAGTGATGTGATTCCTTTGGTGCCGCTTGGAATCGAGCACACATGCAAACACTAAGCATAATATCTGGCCTAGATGCACATAGATAAAGCAAAGAACCAATCATGGAGCGGTATACCTTTTGATCGAACTCTTTACCATTGTCGTCGGGACCAAGATGGTGTTTGGCTGGCATTGGCGTCGTGTAGCCTTTGCAGTCTTCCATTCCAAACTTCTTCAGACAATCTTTGAGGTATTTTTCTTGAGATATGAAGATGCCATTTTTTGTCTTTAATTTGAAGACCAAGGAAGAACTTCAGCTCACCCATCATGGACATTTGATATTGTTCTTGCATCATGTACCCAAACTCATCACTATACTTCTAGTTGGTGCAGCCGAAGATTATGTCATCCACATATATTTGGCACACAAACAGTTCACCATCATATGACTTTGTGAAGAGTGTGGGATCGAGGGATCCAGGTTTGAAGCCTTTGCTCTTCATGAAGTCTTTGATTGTATCATACCATGCACGAGGAGCTTGTTTGAGGCCATACAGTGCTTTGTTCAGCTTGTACACCATATCAAGATGTTTTGGATCTTCAAAGCCAGGTGGTTGTGCGACATATACTTCTTCTTCAATCTTGCCATTGAGAAAAGCACTCTTTACATCCATTTGATATAGCAAGATGTTGTGATGATCAGCGTAGGCTAGCAGTATGCGAATAGCTTCAAGCCTAGCAACAGGAGCAAATGTTTCATTGAAGTCAATTCCTTCAACTTGAGTATATCCTTGAGCCACAAGACGTGCTTTGTTTCTGACGACTTGACCATGCTCATCTTGCTTGTTCCGATATATCCACTTTGTTCCAATAATGTTATGCTTGCGAGGGCCAGGTCGCTTGACAAGTTCCCAAACATTATTCAGCTTGAACTGTTGAAGTACTTCTTGCATGGCTTGAATCCATTCAGGTTCCATAAAAGCTTCAGCAACTTTCTTGGGTTCTGATATTGACACAAATGAAAAGTGCCCACAGAAGTTTGCTAGCTGTGTTGCTCTTGATCGGGTGAGTGGACCAGGCGCATTGATGCTGTCAATTATATTCTCTATTTGAACTTCATTTGCAACACGAGGATGAACAGGACAAAGATTTTGCTCTCGCTGATCATTGTCATCATTGGGAGGATTGTCTTCGGTCTGAGCATTGTCTTGAGTTGATTTGGTGCGAGATGATAAGTTCCTCTTCAGTTGTGCTTCAGAGGGCATGATTTCACCAGTTCCCATCAGCTTGATAGACTCGCTTGGAGGAGCTTCATCTAGTGTACTTGGCGGAATCTCTCTGTGAACCATTGGTTTCATCAAATTTCACATCCACAGTTTCAACAATTTTGTAGAGATAAAGGTTGAAGACTCAGAGGAGTGTGAATCCTTTCCATAGCCAAGCATGAAGCCTTCGTGAGCCTTAGGTGCAAATTTTGACTTGTGATGGGGATCCTTGATCCAAAGATCTAGCTCCAAATACTCAAGTAATGGCGACGCTTGGCTTCTTGCCAAGAAGGAGCTCATATGATGTTTTGTTGAAGCTTATGGATGTACACACGGTTGATGATGTGACATGATGTATCAATAGCTTCGTGCCGAACTTTCTTGGTGTCTTGTACTCATCTAGCATTGTTCGAGCCATCTCAATGAGGGTTCTGTTTTTGCGCTCAACGATGCCATTTTGCCGAGGTGTGTATGGAGCAGAGAACTCATGAGTGATTCCCATTGTATCCAGACATGAGATCAAGTCCAGTGTTCTTGAATTGATGCCATTGTCACTTCGATGTGCTTGATCTTCACGCTATAATTGTTCATTGCTCGATTTGCGGCGCCAAGACATCTTGCACTTCAGTCTTGTAAAGAATTATATGAACCCATGTGTATCTTGAATAGTCATCAACAATGACGAAGCCATAGAGACAGAGCAGTTGTTGTGAGGGTGGAGTAGTGAGTAGGTCCAAATAAGTCCATGTGTAACAGCTCAAGGGTTGAGATGTTGTCATGATTGTCTTCGAGGGTGCTTTGCCCTTGTCATCTTTCCACTTCACGGACACCACACAGATGATCCTTCTTGAACTTGACATCCTCGATGCCAATGACATGCTTCTTCTTGATGAGTGAGTGTAAGTTCCTCATGCCAAGATGTCCTAGCCTTGATGCGAGCCAAGATTCAAGCTTTTGTGAGAAGACATACGGCAAGTGTGGACCTGATGAGAAATCTACCATGTATAGATCATCTTTTTGATATCCTTCAAAGACTAGAGATTTGTCAGATTCCATTAGTACAAGGCAACGATATTTTCCAAATATCACAATCATGTTCAAGTCACAAAGCATTGAGACAGACATTAAGTTGAAACCAAGGGATTCAACAAGCATCACTTTATCCATGTGTTGATCCTTTGAGATTGCAACTCTACCTAGACCCAATACCTTGCTTTTACCAAAGGTCAAGAAATGTAATGTGACTCTTGTCGGATGGACGTAAGGTTGAGTCCATGAGAAGACTTGATCACCGAATATATGATTTGTGCATCCACCGTCCATAATCCATTCTCAAGCTTTTGGTGATGTACCCTACTGATGCGATTAGGAGGATAGGCTTCACAAGAGTGTTGTGAAGCATAAGCATTTGACACATATGAGGACGATCCTGACTTATATCAAAGTTAGGACATAGTATGACTGATAAGAGATTCAGATGTGAAGTATATAGAATGACATTTTATCGTGCGTCCTAAATGAGTTTTAGGTCCCCAGCAATAGTATCGGACGCCATTGATAGCTGGCTGGAGACCGTATTATGCAAAAGAGAGTTAGTTCTTCTTTGCCACCCACATCTTCAGTGGTGGCTTAGAAGCAATGAGTCTAAGTGCAGCATCTGAGAATTTTGGCTTTGAAGCCCTAGCAAATAGCCTTGCAGGAGATGAATGCTACTCATATGAATAAGCTGAAAAGTTCTTAGTCCTATGAACATAGAGGTTCGAAGATACACGCCATATTCATAAGTCCGAGCATGATTTCCTGCAAAACATTGGCGTTAGGGTGACTCATGTGAGTCCTCAGATTCAGATGAAGCCTTTGGGCCACATGAAGCTATAGGTGCTGGGTTTGTCTTCTTCCTTGGTGGTGTCATGACGACATTCACAGGAAGATTCTCAATGTCTTGCTTAGGTACCCAGATCTTCTTCATAGGTGGTCCATTCTGCAGATTAGTACCAATGTACCGCAAACACTTCACCATTCGATTTTTGAACAGCTTATAGTTTGCATCAAAGGATTCATCAATGATAATAGGATTAGCACAGTAAAGCTAGATAAAGTAGATGGATCTACGGAAGGTTCCTTTGCAGCAACCCATGTGGTTTTGGGGTACCGCTCGGGCTTCAAAGACGAGCCATCAACATTCATTTTCCTCTCGAACCCAACACCCTCTTTCCTAGGGTTTCGGTTCGAATCGCTTTTGAGGACATCGCAGAGAGTCCGATGTCCCTTCAAACTTTTGTACATCCTGTTTCAAGCAATGTCTTCAACATAGCATTTTCATCAGCAACATCAAGTGGTATCCTCCATAGAGGGGTTAGTAACCATATCAGAGGTGAAGACAATGAAACAGAGCAAGAAGTGGAACATTCAGGAACAGATGTAGCGTTATCACGCTCAATGCATTTTAGACATGGTGGTTCAAATCCTTCCTGAGCGGAACTGATCTGTTGAGCGCGAAGTGACTCATTCACCTTTTGAAGATCTTCATGAGCCGCTCTCAATTTCTCAAGCTCTTGTTTCCTTTGAAGATAATCATAGGAGAGCCTTTCATAAGTAGTTGAGAGCGATTCATGACGACCTTCAAGTTCTTGGTACTTAGCATGAAGATTTTTTATGTCATCAACTAAGGACTGTGAACGTGTCATTTCAGCATCCAACAGGTCATCGCTTTTGTCTAACAGTTTTTGAGTATGTTCCATAGCCTTTTGTTGTTCAGTTGCAATTTTAGAAAGTGTTTTGTAGCTGGGTTTGGATTCACAATCAGAGTCATCTTCACTTGAAGTTTGAAAGTAAGCATCGCGTGATTTTACCTTGGCACCATGTGCCATGAAGCAGTAGGTGGGAGTAGGATCGTCTTCGTCATTAGCTTCAGCGTTGGTGTGGAAGTCATTGTCTTGATGTTGAAGATGGACTTGGCGACATAGGTCGTGGCTAGAGCCGACTTGCAACGCCAGGTCGACTCCTCTCCGGACTCCACCTCCGCCTCCTCAGAAGCAGACTCCTCCTCTGAATCCATTTCCTTGCCAACAAAAGCACGAGCCTTGCCAGATGAGCTCTTCTTGTATGATGAAGACTTGGAAGAAGACTTAGAAGACTTTGAGGATTTCATTCTTCTTGTCATCAGAATCATATTCCTTGCTTTTCTTCTTCTTCTTCTTCTTCTCATTGTCCCACTGTGGACACTCATATATGTAGTGACCAGGTTTCTTGCACTTGTGGCAGGTTCTCTTTTTGTGGTCATGGGTGGAAGCTTCATCATTCCTTGAGCTGGATCGTGAAGACTCTCTGAAGCCTTTCTTCTTAGTGAACTTCTGGAACTTCTTCACAAGCATAGCAAGTTCCTTTCCAATGTCTTGGGATCTTCGTAGCTGCGCAATGATTCTTCTTCGATGAGGAAACAACTTTTGCCTTCAAAGCGCGAGTTCGCCATAGTTTGGGCCATAGATATCTCTTTTCTCGGATAGTGGAACTCATGTGTGTTGAGCCTCTCAAGTATATCGACGGATCGAGTGACTTGAAGTCGGGACGTTCTTGTATCATGAGGGCAAGGGTGTCAAAGGAGCTGTCAAGTGATCTCGGCAATGTCTTGACGATTTCATGCTTGGTAATCTCAGTTGCGCCAAGAGCTTGAAGTTCATTTGTGATGTCAGTGAGGCGATCAAACGTGAGCTGGACATTTTCATTGTCGTTTCTCTTGAAGCGGTTGAAGAGGTTGCGAAGAACACTGATTCTTTGATCTTTCTGCGTTGAGACGCCTTCGTTGACCTTGGGTAGCCAGTCCCAGACTAGCTTCGACGTTTCCAGAGCACTCACACGGCCATACTGTCCTTTGGTCAGATGACCACAGATGATGTTCTTTGCAGTAGAGTCCAGTTGAATGAACTTCTTGACATCAGTGGGGGTGACACCTTCACCAGTTTTGGGAACGCCATTCTTGACGACATACTAGAGGTCGACATCAATGGCTTCAAGATGCATACGCATCTTATTCTTCTAGTAGGGATATTCAGTTCCATCGAACACGGGGCAAGCAGCGGAGACCTTGATTATCCCTGCAGTCGACATAGCTGAAACTCCAGGTAGTTAAACCGAATCACACAGAACAAGGGAGTACCTTGCTCTGATACCAATTGAAAGTGCTAGTATCGACTAGAGGGGGGTGAATAGGTGATTTTTATGAAAGTCTTCAAAACTTAGAAGTTTCAAAGACAAACAACAGAAATGACCTAATTAATATGCAGCGGAAGATAAACTACCCTAAGCAGGCCATAGTCAAGTATGTAATGATGTGAAAGTACATGACTAATAGCAGCTAGGTAGTAAGGATCAGGATGGAAGATAGTACGAAGCCAATCAACAGTAGTAGTCAAGCAATGAAGTCAAACAAATACACAGATAGGCAATGACTTCACGAAGACAAACTTAAGTAAGGTTGGGAAGGGATAGAACCAGTCGCTTGTTGAAGACACGGGATTTGTTAGACCAGTTCCAGTTGCTATGACAACTCTATGACGTCAGTTAGGAGGCTGAGATTTAACTCAAGACCGTGTCTTCACCTTATTCCCTTGAGCTAAGGACACCCAGTCCTCGCCCAATCACTCTGGTAAGTCTTCAAGGAGACTTCCAAACCTTCACAGACTTCGTTCACCGCAATCCACAATGACTCTTGGATGCTCGAATGCGATGCCTAACAATTTGGAGCATTCACAGTCCTCAAGTGTAATAACTCTTCAGGTCACATAGACAGAAAGAATTCAGTGATGCCTAAGACTCTTTGGCTCTGGGTGTTTGGGCTTTGTCCTCGCAAGGATTTCTCTCTCTCTCTCAAATGCTTTGAGGTGGGTTGCTCTCAAACGACAAAAGCCGTGCACAAACTCTGAGCAGCCACCAATTTATGGTGTGGGGCTGGGCTATTTATAGCCACTAGGCAACCCAACCTGATTTGTCCAAAATGACCATGGGTCACTAAGGAACTGACACGTGTTCCAACGGTCAGATTTCAAACACACGCGACAGCTTTACTTGGGCTACAAGCAAAGCTGACTCATCCGGCTCTGGGTAAGATTTGCTCTCATTGTCTTCGCACGAAGACATAGGATTTGAGTTGAGCATCACTTCAGCCACTCTGACTTAGTTCACTTGGACCCCACTTAATAGTACGGTGGTTCCTATGACTCAACAAAGAAGAAAAGGAAACAACGAAACCACACGTCTTCAAGGCCCATAGTCTTCACGTAATGTCTTCTCATGTCATAGTCTTCAATATGAATATCTTCTTATACCACCATTGTCTTCAATGTCTTCATACATTTTAGGGGTCATCTCCGGTAGGTAAACCGAATCAATGAGGGACACCACCTGCGTTATCCTGCAATTCACACAAACGCATTAGTCCCTCAACCAACTTTGTCGTCAATACTCCAAAACCAACTAAGGGTGACACTAGATGCACTTACAGGATGCTTACTCCGGTTATCATCAGATTAAAATCGCAGTTAAGGATCAGGAGAAGACGGCTTTCATCACTCCGTTTGGAGCCTGCTGCTATGTATCTATGCCATTTGGGCTCAAGAGTGCCCAGGCGACTTACCAACGGTGTGTGCAGAATTGTTTGCACGACCAAATTGTGAGTAATGTCCATGCCTATGTGGATGGCATTGTGGTGAAGTCCAGAGAAAAGGAGACCTTGATATCCGACTTAAAGGAGACCTTTGATAATCTCCGGGTCTACAAGATGATGCTTAACCCGGCCAAATGCGTGTTTGGTGTCCCTGCAGGCAAGCTTTTGGGTTTTCTGGTGTCCAACAGAGGCATCGAAGCTAACCCAGAGAAGATCAAGGCGATTACCTCTCTGGCTAAACCGGCGTGCATAAATGATGTTCAGCGACTGGCGGGTCGCGTCGCCGCCTTAAGTCGGTTCATAAGTCGGCTCGGTGAGAAAGCCCTCCCATTGTATCAAATGATGAAGAAAACTGACACTTTTGTTTGGTGTGAGGCCGCTGATGCTGCTTTTGAAGACTTAAAGAGACAATTGTCTGAGCTGCCGGTTCTTGCGGCTCCAATTGACAAAGAGCCTTTGCTGCTATATGTGGCTGCCAATTCACGAGCCATTAGCGTTGCCATCGTGGTGGAGCATAAGGAAGCCGGTAATGAGCATCCGGTTCAACGGCCGGTTTACTACATCAGTGAGCTGCTCATTGAATCCAAGCAAAGGTACCCTCATTGGCAGAAGCTTGTTTATGGGGTGTTCATGGCAAACCGGAAGTTGAAGCAATATTTTCAAAGCCATCCTATAACTGTGGTAAGTTCTGCCCCTTTGGGAGACATTATTCAGAACAGGGAGGCCACAGGACGAGTCGCCAAGTGGGCTATTGAGCTTGGGCCTCATGGCTTGAAATACATGCCCCGGACGGCTATTAAGTCTCAGGCCTTGGTGGACTTCATCAATGATTGGACAAAATTGCAGGCCCCTGAGGAGAAGCCGGATAACACGTATTGGACTATTCACTTTGACGGGTCCAGGCAGCTAGAAGGCTTGGGGGCTGGAGTAGTGTTAACTTCCCCTCGAGGTGACAAATTTTGTTATGTACTCTGGCTTATGTTTCCATGCAATAACAATGCAGCTGAATACGAGGCATTACTCCATTGTCCCCGGATGGCTAGGGAGATGAACTTAAGCCGGGTCCGATGCTTGGGCGACTCAGATTTGGTGGCTCAGCAAGTGTCAGGCAAGTGGGATTCCAAAGACCCCCTCATGGTGGCTTATCGTCGTGAAGTAGATGCTGTGGCTGGTCACTTCACGGGTTATCAAGTGGAGCACATTGATCGAAGGAAGAACGAGGCGGCTGATGCTTTAAGCTGGTTGGGATCCCAACGTAAGCCGGTGCCGCCCAACACCTTTCCTGATGTGTTACATAACCCTTCTATCAAGGTACCTACCAAGGAAGACTTAGCAGTGCCAGACCCGGAGGCACAGCTGGTGGCGGCTCTTCATGTTATCCCGGATTGGACGGTGCCTTATCTGGCTTATATGACCCGGGGTGAATTACCGGAGGATGAGACATTGGCGAGACAAATCGTTAGGTGCTCCAAATCCATGACGATTGTTACCAGCGAATTACATCACCTCAGCGTCACCGGGGCGTTTCAACGTTGTGTATCACCTGCAGAAGGCCAAGAAATACTCCGTGAGATCCATGAAGGAGATTGTGGCCATCACGTCGGGTCAAAATCCCTCGTGGCCAAGGCTTTTCGTCATGGTTTCTATTGGTTGACGGCTCACACTGATGCGGAAGATCTGGTCAGTAAATGTGATGGGTGTCAAAAGTTCTCACGACGAGCTCATGTGCTGGCTCAAGAGTTGAGGATGATCCCAATTACTTGGCCGTTTGCAGTCTGGGGGCTTGACATGGTTGGACCTTTCAAAAGGTCTAAAGACAAAAAGACACATCTACTAGTGGCAGTGGATAAGTTTACCAAGTGGGTTGAGGCAGAGCCGGTCAGTAAATGTGATGCAGCCACGACGGTTCAGTTTATGAAAAAGGTGATCTTTCATTTTGGTTTTCCACATAGCATCATAACTGATAATGGCACTAATCTCTCTAAGGGTGCCATGGAAGAGTTCTGTCAAAGAGAACATATCCGGCTTGATGTTTCGGCTGTTGCTCATCCTCAATCCAATGGTCAAGCCGAGGAGCTAATCAAGAGATCCTGAAAGGTATCAAGCCCCGGCTCTTGGTCCCTTTACAACGGACTCCGGGTTGTTGTGTGGAGGAGTTACCCTCCGTGTTATGGAGTATCAACACTACGCCTAACAGATCTATGGGATACACACCTTTCTTCATGGTTTATGGAGCAGAGCGGTCCTACCAAGTGACATCCGACACGACTCACCCCGTGTGGCGGCTTACGTCGAGGCGGATAACGAAAAGGATCGTCAGGATGCACTTGACTTGTTGGACGAGGAGCGAGACTTGGCAATAGCCTGCTCGGCGATTTACCAGCAAGACCTGCGCCGCTATCACAGCCGCCGGGTTAGAAGCATAACCTTTCAGGAAGGCGACTTGGTCCGACTCATCCAGGATCAGTCTGATATGCACAAGCTATCCCCGCCTTGGGAAGGACCCTTTGTCGTCAGCAAGAATCTGCACAACGGGTCATATTATCTCATCGATATTCGAGAGCACAAGGACTCATTTAAATCGGAGGAAGAGACCCGCCGGTCGTGGAACATAGCTCATCTCTGGCCTTACTATACTTAAGTTACTTTTTTAAGATACTTTTTATAATGTACAAAGCAATAAAGCAGGACCTCTGTCCTTTTTTCCCATAAAGAAATGTTTCATGTTTTCTTTATCAGGCGATGGACACTACCAACAGGGGACGGATCATATTTGAATCCGGCTCTCCCTTTGGTCCGGCTTATGATCATATCTGAATCTAGCCTTGGTCACTTGGGGGCTTCCTGTTCAAACATAGGTCGTATTCGAACCAAAGAGAACATAGTTGTCGATACCCACTTGATTGGCATATTGCCAAACCCACTTGGGGGCTTCCTGATCAAATTTGAATCATAGCTTAACCCGTTTGGGTCTGACATGGATCGTATTCGAATCAGCGTCATTAAACAACTCTTATGTTCACTTGGGGGCTTCCTGTTCAAACATAGGTCGTATTCGAACCAAAGAGAACATAGTTGTCGATACCCGTGTCAGGACCCCGACTCAATGTCACATCGATCTAGCCTGTAACACATCATATCACTTTGCGGCCTCACGCACGGTAACCCAACGGGTGTCGCCTTACCTTAGCCCGGGACCGTTTGCGCCTTTTGGCACACGTATATGATAGTGTCGCTAGCATCCATATGAAAAGGAGCCCGGGCTGACATGACTAGTCGTAAACCCAAAGTGGCACAGACTTACAGGGACAGGCATCCATGACCCAGCATCGAACGTGTCGGTCATCAACAAGTAAGTTCCGGGCTGTAGCACTGGGCTAGCAGACTCGTAAACCGGCTGTGGCGGGCTAACGGGACTCCGGTACTCAATGCGTGACATTTCCCGAAGGATGACACAGAACGAAGAAGGACACATGCCGGCCAGCCTAAGTGTTCCGGAGCAGTAGCAAGCTACCAAGGCTCAGTGGAGACACTAGGAGACATTTCCCGGTAAGAGAGGCTACTAAAGATAAACGACTAGATAGTCAGATCCCACACATACCAAGCATTTCAATCATACACACAATATGCTCAATATGTGCAAATACAACAAGGCATCACAACATGACTCTACGACACGAGTACTTTATTTAAAGCTCAGAGAGCCATACATATCATACACACAAGTACGGGTCACACGACCCACATACAAGTCATACAAGCATACAAGCCACAATGAAGTGTTTTGTCCGAGTACGCATAACTAGTAAAATAAAAGAGGCTTGGGTAAGCCTAGCTATACTACATGGTCCTTCACTTGCTCGGGATCACCACAGGCCTTAGTCTACTCATCGATGTCAACGTCACGAAGAACCCGTCGGAAGGGTTTGTGGCATCTTCGAAAAATGTAAATTAAAGCAACATGAGTACAAAGGTACTCAAAGAAGACTTACATCAGACCCTACATACATGCATATTATCAAGAAGGGTTGGTGGAGTTATTGCGACAAGCCAGCTTTGACTCATGGCTAAGCTATCCCACGAGACACCAACTTGAAATGGTTTTATGCTTTCGAGTCCACTACTCATCACTTCAATACACCACCGAGGATCCACCTCCGTCTTCCTACGGAAGAGCCATCCTCGGCACTCACGCTTATCTTGAGGCTTTTAGTAGTATCCATTTACTTGTCTATGAACCGTATAGGTAACCAAGTAGTCCTTTACATGACGCGCTATTCGAATAGATGATGTTAACCTGCAGGGTGTACTTCTTCATACATGTTTCCACCACTTAGCGTGCAGACACGACATGTGCTCGGCAGACTTCAGCTTAAAGCCGACGTGGGTGTAGACCACGACCTACCTAGACACTCAAGTCTCTAGTCCGGGTTTATCGCCTATTTGGGTTCCATCTATGAGGAGTTCGGCCAAGTCTCGCCCACAGCCCCAAACGATGTGAACAGGGTTCCCGAGATACCAAGCGGGCATCGGTACACCCGCCACGTACCTACCGCATCACAGCCCACCCCTACGGTCACGCTGTCCACGGCCTCGATGAGGCTACAAACACCAAAACTACTTGCAACTCCCGGACGGAGGACTAGCGTGAATAAGAAGTCGGCGGGGTCATATTTCAGGCCCAATGTATGGTAGTAGCTGAATCTTAAATCACACATACAGATCTCGCTTAAGGGCGGCCTCAATGAAACAACCCACCATGTACTCCTACATGGCCTCTCATCGATACCTTTACCAAATCGTGTTCAACACCTTACTCTCATCTTGACTCGATCATTTCACTCTAGCCATCACCCGGATGAACCGGACTGACACAACTCTAAGCATAGCAGGCATAGCAAGGTAGGAACAACACAACAATATGGCTCAATCAACTCCTACACATGCTAGTGGGTTTCATCTAGTTCTTGTGGCAATGACAGTCATGCAGAGGAAATGGGTTCAACTACCGCAGACACACAGCAGTTTGAATCGCGTTGTCTTAATGCGAGAACGAGAGCAGGAGCAAGAACATGGGATTTTATCGATATGATCAAATGGTTGGTTGCTTGCCTGACGGGTCGGTGCACGGGTATTGCTCTTCGTCGGGGTTATCACGGTACTTCTCGAAGCGTAACTCGCCGCAGAGAACACCGATACACATCATTACCAAACAAGATGCAACAATATGATGCATGCAATGAGACATGGCAAAATGAGTGCTTTGGGCTAATGCAACTAAGATCAGATGGGTTTGGAGCATTTTGAACCAAAGATGCAATTTCCAAACTCATATATGATCATTTAAAGTGTTATATCTTGTTCTGTGATAAACAGTGGGTTAGCTTCTGTAAACATGCATGAAACCAGTACAGATGGATAGATTGGATTTTTCTGATCATTTTTCATATATAATTTGTTTCATTTGGAGTTCTGATTAATTTCTATGAATTTTGAAGTTTGAAACATTTTTCGAATTTCTGTGTAAGAATAATTCCAGTAATTTAAATTATTGCGTCAGCACTATGTCATGATGACGTCAGGGTCAACGGGCTGGTCAGGTCAAACTGACCAGTGGGTCCCGCATGTCAGTGGGTAGTTAAACTAATTAATTTAAGTTTTTAACTAATTTGATTTAGTTAGCAGAAGGGGCCCACATGTCATAGACCCAGGGGGGTCAACCTGGGCCCACCCGTGGTCAAAGCTGTGGTCAAACCCTCGGCGTTTAGTCCGGCGAGCGACGCGGCGGCGAAGTGGTTTTGCTGTTCCGCCACCAAATGAGCCATGGAGGCCACCGGAGTGAAGCCGAGGACAAGCCGCAGCTCTTGGCGGAGTCCGTTGGGGTCGGGGTGGCCGGAGTTGGCGCCGGCGGCGACTTTGGCGGCCACCGGAGTGCGGTTGAAGTCGAACTCGTGCTGGGGTGTGCGGTGAGGTGCGGGAAGTGCGCAGTTAGCTCCAACGCGTCGTAAGGAACGCGATGGACACGGTGATGTGGCTGGAGGGTGGCCGGGAGCACGTCGGCGATGAGGTCCGCGATGGCGAGTGCAGGTGAGCTTCGTGCGGTCGCTGTGGTCCACGGGAGCGAGAGAGAGGTGGGGAAGGTAGCCCAGCTCACGGTGATCGCGATGGAGCGGACGGCGTGGTCGGGACGAGTGATGCGCGGCGGCGGCGAAGGGATCTCGGCGGTGGCGCTTCGGGCGAGCTTGGTGCGGCGGCTTCGGGGCACGCGAGCGCTCGGGGCTCGGCTAGCTCGAAGGAGTGGACGGCGGCGGAGCTCCTGGACACGGTGGCGCGGCGTGGGGTCGACGGAGAGCGCGGCTACGGCGGCGGTGCGGCGACGGCGGCGTCGGCCATGGCTGGGGAGCGCGAGGGAGACGACTGGAGAGGCGAGGGGTGTCTGGGGGCGGGAGAGAGCGGGGAACGATCCCGTCGTGGCAAGACGAGGGAGGTGGCGAGGCGGCGAAAGGTGCGTGGCACCCATGCGGTGCTTTCGCGTCGAGCACCACCGCCTGCCTGCACTGGTCGACAAGCAGCTTCATTGTGTGGTCTTTGGCTGGGCCGGCCAGTGGGCTGGCTAGTGGGCCGAGGCGCTGTAAGTTCCTTCATTTTCTGTTTTCTTTTCTATTTTTCTGCAACTTTGTTGAGTTATTTAAAATACCTAAAAGGTTCTAAAATTCACCAAACTACTCTGGTCCATTGTTGGAATATTTCCAACATGAAACATTTAGTTTGGGAACATTTGGACATTTGAAATATTTTATAAATTTAAAATGCCCAAATTCAAATAGTTATGATTTAATTCAAAGACCTTGGGATGACCTAGGAAATTGTGCACCACTTTTGGCAAAGGTTTCGAACCAAGACAAAAATGATGGACATTTTAGAAGGGCATTTCAGGTTCATCGAAATATTTTTAGTAAACCCTAGTTTGTTTCAGAGGAAATTTGGGAGTTACGCAATCCCATTTCAGCTTTTCGTTGGAAAAAATAGACATGATGCAACACTCTAATGCAAGAACTAGCTAGGTGTGACAACTCACCCCACTCAAAAGAATCTCGCCCCGAGATTTAGGTTCCTCCGGAAAGAGGGCGGGTACTCAAGTCGAAGACGATCCTCCCTTTCAAGTAGCTTCCTTCTCGAATGGTGCGACCATTGAACCTTGAGAAACTTGATATTATGCCGTCGAGTGGTACGCTCGGCTTGATCGAGGATCTGAACGGGTATTCTCGATAAGTGAGATTATCTTGAAGATCAAGCGTTTTGTGGTCCACCCACGGATAGGATCCGAGAAGCAGCGCCTGAGTTGAGAAACGTGGAAGACATCGTGGACTTTGGAGAGATGTGGAGGTAGTTCCAATTGGTAGGCAACTTCTCCTCGTTTGGCAAGAATGCAAAAGGGTCCAATGTAGCGAGGAGCCAATTTACCTTTGATACCGAATCGATGGGTTCCCTTCAAAGGAGTAACCCGAAGGTAAGCCTTCTCGTCAGCCTCGTAAGTCATAGCCTTATGTTTTCGGTCATATTGACTCTTTTGACGAGATTGGGCTGTTTTCAACTTTTCACGAACGATGCGAACTTGCTCTTCTGCTTCCTGGATCATATCCGGGCCAAAGAATTGTCTTTCCCGGTTTCGACCGGTTAAGAGGTGTTCGACACCTTCGTCCATAGAGAACTTCAAAAGGTGCTTTGCCCAAGCTAGATTGATAGCTGTTGTTATAAGCAAATTCGGCAAATGGAAGGCATTTCTCCCAATCCATTCCGAAAGAGATGACAGAAGCTCGAAGCATGTCTTCTAGGATTTGGTTGACGCGTTCTACTTGACCACTTGATTGAGGGTGGAAAGCGGTGCTAAAGGAAAGATGGGTTCCCATAGCGTTTTGGAGACTTTCCCAAAATCGAGAGGTGAAGAGACTTCCTCGATCCGAGTTAATTTCAATGGAACACCATGAAGAGACACTATTAGGAGATGTACAAGTCTGCTAGCTGACTAGCGGTTATACTCGCGAACAGGTAGGAAATGGGCTACTTTGGAAAGGCGGTCGATAACGACAAAGATAGCATTATTCCCTCTCTTGGTCTGGGAAAACCGGTGATGAAATCCATACTTGATTTTATCCCATTTCCATTCGAGGAATAGCTAAGGGTTGAAGGGTGCCAAGAGGCCGTTGATGCTCTGCCTTTACACGACGACGACGTCGCAGATTAGCAACAAGTTGAGCAATGTCTCTCTTCATCCTAGTCCACGTAACCTCTGGCGAGGTCCCGATACATTTTAGTGCTACGGGATGAATGGTGAGAGGAGAGTCATGAGCCTCCTTAAGGATCAGCTGCCGTATGTGCTGATTCTTGGGAACCACTAGACGGTTCTCAAAATATACAACACCATGATCATTTGTAGAGAAACATTTAGCATCCCCGCTAACAATGTTCTCCTTAATCCGGGATATTCCTTTATCTCGTTTTTGGGCAGCGATGACTTGATCTATAAGAGTAGGTTTCGCCACCAAGGTGGAAAGGAACCCTCGAGGAACAATGTGAAGGTTAAGCTTCCAAAATTCCTCGTGGAGAAGTGGTTGACTTTGTTGCATCATCAGGTTGTTGCAATAAGATTTACGACTTAGCGCATCAGCCATGACGTTGGCTTTTCCTGGGGTATAAGTTATTCCTAAATCGAAATCCGTGATCAACTTAACCCAACGTCTTTGCCTGAGATTCAAATCTGGTTGGGTAAATATGTACTTCAAACTTTGGTGATCGGTGTAGATTTATAGCGATTACCAAGAAGGTAATGTCGCCAGGTTTTGAGTGCATGGACTACAGTTGCAAGCTCTAGATCATGAGTAGGATAGTTTTCCTCATGTGGGTGTAATTGCCGTGAAGCACAAGCAATTACGCGTCGATCTTGCATGAGAATACAGCCTAGTCCTTGTCGCGAGGCGCCGCAATAGATAACAAAGTCCTTAGAAATCTGGTGGTACCAACACGGGAGCGAAGTTAAACGTCTTTTCGGTTCTCGAAGCTGTGCTCACATTGTGGAGTCCACTCGAACTTTTCATCCTTCTTGAGGAGTTCGGTTAGAGGTTTAGCAACTTTGGAGAAGTTCTCGACAAAGCGGCGACAATAGCTCGCTAAGCCAAGGAAACTCGAACTTGCTTGACCGACTCGGTGGGGTCCAATTAAGGGCGGCTTGAACTTCGCTCGGGGTTGACAGCAATACCTTTACCGAAATTACATGTCCTAGATAGGTCACTTCTGGCAGCCAAAATTCGCATTTAGAAAACTTGGCATAAAGGCGATGCTCTCAAAGTTTCATCAACACTAGCCTTAGATGTTCCGCATGTTCTTCCTCGTTCTTGGAGTAGATGAGTATATCATCGAGGTAAACCACGACTTAATTTATCCAAATACTCCATGAAGATTGAGTTCATTAACCGGAGAAGGTGGCTGGGCGTTGGTTAGACCGAAGGACATGACGGTGTACTCGTATTGGCGTAACGAGTAACAAAGGCCGTTTTGGGAATGTCCCGTTTGGATTTTGATTTGATGGTAGCCTAACCTCAAATCCATCTTAGAGAAGACCGAGGATCCTGCGAGTGATCATACGGATCGTTGATCCGGGAGCGGATACTTGTTCTTAATTGTGAGCAGGTTGGCGGGTCGATAATCTACAACCATCCGATCCATACCATCCTTCTTCTTGACGAAGAGGACGGGCAAGCCCAAGGAGATGAACTAGGGACGGATGAAACCCTTTTCAAGGCCTCATCGAGTTGTTTCTTAAGTTTGGCTAGTTCTGGGGTGCCATCTTATAGGGTCTTCTAGAAATTGGAGCAGTTCTGGAATGAGGTCTATCACAAATTCAACATCTCATCGGGTGGGACACCGGCAATTCTTCTCGAAAGACATCCGGAAAGTCACGGACTACGGAGCGTCTTGAGGTCCGCAATGGTGGCATTAAGAGAATATAGTTGGCGCTTGGATATTCGGGTCAAGACATTGACTATCTTTCCCGAGGGGTGCGTAAGTTGAACAGTCCTAGAGAAACAATAAATCTTGGCATGATGGGCTGACATCCAGTCCATACCCAAAATGATATTTATATCCGAGGATTTGAGGGCTATCAACGATGCAAGGAAAACAAGTCTGTCGACCTGAATTTCATTTCCATGGCTTACTCTAGAGGTTTGCCATCTAGAACCCGGAGTAGAGATTTCCATGGTGGAAGGCATGTCACAGAATGCAGTGTTATGCAAACGAGCATAGTTTTCGGATATGAATGAATGAGATGCTCGATGTCGAAAAGAGCGGATGCGGGTGGCAATTAACAAGAAGCGCATCGAGCACGACGTTGGGATCCTCTTGGGCCTCTTGGTGAGACACAATTAACATGGCCACGTGCGGTGGTGGCGGCTTGGCATAGAACACCTTTCTGCTGGCTTGCCACGGCCAACAGCTTTGCGGGCTGGTTAGGGTTGGTGCGAGGACAATCGCGCATGTAGTGGCCTGATTCCCCACACTTGAAGCACGCCACGGGCTGGCGTGTAGAGGAGCGTTGTTGGTTGGCCCACCATAGGGCCTAGCTGGTGCATCTTCTTTGAAGCGGACGAGGCGCTGAAAGGATGGCCTCGGTGTGAATCTGGGTGGCGAGGCGATAGGCACCCACACACGGCGCTTCGTGGTCCAAAGACCGGATGAGGAACCCATATCACGGCCATGCTTGCGTGTTGCTTCAAATCGGTCGACCAGTTTCAGTGGCGATGGCTTTGTTAACAAGCTTCGGAAAGAGGTGCACTCATGCGCACGGAGATCTCGGCGAGTTCGGGCTAAGTCCCTTGCGGAACCTTGCACATTTCTTGGCGTCAGTGGAGACCTCTTCAGTTGCATAGCGTGCGAGGTTACCAAACTCTCTGCTGTAGGCGTCCACGGAGAGACGGCCTTGGGTGAAACTGCAGAACTCCTCACGTTTACGATCCATGAGACCCTCCGGAATGTGGTGTTCGTGGAAAGCCTCGCTGAATTCTGCCCAAGTAGTGACATGGCCAAGGCGCATAGCCATATAGTTCTCCCACCGAGATGGCGGGGCCTTCAAGATGATATGCAGCAAAGGTGACCTTGTCACCTCGGCTACCGAGGCGTAACGCAGCTTATGGGTAATCTTCTTGAGCCGATCATCAGCGTCGAGAGGCTCGACGGAGTGGTGGAAGGTAGGTGGGTGTAACTTGATGAAGTCACTGAGCGACACCAAGTTATTTCTCTGATGATGGGCTGTGTTCTGTTCGATACGCTCCAACAAACGATTGGTCTCCCGTTTGTTTCTCTCGGCCTCTAGCATAACTTCGGCCAGAGAAGGAGGGTGAGGCAGGTTCGCTTCTCCAACTCCGCTGCCTTCGGCCTGCTCTGGCGGAGCAGGGTTGTTGCGGGTGTTAACCATCCTAGGAAAACAAGACAAGGATTTAGTCCAGGATGGCAAGATTCTGACATAGAAATGCGGAATGTAATGGATAACTCGGAATGCGAGATGATCATATGTATGACATGGTAGATACAGAAACTGCTTCTTTATTCCAAGTCATACACACCATACAGGGTTTAGTACAAGACCAAGCAAGGTACTACTACGGTGAAAGGAAGATTACATCTCGTCGGAGGCATACCAAGCTCCTATACATTATTTTTCTTACACCTCCGGAATTAGTACACACTAAGTCGTATTCCACGAGTCACGCAGGACGGTGGAAATACAACTATTACAATACTAGTGGAACTACTACTAACTCGACGCGTCTCGTAGTAGTTCTCATAGAAGTCTCCTCCGTAGCACGGGAGTTCGGCATGATCGTCCAGGAAGCAGACGGTCTGAGGGGAGCCTGTGGACCATAAGGGCAAGGGTGAGGTCTTGGACCAGCGAGCGGTGGCTGCGGGGACCACGAGGTGGGGTGATGCCCCCACATCACGCCAATCCATCATATCCGCAGAGCAGGACTGACAGGATACAAATCTCTCATATCCATATAACCAGCTTGAGCAGCCGGTGCAAAAGCGAGTCAAGGTGGCCCGGTGATCAAGACAGGCGTTGAAGAGCTCCATCCTCAAGGCCCGACTCTCTCGGTCCTTGTCCTCGAGCAGCTCGGCGGTAGTACGGGTTAGTGAGTCCTCCGTTGGAATCGGCATAGATGGCTCGAAGATAACCAAACGCCCAGAAGTGAACCCGGCATATACCGAATTCGGTGTTGCGAAGCGAGCGGTCTGACTCGCATAATGGTCATCATAGAATATGCAGCATCTTGCACCGCCATATCAATAGTAACACCAAGCCCATAGGAGCTGTGAAGGGCCTCGGTGGAACCAGGATAAGAGGGAAACACCACAAAGTGCAAAGATCTGGCTTTGATTAAAGTCTCGATCTTGCTCTTCAATGTGTACTCGGGTACCAGCGGTATCCCGCTCGATCATAACCGGACTAGCATGGCTGTATGACCGTCACCCCAATGCATCTGGTCGACGAACCACTTGATTTTGGTCACTAGTGGCCATCCGAAGCATAACCATAATGCAAAGACATTAGAATTTCGGCAGAATTTGGACAAGATAACGATGTAAATGCTCAAAAGGATTTGAGACATTTCACAAGGAATTGCATAACCACTCAACAATTTCATATCAAGGTTACGGGTCCAATTAGTAACATAACAGATAGTAAAACTGAACCAGGCTTGTAACCATCAAACCTACAAGGTACTCTTGATTAGTAACACGTGAGCCTAATAGAGAGAAGAGATCCTAATCCTTAACCCCGATGGAAGAATGGGTGACTCGGATCGAGAATATCATGAGATAAAGAAGTAAAAAGAGCCTTACGTACCATCCCACAATCAATTCCCTTACATATAACTAAAGCATTTCTAGACTCAACATCGACCGGTTTGGCTTGGAGAACCTACAGCAGTCCGGCTCGATGCCAACGCTGTCGGACCCGACTCAATGTCACATCGATCTAGCACAGTAACACATCATATCACTTTGCGGCCTCACGACGGTAACCCAACGGTGTCGCCTTACCTTAGCCGGGACCGTTTAGCCTTTTGGCACACGTATATGATAGTGTCGCTAGCATCCATATGAAAAGGAGCCCGGCTGACATGACTAGTCGTAAACCCAAAGTGGCACAGACTTACGAGGACAGCATCCATGACCCAAAGATCGAGCGTGTCGGTCATCAACAAGTAAGTTCGGGCTGTAGCTTTGGGCTAGCAGGACTCGATAAGCCCGGCAGGCGGGCTAACAGGACTCCGGTACTCAATGCGTGACATTTCCCGAAGGACAGACCACAGAAGCGAAGAAGGACACATGCCGCCAGCCTAAGTGTTCCGGAGAAGTAGCAAGCTACCAAGGCTCAGTGGAGACACTAGGAGACATTTCCCGGTAAGAGAGGCTACTAAAGATAAACGACTAGATAGTCAGATCCCACACATACCAAGCATTTCAATCATACACACAATATGCTCAATATGTGCAAATACAACAAGGCATCACAACATGACTCTACGACACAAGTACTTTATTTAAAGCTCAGAGAGCCATACATATCATACACACAAGTACGGGTCACACGACCCACATACAAGTCATACAAGCATACAAGCCACAGCGGAAGTGTTTTGTCTGAGTACAGACAACTAGTAAAATAGAAGAGGCTTGGGTAAGCCTAGCTATACTACATGGTCCTTCACTTGCTCGGGATCACCACAGGCCTTAGTCTACTCATCGATGTCAGCGTCTATGAAGAACCCGTCGGAAGGGTTTGTGGCATCTTCTGAAAAATGTAAATTAAAGCAACATGAGTACAAAGGTACTCGGCAAGACTTATCAGACCCTACATACATGCATATTATCAAGAAGGGTTGGTGGAGTTATTGCACAAGCCAGCTTTGACTCATGGCTAAGCTATCCTCTGAGACACCAACTTGAAATGGTTTTATTTCGAGTCCACTACTCATCACTTCAATACACCACCGAGGATCCACCTCCGTCTTCCTACGGAAGAGCCATCCTCGGCACTCACGCTTATCTTGAGGCTTTTAGTAGTATCCATTTACTTGTCTATGAACCGTATAGGTAACCAAGTAGTCCTTTACATGACGCTGCTATTCAATAGATGATGTTAACCTGCGCAGGGTGTACTTCTTCATACATGTTTCCACCACTTAGCGTCGCACACGACATGTGCTCGGCGGACTTCAGCTTAAAGCCGGCGTGGGTGTAGACCACGACCTACCTAGACACTCAAGTCTCTAGTCGGGTTTATCGCCTATTTGGGTTCCATCTATGAGGAGTTCGGCCAAGTCTCGCCACAGCCCCAAGCGATGTGAGCAGGGTTCCCGAGATACCAAGCGGGCATCCGGTACACCCGCCACGTACCTACCGCATCACAGCCCACCCCTACGGTCGGCGCTGTCCACGGCCTCGATGAGGCTACAAACACGAAACTACTTGCAACTCCCGGACAGAGGACTAGCGTGAATAAGAAGTCGGCGGGGTCATATTTCAGGCCCAATGTATGGTAGTAGCTGAATCTTAAATCACACATACAGATCTCGATGCTTAAGGGCGGCCTCAATGAAACAACCCACCATGTACTCCTACATGGCCTCTCATCGATACCTTTACCAAATCGTGTTCAACACCTTACTCTCATCTTGACTCGATCATTTCACTCTAGCCATCACCCGGATGAACCGGACTGACACAACTCTAAGCATAGCAGGCATAGCAAGGTAGGAACAACACAATCATATGGCTCAATCAACTCCTACACATGCTAGTGGGTTTCATCTAATTCTTGTGGCAATGACAGTCATGCAGAGGAAATGGGTTCAACTACCGCAGCACACAGCAGTTTGAATTGCGTTGTCTTAATGCGAAACGAGAGCAGGAGCAAGAACATGGGATTTTATCGATATGATCAAATGGTTGGTTGCTTGCCTGACGGGTCGGTGCACGGGTATTGCTCTTCGTCGGGGTTATCACGGTACTCCTCGAGGCCAGAACCTGCCGCAGAGAACACCGATACACAGCATTACCAAACAAGATGCAACAATATGATGCATGCAATGAGACATGGCAAAATGAGTGCTTTGGGCTAATGCAACTAAGATCAGATGGGTTTGGAGCATTTTGAACCAAAGATGCAATTTACAAACTCATATATGATCATTTAAAGTGTTATATCTTGTTCTGTGATAAACAGTGGGTTAGCTTCTGTAAACATGCATGAAACCAGTACAGATGGATAGATTGGATTTTTCTGATCATTTTCATATATAATTTGTTTCATTTGGAGTTCTGATTAATTTCTATGAATTTTGAAGTTTGAAACATTTTCTGGAATTTCCTGTGTAAGAATAATTCCAGTAATTTAAATTATTGCGTCAGCACTATGTCATGATGACGTCAGGGGTCAACGGGCTGGTCAGGTCAAACTGACCAGTGGGTCCCACATGTCAGTGGGTAGTTAAACTAATTAATTTAAGTTTTTAACTAATTTGATTTAGTTAGCAGAAGGGGCCCACATGTCATAGACCCAGGGGGGTCAACCTGGGCCCACCCGTGGTCAAAGCCAGGGTCAAACCCTGCCGGCGTTTAGCCGCCGGCGAGCCCGACGCGGCGGCGGAAGTGGTTTTTGCTGTTCCGGCCACCAAATGAGCCGCGGAGGCCACCGGAGTGAAGCTGAGGACAAGCCGCAGCTCTTGGCGGAGTCCGTTGGGGTCGGGGTGGCCGGAGTTGGCGCCGGCGGCGACTTTGGCGGCCACCGGAGTGCGGTTGAAGTCGAACTCGTGCTGGGGTGTGCGGTGAGGTGCGGGAAGTGTGTAGTTAGCTCCAACGCGTCGTAGTGAACGCGATGGACACGGTGAGGTGGCGGAGGGTGGCGGGAGCACGTCGGCGGCGAGGTCCGCGACAGCGAAGTCTGAGTGAGCTTCGTGCGGTCATTTGTGGTGCACGGGAGTGAGAGAGAGAGGTGGGAAGGTAGCCCAGCTCTGGCGGTCGCGATGGGGCGGACGGCGTGGTCGGGACGAGTGATGCGGCGGCGGCGAAGGGATCTCGGCGGTGGCGCTTGAGGCGAGCTTGGTGCGGCGGCCGGGCACGCTTGGCCTTCGAGGCTCGGCTAGCTCGAAGGAGTGGACGGCGGCGGAGCTCTGGACATGGTGCTTGGCGTGGGGTCGACGGAGAGCCTTGCTCGGCGGCGGTCTTGGCGGCAAGGCGTCGGCCATGGCTGGGGGCGCGAGGGAGGCAATTTGAGAGGCGAGGGGTGTCTGGGGCTGCGGGAGAGAGAGGGAGCGATCCCGTCGTGGCAAGACGAGGGAGGTGGCGAGGCGGCGAGCAGGTGCGTGGCACCCATGCGGTGCTCGCCGTCGAGCACCACTGCTGCCTGCTGGTCGACAAGCAGCTTCATGGCCGTGATCTTTGGCTGGGCCGGCAGTGGGCTGGCTAGTGGGCGAGCGCGTGTAAGTTCATACATTTTTGTTTTCTTTTCTATTTTCTGCAACTTTGTTGAGTTATTTAAAATACCTAAAGGTTCTAAAATTCACCAAACTACTCTGGTCCATTGTTGGAATATTTCCAACATGAAACATTTTAGTTTGGGAACATTTGGACATTTGAAATATTTTATAAATTTAAAATGCCCAAATTCAAATAGTTATGATTTAATTCAAAGACCTTGGGATGACCTAGGAAACTGTGCACCACTTTTGGCAAAGGTTCTGAACCAAGACAAAAATGATGGACATTTTAGAAGGGCATTTCAGGTTCATCGAAATATTTTTAGTAAACCCTAGTTTGTTTCAGAGGGGGCTGGGAGTTCTGGCAATCCCATTTCAGCTTTCTGTTGGAAAAAAAATAGACATGATGCAACACTCTAATGCAAGAACTAGCTAGGGTGTGACAACCCGCTTGATCGGCATATTGCCAAACCCACTTGGGGGCTTCTTGATCAAATTTGAATCATAGCTTAACCCCTTTGGGTCTGACGTGGATCGTATTCGAATCAGCGTCATTAAACAACTCTTATGTTCACTTGGGGGCTTCCTCTTCAAACATAGGTCGTATTCGAACCAAAGAGAACATAGCTGTCGATACCCACTTGATCGGCATCGCCAAAGCCACTGGGGGCTATATGATCGTATCCGAATCTTAGCTTAACCCCTTTGGAACGGTTTTTTTGATCGTATTCAAATCAGGAGCCTATGAACATCTGCAAGTATGATTATTTTCACTACCATTGAAACCTTCTTGAGGAGATGGTTCTTGATCTTTTCGGTTTTATATTAGTTACTTCAGGTTCTAACAAGTGCCAGGTAAAAACTTATATGAGCCGGAGAGGTTATTAAAAAGGGTCGCATGTATGCTGTTCTGATTATGTTTTAAACTAATCATGAACCGGCTTATACATATGATTTTTGGTCATGTCCGGGTTATCAATATTCTATAACCCGCTGGTGCAGTGAATCATCCAGGAAAGCCTTGCCTGCTTTACGTGCAGGTTAAAACGGAGCACGGTGAAGGATCAAGGAAACACTTGATTAACATAAGCAAGATGAATATTAGTACTGGCGGCTTAACAAAAGCAATAAGTACCATAAGGCATGACAGGCATTAAGGAGTTTTTCGATCCTATTACAAGACTCCCCGAGTCTGAATAAGTGAAGCATTGTTCTTTTCCAAGTTATAACTGGTGGCGGCTCATTCCTCCGGTGGCTTGATGACTCGGGTTATCCTTTCCGCCTCTCCTTCGGTTGTTGTGTCTGGAAGGTGGGCGAGGCCCGATCAATGCCGCTCAAAGCTTCAAATTCAGCTTCATCATCTATTAAACCGGCGGATCCACTTGAGGGCAAAGGTATGCTTACGCGTTGGAGGGAGCAGGTGACTTGGTCATATGGGACATTTGGGATTCTCGGTTCTCGCTATCATAACCCGCGAATACTTGGTGAGATCGATGTCCTCCCTAATGAGAGTCGCCAGAGGGCGACGACTTTAACACAGAGCGGTGAAGTCCTGTTACAAAAGATGCCGTCCTCCTTAAGACTTGGATATCCAAGAGAGAGGTCGACAAGGTCAAGCTCGCACCCATGCTTTTGCCGACTCAACGCAGCCACGGCTCCGGCTCTCGCGGATGCCGCCTTATGTCTTGAATGCGTTGAGGTAGCACCGACGGATGTCTCAACACATCTTGCGTGAGTCGGGAGAGGTATTTGATAAAGCCACAGTGTCAGCGCATCTTTGTGACCGAGTCTGTTGCTGCTCTACCAAGGTGTACACTGCCTTAAGCTTGACAAGCATATTTTCCTTCAGATTGGTACTCCTGGGGCATGCATGTTCACAGGTATAACAATAAGCCGGAGGCAACTATTACGATAACTCTTGAAGGATTACAATATTTATGAGCGGCTTACCAAAGATAGCTGAGACCATTTGGGATATGTGCCGCTTTAAGTCGGACAGCTCATTTGTTGCCTCGGCAAGAGATGCCCGCTGTTTCCACCCGGGTCACCAGTGAAGCCCTCTCATCAACCCGAGCCTTCTTTTCTGATTCAAAATTTTTCTTCAGCTTCTCTTGTTCAGAGACACTGAATTCAAACTTGGAATTGGCTTTCTGAGCTTCGAGCTCTTGGGTTTTCAACTGGCTCTTCAAATCAGCAATCTCCGCCTCAAATTGACTTACGGCGGCCTGCATTGACATCAGGTTATGGTAAGAATCTTGGTAAGATAACATTTAAGTCCCAAGTATTTTACAAGTAAAGATACTTGGCACTTGGGGGCTAATGTATATTTAAAGCATTTTTAGTCTATTTTACCAAGTCACACATATTAAGTCTCAAGCACTTTACAAGTAAAGGTACTTGACACTAGGGGGCTAATGTAACCCAAATTTAAAGTCTCATGTTATCTCCGGGTTAAACATATTCAAATTAAACCAGACAAAACTAATAGCTAGCAGATTATTAAGTCTACAGCATATTCATTCATAAGCAATAAACTTGGGGGCTGGTACAGTAAGGAAGATTCAGAGTGAAAGCTTAAATTTTACCTTGGATTTATGCTGTATTTGCTTCACCATGTCAATTTCCAGGTCACGACTACTGTGTACTTGGTTCAGATACCCCGAGACTATATCACCAATACTTAGAATCAGTGATGTCTTGTTTGGACTTCCGGCGCTGGGCAAACTCTTCCTTGGCGGTGCATTGGGCAAGGGCAGTAGGCCGGCCCGGTTCAACATAATGTCTCTTCACAATTTCAACTTCCGGGTCAGCCGTCTTGGCCGGGCTAGGGATTTCTGGGTCATCCGAGTTGTGAATCACGTCCTCTGCAGGCGGGTTAGAAGTTGGCTCCGGAATGTCAGAAGCCGGTTCAGGCGGTGGCTGATGAGTGGAGCTATCTGGAACGGATGAGTCAGGCACCGGTTCAGTAACCACCGGGTCTTGGGACGGCTTATTCTTCTTTGCCCTCTTCTTTGGGCTTTACTTGCAATTTGTCAAACAAAGTGGAAAGATAAGTATCAAAGTATAAGTATGGATAACCTCAAAGTAGGAAAGGTTATATTGCGGGAGCCGTTTTGAAAGCCGGCATGTTCGGTTGCATTGACTCATCGAGAAGAAGGGAGGTATCACGATGGTTGGAGTCGGATGAATTGAGAGGTTGGCGAATCAAACCCATCAAGGTAAAACAAAACGCAAGTCGGAGATAACCTCGGTCCGACGCTTCACAGTTACATCGTAAGCCGAGGAAAGCTCTACGTCTGGTTGGCCCGAGTCCGCCGCCGGTTCTCAAGCTGCTGTTGCTTCAAAAGAAATTGAGGATCTTGGTAGCGAGAGGTGTGAAAACCTTACTTTCGGGTCACCTTCGGATTCTTTGTGTTGGCAAAGGCTCGAGTCGGAGGAAATTATAGTTACCTCTTCGCCAGCTGCTTGAGTGTTCCCAGTATCCTCCTGAAAGGATCAAATGTTAGTAAGGTAACAGCAAAGGAGTTAAAGAAAATCTAAAAGATTACCTCTTCCTCATCTGAAGAAGAGTCGTCCAATTTAAGCATATCGAGTATTGGGTTTCTTCTTTTTAGAGGTACCCGTCTGGCGGCTTTCCTTCGGTCTTCTTGGCGCTTGGGCGCTTTTGCAGCCTCATGGTCATACTTGACCTTCCGAAGTTGTCATCGGCCTGTGGAAAAGATAAAGAATCATAAGTACGAAGGTAACATATTAAAGAGTATTTGTGAAGACTAGTAACTTCATCGCAGAGCCGGATTCTTCTTGCGAAGGAAGCGGATGAAAGTATTCTTGATTCTGATGCCCTCCTTCAATAGCGATTGGACTGTAGCATCTACCACATCATCTGGTAAGTCCTCAGGACTATGACACATTGAGTCATCCTTTTCGCCTGTGTAAGTACACATTAAGCCGGAGCGGCGGCTTAATGGTAGTATCCGCCAGGTGACCCAGACCCAGACCAAATCAATGTCGGTTAACCCGTTGCCTAAAAGGGCCTTGATCTTTCTGATGGTGGGGTTAAGAGGTAGGCGCTCAATAGCAGTTAACTTGTCCGCCAGATGATGATTGGACTCAAGACGTAGGGCGCGAAAGCCGGGCAGAGGCTTCTCATTAGCCGGAGAGGTGTCTTGACAGTAGAACCATGTCTGGTTCCAGTCTTTTGGGTGACTCGGCAGCTCAACGTAAGGAAAAAGGCAGTCTCTCCGCCGCTGGATTGAGATGCCGCCAAGTTCAAGACTAGGCCCGTTGGCGCGCTCATTCTGCCGGTTCAAGTAAAAAAGCTCTCTGAACAGCAGCAAACTTGGTTCCTCTCCTAAATATACCTCGCAGAAGACTTGGAAATTACACAGATTGGACACGGAGTTGGGTCCAATATCTTGAGGCTTCAGGTCAAAGAAATCCAAAACTTCCCTGAAGAATTTTGAGACGGGAGGGGCAAATCCCCGGTTCATATGGTCTGTGAAAACGACTACCTCCCCGTCTTTGGGTTGAGGTATCTCCTCAGACGGGTGAGGGCCACGATAGGACATGGTCTCCTTTTTTGGCAGATGGCCAGATGTCACAAATTCAGCAAGTTTGCTTTTGGTGAGTGTGGATGGAACCCGATTGCAAGTCACGGGGCCTTGGCGCCTTTAGAGCCATAACGGCAGTGGCCTACGACAAAGTAAGAAAGTTCCGGTTCACATTTAACCCGGGAGACATACTCAAATTTATTTAAAATAGCGGCTTAAGCAAGGGGCCTAATGATATAAGGGTGATTGTGCAGTAAAATTTAAGCCGCTAACAGGATTGAAGGAAATATGCCCTAGAGGCAATAATAAAGTTATTATTTATTTCCTCATATCATGATAAATGTTTATTATTCAAGCTAGAATTGTATTAACCGGAAACATGATACATGTGTGAATACATAGACAAACATATAGTCACTAGTATGCCTCTACTTGACTAGCTCATTGATCAAAGATGGTTATGTTTCCTAACCATAGGCATGTGTTGTCATTTGATTAATGGGATCACATCATTAGGAGAATGATGTGATTGACATGACCCATTTCCGTTAGCCTAGCACTTTATCGTTTAGTATATTGCTATTGCTTTCTTCATGACTTATACATGTTCCTGTAACTATGAGATTATGCAATTCCCGTTTACCGGAGGAACACTTTGGGTGCTAGCAAACGTCACAACGTAACTGGGTGATTATAAAGGAGTACTACAGGTGTCTCCAACGGTACATGTTGAGTTGGCGTATTTCGAGATTAGGTTTTGTCACTCTGATTGTCGGAGAGGTATCTCTGGGCCCTCTCGGTAATGCACATCACTATAAGCCTTGCAAGCAATATAGATAATGAGTTACTTACGGAATGATGCATTACGTAACGAGTAAAGAGACTTGTCGGTAACGAGATTGAACTAGGTATTGGATACCGGCGATCAAATCTCGGGCAAGTAACATACCGATGACAAAGGGAACAACGTATGTTGTTATGTGGTTTGACCGATAAAGATCTTCGTAGAATATGTAGGAACCAATATGGGCCTGTAGGTTCCGCTATTGGTTATTGACCGAGAATAGTTCTAGGTCATGTCTACATAGTTCTCGAATCCGTAGGATCCGCACGCTTAACGTTACGATGACAGTTTTATTATGAGTTTATAAGTTTTGATGTACGAAGTTTGTTGAGTCCGGATGTGATCACGGACATGACGAGGAGTCTCAAAATGGTCGAGACATAAGATTGATATATTGGACGACTATATTCGGACAACGGAAGTGTTCGGACGTTTTCGGAGAAAACCGGAGTCTTGGGAGGTTACCGAAACCCCGGAGAGATAATGGGCCACATGGGCCTTAGTGGAAAGAGAGAGGCGGCCGGGGTGGGCGCGCGCCCTCTCCTCTGGTCCGGTGGACTAGGAGGCGGCGCGCCCTCTCCCCTTCCTTTCCCTCCTAGTAGGAGTAGGAAAGGGGAGTCCTACTCCTACTAGGAGGAGGACTCCTCCTCTGGCGCGCCCTCTAGGGCGGCCGGCCTTCCCCTGCTCCTTTATATCTCGGGCGGGGGCACCCTAGGACACACAAGTTGATCTACGGATCGTTCCTTAGCCGTGTGCGGTGCCCCCCTCCACCATATTCCACCTCGGTCATATCGTCACGGAGTTTAGGCGAAGCCCTGCGCCGGTAGAACATCATCATCGTCACCACGCCGTCGTGCTAACGGAACTCATCCCCGAAGCTTTGCTGGATCGGATCCCGGGGATCGTCATTGAGCTGAACGTGTGCTGAACTTCGGAGGTGCCGTCGTTCGGTGCTTGGATCGGTCGGATCGTGAAGACGCGTCGACTACATCAACAGCGTTGTCATAGCGCTCCGCTTCGGTCTCGAGGGTACATGGACAACACTCTCCCTCTCGTTGCTATGTCATCACCATGATCTTGCGTGTGCGTAGGAAATTTTTTGAAATTACTATGTTCCCCAACAGTGGCATCCGAGCCTAGGTTTTATGCGTTGATGTTATATGCATGAGTAGAACACAAGTGAGTTGTGGGCGATACAAGTCATACTGCTTACCAGCATGTCATACTTTGGTTTGGCAGTATTGTGAGATGAAGCGGCCCGGACCGACATTACGCGTACGCTTACGCGAGACTGGTTTCACTGTTACGAGCACTCGTGCTTAAAGGTGGCTGGCGGGTGTTTATCTCTCTCACTTTAGTTGAATCGAGTGTGGCTACGCCCGGTCCTTGCGAAGGTTGATACAACACTAACTTGACGAACTATCGTTGTGGTTTTGATGCGTAGGTAAGAACGGTTCTTGCTAAGCCCGTAGCAGCCACGTAAAATATGTAACAACAAAGTAGAGGACGTCTAACTTGTTTTTGCAGGGCATGTTGTGATGTGATATGGTCAAGACGTGATGCTATATTTTATTGTATGAGATGATCATGTTTTGTAACGAAGTTATCGGCAATCGGCGGAGCCATATGGTTGTCGCTTTATTGTATGAAATGCAAGCATACTGTAATTGCTTTACTTTATCACTAAGCGGTAGCGATAGTCGTAGAAGCAATAGATGGCGTAACGACAACGATGCTACGATGGAGATCAAGGTGTCGCGCCGGTGACGATGGTGATCACGACGGTGCTTCAAAGATGGAGATCACAAGCACAAGATGATGATGGCCATATCATATCACTTATATTGATTGCATGTGATGTTTATCCTTTATGCATCTTATCTTGCTTTGATTGACGGTAGCATTTTAATATGATCTCTCGCTAATAATCAATAAGTGTTCTCCCTGAGTATGCACCGTTGCGAAAGTTCTTCGTGCTGAGACACCACGTGATGATCGGGTGTGATAGGCTCTACGTTCAAATACAACGGTGCAAAACAGTTGCACACGCGAATACTCGGGTTAAACTTGACGAGCCTAGCATATCTGAGATATGGCCTCGGAACACGGAGACCGAAAGGTCGAGCGTGAATCATATAGTAGATATGATCAACATAGTGATGTTCACCATTGAAACTACTCCATCTCACGTGATGATCGGACATGGTTTAGTTGATTTGGATCACGTGATCACTTAGATGACTAGAGAGATGTCTGTCTAAGTGGGAGTTCTTAAGTAATATGATTAATTGAACTTAAATTTATCATGAACTTAGTACCTGATAGTATTTTGCTTGTCTATGTTTGTTGTAGATAGATGGCTCGTCTTTGTTGTTCCGTTGAATTTTAATCGTTCCTTAAGAAAGCAAAGTTGAAAGATGATGGTAGCAATTACGGATCGGGTCCGTAATCGAGGATTATCCTCATTGCTGCCTGTAAGAATTACGTCTGGAAGCACCGCTGGGTGCGAAGCCTGCTTGCTTGATGCAACCGACGATGTTAAGAATGTCGGTAGAGCAAAGCTGATGACTACTCGATAGTTCGATGTGCCATGCTTTACGGCTTAGAACCAGGTCTTCAACGACGTTTTGAGCGTCATGGAGCATATGAGATGTTCCAGAGTTGAAGTTAATATTTCAAGCAAATGCCCGGATTGAGAGATATGAAGTCTCCAATAAGTTCTATAGCTGCAAGATGGAGGAGAATAGTTACGTCGGTGAACACATACTCAAAATGTGCGGGTATAATAATCACTTGATTCAAGCGGGAGTTAATCTTCACGATGATAGTGTCATTGATGTAATTCTTCAATCACGCCACCAAGCTACAAGAGCTTCGTGATGAACTATAATATGCAAGGGATGGACAAGACAATTCCGAGCTCTTCGCAATGCTAAAAGCTACGGAGGTAGAAATCAAGAAGGAGCATCAAGTGTTGATGGTCAACAAGACCACTAGTTTCAAGAAAAAGGGAAGAAGAAGGGGAACTTCAAGAAGAACAGCAAGCAAGTTGCTGCTCAAGAGAAGAAACCCAAGTCCGGACCTAAGCACGGCCCGAGTGCTTCTCTTTAAGCGATGGACCTTTGAAGCGGAACTGCCCCAAGTATTTGGCGGATAAGAAGGATGGCAAGGTGAACAAAGGTATATGTGATATACATGGTATTGATGTGTACCTTACTAATTCTCTGATAGTACACAGGTATTTGATCTTGGTTACATTGCTAATATTTGCAACTCGAAATAGGGACTACGGATTAAGCGAAGATTGACTAAGGACGAGGTGACGATGCGCGTGGGAAATGGTTCCAAAGTCGATGTGATCGCGGTCGGCACGCTACCTCTACATCTACCATCGGGATTGGTTTTAGACCTGAATAATTGTTATTTGGTGCCAGCGTTGAGCATGAACATTATATCTGGATCTTGTTTGATGCGAGACGGTTATTCATTTAAATCAGAGAATAATGGTTGTTCTATTTAGATGAGTAATATCTTTTATGGTCATGCACCCTTGAAGAGTGGTCTATTTTTATTGAATCTCAATAGTAGTGATACACATATTCATAGTGTTGAAACCAAAAGATGCAGAGTTGATAACGATAGTGCAACTTATTTGTGGCACTGCCGTTTAGGTCATATCGGTGTAAAGCGCATGAAGAAACTCCATACTGATGGGCTTTTGGAATCACTTGATTATGAATCACTTGGTACTTGTGAACCGCGCCTCATGGGCAAGATGACTAAAACGCCGTTCTCCGGAACTATGGAGCGAGCAACTGATTTGTTGGAAATCATACATACTGATGTTTGTGGTCCAATGAATATTGAGGCTCATGGCGGTATCGTTATTTTCTCACCTTCACAGATGATTTGAGCAGATATGGGTATATCTACTTAATGAAACACAAGTCTGAAACATTTGAAAAGTTCAAAGAATTTCAGAGTGAAGTGGAAAATCATCGTAACAAGAAAATTAAATTTCTACGATCGATCGTGGAGGAGAATATTTGAGTTACGAGTTTGGTCTACACTTGAAACAATGCGGAATAGTTTAGCAACTCACGCCACCGGAACACCACAACGAAATGGTGTGTCCGAGCGTCATAATCGTACTTTACTAGATATGGTGCGATCTATGATGTCTCTTCTTGATTTACCGCTATCGTTTTAGGGTTATGCTTTAGAGGCGGCCGCATTCACGTTAAATAGGGCACCATCAAAATCCGTTGAGGCGGCGCCTTATGAAGCTGTGGTTTGGCAAGAAACCAAAGTTGTCGTTTCTTAAAGTTTGGGGCTGCGATGCTTATGTGAAGAAACTTCAACCAGATAAGCTCGAACCCAAATCGGAGAAATGTGTCTTCAGAGGATACCCAAAAGAGACTATTGGGTACACCTTCTATCACAGATCTAAGGGCAAGATTTTCGTTGCTAAAATCAGATCCTTTCTAGAGAAGGAGTTTCTCTCGAAAGAAGTGAGTGGGAGGAAAGTAGAACTTGATGAGGTAACTGTACCTGCTCCCTTATTGGAAAGTAGTTCATCACAAGAACCGGTTCCTGTGACAACTACACCAATTAGTGAGGAAGCTAATGATATTGATTATGAAACTTGGATCAAGTTTCTCTTGAACCTCGTGAGGTCTACCAGAGTAAGATCCGCACTTGAGTGGTGCGGTAATCCTATTCGGAAGTCATGTTACTTGACCATAATGAACCCACGAACTATGAGGAAGCGATGATGAGCCCAGATTCATAAAATGGCTAGAGGCTATGAAATCTGAGATGGGATCCATGTATGAGAACAAAGTATGGACTTTGGTTGACTTGCCGATGATCGGCAAGCCATTGAGAATAAATGGATTTTAAGAAGAAGACTGACGCTGATGGTAATGTAAGCGTCTATAAAGCTCGACTTGTTGCGAAAGGTTTTGGACAAGTTCAAGGGTTGACTACGATGAGACTTTCTCACCGAAGCGATGCTTAAGTCTGTCCGAATCATGTTAGCTATTACTGCATTTCATGATTATGAAATTTGGCAAATGGATGTCAAAACTGCATTCTTGAATGGATTTACGGAAGAAGAGTTGTATATGATGCAGCGGAAGGTTTTGTTGATCCAAAAGGTGCTAACAAAGTGTGCAAGCTCCAATGATCCATTTATGGACTGGTGCAAGCATCTCGGAGTTGGAATAAGCGCTTTGATAGTGTGATCAAAGCATATGGTTTTATCTGAGACTTTTGGAGAAGCTTTGTATTTACAAGAAAGTGAGTGGGAGCTCAGTAGCATTTACGATATTATATGTAGATGACATATTATTAATTGGAAATGATATAGAATTTCTAGATAGCATAAAGGGATACTTGAATAAAAGTTTTTCAATGAAAGACCTCGGTGAAGCTGCTTACATATTGGGCATCAAGATTTATAGAGATAGATCAAGACGCTTAATAGGACTTTCACAAAGCACATACCTTGATAAAATTTTGAAAAAGTTCAAAATGGATCAGGCAAAGAAAGGGTTCTTGCCCGTGCTTCAAGGTGTGAATTTGAGTCGGACTCAATGCCCGACCACAGCAGAAGATAGAGAGAAAATGAAAGATGTTCCCTATGCTTCAGCCATAGGCTCTATCATGTATGCAATGTTGTGTACGGACACGACGTATGCTTAGCAATAAGCTTGGCGGGAAGGTACCAAAGTAATCAGAGTGGATCATTGGACAACGGTCAAGAATATCCTGAAATACCTGAAAAGGACTAAGGATATGTTTCTCGTATATGGAGGTGACAAAGAGCTAGTCGTAAATGGTTACGTCGATGCAAGCTTTGACACTGATCCGGACGATTCTAAATTGCAAACCGGATACGTGTTTTTATTAAACGGTGGAGTTGTAAGTTGGTGCAATTCTAAACAAAGCGTCGTGGCAGGATCTACATGTGAAGCGGAGTACATAGCTGCTTCGGAAGCAGCAAATGAAGGAGTCTGGATGAAGGAGTTCATTTTCGATCTAGGTGTCATACCTAGTGCATCGGGACCAATGAAGATCTGCTGTGACAACATTGGTGCAATTGCCTTGGCAAAGGAATCCAGATTTCACAAGAGGACCAAGCACATCAAGAGGCGCTTCAATTCCATTGGGACCAAGTCCAAGTGGGAGACATAGAGATTTGCAAGATACATACGGATCTGAATGTTGCGAGACCGTTGACTAAGCCTCTCTCACGAGCAAAACATGATCAGCACCAAGACTCCATGGGTGTTAGAATCATTACTATGTAATCTAGATTATTGACTCTAGTGCAAATGGGAGACTGAAGGAAATATGCCCTAGAGGAAATAATAAAGTTATTATTTATTTCCTCATATCATGATAAATGTTTATTATTCATGCTAGAGTTGTATTAACCGGAAACATGATACATGTGTGAATACATAGACAAACATATAGTCACTAGTATGCCTCTACTTGACTAGCTCATTGATCAAAGATGGTTATGTTTCCTAACCATAGGCATGTGTTGTCATTTGATTAATGGGATCACATCATTAGGAGAATGATGTGATTGACATGACCCATTTCTGTTAGCCTAGCACTTGATCGTTTAGTATATTGCTATTGCTTTCTTCATGACTTATACATGTTCCTGTAACTATGAGATTATGCAACTCCAGTTTACCGGCGGAACACTTTGGGTGCTACCAAACATCACAACATAACTGGGTGATTATAAAGGAGTACTACAGGTGTCTCCAAAGGTACATGTTGAGTTGGCGTATTTCGAGATTAGGTTTTGTCACTCCGATTGTCGGAGAGGTATCTCTGGGCCCTCTCGGTAATGCACATCACTATAAGCCTTGCAAGCAATATAGCTAATGAGTTAGTTACGGAATGATGCATTACGTAACGAGTAAAGAGACTTGCCGGTAACAAGATTGAACTAGGTATTGGATACCGACGATCAAATCTCGGGCAAGTAACATACCGATGACAAAGGGAACAACGTATGTTGTTATGCGATTTGACCGACAAAGATCTTCGTAGAATATGTAGGAACCAATATGGGCATCTAGGTTCCGCTATTGGTTATTGACCGAGAATAGTTCTAGGTCATGTCTACATAGTTCTCGAACCCGCAGGGTCCGCACGCTTAACGTTACGATGACAGTTTTATTATGAGTTTATAAGTTTTGATGTACTGAAGTTTGTTGAGTCCGGATGTGATCACGGACATGACGAGGAGTCTCGAAATGGTCGAGACATAAAGATTGATATATTAGACGACTATATTCGGACACCGGAAGTGTTCCGGACGTTTTCGGAGAAAACGGAGTCTTGGGAGGTTACGGAACCCCGGAGAGATAATGGGCCACATGGGCCTTAGTGGAAAGAGAGGCGGCGGGCAGGGCGCGTGCCCCTCTCCCTCTGGTCCGGTGGACTAGGAGGGGGCCCTCTTTCCTTCCCCTCTCCCCTTCCTTTCCGTCCTAGTAGGAGTAGGAAAGGGGAGTCCTACTCCTACTAGGAGGAGGACTCCTCCTCTGGTGTGCCCTCTAGGGCGGGCGGCCTCCCCTTGCTCCTTTATATACGGGCGGGGGCACCCTAGGACACACAAGTTGATCTACGGATCGTTCCTTAGCCGTGTCGGTGCCCCCTCCACCATATTCCACCTCGGTCATATCGTCGCGGAGTTTAGGCGAAGCTCTGCTGCCGATAGAACATCATCATCGTCACCACACCGTCGTCTTGTGGAACTCATCCCGAAGCTTTGCTGGATCGGAGCCGGGGATCGTCATTGAGCTGAACATGTGCTGAACTCGGAGGTGCCGTACGTTCGGTGCTTGGATCGGTCGGATTGTGAAGACGTACGACTACATCAACCGCGTTGTCATAACGCTTCCGCTTACGGTCTACGAGGGTACGTGGACAACACTCTCCCCTCTCGTTGCTATGTCATCACCATGATCTTGCGTATGCGTAGGAAGTTTTTTGAAATTACTACGTTCCCCAACAAGGATCAACAGTGATTCAAAGATTTTTAAGGTCATGAGAGGAAGGCAAGGCTTATAGTTCAGTGTCACTTATTTAAGCCGGACGCCTATACAGTGGTGATAAAAGTACGTTTTCCAGAAGAAGCTTTCCGGGTGATAGAAACAAGTTTCACGGATAACAATTATTATTATGGATCAAACTATTGCTCTAAAGGAGAAAATTTCTAGACCTAAAAACAGGGCAGAGAAGTTCATGCATTCAAAGGAGGTTTCCAAACAAGAGAAATGAGATCTATTTCTATACAAGATCGACACAAACAACTACCGCAGCATTTCTGCACGGTTTTTACAATCTAAACAGGCTGTGGAAGTGCAAACTGGCAAGGATCCGCATCGGGCGGTGACGAACTCGATGAACTCAGCAGAGCTTCAAGATAGATCTAAGGAAGGGGGAAAAGGGGACTCACGGATGAGGATGAACTGCGGAAGCTCGCCGTCGATCTCTGGTTACAATCAGGTCGATGCAGCGGCCTGAGTCGATGAAGAAGAAGGGAGTCGATGGTAACGGCGGCGGAGCTGGAGAGGCAGAGAGGAGAGGAAGAAGACGACTGAAAGAGTAAAATGGAAAGGACCCAAGTCATGGCTATTTATAAGGAGGAGATAACTGAGATGGCGCGGGAAACGAGGAGATAACAATTATTATCCAGCGGCCCTGACGCCTCGATTTTTGGAACAGTCAATAAAGAAGAGATCCGTTGAAGGATTTAGTGGAATAAAAAATGAGTTAAAGGGAGGGTGACGTCACGCTGTATTAAGACGGATCCAGAAGATGACGTCATGGCGGGTTAACAAAAACCCTCAGTATAGTCAGAAGACTGAAGATTTAATTATTTACAAATATTTTTTAGATTGACATGAACAGGTTCAAATCAATTCGGGGCCTAATTTTGGGGATATGACTATTTGTGTAAGCCGCCCAGGAGGGGCCGGGTTACGCAAAGAGTACTCATCAGAGGAAGCCCAAGACCAAGCATGAAGATAGCGGTTCAATAAGGAGCTTAAGGCCCACGGGCGGCTTAAGCCCGTTGTAGTAAACCGCCATGATGGCATGACTTGTAACGTAAGGTAGATTTAACTGGTCACCGAGCCGGACTCTGTTTATAAGCCGGCCGGGACTCTGTAAGCCGGTGGGCGTCAACCCGTGTATATAAGGGGACGACCTGCTGGCGACTTAGGGCAAGAAACAACTCATCGAGAGCCGGGCATAGCGTATCTCGCTCCCTGGTCATCGAAACATCAATACCAACCCAACTAGACGTAGGCCTTACCTTCACCGTAAGGGGCCGAACTAGTATAAACCCTCTCGTGTCTCTTGTCCCGATTTAACCCCTTCAAGCTTCCTAGTTGCGATGGCTCCACAACTAAGTCCTTTCACGAGGACATCTGACGTGACAATTCCACGACAATTACTATAATCTTTATTGAAAACCTGGGTGCTACTTAAGCTTATTTATGTAAACAAGAGCAAAAGAGTTCGTAAAAGTTTTCTTTTTCACTTTCAGTTTATCAAGTGAATTGCTTGAGGACAAGCAAAGGTTTAAGCTTGGGGGAGTTAACATATCTCCATCGTATCTACTTTTCCTAACACTTTTCCTCTTGTTTTGGACTCTAATTTGCATGATTTGGATGAAACTAACTCGGACTAACGTTGTTTTCAGTAGAACTACCATGGTGTTGTTTTTGTGCAGAAATAAAGTTCCCGGATTGGAACAAAACTTTGCGAGGAATTTTTATATAATAAAAGAGGATTACTGGAGCCAAGAACCACTGGAGGGGGCACCTGGGTGGACACAACCCACCAAGGCGCGCCCTCCTCCTGGCGTGTCCAGGTGGGTTGTCCCCACCTGGTGGCCCCGCAGACCTCAACCCTGATACTATAAATTCACATTTTCGAAAAAAAATCAGGAAGAAAGAATTACCATGTTTCATGAGACGGTGCCGCCGCCTCGTGTTCTTCGTCGGGGGGGGGGGCAGATTTGGAGTCCGTTTGGGGCTCCGGAGAGGGGATCTTTGATCTTCGTCATCGCCAACCCTTCTCATTCGCCAATTCCATGATGCTCTCCACCGGGAGTGAGTAATTTCCTCGTAGGCTCGCTGGTCGGTGAGGGAGTTGGACGAGATTCATCATGTAATCGAGTTAGTTTTGTTAGGGCTTGATCCCTAGTATCCATTATGTTCTGAAATTGATGTTGCTATGACTTTGCCATGCTTAATGCTTGTCACTTTGGGCCCGGGTGCCATGATTTCAGATCTGAACTGTTTATGTTATCACCATTATATCTGTGTTCTAGATCCGATGTTACAAGTTATAGTCACCTACTACGTGTTATGATCCGCAAACCCTAGAGTGACAGAAGTCGGGATACTTTCCGGTGATGACCGTAGTTTGAGGAGTTCATGTATTTACTATGTGTTAATGCTTTGTTCCGGTTCTCTATTAAAAGGAGGCCTTAATATCCCTTAGTTTCCATTTGGACCCCGCTGCCACGGAAGGGTAGGACAAAAGATGGCATGCAAGTTCTTTCCACAAGCACGTATGACTATTAAAGAATACATGCCTACATTATATTTATGAACTGGAGCTAGTGCCGTATCGCCCTAGGTTATGACTATTATATGATAAATACCATCCAACGAATTCACCGATCCAATGCCTACGAATTTTCCATATATTATTCTTGCTAGGTTACTATTGCTACTGCTATTGTCATAACTGCTACAAAAGCATTGCTACTGTTACTGTTATTGCTGCTATCAAAACTATCATACTATTGTGCTACTGATCATATTGCTGCAGATAATTAATCTCCAGGTGTGGTTGAATTGACAAACTCAGTTGCTAATACTTGCAAATATTCTTTGGCTCCCCTTGTGTCGAATCTATAAATTTAGGTTGAATACTCTACCCTCGAAAACTGTTGCGATCACCTATACTTGTGGGTTTATCAAAAATCATGCTGCCAAACACAAAAAGCTGGCCAGAGACGTATATATACATCCCCGTTGCCAGTGCCACAATTGACCTGCAGATGAGCTATCGATCCTTCTATCGATCTCACAGTGCAACTCTCAATGGAAGCACCAGTGTCGGTGTCAAAACCGACGGACCTCGGGGTAGGGGGTCCTAAGCTGTGGATCTCAGATAAATGATAAGAAGAACAAGGGAGACAATATTTACTCAGGTTCGGGCCCTCTTGATGGAGGTAAAACTCTACGTAATGCTCTTGTTTATATTGATGGAGATATATCGAATACAAGCTTGATTTACCTTGAGATCGTAAGTAATGTTCTAACTCTAGGGCTAGGTGAAGGTAATTGTGTTGAAGTCCCCTCTACGGGCTAAACCCCTTGGCTTATATACACGTTAGTTAGGGTATCTATGGTTACATAGTCGGTATCCAGGGGATGCACAGAGGCAGCATGAGATGTCTTGGAGTATACGTCAAGTCTTCGGTAAATACAGTCTTGATCACGTTCCCAGTGTGCAGCTTCCGGAGTCCACCTTAATGAGAGGACACTGTCACTAAGGTACTCCATGGAGTCCTCGATAAACGTCCTGGGACCTCTTGCCGATATATGCATCGATTTTGACTTGTGTCTTTGGTCAATAGCTGGGTTATGTCGCTCCCGTGTTTTCCCCTACATTTTCGCTTAGTTTGGCTAAGGGTGTACCTATGTGATTGTTACTTCTGAATTAACTGGTTAAGACGAAAGCTAACTGTCACGGCATGCGCTAAATTGGTCGGCCTCACCTCGCCACACCTCACACGCGTGTCGTGTTTCGTGATCGGGGTGAGCTAGGACCTATGCCACGTGTACGTGTTGCCTTTATTTTTGCCACACAAGAAAGAAGTTGAAACGCTTGGCCTACTAGTAAACTCACCTATAAGAGGTCCCTCCTCTCTCAGGGACGAATCTCCAGTGTGTCTTTATTTTTACAAAGAAGTGAGGCATCAATCCTTCGAAACCAGGTCTCGTGTAATCATGTACGGAGGATCTTCATCCACCGTGGCTGAGCATGACGACTTCTTCCCCAATATTGATCACCTCCTCCGTGACATGACGAACGACGCATCTGCATCTATTTTTTTAGAACAATTCTTGCATCTTCTTTCGCCGCATTGTATGTCTTCTGCTGGCTTCTGTTAGGCACTGTGCCCGGTCTACTATTTTTATCCATAGATGTCCATATGATGTTCATCTGGTATGTACCCTATTGCATGACTACTTACATCACATACTTGATTTGATTACTCTACTATAATTATTATGTTTTATCTATTGTTTTTCCAGATTAAACTTAACGAAAATTTGCTCAAATTTTCAATAGCTCGTAGGGGAAAAGGTGGGGCGCGACATACTGACATGCTTCGCAAAGGGTGATGCTAGGACGAATGGGGACGACCGGATGAGCGAATACTGCACCCGGTCACGATCTTCCACGGTGATCCGTAATGTACCACACGCGGGGACGTATTTATTGTACGCTCACGGTGATCCGTAATGTACCACATACAGAGACGGATTTATCACATCTCACGGTTAAGCCATAATAAGTAACAGCATCTCTCCTAAGTCCTGCCTACACACCACCCCGCGGAAGTTACAGCATATAGCACATTCCCATCGATCACCGTGTTGATTCCGACCGCGGCGCGCACTGCCCCGCACCGCACGGCAGTCAACTCGACCCACAGAAAACTCTGGAAGACACGTCCCGGCTACGTACATGCTCCTGCTCACTGTCCACGATCGACCAGTCGCCACCAGTTTGCTTCGCCACATGCATGAAGAAGGCGTCGCTAGTTCAGTCGGCGTCGATCAGGGTCTATAGGCGGCTTCCAGGTCTCTGCATGCGGTGTCGGCGTCCTTGTTGCCGTGCACCTCGTTCAGCTCGGCGATGGTGCTCTGCTTGGGCCTGCGCTCCGAGATGGCGATGGAGATGTCGTTGGGGAAGAGGTCGTGGTGCACGGTGGCGTGCAGCAGCGTGGTCAGCAAGAGCGCGGTCACCGTGAGCGTGGCCACCACGGACAGCACGATGCACATGGCCTGCGTGAACGCGTTCTTCACCTCCGACGAGTAGCGTATCGACGCGATGGCCGCGCTCGTCATCGGGAACGTGTACGCCCACCACGCCAGCGAGAACCTGAACCCCCTGAACATGTTGAGCCGCACAGCCTGCACGCACGCAACAATGCCGCAACGGCGACAGTCGGTTATCACACTGATCCGGCCAGAAAGACCCGCCATGCCACACATGGCGATCGATCGAGGTGCTTACCAGCGAGGCGTAGAGGAACATGGCGATGAAGTAGGCGATCCGGGAGCCGTAGCCGAACTCGCCGGTGATCCGCGCCCAGGCGAGGCAGGCGACGCTGGGCGCGGCCACGAAGAGGAAGAAGACCGGGTGGAGGTCCCTCGGCAGCGTCTCGCTCGTGGGCAGCCTCTGGTACAGCGTCACGAACAGCACGATGTAGTGCGCGAGCCCGACGGCGAAGAAGAAGATGGGCCCCTCCCTCAACCCCATGATGGCCCCCAGCAGCGCGCCGACGAAGTTGCCGACGATGGACAGGTGGTTTGACGGGTTCGCCACCCTCGACAGCCGCCTCTGCCCGCCGGATATCCACTGCCCGTATATCTTGAGCTCCAGGCACACGATGGGCGCCATGAGCACGTACCACAGCCAGTGCGGGAGGCTCCCCACCACCATCTCCGGCACGCCGATGGCCAGGAAGAGGCAGGCGATCCACGGCGCGAAGAAGAAGTTGACGCGGATGGGATGGTAGTACTCCCGCCGCACCGCCTCGAAGTAGAAGATGACCTTGCACGCGTACAGCGCCGACACGAAGCACATGAGCGCCACCGAGACGCACCAGAGCACGAGGTTTGTCCGGAGCGTGATGTGCAGGAAGCGCGTGGACGCCGAGATGGCGATGTTCTTCCACAGGATGGCCTGGCTGCTCATGCCGAGGCACATGCCGAAGGCGGACACCGGGAACCGGAGGAGGAACGGCCACTTCTTGTCCGACGGCAGGACCAGCTCCTCCGACGACTGGCGGCGACGACGGCGGCGACGCGGCACGGAAAACACGACAGCACGTGAGGTCCCCTGCTTCATCATCAATGCGTTTAGACATGCAACGAGTTGCTCGTGGTGTACCCGGAGCTTGTCGAGTTCGGGGCCTTCCAGCGCCGCGAAGAAGCGGTGGACTCTGGGCATGGAGTAGGGGCGGCCGCTCGTCGCCGCGTCTTCGTCTTCCTCGGGCTCCGCCTCCTGCTGCGGCGGCTGCCTGACGACGCGGAGGTGGGTGGTGAGCTGCTTCTCCAGCTTCCCGGACCACGTCTTGAACGAGTCATAGCTCGTGTCCCGCCGCGCCTTGCTCCTCCCCATGCGCGCCCCACTCCCGCGGCTCATCGAGTCGTCGTGCACCACCTGGGACTGGGAGTCCTGGGCGTTGGACAACTCGGAGTCCGCCGCGTGGATCGGCTGCGAGCGGAACACCACCTTCTCGACGTGCTCGAACGCGATGGACACCATCGGCGACGGCCGCGGCGAGAGCGGCAGCATGTGCGACTCGTCCGGCACGATGGCCGCGGCGTGGCGCGGCGGGAACTCCGCCTCCGTCCGGGCGACGTCGAACCTGGACGGAGAGGCCGGCAGGCTGACGGAGACCGGGTGCGCCGCGACGCGCAGCGCGGACGCGTCGAACGGCGAGTCCTGGCCCGGAGACGCCATCATCGGGTCGCCATGCCGCTCCTACACCGGCACGACACTGCTCAACCTCGTGGTCCGATCAAGTCGGCATTACCCATGGCGCTACGAGACTTACCCTGAAGGCCTGCTCCTCGGCGAATCGGCTTGCCTGGACGCGAGCACCGGCGGCACCCTGTCGCACAGATTCGTCCGTCTCCATCAACCTCGTGGAATCTGCAAGGCAAGTGAAGCATATCAATCAGAAAAACGATGGAAACACAGTAACCGAACCACCGATTCCCTACGAGAGCAAACTTTGCAACCTGACGCTATCAATCCTCAGTAGCTCGGTTATTCTTCAGTTGGGTGCTACTGGAACTGAAGCCAAAACCAGCTGCCAGCCTGCCCATCTCGCTGAACCACATAGGGTATATATAACAAGTCTCTGCCAGCTTCAAAACAAAATGATCACGACGTGTTGGCGCCGGACTGGCTGATAAGGCAAGTGTACATGCGCAACAGCGCAACCCGACGCCGATGTATCGATGGCCGTATGTATATATTTCGTGGTGTGTGTGTGTGCAAGATGTCAAAGGAAATGGATGTGCACACTTGTGGCGCTCAGGAATTTGGCCGACGAGTATGGCAATGTTGGGCAGAGGATTCCAGAGACGAACGGCAGAATCTTCCCTGGTCTGCTGGTAACCCAGGCGCCGGTGACAGTACGTGTAGCAAAGCAGGGGAATGAAAAGAACATTCAGACACAGTGACACACCCACTGTAGGAAATAGATATGATCTTCAGGCAAAGGTTGCCGGTTAGCACAAACTTGTGGCGATTCAGTAGGATGTAGGCACGATCATTTTTTGTTATTTGTAAGAAACGGTGGCAATTCGTGCAGGGCATATGCGACGAAGTCTGAATTTTCTAGTACCAGTTTCACCTCAGACCTCAGCAATAGAAATTAGCTTTAACTCGGCAAAGCGCTGTCGAGAATCATCGGTGGAACGATAGGGTGTGATTGATTTGCTTGTCATGGTCATATTTAAGGCTTGTTTGGGTTGTTGGGGATTATGCCAAAACCCTTGGGATAGAAAGGGGCCTTGGATCATTTTCTCTGTCAGGGGGCTGAGTCTAATCACTGTCTACCCAAAGTAGCACAAATTCGGATTTCGGACGGATCATTACAATTTTCTTTATATGGTATATAAGTGATTGTTACTATTGCTTTTGTACCCCAGGAATACGGCCGTCGTGTGATGGTAGCCTTGCTCTCAGGCTTAGGGTCACCATCACCAAAAATGACAAGACCTGCAAGTCTTCTCGTTAACCTTCCCCCTCATACTTTTTGCAAGTAAACGCATCTCTTTCTGACAATCAGCGCCCGACTGTCCACAAGCGCGCAAGGCCACAAACAAACTTTCCAGGCCGAAAACGAACTGCGCGCAGAATCCGCACAAGATGCTAAGGTTTCCTCCCCATCGCCGGCCCCTCGCAGCAAGCAACTCGAGGAAATGGCAGCTGACTGAAACCGCGCCACATGAGTCGTCGCATTCAGTTCAGTTGAGGAGCGAATCGCGTGGCGAGTGCAGCAAACGATGCCACCGAACGGCCGGGCACGGGGCGCGTGCGTGCGCGCCTCCGATCCGAAACTGAGGAGACATTCTTGCTCTTGGCCATGGCGTCTAGTGGAAAACTGCCCGGAATCCGAATTCAGAAGAGGAAAGGGTGCAGGGCACGCGAGCCTGTAAATATCGAGGTTTCTTGCGGCCGGCTTGTCATCTTGTGGGTTTCACTTTCAGAGGAAGGGTGTGTGTGCTTGCAAGTACAGTAGTAGGAACACTGTGTTGTTTGCCGATCGATAGGAAAAATGGAAATGGTAACAAGGCAAAGGTTCTGATTTGTATGCAGGTTACCTGTGGAGTGTAGGCGCGATCAGGACGGCCGGCCGGCAATGCGGTTGTCCGGCGGTGATGTGGGTGGCTCAGGGGGAGGCCTGGCTGGATGATGGCGGTGGGTTGTCTGGGGCGAGGTCGAGGATGAGAGGTGGTATTCGCCGGCGGCAATGGGGGCGGTGGCGCGGCCGGCCGGGCTTCGGTTGGGGCGGTGGGGTGAGTGCCCTCTCTGGCTGGGAGTGGGGTCGAGCTCTAGGTTTTTTTCTGGGGGGCTCGAGCTCTAGGTGTTGCAGGCCACGCGCACCTTGGGTCGGTCCATGTGATCTGTCTCCCGCATGTGTGGGTCTGGGCCGGGAGTCGGGTCGGGCTGGGCTGGGCTGTTTATTCTCAACATTTTACATTGTTGTTTCTTTTTTCTTGAGGGCCATTGTTGTTTATGTAGAGATATAAAGTACTCCCTCCGTTCACAAATATAAGAGGCCTTAACCTTTTGTGAATCAGATGTATATAAACACATTTTATTGTGTTTGTTCACTCATTTCAGTCAGTATATTTAATCCATATTGAAATATCCAAAACATCTTGTATTTATGAACATAGGGAATACAAATTTGATTTGAATTTAATAATTTTTTGGGGGGTGGGGGGGTGGGGGTGGGGGATTCTTTTATTACTCCAGATTAAGAATTAGAATCATGTCTAGGTTTGGGACGCCACTATTAGTGCTCTAAACCATCACGACCAAACTTATTATGAGACGCCACTCAACCTTTAAAACCATCCACTTTATCATGCCTCCCATGGAAATTGGGTGATTTCATACTTTGTTAGTACTTTGTGTTGCATACACCTTTGAAATAAACCACCGGAAACACATTAAGCATTTTTTACAACACCTTTGAAATATTTAAATACAAAGTGTCAAGCAAAATAAATTTGAAATTGAGAAAACAGAGTAATTTATAAATAAAACTGCCTAGAAAATAGAAACAAATTTAATTTTTTAGATAAATAGTTCTAGAGTATCAAGACGTATTTGACCTAGTTTCGTGTAGTTTCTACAAATTTCCCCATTTGTGGAACTTTCTAATAGAAAGAGGGGAATTTTGAAACTTTTAAAATAAATTTATTAAGTGTGTCTTTATATGTAAGAAATGTTTCATTATTTTATAATTTTAGCCCTACATTTTTGTTGCATTTTACTGGTCGCATGTTTCCATTATTCTTAATTAAGATTTGTTTACCATCAATTTCCAAATTATTTTCATTTTTCGTTCATCTTCTTCCAAGATTATTCTTCTAGTTTATTTATTTCTTTGGATTACCAGGATTGCCGCCTAGTACATTTTTTAAACAAAAAAATTACGGGAAGCTTACAATTTCATATCCGGTATGATTGTTCTCAATTTATGCCAATCTAGATAGACGTATCAACACATATGCCGCAGTAGATGCGGCGCAGAAGGGCAAAGGCAAACGGATTTGGGACTCACCAGCAGACACGGAGCGACAACAGACGGGAGAACACTATCCTGCCGTGTCTGCCGAAGCACCTGCTAAACTAGAAATGGTGGTGGTGTACAAGCAAGCAGAGCATTGTGTTGCACACCCCTCTCTCGCTCCTGCTATCAGTGTGTGTGTGTGTGTGTGTGTGTGTGTGTGTGGAATGTGTGTCCCCTGGCCCTCGTCTCTTGGGATTTATATAGAGCTCCAACTGCCGATCAAATTGCCATGTTAATCCAGAAAGGATTTTAGCGAAATTAGGTTCAGATGGACTAGAGAATCATATTGTACAGATGTTTTGTGACTCCCTTCGTCCTCGCCTGAGCCCGACCAGCGAGCTCGTACTCCATCCGTCCAGAAATAGTTGTCATCAAAATGGATAAAAGAAGATGTATCTAGATGTATTTTAGTTCTAGATACATCTCTTTTTATCTATTTTGATAACAAGTATTTTCGAATGGAGGGAGTACATATGATGGTGTTCTCTTTGCCTCCTCGTACCCATCACTTGGCCAAGTGGAGATACTCGAAAATGCCAAATGAATGCTGAATTTGAAAAATACAAAATTCATTTTTATATTAGATTTTTTTAAAAGAATACACATATGCCTAGAGAGATAATGTACGTGTGTGAAACTTTTTATGAGAAATATTCTAGCGAGACCTAAAAAACAAATATGTGGCTTTTTAGTACATGCACTGTTCATTCTCAAAATCCATTTGAAAAATGTGCAACTCGCATTTCAAGGTATTTCATCCTGAAATTGTATACATATTATGTCATGGAGTATAATTTTAAGATTTTTTTTTTGAAACTACAAGGTTTCAATTTTGTTTTTCTTTTTATATTTTTTGGCCTCCACAATGCTCTAGAGTTCCCTATGTAATGAGGTCAAATTACGCCTCCACTGGCAAAGAGGGCTAAAGATTGCACCTCTACCTCTTGACATACATGAGCCTGAGATTTATTTGGAATTAGCTATTGGGCCATACATGGACTAACAATATATCTTTTCCTTATTTAAAGCATTGTTAGCAAACCAGATAAGGGCATCTCCAACGCGGATCACTAAATAGCCTGCAGCTGTCTGGACGCACTTTGCTATCCAAAGTGGACCCGTATTTGTCCGCGGACGCATCCGGGCGTTTGTTTTCCCGTAAATTGGTCGCGGACCAAGGAGGCTTTGCGGGAGTATGAACCCTGCCACGTAGGACTACGATACTCGTGGCCAAGCCCAAAGCAAGTCAGGCTCGCACATTTGGAGTAGTCCGCATTGTTTTCGTGCCAAAACCCGCCCTTCTCCCACCCTCTGCTCCGATCGCCGCCGCCCTCCACCCCAATTCTCGCGCTTTTCGCCTTCCGCCGCCGCGTGGACCCGTACGAAGAGCTGCAGGAGCCGACGAAGGTGGAGGATCCAAAGAAGGTGGTCGCCCGCAAGGTCGAACTCGGCAACACGCCAAGCCCACCGCCTCAAAAGGAATGCAAATGATCAAGAGGAGGCAGTGGCTGGTGATGTGTTGGATGGCCGACTCTCGCATCTGTGTCTGCAGGCGAGTCCAGACCAATCCACGAATGAATAAGTAATGTGTTTGTTTTAGGGAACGGTGTTGGAGATGCCGTAAGTTACTGGCAAATCCGCAAACTATCTACTCCCTCGTTCCTAAATATGAGTCTTTTTAGGGATTTCACTATGAACTACATACAAAGCAAAACGAGTGAATCTACACTTTAATATATGTCTATATACGTCTGTATGTAGTTTGTAGTGAAATATCTAAAAACTTATATTTAGGAACAGAGGAGTAGAGGTTACATCGTGGGCCAAAAGGGTTAAAGGGATCAAAACCTTGGAATTCGATCACTTTTTCCAAGGATGTGAATCGAAAGCACAAAAGAGCAAAAGTATGCTGCTTTTGTTTCTTTCTGTTGTTTTTCTGCTAAAACCAATAGATGAATGTCGTATAAACTAGTACAACCTAAAGGCCAAACAAAAGAGCAATCACTCAATGCCTAATCAATTTGGGTATATGGTTAAGCCACTTTCCACCCACACACTTCAGCTAGCAGTCACTTTGGTGCGACAGTGTGAGAGCCACAGCGGTCAAAAGTAAGAAACATACTAGTTTGTATTATCAAAATATAAGATTTGAACTGCCTAAACGTCTCATATTTTGATACAGAGTGAGTATCAAATATGGGTTAGATGTGAATTCCAGTTGTATGCGAGTTAAACTGGAAATGGAGCCAAACAAATATCTGTGCTACCTGATTTAGATTTCAGTTTATATATCAGATAGCAAATGGAGACCTTCATTGACTTTCTTAAATTTATTAGTGTGTGTACCAAAATTAGATGAGTCGCTTCATTGACCTGTTTCTAAACCGTCCTGTCTAAAAGCATCTCCAATGGGCGTTAAAAAACTGCTCCGCGCGCTAAAATTTGGTTTTTTGGGCGCCGAACAGCTCCAGCAAAAGCTGTAAAATGGTGGGCGCCGGACAGCTCCAGCAAAAGTTGTAAAATGATGCACGCGTAAAAAAGGATTGGGCACGCGCTAAAAAGCGCTATCAGAAGCTGCAAATTTGAGGCGCCGGATTGCACGTTCTTTACAATTTGCACTGCGTGATTTTTTGGACGCGCGATTTTTTGGCATCTATTAAACCAATATTGCGCCCGACGCGCTAAAAGTGCTACAGCGACGCCTTAGAACTATTTTAGCGCGCCAAACTTTTATGTGCTTGTTGGAGATGCTCTAAATGTAGAATGGAAGCTGTTTAGAGAAGTCAATAATGCATGATAACCCCGGAAGAAACAAACATAATTCTGTACAACATATGATGGTCTGTTTCCTATCACGCCCATGAAACCAGTGCACTCAATGATATCCCAATGAGCAGAGCAGCACTAGTTTTCACAAAAGGACGAGATATCTTGCTCAAATTTGCATTGTCATCAATTTGTCTCTATGCTCTCTATGATTTGTCGTCCTTTTGAGGGAAAAGGAATCCAAAGTGTTGGGTTAAGCAATCACCTCAAAGAGATAGAGAATGGGAGGAGCAAGCAAGCATAACAAGAAAGGCATTGCGCATTATGCCGTGCCATTGTATTCTCTATAGATATCTAGTACTGATTGAATGATAATTGTATTCTCCACGGATATCTAGTACTGAATGATAATGCCATCCAATTCACTAACCGCTTGCCTTATTTTGGCGTCTAAAGTTTTTCGCTCGTCATCATTTCCTGGTGCGCACCGGGTCTTCTCAAAGAGACCCTCTTTGAACAGTAAATTCAAAACAAATTTAAACAAAATAAAAAAAAAAACCCGCTTCGGTACAACACCCCATAAAACATATAAAGGGCAGTATAAACTTTTCACAAGGCATTCTCACTTCGTATGTGTGATGCCCGCTAGAATGCATACGCTCTGCGTACTCCCTGACCGGGCCGGCTCATGAACGTTTTCGCAGTAGCGACCGCACCCATACAGTATGGCAATCCCTAAGAAAATCATACAGAATGGCAGCAATCTCATGTCTATGTTAGAGTATTATAGCAAAAGAGCCCGTGCGTTGCCACGGGAGAGAAAATAACACACGCTCTTAACCCAATAACCATGACTCAAGACCCTAATAAGTTCACAACATTTATTTTCACATGGCATCACATTTGTATTGCCGACGGTGGCCTCAGTGAATGTGGTCAGTGATAAGGCCTCTCTCTCTCTCTCTCTCTCGCGCGCGCGCGCTCGTGCCTGCGCACTCGCTCTGAGTAATATGAGAAATATTTTTTCCGCGAGGTTTTTAAGAGGTGTGCATGCTTCATTATCGATGTAGGTTTTTAAGAGGTGTGCATGCTTCATTATCGATGTTTTCTTTTATGTCAATTTGGTTTTAATGGGTGTTTATTTGCAGTTCGGATTGACACCGGTACGAAAGAATAACAGACTGTGCACTACAGATTAAGTTTGCATCAAAAATAATATTTTATAAATAGCTAAAAATAACATCATATTAGATTCTACACATTTTCTAATCAAATTTCATATATAACAAGTTAAAATCAGAGTTATGGTTTAAAAGATATGGATAATTTTGTTTTACATAATCTGCGAATTGATTAATCAAAAAGTCAGGGGGGTTTCTGTTTAAATGAAAAAATGACTTTGAGTTACTGTTTGACAGATAAATATTTTGAAGAGTATTTTAATCTATCAGAAAAAAGAAAGATTAAACAGGAAAAGGATGTATATATCTAGAGTCATTTGTCCACGTTCAACAGATTCGGATAGAATACCGGGGGGAGGTGAGCGAAAAAACCGTGCGTATCGTTTGTGCCTGACTCGGAGGAATGCAGCGTAAAAAATTATGCCGACGAAAGGATTTTTCAGGTATGTATGTATATTTAAAATTTATACACATTTTTCTCATGATTTTTTCATATATAACATGTTATATTTTGAATTAGTGTTTGAAAGATAAATTCTATTCCGATCATGTGTTTGTTTATTCGTCAAGCCACTTGTTGACATTCCAAGGAACTTGCCAGCATATATAAATTGATGGGAATTGGTATGAGATAGCAATGTGGGACTATTCTCTTATTTGTAGTACAACTTTTTTTAGACAAATTTGTAGTACAACCTTTTTTAGGGAATTTCTAGTACAGCTTAAAAGGCGCGTGCTCTCTCTCTCTCTAAACAATTGTAATATTTAATCCAAGCAAAATTATATGAATTACAGGACGAATTGTACTGATGTGACTTGAGTTTTGGTTGGTTTCACACGCTCATACTTGTTTAGTTTTCTTGTAAAATAATATGGCGGTATTTATACTATTCAGATTGGTTATCCATCCGTCGAGTTATTCTTGAAGCTAGCTAGTAATCACCATGAGTTCGGTTGGCGTCAAGTAATCACCAAGCCAATCGATTGTGAGCATCCGGGCGTTAGCTGCGAATGACGAGCGGCTAGATGGGCTAATGAAGATTAAACCTCAAGTTTTATGCGCGGCAGTCTGCAGACCTTGGCGGTGAGACTTGATTAGAAGGACTTACGAAGACAGTAGCGGCGGATTCAGATATCCTCTGCGGTATCGCCGCTCACCAAGGAGTTAGTAGTTGAGAGTAGTTCAAAAGCTCTCCGTCCGATTGCTCGCTCAATACAGCGGCAACGACCTCCTTTGGGCTTCGTGGCGGAGAAGAGAGGACCGCCGCTGCGATCGCTCGCCGTTGCTCCGTGCGCTCGAAGGTCACCGGCTCGAAGCGAGCAGAGCTTAAAGGCATGGACACGCCGGACTGAAGGGCGTCGATGGCAAAGGTGGCGCAGTGGCGACGTTGCTCGCGCTTCATGGTCGACGCCGGTGGCGCAAAGACGCTCGAAGGTAAACGGCGGCGCTTCGATCTTGCCTAGAACACGGAGGGACATCGAGCGGGGAGAGGTAGGCGATAAACCGGATCTGAATGGAACATGTATCGCATCCGCCCGTCGGACTCCGCGCCGTCGTCAGCGTCATGCGACGGACCCCACGAAGCCCATCATATCGGCGTCGTTGAGGAACCGCCCGCTTGCATGGCCGACCTCAATTCGGAGAAATTGAGAGCGAGATCGTCCGCGGTTGGGCAACGGGTATGGGAGGAGTCGGGGCAAAGATTCCGTTCTACCGGCGGAGGCGTAGTGGCTCCGGTGGCGGAGATCGAGGGGGTGGCGGCGGTGTCCAACCTCCAACAGGCTCGAGGAGATAGAGGCAACAGTGCGTGGCGTGGACAGAGACCAAGTTGGAAAAATAACGTTTTTTGCTTGTATATAATCCTGGACGGAAACAATCCGTCGTGGCTCGGCCCACCGGGGATGCCTTCGTCGCCAGGATGAGGATGCATCTACGCCTCGCTAGTTCCGGACGTATCAATATTTATTAGTACCACCTCACTTATACGTTTAAATTTAAACTGAAAGCGTAAATACATAGGAAGAAAGTGTATTGTGACGGTGAACCCGGAGATCCAATCCGTGCTTTATTATTAGGGAGAGATATATATAGCCATGTAACCTTTCGTAGTTACCCTATTGTATAAGGGATTTTCTGCATATTTTCCACACATGTACATGTATATATACTCGCCTTTGGCCTCCTGAAAATACAACTTGCATATTTCCTAACATGGTATTAGGGCTAGGTCAATTTTTTGCATGCTGCAACTCGTGCTATTGATCTTCGTGGCCGTCATCGCTGCCTTTTTCTCTCTACCGTAGCAGCCGGTCAACCCCAGTCCGCTCCTCTCCTTCCCTGCAGTCACGCTGCCGTTCAACTCCCTCCCGTCCAGATCACACCAGCTATAGGTCCTGCCTGCGATCGATCTTCCGCAGCCAGCCTAGTTTTTCGTCGCCCCTCGTCGGATCCGGCCGCCAGTCGCTGGTCTTCGTCGCCCTCGTCCGGTCCGGCCGCCAGTCGCCGGTCTTTGTCGCCTGCGTCCGATCCGGCCGTCCCTCGTCGGATTTCGCCCCTGCTGCTGGTCTCTGCCACCCTCGCGGGATCCAGCCCCTGCTGATGGCTCTCGTCCCATCCATCAGCTGCCGCCACCGCGAGCACTGACTGCGGCTAATCGTCAGGACCCTCTGTTTGTACTGTTGTCTGCCCGGTGATTGCCAAAAAAAATGTCTACACCGTTAGCCTATGTCGCAGTTCCTCGTTGTCCGGTGATCTTTGATGGCACTAACTACATCGAGTTTGTTGGCTTCATGCGCATTCATATGCGTGGCATTCGTCTATGGGGCGTTCTTTCTGGCGAGGTTCGTTGTCCGCCGTGTCCGGTTCCACCTGTGGCCCCTACTCCGCCGACGCCACCGGTTCTTGCTACCGATGCTGATCAAGCTGCGAAGGATGCAGCTAAGCTTGCAGATGACGCTGTCGTCCATGCTTATGATGCGCATGTTTCGACTTATGAGGAGGCTCTTCAGACTTATCATGAGGCTCTTTCTGCTTACACCCAGTGGCTTGATGAGGATGCCTGTGCCGCAGTTGTTCTCAATGCTAGTGTTCTGCCTCAGTTTGCCTCTGAGTTCTTGGGGCTCCCTATTGTATATGAGATGTGGACCCGTCTCCGTCAGCACTATCGGCCCTCTGGTGATGCCTTATATCTGTCTGTGGTCCGGCAGGAACATGCTCTTCAGCAGGGTGACTCCAGTGTTGACGATATCTATGCTCAGAGTTCTGCTATCCGGCGTCAGCTCGATTCTCTCCACACTGCTGGTTGTCGTACTTGTCAGTGTTGCTAGGTTGTGCGGGCTGATTTGGAGTTTCATCGTGTCTACGAGTTCTTATCTCGGCTCCGTAATGAGTTTGAGCCCTGGCGTGCTCAGTTGTTTGCTCGTGGTCGTATCTCTCTCATGGAGGCACTTTCTGAGATTCTTGTTGAGGAGACTCGCCTACGTGGTGCTGGTCTACTTGAGGTTTCCTCTGTGCTCGCTGCTCGAGTTCCTATTATGTCGCCTGCTGCACCGACTCCATCCCGCTTTAGTGCTCCTCCGCTCTTGCCTACTCCTACGGGCGGCCAGGGTCGGTCTCGTCCTCACCGCGGCTACTGCAATATGGATGGTCATGTTGAGTATCAGTGCTTCCAAAATAAGAAACACCTGCGTAAGGCATGATCATCAGCTTCAGGGACTTCTTCTTCTACTTCGACATCTTCAGCCACAGCCTTGACCGAGCAGGATATTCTGCGACTTAAGCATCTGCTTGCCGCTTCAGGTTCTCCTTCGACGGGTACTGCAGGTTCTGAGGCTGATGCTTCCCGCACTGAGCAACCACCCTCTACACAGTCAGGTACATCCTCGTGGGTTCTGTACTCCGGAGCTTCTTTTCATATGTCTTCTCATTCTTCAAATTTGTCCTCTCTTAAATCGCTCGATCTTCCTGTTCATGTACTCGCTGACGATGGTACTCCTCTTTCTGTTGCTAGTCGAGGCAATCTTACCACACCTTCTTACTCTGTTCCTGATGTTGCTCATGTTCCTGACTTACCATGAATCTTTTTTCTGCTGGTCAACTTAATGATTCTGGTTGTCGCGTCATCCTTGACGTTGACTCTTGTTCTGTTCAGGATCGTCGAACGCACACTTTGGTTGGGGCTGGCCCTCGCCGCCGTGACTCTCAGGGTCTTTGGGAGCTAGACTGGCTTCATGTTCCTTCCACTGCCACCACTATCGCCAGTCTATCCACTTCTGTCACTTCAGCTACCGGCTCCTTCCAGTAGTGGCATGATTGACTTGGTCATCTTTGTGGGTCTCTCTTGTCGTCATTAGTTTGTCGAGGTCTTCTGGGGTCTGTCTCGGGAGATGTCTCTTTAGAGTGTCAGGGTTGTAGACTAGGAAAAACAGATTCAGTTACCTTATCCTACTAGTGAGTCGGTCTCTCAGCGTCCTTTTGATTTAGTCCATTCTTATGTATGGGGTCCGGCTGCCTTCACTTCGAAAGGGAACCATCGATACTATATTATTTTCATAGATGATTTCTCTTGTTACACTTGGCTTTATTTTATGACTTCTCGCAGTGAGGTTCTTTCCATCTATAAGCGTTTTGCTGCCATGGTTCACACTTAGTTCTCTTCGCCTATTCATGTGTTTTGTGCTGACTCCGCTGGCGAGTATATTTCCAAGATGTTGCGTGGTGTTCTTGCTGAGCAGGGCACTCTTCCTCGGTTCTCTTGTCCTAGTGCTCATGCTCAGAATGGCGTGGCTGAGCGAAAGCATCGCCACCTTCTTGAGACGGCTCATGCATTGATGATCGCCACTTCTCTTCCACCTCATTTTTGGGCCGAGTCTATCTTCACTTCCACCTATCTCATCAACCTTCAGCCGTTCGCTGCTCTCCAGGGTGGTGTTCCTTTCAAGCGTCTCTTTGATCGTTCTCCTGATTATTCGATGCTTTGCTTGTTTAGTTGTGTTTGTTATGTTCTTCTTGCCCCTCACAAACGCACCAAACTGACCGCTCAGTCTGTTGAGTGTGTTTTCTTAGGCTATAGTGATGAGCATAAGGGCTATCATTGTTGGGATCCTATTGGTCATCGGATGCGTATTTCTTGAGATGTGACTGATACGTCTCTGTCGTATCTACTTTTCCAAACACTTTTGCCCTTGTTTTGGACTCTAACTTGCATGATTTGAATGGAACTAACCCGGACTGACACTATTTTCAGCAGAACTGCCATGGTGTTATTTTTGTGCAGAAATAAAAGTTCTTGGAATGACCTGAAAATCCACGGAGCAACTATTCAAATTGAATAAAAATACTGGCGAAAGAATTAGCATCAGGCGGCCCACACCCTGTCCATGAGGGTGGGGGCGCGCCCCCTCCCCTAGGGCGCGCCCCCTGCCTCGTGGGCCCCCTGAACGTCCACCGACCTCAACTCCAACTCCATATATTTGATTTCACGGAGAAAAAAATCAGAGAGAAAATTTCATCGTGTTTTATGATACGGAGCCGCCGCCAAGCCCTAATCTCTCTCGGGAGGGCTGATCTGGAGTCCGTTTGGGGCTCCGGAGAGGGGGATTCATCACCGTCATCATCATCAACCATCCTCCATCACCAATTTCATGATGCTCACCCCCGTGCGTGAGTAATTCCATTGTAGGATTGCTGGACGGTGATGGGTTGGATGAGATTTACCATGTAATCAAGTTAGTTTTGTTAGGGTTTGATCCCTAGTATCCACTATGTTCTGAGATTGATGTTGCTATGACTTTGCTATGCTTAATGCTTGTCACTAGGGCCCGAGTGCCATGATTTCAGATCTGAACCTATTATGTTTTCATGAATAGATGTGAGTTCTTGATCCTATCTTGCAAGTCTATAGTCACCTATTATGTGTTATGATCCGACAACCCCGAAGTGACAATAATCGGGATACTTCTTGGTGATTACCGTAGTTTGAGGAGTTCATGTATTCACTAAGTGCTAATGCTTTGGTCCGGTACTCTATTAAAAGGAGGCCTTAATATCCCTTAGTTTCCACTAGGACCCCGCTGCCACGGGAGGGTAGGACAAAAGATGCCATGCAAGTTCTTTTTCATAAGTACGTATGACTATATTCGGAATACATGCCTACATTACATTGATGAACTGGAGCTAGTTCTGTGTCACCCTATGTTATAACTAATACATGAGGAATCGCATCCGACATAATTATCCATCACTGATCAAATGCCTACGAGCTTTTTCACATACCGTGCTTCGCTTATTTACTTTACCGTTGCTACTGTTACAATTACTACAAAACTGCTATCGTTACTTTTGCCACTGTTATCGTTACTTCCATACTACTTTGCTACTAAATACTTTGCTGTAGATACTAAGTTATCCAGGTGTGGTTGAATTGACAACTCAACTGCTAATACTTGAGAATATTCTTTGGCTCCCCTTGTGTCGAATCAATAAATTTGGGTTGAACACTCTACCCTCGAAAACTGTTGCGATCCCCTATACTTGTGGGTTATCAAGACTATTTTCTGGCGCCGTTGCCGAGGAGCATAGCTCTATTCTTTGAGTCACTTGGGATTTATATCTGCTGATCACTCGAGGAACTTGAAAGACGAAAGAACTAAGATTTTTCCCTCAACTACGAGGGAGGTAAGGAAGCGCCATCTAGCTCGCACTAGATTCTCCTACATTTTGAGTAAGTTTGCGGCACCTAAACACGCTATCGCTATGAATTACGATATGTCGCATGTTATTGATGATGCCATACGCTATGCATGATACTTATGATGAAACTACTTCTGTGCTTGATACTACTGTGCCATTAGGTGAATTTCTTGATGAACAACTTGCTAGGGCTAGAGAGAATGAAATTATTGAAGATAGTGATGATGAAGGTTCTCCCCCTAAGTATGAATTGCCTGTTGTTCCAGAGGGTTATGTTATGGATGAAGAAACTACTAGAGCTATTCTTGCTTGCAATGATAGATCTGATCTTAAGAAGTTATTAGCTAAATGGAAACAGAAATTTCTAAATGCTAGAATGAAATATGACCCTGCTTTTGCTACTTCACCTATCTTTGTTACTGATAAGGATTATGAATTCTCTGTCGATCCTGAGATAATTACTTTGGTTGAATCTGATCCTTTCCATGGCTATGAATCTGAAACTGTTGTGGCACATCTTACTAAATTGAATGATATAGCTACCATGTTCACTAATGATGAGAAATCTCGCTACTATTATATCCTTAAGATATTTCCATTCTCATTAAAGGGTGATGCTAAAACTTGGTTTAATTCTCTTGATCCTGGTTGTGTGCGTAATCCCCAGGATATGATTTATTACTTCTTTGCTAAATATTTCCCTGCTCATAAGAAACAAGCTGCCTTGCGGGAAATATATAATTTTGTGCAAATTGAAGAAGAGAGTCTCCCACAAGCTTGGGGGAGGCTCCTCCGATTACTTAATGCTTTTCCTGATCATCCTCTTAAGAAAAATGAAATACTTGATATCTTTTATAATGGACTAACCAATGCTTCCAAGGACCACTTGGATAGTTGTGCTGGTTGTGTTTTCAGGGAAAGAACAGTCGACCAAGCTGAAATACTTTTGAATAATTGTTGGCTAATGAAAATAATTGGACTCTTCCTGAGCTAATTCCTGAGCCTATTCCTAAACCAACTCCGAAGAAGAGGGGTGTTCTATTTCTCAGTCCTGAAGATATGCAAGAGGCAAAGAAATCAATGAAAGAAAAAGGTATTAAAGCTGAAGATGTTAAGAATTTACCTCCTGTTGAAGAAATACATGGTCTTAATATACCACCTATTGAAGAAACACATGGTCTTGATAACCCGACACATGTAGTAAAGGTAAATTCTCTCTATAGATATGATAAGGTTGAAATCCCCTCTACTAAGTTCCCTAGCCAATGTTTAGATGAATTTGATGACTTTATGGCTAGGCAAGAAAATTTCAATGCTTATGGTTGTAGAGAATTAAAGAGTAACGCTTAGATGATTGGACGCTTGAGTGATTATATGGCTAGAGTTAAAGGTGAACTTAAACTCATAAGCAAATATGCTTCTATGGTTACCACTGAAGCAGAACAAGTACTTAAAGCTCAAAGTGATTTGATTGATGAATTAAATAATAAACATGATTTTGCTGTTAGAGTGGCTACTAGAACTGGTAAAATGACGCAGGAACCTTTGTATCCTGAAGGCCACCCTAAGAGAATTGAGCAAGATTCTCATAGAAATAATTTAGATGTACCTAGTCCTTCTAAAAGGAAGAAAAAGAAAAATGATAGGACTTGCATGCTTCTAGCGAACCTGTTGTAGACACACCTGAGAAACCCAATGATATTTCTATTTCTGATGCTGAAACACAATCAGGTGATGAACATGAACCTAGTGATAATGTTAATGATAATGTTCATGTTGATGCTCAATCTAGCAATAGTAATGATATAGAGATTGAACCTGCTGTTGATCTTGTGAAAGTGCAACTATCCCTAGGTGGTTTTGGTAATTCCTAACAACATATAGCTCATTGAGCTAACATCATTCCAAGATGAATATTTCAGGAAAAGCTCAATGGATGGCATGGCATGGATGAGAAAAGTGGATCCCTCAAAATGCTAAGGATAAAAGGATTGGCTCAAGCTCAAAAGCTCAAGACTCTACATTTTATATTTTAGTGATCCAAGATCACATTGAATCTATAGGAAAAGCCAATACTATCAAGGATGGATGAGGTGTTGCTTAATGAGTTTCTTGCTCTACAGTGCTTAGTGATATGCTCCAAAACCCTCAACTACTTTCTCATATCCACATATGACCTAAACCAATAGTCAAACTCGGCCCCACCGATTCTTTCTACCCGGCGCCACCGAGTTCAGATGTCATAGCCACTGCCACAAACACTAGGCAAATTGGTCTCACCGATAGGGATCTCGGTCTCACCGAGATGGGGTTGTAATCTCTCTGTTTCCCTTTGTAACGTTTCTGTACTACCGAGATGAGCGATCGGTCCCACCGAGATTGCAATGTATACTCCCTGTTTCCTTTTTGTAACAATTCGGTCTCACCGAAATGAGCGAATCGGTCCCACCGAGTTTACCTGACCAACTCTCTCGTTTGCTTATTACCAAAATCGGTCTCATCGAGTTTGTGTAATTGGTCTCACCAAGATTACGTTATGCCCTAACCCTAATTACATCGGTCCTACCGAGTTGCATGTCGGTCCCATCAAAAATCCTAACGGTCACTAGATTTGCTGAATCGGTCCGACCGAGTTTATCAATTTGGTCCCACCGAGTTTGGCAAGTTGTCTGTAACGGTTAGGGTGTGGAGGCTATATATACCCCTCCACCTCTTCTTCATTCGTGGAGAGAGCCATCAGAACAAACCTACACTTCCAACTTGCTTTTTCTGAGAAGGAACCACCTACTCATGTGTTGAGGCCAAGATATTCCATTCCTACCATATGAATCTTGATCTCTAGCCTTCCCCAAGTTGCTTTCCACTCAAATCTTCTTTCCACCAAATCCAAATCCTGTGAGAGAGAGTCGAGTGTTGGGGAGACTATCATTTGAAGCACACGAGAAAGGAGTTCATCATCAATACACCATTTGTTACTTCTTGGAGAGTGGTGTCTCCTAGATTGGCTAGGTGTCACTTGGGAGCCTCTGACAAGATTGTGGAGTTGAACCAAGGAGTTTGTAAGGGCAAGGAGATCGTCTACTTTGTGAAGATCTACCGCTAGTGAGGCAAGTCCGTGGGCGAAGGCCATGGTGGGATAGACAAGGTTGCTTCTTCGTGGACCCTTTGTGGGTGGAGCCCTCCATGGACTCGCGCAACCGTTACCCTTCGTGGGTTGAAGTCTCCATCAACGTGGATGTACGATAGCACCACCTATCGGAACCACGACAAAAACATCCGTGTCTCCAATTGCGTTTGAATCCTCCAAACCCTTCCCTTTACATTCTTGCAAGTTGCATGCTTTACTTTCTGCTACTCATATACTCTTTGCATGCTTGCTTGAATTGTGTTAAGATTGCTTGACTTGTGCTAAGATAGCTAAAATCTGCCAAAAACTAAAATTGGGAAAAGGATAAGATTTTATTTGGTCAAGTAGTCTAATCACCCCCCCTCTAGACATACTTTTGATCCTACAAGTGGTATCAGAGCTTTGTTCTCCATTTGCTTTGATTTCCATAGATTTTGGTGGTCATAGCCTTGGTTTCACAACCTAGGAGAGTATGGCTTCTAGCGAGGGAAACTATCACTGTAGAGGTCCTTACTTTGATGGTACTAATTTTGCTAGTTGGAAGCATAAGATGAAAATGCATATTCTTGGACATAACCCCACCGTTTGGGCTATTGTGTGTATTGGCTTGCAAGGTGAATTCTTTGATGGGAGAGAACCGAACCGTGAAGCTAGTGCGGAAGAGTTGAAGATGCTGCAATACAACGCTCAAGCTTGTGATATCCTCTTCAACGGATTGTGCCCCAAAGAATTCAACTAAATCAGCCGTCTTGAGAATGCAAAGGAAATTTGGGACACTTTGATTGATATGCATGAAGGTACCGACTCCGTCAAGGAATCCAAGTTGGATGTGCTCCAAAGTCAACTTGACAAGTTCAAAATGAAGGATGGTGAAGGTGTCACTGAAATGCACTCTAGGCTTGCTCTTATCACAAATAAGATTGCGGGCTTAGGGAGTGAAGAGATGACCGACAAATTCATCATCAAGAAGATCCTAAGAGCTTTGGATGGAAAATATGATACCGTGTGCACATTGATCCAAATGATGCCCAATTACAAAGATCTCAAGCCAACGGAAGTCATTGGAAGAATTGTTGCCCATGAGATGTCACTCAAGGATAAGGAGGAACTTCACAACAAGTCAAATGGTGCTTACAAAGCCTCATGTGAAGCCCCCACATCATAAAGTGAGAAACAAACCTTCAATGAAGAATTGAGCTTAATGGTGAAGAACTTCAACAAATTCTACAAGAGTAGAATCAAAGAGAGAAGCTCCAAGTCAAGGTCCTATAATGACAAAAGATCTTCTAGTCGAGAGCGCAATTGCTACAATTGTGGGAGACCCGGACACTATTCCAATGAGTGTACGGCACCCCACAAAAGAAGAGAAGAATCACCCAAGAGGAGAAGTAGAAGAGAGGAATCACCATCAAGAGAGAGGAGGAGTAGAGATGATCATTATGAACGAATAACATCCCGGAGAAGCAAGGATCCGGAAAGGAGGGACAAGTCATCAAGGAGCTACACAAAATGAAGACATCAAGCTCATGTTGGTGAATGGGTATCCGGCTCCGACTCCGAAAATCACTTCGAGAGAAGCTATCACTCCGACTCCGAATATACTCAAGATGAAGGTGTTGCCGGTCTAGCACTTGTGTCAACCCACTCCTATGACATATTTGATTCACCCAATGAAGGAATTGGAAGATGCTTCATGGCTAAAGGCCCAAAGGTAACACACCCTGAGTATGTTGATTTCAATAGTGATGAAGATGACTTGCTAGGTGATGATGATTTACTTGTTGACAACTCTAGTGATGAATACTATGATGAAACGTCAATTAATCATGCTAATCAAGATAAAACGAATGACAATGATAAGGAGAAGATTGAGCTTCTAACTAAAGAACTAAACACTCTTAAGTTAGCTCATGAAACTATCTTAGAAGATCATCGAGAACTTTTAAGGACTTATGAGAAGTTACGCTTTGAAAAGCTCAATCTTGAGCAAGAGCATGAGTTCTTAAAGGCAATCAATGATGATCTTCGTAAGAAAAGTTCTTCTTACATTGCCAAGAGTTTACTCTTATCTACTTACATGCCTCAAGTCAAGTCCATTAACAAAAACAAGAAGGATTCTTCCTCCAGTGGTAACAATAATCATGCTAAATCAAATGTTGTTGCTTCTAGTAGTTCTCTTGATTCCACTAATGATTCTCTTAGCCAAGTTACACTTGAGCAAGAAAATAGCTTATTGAAGGGAATTATAGAGAAAGGTGTTTACAAGAGCCTTGCCGGGAGTAAGCAATTTGAGGAAATTGTACGCAAGCAAGGAAGACACCGGAAGAACCAAGGTGTTGGTTTTGAACGAAAGTTCAATGCCAATGGAGTTGAATGGGAAGAAGATCAATACCCCAAGACGAAGTTTGTTCCTCAACAAGAGAAGTATGATCCTACTTCCTTCAAGGGGACACAAGCTCAAGATGATCTTCCACCACAAGACCACAAGCAAAAAGGCAAGGACAAGCTTCAAGAGGAGATTGATGCATTTGAAGAAGCTCCTAAGGCCTTGGTCAAGTGGGTTCCCAAGACTACAACAAGTTCTACTTCGTCAAGTATGACTACAACTCCAAGGATTCCCATCAAGATGATGTGGATCCCGAAGAAGAATAACTAGAGAGTTCTTGAGGGTGACTCCACCAACATATTTCACTCATATCATTTTGGCAACAATAAGTGCAATCAACTTCCACATCTTGCACTAGTTCAAGGAGTCACAAACCCTCTTGTTGGTAAGACAAGGGACAAGGTAATCTAATGCTTTCATAGACATCATCTTGTGTGTGCATCACTCTATGTCTATGGATATCCTTGTTTGTTCCTTGTGGGACTAACCCGTGTAGGTATTGAAAGTGCAACTCACTCCAAAGGATTGCTCCAAATGATCTTCATCAACATTGAGCATCCACATCTTCAACACCTACATGAAGTCATCATCGACAAAACCCAAGGTTAGTTCATCCCTCTAAGGGGGGATCTCACATCTAGGGGGAGCTTTACTCTAAGAATTGAGTCAAAGCAACTCTAATGGTGTGAACACATTGATGCATTATGTAAAAGTGGTAACCCCACTTGAGCTTAAACGATGAGTATGACCTATGATCAAATGTTCTCATTTGACTCCTAAGTCAATATACTCATACATAGATGACCTAGTCATCGCCAATTGTTTGATAGATGCTAGAATTGTTTGTGCATGCTTTGCCACATACTTCATTTGCTATTTTATTGTGTGAGCATGTTGGTTGCATATTTTTACTCATTCGAGGACATCCACTTGTTGTTTGATTGATTGGTTTCTTTTTCTCTTGCCAAGTGGATGGACAAGAATGCCTAAGAACCTTCTCTAGCTATCTATGCTTTTTTCGTCTCAAACTCTATTCATGCTACATCACAAAATGTGATCAAGTTAGATTCGAACCACTCTGTGTGAGGAGCACTCAGAGTCCCCGATTTGTCATAGACTTAAACTTCCAAAACTTCTTTGTGCGTTTCGGTCTGACCGATTCCTCCATTTCGGTCATACCGAGATCACTAAGTCGATCTGGGTTTTCAATCTCGGTGCAACCGATTTGAACTTTTCGGTCACACCGAGTTCTTTATCTTGATATCTGATTATGCATCTCGGTGCCACCGAGTTGTTCCACTCGGTCACACCGATAGGGTCGGGCTATATATAATCACGGGAAAAAATTTGGAAACTTTCTCCAAACCCCTTCGCCCGCGCATAGCTCGCTTTGCCTCCAGGGTCTCTGGATCGTCCTCCTCGTCGCCAGCCGCCTCCAGTCGCTGGTCTCCGCCGCCGTCAGCGGAATTCATCCCTGCCGTTGCTGCCGTAGCGAGTTCATCGCCAAGCTAGGGGTCAGTAGTTAGTGTGTGCAACATGTCTGATCAAAGTGACAGCCAGAACAGGGAAGAGGAGCAGATTCAGATGAGTGAGGGCACTAGTCCCTCTAGTACCTCAGATGAGGGTAGCAGGAGCACCCCAAGCAACCTGCCCAAAGCTACCACCAGGGCTAGAAAGAAGAAAACCTTAGAATCTGAGGATGAAGACTACGTGGCAGTAGAGGATGATGCCACTTCCAAGAAGAAGGTGCTCAAAAAGGAGTATGGCACAACTGCTGCCATTAAGCCTGGTATGAAGACCAAAGTGCCTGCAAAGAGAACTCCTATGTCTAAAGCCAGAGCCTCTACTCAAGTACTTTTGGAATCTGAACCCAAAGAGGCTGCTCCAGAAGGTAAGAAGAGGAAGGAAAGGGTCAAGAAGACCATGGCCAGAGTTGTTGGAAAGCCTTCCATGATGGAAGAGGAAGAGGAAGAGGAAGAAGAGGTTGCTGCACCAGCACCCAAGGCTCAGAAGCTTATGGGTGATGCTATAAGGTCAGGGGATGCATCATCAAAGCCCAAAGAAGCACCCAAAGCTGCCTCCAAGCCCAAGATTGCATCAAGGAGTACTAGAAACATACCTGCTTCTGAGAAGAACAAGGCCCCAGTGCCTGAGACTGTTGCTGAAGAAGAAGATGATGAAGAGCATATCCTAAGAAAGTTGAAGCCAAAGATTCCAGACCACAATGATGCTCATCCTGTGGCTGAGAACATGAAGCTGAGGAAGGATGCAGGACTCAGACAGTGGAGGTTGTCTGATCCTTATGCTATCAGGAGAAGGACTGCTGTTGACTATAGGTTCCATACTAAGGAACAACAGGATTTCTATGAGACAGTGTTGTTGGACAAGAAGCCTATAGTGTGTGACATGAGATGGGTCGACTGGACCTACATGAAGGAGAATGAGGAACACTATCCTGGTGTGCAAGACAGTTTTAGTGCTTGTGGAGTTGCGGACTTTGTTGGGTAGAAGCTCACAAAGTGGAATGATGAGCTCATAATGCAATTCTACTCCACAGCACACTTCTATCCAGATGGCAGGATAGTATGGATGTCTGAAGGTACAAGGTACCAATCAACTATTGAGGAATGGGCAAATCTGATCAATGCACCTAAGGAGAAAGAAGATGACTTGGATGTCTATGCCAAGAAGAAAATGGATCACAATTCTATGGCACATATGTACAAGGAGATCCCAGATGCTGCAGTTGAGACACATAAGTTTGGATCTGTACATTATCTTCTGTCAGGACTGCCAACCATCAACTGGATCCTCAGGCATACTCTATTGCCCAAGTCAGGTGACCACAACATGATCAGAGGCCATGCAATAAACTTGCTACACTTATTTGATGTGCCCCAGAAATTCAAGGTCATGAGCCTCATAGTTGAGACTATCAAGAGGACAACAGCTGACCAGAAGAGAAGTTGTGGGTATGCCCCACAGATCCAGGAGCTGATTAACTCCAAGATGGGCACAGGCACATACTTGTTGGACAAGGAACACTTTGCCATCTATCCAGACTTTGAGGACAACCAAGTGGTTATGGATGAGGATGAACCATCTTCAGTGCATGCTCAAGCAAAGAAGGAGAAGGCAAGGACAGAGAAGGCTACCAAGATGCCAACAATGGAAGAGGCATCTCAGTACTTTCTGAAGAGCAAACAAGATCAACTAGGCTACTTGATTGCATCCACTCTGAGGATTGAGAAGGGGCTGGCCACGTTGACTCAAAACCAGGAGAGCCTGCAGAGGATCATGGAGCAGAAGTTCTATGACTTGGATGTGAAGGTGGCGAGATCCGATCTGTTGTTGAGCAGCTTCAGGATGATATGCAGGAGAGGAAGGGCAAGACAACTACTGATGCATTTGCCAGAGTGCCTAGAGCTCAGAGATCAGCTGCAGTGCCAGTGATAGACACCAGAGCCACTTTGAAAGTGCAACTAATCCCCGGGTGGTTTTGGTAATTAATAACAACATATATATCATTGAACTAATAGTTTCTTGAGAATCATTTCAGAAAGTTCAGTGATATGGGTATGGCAAGGACTGAAGAAGTGGACCCCTCAAAATGCTAAGGCAAGCATTGGCAAAAGCTCAAGACTCCATTTTTGGTTTAGTGATCCAAGATCACATTGAGTCTATAGGAAAGCCGATACTATTAAAAGGGGATGAGGTTATGATAATGATCTGGTTGCTCAAAGTGCTTAGTGATATATCTCCTAAACTATCAGCAACTCTCACTTCCATAATACACTCATAAGTAATCTCGGTCCCACCGATTTCCTAAACTCACCACACCGAGATGAACCACCTCACCATATAGCCAAACCCTAGAAATCTCGGATTTTCCGATTCGAACTCGGTCTCACGAAACTTGAGTTGCCAAGCTTCAGAACATACGTCATCAAATCGGTGTCACCGAGATGATGAAGTCGGTCCCACCGAGATTGGCAAGCCCTAGTCTTTACGAATCGGACTAACCGAGATTGTATTTTCGGTCCCACCGAAAATCCCAACGTTCACATGATTTGAACTTTCGGTCTCACCGAGTTGTCAACTTCGGTCTGACCGAGATTGGTCAAATGTGTGTAACGGTTGGATTTTGTGTGGAGGCTATAAATACCCCTCCACCCCCTCTTCATTCGTGGAGAGAGCCATCAGAAAGAACTACCACTCCTACCTTACATTTCTGAGAAGAGAACTACCTACCCTTGTGTTGAGATCAAGTTGCTCCACTCCCACCATATGAAGCTTGATCTCTAGCCTTCCCAAGTTGCTTTCCACTCAATCCTTTCTTCCACCACAGCCAAATCAGTGAGGAGAGTTGAGTGTTGGGGAGATTATCATTTGAAGCACAAGAGCAAGGAGTTCATCATCATCAACACCATCTATTACCTTTTGGAGGTGGTGCCTCCTAGATTGGTTAGGTGTCGCTTGGGAGCCTCCGTCGAGATGTGGAGTTGAACCAAGAAGTTTGTAAGGGCAAGGAGATCGCCTACTTCGTGAAGATCTACCCCGAGTAAGGCTAGCCCTCCGTGGGCGTATGCCATGATGGCATAGACAAGGTTGCTTCTTCGTGGACCCTTCGTGGGTGGAGCCCTCCGTGGACTCTCGCAGCCGTTACCCTCCGTGGGTTGAAGTCTCCATCAACGTGGATTGACGATAGCACCACCTATCGGAACCACGAGAAAAAATCTCCGTGTCTCCAAATTGCGTTTGCTCTTCTCCACCTCTCTTTACTACATGTGCAATTTACTTTCCGCTGCCTATACTCTAGAATTGCATGTGTAGGGTGATACTTGACTTGATCATCATTGTGAACTTGCCAAAAACTTGTCTTTATCAAAAGGCTGAATTTTTATATTGTCAAGTAGTCTAATCACCCCCCCTCTAGACATACTTTCGATCCTACACACTTCATCTGCACCAGCTACAGCTCCTACAGCACCAACTCCAGCACCTACACCTCTAGCTCCATCCTCATCAACTGAAGTATTCGTCCAAGGAGCCATCTCTACACCACCACTTGAAGATCAAGCCTGAGAGTCGATCTAGTGCTATGCATTTTCTATGAACTTTTTGGTAACTTGTTGCCAAAGGGGGAGAAAAATATATAGATCATAGGCTTCGAGAGAGAGAGAGAGTGTGTTGCTTTTTGTCCTATCTTGCTTTGGTGGTTGAACTTTATTCGCTTGTTTGATACTCTATGTCTGTGTGATACTTGGATGATCATGTGTTTGAGCATATGCTACATTTATGCTTGTTGGATGACATTATCTCGTTTATCTCTATATGATCATTCACTTTGCTTGGTGATGAGTGCATGTATTTAGTCATTATCATTTTGAGTGCTCCACCAAGATGTATGTGACATGGAAGAGTTACCCATGAGCCTAACTCCTTGTCCATTTGCAGTCCAAAGTAAATCTTAAACTATGCACAAATTTAGGGGGAGCTCTTGCTTATCACATACTTCTCAAAGCGACAATGTTTTTCACTCTTATTATCATGTGTCGAAGCTTTGATCTATATGTTGTCATCAATTACCAAAAAGGGGGAGATTGAAAGTGCAACTATCCCTAGGTGGTTTTGGTAATTCCTAACAACATATAGCTCATTGAGCTAACATAATTCCAAGATGAATATTTCAAGAAAAGCTCAATGGATGGCATGGCATGGATGAGAAAAGTGGATCCCTCAAAATGCTAAGGATAAAAGGATTGGCTCAAGCTCAAAAGCTCAAGACTCTACATTTTCTATTTTAGTGATCCAAGATCACATTGAGTCTATAGGAAAATCCAATACTATCAAGGAGGGATGAGGTGTTGCTTACTGAGTTTCTTGCTCTACAGTGCTTAGTGATATGCTCCAAAACCCTCAACTACTTTCTCATATCCACATATGACCTAAACCAAAAGTCAAACTCGGCCCCACCGATTCTTTCTACCCGGCGCCACCGAGTTCAGATGTCATAGCCACTGCCACAAACCCTAGGCAAATCGGTTTCACCGAGATGGGGTTGTAATCTCTCTATTTCCCTTCGTAACGTTTCGGTACTACCGAGATGAGCGATCGGTCCCACCGAGATTGCAATGTAAACTCCCTGTTTCCTTTTCGTAACAATTCGGTCTCACCGAAATGAGCGAATCAGTCCCACCGAGTTTACCTGACCAACTCTCTGGTTAGCTTATTACCAAAATCGGTCTCACTGAGTTTGTGTAATCGGTCTCACTGAGATTACGCTATGCCCTAACCCTAATTACATCGGTCCTACCGAGTTGCATGTCGGTCCCACCGAAAATTCTAACGGTCACTAGATTTGCTGAATCAGTCCGACCGAGTTTATCAATTCGGTCCCACCGAGTTTGGCAAGTTGTGTGTAACGGTTAGATTTTGTGTGGAGGCTATATATACCCCTCCACCTCCTCTTCATTCGTGGAGAGAGCCATCAGAATAAACCTACACTTCCAACTTGCTGTTTCTGAGAAGGAACCACCTACTCATGTGTTGAGGCCAAGATATTCCATTCCTACCATATGAATCTTGATCTCTAGCCTTCCCCAAGTTGCTTTCCACTCATATCTTCTTTCCACCAAATCCAAATCCTGTGAGAGAGAGTCGAGTGTTGGGGAGACTATCATTTGAAACACAAGAGCAAGGAGTTCATCATCAACACACCATTTGTTACTTCTTGGAGAGTGGTGTCTCCTAGATTGGCTAGGTGTCACTTGGGAGCCTCTAACAAGATTGTGGAGTTGAACCAAGGAGTTTGTAAGGGCAAGGAGATCGTCTACTTTGTGAAGATCTACCGCTAGTGAGGCAAGTCCTTCGTGGGCGAAGGCCATGGTGGGATAGACAAGGTTGCTTCTTTGTAGAACCTTCGTGGGTGGAGCCCTCTGTGGACTCGCGCAACCATTACCCTTCGTGGGTTGAAGTCTCCATCAACGTGGATGTACGATAGCACCACCTATTGGAACCACGGCAAAAACATCCGTGTCTCCAATTGCGTTTGAATCCTCCAAACCCTTCCCTTTACATTCTTGCAAGTTGCATGCTTTACTTTCCACTGCTCATATACTCTTTGCATGCTTGCTTGAATTGTGTTAAGATTGCTTGACTTGTGCTAAGATAGCTAAAATCTGGCAAAGACTAAAATTGGGAAAAGGATAAATTTTTATTTGGTCAAGTAGTCTAATCACCCCCCCTCTAGACATACTTTCGATCCTACATCTTGATACCCCCACAATCAAAGAATCAACGTTATGATAAGAGAGACTTTGTTGCTAGGAAGCACGGTAAAGAAAGGTTCAGAAACCGATGCCCTTTCCTCCTAAGCCATCCAAGAAAAAGGATGATGAGGATTCTGAGCGCTTTGCTGAAATGATTAGACCTATCTTCTTACGTATGTGCTTAACTGATATGCTTAAAGTGAACCCTTATGCTAAGTACATGAAAGATATTATTACAAATAAAAGAAAGATACCGGAAGCTTAAATTTCCACCATGCTTGCAAATTATACTTTTAAGGGTGGAATACCAAAGAAACTTGGAGACCCAGGAGTACCAACTATACCATGCTCCATTAAAAGAAACTATGTTAAGACTGCTTTATGTGGTCTTGGAGCTGGTGTTAGTGTTATGCCTCTCTCTTTATATCGTAGACTTGAACTGAATAAGTTGACACCTACTGAAATATCTTTGCAAATGTCTGACAAATCAACTGCTATACCTGTCGGTATTTGTGAGGACGTGCCTGTTGTGGTTGCAAATGTCACTATCTTAATGGACTTTGTTATTCTTGATATTCCCGAGGACGATAGTATGTCGATTATCCTTGGTAGACCCTTTTTTAATACTGCAGGGGCTGTTATTGATTGCAACAAGGGCAATGTCACTTTTCATGTTAATGGTAATGAGCATACGGTACACTTTCCGAGGAAACAACCTCAAGTTCATAGCATCAATTCTATTGGAAAAATTCCAACTATTATTATTGGAGGTTTTGAATTTCCTCTTCCTATTGTCAAGAAGAAATATGATATTCTTATTATTGGGGATGTGCATATCCCCGTTGAGGTAACCTAGTGTTATTCGAAATTTCTCCGGTGTTATTCGGAATGAGTTTGTTAACAAGACTTGATCGACCTTGTTAGTGGATTCCTTTTGATGAGCATGAGATGGATGAAGTTAGAAGGCACAACCTTCTGTACCCTCTTTTTACTTTCTGTTATTTAGAATAAATAAAGAAAATATTGTATTTTCTGTCTGTTTTCTGAATTATCCATGCAATAAAAAATATCCCGAAAATAAAAGTTCTCCAAATGCCCTGCTAATTTAGTATGATTTTTTCTGAAATATTTGAGAATATTTGGCACTAAGAACACAACAGGGGGAGCTGGCACCTGGCCACAAGGGTCCAGGGCGCGCCCACCCCTATAGGGCGCGCCCCCTGCCTCGTGTCCCAAAGTTGCCCCCCTACACTTATTCCTGCACCCACACACTTCATCTTCCTCCCAAAAAATCACCATCCAGCTCAAGCACGAGTTCTAGCTCACTTTGATGCCATTTTCGATCTCCTTGCTCAAAGCTTCATTCACAAAACTGCTTTGGGGGATTGTTCCTTGGTATGTGACTCCTCCAATGGTCCAATTAGTTTTTGTTCTAGTGCTTTATTTCATTGCAAATTTTTGCTACCTAGGTGACCCTGTTCTTGAGCTTGTATGTCAAATTTATGAGGTCCTAAGTAATTCTAATGCATGATATAGGCTCTAGGCACTTGTGGGAGTAGTTGCTATCAATCTTATTGAGTTTGATTCACTTTTATTTCGAGTTACTAAAAATTTCAGAATTTTTCAGAAAATGATTAAGAGATTTTTGAGGGGCTCTTCTAGCCAAGGCTCCCAGGATAAACAAGCTAAGAAGAAAGAAAAGGCCAAGTATAATCTTGCTCACGTGGCGGAAGTACGGCCGTGTGAATGGCCTTGTGATGATTTCATGAGAGCAGCTGGGACTTATGATGAGTTCCATTCATTGGCTAATAATGCGGGCCTCACCGACTTCCTCCACGACCGGATCAAACAGTATCTCTTACTCACCAATACTTTCGTGCAAAATTTATACTATTATCCTAAGAATTCACCTCCTTCAGTAGCTTTTCATTTATATGATGAGGCTAGGGAGATGTCATTACGTGATTTTTGCACGGTTTGCAGAATACCCTTCGAGGGCACCTTAGAGGAACCACATCGTAAAGATGTGGATGGTTTTATTGATACTATTACTGTAGGGGAATCGAGGAAGGTTTCCGATGCGAGAATAACTAGCATACATTTTCCTGTTTTATGCTACTTTGCCATATTGCTAGTCGATGCTTAATTGGTCGCGGAAACTGTAGAAACCTCAGTGTTCCTGATATTATTATTTTGTTCCATGCTTTATTCTGTGATAACTCTGTTAGTATGGGTGCTATTATTGCAAAACGGTTAAGCCTGAACCGTACAAAGGGTCCCATCTTTGGAGGCATCTATGCTGCACGCCTTGCTAAACACTTCGAGATACCTATTAGGTATTTTGAGAAAGAAGAAAAACTGCTACCCCCTGCTTTTCTAGATTATAAGAGCATGGTAGCACACGAGTTTATTGTTAACAATGATGATAAGATGCTTCCGTATAATTTGAGATTTAATAAGAAACACAGTGAGATTATTGTCTTGCCTGCGCCCTCTTTGTTTGATTTAACTATAGGGCCTTATCTCGTCTTGCCGTCAGCCGTGTACGCATTTCGTGGCCAGACATCTGCTCCAGAGCCTGAGCCGGAACCACCACTTGACCCTTACCGTCCATCATCTTATCAGTGGGATCCGGAGGAGATCGCCAGCCAGTGGTAGTACAATGACACTCCTCAGTACACCGGGGAGAGTAGCCGCGATCCATGGGCGTAGACCAACTTAGGCCAAAAGCCTAAGCTTGGGGGAGTACGTATTTCTCACCGACATTACATTCATGTTCACACACTCATTCTAGTTGTCGGTGTTCATACTTTTTCATTGTACTATCCATGCTAGTTTAATTTCTTTTTCTAGCTTTCTTCTTGTGTGTTTAAATAACCTTAAGAAAAAAAAGGAAAAAATTAGTTAGTTTAATTTCCATGCTGTAGTAGTAGTAATTAAATGAAAACCCAAAAATATTTCTCGTTCTTCTTTTACTTGTTGGGAGCTTTCCCGTGTAAATAGTTTTATTTCTTTTCTTTCCTTTGGGGGTCGAGAGGAGAAGACCATAATGAAAATGTTTAGTGGCACTAATATGCATGATTGTTGATTTAACCAAGAGCCCATATTACCTTGTATTCTCCCTTGAATTGAATACTTGCAGATTCCAGCTTAGTCCAATGCACGTCCACTATTATTATTATCCACACCGTTCGGTCGTGCAAGTGAAAGGCAATAATGACGATATATGATGGACTGATTGAGATGAGAGAAGCTGGTATGAACTCGACCTCTCTTGTTTTTGTAAATATGATTAGTTCATCATTCCTGATTCAGCCTATTATGAATAAACATATTTTCAATGACAATTAGAGATTATGGTTGCTTATGCCATGCTTAATTAGCTAGGAGCTTATAATGGTTTACCTTGCGTGCCAACATGCTATTAAAATGGTTGTGATGTGGTATGATAGGGTGGTATCCTCCTTTGAATGATTCGAGTGACTCGACTTGGCACATGTTCACGCATGTAGTTGAAACAAATCAGCATAGCCTTCTCGATATTTATGTTCATGGTGGATTATATCCTACTCATGCTTGCACTCAGTTTCGATTAATTTTAATGCATGTTGATGACTGTTGTCGCTCTCTCAGTTGGTCGCTTCCCAGTCTCTTTCTAGCCTTCACCTGTACTAAGCGGGAATACTGCTTGTTCATCCAAACTCCATAAACCCCAAAGTTATTCCATATGAGTCCACCATACCTTCCTATATGCGGGATTTACCTGCCGTTCCAAGTAAATTTGTATGTGCCAAACTACAAACCTTCAAATGAAATTCTGTTTTGTATGCTCGAGCAGCTCATGTATCAACTAAGGCTGTCTGTATCTTCCATGCTAGGTGGGTTATTCTCAAGAGGAGTGGACTCCGCTCCTCATTCATGAGAAAATGGCTGGTAACTGGGATGCCCAGTCCCATGCTCAAATCAAATCAAAATAGTTAAACAAAACTCCCCCAGGATTGTTGCTAGTTGGAGGCACCCGTTGTTTCGGGCAAGCCATGGATTGATGCTTGTTGGTGGTGGGGGAGTATAAATTTTACCATTCTCTTTGGGAACCGCCTATAATGTGTGTAGCATGGAAGATATCGAGATCTCATAGTTGTTATGTTGACAGTGAAAGTATACCACTCAAAATGTTATTCATCTCTATTTCAAAATCAAGCTCTGGCACCTCTACAAATCCCTGCTTCCCTCTGCGAAGGGCCTATCTATTTACTTTCATGTTGAGTCATCATCCTTCTTATTAAAAAGCACCCGCTGGAGAGCACACTGTCATTTGCATTCATTACTATTAGTTTATATTGGGTATGCCTATGACTAGATCTCTTTTACCATGAATTACAATGTTGAGTCAGTCCTTGATCTTTAAAGGTGCTTTGCATTTATGTTTTGCGGTCTCAGAAAGGGCTAGCGAGATACCATCTTGTCATATCATATTATGATTGTTTTGAGAAAGTGTTGTCATCCGAGTTTTATTATTATTGCTCGCTAGTTGATTATGCCATTGATATGAGTAAACATGAGACCTAAGTATTATTGTGAATATGGTTAGTTCATAATCTTTGCTGAAAACTTGAATGCTGGCTTTACATATTTACAACAACAAGAGCAAACAGAGTTTGTAAAAGTTTTTCATTATCACTTTCAGTTTATCAACTGAATTGCTTGAGGACAAGCAAAGGTTTAAACTTGGGGGAGTTGATACATCTCCGTCGTATCTACTTTTCCAAACACTTTTGCCCTTGTTTTGGACTCTAACTTGCATGATTTGAATGGAACTAACCCGGACTGACGCTGTTTTCAGCATAACTGCCATGGTGGTATTTTTGTGCAGAAATAAAAGTTCTCGGAATGACCTGAAAATCCATGGAGCAACTTTTCAGATTTAATAAAAAATACTGGTGAAAGAATTAGCGTCAGGGGGCCCACACCCTGTCCACTATGGTGGGGGGCGCCCCCTGCCTCGTGGCCCCCCTAAACGTCCACCGACCTCAACTCCAACTCCATATATTTGCTTTCGCGGAGAAAAAAATTATAGAGAAAGTTTCATTGCGTTTTACGATACGGAGCCGCCGCCAAGTCCTAATCTCTCTCGGGAGGGCTGATCTGGAGTCCGTTCGGGGCTCCGGAGAGGGGGATTCGTCGCCGTCATCATCATCGACCATCCTCCATCACCAATTTCATGATGCTCACCGCCGTGCGTGAGTAATTCCATCGTAGGCTTGCTGGACGGTGATGGGTTGGATGAGATTTACCATGTAATCAAGTTAGTTTTGTTAGGGTTTGATCCCTAGTATCCACTATGTTCTGAGATTGATGTTGCGATGACTTTGCTATGCTTAATGCTTGTCACTAGGGCCCGAGTGCCATGATTTCAGATCTGAACCTATTATGTTTTCATGAATATATGTTAGTTCTTGATCCTATCTTGCAAGTCTATAGTCACCTATTATGTGTTATGATCGGACAACCCGAAGTGACAATAATTGGGATACTTCTCGGTGATGACCGTAGTTTGAGGAGTTCATGTATTCACTAAGTGCTAATGCTTTGGTCCGGTACTCTATTAAAAGGAGGCCTTAATATCCCTTAGTTTCCATTAGGGCCCCGCTACCACGGGAGGGTAGGACAAAAGATGTCATGCAAGTTCTTTTCCATAAGCACATATGACTATATTCGGAATACATGCCTTCATTTCATTGATGAACTGGAGCTAGTTCTGTGTCACCCTATGTTATAACTATTACACGAGGAATCGCATCCGACATAATTATCCATCACTGATCCAATGCCTACGAGCTTTTCACATATTGTGCTTCGCTTATTTACTTTACCGTTGCTACTGTGACAATTACTACAAAACTGCTATCGTTACTTTTGTCACTGTTACCGTTACTTTCATACTACTTTGCTACTAAATACTTTGCTACAGATACTAAGTTATCCAGGTGTGATTGAATTGACAACTCAACTACTAATACTTGAGAATATTCTTTGCTCCCCTTGTGTTGAATCAATAAATTTGGGTTGAATACTCTACCCTCGAAAACTATTGCGATCCCTTATACTTGTGGGTTATCAGTGACTTTTGATGAGTCTCTTCCCTTCTACCTGCGTCCATCTTCCTCGACCTTTTCAGTGGAGGATATCTCTTTCCTCACTTTTCCCGATACACCTATCACTCCAGTTGAGCCCTTGTCTCTCCGTCCTGCTCACTCTACTTCTCCACTACTTGCCGATTTGCCGCCACCATCTCCCACGGTTTCCTTACCTTGCATGTCACCGGATTCTGCACCTCATCCCAGGTGATTTCTTTGTCTCCACCTTCCGATTCTACCTCGGCTATTCCTCCTTGTATTCTTCCATCTTTTCCTCAGTATTACACTCCTCGTTCACGTACTGTGGATGCGTCTGCTGATGCGCCGTCCTCCTCGTCTCAACCTACCTATGGCTTGCGTCCTCATCCACTTCCGCCTGTTGATCGCCTTGGTTTTCCAACCGCTTGTGCTGCTGTTCTTGAGACGACTTCTTCTCGTGAGGCCGTTGTTCATCCTGAATGGCAGTTTATGATGGCAGAGGAGATTGCTGCTCTTGAACGCACTGGTACATGGGATCTTGTTTCTCTTCCTCCAGGTGTCCGTCCCATCACTTGTAAGTGGGTCTACATGGTTAAGACTCACTCCGATGGTTCTCTTGAGCGTTACAAAGCTTGTCTTGTGGCTCGTGGCTTTCAGCAGGAGCATGGCCGTGATTACGACGAGACTTTTGCTCCTATGGCCCATATGACCACTATTCGTACACTTCTTGTTGTGGCCTCTACACGTCACTGGTCTATGTATCAGCTTGATGTTAAGAATGCCTTTCTTAACAGTGAGCTGCATGAGGAGGTATACATGCAACCACCACCTGGGTATTCTGTTTCTGATGACATGGTATGTCATCTTCGTCGCTCTCTATATGGCCTTAAGCAAGCTCCCCGCGCCTGGTTGAGCGTTTTGCCTCTATGGTATATGCCGCTGGTTTTTCAGCAAGTGCTCATGATCCAACATTGTTTGTCCACCTTTCTCCTTGTGGTCAGACTCTTCTTCTTCTCTATGTTGATGACATGATCATCACTAGCGACGACCCCGAGTATATTGCCTTTGTAAAGGCCCGTCTTAGTGAGCAGTTTCTCATGTCCGATCTTGGACCTCTTCGCTACTTTCTTGGGATTGAAGTCTCTTCTACCTCTGATTGCTTCCTTATATCCCAGGAAAAGTATATACATGATCTTCTTGCTCGTGTTGCTCTTACTGATGAGCGCATTGTTGAGACTCCCATGGAGCTCAATGTTCACCTCTGTGATACTGACGGTGACCCCTTGCCTGACCCGACGCGTTATCATCATCTTGTTGGGAGTCTTGTCTATCTAGCTGTCACTCGTCCGGATATCTCTTATTCGGTTCATATTCTGAGTCAGTTTGTCTCCGCTCCCACTTCCGTTCACTATAGTCACCTCCTTCGTGTTCTCTGATATCTTCGAGGCACGATCTCTCACCGTCTATTCTTTCCTTGCTCCAGTTCTTTATAGCTTCAGGCATATTCGGATGCTACGTGGGCTAGTGATCCCTCCGATCGCCGTTCACTTTCTGCTTACTGTGTTTTTCTTGGTGGTTCTCTCATTGCTTGGAAGATGAAGAAACAGATAGCAGTTTCCCGTTCGAGTGCAGAGGCTGAGTTACGAGCTATGGCTCTTTTGACGGCAGACATGACTTTAGTACAGGTGCTATTAGCATTGCGCGCGATCCTGTGAAGCATGAGCTCACCAAGCATATTGGTGTTGATACTTCTATGTGCGCGCTGGTGTGCAGGATCAGGTTATTGCTCTTCAGTATGTGCCCTCCGAGTTACAGTTGGCGGATTTTCTGACGAAGGCCCAGCCTAGAGCGCCGCATGGCTTCTATCTCTCCAAATTCAGTGTTGTTAATCCACCATGAGTTTGAGAGGGGTGTTAGAGTATTATATATATATATAGCCATGTAACCTTTTGTATTTACCCTATCGTATAAGGGGTTTCTTGCATATTTTCCATACATGTACATGTATATTTACTGGCCTATGGCCTTCTGGAAATATTGCATATTTCATAACAGTCTAGACAGGAATAAAAGGTGACATCACAATGATTCAAACTCTAAACCTCTATCCCACAAAAGATAGTTGCAAATGAGTCGCCCTGAAAAGTGAGCGTGCCACCCAAAGAACTACTACTACGCAGAATCCGGGCAGTTTTTGGATCTCTTTCTCTTTTCTTGGAAATTGTGAAGAATTTTTTACAACACAAGTACTGTCTAAAAATCCCATAGTTGATTGAACAACTATGAAAAACTTTCAAAACTCAATTATTTTTTAAAAACGTGCCTTTTTGACATAATTTTTTAGATCCTGGACATTTTGTGAAAAACACAATTTCTTTGGAATTTAGAGAACAAAAATTGTTAATGGGAACACTTTTGAAATTTTGAATTTTTCAAAAGAGCGAGCATTTTTTGAAATTCCCCAAAAAAGATTTAGTTTTGAGAAAATTTGAAAACAGGAACATCTTTTCATAGTGTGAATAGTTTTGAGAAACTAAAACATTTTCTGAAATTGTCGTATATTTGGAATTTATGAAAAAATAATGAAAACACGAGCATTTTTTAAATAAAAAAAATGAAAACATCAAACATTTTTAGAAGTCATTATATTTTTTCAATAAAATATTTTTCTGAAATTTCCGAGTTTTTGTGAAAATGTGAATATTTCTAGAGTTTTGAGAGAAAATATCCAACACGTCATCATTTTTTAACAATTAGAACATCTTTTATGGGACAGGATAATTTTGGAAAACCCTGTACATTTTGAAAATACTAAACAACTTTTAAAACGTGAACATTTTCTTCAAATTTACAAAAAAATCACAAAATTTTAAAAGGAAAAATAAATTTGAAAATAACAAATAAAAAAAGCGAAAATAATGAAAAAGAAACACAAAGCAATATAAAATGGAAAACATAGAAACAAAAATAAAAAAAATGAATAAAACAGGAAACATGAGTAAATAAAAATAAAAAACTAGAAGGTTCCCAAGTCGGGGGGGGGGGGTTAGTTCCTACGCTATCTGCAGAAATGGCCGACACAAACGTGTCTCTCGGCCGCCCGCCTTGTGCGAAACAGCGGTATTTTGATGCCTTTTTAAAACAATTTTGTTTCTGATTTTTTCGGCTTTTCTACCTTTTTTGTTTTCCTTCTCTTTCTTCATTAATTCTTGTTTTTTTTAAAAAATTATTATTACTACTGAAATCTTTGAAAAAAAATATTGTTTGCAATAGCAAAATAGCACTTTTAAGTAACTATTTTAAATTATTTTTTCCTTCAAATATTTACGAAATGCTTTAAAATACTTTTCCACGGGATTATATGACCAATTCAACTCACCATGCCAAGTTGTTTGAGTTTTCTACAATTCTTGCATTTTATGGAGTTTTCTCGATGAAAGTTCGTGGATAAATGGTCGAACGTGACACAACTTACAGACGGTGGCATAATTCGTTCAGACATGGCATAGGTGTCTACCATGGGCGTAAACACCTACTGGCAAAAATTAGGATCATTTGAAGAATGTCCAAAAACAAGACCATGTTCAACGGTGGGTGTTTGGGTAGGCCCAGAAGATTCTGTGTGAGAGCACGTACCATGTCAAGTTGTTTTGGTTTTCGACAAAATTTACATTTTTTGGAGTTCTCTCAGTTAGAAAAGACTGAGAAATGGTCAGATGTGTCGCAACTCGCATACAATGATGAAAGTCGTTGAAACCTTGCATGCATGCCTACCATGGGCATTCTCACCTTTTTGCAAAAAATGGGTCATTTTAGATGTCCAAAGACAGACGATATTCAACGGGGGGTGTTCAGGTAAGGCCAGAAGGGTCAATTCAAAATCACGTTTTTTACGTCACTCAAATGGTCCAAATGCTTTCCACCAGCTTCTATGACCAACAATGCAGCATGCCAAGTTGTTTGGATTTTTGACAAGTTTTGCATTTTCTGAAGTTTTCTTGGTGACAAGGGACGATAAATGGCCGGAAGTGTCGCAACGTGTAAACGCGACAAAACTTATTAATACCTGACATGAATGGCTCATATGTGTGTGGCAGGTTGCTTCAAGAAGTTGGGGTCATTTATCCATAATCCAAACAAACACCATTTGAAAAGAGTGTGCCACACAAGGTCTCCCCGAAGATGTTATTTCTCCTAATTGATTGCTTCTGTTAATTGCGATTTTGTCATTATCAATCAATATGAACATTTTCTTATGTCCTAACCATTTTGAAATTTCTCGACAATTTTGAAATTTCAAATTGTGTATAAAAAAATACAAACTTGAACACTTTTTCCAAAATTGTAACAAAATCTCAGCAATTGATGAAAATTATAAACCATGTACTTCTTTAAAATTCATCATTTTTTTCATTAAACGCAAACATTTCTAAAATTTGTGAACTAAAAATTCAACACGGGACATGTTGTGAAATTCTAGAGCATTTTTTTAATGGTAAACCATTTAAAAAAGAATCTGGTATTCTACACAATTTTTCAAATTTTTGAACGGGTTCCTAAAAGAAGAATAAAGTTCAACAAGTAGAAAAATAAATTAACAAAAAAGAGCAGAAAACCCAAAAATTATAGAACAAAAAATTTCTTATGCGCTACAAAATAAAAACATGTATTCAAAAAATGTTCATGATTTTGGAAAAATGTCTGTGTTTTCAATGCTCGAAAGTTTGAAAAATGTTTGTGTTTGTGAGTACACGACACATCTTCCATGGACTTGCCGGGATCGAGTCCTTGCGGTCGCTCATTTATTTTTGCTTTTATTTAAACGTGAATAGCCCATCGGACAGAAAAAATCACTAAAAAGTAAGGTGCAATAGTGGGTGTTAGAAGGGAATAGAGAGAAGATTGGCGGAATATATGTTGTATTGAGCCTCATGGGCGAAAGTATATAGGAGTATAGACTTGAAGGGCAAGAAGCCTCTCCTAGAGATAAGGTAGAAAATAGACAAATCCCAGACTACCAAATATATGTAACTCAAATATATCTCTTACACGCCCCAGTAGTCGTAGCAGTAGCGTTGCGAACAACAGGAGCGTCACGGATGGTCAGCAAACGGGCTGACCCCCCCCCCCACCGCAGTCGCAGCAGGAGCGTCGAGGATGTTGTCGCGTCACGGGTACGTGGATTGTAGAGCAAGCCGACGAGTTGCTGAAGCAAGGTGATAACCCTTTCTGCCATTGTCAAGGTAGCCGAGAGCGTGGGTGGTGTAGCCGTGTGAAGAATGTTGTCATCAATGTCGAGTCGGGGTGGTCGGTGTTGAGGATGTCACCGTGGAGCCGCGGGGACAAGGAGGCGCCGAGTTAGTCATGGATGCAATGGTGTCGAAGTAGTGGTGCACCGGGGAGAAGACGTTGTTGACGAGGCATCACGCCAGGTTTGCCAAACCTGAGGACACGTCATAGACGAAGCCATACGTCGGTGTTACAAGCATCGGGCATGCATAGAAGGACGAAGACGAAGTTAACGAAGCGTCACACCAGGCTGCTCAGGACCGGGGACATGTCTTGGACGAAGGCACACATTGGTGTTTCCAGCACCGGGCATGCATAGACGAGGGACCTGCACGAGTTGTACACCATGTTGAGGAGTCGGAGAAGCCATCAAAGAAGGACTTGACGATGGTTGCGGTGCCAATCAGCGCGGGGCCGATGTAACCAACGGTGGTCAGAGTAGACAAAGCGGCCAGGGAAGATGACAACGGCGATCCGTTGCTGGACAAAGACGAAGGAGGGTGGACGGGCGGCATGACTTGGGTGAGCGAGCGGCAGCGGCACTGAGGAAGAGCGATGGTGGCGGCAGCTGCGTAAGGAGTGCGGTGGCAATGCTTGAAGTAGGCGGGAAAGAACTCAGCAGCGTGATGAAGACCTGCACGAACAGTGGTGTTCCCGCACTGAGGTGGCGGCTGCTCTAGGGTTCTCTTCCCCTCATGGTCTCTAGGGTTGACTAAGGAGCAGCTCTAGGGTTGACTAAGGTGCAATGCGCATACCACGGAAAGTCGACGCGCGGGGACAGGGGAGTGGACTGCGGGTTGGGGCTCTATGGCCCGAAGGGGCGACGCAATGGCAGTAGGCGGTATGGGGCGGCGATGGAAAGACCTCGAGGCGATGACATGGATTGCGTGACGCGGTCCTACAACCCAAATGGGCGGCACACGGGCGGTGCGCGGGTCGATGCAGCCACGAGAACGACCTCGGGCGGTGGCGGGGACCGCGTGTCGCAACATTACAGCCTGAAGGGGCGACGCAGTGGCAGCACATGAGTCAGTGTAGCCACGGGAGAACCACGGGGAGGCGGCACTGCGGCCTGGTACCTGCAGACCAAACAGGGTAGTCTAGCACTTTCGCAGAAGTATCCCAATGAGTAATGGTCCCAACAAAGAGCGGAGGAGTGTATTTATGGAGGCGTTTCTGTCACACACAAGGTGTCACAACTCTTGTGGGAAGTACTCTTGAGCTTCTGCAAATACTATTACTGTCCAGGGTAAACGATAAACTAAAAGGCTAATAAAAAGGGGATTTGAAGATGTCTGCTAAATAACTAAATAAAGTAAATAATAATAACTTAAAAATGTAAATCATATTTCCTGCAATGAAATGATTAGGTGCGGAGAGATTTCAGCTCATGGTAAGAATATATGAATTATGCGAGTGTGACGGTAATACCAGTTACCTCATAGTATTTGATATAAACTTTTTGTAGGCGATTCTCCCTAGAGTCATGAAACTCCTTCACTAGGGGTTACATTTCATCCTATGGTAATGTTTCTATGTTGCCACAGAGTGGTCATTTCGACAATTAAGGTCATAAGACCATAACCAAGCATTAAGTTCAATGGACTACCGTTATCTCATATTGTCTTCGCTTCTCATAGATATATCCATGTGCCACGTCAAAGGTCACAGAGTTACTCAACAATATGTGTTACCTATTTAGGTCACGAGATCATGTTGCTTGGGCCCTTAAATTGGACAACATAGATAGGGTTTACCATAGTATAACAACATACTAAATAGATCATACTACTACAAATTCAAATGACGGCATATAGGATAGGCACATATCAATCTTACCACTCACCTACATCTCCCACACATAGGGGAATTACTCACACATAATAAGAGGGAACCAATCACAATAGAGAGAAAAAACACGAAAACCATATCAATAATATTGAGGGGATCCACAATGAGATGAAATGGTACTCAAATAGTCTTGATCTCAGATGAGATGGAGTAGAGATTATAATTTCCAATCCCTCTTACAATAGCGACAGAGATGACGATGATGATGGAGATGAAAGGACCAAAAGCTACGATGATCTTCTCCTCTCCTGTTCTGGATGGTGTGGCAGCTGCTCTAGGGTTCTCTTCCCCTCATGGTCTCTTCACGAAAGTTGCTTGTATAGATGAGGAGGGGCCATGGGCACTCCAAATGACCGCTCAAACAAGCGCGTGCGGTCGTATGAAACATTGTCTTTCACTCTGGTGTGCCTGTTGACAATGCTCTCTTCAGGAAAGTTGCCCCAATTGACTTGATTTGCCCCAATATCCTTTGGTTTCCTTCCAAATGTGATATTTCTTGCCATACAAAGGACAAAGTAAATTTTCCTCTCTTTTGTTGGATTAGCATTAGAAATATCCAAAGAATAACAAAAACCCAATGAAACCAAACGGAAGTCACTATGAAAAACATCGCAAATTCTCGAGCCATCAACTCCCCCAAGCTTAATTTTCTCGTCCCTGAGCAAACAAGAAATCAAGAGAACGAAAAGGAGCTTGGTTGAATAGAAAAAACTTTACTGGCTCAAGAAAATACATCATATCCATCCTCTCTTATCCCGCAAGATCATTCAAGAAAGTGTTTGCAATTGAATAGATGCACCTAAACTCCTTGCCTAAGCATGTACAGTCTCGTACCGTTAGTTATATTTCTCAAAGCAAATTTTCTTCGCTAACCAAGTGTTTAGGCAAATGAAGGTGTTCATCGATTAGATGGATATTCAAATTGAGCTCAATCATCAAGATGCATTTAGAAGGTTGGAGATCAAAGATAGCAAAGTAATCAAGTTTTTCATTAACACCCACCAATGCCTCCTAGTCATGGCTCTCAAACACTTCTTTCAGTTATTGTTCTTTGGGATTTTGACTCTCGGTGATGGGGTTATGACAAAATTCACTATATGCAATTGGGTTCCGTCGTGGCTTAAATTTATGCACTATGGATCAACAATGGTTGTCTCTTTTGAGCTCAGTGATCAGTGCTTTTACTTACCACTTACATACTCCCTTGGGAAGGTCGATCATTTACCACACAATCCCCAAGTTCGTGACAGAGTTGCAGTTAGGTGAATTTTCTCAACATGTAGCAAGATACGTAAAGCCAGCCTAGGGATGGAGCTCCACGATTTAAGTACTGCGAACAAATCTTGGCATCACCTCGACCACTTCAAATATCAGTCCCTCTAAACAAATCCATCAATAGGTGTCATCAAGGTAATCAAAATTAGCATGTGGAGTTGAATTGCTTATGTACTCGTTCTCTTTGAAATCTCCCATCCTCTAAATTTTCCATATTTTCATTAAAACAAAAGCAAGCTTTCCCACAAGGTTTGACTAGCAAAGTTTGAAATTGGGAGTTATGACTACATGATATTCAACTAACACGGGGAACTAATTCAAGTGCAGCCAGTCAACGGAAAATTCATTCTCAAATAATATTGCAAGAGAATGGATTATATATATTATACCTTCTCGCACTAGCTCACTCTTCCCCTCCATCAAGTCCCAATTCACTTTCTTTATTTCCTCTTGCTAGGTGAAAATAAACCTGTTGTCGGGACCCCACACATAGCAGTACACATCATACATACACACAACATGCAAGTACATGTTAGTACAACATGGCATCACAACATGACTCTACAACTCAAGGTACTTACTTAAGAGGCTCCGAGGAGCCATACATAACATGATATTACAAACAGGGTCACATGACCCAATATACAATGTCATACAAGCAACAAGAGGAAGCATAACCTGTCTGAGTACAGACAACTGAAAAGAAAGAAGGCTAGAAGCATGTCTATCTACAAGACCCTCCATAGGAACCATACCTCTGTCTGGGATTCCCAACTTAATCGTCAAAGCCCACGTGGAACTACTAGTGAGACTGAAGTCTCCTATGCAAAAATAAATTATGGCTGGTCGTAATGGGTGTATCATAACTAGTATCATGCATGCCAACTAGGCAACTTTGATGAGGTGTCACATAATTAAATGAAGAAAGAGTGGGTTGAGTTTCATATCATGATACTATATCATAATAAATGCCCTGCTACTATGGGTCATGCATGGCAATAAATAAAGTACTACATGATACTAATATATGATACAATGCATTAGGGATGTAGTATCATACTAGTATCATATGCATGATACTAGTATATGATACTCCCCATTACAACCAGCCTAAGCAAACGTGAGTACAAATATACTTAGCAAGACTTACATCAGAACTAACTACTTATGCATCAGTATCAACAAGGGGGTTGTGGATTTTAACTATAGCAAGCCAGCTTTGGCTCAGTGGCTATCCTGTACTACGACTACTAGTAATTTCTTTGAGGTGAGAAAGCACACACGAGTCCACATATTCACCATATCAATACACCACTATGGATCCTCTCCCATCTCCCTATGAGAGGGCCATCCATAGCACTCATACTTATCTTGTGCATTTTATAGTATCCACTTAAATTTATTTATGAACCATATAAGTCTTCAAGTAGTCCATATCCGAGGACACGACTATTCAAATAGATCATATTACCCTGCAGGGGTGTACCTCTTCACACACACTCTCACCACTTACCACCATATACATGAAGGAAATATGCCCTAGAGGCAATAATAAAGTTGTTATTTATATATTTCCTTATATCATGATAAACATTTATTACTCATGCTATAATTGTATTAACCGGAAACTTAATACATGTGTGAATACATAGACAAAACATAGTGTCCCTAGTATGCCTCTACTTGACTAGCTCGTTAATCAAAGATGGTTATGTTTCCTAACCATAGATACATGTTGTCATTTGATGAATGGGATCACATCATTGGAGAATGATGTGATGGACAAGATCCATCCGTTAGCTTAGCATTATGATCGTTATAGTTTTATTGCTACTGCTTTCTTCATGACTTATACATGTTCCTCTGACTATGAGATTTTGCAACTCCCGAATATCAGAGGAACACCTTGTGTGCTATCAAACGTCACAACGTAACTGGGTGATTACAAAGATGCTCTACAGGTGTCTCCGAAGGTGTTTGTTGGGTTGGCATAGATCGAGATTAGGATTTGTTACTCCGTGTATCGGAGGGGTATCTCTGGGCCCTCTCGGTAATGCTCATCACTATAAGCCTTGCAAGTAATGTGACTAATGAGTTAGTTGCAGGATGAAGCATTACAGAACGAGTAAAGAGACTTGCCGGTAATGAGATTGAACTATATATGATGATACCGACGATCGAATCTCGGGCAAGTAACATACCGATGACAAAGGGAACAACGTATGTTGTTGTGCGGTTTTACCGATAAAGATCTTCGTAGAATATTTAGGAGCTAATATGAGCATACAGGGTCCGCTATTGGTTATTGATCAGAGATGTGTCTAGATCATGTCTACATAGTTCTCGAACCCATAGGGTACGCACGCTTAACGTTCGATGACGATTTGTATTATGAGTTATGTGTTTTTGATGACCGAAGTTTGTTCGGAGTCCCGGATGAGATCACTGACATGACTAGGAGTCTCGAAATGGTCGAGAGGTAAAGATTGATATATTAGAAGGTTATATACGGACACCAGAATGGTTCCGAAGAAGATCGGGGATTTTTCGAAGTACCGGGAGGTTATCGGAACCCCCCGGGAAAGTTAATGGGCCTCATGGGCCATGGTGGAGAGAGGGAAGGCTGCCACAGGAGGTGGCGCGCGCCTCCCCCCTGCCCAAACCGAATTGGATAAGGGGTGGGGGCGCGGGCCCCCCCTTTCCTTCTCCCTCTTCCCCCTTTCCCCTTTCCCCTCTCCGTTGGAAGGAAGGGGGGCGAATCCTACTTGGACTAGGAGTCCAAGTAGGACTCCCCCCCTTGGCGCGCCCCTCCTAGGCCACCGGACTCCTGGGGCACCCCAAAGGCACACCAATAATTCTCTTAGCCGTGTGCGGTGTCCCCTTCCACAGTTTACTCCTTCGGTCATATCGTCATAGTGCTTAGGCGAAGCCCTGCGCGGATTAGATCATCAACACCGTCGCCACATGGTCATGTTGACAGAACTCTCCCTTGACCCTCTACTGGATCAAGAGTTTGAGGGACGTCATCGAGCTGAACGTGTGCTGAACACGAAGGTGTCGTACGTTCAGTACTTGGATCGGTTGGATCGTGAAGACGTTCGACTACATCAACCGTGTTAACTAACACTTCTGGTTTCGGTCTACGAGGGTACGTGGACACACTCTCCCCCTCTAGTTGCTATGCATCTCCTAGATAGATCTTGGTTGAGCGTAGGATTTTTTTTGAAATTGCATGCTACATTCTCCAAGAATGGCATTTGAGCCAGGTCTATGCATAGTTGATATGCACGAGTAGAACACAAAGAGTTGTGGGTGATAATAGTCATACTGCTTACCACCAACGTCTTACTTTGATTTAGCGGTATTGTTGGATGAAGCGGCCCGGACCAACAATACATCACCGCGTTCATGAGACTGGTTCTACCGACGTGCTTTGCACATAGGTGGCAGGCGGGTGTCTGTTTCTCCAACTTTAGTTGAATCGAGTTTGACTACGGGCGGTCCTTGTTGAAGGTTAAAACATCACACTTGACGAAAAATCGTTGTGGTTTTGATGGCTAGGTAAGAAAGGTTCTTGCTAGAAGCCCGCAGCAACCACGTAAAACTTGCAACAACAAAGTAGAGGACGTCTAACTTGTTTTTGCAGGGCTTGTTGTGATGTAATACGGTCAAGACATGATGTGATATAAATTGTTGTATGAGATGATCATGTTTTGTAACAAAGTTATCGGCAACTGGCAGAAGCTATATGGTTGTTTCTTTATTGTATGAAATGCAATCGCCATGTAATTGCTTTACTTTATCACTAAGCGGTAGCGACAGTCATAGTAGAAATAGTTGGTGAGACGACAACGATGCTACGATGGAGATCAAGGTGTCAAGCTGGTGACGATGGAGATCATGACGGTGCTTTGGAGATGGTGATCAAAGTCACAAGATGATGATGGCCATATCATGTCACATATTTTGATTGCATGTGATGTTTATCTTTTATGCATCTTATTTTGCTTATTATGGCGGTAGCATTATAAGATGATCCCTTACTAAATTTCAAGGTATAAGTGTTCTCCCTGAGCATGCACCGTTGCTACAGTTCGTGATGCTCGAGTGTGATAAGCTCTATGTTCACATACAACGGGTGCAAGCCAGTTTTGCACGTGCAGAATACTCATGTTAAACTTGACGAGCCTAGCATATGCAGATATGGCCTCGCAAAACCGAGATCGAATGGTCAAACGTGAATCATATAGTAGATATGATAATCAACATAGAGATGTTCACCATTGAAAACTACTCCATCTCACGTGATGATCAGACATGCTTCAGTTGATTTGGATCACGTGATCATTTAGATGACTAGAGGGATGTCTATCTAAGTGGGAGTTCTTTATTAATATGATTAATTGAACTTTAATTTATCATGAACTTAGTCATGATAGTTTTTTTGCATATCTATTTTGTTGTAGATCAATGGCCGTGCTACCGTTCCTTTGAATTTTAATGCGTTCCTAGATAAAGCTAAGTTGAAATATGATGGTAGCAATTACACGGACCGGGTCCGTAACTTGAGGATTAACCTCATTGCTGCATAGAAGAATTACGTCCTTGAAGAACCGCTAGGTGTACCACCTACGCCAACAACTGCAGACATTATTGTGAATGCCTGGCAGTCGTGTGTTGATGACTACTCGATAGTTCAATGTGCCATGCTTTACGACTTAGAATCGGGACTTCAAAGACGTTTTGAACATCATGGAGCATATGAGATGTTCCAAGAGTTGAAGTTAATATTTCAAGCAAATGCCCGATTTGATAGATATGAAGTCTCCAACAAGTTATATAGCTGCAAGATGGAGGAGAATAGTTCTGTTAGTGAACACATACTCAGAATGTCCGAGTACCATAACCACTTGATTCAGCTAGGAGTTAATCTTCCTGATGATAGTGTCATTGGCAGATTTCTTCAATCATTGCCACCAAGCTATAAAGGCTTCGTGATGAACTATAATATGCAAGGGGTGGAAAAGACAATTCCCGAGCTCTTCGCAATGCTAAAGGCTGCGGAGGTAGAAATCAAGAAGGAGCATCAAGTGTTGATGGTTAACAAGACCACTAGTTTCAAGAAAAAGGGCAAATGGAAGAAGGGGAACTTCAAGAAGAATAGCAAGCAAGTTGCTACTCCCGGGAAGAAGCCCAAGTCTGGACCTAAGCTTGAAACTGAGTGCTTCTACTGCAAAGGGACTGGTCACCGGAAGCGGAACTGCCCCAAGTATTTGGCGGATAAGAAGGATGGCAAAGTGAAAGGTATATTTGATATACATGTTATGGATGTGTACCTTACTAATGCTCGTAGTAGCGCCTGGGTATTTGATACTGGTTATGTTGCTCATATTTGCAACTCGAAACAGGGGCTACAGATTAAACGAAAATTGGCTAAGGACGGGGTGACGATGCGCGTCAGAAATGGTTCCAAGGTCGATGTGATCGCCGTCGGCACGCTACCTCTACACTACCTTCGGGATGAGTTTTAGACCTGAATAATTGTTATTTGGTACCAACATTGAACACGAACATCATATGTGGATCTTGTTTGATGCGAGACGGTTATTCATTTAAATCAGAGAATAATGGTTGTTCTATTTATATGAGTAATATCTTTTATGGTCGTGCACCCTTGTTGAGTGGTCTATTTTTGTTGAATCTCGATCATGGTGATACACATGTTCATAATATTGAAGCCAAAAGATGCAAAGTTAGTAATTATAGTGGAACTTATTTGTGGCACTGCCATTTAGGTCATATTGGTGTAAAGCGCATGAAGAAACTCCATGCTGATGTGCTTTTTGGAATCACTTGATTAGAATCACTTGGTGCTTGCGAACCATGCCACATGAGCAAGATGACTAAAACTCCGTTCTCCGGAACAATGGAACGAGCTACTGACTTATTGGAAATACCGATGTATGCGATCCAATGAGTGTTGAGGCTCGTGGCGGGTATCGTTATTTTTTGACCTTCACAGATGATTTGAGCAGATATGGGTATATCTACTTAATGAAACATAAGTCTGAAACATTTGAAAAGTTCAAAGAATTTCAGAGTGAAGTGGAAAATTATCGTAACAAGAAAATAAAGTTTCCATGATATGATCATGGAGGCGAATATTTGAGCTATGAGTTTGGTTTTCATTTGAAACAATGTGGAATAGTTTCACAACTCACGCCACCTGGAACACCACAACGTAATGGTGTGTTCGAATGTCGTAACCATACTTTATTGGATATGGTGCGATCTATGATGTCTCTTACTGATTTACCGCTATCGTTTTGGGGTTATGCTTTAGAGACGGTTGCATTCACGTTAAATAGGGCACCATCAAAATCCGTTGAGACGACACCATATGAACTGTGGTTTGGCAAGAAACCCAACTTGTCGTTTCTTAAAGTTTGGGGCTGCGATGCTTATGTGAAAAAGCTTCAACTTGATAAGCTCGAAATCGAAGAAATGCGTCTTCGTAGGATACCCAAAGGAAACTATTGGGTACACCTTCTATCACAGATCTGAAGGCAAGATATTCGTTGCTAAGAATGGATCCTTTCGAGAAGGAGTTTTTCTCAAAGAAGTGAGTGGGAGGAAAGTAGAACTTGATGAGGTAATTGTACCTTCTCCCGAATTGGAAAGTAATTTATCATAGAAATCAGTTCCAGTGATTCCTACACCAATTAGTGAGGAAGCTAATGATGATGATCATGAAACTTCAGATCAAGTTACTATCAAACCTCGTAGGTTAACCAAAGTACGTTCTGCACCAGAGTGGTACGGTAATCCTATTCTGGAAGTCATGTTACTAGACCATGATGAACCTACGAACTATGAGGAAGCGATGATGAGCCCAGATTCTGCGAAATGGCTTGAGGCCATGAAATCTGAGATGGGATCCATGTATGAGAACAAATTATGGACTTTGGTGGACTTGCCCGATGATCGGCAAGCCATAGAAAATAAATGGATCTTCAAGAAGAAGACTGACGCTGTCGGTAATGGTACTGTCTACAAAGCTCGATTTGTTGCGAAAGGTTTTCAACAAGTTCAAGGAGTTGACTACAATGAGACCTTCTCACCCGTAGCGATGCTTAAGTCTGTGCAAATCATGTTAGCAATTGCCGCATTTTATGATTATGAAATTTGGCAAATGGATGTCAAACTACATTCCTTAATGGATTTCTTAAAGAAGAGTTGTATATGATGCAACCAGAAGGTTTTGTCGATCCACAAGGTGCTAACAAAGTGTGCAAGCTCCGACGATCTATTTATAGACTGGTGCAAACCTCTCGGAGTTAGAATATACACTTTGATAATGTGATCAAAGCATATGGTTTTATACAGGCTTTTCGAGAAGCCTGTATTTATGAGAAACTGAGTGGGAGCTCTGTAGCATTTCTAATATTATATGTGGATGACATATTGTTGATTGGAAATAATACAGAATTTCTGGATAGCATAAAAGGATACTTGAAAGAATTTTTGAATGAAAGACCTCGGTGAGCTGCTTATATATTGGGCATCAAGATCTATAGTGATAGATCAAGACACTTAATTGGAATTTCACAAAGCACATACCTTGATAAAGTTTTGAAGAAGTTCAAAATGAATCAGTCAAAGAAAGGATTCTTGCCTGTGTTACAAGGTGTGAAGTTGAGTCAGACTCAATGCCCGATCACTGCAGAAGATAGAGAGAAAATGAAAGTCATTCCCTATGCTTCAGCCATAGGTTCTATCATGTATGCAATGCTGTGTACCAGACCTGATGTGTGCCTTGCTATAAATTTAGCAGGGAGGTACCAAAGTAATCCAGGAGTGGATCACTGGACATCGGTCAAGAACATCTTGAAATACCTGAAAAGGACTAAGGATACATTCTTCTCATTTATGGAGGTGACAAAGAGCTTGTCGTAAATTGTTATGTTGATGCAAGCTTTGATGCTGATCCGGATGACTCTAAGTCGCAAACCGGAGACGTATTTATATTGAATGGTGGAGTTGTCAGTTGGCGTAGTTCCAAGCAGAGCATCGTGGCGGGATCTACGTGTGAAGCGGAGTACATAGCTGCTTCGAAGCAGCAAATGAAGGAGTCTGGATGAACGAGTTCATATCTGATCTAGGTGTAATACCTAGTGCATCAGGTCCAATGAAAATCTTTTGTGACAATACTGGTGCAATTGCCTTGGCAAAGGAATCTAGATTTCACAAGAGAACCAAACACATCAAGAGACGCTTTAATTCCATCCGTGATCAAGTCAAGGAGGGAGACATAGAGATTTGCAAGATACACGCGGATCTGAATATTGCAGACCCGTTGACTAAGCCTCTTCCATGAGCAAAACATGATCAACACCAGGACTCCATGGGTGTTAGAATCATTACTATGTAATCTAGATTATTGACTCTAGTGCAAGTGGGAGACTGAAGGAAATATGCCCTAGAGGCAATAATAAAGTTGTTATTTATATATTTCCTTATATCATGATAAATGTATATTATTCATGCTAGAATTGTATTAACCGAAAACTTAGTACATGTGTGAATACATAGACAAAACAAAGTGTCCCTAGTATGACTCTACTTGACTAGCTCGTTAATCAAAGATGGTTATGTTTCCTAACCATAGACATGTGTTGTCATTTGATGAATGGGATCACATCATTAGAGAATGATGTGATGCACAAGACCCATCTGTTAGCTTAGCATTATGATCGTTACAGTTTTATTGCTACTGCTTTCTTCATGACTTATACATGTTCCTATGACTATGAGATTATGCAACTCCCGAATACCGGAGGAACACCTTGTGTGCTATCAAATGTCACAACGTAACTGGGTGATTATAAAGATGCTCTACAGGTGTCTCCGAAGGTGTTTGTTGGGTTGGCATAGATCAAGATTAGGATTTGTCACTCTGTGTCGGAGATGTATCTCTGGGCCCTCTCGGTAATGCTCATCACTATAAGCTTTGCAAACAGTGTGACTAATGAGTTAGTTGCGGAATGAAGCATTACGGAACGAGTAAAGAGACTTGCCGGTAACGAGATTGAACTAGGTATGATGAGACCGAAAATCGAATCTCAGGCAAGTAACATACCGATGACAAAGGGAACAACGTATGTTGTTGTGTGGTTTGACCGATAAAGATCTTCGTAGAATATGTAGGAGCCAATATGATCATCCAGGTTCCGCTATTGGTTATTGATCGGAGATGTGTCTCGATCATGTCTACATAGTTCTCGAACCCATAGGGTCTGCACACTTAACATTCGATGACGATTTGTCTTATGAATTATGTGTTTTTGATGACCGAAGTTGGTCGGAATCCCGGATGAGATCACAAACATGACGAGGACTCTCGAAATGGTCTAGAGGTAAAGATTGATCTATTGGAAGGTTATATACGGACATCGGAATTGTTCCGAAGAAGATCGGGGATTTTTTGGAGTACTGGGAGGTTATCGGAACCCCCGGGAAAGTTAATGGGCCTCATGGGCCATAGTGGAGAGAGGTAAGGCTGCCATAGGAGGTGGAGCGTGCCTTCCCCCTTCCCAAACCGAATTGGACAAGGGGTGGGGGCGCGGCTGAGGGAGTCCTGGATTAAGGGGTCCTCGGACGGCCGGACTATTAACATGAGCCGGACTGTTGGGCTATGAAGATACAAGACAGAAGACTTCTTTCCGTGTCCGGATGGGACTCTCCTTTGCGTGGATGGAAAGCTTGGTGATTCGGATATGTAGATTCCTTTCTCAGTAACTGACTTTGTATAACCCTAGTCCCCTCCGGTGTCTATATAAACCGGAGGGTTAAGTCCGTAGAAGCAATCATAATCACATAGGCTAGACTTCTAGGGTTTTAGCCATTACGATCTCGTGGTAGATCAACTCTTGTAATACTCATATTCATCAAGATCAATCCAGCAGGAAGTAGGGTATTACCTCCATAGAGAGGGCCCGAACCTGGGTAAACATCATGTCCCCCGCCTCCTGTTACCTTCCGACCTTAGACGCACAGTTCGGGACCCCCTACCAGATATCCGCCGGTTTTGACACCGACATTGGTGCTTTCATTGAGAGTTCTGCTACATCATCACCAAAAGGTTTGATGGCTCCATCAATCATCTACAACCATGCAGTCCAGGAGGAGATTTTCCTCCCCAGACAAATCTTCGTATTCGGCGGCTTCGCACTGCGGGCCAACTCACTTGGCCATCTAGAGCAGATCGACAGTTCCGCCCCTAGCCACCAGGTCATGTTCGGAAACTTGAATTACGTGGCTGATATCCGTGGGGACTTGATCTTTGACGGATTCAAGCCCATGATGGCTGCTCCCTGCCACCACGTTGAACATGACCTAAATATGTCATCGGACTGTGCTCGGGAGATAGCACCTATAACGCTCTGGCCCTAGATCCAGAGCAGATTGCGCCATCCGAGGATGGGATGCTTAACCCCGCCACGGAAGCCGCAGACTCAGCGGCATTGGAGCCGCACACAGACCCAAGATCGAGCGGGGCCTGTGTCATCAGAGCCTCGGATTCGTCTCCATCCATAAGTTTCGAACCACGTGCATCCGCGCCTATCGAACCTGATCAGGCGCCGATCATCGAGTTCAGCTCCGCAGACATCTTCCGGCACTCACATTTTGGCGATGTGCTAAATTCATTATAAGCCCTCTCCTTGTCAGGGGACTCACAACCGAACTATATCCAGCTTGAATTGGAAGCTGGCGACAGAGAATTTCGCTTCCCACCCACCACCCACTTCATAGCCACTATCGAAGACTTAACCGACACGCTCGATTACAACTCCGACGACATCGACGGTATGGACGACGATGCAGGAGAGGAGCAGGCACAAAAACCACCACTCATAGGGCGGTGGACGGCTACATCCTCATACGATATATACATGGTGGACACACTTAAAGAGAAAGAGACCGACGGTGATAATGATAAGCCTGTCGATGAGCCTCCCAAGCATCAGTGTCAGAAGCGCCGACCTCAGTCTGGCAAAAGGAAAAATAGCAACATTGTCACTGACGAAGGTGATAATCCGGACCAAGCTGAGGACCCCGCAGATCCAGCGTTGGAGCAGGACGCGTGAGAGGACGGCAAACACAGTCCGAGGCCGTTGTCTGATCAAAGCGATGCCAAAGATAGCAATTATCAACCTATCTCTGAAGAGGAGGTCAGCCTGGGCGATGATGAATTTGTCGTCCCAGAAGAACCTTTAGAACAAGAACGTCTCCATCAAAGGCTTATCGCCACTGCAAGGAGCCTGAAGAAGCAGAAGCAGCGGCTCACAGCCGCACATGATACACTCAATGACAGATGGAACGAAGTACTAGACGCTGAGGAAAAATACGGCTGTAATCGCCAAACAAAGGGCTATCCTAAGCGTAAACTGCTGCCCGAATTTGACGATGAGGCTATTGCACATATACTGCCGAAGAACAATACTGCCGACAAGCCGGACCGACCACCTCGTGGATGAGACAAAGTGGCTAGCTGAAAGGATCGATATAGTCGACTAGAGGGGGGGGGGTGAATAGGCAACTAAATTTTTTTAGCTTTTCTTTACCAAATTAAACTTTGCATCAAAGTAGGTTGTCTAGATATGCAACTAGGTGAACAACCTATATGATGCAACAACAACAAGCACACGAGAAAGCAAAGGAAACAACACAAGTAAGCTTGCAAAAGTAAAGGCGCGAGATAACCAAGAGTGGAACCGGTGGAGACGAGGATGTGTTACCGAAGTTCCTTCCTTTTCAGGGGAAGTACGTCTCCGTTAGAGCGGTGTGGAGGCACAGTGCTCCCCAAGAAGCCACTAGGACCACCGTATTCTCCTCACGCCCTCACACAATGCGAGATGCCGTGATTCCACTATTGGTGCCCTTGAAGGCGGCAACCGGACCTTTACAAACAAGGTTGGGGCTCTCTCCACAATTTAATTGGAGGCTCCCAACGAAACCACGAAGCTTCACCACAATGGAATATGGCTTCGAGGTGACCTCAACCGTCTAGGGTGCTCAAACACCCAAGAGTAATAAAATCCACACTAGAAAGTATGGGGGAAGCAAATATCCTTTGGTGGAAGTGTAGATCTAGGTCTCCTCCTTCAATCCCTAGCAAATCAACAAGTTTGAGTGGCTAGAGAGAGAGATCGGGCAAGAGAGCTTGAGAGCATTAATGGTGGAGTGAGAGAGGTAAGAGGTAAGAGTGGTAGGTGGAAGAACCACCTTATATAGCAACCCTAATAAATCCTACCGTTACTGCGTTTTCAGCACTGCAGCGGTACAACCGCTCCATGTCCCGGTACAACCAGGGCTCACGATGTATTGGCAGAACCCTACCAGGCGGTACAACCGGGCCACCAGGCGGTAGTACCGGTTTTTAGAAAATAACCGGACCAACCGCCCAGCCACCGCACAACTACCGCACTGAAACAGAATGGAGTCACCCTTGAGGGCGGTAGTTGGGCGGTGTGGTGCCGGTGCAACCACTTGGCCTTGAGCGCTTGAGCGGCTAAGGTAAGAGCGGAAGAACCACTCGGACTTCCCGTGGTACCGGTTGACGACGAACAACCGGACCAACCGGGCCACCACCGCCCGGGAACCACATCAAAACAGAAGCTTGACCGGTACTTGGGCGGTGCATGGCCGGAACCACCGCCGTAGGTCTTTGCAGAGCCTGGTGGCGGTACCACCGCCCGGAGGCAGCGGTACCACTGCTCGATAAAGACAGGGAAACGCCAAGAGCCAGCGGTACAACCGCTCGGACGAGTGGTACAACCGCTGGGAAGACACAGCAGAAGTCAAATCAAAAAGGGAGGCACTCTCTCTCACACCGGCGGACAATGATAGTTCGGCTATCCGGACACCCCCTAGTCCAGGACTCCCTCAGGGACCTTCATGTAGATGACCATGTTGTACATCTCGTGCCACAGCCAGTTGGACACATCAAATGTCTCCCCAGAGCCCACCTTGGTCTTTGTAACATCCCAAATTTCCTACTTGGCATGTTATACATAGGTCATCCATGCATATCATATTTTATTGCTTTTTCGTTTGCAATCCTCGAAATCCTAAGCAACTCAAGGACCCGCGGAGAGAGTTGGGGATTTTCGATTTTCATATTCGATTTTATCAAATATTGGAGACGAGGATTCTTGATTTTAATTATTCTTATCTCCGGAAAATATTTCATTTTAAATAAATAAATGAGGGGAGATAATATGACTTCTCCAAAATAATTGAAATATCGGAGGAAAAATGTTAAAATCATTATTTGGTTTTTATTTGATTTTATTTGGAATTTTATTTGCCCTAGAAAAATTTGCATGTTTTAAAAATTGCATGTTTTAAAAATTGCATTTTAGGGGCCAAGAAAAGTTCATCTCTTTCTAAATATTCCATTTAGACGGAGAAGACTTGTTTTGGAATTTTTAGTTTTTTATTTATTTTTCTAGGATTTTTCTAAGTTGGCGTAATGTTTTTTTTAAACAAAAAGAGAAACCCGCGCCCGACCAGGCCAAGGGCCCAGCCAGGCCGGCCCACGTCGCCGCCGCCTCCTTGTAGCGCCGCCGGCGCCAAGACGGACGCCGAGGGAGTCCGAGCGGACTCCTCCCGGCGCCCTTCCCAAGCCGGAGCAGGCCCCTCCTTAAATACCGCGCCGCCACCGCCCTCGCCACGACCCGCCACAACCGCCGCCGAGCCCGAGCCCGAGCCGAGCCGCCACCGCCGCGCCCGCCCGAGCCGCCACCGCCGTCTTCCGCGCCGCCGCCGCCCGCCCGACCCGCCGCCCCTCGCCGAGCCCGCGAGCCGCCCGCCTCGCCGGACGACCTCGCCGGAGGTAGCCACCCCGCCGCTGTTTTTTTAAATAAAATCCTTCGGTTTTTTTAGAAAACCCTAGTTCGTTTTTTATAGATCGGTTTTATTTCTTCGGTTTATTTACTTAGTGAGGGTTCGCTTGTCCGTTCGTTTTAACGAACGTGTTCATCGTTTAGTTTCTGTTAATGAACGTTCGTTCGTTTAGCCGTTCGTCGTTTTTCTTTTTATCGGATTTATTCCGCGATTATTCTGAACGCGATTTCTGATCCGATGTTCGAACCTGTTTATCTTTTCGCTCGTTTATCGGAATTAGGCGATTCAAGCGCCTGGAGTTTCAGCTCGAAACCCTCTTTCCGAATAATCAACTCAAGCAAGTTTTTGTCTCTGTAAAATTTGACCCTAGTTCAGATTAGTAAACGGATCTTATTTCTTTCGCCGTTTGAGTTTCATTGCTCCGTTTGATTTGTTTCTTTTTGCAAACTGGAGTTCTTAAGTTGAACTCTCCGGTCAAACTCTTTTATTTGGAGTTCTACTTGTGTATCTTTGTTTGTTGCTTATGTATGTTATTGTTTGTTTGCGATAGAATTCCTGGAGTGCGAAGCGTGTTACAACGAGTCTCTAGGATTCACGGATCGTCGGCAAGGCAAGTAACACATTGATCATACTCTTTTCATACCCAGTTTTTATGCATTAGTTCAATCCTCAAACATTGCATGTCTAGGATGTCTTTAACATGTGGGTTTTGGGAAGTAGTTGCTGAGGTAGAACCTATTGCCCTGTTTATTATCAAACCTTGGGAGTTACTTCTACGTTATGCTTATCTTGCCATGCTATGCTCGTAGACGTGGATTGGGTTTGAGTGTATCCATGACAGATGTGAGATTGTTAATTAATGGTTTACTTAAGGTGGCAACTTTAATACACATCTAGGTGGATTGAGGCACCTGGGGTATCCAGTGATTGCCTGTTTTATTTTTGGAAATCCCGGGGTTACCGTGTGATTTTCCTATGGACCGCCACCCAGGCTTAAAGGGAACCGAGTCTATTCATGCTAGAAACTTCCGTGTGCAGCCACAAGCTATTACGGGCTCTAGCATAGTTGGGTAAGTTACGTGAAGCTCTTGAAGAGGTGGATCAGCAGGTAGTGGGTTTTGTAGGTTTGGTATGGTCTACCCGGAGTAGAGAGTTAATGTTTCTGAAAGACTATGTCTCGGTCATCCGTTCCTCAAACACCATGTAGTGCGAGAAATCCAATGGAGGCGATCGAGTCTTGTGGGGAAAAGTGCGCAAACCTCTGCAGAGTGTACAATCTAATCATGGTTAGCCGTGTCCCCGGTTATGGACAATTCTGAGTATCTAGTACTTGAGTATTCACATGTATCTCAACACTCTAAATTAATATTGCTGGGATGTTAACTATATTAATTGGGATCATTGAGTTGGGGTTACCTTCTCAAATGATGTTTCAACCACCATGATAGTTAAATTAAAATTATATTCCTTTGTTGTAGGGAAAAATTGGCTTGTCGCAAAAACTGTAACCATAGAGCTTTCCACCAGCCAAATATGCATGTAGTGGTAGCATTACTCTATTATTGCTCTGTTGTGTTACATTGCCAGCATATTCCATGTGCTGACCCGTTCTCGGGCTGCAACGTATTATGTTGCAGACTTTTCCGGCGAGGAGTAAGGTTCGATAGGTCGTTCCCGTGCAGCTCAGCTATGCCGTTGGAGTTGATGGACTCACTTTATCTTCCAAGCCTTCCGCTGTTATCGTATTAGATGGCCTTAAGCCATATTATTGTAATAAGTTCTCTTTTGAGACATTCGATGTAATAAGTGTGTGATTGCTACTCGCTATAAATGCTTGATCTTGTGTGTGTCGGCATTACCGATCCAGGATGACACGGAAGCACGAGGCTTGACCATCGAGGTCGGTCGCTACAAGATGGTATCGAGCAGCACAGCGAGTGTAGGACACGACCACTAAGATAAACCATAGGTCACTCTTCTCTACTCATTTCTGACTCCTCTCCATTTTCCACTCTTTAGGATGAAGGAGATGAAGAACAAGTTTGCACAACTGGATGAAGACACGCCTTTTGGACGCCACTTGAAGGAAGTCACTAGGTACTTGAATATTGGAATACCAAGCTTCACCGGGACGTACAACGCCACTTTACCAGAACAAGAGCGCTGGATGATTCAAGTACGAGTTCCAGGAAGGACGTTCTCGCCAACTTCCAAACCCATAGAGTTTTGTTTCGAAGCACCCACTTGGAGCCTTGGCAAGAGTATGGCAGCTCATATTACCATGGGACGCATTGGAGAAATCAATAACAAGGAGCTTATGGACACCACCTATCAAATATGTGGGAGCCGAGATGAACAATGGGAGATGATCAGCACCAGGAAGGATAGATCTGTCGCAGCTTTTATCCAGGAGCAAAACCAGCACATTCGACGTCAGGAGAACCAGATGTGTGCAGACATGATGGAGTTGAAGAAGGCGAAAACTAGGATCATCGAGCTGGAGGAAGAACTCAAGTTTACACGCGATGGATATGAGGAGGAAATCAAGACCCTACTGGAGAAGAATGACGACCTAGTCGAGAAGATCGGAATCTTCATGGGAGGACCAGCCCCGAGAGAAGAGGAAGGAGGTCCCACTTGTCTGGACAACTACATCATCATCGACGACACTGATTCAGATCCAAGTGATGATGACTACGAAGATGAAGCCGGAGCTGACATCATGGAGTCTTCCACCGATCAAAATTTCTAGATGACCACCATATAATAGTAGTATTCCCCCCATGTAACTAGTAGTAGTTGAGCACTTTTGCGATAGTCCTAGACCATTTTGTATGCACTTGCTTGCTTGATTGAATGAATGCTTGTGTTTGCCTCATATACATATGGGTAGTGTTTCTCCCCTAGATCTTTTTCTATTCTAATCTCTTCCATCTAAACCCATCAGATGCCTCCGAGAAGAGACCCCGATTTTGTTTTTCCACCGGAGATCACCCAATTGATCCAACAACAGAATGCCTTGATGCAATTGCTAGTTCAGAACCAGGGCAATGCCAACAACAACCCGCCGCCAGTGAATAACCTCGCCCATTTCTTAAGGTTACAGCCGCCGGTGTTCTCCAGTAGCATCAAGCCAATAGTTGCAGATGATTGGCTACGCCGTATTGGAAGGTAGTTAACCACCGCAGGATGCACAGATGCTGAGAAGGTGTGTTTTGCCGCACACCAACTAGATGGACCTGCAGCAGCATGGTGGGAGAATTTCACAGCCACCTATCCTATCAACACTATCACATGGGCTCGGGCCAGCGAGGCTTTTGTACTGCCCATGTCTCGACCGAGCTATGCAGATGAAGAAGCGTGAGTTTCGCAATTTACGCCAGGGGAACCATACTGTTGGCCAGTACGTGGATGAGTTTAGCAAGTTATCACGCTATGCCCCTGATGATGTGGCCATAGATGCCGCGAATCAGGAGAAGTTTATGGAAGGGCTAAATGATGAGATGAGCATGCAGTTGATGGTAGCAACCTTCAACAACTACCAGGAGTTGGTAGATAAGGCTCTAATGATTGAAGGAAAGCAGCAGCAAACTGAGAATCGTAAGAGGAAGTATGGACAAGGGAAATACAACTCAGGAGCTCACCAGAAGCCTCGCTTAACCCCGAACTCGGGAGGACTTGTTCATAACCATGGAGGTCATAACCATACTGGAGGAGGATCGCATAACCATAATGGTGCGAAGAACGGGAATGGGAACGGAGCCAACAATAATCGAATCGCCTAACCCATCTACACCGCAAAGAGGGACTTAAGTCAAGTCATTTGCTACAAGTGCGGGAAGACGGGGCACTATGCCAATGACCGCCTGAAGGAAAGAATGGAAAGCGGAAATGGGAGCTTTGGGAAGAAGCTCAATCCATTCAACAAAGGACAAGTGAACCACGTTAACGTGGAGGAAGTTGAAGAGCAGCGGGACGGTAATAGGTAAGTTTTGGTTCGATCATTTACCGCTATTGTTGTTTTCGATCTTGGTGCATCACATTCATACATATCAAGGGATTTGCGGAAAAGTTCAATACCAACCCAAACCCTTAGGACCCCTCTTTTAGTGAGTTCTTTGGAGCGAGTACATAGCTAGCGGATGGTGCACCCAGATACCCTTAATCATTGGCACGCATGTTTTTCCGTCGACCTAATCATCTTGGAGTCGCAAGGATTGGATGTGATATTAGGTATGGTGGATGTCAAAGTATGGAGGAAGTATTGTTGTGCTAGCAAGTCAATTTATCTTACCACCGGAGAGAAAAGGATTAAGTATGTATCTAGGCATGTGCCTAGGAGGAGCCAAATGCGCCCTCACGGGAGTTATGCGGGAGGAAGTACCGGTAGTGAAGGATTTTCGGATGTTTTCCCGAAGAGTTACCGGTATGCCACGGATAGAGACATCGAGTTTTGATAGAGCTATTGCGGTGCACAGGCCAATATCCAAGAGACCCTATCGATGCCGACAAATGACACGGAGGAAATTAAGAAGCGAGATCAAAGAGTTGTTGGAGAAAGGTTACATTCAGAGAAGTTCATCACCTTGGGGAGCCCGGTACTTTTGGTGGAGAAGAAGGATAAATCCCTGAGGATGGTCGTTGATTACCGAGCTCTGAATGAAGTAACGATAAAGAACAAGTATCCCTTACCAATGATTAATGATCTGTTTGATCAGTTACAAGGAGCTAAGGTGTTTTCGAAGATTGATCTACGATCAGGATACCATCAGTTGAAGATCCGAGAGAAGGATATACCAAAGACAGCGTTTACCACACGGTATGGATTATATGAGTATACGGTCATGTCATTTGGACTGACTAACACCCCTGCCTATTTCATGAGTATGATGAACAAGGTGTTCATGGAGTATTTGGACAAGTTTGTTGTAGTATTTATTGATGATATTATGATATACTCGAAGAACAAAGAGGAGCACGCGGAACACTTGCGTTTGGTTCTTGAGAAACTCAGGGAACACCGGTTATACGCCAAATTCAGCAAGTGCGAGTTTTGGTTGAAAGAAGTTGGATTTCTTGGGCATGTTATATCGGGAGAGGTATAGTAGTAGATCAAGAAGGTTGATCGATCCATCGAATGGTTGGCACCCACTTGAGTTGGCGAGATCCATGATTTCCTTGGTGGCGAGGATATTATCGGAGATTCATTGAGAATTTTTCCAAGATTGCTAAACCGATGACTGAATTGTTAAAGAAGGATACTAAGTTCAAATGGACAGAGGATTGCGAGACAAGCTTTCAGGAGCTGAAGAAACGATTGACTACAGCCCCAGTGCTGACCTTGCGAGATATACATAAGGAGTTTCAAGTGTAGTGTGACGCCTCTCGCTTGGGACTTGGATGTGTGCTTATGCAGGAAGGAAAAGTTGTTTCGTATGCCTCACGACAACTGAAGCCACACGAGTTGAACTATGCCACGCATGATTTGGAGTTAGCAGCCGTAGTGCATGCATTGAAGACCTGGAGACATTATCTTATTGGAAACCGATGTGATGTGTACACGGATCATAAGAGCCTGAAGTACATTTTCACACAGAAGGAGTTGAACCTCAGACAGAGGAGATGGTTGGAACTTATAAAGGATTACGATATGAAGCTACACTATCATCCAGGAAAAGCCAACGTCGTAGCAGACGCTTTGAGCCGGAAGAGTTATGCTAATATTCTTGAGAGCAAAGGATTGCCAAAGGAGTTAGCAGCGGAGATCATGGAACTTCGATTGGAGATGGTTCCAAGAGGTTTTCTTGCAGCAATGGAGGTTTAGTCGACGTTGTTGGACAAGATTCGAGAAGCTCAGAAGGAGGACAAAGAGATTGCTGAGATAAGAGAGAAGATGGGCGAAGGTAAAGCCAAAGGTTTTCGCGAGGATGAGCATGATACCTTGTGGTTTGAGGACCGGATTTATGTGCCCAACAATTCGGAGATCAGGAAGTTCATACTTCAGGAGGCCCATGACTCACCATACTCGATTCACCCCGGAAACACCAAGATGTATTTGGACTTGAAGGAACGTTTCTGGTGGACTGGTATGAAGAAGGATATTGCCGAGTATGTAGCCGTATGTGATGTATGTCAGAGAGTGAAGGCCGAGCATCAGAAGCTAGCAAGACTGTTACAGCCTATGCCAATACCCGAATGGAAGTGGGACAAACTTGGTATGGACTTTATTACCGGATTACCCAGAACCAAGGCAGGATATGATTCTATATGGGTAGTTGTGGATCGTTTCACCAAAGTAGCTCACTTCATCCCGGTGAAAACAACATATACAAGTGCAAAGTTGGCCAAGATATATATGTCCAGGATCGTATGCTTGCATGGAGTTCCGAGGAGCATCGTATCAGATAGAGGAACACCGTTTACTTCAAAGTTTTGGCATCAACTACACCAGACTTTGGGTACTTGATTGGAGTTCAAGATACGCTTTTCACCCGCATACGATGGATGAGAGAGAGAGTCAATCAGTTACGGAGGACATCTTTGAGAGCTGTGGCGCTAGATTATGGATCTAGTTGGGATGACAATTTGCCGTATGCAGAGTTCTCTTATAACAACAGCTACCAAGCCAGTTTGAAGATGGCACTGTTCGAAGCTCTGTATGGACGCAGATGTAGAACACCATTGATGTGGGATGAGGTAGGAGATTGTCATTGTTTGGACCAGATTTGATCAAGGAATCGAGGAGAAGGTTAAAGCGATCGAGATGACTAAAGATTGCTCGGTCGCATGGAAGAGTTATGCAGATTCAAAACGCAAGGAAATAACCTATGAAATTGGAGACTGAGCCTATCTACGAGTATCACCCTTGAGGGGAGTAAAACGTTTTGGAGTTAAGGGAAAGTTAGCCCCGAGATTTGTAGGACCATATCGTATTTTGGAACGGATGGGGGAAGTTGCCTACAAGCTGGAGTTACCTGAAGGATTGTCCGGAGTTCACGATGTGTTTCACGTATCGCAGCTGAAGAAGTGCCATGCTGAGATGGCCGAAATACCGTTAAATGATACAGTGCCTTTGGAGGCGATTCAGCTGGATAATAATCTCACCTATGAGGAGAAGCCGGTAAAGATTCTAGAGTTTGGTAGTCGAGTCACTCGCAACAAAGTTATCAAGTTTTGCAAAGTTCAGTGGAGTCATCATACCGAGGAATAAGCCACCTGGGAGTGAGAAGAGGATATTCGCAAGGACCATCCGCACCTATTTTCTAACCAACCCGAATCTCGAGGGCGAGATTCATCTTAAGGGGGGTAGGTTTGTAACATCCCAAATTTCCTATTTGGCATGTTATACATAGGTCATCCATGCATATCATATTTTATTGCTTTTTCATTTGCAATCCTCGAAATCCTAAGCAACTCAAGGACCCGCGGAGAGAGTTGGGGATTTTCGATTTTCATATTTGATTTTATCAAATATTGGAGACGAGGATTCTTGATTTTAATTATTCTTCTCTCTGGAAAATATTTCATTTTAAATAAATAAATGAGGGGAGATAATATGACTTCTCCAAAATAATTGAAATATCGGAGGAAAAATGTTAAAATCATTATTTGGTTTTTATTTGATTTTATTTGGAATTTTATTTGCCCTAGAAAAATTTGCATGTTTTAAAAATTGCATTTTAGGGGCCAAGAAAAGTTCATCTCTTTCTAAATATTCCATTTAGACGGAGAAAATTTGTTTTCGAATTTTTAGATTTTTATTTATTTTTCTAGGATTTTTCTAAGTCGGCGGAATGTCTTTTTTTAAAGAAAAAGAGAAACTCTACCGACCGGGCCAAGGGCCCAGCCAGTGGGCTCTTGTCGCCGCCGCCTCCTACTTGTGGCCGCCAAGACGGACGCCAAGGGAGTCCGAGCGGACTCCTCCCGGCCCCTTCCCAAGCCCGAGCAGCCCCCTCCTTAAATACCGCGCCGCCGCCGCCCTCGCCACCACCGCTACCGCGCCGCCCGAGCCCGAGAGAGCCGCGCCGCGCCGCGCCCGAGCCGCCGCCGCCGTCTTCCGTGCCGCCGCCGCCTCGCCCAACCCGCCGCCCCGCCGAGTCCCGCGAGCCGCCCGCCTCGCCGGACGACCTCGCCGGAGGTAGCCACCCCGCCGCCGGTTTTTTAAATAAAACCCTTCGGGTTTTTTTAGAAAACCCTAGTCGTTTTTTTATAGATCGGTTTTATTTCTTTGGTTTATTTACTTAGTGAGCATTCGATCGTACGTTCGTTTTAACGAATGTGTTCATCGTTTAGTTTCTTTTAACGAACGTTCGTTCGTTTAGCCGTTCGTCGTTTTTCTTTTTATCAGATTTATTCTGTGATTATTCTGAACGCGATTTCTGATCCGATGTTCAAACCTGTTTATCTTTTCACTCGTTTATCAAAATCAGGCGATTCAAGCGCCTGGAGTTTCAGCTCGAAACCCTCTTTCCGAATAATCAGCTCAAACAAGTTTTTGTCTCTGTAAAATTTGACCCTAGTTCAGATTAGTAAACGGATCTTATTTCTTTCGCCGTTTGAGTTTCGTTGCTCCGTTTGATTTGTTTCTTTTTGCAAACCGGAGTTCTTAAGTTGAACTCTCCGGTCAAACTCTTTTATTTGGAGTTCTACTTGTGTATCTTTGTTTGTTGCTTATGTATGTTATTGTTTGTTTGCGATAGAATTCCTGGAGTGCGAAGCGTGTTACAACGAGTCTCTAGGATTCACGAATCGTCGGCAAGGCAAGTAACACATTGATCATACTCTTTTCATACCCAGTTTTTATGCATTAGTTCAATCCTCAAACATTGCATGTCTAGGATGTCTTTAACATGTGGGTTTTGGGAAGTAGTTGTTGAGGTAGAACCTATTGCCCTGTTTATTATCAAACCTTGGGAGTTACTTCTATGTTATGCTTATCTTGCCATGCTATGCTCGTAGACGTGGATTGGGTTTGAGTGTATCCATGACAGATGTGAGATTGTTAATTAATGGTTTACTTAAGGTGGCAACTTTAATACACATCTGGGTGGATTGAGGCACCTGGGGGTATCCAGTGATTGCCTGTTTTATTTTTAGAAATCTCAGGGTTACCGTGTGATTTTCCTCTGGACCGCCACCCAGGCTCAAAGCGAACTGAGTCTATTCATGCTAGAAACTTCCATGTGCAGCCACAAGCTATTATGGGCTCTAGCATAACTGAGTAAGTTACGTGAAGCTCTTGAAGAGGTGGATCAGCAGGTAGTGGGTTTTGTAGGTTTGGTATGGTCTACCCGGAGTAGAGAGTTAATGTTTCTGAAAGACTGTGTCTCGGTCATCCGTTCCTCAAACACCATGTAGTGCGAGAAATCCAATGGAGGCGATCGAGTCTTGTGGGGAAAAGTGCGCAAACCTCTGCAGAGTGTACAATCTAATCATGGTTAGCCGTGTCCCCGGTTATGGACAATTCTGAGTATCTAGTACTTGAGTATTCACATGTATCTCAACGCTCTAAATTAATATTGCTGGGATGTTAACTATATTAATTGGGATCATTGAGTTGGGGTTACCTTCTCAAATGATGTTTCAACCACCATGATAGTTAAATTAAAATTATATTCCTTTGTTGTAGGGAAAATTGGCTTTTCGCAAAAACTGTAACCATAGAGCTTTCCACCAGCCAAATATGCATGTAGTGGTAGCATTACTCTATTATTGCTCTGTTGTGTTACATTGCCAGCATATTCCATGTGCTGACCCATTCTTGGGCTGCAACGTATTATGTTGCAGACTTTTCAGACGAGGAGTAAGGTTCGATAGGTCGTTCCCGTGCAGCTCAGCTATGCCGTTGGAGTTGATGGACTCACTTTATCTTCCAAGCCTTCCGCTGTTATCGTATTAGATGGCCTTAAGCCATATTATTGTAATAAGTTCTCTTTTGAGACATTTGATGTAATAAGTGTGTGATTGCTACTCTGCTATAAATCCTTCAAGTACTGTGTGTGTCAGCATTACCGATCCAGGGATGACACGGAAGCATAGAGGCTTGACCATCTGAGGTCGGGTCGCTACAGTCTTCATTGCAACCATCAAGTCAACAAGATAGCCATGGATTTCATCTTGATTCCCCACCTTGGGCAGAAGCACATTGCGAAACATGCGATGCATGATGTCATAGACCTTCACCAAATCCTTAGATTCTCCAATAATACCACGGCCCCGAATGTAAAGAGGGGCAAGCTTCTCCTCAGGCATGGAGTCAGGATGGTCATGGGGGAGAATGCCACCCCTTCCTTCCAGACCGGTATCATCATACCCAATAGCATTGCAAAAGGTACTCCAGGGAACTTGGAAGAGCTCATCACGACACATGAAAGTGAGGCTGCGCGCGTCATCTTCTCCAAAGTGAACGGTGGCATAGAACTGATGGATGAGTTGAACATCAAAGTCATAGTTGATAGACATGAGCTTGACAAGATCAAACTCCTCACAAAGAGCCAAAGCCTCACCAAAATACTCCAGGTTGTTCCTCCAATGGTCAAGATCGATGGTCCACTGCTTGGCATATCTGTTCTTGTTGTGCTCAACGAGTTCATGAACAATCCGCACTTGCATCTCATTCCAAAACTGAATGGTGGTCCAACGAGGAGCTACGGTAATCTCATAAGGATTCTTTGAGCGGAAGGCTTCCCAATCCTTGGCTTTACAACGGTGCAGCGGCATTACCACAAGTTGATTTGCAGCAGTAGACTTTTCATGACGAGTGGGCTTGGTGGGAATCACAACCTCCTCTTCATCAGCAGACATAGCCGGGCGTGCGGTCCTTCGAGCCCTCTTCTTGGTCTTGCGAGGATTAGAGCGAGAACTAGAGCTACCTGAACACACACACGAAAACCAGCAAAAAATGAGAGGAAATCACACAACAAATGCAACAGCAGAGAAGACAGAACAGTGCTGTGTGGTTCGTATATTCCGGTTGTACCGGATCTCCCACCGGTAGAACCGCCCCACTGGTTGTACCGCCCGTATAGGCGGTAGAACCGCTGACAGTGGCAATACCAGGGGGATAGATCTAAGCAAGATATATGAATCACACAAGTAATATTCTGATTTCTAGGTACTGTAAACTAGACAGGAGAAAAGCAACAATCTCTCCCAACCAAAGTTCAAACACTAATCTCGGAGGGTTAAGTAATGCCCTAGACAAAGAAAGAACCCTAGAACGAGGAATGAAGAACAAGGGCATTACCACCATCCATGGGAGGAGATCGGGAGGCCTCCATGGAGAAAATCCACGGAGAGCCCATGGATCCGAAGCGTGAGACGCACTCCAGGGCGGGGCAGAGGTGACCGGCGGCTAGGGCAAGGAAAAGGCGAACGGGGACGAAGGGGAAAAGAATAAAACCCTTCACCCCGTCGGATATAAATAGGCCCATAGTCACGCAGCGGCAGAACCGCTCCGAGGACCGGTTGTACCGCAAGTCAGGTACTGACAGGTGGTTGTGGGTGGTACTTCTGTTTCCTAAAGGGAACCGGTAGTACCGCCCGGAAACAACCGGTAGTACCGGACAAAGGAAACCACAGGGAATATGAGCGGTAAAACCGCCCAAGTACCGATTGCAAACCTACTGGGGCAGCACAACTAGGTACCAGCGGTAGAACCGCCCGTGACCCCGGTTGTACCGCTCGGCCACCAATGCCCAAACCAAGGAAAAAAAGGAACAAAACAAAAGAGACAACAACTTAGAGAAACCAACACCTAGAACAAGGAACAGAACGAAAAGAAAAACAACCACACGAAAGCAGAGCGAGCTCTGGCCTCTCTCAAGAGAGGGCGGTGGCCGGAGCCACCTATGTTTGAGTCAATTGGTATGGCACCACGAAGAACTATCCTTGGGCCCATGACCAAAACTCGTCTTTTAAGCACAAGTACCATAAAAAAATGGCTAATGTGAAAGAGTTGATCGTTTTATGCATAATGGGGGGAGGGAGAGTTCATTGAGAGAACAACACTCCCCCTATGTCCATGCCTACACCTAAACTAGACAACAAGTTGAGTGTGGTGGGAGGTGCAAGGGTTCAAGTCACATTGCTCGAATCAATGATATTTAGCTCATGCCTTAACTCACGAAATCTTGCTTCATCCAAGGGCTTCGTGAAAATATCTGCAAGGTTATCATGAGTGTTGACATACTTTATCTCGATCTCCCCTCGCCTAATGTGATCCCAAATGAAGTGATACCGAATCTCAATACGCTTCGTCTTGAAATGTTGCACCGGGTTGAGAGAAATCTTGATGGCACTTTCATGATCACACAAAGAGGCACTTTGTCACAAATGATACCGTACTCCTTTAAAGTTTGCCTCATCCATAAGATTTGTGCACAACTACTACCGGCCGCCACATATTCCGCTTCGGTGGACGAGAGAGACACACAACTTTGCTTCTTGGAAGATCAACTCACCAAAGAACAACCAAGAAATTGGCACCCTCCAGAAGTGGACTTCCTATCCACTTTGTCTCCCACCCAATCGGAATCCGTAAATCCTTCGAGATTGAAGTTTGCCCCTCTTGGGTACCATAAGCCAAAGTTTGGGGTATGAGCCAAATATCGAAAGATTCGCTTGACCGCCACATAGTGGATTTCCTTTGGTGCGGCTTGAAACCGTGCATAAATTCCCACACTCAACATGATATCCGGTCTAGATGCACAAAGGTAAAGCAAGGTGCCAATCATGGAGTGATATACCTTTTGATCCACCGCTTTACCATTGGGATCAATGTCAAGTTGGCACTTGGTAGGCATTGGAGTAGAAGCCGGCTTGACATCACTTAGCTTGAATCCTTTTAGCATGTCTTGAGTATATTTGGCTTGGTTGATGAAGCTACCTTCTCTTCTTTGTTTGATATCAAAACTAAGGAAGAACTTCAACTCTTCCATCGAAGACATCTTGAACTTGGAGGTCATGAGAGCGGCAAATTTCTCATTGAAAGCTTTGTTAGGGGAACCAAAGATAATATCATCAACGTATAGTTGGCATACAAACAACTCCCCTTTGACCTTCTTAGTAAAAAGAGTGGGATCGATTTGCCCCACCTCAAATCCACGATCTTGTAACAACTCGGTAAGGTGGTCATACCACGCACGTGGGGCTTGTTTAAGGCCATAGAGCGCCTTATCGAGTTGATACACATGATCCGAGAAGTAGGGATCCTCGAACCCGGGGGGTTGCTTGACATAGACCAACTCATTAATAGGACCATTAAGAAAAGCACTTTTCACATCCATTTGTTGCAACTTAAAGTTGTGATGGGAAGCATAAGCAATGAACAAACGTATGGATTCAAGACGAGCAACGGGAGCAAAGGTTTCACCGTAGTCGATACCCTCGACTTGGGAGTAGCCCTTGTGCTACCAATCTTGCCTTGTTGCGAATGATGTTCCCATGAACATCTTGCTTGTTCTTGAAAATCCACTTGGTTCCAATGACGTTGTGGTTCCCCGATGGCCAGGGCACCAATCTCCAAACCTTGTTGTACTTGAAGTTGTTGAGTTCTTCATGCATGGCATTGAGCCAATCCGAGTCTTCAAGCGCCTCATAGACCTTTTGGGGTTCAACACAAGAGACAAACGCGTGATGTTCACAATAGTTTGCTAATTTTCTACGAGTGCTTACCCCCTTTCTTAGGCTTCCAACCACATTTTCAATGAGATGGCCTTTGGTGGTGAGCTTGGAAGCAATCTTCACGGTACGACGCTCTAATTCCTCCTCGGATGTGGAGGGAGGAGGGTTCACTTGATTATCTTGAGCGCCGTCTTGAGCTTGTTATTGATCTTGAGCTTGCTCATGATCTTGAACTTGCTCGAGGGGGAGAACTTGACCTTGGGCATCATTTGGAGGTTCACCACCATCTTGAGATTGATCTCGCCCTTGGTCTTGTTCACGAGGTTGAGGGCCTTCACTTTGTTCTTCGGAAGCGTGTGGGTCTTGGGAAAGTGATGGCTCCACTTGAGTGGAGCATTGTCCTTCTCGTTCGGCCACAAGGGGTTCCTCAATGGGTAGAATATGACCAATACCCATTCTTCTTATGGCTTGGGGAGGAATTTCATCACCTACATCACAAGTACCACTTTGCTCCACTTGGGAGCCGTCATTTTCGTCAAACTCCACGTTACACGTCTCCTCAATGAGTCCGGTGGACTTGTTGAGAACACGGTAAACATGAGAGTTTGTAGCATAACCAACAAATATGCCCTCATATGCTCTAGCCTCAAATTTAGACAAACGAACACCTTTCTTGAGAATGAAACACTTACACCCGAACACCCGGAAGTACTTGAGATTGGGCTTGTTGCCGGTGAGTATCTCATAAGGAGTCTTGTTCAAGCCTTTGTGGAGATAGAGCCGATTGGATGCATGACATGCTGTGTTGATGGCTTCGGCCCAAAAGTTGTATGGAGACTTGAACTCCGCCATCATGGTCCTTGCCGCATCCATCAACGTCCGGTTCTTCCTCTCCGCAACACCATTTTGTTGAGGGGTATATGGTGCAGCGTATTGATGCTTGATCTCCTCATCACTAAGAAACTCATCCAAGGTGTAGTTCTTGAACTCGGTGCCGTTGTCACTTCTTATTGTCAAGATCTTTGCATTATGTTGACATTGAGCTTCATTTGCAAAGTCGATGATAGTTTGTTGAGTCTCACTCTTCCTCTTGAAGAATTATACCCAAGTGTATCTTGAATAATCATCCACAATCACCAAGCAATACTTTCTACCTCCAAGACTATCAAAAGATGGAGGCCCAAAGAGATCCATGTGAAGGAGCTCCAAGGGTCTCTTCGAGTAGATGATGGTCGTGGGAGGGTGAGCCTTCTCATGGAGCTTTCCTTCAATACAAGCACTACAAGCACGATCTTTGGAAAAACTAACATTTGTTAGTCCACGGACATGGTCCCCCTTGATAAGACTTTGCAAAGATCTCATATTGACGTGGGCTAAACGGCGATGCCAAAGCCATCCCACGTCAACTTTAGCCATTAGGCATGTCGCGGTCTTAGTGGGTCGCTCCGAAAAGTTAATCACATAGAGACCGTTCTCGACATGCCCAACAAAGGCTACTTTAAGAGTCTTGCTCCACAAGAGGGCCACGGTATCAATGTCAAAGAAACTAGCAAAACCCATGAGTGCAAGTTGACAAACGGAAAGCAAATTGTATGCAAGGGACTCAACAAGCATGACTTTCTCGATCGTTAGATCATTAGAAATGACAACCTTGCCAAGACCCAATACCTTAGAATGTGAGGCATCACCCCACTCGACATTGGTGGGCATAGATGGAATCTTTTGCATGTCCACCACCAAGTCCTTGCTCCCGGTCATATGATTTGTTGCTCCACTATCGAGCAACCATAATCCCCCACTGGAAGCAAACACCTACAAGAGATCAATGCTTGGTTTTAGGTACCCATTTAGTAATGGGTCCTTTGATGTTAGTAACAAGGGTCTTAGGGACCCAACTAGACCATTCATTGTACTCATAAGGAGAACCAATAAATTTAGCATAAACATGTCCATCACTAGCACGACACCACACATATGACGGGTTAAAGTCGCCGGCTTTGTTGGAGGAGGTGGTTTTGCTCTTTTTGACATCAAAGCCCTGCACTTTTTGCTTCTTCTCCTTAGGAGCACCCTCTCCCTCTTTCACAAAAGTTTGCTTGAGAGGAGGAGGACGTTTGGTCCTGTCGTTCTTCTTCTTACTCTTGGACTTGGGGGCAAACCCAATTCCCTTCTTGGCCACAACTTCCTTTCGATTGCTCAAAAGGTCGTTGAGGTTCTTCTCACCTTGAATGCAAGTCACAAGGCCTTTCTCAAGTTGATCCTTCAACTTGGCATTCTCCTCCACAAGATGCACATGCTCACAACACAGGTTAGTAGCATATGCATTATCAATTAATACCATATGAGGGAAGGTGGCCTTTTCCTTGGTTAGCTGAACTTGGAGTTGAGCATGAGACTCCTTGAGGTTAGCATGAGCACCCTTCAAGACCTTGTGGGCCTTGTAAAGTACCTCAAACTCCTCCTTGAGTCTAGCATGATCAACCCCAAGTTTAGCCTTCTCGGAAGTTAGCACATGAGACACAACAAGAGCATGATCAAGATCTTTCTTTAACTTAGCATGGTCATCGTTGTATGACTCCTCAAGAGTCAAACGATGCCCACGCTCTTCCTCAAGAGCATTAGAGAGATCTGATATCTCATCGGCATAGTCACGACTATGACCTTCCATCTTAGAGATGGTTTCTTCGTGAGCCTCGATCATGTCATTGGCTTCACCAAGTTGTTCCAAGAGAGCAACAAAGTGCTTCTTGGATTTGCCCTTGAGCTTACTCATAAATGACTCAAATTCTTTCACTTCCTCATTAGACCCATCATGTTCATCAATGCAACCCTCCAAAGAGGGATTAGTAATGATGGTGGTTTTGATGTTGGGGGTTACCTTGTTAGAGGCTTTATCCATGAGGCACTTGGCGGTGATGTTCTCGTTGGGTGAATCAAAGAGAGACACCCGGGGTGTGGTAGCAATGGCAACAGAGGCCATGGCCATTGCTTCTCCATTTTCATCATCATCGTCATCCTCATGGTATTCCTCTTGAACCACCAACCCACGAGTAGGAGTCTTCTTGGTGAAGTTGTTCTTGTTGGGGAAGGACTTGGCTTTGTCTTTTCGGATGAACTTGCCACCATTGTCTTCCCGCTTCTCGTAAGGACAATCCGCAATGAAATGGCTCACATTGTCACAGTTGAAGCAAGTTCTAACTCGTTGCTTGCCCTTGAAGCCACTTGAGTTGTTCTTGTTCAAGTTGGGTCTTGTATTCTTCTTGCTCCAAAATTGTCTTGAAGCAAGAGCCATGTGCTCATGATAATCATATTTCGTGTCTTCGGGGTTGCTCTCCTCATCTTCCTCTTCTTCCTCTTCTTCCTCTTCTTCCTCTTCTTCCACACTAACCTTGGCCTTCAAGGCATGGTTGGGCTTATTTGCCCTTTGAGAATGGAGCACCGCATTGTCGGCGGTCTTGTCCAAGATGCTCATTGCAACAAACTCATCCAACACTTCACTTGAGGTCATGGAGTGGAAATCCGGTCTTTGACGAATGACGGAGGACATGGCCTTGTTGTAGGGCATCATGGCCTTGAGGAACTTGCACTTGATCCAATTGTCATCCATGTCCTTGCTCCCATGATCTCGGAGTGAGACCGCGAGTTTGGTCACTCTTCGAAAGAGCTCACGAGGTTCTTCATCTTCTTTCATTGCAAACTCATCGGCTTCATCTTGCACCACTTCATAGTTGGAGCATTGAATGCTAGCACTTCCTCGATAGAGAGACACAACGCATTGCCATGCGTCTTTGGCCATGGCATGAGGTCAAAGATGAGGGAGATCTTCGGGAAGGATTGCATCTTGGATGATGAAGAGAGCACTCTCATTGAATTGATTATCCACCACTTCTCTCGGAGTGAAGTTGCTTCGGTCATGTGGATAGAAACCTTCTTCAATGATTCTCCAAAGATTAGTATTCACATGATTTAAATGACGCTTGAAGCGATACACCCAAGAATCAAAATCCTCATTTTTCACAATCTTAGGAGGAGGACCGGCATGATTTAAATGAGTAGATGGAGTCGGTCCTCTGAAAATTGGAGGTTCCACATGGGCAAAGATGCCGGTGCCATTGCTACCACTAGTAGAAGGACTCTTTTCACTGTTAGCTTCCCCCTTGTCGGAGGTAGCATCCGTCGCCTTGTTAGTGGGATCACCCACTTTCATCGGTGAGGTGGACAGTTTAAGTCCTTCAAGAAATTTAGTAAACATGCTTTCAACCTTGGTCGTCATGGAGTCTTTCAATGTGTCTAGAGCCACATTGAATTCCTCACGAGAGATCGAGGTTCCCCCATCAGCCGTAGACGAGATAGGATTCACACCGGAGTGCTCCTCTGCACCGTCTATGGTGTCAACCATACTCTTCAGACGGCAAAGTCCTTAATAAAGAGATGAGGCTCTGATACCAATTGAAAGGATCGATATAGTTGACTAGAGGGGGGGTGAATAGGCAACTAACAATTTTTAGCTTTTCTTTACCAAATTAAACTTTGCATCAAAGTAGGTTGTCTAGATATTCAACTAGGTGAACAACCTATATGATGCAACAACAACAACAAGCACACGAGCAAGCAAAGGAAACAACACAAGTAAGCTTGCAAAAGTAAAGGCGCGCGATAACCAAGAGTGGAACCGGTGGAGACAAGGATGTGTTACCGAAGTTCCTTCCTTTTGAGGGGAAGTACGTCTCCGTTAGAGCAGTGTGGAGGCACAGTGCTCCCCAAGAAGCCACTAGGGCCACCGTATTCTCCTCACACCCTCACACAATGCGAGATGCCGTGATTCCACTATTGGTGCCCTTGAAGGCGGCAACCGGACCTTTACAAACAAGGTTGGGGCTCTCTCCACAACTTAATTGGAGGCTCCCAACGAAACCACGAAGCTTCACTACAACGGGATATGGCTTCAAGGTGACCTCAACCGTCTAGGGTACTCAAACACCCAAGGGTAATAAAATCCACACTAGAAAGTATGGGGGGAAGCAAATATCCTTTGGTGGAAGTGTAGATCTAGGTCTCCTCCTTCAATCCCTAGCAAATCAACAAGTTTGAGTGGCTAGAGAGAGAGATCGGGCAAGAGAGCTTGAGAGCATTAATGGTGGAGTGAGAGAGGTAATAGGTAAGAGTGGTAGGTGGAAGAACCACCTTATATAGCAACCCTAATAAATCCAACCGTTACTGCGTTTTCAACACTACAGCGGTACAACCGCTCCTTGTCCCGGTACAACCAGGGCTCACGATGTATTGGCAGAACCCTACCAGGCGGTACAACCAAGCCACCAAGCAGTAGTACCGGTTTTTAGAAAATAACCGGACCAACCGCCCAGCCACCGCACAACTACCGCACTGAAACAGAACTGAGTCACCCTTGAGGGCGGTAGTTGGGCGGTCTTGGCTGTCTAACCGCTGGCCTTGAGCACTTGAGCGGCTAAGGTAAGAGCGGAAGAACCGCTCGAACTTCCGGTGGTACCGGTTGACGAGGAACAACGAGACCAACCGGGCCACCACCGCCCGGGACCCGCATCAAAACAGAAGCTTGACCGGTACTTGGGCGGTGCATGGCCGGAACCACCGCCGTAGGTCTTTGCAGAGCGTGGTGGCGGTACCACCGCCCGGAGGCAGCGGTACCACCGCTCGATAAAGACAGGGAAACACCAAGAGCCAGCGGTACAACCGCTCAGACAAGTGGTACAACCGCTAGGAAGACACAACAGAAGTCAAATAAAAAAGGGAGGCACTCTCTCTCACACCAGAGGAAGACAAGAGAGGGGTGATGGAGGTGTACGTGAACGAATTCCCCTACTCTTTGCAATGTGGATTCCCTCTTGATAGTACGAGTTCCCTACGGCCAAAAAGATAAAAAGCGTAGAGGACTCCGTCTTCAATCTTTTCCTTCGAGAGAGAACAACTATCCGATGTAAGCCTAAGCATCGAGAACCTGAAACATTTAGCACGGGATTAGACCAACAAAGGGTTGTCATCATCATCCAAAACATAAGGTAGGGAAATGCCCTGTCACTAGCAATACTGTACACAAGCCCGCACCCCTCCCCGTAAAGGAAGGGAGGCTGTAGCTTAGGACCAGAAACACGATCTACGTGAGGACCTGGACAAAAAGCCTTGTAAGGCCAGATCCATCTACTGATCCAGGGACCGTGCCCCCACACGGGACTATGGCTATCAAGCCAAATATGCCGTCATATACCAGTTCGAAGCCGATATCGAACATTACAACCGTTGAACCCACGCCACGACACAGCCAAAAATAGGGGTGCCGCCCACCCCCTGTGCTTCACCGATGAGGTGCTGGATCACGAATTTCCAGAAGGGTTTAAACCCGTAAACATCAAGGCATATTATGGAACGACGGACACTGCGGTCTAGGTAGAAGACTTTATTCTTCACATCCACATGGCTCGCGGGGATGATCTCCACGCCATCAAATACTTACCCCTCAAGCTGAAAGGACCAGCTAGACACCGGCTGAAAAGCCTCCCAGAAAATTCCATTGGAAGTTGGGAAGAACTTTAGGATGCTTTTCAGGCCAATTTTCAAGGGAACTATGTCCGGCCCCCGGATGCCGACGATCTAAGTCACATAATCCAACAACCCGGGGAATCATCCCGTAAGTTTTAGAATCGGTTTCTCACTAAGAAGAACCAAATCGTCGATTGTCCGAACGCCGAAGCCTTAGCAGCTTTCAAACGCAGTATCCGGGACGATTGGCTAGCTAGACACCTTGGCCAAGAAAAGCCAAGGATAATGGCAGCCCTAACTGCGCTTATGACCAGTTTTTGCACGGGCGAGGACTGCTGGTTAGCCCGCAGCAGCACCAGCGAGCCTGGCACATCCGAAGTCAGGGATGGCAATGGAAAGCCACGACATAACGAAAACAAACGTCGAAACAATGTTGGAAGCCCAGACGATATAGCAGTAAACGCCGGATTCACTGGCTCCAGACCCGGTCAGCGGAAGAAACCATTTGAAGGCAACAAAGATGGTCCATCTAGCCTAGACAAAATATTAGACAGGAACTGCCAGATCCATGGCACCCTCGCTAAACCCGCAAACCATACAAACCGCAGTTGTTGGGTCTTCAAGCAGACCGGAAAGCTCACCGCCGAACATAAGGGGAAGGGACCTCAGAGTGAAGACGAGGATGAATGTCGCCAGCCGAACACGGGGGGACAGAAGAAATTTCCACCAGAGATCAAAATAGTGAACATGATGTATGTCACTCATATCCCAAAGAGGGAGCGCAAATGCGCACTCCGAGACGTCTATGCCATTGAGCCTGTTGCCCCCAAATTCAACCCATGGGCGGCATGTCCGATCACCTTTGATCGCAGGGATCATCCGACTAGTATCCGTCATGGGGGTTCGGCTGCCCTAGTGCTCGACCCAATAATCGATGGATACCATCTCAGTCGAGTCCTCATGGACGGCGGCAGTAGTCTAAATCTGATATATCAGGACACTATCCGCAAGATGGGGATAGACCCGTCCAGAATCAAGCCAAGCAGCACGACCTTTAAAGGAGTTATACCAGGCGTAGAAGCCCGCTGCATGGGCTCTTTAACATTGGAAGTCGTATTCGGCTCTCCCAATAACTTTCGAAGCGAAGAGCTAATGTTTGACATAGCTCCATTCCGAAGTGGCTATCATGCACTACTCGGAAGAATGGCCTTTGCCCACTTTAATGCAGTCCCGCGTTATGCCTATTTAAAGCTCAAAATGCCTGGACCAAGTGGCGTCATTACGGTCAGTGGAAATATGGAGCGCTCTCTCCGTACGGAGAAAGACACTACGGCCTTAGCAGCCGAAGCCCAAAACGGCCTATTCAAGCCAAACAGATCATCGGTCGTTAGGACCGCGGACACAACTAAACGTGTCTGGGGTAAGCCTCAGTGCGGCAGCTCAGACAAACCTGAGCTCGATTAGCAGTTACGCCCCCATCGACTGCCCCATAAGGCGATAACATACGTGCCTTGTATACACATGTACACCCTTAAAATCCCTTGGGCAGCGCTGGGGGCACACTGCACACAAATAGTCCATAGTTCGGCTCGAACCTATTTGGACTCTACGGTTATCTTTCAAAGGTTCATTAAATGAACCAGCTTTATTTGCAGCCACACTGGATTTTCTTTTCCAGGGTTTTTCTTTTTTTTTACAGATGGCCATCACACTACCCCCTCCAAGGACACATCACAAAGGAGAAAACGGCGCAGACGTGCAGCAGGGCCCCGCACTAAGGTTTCTTTTTAGATTAAGACCATGTGTAAACCTTTTTATCTCTTTTTGTTTTATACTTTTCTGGCATGTACAATGTCCTAGGAAGTTATCGGCACTATCTGTAAGTAGACGGCTCGCCGTTCTACAAAGGGATATTATAGAAGCAGCTTAGTCCATATTATGTTTGGAGTTTCATTCTCTCACCACATGCATTCTCTTCCCATGTCAGATTGCCACACATGCCTTGGCACCATGGTACATTACCAGGGGCTGTATTCGGCCCGGTATACTTTGAAAAGTCCAAACACCTATAGGGAGTGTTCAGCGTCGCGAGTTTGGCCTTATATGGATCAGCTCCGAATCCTATCTTTGGTCAATAGTTGGGTTGCCCGACTCCTGTGCTTGCTACCTTACATTCCGCTCTATCGGCTAAGGTAGTAAAGGGAGAATTACTGCAATCGTGTCCTGGTTCGTCCGGATGAACACCTCAGTAGAGAAAGCCGAAAACTGACTGTCATGTGATACGTCTCCAACGTATCTATAATTTTTTATTGTTCCATGCTATTATATTACCCCTTTTGGATGTTTATGGGCTTTATTTTACACATTTATACCATTTTTGGGACTAACCTACTAACCGGAGGCCCAGCCCGTATTGCTATTTTGTTTGCCTATTTCAGTATTTCGAAGAAAAGGAATATCAAACGGAGTCCAAATGGAATGAAACCTTCGGGAGCGTGATTTGTGGAACGAACATGATCCAGAGGACTTGGAGTGCAAATCAAGAAGCAGTCGACGCGTCCATGAGGGTGGAGGGCGTGCCCACCCCTACATGGCATGCCCCTATCTTATGGGCCCCTCGGGCAGCCACCGACCTACTTCTTCCTCCTATATATACCCACGTACCCGGAGAACATCCAGGGAGCCAACAAAAAACAATTTCCACCGCCATAACCTTCTGTATCCGCGAGATCCCATCTTGGAGCCTTCGCCCGCGCTCCACCGGAGGGGGAATCGACCATGGAGGGCTTCTACATCAACACCATAGCCCCTCCGATGAGTTGTGAGTAGTTTACCACAGACCTTCGGGTCCATAGTTATCAGCTAGATGGTTTCTTCTCTCTTTTTGGATCTCAATACCATGTTCTCCCCCTCTCTTGTGGAAATCTATTCGATGTAACTCTTTTTGCAGTGTGTTTGCCGAGATCCGATGAATTGTGGGTTTGTGATCAAGTTTATCTATGAGAAATATTTGAATCTTCTTTGAATTCTTTTATGTATGATTGAGTTATCTTTGCAAGTCTCTTCGAATTATCAGTTTGGTTTGGCCTACTAGATTGATCTTTCTTGCCATGGGAGAAGTGCTTAGATTTGGGTTCAATCTTGTGGTGTCCTTACCCAGTGACAATAGGGGTTGCAAGGCACGTATTGTATTGTTGCCATCGAGGATAAAAAGATGGGGTTTATATCATATTGCATGAGTTTATCTCTCTAAATCATGTCATCTTTCTTAATGCGTTACTCTGTTCTTATGAACTTAATACTCTAGATCCATGCTGGATAGCGGTCGATGTTTGGAGTAATAGTAGTAGATGCAGGCAGGAGTCGGTCTACTTGTCACGGACGTGATGCCTATATACATGATCATGCCTAGATAATCTCATAATTATTCGCTTTTCTATCAATTGCTCGATAGTAGTTTGTTCACCCACCGTAATACTTATGCTATCTTGAGAGAAGCCACTAGTGAAACCTATGGCCCCCGGGTCTATCTTTTATCATATAAGCTTTCAATCTACTTTTATTTGCATCTTTACTTTTCCAATCTATATTATAAAATACAAAAAATATATTTATCTTATCATACTATCTCTATCGATCTCACTTTCGCAAGAAGTGGCGTGAAGGGATTGACAACCCCTTTATTGCGTTGGTTGCAAGTTCTTTGTTTGTTTGTGTAGGTGCGTGGGACTTTTGAGGAGCCTCCTACTGGATTGATACCTTGGTTCTCAAAAACTGAGGGAAATACTTATGCTACTATTGCTGCATCACCCTTTCCTCTTCAAGGAAAACCAATGCAAGCAAGACGAAGCAAGAAGGATTTTGAGTGCCGTTGCCGGGGAGGTCTTTGCTCAAGTCAAGACATACCAAGTACCCATTACAAACTCATCTCCCTCGCATTTACTTTATTTTCCATTTGCCTCTCGTTTTCCTCTCCCCCACTTCGCCCTTGCCGTTTTATTCGCCCTCTCTTTCCCTATCTTCTCCTCTCTTTTTCGCTTGCCTTTTTCTGTTTGCTTGTGTGTTGGATTACTTGTTGCCATGGCGCAAGATAATACCAAATTGCGTGATTTCTCCAATACATATAATGATGTTGAGTCTTGTGAAATCAATACTGCTTTGCTGAATCTTGTTATGAAAGATCAATTCGCCGACCTTCCTAGTGAAGATGCCGCTACTCATCTAAACAAATTTGTTGATTTGTGTGATATGCAAAAGAAGAAAGATACGGATAATGATATTGTTAAACTGAAGTTATTTCCGTTTTCACTTAGAGATCATGCTAAAGTTTGGTTTTTGTCTTTGCCTAAAAATAGTATTGATTCTTGGAATAAGTGCAAAGATGCTTTTATCACTAAATATTTTCCTCCCGCTAAGATTATCACTCTTAGGAACGATATTATGAATTTTAAACAACTAGATCATGAGAATGTTACCCAATCTTGGGAAAGAATGAAATTGATGATTCGCAATTGCCCTACTCATGGTTTGAATTTATGGATGATCATACAAAAAATTTATGCTGGTTTGAACTTTGCTTCTAGAAATGTTTTAGATTCGGCCGTGGGAGGCACGTTTATGGAAATCACGTTAGGAGATGCTACAAAACTCCTTGATAATATTATGACTAATTATTCTCAATGGCACACCAAAAGATCTTCTAGTAAAAAAGTGCATGCTATAGAAGAAATCAATGTTTTGAGTGGAAAGATGGATGAACTTATTAAATTATTTGCTACTAAGAGTGCTCCTTTTGATCTCAATGATATGCCTTTGTCTACTTTGATTGAGAATAATAATGAATCTATGGATGTGAATTTTGTTGGTAGGGATAGTTTTGGAAACAATGCTTATAGAGGAAACTTTAATCCTAGACCGTTCCCTAGTAATTCCTCTAATAATTATGGAAATTCCTACAATAATTCTTATGGTAATTTTAATAAGATCCCTCTGATTTTGAGAATAGTGTGAAATAATTTATGATCTCTCAAAAGAATTTTAATGCCTTGCTTGAAGAAAAATTTCTCAAAGTTGATGATTTGGCTAGGAACGTTGATAGACTTTCGCTTGATGTTGATTCTTTGAAACATAGATCTACTTCTCCTAAGCATGATATCAATGAGTCTCTCAAAAGAATGATAATTTCCATTGATGAGTGCAAGGAAAGAACCGCTAGATTGCGTGCTAAGAAAGATTGCTTTGTAAAGGTGTGTTCTTCTAGTTTCAATGAAAATAATGATGAAGATCTTAAAGTTATTGACGTGTCTCCTATTAGATCTTTGTTTTGCAATATGAATCTTAATAATAATGGGATTGGAGATGAGTCAACTTTAGTTAGAAGGCGTCCCAATAATTTGGAGTTTTTAGATCTTGATGCTAAATTTGGTAAAAGTGGGATTGGAGAGGTCATGACTTTAAATAGCATTGAACCCACTATCTTGCATTTCAAGGAATTTGATTATGATAATTGTTCTTTAGAAGGTTGTATTTCTTTCTTGCAATTCGTTGTTAATTCTCCTCATGCTTATAGTCAAAATAAAACTTTTACCAAACATATCGTTGATGCCTTGATGCAATCTTATGATGAAAAACTTAATTTGGAAGTTTCTATACCTAGAAAACTTAATGATGAGTGGGAACCTACTATAAAGATTAAAATTAAAGATCATGAGTGTTTTGATTTATGTGATTTGGGTGCTAGTGTTTCCACAATTCCAAAAACTTTATGTGATATTCTAGGTTTCCATGATCTTGATGATTGCTCTTTAAATTTGCACCTTGCGGATTCCACCATTAAAAGCCAATGGGAACGATCAATGATGTTCTCATTGTTGCAAATAGAAATTTGGTGCCCGTAGATTTTATCGTTCTTGATATAGATTGCAATCTTTCTTGCCCTATTATTCTTGGTAGACCTTTCCTTAGAATGATTGGCGCGATTATTGATATGAAGGAAGGGAATATTAGATTCCAATTTCCATTAAGAAAGAGCATGGAGCACTTTCCAAGAAAGAAAATTAAATTACCTTATTAATCTATCATGCGAGCTACTTATGAATTGAGTGCCAAAGATGGCACTACTTAAATCTATCTTCGCTTTTATGCCTAGCTAGGGGCGTTAAACGATAGCGCTAGTTGGGAGGCAACCCAATTTTATTTGTGTTTTTTGTTTTTGTTTCTGTTTAGTAATAAATTTTGCATCTACCTTCTGTTTAGATGTGTTTTTATGTTTTAATTAGTGTTTGTGCCAAGTAGAACCTATAGGATAACCTACGATGATAGTTAATTTGATTCTGCTGAAAAACATAAACGTTGCACGCACGAAATTAGTTTTGTTAAATCCCAGAAACGAGATTTTGTGTTTATTCTTTTTGCTAAAGATCAATAGACAAATTTTGCAGGACTTCCTATTTTGGTAGTAGTTTTGGAGTTCCATAAGTTTGCATTAGTTACAGATTACTACAGACTGTTCTATTTTTGACATACTCTGTTTTCCGTGTGTTGTTTGCTTATTTTAATGCATCTATGGCTAGTATTAAGTGGTATGAACCATAGAGAACTTGAAATACAGTAGGTTTAACACCAATATAAATAAAAAATGAGTTCATTACAGTACCTTATGTGGTGGTTTTGCTTTCTTTCACTAACGGAGCTTATGAGATTTCCTGTTGAGTTTTGTGTTGTGAAGTTTTCACGTTTTGAGTAAAGATTTGTTGGACTATGGAATAAGGAGTGGCAAAAGCCTAAGCTTGGGGATTCCCATGGCACCCCAAGATATTCAAGAATAGCCAAAAGCCTAAGCTTGGGGATGCCCCCGGAAGGCATCCCCTCTTTCGTCTTCGTTCATTTGTAACTTTACTTGGAGCTATATTTTTATTCGCCACATGATATGTGTTTTGCTTGGAGTGTCGTGTATGATATTAGTATTTGCTTTTTAATTTTCCACAATCATACTTGCTTTACACACCTTTTGGGAGAAGCACACTTGATTAAAATTTATTAGAATACTCTATGTGCTTCACTTATATCTTTTGAGCTAGATAATTTTTGCTCTAGTGCTTCACTTATATGTTTTAGAGCACGGCGGTGGCTTAATTTTGTAGAAATTGCTAGTCTCTCATGCTTCACTTATATTATTTTGAGAGTCTTTTAGAACAGCATGGTATTTGCTATGGTTATAAAATCAGTCCTAGAATGGTAGGCATCCAAGTTGGGTATAATAAAAACTATCATAGGAAGTGAATTGGATGCTATGATCAATTTGATACTTGATAATTGTTTTGAGATATGGAGGTAGTGATATTAAAGTCATGCTAGTTGGGTGATTATGAATTTAAAGAATTCTTGTGTTGAATTTAGCAAGTCCCGTAGCATGCACGTATGGTTAAAGTTGTGTAACAAATTTGGAACATGAAGTGTCCTTGGATTGTGCATCCTTATGAGTGGCGGTCGGGGACGAGCGATGGTCTTTTCCTACCAATCTATCCCTCTTGGAGCATGCGCATAGTGCTTGGTTTTTGATGACTTCTAAATTTTTGCAATAAGTATATGAGTTCTTTTGACTAATGTTGAGTCCATGGATTATACGCACTTTTACCTTTCCATCATTGCTAGCCTCTTCGGTACTGTGCATTGCCCTTTCTCACCTTGAGAGTTGGTGCAAACTTCGCCGGTGCATCCAAACCCCGTGATATGATACGCTCTATCACACATAAACCTCCTTATATCTTCCTCAAAACAGCCACCATACCTACCTATGATGGCATTTCCATAGCCATTCCGAGATATATTGCCATGCAACTTTCCACCGTTCCGTTTATCATCATGACACGCATTACTTTTGTCATATTGCCATTGCATGATCATGTAGTTGACATCGTATTTGTGGCAAAGCCACCATGCATAATTTTTCCATACATGTCACTCTTGATTCATTGCACCATCCCGGTACACCGCCGGAGGCATTCATATAGAGTCATATCTTGTTCTAGTTTCGAGTTGTAACTCATGTGTTGTAAATCAATAAAAGTGTGATGATCATCATTATCAAAGCATTGTCCCCCCCCCCAAAAAAGAAAGGCCAAAGAAAAAAAGAAAAAAGAAAAAAAAGAAAAAAAAGATAAAAAGTAAATAAAAAGGGGCAATGTTACTATCTCTTTTTCCACACTTGTGCTTCAAAGTAGTACCATGTCCTTCATATAGCGAGTCTCATATATTGTTCTTCAAAGTAGCACCATGTTCTTCATATAGAGAGCCTCATATGTTGTCACTTTCATATACTAGTGGGAATTTTTCATTATAGAACTTGGATTGTATATTCCTACGATGGGATTCCTCAAAATGCCCTAGGTCTTCGTGAGCAAGCAAGTTGGATGCACACCCACTAGTTTCTTTTGTTGAGCTTGCATTCATTTATAGCTCTAGTGCACCCGTTGCATGGCAATCCCTACTCCTCGTGTTGACATCAGTTGATGGGCATCTCCATAGCCCATTGATTATCCTCGTCAATGTGAGACTTTCTCCTTTTTGTCTTCTCCACACAATCCCCATCATCATATTATATTCCACCCATAGTGCTATATCCATGGCTCACGCTCGTGTATTGCGTGAAATTTGAAAAAGTTTGAGATTATTTAAGTACGAAACAATTGCTTGGCTTGTCATCGGGGGTGTAGAATTTGGGAACATTTTTGTGTGACGAAAATGAAGCATAGCCTAACTATATGATTTCGTAGGGATAAACTTTCTTTAGCCATGTTATTTTGAGAAGACATGATTGATTTTATTAGTATGCTTGAAGTATTACTATTTCTTGTGTCAATATGAACTTTTATTTTGAATCATTTGGATCTGAACATTCATGCCACAATAAAGAAAATTACATTAGAGTCCAAACGGAACGAAACTTTCGGGAGCGTGATTTCTGGAACGAACGTGATCCAGAGGACTTGAAGTGCAAGTCAAGAAGCAGTCGAGGCGGCCACGAGGGTGGAGGGCGCGCCCCCTATCTCGTGGGCCCCTCGGGCGGCCACCGACCTACTTCTTCCTCCTATATATACCCACGTACCCCGAAAACATCCAGGGAGCCAACGAAAAACAATTTCCACCGCCGTAACCTTCTGTATCCGCGAGATCCCATCTTGGAGCCTTCACCGGCGCTCCGTCGGAGGGGGAATCGACCATGGAGGGCTTCTACATCAACACCATAGCCCCTCCGATAAGTTGTGAGTAGTTTACCACATACCTTCGGGTCCATAGTTATTAGGTAGATGGCTTCTTCTCTGTTTTTGGATCTCAATACCATGTTCTCCCCCTCTCTTGTGGAGATCTATTCGATGTAACTCTTTTTGCGGTGTGTTTGTCGAGATCCGATGAATTGTGGGTTTATCATCAAGTTTATCTATGAGAAATATTGGAATCTTGTCTGAATTCTTTTATGTATGATTGAGTTATCTTTGCAAGTCTCTTCGAATTATCAGTTTGGCTTGGCCTACTAGATTGATCTTTCTTGCCATGGGAGAAGTGCTTAGCTTTGGGTTCAATCTTGCGGTGTCCTTACCCAGTGACAATAGGGGCAGCAAGGCACGTATTGTATTGTTGCCATCGAGGATAGAAATATGGGGTTTATATTATATTGCATGAGTTTATCCCTCTACATCATGTCATCTTTCTTAATGCGTTACTCTGTTCTTATGAACTTAATACTCTAGATGCATGCTGGATAGCGGCCGATGTGTGGAGTAATAGTAGTAGATGCAGGCAGGAGTCGGTCTACTTGTCACGGACGTGATGCCTATATACATGATCATGCCTAGATAATCTCATAATTATTCGCTTTTCTATCAATTGCTTGACAGTAATTTGTTCACCCACTGTAATACTTATGCTATCTTGAGAGAAGCCACTAGTGAAACCTATGGCCCCCGGGTCTATCTTTTATCATATAAGCTTTCAATCTACTTTTATTTGCATCTTTACTTTTCCAATCTATATTATCAAATACCAAAAATATATTTATCTTATCATACTATCTCTATGAGATCTCACTTTTGCAAGTGGCCGTGAAGGGATTGACAACCCCTTTATTGCGTTGATTGCGAGTTCTTTGTTTGTTTGTGTAGGTGCGTGAGACTTTTGAGGAGCCTCCTACTGGATTGATACCTTGGTTCTCAAAAACTGAGGGAAATACTTACGCTACTATTGCTGCATCACCCTTTCCTCTTCAAGGAAAACCAACGCAAGCTCAAGACGTAGCATCATGATCCGGCGAGAGCTGGTCAACCACTTGATGACTCATTAGAATCTTCGCGATTCCTTCCGTATTACATGAAGGACCGTTCTTCCAGTCACATATGTCAAACGCACCATATTCGGATAAGTGCGTACATACCCGGGGCTATATCATAGACCCACCATCAAACTCCTATGGCTAAGTGAAAGTGTTAAACCCCTATAGTCCGATTGCCTGGTTCGCCGCATTGACACCTCCTTAACAGACCAAGACGTTGGGTCAAGAGTGATCAAGTGCTTTTCCGAACACCCCTGTGTTATACGTGAGGGGGCAGAAGCCGACGACTGGCAAACTTTCAGATTATATAAAAACGGCCGCACAGGAGGCACCGAAAACTTTTTAGGCAAAAGTATAAAAACATAGTCTTAAATGCATCATAATATTGTTTTTACAATTTTGAACCACCTCACTCGACATTATATGTTTCGAGCACTGACCCTCTATCAAGCGGGCACCCCTTAGGACATCCTCAAAATAATGCTCTAACGGGTAATGGTCCTTGCCCTCGGGTGAACTTTTTGCTGCAATATCGGTGGCCTTCATCTTTGTCCAATATGTCTTGACACAGGAAAAGGCCATCCGTGCACCTTCTATGCACGTTGACTGCTTCACAGCGTTGATACGCGGCACAGCATCAGCAAGTCACCGCACCAAACTGAAATAACTATTCGGTATTGGCTCAGTCGGCCACAGCCGGACTACGATGTCCTTCATTGCAGATCCGGATAGCTTGTGTAGCCCGGCCCATAGGGCCATTTGTTCGTTCAGCAACAATGGACGCTTTGGCATGATGAATTGCGACCAGAAAAGCTTTTCCATCGCATGTCCTTGTGCTTGGAAAAACTGCATCGCATCAGAGACACTCTTCGGCAAGTCCAATAATGCATCTGGAGAACTCCACATCTGATTAAGCGGGGCATACTTCGGATCGCAAAATTTCGTTTGCAATAAGAAGGGCTTACGGGCCGCAATCTCCCCAGCTTGTCGGATCTCCTCCCGAGCCGCTCTAGACTCGGACCGTGCTTCTCGCGCCTCTTGTAAGGCCTTGTCAAGATTAGCCGCTTTGGTTTTATTATCTCTCTCGAGAAAGTCACATCGGCTAGCGACATCCTTTAGCTCAAGCGCCATAGTAGATATTCTCTCCTCGCACTGGCGCCGAGCAGCCTGTTCGGCCTTTAATTCAGTAGCTGCTTTTTCGGCAGCCGCATTGCTCATCCTGGCCCGCTCTTTGGCCCAGGCAAGCTCAGCCCGAAGGGTCTCAACTATAGCGGCACTATCTGCAGTTATGCGTATTTCAGTATGCAATTTCTCAGTCATCATAATACTTGCATATACTGAGTGCCTCAAAGACATACCTCACGCCTCGTCGAGCTGCTTGTTCATAAGCGTGATCATCATCCGCCACTGTCGGTGGGAAACGACACCTATGGGATCACGAGGATCCCTTCTACGGTTGCGGGGGCGCAGGGTTGTGAGAAGAGCAGGATTAGTAATCAGCACAAGGATCATTTACCCAGGTTCGGGCCGCGAGGATGCGTAAAACCCTAGTCCGGCTTTGGTGGATGTATTGAGTGTTCTTGAGCACTTGAACTAGCTACGGTGACTGCGTGGTTCAAAAGAGCCGAATCCCTCTCCAGTATGCCATGGGCCTCATTTTATAGTCGAAAGGGGCTACCACAGTGGAACACAGGAGGTGGAAAGGCCTACAGTGCTATGAGCTTATCTCTTGTATTAGCGGACAAGACGCATTTAATGTGTTACTTAGGTGTCTTCTTGCTTTATCGGGGACGGGAGCGAGGCCCGTCCCATCCTTCGCCGCTCCTCCTTGCTTCGACATGCGCCCTGGCCAGTGACGCATGCTGCGCCATGTAGGCAGGCAAGCAGCTGAGGTGGCACGGTGGTGGAGCCTTCACAAAGATCTGCATGCCGCCACACAGGCGTGTGCTGAGTTGGCCTGGAAGCTGCATGTTGCCACGCAAGTGCCTGCTAATACGTCTCCAACGTATCTATAATTTATGAAGCATTCATGCTATTTTATTATCTGTTTTGAATGATTACGGGCTTTATTATACACTTTTATATTACTTTTGGGACTAACCTATTAACCGGAGGCCCAACCCATATTGCTATTTTATTGCCTGTTTCAGTATTTCGAAGAAAAGGAATATCAAACGGAGTCCAAACGGAATGAAACCTTCGGCAGCATGATTTTTGGAAGAATATGATCCTGGAGACTTGGAGTTCACGTCAGAAGATCCTCGAGGAGGCCAGGAGATAGGGGGCGTGCCCCCCTACTGGGTGCGCCCCCTGTCTCGTGGGCCCCTCGAGCACCTCCCGACCGACTTCTTTTGCCTATATAAGCCTACGTACCCTAAAAACATCAAATATGAAGATAGATCAGGAGTTCCGCCGCCGCAAGCCTCTGTAGCCACAAAAAACCTCTCGGGAGCCTGTTCCGGCACCCTGCCGGAGGGGGAACCCATCACCGGTGGCCATTGTCGTGTCAAAACCGGCGGATCTCGGGTAGGGGGTCCCGAACTGTGCGTCTAGGCGGATGGTAACAGGAGACGAGGGACACGATGTTTTACCCAGGTTCGGGCCCTCTCGATGGAGGTAAAACCCTACGTCCTGCTTGATAAATATTGATGATATGGGTAGTACAAGAGTGGATCTACCACGAGATCAAGGAGGCTAAACCCTAAAGCTAGCCTATGGTATGATTGTTGTAATGTATGTTGTTCTACGGACTAAAGCCCTCCGGTTTATATAGACACCGGAGGAGGCTAGGGTTACACAGGGTCGGTTACAATGGTAGGAGATCTACATATCCGTATTGCCAAGCTTGCCTTCCACGCCAAGGAAAGTCCCATCCGGACACGGGACGGAGTCTTCAATCTTGTATCTTCGTAGTCTTGGAGTCCGCGACGATGATAGTCCGGCTGTCCGGACACCCCTAGTCCAGACTCCTCAAGAGTCCTGAACCAGGCTTCAATGACGATTAGTCCGGCGCGCATAATGTTCGGCATTGCAAGGCGGGTTCCTCCCTTAAATAATCCAGAGAAGATCATGAACACCAGGATAGTGTCCGGCTCTGCAAAATAAATTCCACATTCCACCGTAGAGAGAATAAAATGTACACTAGTCCAATCTGCTGACGTATTATGCGGCGCGACATCACACCGCTACCAGGCTTTTACTTGAATCGTTTTTTACTATACCACCTCAGCGCGTTTAGCGAAGCGGTTTCCTTGGCACATCTTGTCGAAGCAGAGATCGTGTTCCCCTTATTCCGGGATTCTCATCAATACGTGCGTGGGTAACCCAACCGTGCCTGTCGCCACGCCTCCTCTATCGAAGGTGAACCCCAAACGGTCACGGAGACGGCTCTTGGTATTTTTCCCCTTTATAAGAGGACCAAGGCTCGTTCTTTTTCTTCAATCTCGCATCGAATCTCCTCGTCGCTCCCAGTTCCAACACCCAGAGCCTCAGATTCGAGCGCTTGGATTCTCAACCATGTCCGCTCCGACCTCCGGGGCGGTGGATGCCCTCCTCCGTCACGGAGGAGGACGATGAAGCTGCGTGAGGCCAAGTACATGCCCCACGAGATTTCAGACAGGTTGCTGCCCAAGGGCAGGCCGTGCCCGCCCCAAGCCGGCGAATACGCTGTCTTTGTATCCCACCTCCGTCGGGTTTAGGCTTCCGACGGACCCCTTCGTGAGAGGGCTCATGTTCTACTACGGGCTGGATTTTCACGATTTGGCTCCGGAGTCCATCCTCCATATCTCCGCATTCATTATCGTCTGCGAAGCCTTCCTCCGCGTCACTCCCCACTTCGGCCTGTGGCTGAAGACCTTCAATGTGGAGTCGAAGATGATCGGGGGCGTCAAGCGGAGTGCGGCGGGGCGGCCATAAGCAAAAGGGCCGATGCCCGTGGCCGAGGGTTCCTTCAAGAGGAACTCGGATCGTGGCAGCAGGAGTGGTTCTATATCACCGCTCCGAAGGGCAGCAAGCAAAAGCCGCCGCCTTCGTTCCGCCCGGGACCTCCATGCCGACTGATGTCATGGGTCAACCAAGGGCTCAATTGGGGGCCGTCCGAGGACGTGCCCTTATTGCAGGGACGGATTCGAGACCTCCAAGTGAGGGAGATCAATCTGGTTGTGGTGATGTAGGTTATGCTAATCAGGCATCTTCTGCCCTGCAAACGCCGTCCTCTCCGTCTATGGGAGTTCAAGCCGGAGGGACCTCGGATTCTCCAACACTTCATGGGTGCGACACCCGTGGAGATGTATAAGTTGTTCTTCGGACCGCAGGTGGCGTGTCCGGAATTGGCTGAGGACGCAGGCCTAAGCCGCAATCGCCCGGATACTCAGGTAAATAGCTCAGAGTCCAGATGTCCTGTTCATCTGCTTTTCTAGAGTTCGCCTCCTGACCCATTACTCTTCACAGGAGTGGGTAGCACGATCGAGGCTGATAAGGTGTCCGGCCCCCCTCCCAGAGACCGCACTGGAGCCTGTGCTGGTCAGAATGTTGGAGGTCGCGCCCATGGAAGGGAGCGATGGGGAAAATAGAGGAGCTGTTATTTCGCCCAAAGGGGCGTCTAAAGAGAGGGGAATCAAAAACCCCTCCTTCCAGGGGGAGAAGAGGACCGCCTCCAAAGATCCGGAGGCCAAAGCCCCTAAGCGGGGGAAGAGATCTTCACCGGGGGGTCCGGCGTCCGGGGAGAATCGGACGCACAATCATCGCCAAAGGATCAGCCCTCCAATGAGCCGTGAGTATGAAAAGGGAGTTAATTAGTAAGGAAATACCTCCATTTGTGCTTCATGGGTAACGAAATATTTATCTTGCAGTTCGGATCTGCAGCCTTCTCGATGAGTTCATCTTCGGGGGACCTTCTTCCAGAGATGATGGAGAGCGAAACGCCTCCGTCTGCTGCGCCGTCAGATAAGGCAGACGAGCCTAAAGTATCGTCACGGAGGGTATCCCCGAGTACGGAGGGGCCAGAAAGTTCGGCACCCGCTAGTATCCGGCCGGGAGAACTGAAGAATGTGCTTGAGAGGGCGTCCATCTCAGAAGATCACCGTGCGTTGATGCGTATGGTGATTGGAAGGATTTCGTCCGCCGAGAGCGGATTGCGCAATGCTGCTATGAGTTTTCTGGCGGGGTTTGAGGTACGCGAGAATGACACACCTTTTTTTTGACAGTTTTGCACATAAAAGTGCGCCATGTATAGATAGTAGCCCCTGAGACTCGGTAGGTTGTTGAAAACGACAGCGTGCCGAGGATCAAAATTGCAAATAATGAATGTCACCGTTCCTATGCAGGTGGCGGATAGTCCGAGGGCTAGCCGGACTAGTGGAGTTGCCGAGTTAATGCGGCAACTTGACCTGGCAGATGCGGACATCGCACTTGTCAACCGGCGACTTGACGAGTCGCAAGGTAAATGAGTTCTCCGCAGTCGCTTTATTAAGGGGGTCAAAGCCCTCCTCTGATAAATTATATGCTGTTGTGCAGACGGTGCTGCTCTTTGTGGAGAGCCTTGGGCGAACTTGCTCAAGCTAAGGAGCAAGCCCGAAGGAGTGACGTGGCTGCCTCGAGGGCGGCCGAGGAGTTGAAAGCCGAAAAGGCTACACACTGCCTAAGCAGGGAAGAGATGGCCGAATTGGCCGGGAAATTAAAAGATGCTACCGATCGCAATGACGCTCTTGAAAAGGAGCGCTTATCGGAGCGGGAAGACCTGAGGAAGGCCACCGCCAAGGCTAAGGATGCCCGTTCTGCAATGCGGGCCATGAAGGAGGAGCTGCGCCAAGCCGGAGATATCGTGGCTGGCAAGCCTTATTTGCTGCGTTGCCGGTTTATGGATCAAAAGTATGCTCAGTTTGGCCAGCTGTGGAGTCCGGAGGATCCGTATATGGACTTAGCGTCAAGTGCGGCTGATGCCGTTGAGCACTTCCGGAGCCAGAAGGATCACAAGATGGAAGAGCTATTTTGGTCTCAATTCCGTAGTCCGGATCGCTCACTTCCTTTGACCGACCGGTTGGCCGAATGGGCCGAGCTAAATAGATTGTCCGGACTTGCCATGACTGACATCGTGGCTCATGTCTGGCCAGAGAGGCCCAAGGCGACGATCTACTTCGGCTTACTGCAGCAATTTCTTGGAGCGGTGCCGCATATCAAGGAGATGAAGCGGTCGGCCTGCATCGAAGGCGCGCGGATGGCTCTTGCCCGTGTGAAGGCACATTGGACAGAGATGGATGCCACCGCTGTTGCCGCCCAGGGTTCAGATGAAAGCCGGCTCCCCGCCGAGCACTATTTCGGGGAAGTTATGCGAGGCGCTCGTGTAATAGAGTCGCAGTGCTCAAAAAATGTCATGTTCAAATGAATGTTTTAGCTTGTAAAATGATGATTATGCTATAACTGCTTTTTATACTTGTGCGTCCCAAGTAGTAAAACTTCTCCTATGCGGCCGTTTACATATACGTTTGTATAACCTGAAAGATTGCGATCTTGACTTTCAGCCCCACGCACAAGGTGCGGGGTGTTCGCAAAAAATAGCGTTTTCACACTTAATCGGCGTCTCGGTCCTGTTAAGGAGGTGGTAGCGTAGCAAACGAGGCAATCCGGACTATAATGCTTTATCACTTTCACTTAGCGGTGGAGTTCGAGGGTGGGCTACGATATAGCCCACGGGGCACCACACTTCTCCGAATTTGGGGCGCGTGTGTGCCTGACCAGGAAACGGTCCTTCGTCAAAGCGGGGAAGTCTAAACATTCCGGTAGTCGATCGGGTGGTTGACCAGTCTCTCGCTATATCATGACAGTCAGTTTTCAGCTTTCTCTACTAAGGTGCTCGCCAAATTAACGGGGCACAATCACGAGAGTTCTCCGGTGCGCGTTAGCCGATGATACGGAACGTAAGGCAGCAAAACACAAGAGCCGGGCAAACCCAACATTTGACCAAAGACATGATTCGGAGATGATGCATATAATGCCTAACTCGAGACGCCGAACACTCCCTAAGGTGTTCGGTCTTTATAGTAATGGGCAGAACAATGCCCTAAGCCCCTAGTGTCCGTGCACGGCATGGTCTTCGACGCGCCGATGCCAAAACGTCAGGCTCCGCTTTGGTTATAGGAAGGAACCAAGGAGAATAGCAACAAGAGATAGTAAAAAGGTTTACGCAGGTCTTAATCTGAAAAGAATCCTGCATAGCGGGTCCCTCTGCACGTCTGCGCTGTGTCTCCGCAGCCGTTATCCTGGACGGGTACGCACGTTGTTCATCTGTAAAAAGAGAAGAACGCTTAGCTTGAAAACAATTCGTGCTAAGAAAGTTATGTGTGAAAGAAAAAAAATATAAATAAGTAAAGCGGGGTTTGAATGAACCCGCGTTTGTTTGTGCGTGCAGCCCCCTGTGAAGAGGTGTGCGGCTAGGAAACCCCTAGCCTACTGAAGCCGGACTCGTCTATCCGAGTTCGGGGTCTTTAAGTGACCCTCGCACCAAAATGGTGCCACGTGGACTGGGCATCTTGAGTGTAAGAGACGCGTAATGCGGTATGGCGTTGAAACGGACAAAAGCCTTTCGTCCCAAGAGTGCTTGATATGTACTTTTAAATGGGGCAATGTGAAAAATTAGTTTTTCGCGCCGAAAATTGTTCGGTGATCCGAACACGACTTCTAGTAATAGGGAGCCTGTGCACTTGGCATAAGGGCCTGGCGTCACTCCTTTGAAGGAAGTGCGGCTGTGTCGGATTTTGGTAGGGTCTATCCCCATCTTGCGGATTGTGTTTGAATACAGCAGGTTTAAGTCGCTGCCTCCATCCATTAGGACTTTAGTAAACTGTAGTCCGTCGATTATGGGATTCAATATCAGGACAGCCCGTCCCGTGTTTTGAACGCTTCTGGAATAGTCCAGGTGGTCGAAAGTTATTGGTTTTGATATCCAATCTCTATGGTCTGCAGGGTTGGCCTGTGCGAGGCTCTTTTTAGAAAGTGCCGCACTATTTTTCCGTATTATCACATGAAGCGAATTTACTGCTTTGACTTCTTGTGGGAAAGTCCTTTGTTTTCCGGTGCTCTGCTGGTGGGGTTTATCGTCTTCGCTTGACGCGTCGAGCCCCTTGTGTTCGGCGTTTAGTCGGCCGGACTGTTTAAAAACCCAACAATCCCTGTCGGTGTGGTTTGCAGGCCTTCCGGGGGTACTGTGGATTTGACATATCCGACCCAAAATCTTGTTTAAGTTGCACAGCTCATCGCCGTCATCCTTAAGAGGCGGTGTTTTGTTGTTTGGCCGCGAGCTTTTGAATCCGGCGTTAACTGCCGTGCTCTTTGGGCTTTTCTCTTTATTCCGGCGCTGCTCTTTTCTGCGCCGTGATTTTCCGTTTCCATCTCGTATATCGGATGTACTTGGGTCGCTGGTGCTGCATCTTGCTAGCCAGCTGTCCTCTCCCGCACAGAAGCGGGTCATGAGGCTTGTTAGCACGGACATTGTCCTTGATTTTTCTTGGCCGAGGTGTCTGGCAAGCCATTCGTCTCGGACATTGTGTTTAAAAGTTGCTAAGGCTTCGGCGTCCGGACAGTCGACTATTTGGTTCTTTTTGGTGAGAAACCTGTTCCAGAATTTGCGCGCTGACTCTTCGGGCTGTTGAGTTATATGACTTAGATCATCTCTGCGTCGAGGGCGGACATAAGTCCTTGAAAATTTGCTCTAAAGCGTCCTCGAGCTCTTCCCAACTTCCAACAAGATGTTTTCTCGGGAGGCTTTTAAGCCAATGACGGGCTGGCCCTTTGAGCTTGAGGGGTAGGTATTTTATGGCGTGGAGATCATCTCCTCTGGCCATGTGTATATGTAGTATATAATCTTCAATCCAGACTCCAGGGTCTGTTGTTCCATCGTAGGCCTCTATGTTTATAGGTTTAAATCCTGCTGGAAATTCATGGTCCAGCACTTCATTGGTGAAACATAGTGGGTGTGCGGCGCCCCTGTATTTGGGTGTGCCGCTATCTTCGGACACTTGACGTGTTGCCTTGCTTCCCGGGGCCTTCTTCTTTGGCCCGTAGATGGACCTGGCTGGGCCATCTGTCTTTCCAGGTTCATTAGTTGGTTTATGTGCGGCGCCGCTTTCAGAATTTGGCCTATCATCTGGCTGTTTATCCAACCAGGCAGCCTCTTTATTTTTTGACGGTGGAGGCTCTATGGCCTCCTCGTCGAATTCTTGCAGCAGCTTGCGCTTCGGGTAGCTCTTTGATTGGTGGCCATTGCCGTATTTATCCGCGGTTTTGAGCACTTTGCTCCATCTCATTCTGAGTATGTCTTCCGCTGTTTTGAGCTTCCGCTTTTCCTTCTTCAGGCTTCTTGCAGTGTTGACGAGTCTTTTCTGAAGGTTTTTGCTCTCCGGCGGCATGTCCGGCATGAGATCGTCCGGACGACATCGCCGGGCCTGAACTGATTATCTGACTCGTCATGTTCGGACGGTTGCTTATCTGCATGTTCGTTGTTCACTTGCGAGCCCTGCTGTATTACGGGCTCCTTAGGAGCGTTGTTGTTGTCGAGGCGGGACTTAGGGCGGCGTTTGCGCCGCCATTTTGGTTGTTTATCAGCGGGGTTATCTTCTGCCGCGGCCCGTTGGTCCTCATTATCGCTCTCTTTTGGGGTATCCACCATGTCTATGTCATATGACGAGGTGGTCCTCCCGTGCCCTATAGGCGCTGTTTCTTGTTCGTCTCCGGCATCGTCGTCTATACCGTCGATGTCTTCGGAGCCGTAGTCTAGCATGTCGGTTAGATCATCGACAGTGGCTACAAAGTGGGTGGTGGGTGGGCTCTGAATTTCTTCGTCGTCTGTATCCTGACCGTCCCGGCCATAGTCCGGCCAGGACTCTCCCGATAACTAGAAATGCTTTAGTGAATTTGGGATGTCGCCAAAGGGCGAGTGTTGAAAGATGTCCACGGCGGTGAATTCCATAACCGGCGCCCAATCTGAATCGATTGGTACAGAAGCGGGAGGTTGAGTCCGCAAGGAGTCGTAACCTCGGAATCACGAAGTTTTATGGGGACAAGATTAGCGTTCGGCTCCATCGCCGTGGAAGTTGGAGCCCCAAGGCAGTGTCCATCCACCGATCCTCGATGCAGGCGTCGGCACCGGACTAAAGGCGAAGCGGATTCATGTCGGCCACCAAGGCCTTGTCCGTGGCGAGCTAGATCATGCCCATCGTAAAAGGCGTGGCGCTTGGCTGTGGCTCGAGTCCGTCAAAGATCAAGTCTCCGCGGACATCGGCCGTGAAGTTTAGACTTCGAATCGACCGACGGTGGGCGTAGCTTCGATCTGCTCGGATGGCCAGCGAGTTAGCCCGCGATTGCAAAGCCGCCGAATACGAAGATCTGCCCGGGGAGAAAAGTCTCACCTTGGACAGTGTTGTTGGTTGAAGATGCCATCAGGCCTATCGGTGACGGCACAGAGGAATTCTCAATGAAAGCACCAATGTCGGTGTCAAAACCGGCGGATCTCGGGGGGTCCCGAACTGTGCGTCTAGGAGGATGGTAACAGGAGACGAGGGACACAATGTTTTACCCAGGTTCGGGCCCTCTCGATGGAGGTAAAACCCTACGTCCTGCTTGATTAATATTGATGATATGGGTAGTACAAGAGTGGATCTACCACGAGATCAAGGAGACTAAACCCTAAAGCTAGCCTATGGTATGATTGTTGTAATGTATGTTGTTCTACGGACTAAAGCCCTCCGGTTTATATAGACACCAGAGGAGGCTAGGGTTACACAGGGTCGGTTACAATGGTAGGAGATCTACATATCCGTATTGCCAAGCTTGCCTTCCACGCCAAGGAAAGTCCCATCCGGACACGGGACGGAGTCTTCAATCTTGTATCTTCGTAGTCTTGGAGTCCGGCGGACGGTGATAGTCCGGCTGTCTGGACAACCCCTAGTCCAGGATTCCCTCAGCCATCCTCATCATCCCGGCGCTATCCAAGACGAGGAGGGAGTAGTTCACCCTCGGGGCTGAGGGTATTTACCAGTAGCTATGTGTTTGATCTCTCTCTCTCTCTCTCTCTCTCTCTCGTGTTCTCTCTATGGCACGATCTTGATGTATCGCGAGTGTAACGCCCTCGATGCGGCTATATCTCCTACGTGTCGAAGCACAACTTAGAGGCATAACCGCATTGAAAGCACTGTCGCAAGTGAGGTAATCTTCGCACAACCCATGTAATACATAAGGGAAAAGAGATACATAGTTGGCTTACAGTCGCCACTTCACAGAATACATAAATAAACATCCATCATTCAGTTTACACTCAAGGTCCGACTACGGAACAAAAATAAAAGAAGACTACCCCAAATGCAACACAGATCCCCGATCGCCCCAACCGGGCTCCACTATTGATCGTCTGGAAAAGAAACATAGTAACGACCAAGGGCCTGATCAAATTCCCACTTCAGCTCAGTTGCGCCATCTGCGCTGGCATCAATGGTACCTGCATCTGTTTTGGTAGAATCTGTGAGCCACGGGGACTCAGCAATCTCACACCCGCGAGATCAAGACTATTTAAGCTTAAGGGAAGGCTGGTGTAATGAGGTGGAGCTGCAGCAAGCGACTAGCATATATGGTGGCTACGATCGCAAAAGAGAGCGAGAAGAGAAGCAAGGCACGGTCGTGAAGCTAGTAGTGATCAAGAAGTGATCCTAGAGCAACCTACGTCAAACATAACTCCAACACTGTTTTCACTTCCCGGACTCCGCCGAGAAGAGACCATCACGGTTACATACACGGTTGATGTATTTTAATTAAGGTCCACTTCGGGTTTTCTACAACCGGACATTAACAAATTCCCATCTGCCTCATAACGCGGGCACGGCTTTGAAAGATAATACCCCGCAGGGTGTCCCAACAGCCCATCACAAGCTCTCACGGTCAGCGAAGGAATAAACCTTCTCCGGGAAGACCCGATCAGTCTCGGAATCCCGGTTCGCATGACATTTCGACAATGGTAAAACTAGACCAGCAAAGCCTCCCGAATGTGCCAACAAATCCCGATAGGAGCTGCACATATCTCTTTCTCGGGCACACGGATTGTCCAAACTTCCGATAGGCCATCCCGAGTTGCCTGGTAGCCACCGGCGGTCGACAAAGTTGGACCAACACTCAACGAGCAGCGGCCGGGGGTAAATAAAGATGACCCTCGGGCTTGCGAAAACCCAAGGAAAAAGGCTTAGGTGGCAAATGGTAAAACCAAGGTTGGGCCTTCTTTGGAGGAGTTTTATTCAAAGCGAATCGTCACGGGGTCCCATAAATCACCCAACCGCGTAAGGAGCATAAAATCAAGGAACATAACACGGTATGGCGGAAACTAGGGCGGCAAGAGTGGAACAAAACACCAGGCATAGGGCCGAGTCTTCCACCCTTTACAAAGTATATAGATGCATTAATTAAAACAATAGATATTGTGATATCCCAAAATATCCGTGTTCCAACAAGGAACAAACTTCATCTTCACCTGCAACTAGCAACGCTATAAGAGGGGCTGAGCAAAAGCGGTAACATAGCCAAACAACGGTTTGCTAGGACATGGATGGTTAGAGGTTTGACATGGCAATATGGGTGGCATGATATAGCAAGTGGTAGGTATCGCAGCATAGGCATAGCAAAAGAGCGAGCATCTAGCAAGCAAAGATAGAAGTGATATCGAAGGTATGGTCATCTTGCCTACAAGGTTCTCAGAGTTGTCGAAGGCTTGATCCTCGTAGGCGTTCTCAACAGGTTCCTCGTACACGTACTCGTCTCCCGGCTCTACCCAAAGCAAGAACACAAGCAATGGAACAACAATAAAACAAGGAGCAATGCACAAGCAATATGATGCAATACATGACATGCTATGCGAGATGTGATATGCAATGCATATGTGTGCTCCGGAAGGAAAATGATGAACTGGGCATCAACTTGGCAAACCAAGTATGCCGCTGGAAAGATGAGATGATTTCGGATGAAATCGATATAAAGATCACCGGAATCGGATGCACGGTTTGCAAATGACAAGCAAAACAAGAATGACGCGAATCTGCGTTTAACAGCACGATGCCACTTAGCATGCAACAAGAAACTATGCTACAGCACCCCAACATGAAAACAAAGCATATGGCAGTGATCTACAGGAGATGCTTAACAAAAGAGGAACACTGAGCTACAGCTAAATCACATCATAACATGTTCAAACAAGCATGGTGAAAGTGCAAAAAATATCAGGTTCACAGACAGTGAAAATACTAGCATGCCAGAATTAACATCAGGAAGGCATGTTTAGAGCAAGCAAACAACATGCTACATGAACTTATAATAGAAAAACAAGACATGACATGATTCTACTCAAAGCATAGATCAATAGTCCCTTACTGACCATAAGCCAAAAAGGACCAGAGGATATGATGGCACCCATGTAAACATTGCAAGTTTCATTACAGATCTCAGACTTAGCAGAAAAACTGGGCATGGCAAAAACAGATAACAAGTAGGCATGTTCGTGAGCTCGATGCACTCACTACAGAGCATCTCATGATAAACTAAGCATACACCCATCAAGAAGACATGGCATAGAAGCTATACATGGCAAGAACAACGTCATAGCATACACGGTTCAACTACATCAACCTTGTGAAAATTGAATCTCATGTAAACTATCTGCCAGGAAACATTTTGAAGCAAAAGTAGAGCACGAAAATGACATGCTAGACTACTCCATAAATGCCAACAAAGGCACGGATGGATAGAGCACATCCATATGTTCGAAACACCCTTACTGATCATGCTCAAAAAGGTCATAGATCTCTCTGTAACTACATGAACATATGGCATAAAAATAACAGCAGGACAAGACAGTGAAAACACTAAGTTCCTGAAATCAGCAACATTATCATCCCTAGTTTGCATGCTTGTTCTAATCACCACATAACTCACAAAAATACATGGCATACACCCCTGGAAAGATGGCATGGCATAGTTCAACACACATGTAGGACTCAAGTTCATAAGGTGCTCACATTAATCATGGCAAAAATGATAAAAGTGCAAGTTCTGTTAAGAAACAGAAACTAACATCACATAGCCCTCTTCTAACAGCATTTCGGGCATCAAGATGAGCTCAAATGAAAATGGTGCAATGAGATGAAATGATCTACTCTTCGAGGAGAACAATTTGATATGCTACACGCCCAAAATGGAGCCACGGGTGCAGAGATGTGATGCGATGAAAATGCCACAAAATATAGCAGAAAAAGACAGTTGATTCGGGGGTCGGGGAAAAAGTCAACCTAGGCAGTTATTGGATCTGGATCTCGCCGGAGTGCTTGAGCTCGTCGCCGGAGAAGCGGTCGGGGCCGGCGAGGAGATCACCGGTGGAGGTAGCCGGAGCGGAGTCGGCCGGGCTTGAGGCGGGGCCGAGGCCGAGGCGGGCGACGACGGCGTCCGAGGCGAGGCGGGCGGAGGTGGCGCTGGCCAACGGCTGGCGGCGGCGGCCGGCCGAGGCGCGCGGCGACGGCGTGCTTGTGAGTCTGTGGCTGCGGCGGGAGATGGGCGGCGGCGGCGCAGATGGGCGGCGGCGGCGGGCGCGACCTGGTCGGGGCGGAGAGGGGCCTGGCGGGCGGCGTGGGGCGGGCGCCACGTGGCGGCACCGATTCGTCGTGGCGGCGGGGCGACGATTGCCGTCGCTCGCCGGACGTGTCGGCGGCGGAGGAGCAGGCTAGGGTTTGGGGATCCGGAAATGGAGGGGTGCACGTATTTATAGGTAGAGGGAGCTTGGAGACTCCAAATGAGGTGCGGTTTTCGCCCACATGATCGTGATCGAACGACCGAGAGCATGGAGGTGACTTAGATGGGTTATTGGGCTGTTTTGGAGGGGTGTTGGGCTGCAACTTAAAAGAGGCCTTTGCGAGAGTGCGGTTAACCATTGGAGTACCAAACGAGCTCCAAATGACCCGAAACTTGACAGGTGGTCTACCGGTGCTATACCAGGGCCACTTGGCAAGGCTCGGTCCATTCCGAGAATGTTCAACACCCGCACACGGAAAAATGTAAAAGGGGACGTCGGGGAACATAGGAGTGCCGGATTGCAAAAGCGGACAACGGGAAAATGCTCGGAATCATGAGGCGAACACGTATGCAGATGAGATGCACATGATGACATGATATGAGATGCATGACATGGACAAAATGCAAAACGAAAACAAAACCCAACCACGGAGGGAATATCATAGCACATATCCAAAAATGGCAAGAGTTGGAGTTACAAATATGGAAAGTTACATCCGGGGTGTTACAACACTCCACCACTACAAGAGGATCTCGTCCCGAGATCTAGGACTGAAAGAACTCCGGATATTCGGAATGGAGGTGATCCTCGCGCTCCCAGGTGGCTTCTCGGTCGGAATGGTGTGACCACTTTACTTTCAGGAATTTGATTGACTTGTTGCGAGTCTTGCGCTCGGTTTCTTCAAGAATAGCAACGGGGTGCTCATGATAAGAGAGATCATCTTGGAGGTCAATTTCTTCAAAGTTGATGGTGCGCTCAGGAATCTTGAAGCACTTGCGGAGCTGTGACACGTGAAACACATCGTGCACGTTTGCAAAGTTGGATGGAAGCTCAAGTTGATAGGCGAGATCGCCTCTTTTGCCAATGATCTTGAAAGGACCCACGTATCTAGGGGCAAGCTTCCCTTTGATACCGAAGCGACGAGTGCCTTTCATTGGAGAGACGCGGAGGTAGACATGGTCTCCGATTTCAAAAGCCACCTCACGGTGCTTGTCATCATAATAGCCCTTACAGGGGCGATTGCGCGACTTTGAGATTCTCACGAATGACTTTGCACATTTCTTGACTTCGTGATCAAGTCGTTGCCAAGAAGTTGGCGTTCACTGTCTTGGACCAATTGAGAGAGTACGGCACTTCGCCATAGAAAATTTCGAATGGGGCCTTGCGAACTCGCTTGGAAGCTGTTGTTGTAGGAGAACTTCGGCATATGGAAGACACTCTTCCCACTTCATGCCAAAGGAGATGACACAAGCCCCGAGCATATCTTCAAGGATTTGATTGACTCGCTCGACTTGGCCACTTGTTTGAGGATGGAAAGCTGTGCTGAAACGAATGTTGGTGCCCATGGCCTTCTGAAAGGAATCCTAGAACTTAGAAGTGAAGATGCTTCCACGGTCTGAAGAGATCAATTGTGGAATACCGTGCAAGGAGACAATTCTGGAGGTGTATAGCTCTGCCAGCTGAGCTGCTGTGATAGATTCTTTGACAGGAAGGAAATGAGCCACTTTAGTAAGCTTGTCAATGATAACGAAGATAGCATCATTTCCACGCTTGAACTTAGGAAAACCAGTCACAAAGTCCATCTCGATGTGATCAAACTTCCATTCTGGAATAGCAAGAGGTTGGAGGAGACCAGCTGGTCTTCAGTGTTCTGCTTTCACCCTTCTGCAGACATCACATTCATTCACGAATTGAGCAATTTCTCGCTTCATTCGAGTCCACCAATACGACTGCTTGAGGTCATGGTACATCTTCGTACTTCGGGATGAATGGATAGGAGGAATTGTGTGCCTCATTCATGATGACTTTTCTCAGATCGCCTTTGGGAACCACAATACGATCCTCGAAGAAAAGAGTATCTTTGTCATCAAGCGATAGCACTTGTATTTGAAATGCCCTTGTCAATACCACGTTTCACCTTCTTCACCATGGTATCCAGGAGTTGTGCCTCACGAATTTGATCTTCCAAAGTAGGAGAGACTATGAGGTTGGCAAGAAAGCCTTGAGGAACAACTTGAAGATTCAGCTTGCGGAAAGCTTCACAAAGATCCGGTTGGAAGGGCTTGAGAATTAAGCTGTTGCAATAAGCCTTTCTGCTCAAAGCATCTGCAATCACATTCGCCTTGCCCGGAGTATATTCAATACTTGGATTGTACTCTTGAATCATTTCGACCCATCGAGTTTGCCTGAGGTTGAGGCTTGGTTGAGTGAAGATATACTTGAGACTCTTGTGATCGGTGAAAATGTCCACTTTCCTTCCCAACAAGAGATGTCTCCATGTTATCAATGCATGGACAACTGCCGCCAACTCAAGATCGTGAGTGGGGTAGTTCTTTTCGTTGGGCTTCAACTGGCGAGAGGTATAGGCCACAACTTTCTTCTCTTGCATTAACACAGCACCGAGACCTTGCAAGGAAGCATCACAGAAAACTTCGAATGGCTTGGATTCATCAGGAGGAGTCAAGACAGGAGCTGTAACTAGCTTCTCTTTGAGAGTGTTGAAAGCGACATCACACTCAGGCGTCCAGACATACTTGACATGCTTCTGGAGGAGGTTGGAAAGAGGCTTTGCAATCTTGGAGAAATTCTCAACGAATCTTCGGCAATAGCTTGCAAGCCCAAGAAAACCGCGGACCTGCTTGACATTCTGAGGAGGTTCCCAATTCAGAACTGAAGACACCTTCTCGGGATTAACAGCGATGCCCTTGGCGGAGATGATGTGACCAAGATAAAGAACTTCATCAAGCCAGAACTCACATTTGGAAAACTTCGCATAGAATTGATGCTCTTTGAGCTTGTCGAGCACCAATCGCAAATGTTTGGCATGATCCTGCTTGTTCTTGGAGAAGACCAAAATATCATCGAGATACACCAAGACGAAATCATTGGTGTAGGGGTTGAAGATAAAGTTCATCATTCGAGAGAATGTTGGAGGAGCATTGACAAGGCCGAAAGACATGAGAGTATATTCATAAGAACCAAAGCTTGTACGAATCTTTGTCTTGGGAATATCTTGTTCACGAATGCGAATCGATGATAACCCATCTGAAGGTCAAGCTTGGAGAATACTTTAGCACCTTTGAGTTGCTCGAATAGCTCATTGATGTTGGGAAGTGGATACTTGTTCTTGATTGTCTTCTTGTTCAATGGACGGTGTCGACGCAAAGTCGGTCCGTGCCATCCTTCTTCGGACAAAAGAACTCCACATCCCCATGGAGATGAACTCGGTCCGATCAAACCAAGGCGCTCTTGTTCATCGAGCTGCTTCTTCAATTCCTTCAGCTCCTTGGGTCCAAGCTTGTAAGGATGCTTGCAAACAGGTTCGATGCGGGCTCAAGATCGATACTTGAATTCGGTGGCCGATGCGGAGGCATACCGGAAGCTCTTACGGAAAGACATCTTGGTACTCACAAGCGATTTGGAATCGAGAGATAGCATCCAACTCGCCCTTCTCATTGAGAGAAAACAACCGAATGGTTTCATCACGAGCGGCATAGATGATAACATCCTCGGAAGGGTGTGTCAATTGAATTTCCTGGCAGCACAATCAAGTTGAGCCTTGTCTGAGAAAGCGATCCATCCCGAGAATTAGATCAATATCGAGTCACCAAGAACAATTGGTTTAGCAGAAATCTATGATCGCCCATCTTGATAGAAACATCCGAACCATGTAGCTTGCGTTCATGCATTTACCGGAGAGGCAACTGCTAATGGTCTAGGCAAATCTTGGAAAGACAACTCATGCTTAGATGCAAATGGTTTCGAGATGAAACTAAGCGATGCACCAGTGTCAAAAAGAACTTTTGCAGGAATATCATTAATAGGAAGATTACCCATGATCACGTCGAAGAATCCTCCTGCTGAGCTGCATTCATCATGTTGACCTTTGCAAACTTGGAATTATGCTTGACCCTTTGCATTGCTTGAAGACCTCACAGGAGGAGGAGGCGGAAGGCGCCTTTGGTTGAAGCATTTGTTCGCATAATGACCCTTCTCACGACACTTGTTGCAGGTCACCCGAGAGCGGACGGTGATAAGGAGCATTTGACTTTGGAGCTTGAGGCTGAGACTTGTTCTGGTAGCTTGGGTTGGGTGGGTGGGAAGATCCACGACCACCTGAGTTCTTCTGTTGATAAGGCCGACGGAACGGAGGAGGAGGAAGGTAGAACTTTTGCTGCTTTGCTGCCACTTGAGAGGAAGAAGACTGAACTGCATCCCTGATTCTCTTCTTAGAGGCCTCACACTTGAGCTGAGCACCTTCTTTCTTGAGGGCCACATTGTAGAATTGATCAAACTGAGTAGGCTCAACAAGAACGAGAGCTAACTGCAGATCCTCTCTAAGTCCACCTCTGAACTGATAGATCATACTCTTTTCGTCAGGAACGTCTTGTTTAGCGAAGCGAGCAAGTTTCTGAAAATGTATGTTGTATTCGTACACTGACATGTTGCCTTGCTTGAGATTGTGGAACTCCTCACGCTTGCTCTCAACAAACTGGTAGGAATGTGGTGAGCTTTAAAGTCCCGACAGAAATCAGTCCAAGTAATCACTCGACCTCCTCTGGAATCCTTGTATTGCTGGAACCGATCAGCTCCCAAATCCTTGAGCTGAAAAGACGCGAACTTGACATAGTCCTCAGGTCTGACATTGCTGCATTCGAAATGCTTGTTGATATCCACGAGCCAATCGTCGGCGTCTGTGGCCTCGGCACAGTAGCTGAAAGACTTTGGCTGATTTGCAAGGAACTGGTTGAGGGTAGGGAACTGAGGCTGATGGTAGAACTGCCCTTGACCTTGATTCCCTTGACTGCTTGGCCTTGGTTACGCTCTTGCATCAGCTGGATCAACAACTGAGCATTGGCGTTAGTGGTTGCCATCAAAGTTTGCCATGCCTCCGGAGGCGGAGGTGGCGGTGGAGGGTTCTCCTGACTCCCATCACCGCGTTCCGGATTCTGACGCGTTGGTGGAGCCATCCTGAAGAGGGTGACATCCGTTAGCATCTTGATTGACAGATAGACAAGTTGAATCAACGGATAGAAATTGCAACATATAGTCTTCACAATAAACATTCGAACAGGGATGAACGAATGAATTCCAAAGTAAACATCACGTCCATTAAGGTGAGAAGCCACTTGATAAGAGATTGATGAATGAAAATAAGAACAAGGTATGAATGGAACAAATAAGTGGTAAGGATTACCCAATCACAAACCAAATATCTGCGGAAGAAATGCTAGAGCTACTTGAATCCCACCTATAAACTCCCGAAACTTTCCGGTTATGCAATCAGGTGTTGGGGATACAGGGGAAGCAATATATCTCACCTAAACTAACAATCCCTACATCCAGCTGTATCCATCCTTCAACACATAACCAAGAAACCTTAGGAAATCGTTTACCTCAACCTTCGAAAAACATCCGTTATACGAGTCATGGCAATACTCCCGTACTCACCTCAGTACTGGGTTAGCGGGGTTATCTCACCAACGAATTGCATAAAAGAGTTTTTCGATGTCGGCGTACTAAACTCAGGTATTCCAGAACTGCAACGATAAAATTATGACGACAACACCTCAGAGCTCAACTCCCCGGGACACTTCCACTAAACCCCTGACAGGAGGCACCAAGACAATGTTCTCATCATAAAACCATCGGAACGATTCCAAGATACCGGCGTGATCCTAAAAAAAAATTTTTAGTGAAATTTGAGGAGAGGAAAGTCAAAACTTCTACGTCAGGAGACCTCACCAGAGCGACGAAGGGACTGAGGAGTAAAAAGAATTCCTAACTCTCCGATATATATAATCCTAAATGACTCAAAACATTTTTTTCTAGACACAACTCGGCCGCTAAAAATGATCAAGCAGTGGGGGCTCCTAAGGTCGGGGAAGGCTCTGATTACCAACTTGTAACGCCTTCGATGCGGCTATATCTCCTACGTGTCAAAGCACGACTTAGAGGCATAACCGCATTGAAAGCACTTTCGCAAGTGAGGTAATCTTCGCACAACCCATGTAATACATAAGGGAAAAGAGATACATAGTTGGCTTACAGTCGCCACTTCACACAATACATAAATAAACATCCATCATTCAGTTTACACTCAAGGTCCGACTACGGAACCAAAATAAAAGAAGACTACCCCAAATGCAACACAGATCCCCGATCGCCCCAACCGGGCTCCACTACTGATCGTCTGGAAAAGAAACAAAGTAACGACCAAGGGCCTCATCAAATTCCCACTTCAGCTTAGTTGCGCCATCTGCGCTGGCATCAACGGTACCTGCATCTGTTTTGGTAGAATCTGTGAGCCACGGGGACTCAGCAATCTCACACCCGCGAGATCAAGACTATTTAAGCTTAAGGGAAGGCTGGTGTAATGAGGTGGAGCTACAGCAAGCGACTAGCATATATGGTGGCTACGATCGTAAAAGAGAGCGAGAAGAGAAGCAAGGCATGGTCGTGAAGCTAGTAGTGATCAAGAAGTGATCCTAGAGCAACCTACGTCAAACATAACTCCAACACCGTGTTCACTTCCCGGACTCCGCCGAGAAGGGACCATCATGGTTACATACACGGTTAATGTATTTTAATTAAGGTCAACTTCGGGTTTTCTACAACCGGACATTAACAAATTCCCATCTGCCTCATAATCGCGGGCACAGCTTTCAAAAGATAATACCCTGCAGGTGTGTCCCAACTTAGCCCATCACAAGCTCTCACGGTCAACGAAGGAATAAACCTTCTCCCGGGAAGACCCGATCAGTCTCGGAATCCCGGTTCGCATGACATTTCGACAATGGTAAAACTAGACCAGCAAAGCCTCCCGAATGTGCCGACAAATCCCGAAAGGAGCTGCACATATCTCTTTCTCAGGGCACACCGGATTGTCCAAACTTCCGATAGGCCATCCCAGAGTTGCCCCTGGTGGCCACCGGCGGCTGATAGGTTGGACCAACACTCACGACGAGCACTGGCCCGGGGGGGGGGGGGGTAAATAAAGATGACCCTCGGGCTCGTGAAAACCCAAGGGAAAAAGGCTAAGGTGGAAAATGGTAAAACCAAGGTTGGGCCTTGCTGGAGGAGTTTTATTCAAAGCGAACTGTCACGGGGGTCCCATAAATCACCCAACCGCGTAAGGAACGCAAAATCAAGGAACATAACACCGGTATGACGGAAACTAGGGCGGCAAGAGTGGAACAAAACACCAGGCATATGGCCGAGTCTTCCACCCTTTACAAAGTATATAGATGCATTAATTAAAACAATAGATATTGTGATATCCCAAAATATCCGTGTTCCAACAAGGAACAAACTTCATCTTCACCTGCAACTAGCAACGCTATAAGAGGGGCTGAGCAAAAGCGATAACATAGCCAAACAACGGTTTGCTAGGACATGGATGGTTAGAGGTTTGACATGGCAATATGGGTGGCATGATATAGCAAGTGGTAGGTATCGCAGCATATGCATAGCAAAAGAGCGAGCATCTAGCAAGCAAAGATAGAAGTGATATCGAAGGTATGGTCATCTTGCCTGCAAGGTTCTCAGAGTTGTCGAAGGCTTGATCCTCGTAGGCGTTCTCAACAGGTTCCTCGTACACGTACTCGTCTCCCGGCTCTACCCAAAGCAAGAACACAAGCAATGGAACAACAATCAAACAAGGAGCAATGCACAAGCAATATGATGCAATACATGACATGCTATGCGAGATGTGATATGCAATGCATATGTGTGCTCCGGAAGGAAAATGATGAACCGGGCATCAACTTGGCAAACCAAGTATGCCGCTGGAAAGATGAGATGATTTCGGATGAAATCGATATAAAGATCACCGAAATCGGATGCACGGTTTGCAAATGACAAGCAAAACAAGAATGACGCGAATCTGCGTTTAACAGCACGATGCCACTTAGCATGCAACAAGAAACTATGCTACAGCACCCCAACATGAAAACAAAGCATATGGCAGTGATCTACAGGAGATGCTTAACAAAAGAGGAACACTGAGCTACAGCTAAATCACATCATAACATGTTCAAACAAGCATGGTGAAAGTGCAAAAAATATCAGGTTCACAGACTTGGTGAAAATACTAGCATGCCAGAATTAACATCAGGAAGGCATGTTTAGAGCAAGCAAACAACATGCTACAGGAACTTATAATAGCAAAACAAGACATGACATGATTCTACTCAAAGCATAGATCAATAGTCCCTTACTGACCATAAGCCAAAAAGGACCAGAGGATATGATGGCACCCATGTAAACATTGCAAGTTTCATTACAGATCTCAGACTTAGCAGAAAAACTGGGCATGGCAAAAACAGATAACAAGTAGGCATGTTCGTGAGCTCGATGCACTCACTACAGAGCATCTCATGATAAACTAAGCATACACCCATCAAGAAGACATGGCATAGAAGCTATACATGGCAAGAACAACGTCATAGCATACACGGTTCAACTACATCAACCTTGTGAAAATTGAATCTCATGTAAACTATCTGCCAGGAAACATTTTGAAGCAAAAGTAGAGCACGAAAATGACATGCTAGACTACTCCATAAATGCCAACAAAGGCACGTATGGATAGAGCACATCCATATGTTCAAAACACCCTTACTGATCATGCTCAAAAAGGTCATAGATCTCTCTGTAACAACATGAACATATGGCATAAAAATAACAGCAGGACAAGACTTAGTGAAAACACTAAGTTCCTGAAATCAGCAACATTATCATCCCTAGTTTGCATGCTTGTTCTAATCACCACATAACTCACAAAAATACATGGCATACACCCCTGGAAAGATGGCATGGCATAGTTCAACACACATGTAGGACTCAAGTTCATAAGGTGCTCACATTAATCATGGCAAAAATAATAAAAGTGCAAGTTCTGTTAAGAAACAAAAACTAACATCACATAGCCCTCTTCTAACAGCATTTCGGGCATCAAGATGAGCTCAAATGAAAATGGTGCAATGAGATGAAATGATCTACTCTTCGAGACAAACAATTTGATATGCTACACGCCCAAAACGGAGCCACGGGTGCAGAGATGTGATGCGATGGAAATAACACAAAATATAGCAGAAAAAGACTTAGTGGACTCGGGGGTTGGGGAAAAAGTCAACCTAGGCAGTTATTGGATCTGGATCTCGCTGGAGTGCTCGAGCTCGTTGCCGGAGAAGCGGTCGGGGCCGGAGAGGAGATCGCCGGCGGAGGTGGCCGGAGCAGAGTCGGCCGGCGGCATGGGCCGAGGCCGAGGCGGGCGACGACGGCGGCCGAGGCGGAGGCGGGGCGGGGCGGCGGCGGGCGCCGGCAGCGGCGGCGGCGGCTGAGGCGGGCGGTGGATGGCGGGGCGGCGCGGGGCCGTGTGGCGAGATGGGCGGCGGCGGCGCAGATGGGCGGCGGCCTTGCGGGGCGCGAGGTGTGCATGGAGGCCTGGCGGGCCCATGGCCAGCGGAAGCGGCGGCGGCGCCACGTGGCGGTGCCCGATTCGTCCGGCGCGTGGCGACGCGTCCGCTCTCGCCGGACGTGTCCGATGGCAGCGGAGAGCGAGCTAGGGTTTGGGGATCCGGAAATGGAGGAGGGGTGCACGTATTTATAGGTAGAGGGAGCTTGGAGACTCCAAATGAGGTGCGGTTTTCGCCCACACGATCGTGATCGAACGACCGAGAGCATGGAGGTGATTTAGATGGGTTATTGGGCTGTTTTGGAGGGGTGTTGGGCTGCAACTTAAAAGAGGCCTTTGCGAGAGTGCGGTTAACCGTTGGAGTACCAAACGAGCTCCAAATGACCCGAAACTTGACAGGTGGTCTACCGGTGCTATACCAGGGCCACTTGGCAAGGCTCGGTCCATTACGAGAATGTTCAACACCCGCACACGGAAAAATGTAAAAGGGGACGCCGGGGAACATAGGAGTGCCGGATTGCAAAACGGACAACGGGGAAAATGCTCGGAATCATGAGACGAACACGTATGCAAATGAGATGCACATGATGACATGATATGAGATGCATGACATGGACAAAATGCAAAACGAAAACAAAATCCAACCACGGAGGGAATATCATAGCACATATCCGAAAATGGCAAGAGTTGGAGTTGCAAATATGGAAAGTTACATCCGGGGTGTTACAGCGAGCTTTGTTATTATAGTTGGATCTTATGATGTTTCTCCCCCTCTACTCTCTTGTGATGAATTGAGTTTCCCTCTTGAAGTTATCTTATCGGATTGAGTCTTTATTTGAGAACACTTGATGTATGTCTTGCCGTGTTTACCTGTGGTGACAATGGGATGTCACGTGCCACTTGATGTATGTTTTGGTGACCAACTTGCGGGTTCCGCCCATGACCCTATGCATAGGGGTTGGTACATGTTTTCTTGACTCTCCGGTAGAAACTTTGGGGCACTCTTTGAAGTACTTTGTGTTGGTTGGATGAATCTGAGATTGTGTGACGCATATCGTATAATCATTCCCACGGATACTTGAGGTGACAATGGAGTATCTAGGTGACATTAGGGTTTTGGTTGATTTGTGTCTTAAGGTGTTATTCTAGTACGAACTCTTGAATAGATTGATCCGAAAGAATAACTTTGAGGTGGTTTCGTACCCTACCATAATCTCTTCGTTTGTTCTCCGCTATTAGTGGCTTTGGAGTGACTCTTTGTTACATGTTGAGGGATTGTTATATGATCTATCTATGTTATTATTGTTGAGAGAACTTGCACTAGTGAAAGTATGAACCCTAGGTCTTGTTTCCTATCATTGCAATACCGTTTACGCTCACTTTTATCACTAGTTACCTTGCTTTTTTATATTTTTCAGATTACAAAAACCAATATCTACCATCCATATTGCACTTGTATCACCATCTCTTCGCCGAACTAGTGCACCTATACAATTTACCATTGCATTGGGTGTGTTGAGGACACAAGAGACTCTTTGTTATTTGGTTGCAGGGTTGTTTGAGAGAGACCATCTTCATCCTACGCCTCCCACGGATTGACAAACCTTAGGTCATCTACTTGAGGAAAATTTGCTACTGTCCTACAAACATGTGCACTTGCAGGCCCAACAACGTCTACAAGAAGAAGGTTGTGTAGTAGACATCAAGCTCTTTTCTGGCACCGTTGCCGGGGAGGTGAGTGCTTGAAGGTATATCTTTAGATCTTGCAATCGAATCTTTTTGTTTCTTGTTTTATCACTAGTTTAGTTTATAAAAGAAAAACTACAAACAAAATGGAATTGAGTTTGTCTCATACGCTTTGTCTTTTTAATATCTTTCGTGAGTATGATGGAAAAGAAAATTGTGCTCAAGTGCTAGAAGAAGAATGCATAAAATGCTTGGTACTAGATCTTTGAATGATGAGCATGATTGCGATGTTGTTAGTATGAACTCTTTGAATATCCATAGTACTAATGATGATTGCACTAGTTATGATGAAAATGTCTCCTATAAGCATGTTGATTTTTGTGGAGTGCATGTTTGCATGAACACACCAAATAGAGAATATATATATATTGCAAGAGGCATAAGCATTTAGAAACTAAATGATTGCAAGAAAGGCTAGATGTGAGTGCTGAAAATTTAAAATTCCTTTGTTGTACTTGTGAACTTTGCAATGAATGTGGTCATTTACATCTCCGATGAAAATTGTTTCATGACCGAATCGTGTCCAAAAATTGTGATGATTTGATTTCCCTTGCACATTATAATGAACTTAGTTTGCTTTTGGGTTATGAAGAATTGAAACATTTAACTAAGCCTATTCCAGAATTTAATCTTTAGCATTTCCTTGATATTGATCTAGAAAAGATTTATATGTTTTGTGCGGAGAATTGCATTGAAATCCTTATATTGCCAATTACCTAAAGAAAACAAAGCAAATAGAAGATGATGAGAATACTAATGAAAGGGAAGAGACTTCCCAATATCCTCCTATTATTTCTTATGATGAATCCGGTAACGAGGAGGAGCTTTATATTCAACCAATCTCGTCAATAAGGAGCCCAAAAAGGAAGGTTGAACCCACACATAATGTGAAGAAGAAAAAGAAAAGAAGGGGCAACAAAGGTAAAAAGGTATCCCTCCCAAATGATGTTGCTCCTACTACTCATTGTGATGATGATAATTGCTATACTATTGGTGCTATCCATACTATTAATGATGAGAGTGATTATGCTTATGATATGAAAGGGCCCAAGCTTGTGGAAGCTATGTTTGATGAGGATGAAATATTTTAGAATATATTTGCTGAAATTAATGTTTGTCCCAAGCTTGGGGATGCTATGTTTAATGAAGATGATATTTTTAGCATTCCAAGTTTTGATATGCAAAGTTGTTATGATGATAGCGTGCCTCTTACCTATGATGATTATATTGATGAAAGTGGGTTTGGAAGAGTGTCAACTTTAGGAAGTAGCGATCCCACTATTTTGGAGGATGTTGAATTTTATTGTGATGAATACGAAAGTGGATTTGGAAGAGTGTCAACTTTATTTAGTGATTCCACTATCTTGGGAGAGGTTTCAATCGATTATGATGAGAACGAAGTTGCTACTTATGATGATTATTGTGATGAAACTTATTCTATAAAAAGTAGTGATGATTATATTTATAAAACTTGTCATGATTATGATTACACTTTTTCTGAACATTACTCTTTTAATGTGGAAACAATTTTTAGTGTTCAAGTCTTTTATGATACTTCAACTATTCCGAATGAGAAGAATTTTGCTTATGTGGAGAGTAGTAAAATTTCTATGCAAGTAGATCATGAAAAGAATGCTTTAGGTGCTGGTTATATTGGTGAATTCATTCATGATGCTACTGAAAATTATTATGGGGGAGGAACATATGCTTGTAGGAATTGCAATAATATCAAGTTCCCTCTCTATGTGCTTAAAATCTTGAAGCTATGCTTATTTTACCTTCCTATGCTAGTTGATTATTGTTCCCATAAGTTGTTTGTTCACAAAATCCCTATGCATAGGAAGTGGGTTAGACTTAAATGTGCTAGTCATATGCTTCATGATGCTCCCGTTATGTTTCAATTCTTATCTTTTATGTGAGCATCATTGCCATCATCATGCCTAGCTAGAAAGGCATTAAAGAAAAGCGCTTGTTGGGAGACAACCCAATATTTATCCTTACTGTTTTTGTGTGTTCACATGATTATGCTACTGTAGTAATCATGTTTTATAGCTTTTGTTTGAATAAAGTGCCAAGTAAGACCTTTAGGATGGCTTTTAGTGATAGTTGTGTTGATCCTGCTGAAAATCAGAAACTTTTGCATCCAGTAAATTAGTTTTGTTAATTAACAGAAACGTGATTTTGATCTTATTATTTTTTCTATGGATTGTTACACAAATTTCTTAGGACTTCCTAATTTGGTAGGATTTTTGGAGTTCCATAAGTATACGTTTGATACAAATTACTACAGACTGTTCTGTTTTTGACAGATTCTGTTTTCTATGTGTTGTTTGCTTATTTTGATGAATATATGGCTAGTATTAAGTGGTATGAACCATAGAGAAGTTGGAATACAGTAGATATTACACCAATATGAATGAGTTCATTACAGTACCGAAGTGGTGGTTTTATTTTCTTATACTAACGGAGCTTACGAGTTTTCTGTTGAGTTTTGTGTTGTGGAGTTTTCAAGTTTTGGGTAAAGATTCGATGGACTATGGAATAAGGAGTGGCAAGAGCCTAAGCTTGGGTATGCCACAGGAACCCCAAGGTAATATTCAAGGACAACCAAAAGCCTAAGCTTAGGGATGCCCCGGATGGCATCCCCTCTTTCGTCTTCGTTCATCGGTAACTTTACTTGGAGCTATATTTTTATTCACCACATGATATGTGTTTTGCTTGGAGCATCATTTTCTCTTGTTAGTATTTGCTTTATGTTATTTATAATATTTTTTAGCATCTTTAGTTTCAATAAAAATGTCAAGTATAGCCTTTACCATGCTTATTTTGCTAGTATACATGTTGCTGTTTGAAAACATAAAGTTTACCGCTGTTGCAAAAATTCCCTAGAAAATTCAGAGAATGATATAATGTTGAAACTTTTTGCATAATGAGCTCTGATAAATTTACTACAGTGGGAATTTTATTTCATAATTTGTGGAGTTAGGGAAGTATTGATACTCTTGCATTCTTTACAGACTGTACTGTTTTGGCAGATTGCTGTTATGTTTGCATTGTTTGCATATGTTTGCTTGTTTAATGATTTTATTTGAGGATAGGAGTATTAAATATGCAGAGGCATTTAGTATGCAATGTTGAATAATAATTTTAGTGATTTGTTACAGTAGAAAATGATAAGGTTTTGCATTGGTTTATACTAACCTATCTCACGAGTTCTTGTTGAGTTTGGTGTGGATGAAGCTTTTGATAAAATGAGAAACCATGATATGAGAGGAATTAAGGAGACACAAAAGTTCGAGCTTAGGGATGCCCAAGGCACCCCAAGATAATATTTCAAGAAGTCTCAAGCATCTAAGCTTGGGGAAGCCCCGGTAGGCATCCCACCTTTCTTCTTCAACAACTATCGGTTAGTATCGGTTCAGCCTAAGTTTTTGCTTCTTCACATGAGTTGTGCTATCCTTGCAATGTCATTTTATTTTGTTTTGCTTGATGTTTGAATACAATACCAAGATCTAAAATTCTTAAATGAGAGAGAGTCTTCGCATAGTTACATAATTATTTAGCTACTCATTGATCTTCACTTATATCTTTTTGGAGTAGTTTGTCATTTACCCGTGTGCTTCACTTATATCCTATGAGTAAATTGTTGAATGAGTTGATTGTCATAAATCTGAAATCACATATGTCTCATTTGATTATCACATGGGGAGTAATTACTTCACATCTAAGAAGTAGAGGTTGTAAATTTATTGAAGGTTAGCAAGCATTGTATTGGTCATTTGAACAATTCATGAAAGGATATTGAAGGAAGAGAGATTCCACATATAAATACACTATCCTAGACATCTTTTATAATTGGGAGCACTCATTAAGTACGACATGCTAGATAGTTGATGTTGGACAAGGAAGACAACGTAATGGGTTATGTTTTCCGACATCTTAGTTAAAGTATATTGTCATGGATCATATAAACATGTTGAGCTTGCCTTTCCCCCTCATGCTAGCCAAAATTCCTTGCACCAAGTAGAGATACTACTTGTGCTTCCAAATATCCTTAAACCCAGTATTGCCATGAGAGTCCACCATACCTACCTATGGATTGAGTATGATCCTTCAAACAAGTTGTCATCGGTGCAAGCAATAAAAATTGCTCTCTAAATATGTATGATCGTTTGGTGTGAAGAAAATAGCTTTATACGATCTTGTTATGGAAGCAATAAAAGCGGCGGACTGCATAATAAAGGTCCATATACAAGTGGCAATATAAAGTGATGTTCATTCGCATTAAGATTTTGTGCATCCAACCCTAAAAGTGCATGACAACCTCTGCTTCCCTCTGCAAGAGTCAAGGTGATCTTCACCTTTCCCTTTTTCTTTTTATCCTTTGGCAAGCACCTCGTGTTGGAAAGATCTTGATATATATATATCCAATTGGATGTAAGTTAGCATGAACTATTATTGTTGATATCACCCAAAGGAGAATACGTTTGGAGGCAACACTATAAGCACCTATCTTTCTCAGTGTCCGATTGAAACTCCATAACCATTAGTATTTCGTGAGTGTTAGCAATTGTAGAAGACTATATGATAGTTGAGTATGTGGAGTTTGCTATTCCTGAAAATAAGTTGAACTGCTTTTGTTTGATGACTGAGAATGAAGTTTGCTAGTTTTCAAGAAAGTTTATGGTCTATGCTTTGACATGCGAATTGCTTGTTACTTTATCGTGAGAAGTTTTATGAGATGAACTACTATTATGACATACTATCATGCTAGAAAAGGTGATTGAAATTATCATTGATCAAACTTGTGCACCTTCTAGCATTCACACTTCATAAATTCTATCTTTTATCATTTACCTACTCGAGGACGAGTAGGAATTAAGCTTGGGGATGCTGATACGTCTCCAACGTACCTATAATTTATGAAGCATTCATGCTATTTTATTATCTATTTTGAATGATTACGGGCTTTATTATACACTTTTATATTACTTTTGGGACTAACCTATTAACCGGAGGCCCAGCCCATATTGCTGTTTCAGTATTTCGAAGAAAAGGAATATCAAACGGAGTCCAAATGGAATGAAACCTTCGGCAACGTGATTTTTTGGAAGAATATGATCCTGGAGACTTGGAGTTCACGTCAGAAGATCCTCGAGGAGGCCAGGAGATAGGGGGCGCGCCCCCCTACTAGGCGCGCCCCCTGTCTCGTGGGCCCCACGAGCACCTTCTGACCGACTTCTTTCGCCTATATAAGCCTACGTACCCTAAAAACATCGAATATCAAGATAGATCGGGAGTTCCGCCGCCGCAAGCCTCTGTAGCCACCAAAAACCTCTCGGGAGCCTGTTCCGGCACCCTGCCGGAGGGGGAACCCATCACCGGTGGCCATCTTCATCATCTCGGCGCTATCCATGACAAGGAGGGAGTAGTTCACCCTCGGGGCTGAGGGTATGTACCAGTAGCTATGTGTTTGAGATCTCTCTCTCTCTCGTGTTCTCTCTATGGCACGATCTTGATGTATCGCGAGCTTTGTTATTATAGTTGGATCTTATGATGTTTCTCCCCCTCTACTCTCTTGTGATGAATTGGGTTTCCCTCTTGAAGTTATCTCATCGGATTGAGTCTTTATTTGAGAACACTTGATGTATGTCTTGCCGTGTTTACCTGTGGTCACAATGGGATATCACGTGCCACTTGATGTATGTTTTGGTGACCAACTTGCGGGTTCCTCCCATGAACCTATGCATAGGGGTTGGCACACATTTTCTTGACTCTCCGGTAGAAACTTTGGGGCACTCTTTGAAGTACTTTGTGTTGGTTGGATGAATCTGAGATTGTGTGATGCATATCGTATAATCATGCCCACGGATACTTGAGGTGACAATGGAGTATCTAGGTGACATTAGGGTTTTGGTTGATTTGTGTCTTAATGTGTTATTCTAGTACTAACTCTTGAATAGATTGATCCGAAAGAATAACTTTGAGGTGGTTTCGTACCCTACCATAATCTCTTCGTTTGTTCTCCGCTATTAGTGGCATTGGAGCGACTCTTTGTTGCATGTTGAGGGATTGTTATATGATCTATCTATGTTATTATTGTTGAGAGAACTTGCACTAGTGAAAGTATGAACCCTAGGCCTTGTTTCTGTAAGTGCATCTAGTGCCCCTTAGTGATTTTGGTGTATTGAAGACTTATAGGTTAAGGGACTGATGCGTTTGTGAGTGTACACAGGTCTATAAGTCTATGAGGAGTTTGATATTTACAGAGAAAGTCGACCCCTAAAAATGAAGTTCTTCGACTGAAGACTTTGATATTCTGAAGACTTTCTAAAGACTTTGAAAGTGAAGAAATTGGTGTGACCTTGAAGACTTGATATTCATTTGAGGAACATGAAGCGTGAAGACTTTTACTTTCATAGTTTCATTTTCTCTTTCTTGAGTCATAGGAAACACCGTACTGTTAAAGGGGGTCGAGGAAATACTAATGAAAAATTTCCATGTGATGCTCAACTCAAAATCCTACACCTACCAATCCCTTCGAGTGAAGCCATTGGAAATCTCATACAGTTCGATCAATTCTTGATGTGAGACGCAGTTCTTACAGTCCTTGAGGACTTTGCTCGATCGAGGAGTTAGGAATTCGCCGGTCATGAATTGCCTACACGATGAGGAACATGATAGCCCCGAGGAATTTGAGAGCCAAAATTCGACCGTTGTTGTCTTCTTGCCACCTGTCCCAAAATATCCTATCCACCTAACGGTCATATCATTGAAGGGCATTTATGTCTTATCATGTCGGGCTGCTCCTAGGCTATAAATAGCCGCCCCTACAACCACTAGTTGGTTGGCTGCTCCGAGAGAACTTGACACTTGTCATTTGAGAGCAATCCATCCTCCGAGGACTTTGAGCGAAAATCATCAAGTGAGGAAAATCCCAAAACCAAACCCCCACAAACCCAAAGTGATTGAGCATCACTGAAGAAATTGATCCTGCGTGGATCCGACGCTTGTTACCTTTGTAGACTGTGCTTCTTCCATACGGTTAGGCGTCAAGGTCTAGAGCATCCAAGAGGTATTGTGGATCACCGAGTGACCAAGTCTGTGAAGGTTTGGAAGTCACCTGAAGACTTACCACAAGTGATTGGACGAGGCCTGCGTGGTCTTAGTTCAAGGAGAATACGGTGAGAACTGGGTGTCCTGAGTTGCGGCTCAGTGATTGGGTGTCCGGGACTGCGTGTCCTCGAGTTTAAATACTTAGCCGCTCCAACCAGACGTACAACTGAGACAGCAGTTGGAACTGGTTTACCAAATCATTGTCCTCACCAACTAACTTGTTCTATTTCCTCAACCCTTTCATTTCCTCATTACTGTGTTGATTGTTTGTTCATATCTGTGCTTGAAGACATTGACTGAAGACTTTCTCAATTTCCTTAGTTCAGTTTCTTCAGTCTGTTTGTCTTCATCTTGTGTTATCCTGTGATTACGCTTTCTGTACTCTGTGCTAGTCTTCATTTCATCATGATGACCATGCTTGTATTCTGTTATGCTTACTTCTGAGTACTTATTCCGCTGCAAGTAGTTCTTCGCTAAGGAATTTCCTCACCAGCAAATTCCTCAGTGAAGAATTCATAAAAATCACCTATTCACCCCCCTCTAGTCGATATAACGCACTTTCAATTGGTATCAGAGCTAGGTACTCCCTTGTTCTGTGTGATTTTGGTTTAACCGCCTGGAGTTTTAGTTATGTCGACCGCAGGTATGAAGAAAGTGACATGCCCTATCTTTGACGGTCATGACTATCCCAAGTGGAAGGCCATGATGAGTAAGCGCCTCATGGCAATGAACAGCGAGCTGTGGACCGTCACTGAGATTGGTCTTACTGATCTATGCAAGATGGCGGATGCTGATGATATTTGCAAGTACACTCGACTTGACATCATGGCGAAGGATATCATCTGCTCCTGCCTATCCAGAGATCAATTCGGGCGCATTATGCATCTTGGCAATTGAAAGCTTATCTGGGACCAAATCTCTGATGTCTATGAAGGTCATCGAACCCGTCATGATCCCTGGTTTGAGGACTTCAAGAAATCTTTCAAAACAATGACTTTCGAGCCAGAATCATCATCTTCTGCATCATGTCTCATGGCAAACGGTGCTGAGGTAACCGAATGTTTCTCATCCAAGTTTTGTGACGATGAATCTGATAATGATGAATCTGATAATGATGAATCTGATAATGATGAATCTGATAATGATGAATCTGATGATGATATTGAATCTTGCCAAACTTGTTTGCATTGCCACTAAACAACAAACGACCTTGGAACAAGTTCAAAACATGCTAGACAAAAGTGATGATATGTTGAGAAAATAAATGGATCAGTCAAAAGCATTGGGTGAATTTCTTCAGAGAATTCACTCCAAGTTTGATGCCCTTCAAGATCAACATAATACCCTCTTGACTGATCACGAGAAGCTTTCTTCTGAATCTCTTCAAAGAAAGGAAGATCTTGAAAAGCTAAGAGTGTGTTATGAAGATCTTCAGAAGGAGCGTGATTCATTACTAGCTCAACAAATCAGCGCTTCTCAGGAAGAATTTGTTCCTCCATGCTTAAAGTGCATTGAGCGTGAATCGCTAATTCTTCACTGAATGTTCAAATGCTTCAACTATTACAAATTCTTCATCTGCCTCTGCTATCACTAATTCCTCATCGAGGACATTGCTAGTATCCTTGACAATGCAGGGTTGAAGAAATTGTACATGACGAGCATGTACAAAAGCCTCAAAGGGCATCGACACTTTGTGATGTGCTTAAAAGTAGATCCTCAACAGAAACCCTAGGAAAGAGGGTATTGCCTTTGAGAGGAAACTCAATGTTGATGGAACATCTTGGAAGCTTTGAGCAAGTACCCCAAAACCTCATGGGTTGCTGCAAAGGGACCTCCAGTTGATCCATCTAACTTATCTGGCTTTACATGTGAATCTCCTCATTCTTCCGATGAGTCATTTGACTCAATTATAAACTGTTCAAAAATCGAATGGTGAAGTATTTGCTAGATATGTTGGCACTAATCTGCAGAACGGTTCCCCTATGAAGAAAATCTGGGTTCCCAAAAGTTATGTTGAAAGTCTTCAGGTGAATGTCCTCATGACACCACCTGTGAAGAACAGGAACCCCAGATCGAATTCTTCATATGGACCAAATTCTTCATATGGATCGAAGTCCTCATACGGACCAAATTCTTCACATGGATCAAATTCCTCAAAAGGATCAAAGTCCTCATATGATTATCATCATGCTAACAACTCTGTATCGCAGGGTAGAGCTAAGGGCTATGAATATGTGCATTATTCTTCAAACCATTATGTTCATAAGTCCTCGAAGAATTTCTCTGCTTATTCATATGCTTACCCTAACCCATCTTATGCGAAACAAAACGGCTTGGCATCTTTGCCACCTTTCTCATATGGTGCTCGCAGAGTGATGAATTCTTTGCCACCCCTCCAGATGTGGGTGGTGAAGAAAAAGAACTAATCTCTTCTCGAGGTCAGGTCTCGGGCGTGCTTTAATGTCGAAGAATTTCTTTGGGACTGACGAAATTGCTGAAAGGACGGGCAAATCATGATGAAATGAACTTTCGGTTCACACATCCTCATCTTGCTATATCTATTCTTTGCTTGATGAAATTCATCGATTAACTTGATATCATATTCTTCATCGATGAAGCATATGAGATTGTAAGCTGCACTAATTCATCTGCAGGATGATCAACCCAAAACTACTGAATGGGTCCTCGATAGTGGATGTACGAATCACATGACTGGTGACAAGAATCTATTGATGGATGCTCCCTTATCGCCGTCACCTCTGAAGCATATCATCTTTGCTGACAAAGGCAAAAAAGTCAGGCATTGGGTCCTGGTAAGGTTGCAATCTCTAAGGATAAACACATGGACAAAGTCATGCTTGTTGAGTCCTTAGGATACAATCTCATGTCAGTCTCAATGCTTTGTGATCTTGATATGGTTGTTGTCTTTGGCAAGTATCGTTGTGTTGTGATTATGGAAGCTGACAATTCTAAAGTCTTCGAAGGCTTTAGGAGAGGAGATTTGTATATTGTTGATTTCTCTACAAGACCACAACCAGCCGTGTGTCTACTTGCAAAAGCTTCAGAAGGCTGGCTATGGCATCGACGACTTGGTCACGCAGGCATGAGGAATTTGCACACGCTTGCGAAGAAGAAGCATGTCATTGGCATTGAGAATGCCAAATTCCTCAAGGATCACTTATGCGGAGCCTGTGAAGCTGGAAAAATGACCAAGGCCAAGCATCCAGCGAAGACTATCATGACCACTACCCGTCCATTCGAATTGCTTCACATGGACCTCTTTGGACCTAATCATTACTCAGCAGTCACTAATGATGCATCTCTATATGGTTTTGTCATTGTTGATGATTACTCTCGATATACATGGGTACACATTGTTACTTACAAACATGAAGTGCAGGAAGTCTTCAAACGATTTTCCTCGAGGGCTTAAACCAACTTTGGTGTGAAGATCAAGCACATCAGAAGTGACAATGCAACTGAGTTCAAGAATTCTGGTCTTGATGCCTATCTTGATGAACTTGGTATTACTCATGAGTTATCTGCTCCCTATACTCCTCAGCAAAATGGCGTCGTGGAGTGCAAGAACAGAACTCTTGTTGAGATGGCTTGCACTATGCTTGGTGAATACAAAACGCCTCAGCGTTTTTGGATTGATGCAATTGATACTGCGTGCCACATCATCAACAGAGTATATCTTCACAAATTCTTCAAGAAGACGGCCTATGAACTCCTCACTGACAAGAAACCCATTGTGAGTTATTTCAAAGTCCTCGGTGCTAAATGTTGGATTAGAGATCCTCACCACAACTCTAAATTTGCACCGAAAGCACATGAAGGTTTCATGCTTGGTTACGGAAAGGACTCGCACACCTACAGAGTCTTCAACATTGTTCTTCACAAGATTGTTGACACTTTAGATGTGCGGTTCGATGAAACTAATGGCTCGCAAAGAGAGCACCTACCTTCTGTGCTAGATGAACCAGCACCTGAGGATTCTATGAAGTTCAAGGCAACTGAGGATGTCATTCCTACTGAAGAATCTGCTGAAGAATTCATTCCTGTTCATGAAGAACGTCGAGCTGATGCACCTGAAGAACATGATGAGGAAATGGTGCTGAAGAAAATGCTGATCAAATTCCTCAGCGACAACCAGCTCATCCTCGTGTTGCAAAAGAAGTACAAGTGGAGAAGATCATCGATGACATTAGCGCACCAGGTCCTCTCTCACGCTCAAAAGCTTCACATTTATCTAACTTTTGTGGGCACTATGCTTTTGTCTCTATCACAGAGCCCACTAAGGTAGATGAAGCATTTCTGGAGCCGGAGTGGATTCAGGCTATGCAAGAAGAATTACATCAATTCGAGCTTAACAATGTCTGGGAACTGGTCAATCGCCCAGATCCTCGCAAGCATAATATCATTGGCACAAAGTGGATCTACCGCAACAAGCAAGATGAAAATGGCCTTGTGGTGAGGAATAAGGCACGACTAGTAGCTCAAGGCTACACACAGGTTGAAGGAATTGATTTCGATGAAACTTTTGCACCTGTTGCTAGACTTGAGGCTATTCGCATATTACTTGCTTACGCTAACCATCATGATATCATCTTGTATCAAATGGATGTGAAAAGTGCATTCCTCAATGGTAAGCTTGAGGAAGAAGTATATGTTGCTCAACCCCCAGGTTTTGAAGATCCAAGATATCAGGGAAATGATCCACGGACACCTATGGGACCGGCGGACCGAGCCCCTTTCGGTTCAGCGAGGGGCGGAGATTGCGCGAAGAGCGGATCGAGGCGAAACACACGAGCAGTTTACCCGGCGGAGCTCTCCGGAGAGATAATACTCCTCTTGCTGCATGTCCGAGTGTATTGAGTTCTTGCTCGGGGGCTGGCGCTCTGAGACACACTAGCTGCTAACGAGACCGAGCGTGAGTGTTTTCTGTCCTCCGAACCCCCCCTAGTTGCGCATGGGCCTCCTTTTATATTCTCAAGGGGTCACCGACATGTGGCAACGCAGAGAAGGGTAAAAATGGAAAGGTGTTGCGGTTGGTACAACTACCTGTACAGTGTATCATACCTAACCCTGACGGCAGGGGACAAAGGCATTAAATGCCCGTCTGCGTCGCCCAAACAGTGCAAAAAAGGGACCGTCAGGGACGCCACCGCTTGCCACGATGGCAATCTTGTCAGCGCCGCTTGCCATCGCGCACCGCTGGCTGCACAGCCTCCTGCCATGCGCGCCTGGAAAGGTCTCAGGGCGACACGTTGGTGGATGTGCTGGAGCGCGGGTACAGAGTGGTAGCTTGCCGCGGCAAGCGCCTTGCCGCGGTCGTTGTCTTGGCGCGTCCGGAAGCTTGTCGCTCACCGGGCCTCGCCGGGACGCGTGGCGTGTCGCGGCAAGTTCCTTGAGATGCCTTGGTTGGCCTTCCCGGCAAGCTCCTCTTGCCGGGGCCTTGTCTCCTTGGCTTGAATACTTTGTTCTTGAATGGCTCCAAAGGAAACATGGAGGACCTTGGTGGTCACCCGGCAAGCCTTGCCACGGGGTGCTACGAATGCCCGTGCACAAGTTCGGGATACTAGGGTACCCCTACTCTAGTGCACCGACAGAGCGCTGGGCTGGGCCACACTGCAGTGCGCTGTTGGGCCAGGCCCAAAACAGGGCACGGGCACGCACGGCCTGGGTTACGCCGTATCTCACTCCGTATCCAGCGCACCCTCCCCGAACGACACGCGTCGAATGCGGCGTCGTGGGAGAGATCATGGGTGGTTTCTTTATTGGAAAGGCGGGCGTCCGCCCCTCCCTCTTTATAAGCGGGAAGCAGGGCAGTTCGCCCATCTCGCCGGTTTCTATTCCAATCTCAAAAACCTCCGCCGCTCCCCCCTTCTTCCCAAAGCTGAAAGAGAGCAGCGCTCCGCCCCCCATCGCCACCGGCACCACCAATGCCGTCGATCTCTCTCACCACCTCCGCCATGGCTCCGAAAGTCGGGAAGGTCGTGAAGTCGGCCGAGGCGCCGCGGCTCGCGGCGCTGCGAAAGGAGCGAGCAACTTTCCCCCCAAGCTTGCCGCGAAGGAGCTGAGGGAGTATTACTACCTCTTCTGGTCGACGGAGACGCGAGCGCATCCGCGCGCGAAGGTACTCTCAGCCGCCGCTTGGCGGCTCGAATGGATATCCCTTCTTCGCGTTGTTCTTCTCTGCGGGCTCGCCCGCTTTTCTCTGAAGTTTTTCTGCGACATTATGAACACCTCGGGTTCCGCCTCCTTGACTTCACCCCAATGCCGTTCGACCATGGCAGTTTTCGCACATCTCTGCGAAAACTTTGTCGGAGTCTATCCAAATGAAGCTCTTTTTCGCCACTTCTTTATGCCCCGAGTTGAGAGAGGGGAGCCTTTATCCGGCGGAATCGCCTGGATCTCGAGAGCTGGCAAGAAGGAAGCTTATCTGGAGGGAGAGCTCCACAGCAAGTGGGAGGAATGGAGAGCAGACTGGTGCTGGATTGTCGAGGAGAAGCCGCAGCCATTACCGCCGTGCAAGCCCGATGGCGCTGGCAACGATTGGAGCAACTTGGCCCCGGAAGATGATAGGCTGAAGATTGCCGTCACCCGGATCCAACGCCTCATGTTTGCCGGGCGCACTGTAGGCGCCGTTGGTGCAGATTTTCTTCGCCGCCGCATCGCCCCCTTGCAGGAGAGGAGGAGACATGCCTGGGAGTTCCAGAATGCGGCGGATATCATGAGGCTGCGCCCGGGCCTCAACTTCAACTTCACTGTCCTGGAAGTGGACGCGATGCTCCAGGAACTATTCAAGCACAACCCTCAACATCCCGAAGTGTTCAGGTTGCCGAAGGGTGTCGTTCCGCTGTGCAACAACTCCTCGCTCGACCGCATCCGTGCAATGATGCCGCTGTGCGATTCGCATGGAATTGTCCCAACTTGGCAAGAGCCTGCAGACGACGTCGTACAGGAGTTCTTTGACGGCTTGGTAGAAGTGCCGGTCCGCTCTGATGAACAAAAAGCCATACTCGCGACACCACCCATGCGGAGATGCAGCGCATCGCCACTAGGCTGGAAGAGGCGGCGGGCAGTGCCATGGCGAAGTTGGATTCACCGTGGAGGAGGCAGAGGCAGCAGAGGCGGCAAGCCTTGCCGAGCAAGAGTGGCTTGCCGACGAGGGGGAGCTTGCCGGGCCTGACGTCGAGTCGAGCGAGCCCGCCGAGGGTGCGAGCGGCTCGTTGAAGACCAACTCCTCTTCCTCCTCATCTTCAGACAGCTCGCCGCAAGCAGAGCCCCCAGCTCCACCAAGAAGGCGTCTCCGCAAGTCCGGGGACATAGCGGGGCGGAAGACGAGTCAACAGCTGCCGCGCCGCGCGATGCGCTCCACCGTGGCACACACTGTTGCCGCGGGAGCACCTCACGCCGCTGTGGCAACTGGAGCGAGGTCCTCCCGGACCACCGCTTCTACTCCTGCCGCTTCTCACGCCGTGGCGGCGGCCGGAGCTGGGCCGTCTCAGACCACCGCCACTGCCCCCGCCAAGCGGCTAAGGGAACCTACTCCTCCGCCTCATCGCGCCGGAGGTGAGCCGGACTTCGACCTCTCCGCGCTCAGCTCCGACGAGGAAGAAGAAGAGTAAGATTCTCTGCTGTACTTGTAGTTCTTCAATTCTTGATATTTTCTCTTGTATCTAATTTGCTTTACTCTGAACTCATTCCTTTTCAGGACTCTGGCCCAGAGAGTGGCAAAGAGAGCCAAGGTCCCGGTGATTGTCATCGAGGACGAACCCACCGCGACAACAGAAGGTGTGTCCGAGACCACCTTGCCGGACCCGACAACTATTCCCCAAAGCAGCCCCCAGCGTAAGTATATGGTTTATTTCCCGATGTTAGGTGCGCATGGGTGCTCTTTCTTTGCTGACATATGACTATTGGTTTGTGTAGGAGCAGAGCAGCCTCACCAGGAGCGCCCGGAAGCCACCCCCGACATGCCATCTGCTTCGACTACACCGCCAAGGGGGGGTTCCCCGGCAAGGGAGCATTCTCCGGCAAGGGAGAATTTTCCGGTAAGGGAGAAGTCTCCGGCAGGGGAGAGTTCTCCGGCAAGGGACAGCACCAGCGACCCCCCGGTGGCGGAGACCATGACTGTAGAACTCGGTACAGGTAATCCTCTTGCTTGAAAACTTCCCTTGGGTTCTTCTTCTTCTGATTTTCTTTTTGGATATTTGCTTGACTTTTCTCCCTTTTCCGGCCGTCAGAGCCCTCCGCCACGGAGCCGATGGAGACCGAGGTCGCCGGCGAGGATAACGCGCGCGGCAATACTGATGATGCCGCCGCCATCGAAGAAGCAGCTGGCGCTGATGATTCCGCCGGCGAGGAGGCCGCCAAAGCTGCCGCTGCAAAAGCCGGCGAGGGGTCTGGCGATGGCACTGACGGTCCTGAGGCCGTAGGAGCGCCAGGCGCTACGCCGACCACCGATCCCTCCGCCACTGCCGCAGCGTCAGGCTCCGAAGAGCCCCAGCCCGGCGCCTATTTGAAGGCCGGCGATGGCGTCTTCATCAAGCTCCCCTGGGCGCCAAGCTCCAGGGCGCCGATCGAAGGAGAAATCTTTGATGGAGAGGTGCTCGCCTCTGCTGGGCTGACGCTGGTTGACGCGCCGAGCAGCAGCAGAGGCGAGCCTAAGGAGGAGCGGCTGCTGCGAAAGCTGTTGTCGCTCTACCGCGCTCGACAGGCCAAACTGGAATCCCGAGAAGCGCTTGCCGCGAAGGCGGGAGTGGACATCGAGAAGCGCACGGAGGAGCTCCGGGGTCTTAACAAGGAAGCTCTCCAGTCCCTAGCCGAGGAGCGGGAGCAACTCACCGAGGAGCGGAAAGCCTTCATCCTCGAGAAGGCTGAAGTTGAAGAGCAACAGCGGCTTGTCGCCGAGAAGCTGTCTGCGCAAGAGGGCGAGTTGGCACAGCGGAAGGTCAAACTTGAGAGCCACGAGGAGGAGCTTGCTGCGTGCGAGCAAACATTTGGTGGGGCTCTCAAGCAAGCAGAGGATACTGCCGCAGCTGCCGAGGCCACCAAGAAGGAGCTGGAGACGAAGGTGGCGCAGCTGGAGGCCGATCTCAAGGCGAGCGGTGAAGAGCTTGCCGCGCTCAAGCGTGAGTGCGAGAAGGACGCCTACAACTTTGGCGAGCTGCAGGGTCGTCTCGCCGAGAGGGGCAAGGAGCTTAGCGCCGCCAAGGACTCCAACTCAGATCTTGAGTTGAAGCTGACTACTTTGACCAAGACGTTGGACGGCGCCAGGGAGCAGGAGGTGGCCTTGAAGGAGAAGATCAAGGCCGATGAGGCGCTGCTGGCGAGGGCAGCTGCCGCCCAGAATACTTTTAGGGAGAATGTGGAGCACTGGACGGAGGGTCTCGTGGATATTGCCGCAGCCATTGACAGGGAGTTGGCGCAGTTGGGGATGGAGGATCTCGGGTATCCCTCCGATGAGAACCTCCAACCCAGCGCCAAGCTCACCTTGTTCTTCAAAGGCGTGGCGACGGCCCTCCAGCGACTCCGGGAGAAGATCCCAAAGCAGCTGGCCGACAAGTCGCGCAAGATCTGTGCGGGAGCTCTTCAAAAGATGTTGGTGAAGGTGGCCTTCCGCAACCCGGGCCTCAACCTCACCAACGTCCTCAAGACCCTGCCGCCGGATGCTGATCTGGAAGCGCTCAAGACCCTTGTCGCACCCATTGTGGACAAGGTGAGCGGGATCAAGAGGGTTGAGGGCGATCGCGTAGATTAGGCCGCCCGTTTTCTCCTTTTCTTGTCGCTGTTGGTCATGTTATGAGAACAATCTGTTAGAGTTGCGACAAGCTATCTTGTAATATAACTCTATTTTGTGTAGCGATTGCTATGTTATTTCCTTTACTTGATTCCTTCCTTTGTATGTTTTTGCCCTACGCTTTTAGGGAACTTGCCGGTGCAGGCACCTTAGCCATGCTGAGTGCTGAGTGCGGACGGCGAGACTGCCGGCGGCGCCGCTACCGACAAGAAACCTTGCCGCAACTAGTCGCAGCTCACTTAAGTTGTTGAGCAGACTCGAAACAAAGTAAGGGCGCAACTAGTTACAAGTTGGTTCCTCCGCGCACAGGTTTACCATACAAAGCACGGTCGTTCGAGGAAGATAACTTAAAAAAATTTAAAACTGATTGCTCAAACTTTGGTAACTTAACTTTTCTGTCGTTTGCTTCCTGGTAAGGCGAAACTTTCTTGAACGACGCCTGGTCCACACCATTATCTTCGCCTTTCCCCTCGGCAAACTTGTGGGCGAGGGAACCTTACTTTCTTTGAGAAAAAGAAAGAAGAGAAAATAAAGATATGGAGCCTTACGGCTCATTATTGCTTACCGGGGGTAGGCGCTGCACAAAGTGTCAGATAATAGATGCAAAAAATAGAAAGCATGAAATTGACAAGATGTGCGGAGCACATGAGCTTTACTTATGCACGGGGTCTGCGCCCGGCTTTGTACAAAGGATTACATGCAACATCGGCAAGACTTGTACAAAAGGTGGTTGCCGGAACAGGTTCCAGCGACCGCGCCCTACGGGTAAAACTTACGAAGATGCTCAATGTTCCAGGAGTTGCTCACCAGAATGCCATCTTGGTCTCAAAGGCGGACAGCTTGAGCCTAGTGACTTGTTTCACCCGGTAAGGGCCTTCCTACTTCGGCGTCAACTTGTTGGAATTCTTGGCGGACTGAGCAGCGCCAAGAACAAGGTCGCCTTCCTCGAGACTTCGGCATTAACTGCGGCTATGGTAGCGGCACAAAGCTTGCTGGTATCGAGCAGCTCGACAATGACTCGAAGACGGTCTTCCTCAAGGAGCAGCGCGTCATCTTGCGCAGCTGCTCTTGCTCAAGCTCATCATAGCGAGCACTCGAGGTGACCCGTATCTGAGTTCCTTGGGGAGAACTGCCTCTGCTCCATAGACTAGGCGAAGGTGTCGGCGATGGCTCGATTTGGCGTCGTCTGATCGACCAAAGAACCACGGCAGCTCCTCAATCGATTCTTTCCGCACTTGCGCTTTGTCGAAAGTCTGGTCTTGAGCCAGCGCAGCACGCCAGCATTGCCCTCTCCGCTTGACCGTTGCTTCTCGGGTGAGCAACAGAAGCGAAGCAGACCTTGGCGCCAAGATCTTGGACGTAATGCATGAAGGTGCGGCTCGTGAACTGCGTGCCGTTGTCGGTGATGATCCTTTTAGGGATCCCGAAGCGGCAAACAATCGACCTACTGCGTGCCGTTGTCGGTGATGATCCTGTTAGGGATCCCGAAGCGGCAAACAATCGACTTGAAGAACTTGACTGCTGACTGTGCTGTCACCTTCCTCACTGCTTCCACTTCCGGCCACTTTGTGAACTTGTCGATTGCAACGTACAAGTACTCAAAGCCCCCGACAGCTCGGGGAAAGGGGCCGAGGATGTCGAGCCCCCAGACCGAAAATGGCCAGGATAAAGGGATCATCTGGAGAGCTTGAGCTAGCTGGTGTATCTGCTTGGAATGGAACTGGCACGCTTCACACTTGGTTACTTGTGCAGTTGCATCCTGGAGGGCTGTCGGCCAAAAGAAATCTTGCCGGAACGCCTTGCCGGCAAGTGCTCTTGCGCCAATGTGGTGACCACATATGCCTCCATGTATCTCTACCAACAGCTTTTGTCTGGCTTCCCGGTGAATACACTTCAATTTCACACCGTTGAGTCTTCTTCTGTACAATGTGTTGTCGACAAACTGGTACATACTTGACTGCCGGGCTACTCTTTCCGCTTCTTCTTGCTCTTCGGGAAGTTCTCCTATCTGAAGGAAACGGACAATCTGCTGTGCCCATGATGGAGCTTTTGGCTCGACAACAAGGACTAAAGGCACATCTGCTGCTGCGGGAACATCCGCTTCTACGGCGAGAATCTGCGGCTCAGCCGGAGCTTGACGTTCCCCGGCAAGCTTGCCAGAGCGAAACTTGTCGGGAGCGTCTGCTTCAACGGAACAAACCCTAGGGTTTGCCGGAGCAGACTACTCCTCAGCACCCTTGGTGTTGATCTTGGGGACGTTCTTGGCGGCGGCTTCGGGTAGCTCTGCCAGAAAATAGTCACCAGAAATAAACTTCCTCTTCTTGCTCTGTCCAGTTGATGGCGTTACAGACGGTTGAGTCAGTTTGAGCACAAAGATCCCTGGTTCCACAGGTAACTTAAGCGCGACGCACTTCGATAGGCCATCGGCAATGTCGTTATCAGCTCTTGGAACATGCTCCATCTGTAGGCCGTCAAAGTGCTCTTCTAGCTTTCTCACTTCATCAACGTAAGCTTCCATCAACGAACTCTGATAATTCTTGTTCACTTGGCGGACGACAAGCTGTGAGTCACCCCTGACGATGAGCTTCTTGATCCCAAGGTCTGCCGCGATCCTGAGACCGGCAAGCAAACCTTCATACTCTGCGGTATTGTTTGTTGCTTGCTCCCTGGGAAAGTGCATCTGGACTACGTACTTGAGGTGCTCTCCGGTGGGTGCAACAAGTAGCACGCCCGCACCGGCGCCATGCAGCGAGAAGGCACCATCAAAGTACATCAGCCACTCTTTGCTTGCTTCCTTGATGGGGATGCTCGTTTCTGGAATTTCTTCATCTTGTGTTGGTGTCCACTCTGCTATGAACTCTGCCAATGCGCTGCTTTGGATAGTTGAAGTGCTCTCAAACTTGAGGCCAAAGCTTTACAGTTCTAGTGCCCACTCGACAATCCTGCCAGTTGCTTCTAGATTCTGTAGTATCCTCTTCAACGGAAAACGAGTGACAACTGTGATCTCATGTGCTTGGAAGTAATGGCGCAGCTTTCTCGAGGCCATGAGAAGGCCGAAAAGCAATTTCTGCACACCAGAGTACCTCGACCTAGCCCCCTGCAGAAGGGAACTGACAAAGTAAACTGGACGCTACACCATTCTCTTCTGCATCCCCTCACTCGCCTGTGCAGATCCATCTTTGTCGGGACCAGAGCTTGCCGGTGAAGTCCCCGCTTGTCATTTGGATGCATCTGCCGTGGTTCTTGGCTCATCATCCGCCTCCCTCTCCGCTACTAACGCAGCACTAACCACTTGATTGGTTGCCGCTATATACATGACAACTTCTTTTGTGGCTTAGGTGCGACAAGTGTTGGAGTGGAGGACAGTATCTCTTTAAGTCTGCAGCGCAGCCTCCGCTTCGGAGTCCATTTCATTGGACCTGCCTTTTTCAATATTTTGAAAAAGCGGCGGTAGCCTTCAGCAGAACCTAGAGATAAACTTCTTTGAGAGCAGCCACGCAACCGGCAAGTCTTCGTACATCCTTGGCGCTTTGGTGCTTCAATCTGCTCAATGGCCTTGATCTTGTCGGGATTGGCTTCAATTCCCGCTGAGACCACGAAGAACCGAGAAGCTTGCGGAGGGACTCCAAACACACACTTCTCGGGGTTAAGCTTGAGGTTGATCTTGCGCAGATTTGCAAAGGTTTCGTCTAAATCTTGAATCAGAGTTGCCTTGTCCTTGCTCTTGACCACTATGTCATCCATGTAGGCTTCCACATTTCTGTGTATTTGTGGCTCAAAAGCATCATGGACTACACTTGCAAATGTTGAACCAGCATTCTTCAAACCGAAAGGCATCCATATGAAACAGTATGTTCCACATGGAGTGATGAATGCGGTCTTCTCCTCATCCTCTTTTGCCATGAAGATCTGATGGTATCCTGAGTATGCGTCAAGAAATGAAAGCAAGTCACATCCGGCCGTGGAGTCAACAATCTGGTCAATGCGTGGCAAGGGAAATGGGTCTTTGGGACAAGCTTTATTGAGATCGGTAAAGTCGATACAAAGCCTCCATTTCCGTTTGCCTTCGCTGCGACTACGAGATTGGCCAACCACGAGGATGGAGCACTCCTCGACAAGGCCTGCTGCTTGCAACTTCTTGATTTCTTCGCGATGAATTCCTAGCGCTCCATTGCTTGTTTCTGACCTTCGCTGCAGCGGGCGCGCGCATGAGGACAGACGGCAAGATGGTGCTCGATTACTTTCACAGGAACACGGGGATGTCGGGCGGTTGCCACGCAAACACGTCGGCGTTCGCCCGCGAGGAAAGCAACGAGCGCTTTCCTATTTAGGGTCGAGAGTGGCGCGATGGTGAAGGTACCACCGGTGCCGTCCTCCTTGCGGACACCTTCTTGGTCTCGGCGGAGCTGCCATTGTCTTCTTACACTTGCGGTGGAGCTCGATGGTGCGTCCTCGACGGTAGCGCAGCACTCCGAAGAGGTGCGCTTGCCGGAGTGGGCATCAGAACTCTTGCCAGACTTGGTCTTCTTATTCCCCCCGGGAGCTTCAACGGCAAGTGACTTGTGATCTGTTGCGGCTGCTGCTTCCCGGTAGATCTTATCGGCGCAGATAAGAGCGTCATTCTTGTCGCCAGGGACAAAGATGACACTTATCGGGCCTGGCATCTTCAGCATGTTGTATGCATAGTGAGAGGCTGCCATGAATTTGGCGAGTGGTGGACGGCCGAGTATCCCATTGTAAGGCAATGGAAAGTCAGCAACGTCAAAAGTGACCCTCTCGATCACGAAGTTCAACTCGCTGCCAAATGTCACCGCAACGTGATCTTTCCTTGACTTGCTCCTTCCGGATTGATTCCTTGGAATGTGCCGGTCTCTTCGAGCTCGCTGTCAGGGATCTGGAGTTTCTAGAGTACCGCGGAGGAGATCAAGTTCAAGCTGGCCCCACCGTCAACTAGCATCTTAGTGACCTTGAGGTTGTGGATAGTTGGTGAAACCAACATCGGCAAGCACCCGACAGCAGTTATGCGATCAGGGTGGTCCTCAATATCAAAGATGATAGGCGTGCTGGACCATTTCGAGGCTGCGTGATTCGACGGTGGTTACGCGCATTGACTTCCCGCACCCACTGCTTGAGCTGGCAGTGTGAAGTATGCAGAGAAGCACCGCCGTCAACGCACAGGACCTCAGTGGCTTTCTGGAACTCCTGCTCACCGGTGTCGTCATCATCCATATCTTCATCGTCGTCGTCATCTTCATCTTTGTCGCGGCCGCGGGGATGTCTGTCTCCTTGCCGCTGCTTGGCCTTGCTGCGGCGTCCTCCTCGGCCGGGGCGTTTCTTGCTGGATCCTCCAGCACCTTCTTGGGCCTTCTCCTTGTCGCGTCGCTCGTATTCAGCCTTTTGCTGCTTGACAAGCTGCTCGACCTTCTTGCAGCTCTGGAGGTCATGGCCCTTGGTGCGGTGGATCTTGCAGTACTGCTTGTTGGTGCCGTCCTGCTTGTCGGCGACCGCCACAGCCTGGTAGTTGGTGCCTGCGGCAATCTCCTCGTCGGAGCTACCAGCTTTGGCTTTCTTGGCGCCACCTCCATTGCCGCACTGCTCAACGACTAGCACATATTTGCCTTTCTTCTTCCTGTTGTTCCGCCGCCGGTTTTTCTTTGCCGGGGCAGCATCCTCGCTATCAGATCCTCCTGCTTCTATATTCTCTCCAGGGAGTTTCCTCCCTTCCTCAGCACGTGCACACTTGTCGGCCAGGGCATATAGCTCACTAACGTCTCTGATCTTGCACATCGCCATCTCCTCCCACATCCTGCGGTTTCGCACGTTCTGATGGAACGCGCTGATGGCCGCGGCAGTGTGGACATCTGGGATGTTGTGGTGTACACGGCTGAATCTCTGAATGTACTTGCGCAGGGGCTCTCCTTCCTTACAGGCGGCGGATGAAGGTCGCTCTCTTAGCCATGAGGCTTGTGGCGCTGTAAAGCGCCGACAAACTGATGGCATAGGTCTGCCCAGAGGATATGGAGTTGTCCGGCAAGTGCATGAGCGAGATCTGATATTGGGCTTGAGCACCGGCGGAAGTAGTTGGCAAGGATCTTGTCGTCCGCCCCGGCAGCTTGCACGCGATGGTGTAGATCTTGAGGAACTCCGACGGATGCGACTTGCCGTCGTACTTCTCTCGTACATCGGCTTGAAATTCTTCGTGTTGGGCCCTTTGGACTTGCCGCAGCTCACGAGTGAGCGTGGGGCAACCTACGCGTCTGACAAGTCGCTGGTTCCCTGGCGCATGCATGTCGACAGAGGGCCCAACGCTGGTCCGATTGGCGCTTGGCGCTTCTCTTGGCGCTCGATCACGTCTGGCGTCTTCTTGCTGTCATTCGTGAAGAACTTGGCGCTGATCGCGGCGAGCTCGTGGATCGATGATGCGGTGGAGTCGCTGTCGAGGTAGATCCGGCGAGTCCGCGATCTTGGCCTTCGGGCGGAGAGTGCACGGTGGTTGCACCCTACGGTTTTGTCGCCATCGGCTCGTGCTCGCGATCTTGCCGCGGCTGCGATGTACTCGGCTGCCGTGGAGTGTCGCCGTTAAGCGAAGCCGATGAGACTCGAATGGTGGCCCTCCATTCGTCGATCTTGTCTGCCGTTGGAGGGTAATCCGAGGCGATTGAGCTCGCGCCAAAGCTTGCTGGAGTGGTGGGTGGCGATGGCGAATGGTGCGAGGAACGGATATGCTCGGACTTCTAAGCGTGTTAGAAGGAAGCGATATGCCGTCGAGCGACCGTGTCTTGCTCGTGCAAGCATGTTGGCGTGCATGCTGGTCTTGAGCACCCCGAGATCCACCGGCTCGATCTTGGTCTAAAGAACGTATGGTACCGCGAGTACCATGACGCTGTCGGTCCTGCGCCTCCTGAGATGGGCGCGGTGCATGTACGGACGCCGAGGTCTGCGCAGCCTTGTCCTTGGACCTGGCAACACCGTGAGCTCCCTCGTCGATGCCCGTTCTTCCGCCGGCGTCTAACCCACCACCCGTTTGCTCCGGTGGTGGTGGGATCGACGCAGACGGAGTAGCCGCCTCCGAAGCCTTCTTCTTCGGTGGCATGTCGATGAAAAAGATGAAGATCTAGCTCGTGTGAACGCCGGATCAGGTTCACGCAACCTCGTCCCCCTACCTGGCGCGCCAAAGATGTCGGGGAAATGATCCACGGACACCTATGGGACCGGCGGACCGAGCCCCTTTCGGTTCAGCGTGGGGCGGAGATTGCGCGAAGAGCGGATCGAGGCGAAACACACGAGCAGTTTACCCAGCTTCGGAGCTCTCCGGAGAGATAATACTCCTACTGCTGCATGTCTAAGTGTATTGAGTTCTTGCTCGGGAGCGCTGAGCGCTACAGTACACACTAGCTGCTAGCGAGACCGAGCGTGAGTGTTTTCTGTCCTCTGAACCCCCCCTACGTTGCGCATGGGCCTCCTTTTATATGCTCAAGGGGTCACCGACATGTGGCAACGCAGAGAAGGGTAAAAATGGAAAGGTGTTGCGGTTGGTACAACTACCTGTACAATGTATCATACCTAACCCTGACGGCAGGGGACAAAGGCATTAAATGCCCGTCTGCATCGCCCAAACAGTGCAAAAAGGGACCGTCAGGGGCGCCACCGCTTGCCACGATGGCAATCTTGTCAGCGCCGCTTGCCACCGCGCACCGCTGGCTGCACAGCCTCTTGCACGCTGGCGCTGAAAGGTCCGAGGCGACATGTTGGTGGATGTCTTTGGAGCCTGGTACAGTGGTAACTTGCGCTGCAAGCGCCTTGCATGATCGTTGTCTTATCGCGTCCGGAAGCTTGTCGCTCACCAGGCCTTGCCGGGACGCATGGCGGGTCGCGGCAAGTTCCTTGAGATGCCTTGGTTGGCCTTCCCGGCAAGCTCCTCTTGCCGGGGCCTTGTCTCCTTGGCTTGAATACTTTGTTCTTTAATGGCTCCAAAGGAAACACGGAGGACCTTGGCGGTCACCCAGCAAGCCTTGCCACCGGGTGTTGCGAATGCCCGTGCACAAGTTCGGGATACTAGGGTACCCCTACTCTAGTGCACCGACACAAAGAATCCTGACAAAGTCTTCGGACTCAATAAGGCCCTGTATGGACTCAAGCAAGCCCCACGGGCGTGGTATGATACATTGAAGGAATTCTTCATGAAGAATGGCTTCACACCCGGTTCACTCGACCCTACTCTCTTTACTAAATCTTATGTTGGTGAACTGTTTGTGTGCCAAATATATGTTGATGATATTATCTTTGACTGTACTGACCAACGTTACAGTGATGAATTTGCCTATGTGATGAGTGAAGAATATCAAATGTCTATGATGGGAGAGTTGAAATTCTTCTTAGGTCTTCAAATTCGGCGCAATGGCATATTCATATCTCGGAGAAATACCTCAAAGATGTCTTGAGGAAATTGGCATGCAAGATTGCAAAGGCGTCAAAATTCCTATGCCCACAAATGGCCATCTATGCCTTGATGAAAATGGTATTGACTTGATCACAAGGTATACCGCTCCATGATTGGTTCTTTATTGTACTTATGTGCATCTAGGCGGACATAATGCTTAGTGTTTGCATGTGTGCCCGATTTCATGCTGCACGAAGGAATCACACCATAAGGCTGTGAAGCATATTCTTGATATCTAGCTCACACACCAACACTAGGATTATGGTACCCCAAGGGCTCTACTTTTGATCTCATTGGATATTCTAACTCGACTATTTGGTGATCGTGTGGACCACAAGTCAACATCGGCACTTGTCATTTCTCGGACGATCTTTGGTCTGTTGGTCCTCGAAGAAAGCAGAACTGCGTATCACCTCTCTTTGAAGCTGAATACATTGCTGCTGGCTCTTCTTTGTGCTCAACTACTTTGGATGAAGCAAACCCTCAAGGACTATGGCGTAAACCTGAAGAATGTGCCTCTCCTCTGCGACAATGAGAGTGCCATCAAGATTGTTCACAACCCAGTTCAGCACTTTCGAAGACAAAGCACATCAGATTCGTCATCATTTTCTTCGTGATCATGTGTTGAAGGCGACATCTCCATCGAGCACGTGAAGGCGAAGAACAGCCAGTGATATCTTCACTAAGCCCTTGGATGAGAAGATATTTAGCAAGTTGCGGTGTGAGCTAAATATCTTAGAATCTTGAATGTTCTTTGAAAAGGACACACATCCTAACATTTATGCAAAATTGATGACTTAGATGTGCAACACATGAAGAAAGCGTTTTCTTCAATCAATGAAGAATAACACTCTAAGTGTGAAGAAATTAATGAAGAATTTGATTCTCGAACCCTCGACAATTATGCGCGTGTTATGCGAAATCATCATTCTTATCTGATGGAGCCACGCCACCACAAAAGTTGAAAATCTTCAATTTGAGTTTTCCTCGTTTTGAAATTCTTGAGTTTTCAAATTCTTCAACTTTGCAAAATCTTCACTGTTTCCGTCTTTTTCTTCATTGGCTATATATATATATATATATATATATATATATATATATATATATATATATATATATATATATATATATATATGAGTTTATGTCCTCTACAACATTCACTTATGGCTATTTCTTCAAGTTGCGTTTTCTGCTAAGTGAATGTGATCGGACCCTTCCCCCTCTATGCTATACTCAACCCAATATATTCACAAATTCTTCATGTGCGTTCTAATTGAAACTCGTTCAAAGTCTTCACTGTGTCCTTGTCAGCTGAAGAAATTGCGAACGAAACTTTAAAACAAATCTTATCCAGATTTTCGGTTTTGCCGCTCAAACCGTTCCGCATCCCATGATGCATTATTATATTCACCCACGATCTTACACGATCTCATCTGCACAGTACGTGGGTGACACATGTCGCGAGAAGGAGAAAGGGCAGGGGCATGTTCGTCCCAAAATCTTCGGGCGAACAGTTTTTCACCGTGGCTATAAATACCCCTCTCCCCTTCCTCACTTCATTTACTCCGCTCGACCGCTGTCTCTCACTCGAGCTCCTCAAACCCTAGCGCTGCCGCTACTCCATCATCGCCGGTGAGGAAGAGCTTCGCTGCCTCGACCTCGTCGCTGTTGTACTCGCGCCGACTGCGGAAATCTTCACTCCGCCGCCGCCGTAGCTGTTTCCCTCTGCCAAGTTAGGGCGTGGGAGATCTAACTTGACGAACTTCACCTCTGTTCATCTCAGTTCGCCGTGTTCTTCAGTTCGGGTAATTAAAAGTTACTTTTATTACTCGCTTTGATTCTCAAACTTCCCTGAAAATCTTCAAAGGTGTTTTTTTCTTCAAATCTTCACATATATGAACACCTCACACACTGTATGCTCTTGATCCATTTCTCTAAGCACTCATTTTCTTCAAGATTCCTCAATTGTGTGGATCTTCGATCTGTACAACTCTGGAACCTAAGACAAGAACGCTTAGTGAAATTCCTCAAGGCCCAACTGGTCAAATTCCTCAAAACTTGTCTTTTCAAAAAATCTTCTGAGAACGCATATAACCTCTCCAAATTCCTCGCACCTACACTCATTCACGGTACTCATGTCCATTGCTGAATCACTAGGTTCTCATCAACTTAACTCATTTGCAGCGTTCCTCGAAGAAAAACTGCATACTTCTTCAGAGTGTTCAATTGTTCAAATTCCTCATCTGAAGAATATGGCTGAAGGAAAGAGACCGCAGAAAGGAGGAAAGAACCTGAGGTCATGACTGCTTTCGAGTTCCCTGATGACATATACAAGGACTATTGCACACCTGATGACGCCAAATTTGGCAAAAAGAACAAAAATCAGCGCAAAGTGCGCATTCAGAGGATTGAACGGAGATGGGCAAGAGAATGGAGGGAATATCAATATGTTACTCCAAAGTACATGAAGAAATTCGCTCTAAATCCTCCATGCCCAAGAGCTCCATTGGCACCTAGGCAAGTAGCTGATCCCACCAGCATCAAGCGTGGTGAGGACTTTCCTGAAGAATGGGCTAGGCGCCAAGCAAAATTGCCACGACAAGCCAAGGAGGCAGTGAGGAAATTCAATGAGGATTCTGCTGCTGCTGCTGCTGCTACTGAGGCCTTGGTCAAGCCGAGGAAATCAATGCCAAAGAAGCCTGCTCGCAAGCCAAGTGCTTCACCAACAGCGCCCTCACGGCCAAGTTCCTCAGCTATGCCCTCACGGCAAATTCCTCAGGCTGTGCATCTGGCTACATGTCAAAGGACTACGGGTTTCTCGATTGCTTCTCGTGTCTCAGCAAGTTCCTCAGCTGCACCAATGTCCTCATCAGGCCCCACACTGTTGAAGACTAAAGCAACAGATGGACGCGGTCCTCGGCCAAGCCCAAGGAAGAAACAGGTCGCATTCCAAGTGCCCTCTGATGATGAAGCTTCTGATGATGAACTTGCAGAAATCATCAGAGACAGGCAAGTGAAGGCCGCTAGAGCCAAAGGCACATCGGTGCCACTGCTTTTGGATCCGAGGTAAATCCTCGACTACATTGACCTCTGGCACAAGGATCCAAACACCCCATGCCTGATTTTCAACTTACTCCTGGTCAAAGTCACATGCTGACCCATTTCATCACTCAAGAGAAATGGAAGTTTGAAAAGGCACATGAAATCAAGAAGGCTCAATACAGGAAGGAGAAGCTCCTGAAGAAAAACGTTGTCAGAATGACACCTGAGAAACTTCTCTAGGCTCAGTCTGAAATCCAAGCCCTCAAAGAAAGACTTGATGCATATCTGCTGATTGGCAAGGAGCCAAAGTGAGATTCGTCAACTGACGTAGAAAATGACAACTATTGCAGCCCCATCGCAACAAGAAAATCTTCAGTCTGCAGACTCTGCTCACTGTTGAAGAACATGCCAAGACCGCTGATGACTTTCAACCTGCTTGATGAAAATGTAAGTTCCGGGCTGATGACTCCATCCCAGCCGCTGAAGAAATTGCCAGGGCATCCACTAGTGGTGCGCCTGAAGAAACTGAAGAGATCAGGGCAACTGCATCAGTTGTGCCTGAAGAAAATCAACCAGATACCTCAGCTCCTCCCGCGCCTACACCAACTCCAATTCTTCCTTCTGCCTATGAAGTGAAGAAGACCAAGGCTACAAAGCGAGCTACAGTGAAGAAAAGGAAGGCATCAGCTGCGTCAAATTCTTCGGCTGCAAAGAAAATGAAGCCTATGACCAGCTCACTTGAACATCCAATTGATGTTGTTCCAATTTCCTCCATGTCATCAAAGGAAATTGTTCCTTTTGGAGAAGACTACAAGATCCCAAGCAGATCTGATGAAGAAAATCATTATGTTGCTTCGTCAGAGCAGATTGATGAAGAAATTGAAGTGGATACCATCCCTTCAACAACATTCATTTCCTCACCTATGCCTTAGTTCACAGCTGAAGAGGCTGGTGTTGAGGAAATAGAAGATGAAGATGTGGATATTGGATGCACCACACCTGTGATGAACGATGACTTCTGGGAAAGTCAGCATCCCAATACTCCTCTCTTCACTCCCATTCAACAGATTCCTCAGTCCCCGGCAACAACTGATCAAATGGGCTCTGAAGAAACTCATCCCACTTCCTCTGTTCATGAAGAAATTCCAGCCACTAGTGCTGAAGAACCTGCTGCTACTGATCCACAGATTGCACAAGAAGAGGAACCAGAAATTCCTCAGCCTGAAGCACCTGAGCTCGCGATTCCTGAGGTGGTACTGCAAATCACTAACACCCCTCTGCCAAAGTCGAAGAATCCATTCTCAAGCAAACAGAAGTTCAAGGCTGAAGACTTCTTTTCCGAGCATGTGTTCTTCACTGACTACAACCCATATGACTCTGCTCGCATAAGGAAGAGGCGTTTCTCGACTGCTAGTCAAGCCAACTTCTATTCCTCAGTGCTGTTTGACAAGGACAAAATCTTCGATCATGAACATATTCCTCACGTGGATATGGAATCTTTGCCATGGTTCGAGCCAGTCCTCAGTGTTCTTCACGATGCAGGACTACTCAATTTCTGCAATGACATCTGTGATTGGAATGAAGAACTCATTCTTCAGTTCTACGCTACACTGCATATCACTGGAGATGCTGAAGATGTCAATTCATGGGTGTTGGATTGGATGACCGAAAACACTCACTACAAGGCACCAGCAACTGAATTGCTTTGTGTCCTTCCTCTCGATCCTCCCCATGACAGTGCACGTTGCATCTACAATGACCCTGAACTGACAAATCATTATATGCAAGTGCTCATGAAGCCTTTGAAGCCTGGGCAAGCCCCACGAACCAAATTCCTCGTCAAGGAATTGCTTTATGTGCCTCGAACTATCTATCGCATTCTGACGAAGACAATGAGTCCTATCAAAGGCCACGACTCAAATGATGAAGATGTCGTTGGCATCATGAAGAATATGCTTTTCAACATCATTCATGGCGTTCCCATCAAGTTCCATGATTTCTTCATGAGGACTCTGGCAAATGTTGCTATGTCACCTTTTGAGCTGAAGCCCTATGCGCCTTGGATTATGAGATTCATAAGGGCAAGATCTTCACTGAATTGCAAAGCTGATACTCTGAACCACGGTAGCTACTTGCCTCCCATTGAAGTCCTCAAATGGCCAGTTTCATCATCTGATGATAAAGGCAAGGCAGCTGCTGTGATCGATGAAGGCATTCGTCCATTGGATGGTCAATTTCGCCTAGCTACATCTTACTCTACCAATGACGACTCTGCTACACATGACACTGCCGCAAATACCTCAGCTAAGCAAAATCCTCAAGCCACAGCCCCCAGGGTGATGACTGATCGTGAGTTACTCCTTAGTCTTCATCAGAAGGTTGATCGCAATCACAAATGGGTCAAGCGTCAGTTTGGTGCTCTTCTTCACAATATGACCTCAACACACAATGCAGTGAAGAAAAACCACTACTACCTTCATGAAACCCTCAACCGCATCTGGGCTATCCTCACTCATGTCTATAGCGCTGACGAACTGAAGACTATGGGTCTCAAGCAAGAATTTGAGTGGTCTGCACCTCCTCCGAAGAAATTCAAGAGGGTCAAAGTTCCTGATCGGTGGCCAGCTCTTATTCTTCATCGCGTGACACGAGATGAGTATGAAGATTTGGGCGACATTGTGGCAGGCCTGCTACAACAAACAACCCGACAACGGCGGGCTCCTCCATCAACTTGAAATTCTTCAGGGGCGTTAGTCCTCAGTTTCGATCCTTTTGGTCATTTGATGACAAAGGGGGAGACATCTGAGTTAGTCTTCAAGCGGGTCTATATTATGGGCGTTTTTTTTAAGTTACAACTCTCGTTCTTCTGAAACTTTTATTGGATCGAGTTGTAATCTTAAACCCGATGGTGCTCTGATAGTTTTGGATGGTGCTTTTGTTGCACTATGCTTCGATACTTTTGATGCTTTCGGCATGCTTATTCCTCGTTAATATTATTGCACGCATGCTAAATTTCATCAGGCACCATATTTCATCATGCATTTCAAATTCTTCATATTATATATCAAATGCGTGTATGAATTACAAGATATAGGGGGAGATCTCCATGATTCATCTCTTCAAGTGTGCATTGCTTCAAAAGCAAATTCCTCACTATGCACATCTTCAGGGGGAGTTCTTCTATATCTTGCAATCAAATTCCTCAATATCAGTATTTACACTTCATATGTTTATTCCCATTGAAAACTTAACCTATGTTGTCATCAATCACCAAAAGGGGGAGATTGTAAGTGCATCTAGTGCCCCTTAGTGATTTTGGTGTATTGAAGACTTATAGGTTAAGGGACTGATGCGTTTGTGAGTGTACACAGGTCTATAAGTCTATGAGGAGTTTGATATTTATAGAGAAAGTCGACCCCTAAAAATGAAGTTCTTCGACTGAAGACTTTGAAAGTGAAGAAATTGGTGTGACCTTGAAGACTTGATATTCATTTGAGGAACATGAAGCGTGAAGACTTTTACTTTTATAGTTTCATTTTCTCTTTCTTGAGTCATAGGAAACACCGTACTGTTAAAGGGGGGTTGAGGAAATACTAAGGAAAAATTTCCATGTGATGCTCAACTAAAAATCCTACACCTACCAATCCCTTCGAGTGAAGCCATTGGAAATCTCATACATTTCAGTCAATTCTTCAGTGACAGAGACACAGTTCTTCTGGTCATTGAGGACTTTGCTCTGACTGAGGAGTTAGGAATTCGCCAGTGCGAATTGCCTACACAGTGAGGAACATGATAGCCCTGAGGAATTTGAGAGCCAAAATTCCGACTGTTGCTGTGGTACGCGCTGGCTGTCCCAAAATATCCTATCCACCTAACGGTCATATCATTGAAGGGCATTTATGTCTTATCATGTCGGGCTGCTCCCTAGGCTATAAATAGCCGCCCCTACAACCACTAGTTGGTTGGCTGCTCCGAGAGAACTTGACACTTGTCATTTGAGAGCAACCCATCCTCCGAGGACTTTGAGCGAAAATCATCAAGTGAGGAAAATCCCAAAACCAAACCCCCACAAACCCAAAGTGATTGAGCATCACTGAAGAAATTGATCCTGCGTGGATCCGACGCTTGTTACCTTTGAAGACTGTGCTTCTTCCAGACGGTTAGGCGTCAAGGTCTAGAGCATCCAAGAGGAATTGTGGATCGCCGAGTGACCAAGTCTGTGAAGGTTTGGAAGTCACCAAGACTTACCACGAGTGATTGGACGTGGCTGCATGGTCTTAGTTCAAGGAGAATACGGTGAGGACTGGGTGTCTGAGTTGTGGCTCGATGATCGGGTGTCCGGACTGCGTGTCCTCGAGTTTAAATACTCGGCCGCTCCAACCAGACGTATAACCGAGACAAAGAGAGTTGGAACTGGTTTACCAAATCATTGTCCTCACCAACTAATCTGGTTCTATTTCCTCAACCCTTTCATTTCCTCATTCTTGTGTTGATTGTTTGTTCATATATGTGCTTGAAGACATTGACTGAAGACTTTCTCAATTTCCTCAGTTCAATTTCTTCATCTGGTTTGTCTTCATCTTGTGTTATCCTGTGATTACGCTTTCTGTACTCTGTGCTAGTCTTCATTTCATCATGATGACCATGCTTGTATTCTGTTATGCTTACTTCTGAGTACTTATTCCGCTGCAAGTAGTTCTTCGCTAAGGAATTTCCTCACCAGCAAATTCCTTAGTGAAGAATTCATAAAAATCGCCTATTCACCCCCCCTCTAGTCGATATAACGCACTTTCAGTTTCCTATCATTGCAATACCGTTTACGCTCACTTTTATCACTAGTTACCTTGCTGTTTTTATATTTTCAGATTACAAAAACCTATATCTACCATCCATATTGCACTTGTATCACCATCTCTTCCCCGAACTAGTGCACCTATACAATTTACCATTGTATTGGGTGTGTTGGGAACACAAGAGACTCTTTGTTATTTGGTTGCAGGGTTGTTTGAGAGAGACCATCTTCATCCTACGCCTCCCACGGATAGATAAACCTTAGGTCATCCACTTGAGGGAAATTTGCTACTATCCTACAAACCTGTGCACTTGCAGGCCCAACAACGTCTACAAGAAGAAGGTTGTGTAGTAGACATCACCTGCCCAGCTGGTTGGGCTAGCAGCTGCATGTGAACGGCGGTGGAGACTTGGTTGGTGCGGGTCTGGCAGTGGCCCCGCTGACGCCCTTGGCAAGGGCCTTGCCGGGTGGCCCGGCAAGGTTCTTACCGTGGCGCGCTGTCGTCCCCGGCAAGGACCTTGCCGGGGGTCTTGTGGGTTTCCTTGGCAAGAATCTTGTCGAGGATCGTTGCCTTCCAATCCTCATCTGATCTTGAATATTCTCTGTCTTCACAAAGATCTGCATGCCACCATGGAGGTGCCTCCCGAGCCCTGGCCCAACGTGGTTGATGGTGTTGGAGACCGTGGGTTTGAGGGTGGCTCACTCCGCTGGTGTGGGCGAGCCGCCCCGGCAAGGGGCTTGCCGAGGCTGCCTCGGCAAGGGTCTTGCTGGAGAAACCTGCTTCATCCATCTGCTCTCCGTGGTCTCGGTCTTTGGCGTTGTGCTGATTGTTTCTGTGTTTGTGGATTTGATTTCCTGTCTCCGCCCTGCTAAGTGTGGCTTCGGCCCGTGGCTCTGACTGCCCGTGCACAAGTAAGGGGTACAAAGGAGTGCCCCTACTTTAAGACACCGACAGGAGCCCCCGGGCCTGGGCCACACACATGTTGGGCCAGGCCCAAAACGGTGCGCGGGCAGGCGGGGCAGTTTTTACCGCAGCAAAACTTTTCATCCGCTGCGCTTCCCTACGACTTGCGCGACGTGGGGGAGGTCATGCGTGATGTGGGGGGCATGCGCGGGGCAGTTTCCGCATGCATGTGTCGTATCACAGTTAATGGGAAAGGAGGCGGCCCGCGCCTTCCCCGTAAAAGGAATAACCGCGGGCGCGCTGCTCACTTTACCCCTTCCCTTTGTCTTTTCCAATCTTGGACCGCCGCCCCCTTTCTTCCTCCTTCTCGAGCCCCCCGTCTTCATCCACCGTCGCTGCGCTTCCGTCATCCTCTGCCCTCTTGCTTCTCGCAGCCGCCATGGCGCCCAAATCCACCAAAGGTAAGGGAGTGGCCAAAGATGTCGGGGCGACGGAACAGCCGGAGAGCGAGCTGGTAGTGCGACGGGCGCAGTTCGCCTACTTCTCCTCGATGGTCGACGTGTTCGAGCTCCGGGAGTCCTTCAATTCTCTGTGGGGGGGTGAAGACGGGGGGAGAAACGATGGGGCATCCAGCCACGCGCGTCATCCCCGCCAACTGCACCGAGGCCGCCCCAAATCGGTACCCCTTCTTTGTCGACTACTTCTCCTGCGGGCTCTGTCCCCCCTTCTCTGATTTCTTCAACAACATTATGCACACCTACGGCTTCCGCCTTCTGGATTTCACTCCAAATGCCATGGTGTGCATGGCTCTCTTTGCGCACCTCTGCGAAGGCTTCGTCGGGGTGCACCCCAACACGGCGCTCTTCCGCCACTAATTCTCCCCTCGGATCCAAGCGGGGGGCGCCATCTCCGGTTGCATCGCCTGGATCCCGAAGGCCAAGGGGACGTACCCGGAGGGCACCATGAAGGAGAGGTGGGAAGAGTGGCAGGGCCGGTGGTGCTAGATTGAGGAGGAGGACCCGCCAGGATTCTGCGAGGTTCAGCGGGAGCCGCCGGTCCGCAGAAACGACTGGGGCGACGCCGACGCCGACGATGAGAAGCTCATGATTGCCACCACCAGGATCCTTTGGCTCACCGAGGCCTGGCTCACCATCGAAATGATCGGGGTGGACTTCATCTGCCGCCGAATCGCTCCTCTGCATAGCAAGGGGAGGTTAGCTTGGCTTTTTACGAATGTTGTTGACATCATGAGGCTCCGCCCCGGCCTAGACCACAACCTGACGATGATGAGGCACACCCATCTCTGCCAACGGATCTTCCAGCTTGAGTTCAACAGCAACGGCGAGGTTGAGCGGTCTGGCAAGGCTGCGAGGGCTGCCGCGAAGGCCGGTAAGGTTGCCAAAGGGCCCCTTTTCAAGTTGCCGATAGGACTGGTCCTACTGTGCAACAATTCTCGTCGGTCCGACATCATCGCCATGATGCCGGACTTCAATGCGCACGGCCTTGACCCGAGATGGGTCGAGCCAGGCGAGCTCCATGTGTAGGAATTCTTCGACACTTTGCACGAGGGGTACGTCACCGCTGAGCCGCGGCTCATCCAGGATACCTCCCAGGCGGAGCTGGACTACATCACTGCCAGGGTGGCGGAGGCGGAGCTTGCCAAGGAGGCTGGCAGCACCGGCGGCGTGGAGGACAAGGCCGTGGCGGAAGCGGAGGAAAAAGAGCTTGCCCAGTGGGCGGCGGCCGCTGGGGAGGCCAGCAGCGCCGACACCGGGGCTCCCCTCGTCAAGGAAGTGGTCGACGAGTCGTCGGAGGAGGAGGACGAGGGGGAGGAGACCACGACCGCTGACCCTCTAGTCACTGGAAGAGGGCGAGTCCTGCGGCGGGCCACCTCCGGCGAGCCGGTCCGTCCCGGCTGGGCCGCGCAGCTGTGGTAGGCCCAGGAGACATCTGCGCGGCAGACAAGGGCTGTGGCAATGAAGAAGGTGGTGAAGGCCGTGGTGGCAAAGAAGAAGGCACCCGCTTCTTCATCGTCCAAACGTGCCCAGACGCCACCACCTTCCCCCTTGCCGGCAGACGTTGGCGCGGGGATCGCTTTTGACTTTGGATCCCTCAGCTCGGGGAGGAAGAGGAAGGCAGGAGAGGAGGAGGAGGAGGAAGAGTAAGCTCTACTTTTCCCCCGTCTCTTCTTTTTTGCTTTCTCCATTTCCTCAAATGGTGCCACCCATTCTGAATCATCTTCATCCCGTAGGGACGTGGAGATTCTGGCCCAAAGGGCGAAGAGGGCCAGGACTTCGACGAGCGGCCAGCCCCCGGCAGGCACCTTTGGCACGCCGCTGGTGGTGTTAAGCAGCCCGGACAGCAGCCCCCGGCCCAGCCCCTAGCGTGAGTCCATCACCTGTCCTTTGTTGATGTGTGCTAGGGGTACGATACTTTGTTACTGACCATGCTATGGATGTAGGAGGGGAGGCTTCTCCCAACGCGCCGCCCCCATCGACCATGCTGCCTCAAGGGGCGTCCTCGGCAATGGCACCAAGCACCGAGGCCATGCACATGGAGGAGGAGGAGGAGAACGCGGGCGCTGGTGGCTTTGCCTCGACGCCAGACCTTGGCGGAGAGGGGACTTCTGCTTCTCGGCTTGGCGCGAGTAAGCCACTCGCTTTCCGTCTCTGCTTGCGTTCTTTCTTTCTTCCTTTTTTACTGGCTTTTGATCTTGGCCCCGTGCTACGTCTTGAGCTTGCGTTGGTTTTCCTCGAAGAGGAGAGGGTGATGCAGCAAGTGTAGCGTAAGTATTTCCCTCAGTTTTGAGAACCAAGGTATCAATCCAGTAGGAGGCTCCTCAAAAGTCCCACGCACCTACACAAACAAACTGAGAACTCACAACCAACGCAATAAAGGGGTTGTCAATCCCTTCACGGCCACTTGCGAAAGTGAGATCTAATAAAGATAGTAAGATAAGATAAATATATTTTTGGTATTTTATAATATAGATGCAAAAAGTAAAGATAATGTAGATTGAAAGCAAATATGATAAGAGATAGACCCGAGGGCCATAGGTTTCACTAGAGGCTTCTCTCAAGATAGAATAAGTATTACGGTGGGTGAACAAATTACTGTCGAGCAATTGATAGAAAAGCGCATAGTTATGAGATTATCTAGGGATGATCATGTATATAGGCATCATGTCCATAACAAGTAGACCGACTCCTGCCTGCATCTACTACTATTACTCCACACATTGACCGCTATCCAGCATGCATCTAGAGTATTAAGTTCATAAGAACAGAGTAACGCATTAAGCAAGATGACATGATGTAGAGGGATAAACTCATGCAATATGATATAAACCCCATATTGTTATCCTCGATGGCAACAATACAATACGTGCCTTGCAACCCTTTCTGTCACTGGATAAGGACACCGCAAGATTGAACCCAAAGCTAAGCACTTCTCCCATGGCAAGAAAGACAAATCTAGTAGGCCAAACCAAACTGATAATTCGAAGAGACTTGCAAAGATAACTCAATCATACATAAAAGAATTCAGAGATGATTCAAATATTATTCATAGATAAACTTGATCATAAACCCACAATTCATCGGATCTCGACAAACACACCGCAAAAAGAGTTTACATCGAATAGATCTCCACAAGAGAGGGGGAGAACATTGTATTGAGATCCAAAAAGAGAGAAGAAGCCATCTAGCTAATAACTATGGACCTGTAGGTCTGTGGTAAACTACTCACAACTCATCGGAGGGGCAAGGATGTTGATGTAGAAGCCCTCCATGGTCGATTCCCCCTCCGGCAGAGTGCCGGCGAAGGCTCCAAGATCGGATCTCGCGGATACAGAAGGTTACAACGGTAGAAATTGTGTTTCGTGGTGCCCATGGATGTTTTCGGGGTACGTAGGTATATATAGGAGGAAGAAGTACGTCGGTGGCTGCCCGAGGGGCCCACAAGACAGGGGGCGCGCCGTACAGGGGGGGCGCAGCCTCCTATCTCGTGGGGGCCTTGGCTGCTTCTTGACTTGCACTCCAAGCTCTCCAGATCACGTTCGTTCCAAAAATCACGCTCCCGAAGGTTTCATTCCGTTTGGACTCCGTTTGATATTCCTTTTCTTCGAAATACCGAAATAGGCAAAAAAAACAGCAATACGGGCTGGGCCTCCAGTTAGTAGGTTAGTCCCAAAAATGATATAAACATATAAAATAAAGCCCATAAACATCCAAAAGGGGTAATATAATAGCATGGAACAATCAAAAATTATAGATACGTTGGAGACGTATCACCCCGCCCTATCCCCTTCTTGGCATTCAGACCTCCCCTCGATGGACCCAGAGGACGTTGATACCGTCATCGAGGATGTCGCCAAGGATGCCGCGGCACAGGCTGAGAAGATCGCTGCCGAGGAGAGCGCCAAGGGCGCTGCTGAGGATGCCGCCAAGGGGCCCACCGGGGAGCCCGGTGAAGGACCTGTCAGGGAGGCCGGCAAGGCCGCTGCCGAGGAGTAGGTGGTTGATGACCAGCCCTCCTCCTCGCTGCCTCCGGCTCCGGCAGGTACCTGAGGGTGGGTGATAACTTGTTCGTCCACCTCCCAGGCGCGTCCAGCACCAGGACACCCGTCGAGGGAGAGGTGTTTGACGAAAAAGTGCTTGCCGCCGCCGGGCTCGAGGTCGTCGACGAGCCGAGCATCAATGGCGACGGCTCCCAGGAGGAGCGGCTGCTCCAGGCCATGGGCGCCAGCTTTCGGAAGCTCCAGGTGCTCCACCGCGCCCGTTTGGACAAGGCCAAGTCTAGGACGGCGGTGGTGGAGAAGGCGGAGGCGGACCTCCAGGAGCGTGTCGCCGAGACACAGGACTGATTCCGCCAGGATAAAGACGAGTGTTGACACACGAACACATCACGTGTACCCTCGATGCCGGGGGTGATGCACCGCAGCTCACGTCGAAGGAGACCCGACCGACAGCGCGATACGCAAGACAGTCGACGGACGCTTTTGAAGACCCGAAACCCCACACGCCCGGGAGGGACCCCGTCAGGGAGTGCGGCGGCTATGGGCTGGCCTAGGTCGATTCGCTCGCCCCTAGAGCCTCGTGGATCGCTGCCCTCCAACGCGAAGAACGAACAAAGAACAAGAAAGAAAGATACAAGGGTAGGGGATAAAGATAGATGAACACAAAAGTGTAATAGATTGATTGGTTCGATTGGTGTTGTTCAATCGGCCATCACCCCCAACATATATAAGAGGCGGCTGGACTTCCCGTACAAGTAAAGGATTCATCTAGGCTTTCCTTACAAGAAAATTACATCAATTCACGTCCTAGAGTCCTAGTTCTATTCCAACTCGGATTCAGTCTGAATCTGGCCCAACTTCTGTCTTCCTCCTTGCGCGGGCCTTCAAGCTTGCATATGATCTCCGATCAAGACGGCCCAAATATCAAACTTGTGCGTCTCGACGAGACGAACAACTCTCATGTTGATCACTTTTCCAAATAAGGCCATCTTGAATACTCCACGAAGCCATCTTTACGTTCCAGTCGGATTCGTTCTTGCAGCAGACTGGGTTATCCGAGTCTCATAGTGAATTTGCATGCCATATGCTATCTCTGATGATGATGACTTCAAAACCAAATTTCACCGTTTTTACGATACGCACAACTTCTGTATTGAACACTTCTCCATCCGAGATCATCTTGATAAACTTTTGGGCACATGTTCAGTTTCACTCAGATTTGAGCTCATCCACTCGGATGGTCCAACTGGACTTTTTCACTCGGATGACTATATTTTCACTCGGAAGACAATGTTTCACTCGGATGATGACCACATTTTCAGTCGGAAGACAATCTTTTACTCGATCGATAAGTTTTCACTCGACCTTTTACTCGATCGACCTTTTACTCGATCGGTAGGTTTTCACTCGACCTTTTACTCGATCGGTAGGTTTTCACTCGACCTTTTACTCGATCGGTAGGTTTTCAGTCGACCTTTTACTCGATCGGTAGGTTTCACTCGACCTTTTACTCGATCGGTAGGTTTTCACTCAGATGGTAAAACATTCCACTCGGATTTCCCGACTGAAAAGACAGCCTGATCTTGATTTACCTCTCAAGGTTGCATACGTCCTCGGATTGAGACAAATCTTATATGAAAATCGATCGGCTCAACGAGACGAAACTTTTTCATGTTGATGGTTTTTCCATTCAAGGCGGTCCAGAAGGCCGAATTGCTCACGCATTGTATCAGACACTCATCAACATGTGTCTGGTGTCGAGCGTAATATTTTGGTCTTTGGTAGGGCTGGTCTGTATTGATTGTAACTTTTGCATACAAACTCAGATTGAGATGATTTATATATCAAAATTGATTGCTTCGACGAGACGAAGACAATTCCTTTAGTGTGCAACTTCATCCGAGGTCATCTTGAAGGCGTGATTGGCCAAAAATCACTCGGAACATTGAATTATGCCACTCGGCCTATAGTTTCGGTCCGTAAGATAAGGTCGAATGAATATAACCGAAACATCAAAGTTGTTCCACTCGGCGACGTGAATCTTTTCATGCTGAAAGCCCGTTCACTCGAGACCATCTTCATTGCAATTTGTATCTTGCCAAAAACAGGTGTCAATACATGCCCCCCTGTTTTCTGGCAGAGCTTGCGTGCCAGAAAATACCTTGCCTAGGGTAATGTTTAAGCACGATGTCAACACTCCATCGGGTGTGCATGTTGAGTATGATAATTTTAATCATCCATATTCTCATGTTTGTTGCTTCTTCGGTAGAGCCTCTTGGATAATAGTTGTCTGAAAACAACAATTGGATGTCAGAAATGCTTCCACGTAAGTTTCTTATGTCAATCCGGACCTTGCACTTGTCCAGGCCTTCCCTGGGAATATTAGAACCCTTCAACAAAGACGATTGCCAAACGATTATGACCATGCACCTCAAAGGAATACCGTCAACTGTTCGGCGACTCAACTCGTTATCAAAGTACACTATCAAGCCTCCGCCGAACAATGTCTGTCTCCTGACTTGGATCCTGCAAATAAATAACATTTGGAGTCGGGGTTCTTTTATGCACTAGAACCTTGATTAGTGGTCGACTCAATAATTAAGTCGGCCTCGCCGGTATTGGCAAACACTGAGCATCGGCTATAGGAGTAAAAAATAACCATGGTGAACACCGTTAGCAAGATGCCGGGTTTGCCAACACAATGAATTCTGAGGGCGATATGCAAATATCGGCCATGCGTTCTTATCTCGAAAGCGCCCGGGAGTCCGTCCACCAAAGTGTGAATAGTCAAAATAAGTCAGATGTTTCGGCTGAGGATAAATTCCATAGCGTTGATTTTGATGGTATGATTGACGAATATGGATGAGACGCCTCCTGGAGTCTCCTATATGAAAATCGTCGTCCTCGCCTACGGGCCTTACACTTGTACTCCCTTATTTCTGATGGCTTCGCAACAGGAGATGTGATGCCGCTCTTAACTCGAGGATTTCCTTAGGAACCCAGTGCCATGTTCCTCTTCTCCAGCTCTTTGGCCCTAAGCCGTTTTAGCTTCTTACATTGCGAATATGGTAAGCCAAGTGGGCCCCCCATTGGTACTTTGGTTTATGCATCGGCAAATTCTTTTCGACTTTGGGCATCTCGGCTTGGCTTTGTCCAAAGTTGACTATTGGATCCTTGAAATTTACTTGCTTCACTTTCTTGTCCTTTGCAGCCAACATAGGCTTGGCTAGCTTTTTGTCATTTGGAGTCGGATATGAAATAGCACTCTTGCGGCCATCCTTTTCTTTCTTCACTTTTTTAACACTTGTTGCAATAGAAGGTCGGACATCATTTCTACTTTGACTGCTCCTCTTGGGAACCCATGCCATGTTCTTCTTTCTCAACTCATGTGCACAAAGTCTTTGTAATTCCTTCTCTTGCCAATGTGCTAAGCCGAGTGGGCACCTCAGCTGTGATTCTGTTTCAACCAACGCTAACTCTTTTTTGGCCTTGTGCACTCTCAACTTCTTCCCTTCAGATTTGGCACTTGATTGACTTGCCATGTTGCCTTTTGTAGCCAATGTCAATACTTTAACTAGCTCTTTGTTATTTGAGAACAAATCTGAAGTAGCACACTTACGACCATCTTTCTTGACCTGGTACACTTGCTTGACCACCTCTTTCTTGTTTCTGGAGCTCCGGACCGATTCCTTACGATTGAAATGGTCTTTAACGTGTGATTGTTCATCAAATGTTGATCTTTTCGGAGCTGCATAATGTTGGCGAGATGATCTAAAATAAGATGGATAATTTGCCCTTGTATCATAACTGCCCCATGACGGATATGGATTTACATGAGTGTAGGGAGGCATCCACGACATTGGCATTGGCGGCCCAAAAGCAAGATATGAAGTCTGCTTGCTCAACGTCTTCCCTTGCCAATCCAAGTCTTCAAATTTATGCCTTGGGGGTGACTTCGATAATTTTGTTTCACTTGGCCGATAAGCACTCTTTGCCTCACTTATTTTCTGATATTTTTCTAATAACTGCGCGAAAGTGACTTTCGGTTTTTTACCTTTGTGCTTACCATTGCCTTTACTTTCTTTAGTTGTGCGTGCATCGGTCTTTGAATATTCTCGTTGCCCCCCAGTGCTAGATGTTGCCATTGTAGCTTTGATGAAACGTTCATCTTCAAGATTGTTCTTGGTGCACTTTTTAACAATATTCTTGCTCGAAGACCTGACCCCGACATCATTGGTGTGTACATGTCCACTTTTAGATAAATCGGCTGAAGATAGCCGAGTCAACATTTGATGGCCGTCAAAATGATCCGACTGTCCAAATGATCGTGCCTCAACAAACTCCAATCGTCCTATCCTATCCGATTGCTTGACTTGACGGATCATGTTGCAATCTTTTACATTTTGCTTGAACAAACATTGAGTTGGCTCTTGTCTTGATGTCTTGACATCGTGATCCATTATAATAATAGGATTAGTTGATGATGTACCGATGATGTGATCACCTATGCCCAGATTGAAGGTACGTTGCTCATCCATTAACCGATATTGTGATACCGGCTCTGGAGCAAAACAACCGAGTGGTGCCAGTTTAACGCTATCTGACTCGGCTATGCATTGATTTTCGTCCTCCTTCCCCGATGCTCTTGAATCAGCTATCTCGGAGGACTTTGGACCTGGCTTTATGTTTCTGCAACCAAAATAACTACAGAACATACGTCTCATTTGATACCAAATGTTAGCCAAGCATGAAACAATCAAAGCTACCCATACGAGCATAATTCTCAGTCAGCATAATGGGAAAAGCTTTGGTTGCGATAATCTATCACTAGTAGTCTCTATGAATGGTACAATATGTTGACTAGCATAATTAGTGACAAGACTATTTCTAACAAACAAGTTACTCATCTCGATTGGTCTTTCCAAGTTAATTATGAACTTGCTAATGTATGCATCAATGATATATTTTTGACCGAATCGGAAAGCGAGTAAATTATCTGCTAGACGTACCTTTGCGACAAGGTTGGTGGAAAATGATGATCGTATATGTGGAACAATGTCTTGCTCCATCCCAAGATGATCCTCTAACACCTCATCTTCTTCTTCTGGATTTCGTGCCTCGTCACTCGGATTGCCCAAATGGATTCCACTCGAACGCTCTTTGTCAGCTGAACTTTGCTTAGTTGCATGTTCTTGTTCTTGATGTTCATCGTTAACTGAACTGTGTTCAGCCCTATTAATTTGTTCTTGATGTTCATCAATTTCTTTAGCAGAAAACTCATATGGCAGCATGTAAGATCCCATGCATTTAGAAAAATCGAGCATAGCCAATTTGCTGTGTTTGTTGTTCTTCTGCTTGGTGAAGCTTGCATCATCTGTTTTGGTACACTCGGTAATAACTGGCTCTATGCACCCAACATTAGCCGGTGATGCACTCGGATGACTCAATGCACTTGGCTGACTTGATGCACTCGGCTTTAACTGGCTCGATGCCCACGGTTGGTTCGACGCACTCGATATTGACTCTACGCACTCGACCTTAGGCCTCTCGGTGCTCAATCTGGTTTCAACCGAATCCACCATTGTCTTGCCTTTAAAGGAACCATTTGACACGGTTGTAGATGACTTAGTCATATTTGACTCGGTTTCAACTGAATCAACCGTATTAGCCGAGTGAATCCTTTTTTGTTGTTCGGCTTGAAAAGCTTCTGTTTTATCTTGCCACAACATCGCCAAGGGGCCAACACGGTTGATGCATAGAGGAAGGGACTTGACATATTCTTGCAAATATTACACTCCACGCTTCTTCTTGAGTGCTTCATAAGCATGTCGATATTCTGCTGGTAATTCGTCAAGAGTTGGCGTAGTAAATTCGTTGACGCTATTCCCTGTGAGCTTTGGCTTGATCTTGTCCACTTGGGCAACATATTTTTCTTTAAACTCAGCCCTGCTTGGATTGGCTTGCCCCCCAATACTTTTATGATCTTTCGGCAATGAATTGATGTTGCCAAAACTTTGCAATTGTATAGGGGGTGTATAACATGCTGCAATTATAGGTGAAGATGTGTGCACTGTTGTTGAATATTTTCTCATGCCAATTTGATCAATCGGAAACACTTCGTCTTCTTTTAAAACCCTAGCTTTTATTGCCTCATAATCAGGAACCAAACCTTTATCATGTTGCTCAAGGCAAAGAGCGGTAATCTTCTTATTTTGCGCTAAGCTTTTTAACGCAGCCAAAGTCACCTCATCTCCTACAATATTAGACACATACACTCCTGTAGAATCTCCATTCACTCGGCCATAAAAGTGAGCCGAGTCATGAATACTTTTAGTTGCATATGATGCTGAACAATTAATATCATGAGGTGTATCATATGATGTTTGAGGATAACCGCCCAAATAGCTAATGGAAGCATGGCCGATTCCCCCATCCATCGGCATGTTTGGGGATGAACCCGCATATTGCGAGTCGGCTACCGATGGATAAAATAGTGAGACACCCTCCTGTAATTGAGGTGTCATATATGGAATACTCGAACAAATCGTGTTATTCACGGCATATTGAAAGATGTTGCCGATGCACGAAAGTTCAGATTCGTAGGTTGCATGTCGCAATTCTGTAAGTTCCAAGTTTCTCCAACGGAATAACTAGTCGGCCTTTGCTCGTTAGGGCTAGCCGACATGACATGTCCATTGAAAGATCTAGCAACATCAACATAATGGCTATTTGCATCTACATAAGGAGATTGATGATACATGTTACCGTTGTAGATTGCAGCCGCTTGATGACGCTCTCCTCGTAGTAAGAACAGGCTGGAGATTGTTCAAAGCTTCGTCCCCAGCGGAGTCGCCAAAAAGTGTGTTGACACACGAACACATCACGTGTACCCTCGACGCCGGGGGTGATGCACCGCAGCTCACGTCGAAGGAGACCCGACCGACAGCGTGATACGCAAGACAGTCGACGGACGCTTTTGAAGACCCGAAACCCCACACGCCCGGGAGGGACCCCGTCAGGGAGTGCGGCGGCTATGGGCTGGCCTAGGTCGATTTGCTCGCCCCTAGAGCCTCGTGGATCGCTGCCCTCCAACGCGAAGAACGAACGAAGAACAAGAAAGAAAGATACAAGGGTAGGGGGTAAAGATAGATGAACACAAAAGTGTAATAGATTGATTGGTTTGATTGGTGTTGTTCAATCGGCCGTCACCCCCAACATATATAAGAGGCGGCTGGACTTCCCGTACAAGTAAAGGATTCATCTAGGCTTTCCTTACAAGAAAATTACATCAATTCACATCCTAGAGTCCTAGTTCTATTCCAACTCGGATTCAGTCTGAATCTGGCCCAACTTCTGTCTTCCTCCTTGCGCGGGCCTTCGAGCTTGCATATGATCTCCGATCAAGACAGCCCAAATATCAAACTTGTGCGCCTCGACGAGACGAACAACTCTCATGTTGATCACTTTTCCAAATAAGGCCATCTTGAATACTCCACGAAGCCATCTTTACGTTCCAGTCGGATTCGTTCTTGCAGCAGACTGGATTATCCGAGTCTCATAGTGAATTTGCATGCCATATGCTATCTCTGATGATGATGACTTCAAAACCAAATTTCACCATTTTTACGATACGCACAACTTCTGTATTGAACACTTCTCCATCCGAGATCATCTTGATAAACTTTTGGGCACATGTTCAGTTTCACTCGGATTTGAGCTCATCCACTCGGATGGTCCGACTGGACTTTTTCACTCGGATGACTATATTTTCACTCGGAAGACAATGTTTCACTCGGATGATGACCACATTTTCAGTCGGAAGACAATCTTTTACTCGATCGATAAGTTTTCACTCGACCTTTTACTCGATCGACCTTTTACTCGATCGGTAGGTTTTCACTCGACCTTTTACTCGATCGGTATGTTTTCACTCGACCTTTTACTCGATCGGTAGGTTTTCACTCGACCTTTTACTCGATCGGTAGGTTTTCACTCGACCTTTTACTCGATCGGTAGGTTTTCACTCGAATGGTAAAACATTCCACTCGGATTTCCCGACTGAAAAGACAGCCTGATCTTGATTTGCCTCTCCAGGTTGCATACGACCTCGGATTGAGACAAATTTTATATGAAAATCGATCGGCTCGACGAGACGAAACTTTTTCATGCTGAAGGTTTTTCCATTCAAGGCGGTCCAGAAGGCCGAGTTGCTCACGCATTGTATCAGACACTCATCAACATGTGTCTGGTGTCGAGCGTAATATTTTGGTCTTTGGTAGGGCTGGTCTGTATTGATTGTAACTTTTGCATACAAACTCGGATTGAGATGATTTATATATCAAAATTGATTGCTTCGACGAGTCGAAGACAATTCCTTTAGTGTGCAACTTCATCCGAGGTCATCTTGAAGGCGTGATTGGCCAAAAATCACTCGGAACATTGAATTATGCCACTCGGCCTATAGTTTCGGTCCGTAAGATAAGGTCGAATGAATATAACCGAAACATCAAAGTTGTTCCACTCGGCGACGTGAATCTTTTCTTGCTGAAAGCCCGTTCACTCGAGACCATCTTCATTGCAATTTGTATCTTGCCAAAAACAGGTGTCAACAACGAGCTGAAGGCCGCCTAGGGCAAGCTGGCCAAGCGTGACGTAGAGCTCACCATGAAGCTGGCCGACGTCGAGAAGGCCCAAGAGACGGCGAGGAACTTGGCCGCCACCGCCAAAGCCGCCCGGACCCAACACGAGGCCGCACTAAACTCCCAGGAGGAGGACCTTGCCGCACGCGAGGAGAAGCTCGCCGCCACGCTCCGCGGCAAGGATGAAGAGGTGGAGAAGCTTGCCGCGGCGTGGACCCAGGAGCTGGAGCACAAGCACAAGGAGGCACTTGACGCCCAGGCCCTGGCCCACGACAACAGGGTGAAGGAGTTGGAGGCGGAGCGGGATGTCCTGGCAAAACGAGCCTCGGAGCTGTCCTCGGAGTTGAGGCACAATCCGAGGTCCTTAGCAGAGCTGAGCAGCTTTCCACCGCCAATGACACCATCAAGGACCTGAAGCTCAAGCTGGAGGGCCTCGAGGGGGCGCTCGAGGAGGCCAAAACCCAGGAGGGGGCCCTGACCCAGCGGTTGGCGGCGGAGGAGCAGCTCCAAGCGAACGTGGCCGCCAATCTCAAGGACCAGGTTGATGGTGAGAAACATTGGATCGGCCGCCTTATCGCCGTTGCCAACAGAATCACCAAGCAACTGGCCAAGATGAGGGTGCCGGACGTGAGGTATGCCCCGGAACCAAATCTGAGCCCCAACGCCAGCCTGACCATCTTTTTTGAGAGCGTCCTCTGGGCCCTAGAGCAGCTCCACTCCAACCGGGCGAGCTCCTTGGCCGACGAGTCCCGGATGCTCTGCTGGGCGCCATGACCAAGGTGCTTGTCAAGATAGCCCACTGGCATCCTGACCTCGACTTCGAAGCTGCGCTGGAGAGCTTGCCGGAGGATGCAGACATCACGGCGCTCAAGGAGCATATCAAGCCCATCATCAGTCGCATCGATGGAATCCAGAGGTTGGAGGGCCAGCGCTGGGACTAGGCACCTTGTTTCTCATTGCCGCTGCAGGTCCATGACCAAGAAAATTATTATCTTTAGTTAGAACCGCAGCGACAATTTCTATAATATAACTCTGCAGTACTTCTCACATTACGCATGTTATTTTCCCGTTCGATTTTCCTTTGTATGTCCACCCTACGTGAATTGTGTAGGCTTACCGGCGCATAAACCCAGGGCGGCGTCTTGAGGACGGATCCCCATTGGCCTGCCAGGTGTGCTTGCTGCCGGGTGAACCACCTTACCGCCCTTAACGCGGCCGCTCGAACTGTCGAGCTTGACTCGAGTCAGAGTCGAGAGCATTGCTAATTGTGGAAGGCTACCCCGCCACTCTCGACGCGGCCGTTTGAGTTGTTGAGCGGACTCGAAATAGAACAAAGGCGTTGTGGATTGTGGGAGGGCCCCTTTGCGTGTAGGTTCTCCATACATAGGAAAGATCTCCGAGGACGAAAACCTTATGTATAGAAAGGAAATAACTCAAGGCTCTGAATAACTTAGTTTTTCTATTGCCGCGCTGGCGTCCTTCGCGCTTGCAGGCGGCGTCGTTTTCCCCTTGCCGTCTCCTTCGCGGGAGCCATGGCGATGAAGAACTGCTAGGCCAACTACTAGACCAGATTCTCACAGTTGCCTCCCCTACCTGGCGCGCCAAAGATGTCGGTGGGAAACGACACCTATGGGATCACCAGGATCCCTTCTGCGGTTGCGGGGGCGCAGGGTTGTGAGAAGAGCAGGATTAGTAATCAGCACAAGGATCGTTTACCCAGGTTCAGGCCGCGAGGATGCGTAAAACCCTAGTCCTGCTTTGGTGGATGTATTAGGTGTTCTTGAGCTATTGAACTAGCTACGGTGACTGCGTGGTTCAAAAGATCTGAATCCCTCTCCAGTACGCCATGGGCCTCCTTTTATAGTCGAAAGGGGCTGCCACAGTGGCACACATGAGGTGGAAAGGCCTACAGTGCTATGAGCTTATCGCTTGTATTACCGGACAAGGCGCATTTAATGCATTGCTTAGGTGTCTTCTTGCTTTATCGGGGACGGGAGCGAGGCCCGTCCCATCCGTCGCCGCTCCTCCTTGCTTCGACACGCGCCCTAGCCAGCGACGCATGCAGGGCCATGTAGGCAGGCAGGCAGCTGAGGTGGCGCGGTGGTGGAGCCTTCACGAAGATCTGCATGCCGCCACACAGGCGTGTGCTGAGTTGGCCTGGAAGCTGCATGTAGCCACGCATGTGCCTGCCCAGCTGGTTGGGCTAGCAGCTGCATGTGAACGGCGGTGGAGACTTGGTTGGTGCGGGCCTGGCAGTGTCCCCGTTGACGCCCTTGGCGGGCCTCGCCGGGTGGCCCGGCAAGGGTCTTGCCGTGACGCGCTGTCGTCCCCGGCAAGGATCTTGCCGGGGGTCTTGTGGGTTTCCTCGGCAATAATCTTGTCGAAGATCGTTGCCTTCCAATCCTCATCTGATCTTGAATATTCTCTGTCTTCACAAAGATCTGCATGCCACCGTGGAGGTGTCTCCCGAGCCCTGGCCCAATGTGGTTGATGGTGTTGGAGACCGTGGGTTCGAGGGTGGATCACTCCGCTGGTGTGGGCGAGCCGCCCCGGCAAGGGGCTTGCCGGGGCCGCTGAGGCTGCCCCGGCAAGGGCCTTGCCGGGGAAACCTGCTTCATCTATCTTCTCTCCGTGGTCTCGATCTTTGGCGTTGCATTGATTGTTTGTGTGTTTGTGGCTCTGATTTCCTATCTCCGCCATGCTAAGTGTGGCTTTGGCCCGTGGCTCTGACTGCCCGTGCACAAGTAAGGGGTACAAAGGAGTGCCCCTACTTTAGTACACCGACAGCCACATCAACTTTATGTTTCAGATGTTCAATCTCTATAGCTTGGGCAGTCGCCACGGATGTAATAGCCTGTGTTTCAATTAGTCAGATCATTTCCTGGGCATATATTTCTTGATCCTCTAATCGCCTTCCTTTGGACGCCAACCAGAGTCTCAGGGGCACTATCTATACACAGGCGCATTTTGCGTTTATAACACAATTAAAAATATTACATTACATACCTCGAAGCCTCTTAGCAGGCCCATAAAGGCTTCATTCAATCCGCTTTTCGTGGACCGAACCCTCTCAACTACCGTTCCCATCAAAGTACGATGATGCTCTGAGACGGACGCATGACGCAATGTGTCCATCAAGGTATCCGGCGCCTCCAGACCCGGAGCAGATTGCGCCGCCCCTCAGAAATCGGATATTCCGGGGCATTTATTGGTGGTTCCCAAAGGAACTGCACACCCCGGACCCGGGACGGCCAAAGTGTCACCTTCGGGCCTGGTCTTCACTGTCCCTCGCACCGCTTGATCGGGAGAGATCCTCCGGGATGACACGTCGGTATCGTCTGCCTTATCGGGTAGGGAAATTTGTGGAGGCGTCTCGCTCTCCATCATCTCCGGAAGAAGATTCCCTAACAAGGAAGACTGTTGAGGAAGGCTGCATGTCGGACTGCAAACATATATTTTAAATGTTACCTTTGCAACCAGGAAAGAACGTGATATGTTTAAAACACCCTTGTTCACTTACGATTCAGCTAAAGGCCTATCTTTACAGAGGGATTGCGCGTCAACGTCACCTCCCAAACTGGAACCTCCTGACAGGGATATCTTCCCCCGCTTAGAAGCCTCTATCTTTAAGTCTTTGGAGGCGGTCCTTTTCTTCCCATGAGGAGAAGGGATGTCGGATTTTCCTCCCCTTCCATCTTCCGAAGAGGGAGTTCTAATCTCCCTGGACAAAGTGCCCGGTGTGCCCTAGAATGGGGGCCACCTTGGTCCTCCTTGCTCCCCTCCTTGTCTTCCCTCACTGGCACTTGGTATGGTGCCGGAGCCAGCATCCTTGTTAGCACCGGATCGGCTGAGTCTTCGGGAAGAGGGGCCGAACACCTAATTCTCTCCACCTTCTTTATCTAGCCCTATGATTTTCTCAATATATTGTTATGGGGAATTGGACTATACAGTGTTCGGGAGTCAAGTACTTACCGAGGTATCCCGATGATTGTAGTCAAGGCTGGTGTCTTCTGTGGTATCCGGCCACTGTTTTTGTGCCTCGAAGAATAATTTCCACATTCCTCTGAGCGTCATGCCGGAGAAATGTTGTAGGGTTCGTGGTCCTTCCGGATTGAACTCCTACATGCGGAGAGGCCGTAGCTAGCACGGTAGGACCAGACAGACTAACATTACTTGGATCACATTGATAAGACCGGTGTCCTTCCCAATAGGGCTCCGAATGCGGCTTTGCAGCGTCCGCACTTCATTAATTGATCCCTAGTCTAGCCCCTTATTAATCCATGATGCAAGTTGTAGTGGAGGACCGGATCGGAACGCAGGTGTAGCTGCCCATTTGTTACCACGGGGTTCAGTGATGTAAAACCACTCCCGTTGCCACAGGTCAGCAGTTTCTATGAAGGAACCCTTTGGCCAAGTAGTATTGGCAAGTTTGCTCACCGCAGCACCACTGCACTCCGCCTGTTTCCTGTCGACTACATTCGACTTCACATTGAATGTCTTAAGCCATAAGCCGAAGTGTGGGGGAATACGGAGGAAGGCCTCGCACACGATGATAAACGCCGAGACGTGAAGAAAGGAGTCCAGAGCTAGATCGTGAAAATCCAGCCCATAATAGAACATGATCCCTCGAACAAAGGGATGAAGAGCGAACCCTAGCCCTAGGAGGAAGTGGAAGATGAATACGACCATCTCGCCGGATCTGGGGGTAGGAATAACCTGCCCTTGAGCAGGAAGCCTGTGGAGGATTTCAGCGGTCAGATATCTTTCCTCCCGAAGCTTCGTGATATCCTCCCCTGTGACGGAGGAAGTCACCCACTGGCCTTGAGGGCTGGGTCCGGACATGACTGGGAGGTGCGAAGCAATTAGCTTTAACCTTGGGTGTTGGAACTCAAGGTGGGAGAGGTTGAAGAAGGGCTTGGGGTAAAGGAAGAAGGACGAGTCTTTGCTCCTTTATAAAGGCAATTAATATCAAACGTCCCTCCTATGCCTTAAAACATGCCTATTCCCAAGGAATCATGCCAACAGAACGGTTGGGTTATCCACGCCTGTATTGATGCGAATCCCGCAATAAGGGCACACGATCTCTGCTTTGACAAGACGTGCCAATGAAACCGCACCTCAAAATATGGAGCGGCAGGCTAAAAATGGTCCGAATAATGGCCGGGCAGTGAGGTGATCATGCTACAAAAAGTTGTCAGTGGATTGGATTCGTGAAATATTATACTCTCTACGGTTGTGTGTGGTATTTGTTTTGCAGAGCCAGACACATTTTCCGTGTCCGAAGACTATTGTGGAGTATTCAGAGAAGGAACCCGCCTTGCAATGCCGAAGACAATCTGCGCGCCGGACTCATCGTCATTGAAGTCTGGTTCAGGGGCTACTGAGGGAGTCCTGGATTAAGGGGTCCTCGGACGGCCGGACTATTAACATGAGCCGGACTGTTGGGCTATGAAGATACAAGATAGAAAACTTCTTCCCATGTCCGGATGGGACTCTCCTTTGCATGGATGGCAAGCTTGGTGATTCGGATATGTAGATTCCTTTCTCTATAACCGACTTTGTATAACCCTAGTCCCCTCCCGTGTCTATATAAACCAGAGGGTTTAGTCCGTAGAGGCAATCATAATCATATAGGCTAGACTTCTAGGGTTTTAGCCATTACGATCTCGTGGTAGATCAACTCTTGTAATACTCATATTCATCAAGATCCATCAAGCAGGAAGTAGGGTATTACCTCCATAGAGAGGGCCTGAACCTGGGTAAACATCATGTGCCCCGCCTCCTGTTACCATCCGACCTCAGACGCACAGTTCGGGACCCCCTACCCAAGATCCGCCGGTTTTGACACCGACAGCGGCCCCCCTTTCCTTCTCCCTCTTCCCCCTTTCCCCTTTCCCCTTTCCCCTCTCCGTTGGAAGGAAGGGGGTGAATCCTACTTGGACTAGGAGTCCAAGTAGGACTCCCCCCTTGGTGCGCCCCTCCTAGGCCGATGGCCACCTCCTCCCCTCCTTTATATAAGGGGGCGGGGGGCACCCCAAAGGCACACCAAGAATTCTCTTAGCCATGTGTGGTTCCCCCTTCCATAGTTTACTCCTACCGTCATATCATCATAGTGATTAGGCGAAGCCCTGCGCGGATCACATCATTAACATCATCGCCATGTCGTCGTGCTGACAGAACTCTCCCTCGACCCTCTACTGAATCAAGATTTCAAGGGACGTCATCAAGCTGAACGTGTGCTGAACACGGAGATGCCATACGTTTGGTACTTGGATCAGTTGGATCGTGAAGATGTTCAACTAAATCAACCACGTTAACTAATGCTTCGCTTTCGGTCTACGAGGGTACGTGGACACACTCTCCCCCTCTCGTTGCTATGCATCTCCTAGATAGATCTTGCTTGAGCGTAGGATTTTTTTTTGAAACTGCATGCTACGTTCCCCAACAATATGCGTCATGTATCTCGGCAACCTTCAAGCAGAAGCCTGGTGACGGTGTCAGCCACAACCTGACTAATGATGCAAGACTGTTGTCCAGGATTATCGCCTATCTGAGGTTGAACCTGCCAGGGAAGTCCGGCCGAAGTTTCCATCACAGCCTCAAACGATATGTGCAGGGTTCCCAACCCCACCTCGACAGATGGAACTAGACTTGGTACACCGTGCCATGGTGCCTAGTCTGTCCCAAGCCCACCTATTCCGGGTGCCACTTGGTAGACAAACAGCACTACCTACAAACACCAGAAACTAGTTGCAAACTCCTGAACAGAGATCAAGACGATTAATAAGAGATAGGGTCAATTAATTATCCAAATGTGTGGTAGTAACTATCTTGGATGACATATACATGACTTAGTTCTTAAGGACGGCCTCAATGAGGCAACCCACCATGTACTCCTACATGGCCTCTCATCGCTACCTTTACCAAATCGTGTTCACACACTTTGCTCTCAACACCATAACATGATCACAACATTCCAATTCATTCTCAGATGAATTAGACCCGACACAACTCTAAGCAATAGCAGGCATAACAAGCAAGCATGGATGAGTAGTCACAACATGGCTCAAGCAGTTCCTACTCATGCTAGAAGGTTCTAACTATTTACCATGGCAAAGACAGGTCATGCAGAGGAATGGGTTCAACTACCGTAACTTGTTACCGTTAATCGTCATTGTCCTAATGCAATAAAAGAGAGCAGGAATGAGAGAGTGGGGTTGTATATGAGTGATCAAAGGGGGTTTGTTTGTCTGGCACTTCTGAAGATAGCATTGTGTCTTCATTAGTGTCATCGATCTCAACGTCGGAAGAACGTCTATCGAGAGGGAACAAACACCAACAAGCATAAAAAGGAACCACAATCAATGCAATGCACATCCAAATGAATGACATGTCATATTAAGGTACTGAATTAACCTAATGCAATCATTAGTCATATTAATTGAGGTGGAATTTGAACATATAGCAAATTCCAACTCCAAAACTAAATACCACATATTCCATAATTATGGATTGTTCTAGTTGGTGATGCTAACTTGCTCAAACATGCATGAACAAGGCATAAACCGATTCTTTGGATTTTTCATATATGATTTGTTTACATTAGAGCTACGGTATATTTTGTATGAATTCAATTTCGTCGAAGGATCTCTGATTGTACTGTCGTGTTAGGACCATCCTGTAGTAGTGAGAGCATGGCAACAGTGCGCCCCTCACCGCTGACCAGGGGAGGCGTGGCTATAGTGCGCGTGGCTCTACTAACCGAGGCGACCGACGTAAATGCGGCCCGACGCTGTGCCAACTGCCCCGTGATGCGGTGGCGGGCGGCGTGCCACAGTGGCATCCTGTCTGCAGGTCTTGCAACCAGTGGTCCCTGTAGCTGGTGGACCTCGCAGCCGACGGGCCCTTTTGGAAGATGAAGACAATGACACCTGGGCCCCTCCCTCCTTATTCTATCATATGTAACCTGGGAGGTCAGGCTATAAGACCTCCCAAGAGCCCCCCTAGGAGAGAGTGATACGTCTCCAACGTATCCATAATTTTTGATTGTTCCATGTTGTTATATTATCATTCTAGGATGTTTACAATCATTTTATATCATTTTTTTGGTACTAACCTATTGACATAGTGCCCAGTGCCAGTTGCTGTTTTCTGCATGTTTTTTACATCGCAGGAATCAATACCAAACGAAGTCCAAACGTAGCAAAAATTTGTGGATTGCCAGAAGACATATAGTGGGCCAGGAACGCACCTGAGGGGAGCTCCGAGGGGAGCACAACCCACCAGAGGGCGCCAGGGGTCCCAGGCGCGCCCCGGTAGGTTGTGCCCTCCTCGTTGGCCTCCCACACTACCTCTTTGCTCTATAAAGGCCAAAATATTCCAGAAACCCTGGGGGAGTGGACGAAAATCAATTCCAGTCGCCGTAGAGTCCAGAAACACGAGATCCAATCTAGACACCATCTCGGAGGGGTGCATCATGTCCATTGGTGCCTCTCCGATCATGCATGAGTAGTTCTTTGTAGACCTACAGGTCTGTAGTTAGCATCTAGATGGCTTCCTCTCTCTCTCTTGATTATCAATACAATGGTCTCTTGGAGATTGAAAGTGCGTTATATCGACTAGAGGGGGGTGAATAGGCGATTTTTACAAATTCGTCACTAAGGAATTTCTAGGTGAAGAAATTCCTAAGCAATGACAGACTAGCAGCGGAATAAGTACTCAGGTATAGGCATAACAGAGCAACATCATAGTCATCATGATGAAATGAAAACAAGCACAGAGTATAGATAGCGTGAAAACAGGATAAGCAGGCTGAAGACTTTGTGACTGAAGAATTAGGATTGAGGAATTAGAAAAAGTCTTCAGTCAAAGTCTTCAAACAATAATGATCAGGTCCATCAACACATGAATGAGGAAATGAAAGGGTCGAGGAAATAGAACCAGTTGGATTGGCGAACACAATGATTTGGTAGACCAGTTCCAACTGCTATGACAGTTGTATGTTTGGTTGGAGCGGCTGAGTATTTAAACTCGAGGACACACAGTCCTGGACACACGGTTCTCAACATATTCTCCTTGAGCTAAAGTCACACAGACCTCACCCAATCACTCGTGATAAGTCTTCAGGTGACTTCCAAACCTTCACAGACTTGGTCATCCGACAATCCACAATTCCTCTTGGATGCTCAGACCATGATGCCTAACCGTCTGGAGGATACACAGTCCTCAAAGGTAACAAGCATCAGTTCCACACAGGAACAATCTCTTCAGTGATGCTCAATCACTTTGGGTTTGTAGGTGTTTGGGTTTGGGTTTTGGGTTTTCCTCACTAGATGATTTTCGCTCAAAGTCCTCGGCAGATGGGATGCTCTCAATGACAAGTGTTAGTTTCTCTTGGAGCATCCAACCAGGTAGTGGTTGTACGGGGTGGCTATTTATAGACTAGGGAGCAGCCCGACATGATAAGACATAAATGCCCTTCAATTATATGACCGTTAGGTGGGTAGATATTTTAGGACAGCTAGCGTGTAGCACAACAACTATCGGATATTTGAGGTTCAAATTCCTCGGGGCTATCATGTTCCTCACTGTGTAGGCAATCTGCACTGGCGAATTCCTAACTCCTTAGTGAGAACAAATTCCTCAGAGACCAAAAGATCTTCGTCTCTGTCACTGAAGAAATTGACTGAACTGATATGATATTTCCAATGGCTTCACTCGAAAGAATTGGGTAGGTGTAGGATTTTGAGATGAGCATCACTTGGAAATCACTTTCCTTAGTATTACCTCGACCCCCTTTAACAGTACGGTGTTTCCTATGACTCAAGAAAGATAAAATGAAACTATGAAAACAAAAGTCTTCACGCTTCATAATCCATGCATGAATATCCAAGTCTTCAAGGTCACACCAATTTCTTCACTTTCAAAATCTTCAGCAGAACCAAAGTCTTCAGCTAAAGACATACATTTTTAGGGGTCGACTTTCATCGTAAATATCAAACTCCTCATCTCCTTATAGATCCTATGTACAGTCACAAACATATTAGTCCCTTAACCTATAAGTCTTCAATACACCAAAATCACTAAGGGGCTCTAGGTGCACTTACAATCTCCCCCTTTTTGGTGATTGATGAAAAATATGTTAAGTTTTCAACGGGGATAAACATATCAATTGAAAGTGCCAAGTATTGAGGAATTTGATTGCAAGATATAGAAGAACTCCCCCCTGAAGATGTGCATATTTGAGGAATTTGCCTTAGATAGCAGATGCACATTCTAGAGTAATATCATGGAGAACTCCCCCTATATCTAGTAAATCATACATGCATTTGACATATAATTTGAAGAATTTGAAATGCATGATGAAATAGTGTGTCTGACAAAATTCAGCATGCATGCATCAAGTACTTGAGGAATTAAGCATGCAGAAAGTAGTCAAAAGTATCAGACCACCATAGGACTTAAGTTTACAACTCGGCGAATCAAGCACATTAGAAGAATGAGAGTTGTAACTTAACAAAGAATGCCCATATAATTAACCCGCTTGAAGACTAACTCAAATTTCTCCCCCTTTGTCATCAAATGACCAAAAGAGACAAAAAAATGAGGACTAACGCCCCTGAAGAATATCATCATGATGTCGATGGAGGAGCGCTAGTGTTGTTGGGGTCGTCCGTTGTTGTAGGGCCTGCCGCAGTGTCATCCAAATCTTCAGCTTCGTCTGTCTCATGCGATGAAGAGTATGAACTAACGACCAGCTGAGGAACTTTGACCTTCTTAAATTTCTTCGAAGGTGGCTGAGACCAGTCAAAGTCCTGTTGGAAGTCCATCTTCTTGAGTTCATCATCAGAGTAGATATGCAAAAGAATAACCCAGGTGCGGTCAAAGACTTGATGCAGATAATGGTGATTCTTCTTCACAGTGTTTGAGTGACAGTCATGTTCCGAAGAATTGCACCAAACTGACGCTTGACCCACTTGTGATTTCTATCCACCTTCTGATGAAGACTTAGGAGCAACTCATGACCAGTCATCACACATGGAGCAGTTGCCTGAGGATATTGCTTTGAAGCATTTGCAGCAATGTCATGAGTGGAAGAGTCATCATTTGTTGAGTAGGATGCTGCCTTTTGAAATTGACCATCCAAAGGACGAGTGCCTTCATCAATAATTGCATCCCTGCCCTTCGCATCAGCTGAGGAAATAGTCCGTTTGAGGACTTCAATTGGTGTCAAATAGCTGAGATGATTCTGAAAGTCAGCCTTGTAATGAATTGAAGCCCTTGATCTGATGGATTTCATGATCCAGGGAGCGTAAGGCTTCAACTCAAAAGGTGACAAAGCAGCATTGGCCAAAGTCCTCATGAAGAAATCATGATAATTGATTGGAATACCATGCCTGATGTTGAAAAGCAAGTTCTTCATGATGCCAACTTCTTCTTCTTTTTCTTCTTCTTCTTCTTCTTCTTCTTCTTCTTCTTCTTCTTCTTCTTCTTCTTCTTCTTCTTCTTCTTCTTCTTCTTCAGAGTTGTGGCCCTTAATAGGACTGAGGGTTTTGGCCAGAATGCGATAGACAGTCCTTGGCACATACAACAAATCCTTGATGAGGAAATTTGTCCTTGGAGCTTGGCCAGCCTTCAAAGGCTTCATGAGAACTTGCATCAGATGATTTTGCAATTCAAGTTCTTCATATAGTTTCAGAGCGCCTTCAATGGGGGGACTGACTGGGACGGCATGAAGCAATTCAGAGGCCGGAACTTTGTGATGAGTATTTTCAGTCATCCAGTCCAGAACCCATGAATTCACATCGTCAACATTACCTATCAGATGCAAAGTGGCATAGAACTGAAGAATAAGCTCTTCATTCCAGTCGTAGATGTCGGTGCATAAGTTGATAGCCCTGCGTCATGAAGAACACTAAGGACTGGGGTGAAACATGGAAGAGACTCCATGTCCACATGAGGAATTGGCATATGGTCTAACACTTTATCCTTGTCAAACAATAGTGTTGAATATAAGTTCATCTGAGAAGCAGTCCAGAAACGCTTGCGGCAAAGGCGAGGAGAGTCATAAGGATTGAAATCAGAGAAGAAATGGCACTCAGCAAATAAGTCATCAGCCTTGAACTTCTGCTTCTTGGAGTGAGGATTCTATGGCTTGGGCTGAAGATTTGTAGTGGAAGTCTTCACAGCCGCTTGAAGCGCAGCCTCTGGAGCTTCAGGCTGAGGGATCCCAGGAGCAATTTCTGCTGCTATTTTCTTCTCCATTTCATCAGCACTAGTGGCTGGAACTTCTTCAGGGATTGATATAAGTGAAGCTTGACCTTGATCAGAACCCGTATGAATTTCTTCAGTTTGCATGGGGGACTGAGGAATTTGTTGCAGAGGAGTGGTCATAGGAGAATTGGGATGATGACTTTCCCAATAATCATCATTCATCACTGGAGTCGTAGACCCGATGTCCACATCCTCTTCTTCAGCTTCAATTTCTTCAACACCTACCTCTTCAACAGTGAACTGAGGCAGGGGCAATGATACCTGTAGTGGTGAAGGGATAACATCCACTTCAATTTCATCATCCAACTACTCTGACATAGCAGCAGATGGATTTTCTTCATCAAAGTCATCAGCGATGACATATTCTTCACCAAAAGGAACAATCTCCTTTGATGGCATGACAATCAGGGGAACAACATCAATTGGATTCGTGTAGGAGCTCGTTAAAGTCTTCACTTTCTTTGGGGCTGAAGACTCTGAGGCGTTTGATGCTTTCCTCTTTTTCACAGCTGCCCTTTCGGCAACCTTTGTTTTCTTCGCCTCTGATGCAGAAGGAAGATGAGTGCTTTTCATCTGTGAAGACTTTGCAAGGGGAGCAGATGAAAGAGGCACAGATTCATCAGGCACAACTGTTGCAGTTACCCTGTCAGGTTCAGATTCTTCAGGCGCAGCAATAGATTCTTCAGTTGGCCTGGGTTGATCTTCACGTGCAACATTGGTGGTTGCCCTGGCGGTTTCCTCAGGAGCTGGAATAGCATCATCAGCCCTAGCAGTCTCAGTGTCATCAGCAGCCTGATTATCATCAGCTATGCTGGCATGTTATTTAAAGGGCAGAGCAGATGCTTCACCCTGAGGAATTTCTTGTTGTGCTTCAGCAGCAATGTTGGGCTTGAGGCCTTTTGCCAGATTGACGAATCTGACTTTGGAACCTAGCCAATTAGCATGACACGCATCAAATTCATCACTGAGAGCTTTGATTTCAGACTGTATAGTGACGAGTTCTTTAGTGGTCATTTTCAAGACATTTTTCTTCAGAATATGCTCCTTCTTGTGCTAAGATTTCTTCACTGATTTGGCCTTATCGAATTTCCACTTTTCTTCAGCGATGAAGGTAGTCAACATGTGACTTTGTCCAGGTGTGAGGTTCAGATCAGGAAGAGGTGTGTTGGGATCTTTATGCCAAAGATTGATGGAATCAAGGATCTTCTTTGGATCCCGCAAAAGTGGCATCGCACTGCCTTTGGCACTAGCGGCCCGGTGTTGTCGGTCTCTGATGATTTCTGCAGGTTCTTCATCATCAGCTTCATCTTCAGATGATGGAACTTCAAAGGCGACATGCTTCTTATGAGGACTTGGCCTTGTGCCGCGTGCAGCCGTGACCTTTTTCTTCAGCAGCTGAGGCTGAGCTGAGTAACTTGTGGAAGCTCCTGAAGCAATTGAGAAGCCTGTAGTCCTTTGGCACGTGGCAAGGTGCAAAGGTGCTGTGGACTTTGCGGGTGTAGCTGAGGGCTTTGCTTGAGCAGGTATCCCTGAGGGCTTTGAGGAGCTGGGCCATGAGGGCATTGCAGAAGAAGATGGCTTCACATCATATTTCTTCTTCATGGCCTTCTTGGGCTGACTAGAAGAGGCTTCAGCAGCAGCAACAAAATCTTCATTGAATTTCTTCACTGCCTCTTTTGCTACCTTAGCAAATTTTCTTTGATGCTTGGCACATTCCTTGGAAAATTTCTCACCTCTTCTGACGCTAGAGGGATCAGCTTCTTGGCCTGGAGCCAATGGAGGCCTTGGGCATGGAGGATTTACAGCAAATTTCTTCATGTACTTAGGAGTCACATAGTGGTAATTCCTCCATTCCCATGCCCATCTGCGTTCAATCCGCTGAATGCACGCCTTGCGCTGGTTTTTGTTCTCCTTGCCATGAGTGGCCTCATCGGGAGTACAATATTCTTCATAGATATCTTCAGGGATCTAAAAAGTAGTGTTAGTTTCAGGCCTTTTGCCTCCCTTTTGAGGACGCTTTTCTTCAGCCATATTCTTCAGCTGAGGATTCTGAATAATGGATGTCACTGAAGAAGTATGCGGTTTTTCTTCGAGGAACGTTGCAAATGAGTTAAGTTGACGAGAACCTAGTGATTCAGCAGCAGACATGTGTACCTGTGAATAGAGTATAGGTGCGAAGAATTTGAAGAGGTCATATGCATTCTCAGATTTTTAAAAGGAATCAAGTTTAAGGAATTTGACCAGGGGTGTCTTGAGGAATTTCACTAAGAGTTCTTGTCTTAGGTTCCAGAGTTGTATAGATTGGAAATCCACACAATTGAGGAATCTTGAAAAAAATACATCTTAGAGAAATAGATCAAGAACAAAATCACAGTGGTGTTTAAGGAAATGGAAGTTGAAGAATAAACACCTTTTGAAGATTTTGTGTAAATCATCAGAATCAACAAGGCTAGTAAAAGCGAGTTTTATTTAACCTTAACAAAGAACACGACAAACTGTGAGATGAGCTGTTGAAGTTCGTCCATTCAGATCTTCCACGCCCTAACTTGGCGGAGGAAGACAGCTACGGCGGCGGCGGAGGTGAAGATTTCCGCGGCCGGCACAAGTACGACGGCGACGAGGTTGAGGCAGCTAAGCTCTTCCTCACCGGCGATGATGGAGATTAGCGGCAGCGCTAGGTCAAAGAGCTCGAGCGGAGAGAGAGAGAGAGAGAGAGAGAGAGAGAGAGAGAGAGAGAGAGAGAGAGAGAGAGAGAGAGAGAGAGAGAGAGAGAGAGGTTGAGCGGAGTAAATGAGCTTAGGTGAAGGGGAGGGGTATTTATAACCAAAGTGAAAAACCGTTCGTCTGAGGAAATTGGAAGAATGTGCCCTTGACCCTTGCTATTCTAGAGACATGTGTCACCCATGTACTGAGAGGTGGAGATCATGTGAGATCGTGGGTGAGTTGTTTAATCCTGTCGTGGGATGCGGAAGGATTTGAGCGGCAAAAGCTGAAAAATTAGATATGAAAATTTTAACGTTTCGGTCGCAAATTCTTCGGCTGTCAAGGACACAGTGAAGATTTTGAATGGGTTTCAAATAGAACGCACATGGAGAATTTGTGAATAGACTGGGTTGAGTTTAGCATAGAGGGGGAACGGGTCCGATCACATTCACTTAGATAAAAAGCAACTTGAAGAATTAGCTATAAGTGAATGCTGTAGAGGACATAAAAAACTCAAATATATATAGCAATGAAGAACAGAGTCAGAAAGACTAAGGAAATTGCAAAGTTGAAGAATTTGAAAATTTGAAGAAAAAATTTGCAAAAACTCAAATTGAAGATTTTCAACTTTGGTTGGTGGCGTAACCCACCTTATAAGAATGATGATTTCAGACCGCGTACAATTGTCGTAGGGTTCTGAGAATCAAATTCTTCATTAATTTCTTCACACTTAGAGGGTTAGTCTTTATTGATTAAAGAAAAATGTTACTTCGTGTGTTGAACATCTAAGTCATCAAATTTGCATAAGTGTTAGGATGTGTGTCCTTTTCAAACAACATTCGTAGATTCTAAGATATTTAGCTCACACGGCAACTTGCTAAACTTCTTATCATCCAAGGACTTTGTGAAGATATCTGCCAACTAATCTTCAGTATTCACATGATCGATGGAGATGTCGCCCTTCAACACATGGTCATGAAGAAAATGATGACGGATCTGGATGTGCTTTGTCTTCGAGTGCTGAACTGGGTTGTGAGCAATCTTGATAGCACTCTCATTGTCGCAGTAGAGTGGTACATTCTTCACATTGATGCCATAGTCCTTGAGGGTTTGCTTCATCCATAGCAATTGAGCACAGCAAGAGCCAACAACAATGTACTCAGCTTCAGTAGTAGAGAGTGATGCGCAGTTCTGCTTCTTCGAGGACCAACATACCAAGGATCGTCCGAGGAAATGACATGTGCCTGATGTTGACTTGCGATCCACCCGATCATCAGCATAGTCAGAGTCAGAATATCCAATGAGATCAAAATAAGAGCCCTTGGGATACCATAATCCAAGTGTTGGAGTGTGAGCGAGATATCAAAGAATATGCTTCACAACCTTATGGTGTGATTCCTTCGGTGTAGCTTGAAATTGGGCACACATGCAAACACTCAGCATAATATCTGGCCTAGCTGCACATAGATACAATAAAGAGCCAATCATGGAGCGGTATACCTTTTGATCAAAGGCTTTACCATTTTCATCGGTGCATAGATGGCCATTTGTGGGCATAGGGATTTTGACGCCTTTGCAATCTTGCATGCCGAACTTCCTCAACACATCCTTGAGGCATTTCTCCTGGGATATGAATATGCCATTGTGTTGTTGACAAATTTGAAGACCTAAGAAGAATTTCAACTCTCCCATCATAGACATTTGATATTCCTCACTCATCATATAGGCAAATTCATCACTGTAACGTTGGTTAGTACAGGCAAAGATAATATCATCAACATATATTTGGCATACGAATAATTCATCATCATATGCTTTGGTGAAAAGAATTGGGTCAAGTGAATAGGGTTTGAAGCCTTTCTTCATGAGGAATTCCTTCAATGTATCACACCATGCCCGAGGTGCTTGCTTGAGGCCATAGAGGGCCTTGTTGAGTCTGTAGACGTGATCTGGAAATTTTGGATCCTCAAGACCTGGTGGTTGAGCAACATATACTTCTTCCTCAAGCTTACCATTGAGGAATGCATTTTTCACATCCATTTGATGTAAGATGATATTATGATGGTTAGCATAAGCAAACAATATGTGAATAGCCTCAAGTCTAGCAACAGGTGCAAAAGTTTCATCGAAATCAATTCCTTCTACCCTGTGTGTAGCCTTGAGCTACAAGATGAGCCTTATTCCTCACCACAAGGACATTTTCATCTTGTTTGTTGTGGTACATCCATTTGGTGCCGATGATATTGTGCTTGTGTGGGTCTGGTCGCTTGACAAGCTCCCACACATTGTTGAGCTCGAATTGACGCAATTCATCTTGCATAGCTTGAATCCACTCGGGCTCCATGAATGCTTCATCAACTTTGGTGGGCTCTATGATAGAGACAAACACAAAATGCCCACAAAAGTTAGACAAATGTGAAGCTTTTGAGCACGTGAGAGGACCTGGTGCGTTGATTTCATCGATGATTCTCTCAATCTGCACTTCATTTGCAATGCGAGGATGAGCAGGTTGACGACTTTGATTTGGCCTAGCAATTTCTTTGGGGACATTTTCTTCAGTAGCACCAGCGTGAGTTTCTTCACGATCCGAAATGACTTCTTCAGCAGATTCTTTGGTAGGGATGACATCCTTAGTAGCCTTGAACTTGATGGATTCCTCAGGTGACATTTCATCTAGCACGGGAGGTAGGTGCTCTCTTTGTGAGCCATTAGTCTCATCGAAAAACACGTCTACAGTTTCAACAACATTGTGATGATAGGTGTTGAAGACTCTATAGGTGTTTGAGTCCTTTTCGTAACCATGCATAAAATCCTCATGTGCTTTTGGTGCAAATTTAGAGTGGCGGTGAGGTTTCTTGTCAGTGAGGACTTCATATGAGGTCTTTTCAAAGAATTTGTGAAGATATACCCAGTTGATGATGTGGCATGCAGTAGCAATGGCATCTGGCCAGAAACGCTGTGGAGTCTTGTATTCATCAAGCATAGTGCAAGCCATTTCAACAAGAGTCTTGTTCTTGCGCTCCACGACGTTGTTTTGCTGAGGAGTATAGGGAGTAGATAACTCGTGAGTAATACCAAGTATATCAAGATATTCATCGAGACCAGTATTCTTGAACTCGGTTCCATTATACTTCTGGTATGCTTGATCTTCATATCGAAGTTCGTAGATGCTCTTGAGAAAAATCGTTTGAAGACTTCCTGCACTTCATTTTTGTAAGTGATGATATGCACCCAAGTGTAATGAGAATAATCATCAACAATGACAAAGCCATATAATGATGCAGAATTAGTGAACGTGGCATAATGAGTAGGGCCAAAGAGATCCATGTGAAGTAATTCAAAGGGACGAGAAGTGGTCATGATAGTCTTCGAGTGATGCTTGGCTCTGGTGATCTTTCCAGCCTCACAAGCCTCACAAAGATGATCTTTGAGGAATTTGACACCCTCGAGTGTATGCAAGTTCCTCATCCCAGCATGACCAAGTTGTCGATGCCATAACCAGCCTTCTGAAGCTTTTGCAAGTAGACAAGTGGCAGGTTTTGGTCCTGCAGAGAAATCAACCTGCCACTCCTCTTCTAAAGCCTTTGAAGACTTAGGAATTGTTATATTCCATTAGCACAATGCAACGATATTTGCCAAAGACAACAACCATATCAAGACCACAAAGCATTGAGACAGACATGAGGTTAAATCCTAAGGACTCGACAAGCATGACTTTGTCCATGTATATATCCTTTGAGATTGCAACCCTACCTAGACCAAATACCTTGCTTTTGCCTTTGTCAGTGTAGGTGATATGCTTCAGATGAGATGGAGATAAAGGAGTGTCCATCAAGAAGTTCCTGTCACCGGTCATGTGATTTGTACATCCACTGTCAAGGACCCACTCAGTAGCTTTGGGTTGTTCATCCTGCAGATGAATTAGTGCAACTTACGAACCCATATACTTCATCGGTGAAGAATATGATATCAATTTCATCAACAGTATAACAGATATAGCAATATGAGGACGTGAGAAATGAGTAATTCATTTCTTCATGATTAGCTTGCGTGCATTCAAGCATATTCAGGTCTCCAGCAAATTCTTCAGACGATTAAGTTCGCCTGGAGACCTGACCCTGCATAATAGATTAGTGCTTTTTCTTCAGCACCCACATCTGACGGGGTGGAAAAGAGTTCATCATTCTACGAGCTCCATAAGAAAAAGATGGCATTGAAGCCAGTGCACTTTATTTCACAGAAGAGGGATTCGGATAAGCATATGAATAAGCAGAGAAATTCTTCGAGGACTTATGAACATAATGGTTTGAAGAATAATGCACATATTCATAGCTTTTGGACTTTCCCTATGAAACAGAAGTGTTAGCACGATGATGTTCATATGAGGATTTGGATCCATGTGAGGAATTTGATCCAGATGAAGAATTTGGTCCATAAGAGGACTTGGATCCATATGAAGATTTTGATCCATATGAAGAATTTGATCTGGGGTTCCTACTCTTCATAGGTGGTGTCATGATGACATTCACCTGAAGATTTTCAAGGCACCTTTTGGGAACCCATATTTTCTTCATAGGGGGACCATTCTTGTAGTTATTTCCAACATATCAAGCAAATACTTCACCATTCTGATTCTTGAGCAGTTTATAATTGGAGTTAATTGACTCATTAGAGGAATATGAAGATTCACAGGTAAAGCCTGATAAAGTGCACGGATCTACAGAAGGTCCTTTTGCAGTAACCATGAGGTTTTGGGGTACTGCTCAGGTTTCCAGTAGGTCCCATCAGCATTGAGTTTCCTCTCAAAGGCAATACCCTCTTTCCTAGGGTTCCTGTTCAAGATCGACTTTTTGAGCACATCACAAAGAGTCTGATGCCCTTTGAGGCTTTTGTATATGCCTGTCACATACAATTCCTTTAGCCCTGCATTGTCGTCAGTGATACTTGTGGTATCCTCAGATGAGGAATTGTGACCACAGAGACAGTTGAAGAATTTGTAGCAATAGAAGCATTTGAACATTTAGGTGAAGAATTAGCAGATTCACGCTCAACGCATTTCAGACATGGTGGAATAATTCTTCCTGAGCGGAACTGATCTGTTGAGCAAGCAATGAATTGTTTTCCTTCTGAAGATCTTCATAACTCACTTTTAACTTCTCAAGATATTGCTTTCTTTGAAGAACTTCATAAGAAAGCTTCTCATGATCAGATAAGAGAGTTTTATGATGACTTTGAAGATTGTCAAACTTAGACTGAAGTCTTTGAAGAATATCAGTCAAAGTCTTAGTTCGATTCAATTCCTCACCCAACAGGTCATCGCTTTTGTCTAGCAGATTTTGAATCTTTTCCAAACCCTTTCGTTGTTTAAAAATAATTTCAGCAAGTTTGGAATAGCTAGGTTTGAGATTATCATCAGATTCATCCTCACTAGATTCAGAGGGGGAATGTTTGAGTACCTTGGCACCTTTTGCCATGAAGCAATAGCTGGGAGCATAGTCATCGACACTCTTGTCAGCAGAGTTGGGGAGGTCATTTTCTTCAGTGTTGAAGATGGACTTGCTGACGTAAGCAGTAGCGAGGGCTAGGCTCGCCACACCAGAGTCTGACTCCTTAGATTCCTCCTCTTCCACATTTTCCTCAGATTCAGCTTCAGAGTCCATTTCCTTGCCAATAAGTGATAATGCCTTCTTGGAACTGCTCTTCTTGTGAGATGAAGACTTTGAAGATTTTGATGACGAGGACTTTGAAGATTTCTTCTTCTTCTTTGAGTCATCAGAATTGTCATCTTTGTACTTCTTCTTCTTTAATTCTTTTCCCACTGAGGACAATCAGACATGTAGTGACCAGGTTTCTTGCATTTGTGGCAAGTACTCTTTTTGTAGTCACAAGATGAAGAATCATCACTTCTTGAAGACTTTCCAAAGCGACCACGGCGAGAGAACTTCTGGAATTTCTTCATGAGCATTGCTAGCTCCTGGCTCGGTTCTTTAGGATCAGCAAGGCTGCTACCAGAATCTTCACCTTCAGATTCAGAGACAGCCTTGGCCTTCAGTGCACGTGATCTTACAAAGCTAGGTCCATAAAGGTCTCTCTTCTCAGCAAGCCGGAACTCATGAGTATTTTGCCTTTCAAGGATATCAGCATGATCTAGTGACTTGTAATCTGCTCATTCTAGAATCATCAGTGCAAGGGTATCGAATGAGGAATCAAGTGATCTCAACAATTTCTTCACCACCTCATGCTCGGTGATGTCAGTGGCACCAAGTGCTTGAAGCTCATTTGAGATGTCAGTGAGGCGATCGAAGGTTTGCTGAACATTTTCATTGTCGAGTCTTTTGTAGCGGTTGAAGAGATTGCAAAGAACATCAACTTGGGAGTCACGTTGAGTGGATACTCCTTCGTTGACCTTGGACAGCCTGTCCCAAATCAGCTTAGCAGTTTCCAAAGAACTCACTTTGCCGTACTGCCCTTTGCTCAGATGGCCACATATGATATTCTTCTCCTGACAGTTGAGTTGCTTGAATCTCTTCACATTAGCAACATTCACAGACGGAGTAACTGAGGGAACACAATTTTCCACAACATACCAGAGATCATTATCAATTGCCTCAAGATGCATGCGCATCTTGTTCTTCCAGTAGGGGTAGTCCGTACCATCGAAGGTAGGGCACCCAGCCGAGACCTTGATCATTCCTGCAGTCGACATAACTAAAACTCCAGGTGGTTAAACCAAAATCACACAGAACAAGGGAGTACATTGCTCTAATACCAATTGAGAGTGCGTTAATGAGGAATTTCTAGGTGAAGAAATTCCTAAGCAATGACACACTAGCAGCGGAATAAGTACTCAGGTATAGGAATAACAGAGCAACAACATAGTCATCATGATGAAATGAAAACAAGCACAAAGCACAAATAGCGTGAAAACAGGATAAGCAGGCTGAAGACTTTGTGACTGAAGAATTAGGTTTGAGGAATTAGAGAAAGTCTTCAGTCAAAGTCTTCAAATAGTAATGATCAGGTCCATCAACACATGAATGAGGAAATGAAAGGGTTGATGAAATAGAACCAGTTGGCTTGGTGAAGACAGTGATTTGGTAGACCAGTTCCAACTGTTGTGACAGTTGTACGTCTGGTTGGAGCGGCTGAGTATTTAAACTCAAGGACACACAGTCTCGGACACAAAGTCCTCACCGTATTCTCCTTGAGCTAAAGTCACACAGACCTCGCCCAATCACTCGTGGTAAGTCTTCAGGTGACTTCCAAACCTTCACAGACTTGGTCACTCGGCAATCCACAATTCCTCTTGGATGCTCAGACCATGACGCCTAACCGTTTGGACGATACACAGTCCTCAAAGGTAACAAGCGTCGGTTCCACACAGGAACAATCTTGTCAGTAATGCTCAATCACTTTGGGTTTGTTGGTGTTTCGGTTTGGGTTTTGGGTTTTCCTCACTTGATGATTTTCGCTCAAAGTCCTCGGAGGATGGGATGCTCTCAATGACAAGTGTCAGTTTCTCTCGGAGCAGCCAACCAACTAGTGGTTGTAGGGGCGGCTATTTATAGCCTAGGGAGTAGCCCGACATGATAAGACATAAATGCCCTTCAATGATATGACCATTAGGTGGGTAGATATTTTAGGACAGCTGGCGCGTAGCATAGCAACGGTTGGATATTTGAGGTTCAAATTCCTCGGGGCTATCATGTTCCTCACTGTGTAGGCAATCCGCACTGGCGAATTCCTAACTCCTTAGTGAGAACAAATTCCTCAGAGACCAGAAGATCTTCATCTCTGTCACTGTAGAAATTGACTGAACTAATATGAGATTTCCAATGGCTTCACTCGAAAGGATTGGGTAGGTGTAGGAGTTTGAGCTGAGCATCACTTGGAAATCACTTTCCTTAGTATTACCTCGACCCCTTTAACAGTACGATGTTTCCTATGACTCAAGAAAGAGAAAATGAAACTACGAAAACAAAAGTCTTCACGCTTCATAATCCTCGCATGAATATCCAAGTCTTCAAGGTCCCACCAATTTCTTCACTTTCAAAATCTTCAGGAGAACCAAAGTCTTCAACTGAAGACATACATTTTTAGGGGTCGACTTTCATCATAAATATCAAACTCCTCATTGACTTATAGAGCATGTGTACACTCACAAATATATTAGTCCCTTAACATATAAGTCTTCAATACACCAAAATCGCTAAGGGGCACTAGATGCACTTACAGAGATCCATATGATGTAAGCCTTTATGATGAACTTTGAGTTTATGATCAGATCTATGTTTTATCCATAAAAGTTATTTCAGTCTTCTTTGATCTCTTATATGCATGATTGATTATAGCCTCGTATTTCTTCTCTGATGCCAACTCGATCTATTTATCTTGCAATGGGAAGAGGTGCTTTGTGATGGGTTTGATCTTACGGTGCTTGATCCTAGTGATAGAAAGGGAAACGACACGTATGTATCGTTTCTACTAAGGATAACAAGATGGGGTCTATTTCTCAATAAATAAATCTTGTTACATCGTGTCATCGTTCTTATTGCATTACTCCATTTTACCATGAACTTAATACACTAGATGCATGCTGGATAGAGGTCAGTGCGTGGAGTAATAGTAGTAGATGCAGGCAGGAGTCGGTTTACTAATCTTGGACGTGATGCCTATATAATGATCATTGCCTGGATATCGTCATGATTATTTGAAGTTCTATCAATTGCCCAACAGTAATTGTTTTCCCACCATTTGCTATTTTCTCGAGAGAAGCCACTAGTGAAACCTACGGCCCCTGGGTCTCTTTTCATCATATTTGCCTTTGCGGTCTATTTTCCTTTGCTTTTATTTTTCAGATTTATTAAACAAAAAATACAAAAATACCTTGCTGCAATTTATTTGTTCCGCGACTATTTATCCTATCTACCACTTTTATCTCACGTTATTTGCCTATCTTGAGGTGCCATACCTGAAAGGGATTGACAACACCTTTAACATGTCGAGTTGCGAGTATTTGTTAATTGTGTGCAGGTGCTGTTTACGTGGTGTGAGGAGGTTCTCCTACTGGTTCGATAACCTTGGTCTCATCACTGAGGGAAATACCTACCATCGCTATACTGCATCATCCATTCCCCTTTGGGGAAATACCGACGTAGTTCTAGCAGACATCAGGGAGTCGGCTCATTCATCTCACACACACACATCCACGGGCAAGGAGAAGAGGAGAGCCAACTCCTTCTTCCTCCTCCACTCATACAGCTCAAGGAGCACCATTGTAGCTCTCATGATCCATATAGTCGATCCGACAGGACTAGGTGTGTTACCTCCATCAGAGGGCCCCGAACATGGATACATCGTGTGTCCCGCACCGCTTGTCCCCAATCTTGCTTTAGGAACCCACTGACATCATCTAGCCCCAACCATGTTTGGTAAGCCTACCCATGGCATCTGCTGTGAGCACACCATGATAGTTGGCGCCCACCGTAGGGTCGTCCGCGCCGTCGACCGGAGTCATGAGGGAAATACTTACGCTACTTTGCTGCAGCACCCTTTCCTCTTTAAGGGAAAACCAACGCATGCTCAAGAGGTAGCAAGAATGATTTCTGGCGCCGTTGCCGGGGAGTCTACGCACAAGTCAAGACATACCAAGTACCCATCACAAACTCTTATCCCTCACATTACATTATTTGCCATTTGCCTCTAGTTTTTCTCTCCCCGACTTCACCCTTGCTGTTTTATTCGCCCTTCTTGTGCTCGTCTTTTCGTTTGCTTTGATGTCTTACTTGGCTCGTTTGCTCGTTTGGTTGGAATAGTTATTTATTTATTGCTAAACAGAAAACCTAAGATCTGTGGATCCTCATCTACTTGCCAATCTTTTTAAGAGATCCAATTATGATGAACCAAATCCTAGTGCTTTGAGTGCACTAGATTATCTTTATGAGGTTTTGCTTGAGATTCGTGAATCTGAAAATCGTGATGAAGAAATTTATGTAGAGGTTCACGATAGCTCCTTGAATAAAAAGCATGATTGCAATGATTTTATTTTAAATTCTCTTGATGTCAATTGTGCTAATAATATCCCAAACCCTAAGCTTCGGGATGCTAGTTTTGCTATGTCTACTACTTGTTGCAATGATCATGATTGGGGTGACTGTTCTTATGATTTGAAAATTTATTTAAGCCCCACGATGAATATGATATTGATAATAGTGTTTGCAATAATATTGAAAGTGGGTTTGTGTCAAGACCGGATTTTCGGGATATCAATTTCCCAGAAAATGGTCCTTGTGCTCACCAGCCCCAGGATTACTGTTAGCTGATGAGGCAGCAACTTGATACAGAAATTCCAAGCAAAATACAAAATATGTAGTACAAGACCATTCTGGCCTATGAGTACAACAAATGGTTTCTAGTGGTTGATGCCGGAAGTAGTTTGTGGTCCGTCAGCGTCTATGGTACTCCATTTCCCACAGGAACAGCTGACCAGGATAACTCCTATCTTTGCGAGGCTGCTATTACCATTGCGTAGGTTCCGGGGCTGTCATCGCAATGCTCCTCTCCATGCAAGAAATCTGGCCAAGACAATACCCAGGGACAAGCCAGTGAGTACTTTGAATGTACTCACAAACATTATGAACACTGGTATAATATAATATAACAAATGATAATCATGCTCCAAAAAAATTCTATGATCACAACGTCAGTCACGAAAAAAAATCCATGATGCACACAAGCAGGTTGTTTATATAAAACATGAATATGCAATCAGAGAGTAGAAATAGAATGCACCGATCGGGTGTCTGAAGCGACGCCTCGAAAGGATAATGATATAAAGCATGCCTCAGTCGGGCGTCTGAGCGACACCACATAAAGGGCTTATAAGTGAAATAAGTAACAAACATGCCACAATCGGGCGTCTGTGCGACACCACATAAAGGGCTTATAAAGTAAGTAAATAACAAACATGCCACAGTCGTGCGTCTGTGCGACACCACATAAAGGGCTTATAAGGTAAATAATCATAGTGAATATCCAGGAGGTAGAACCATCCCAGGGATACTCAATAATTCAAATAATGTAAATGGTTAGTCCATAATAACAATAATCATAATCATCATGAGTCACAAGTCATGATCCATGTTCTGGTTTAGCAATTTTTCCTCTGAAGACCGACACTAAGACCGACACTTGACCCATCCCAGACTGTAGTCCTTTCCCATGGACACGGCTATTCGAATAGATTTAACCTCTACAGAGGGTGTACTCTTTACCGACAAGTAACGGATTCCTTTAGTCCATCAGGACTAATTCCATTTATGGTCTTTTAATTGAAAACACACCTGACCTGCACACGCCAGCTTAACTTACCGGTGTCTGGAATCACCCACGACACCTGTTAAGCAAAACTATAAGTGAGGAGGCTACATCCTCGATTAGCATGGGATCAAATTTATACCACGCGCTACTAAGGGGTGCCCCCCTCTCGGTCCCAACCGGAAACACCCATGCCCCCGGACCAAGTGGCATGCCTACCAGATGCAGCCGGTATCTTCCACCATGGCCTCTCTGTACGGTGTGTGTGCCAAGAAAGGGGTTGACAACTTACTGAACTGTACCCTACCTGCGGCAGGGACAAGTGGTAGTATGAAACAAGTATGGGGGTTACTGGAACAAGACTCGATCTATGGTTGACTCAGGAGGTTTAAGTATTCCCTGCATGATTAGCATAACAAATATATTTCAACCAATAGACAGAATCACCACTCATCATACCTCATCATGCTATACCGGACATAATCGTCTCGACGAGCAACTAGAGACAAGCTCGTGTCTACACAAGACAGAGACTTTCCCGGCTTCCTTCCGGTAGGCATGAAAGGCATACGAGGATGATTACTATCACAAGCATATCCATATCCAACTGCAAAGAATCTCCATTATGCACTCATGCATATGATCGTATCATCACATAAAATAACAAATGCTCCATGTCAAGGTGGTGTTGCAACCGTATCAAACAACACACAAAAATATTATGCCAGGGTTCAGAATGCTTGCCTTCAAGAGTATGCAAGTGGGGGTGCACTTTTTGAAAGTTGCCTTCTTCTTCAAAAATCCTATTTTTAGAAAAAAAAAATCAACACATAGTTTTAAAATAGTACAAAAATGTTGCCTGTAAAATTTTCAAATAAATCTGAAAATGAACTAGACAGATTTTGAGAAACAACAAAAAAAGAATCAAGTCAATCGGACTTACATTTAAAAAGTTATAGCCAGTCCAAGTTTAGTCAAAATTCTGTTTCTAAAATAAACTGAAAAGGAATAAAAACATTTTGGGGAGGAAGCGTACTCTGGGTTTACGCTTTCACTTAACCAGCGTGGACCGGCTCGTGGGTCACTGACAGTGGGTCCCTTGGGCCCACTGGTCAGGTTTGACCAGTCGCCCGCGCCTCCTTCCTCCTCTGTCCAAGCGGGGGCGGAGCTCCGGCGATCAACACCGGTGAACGGCGGCTTCCCATGGCATTCCAAGGGCAAGGATGGATCCGCCAGTCCAGGGCGGTCCTCTCGGCGGTCGATAGGCTGGCGGGGACGAAGGGAGTCACCAGCGGCGAGCTCCGCGGCAGAGGTGGCTTCAGGAGGATTTGGGGGTTTGGGCTACGGTGGATCTTGGTCGCGTTTGAGAGGCGGGATGGCTCCGCAAGGTTCAAGGGAGTTAAACGGTGGCACCGGATGGACGGGGGAGGCTCTGGTTGCGACGAACGGGATCGGAACGTGGCGGCGGCTGAGCTAACCGGAGATGGGGAAGAGGGCCTTCCTCCATCGATTGCCGGCCAAGGGAGCTCTAGGGGGATGGCTTGAGGTTGCCTGAGGGAGTAGACGAGCTCGGGGTTCCCTTTTATAGGCGGTCGAGGTCGGTTCCGCGGTGGCCGGGATAGGAACGACGAAATGCCGTTCTATAGCAGGCAGGGCGACGTGGCGGCGACGGGCGCTAGCGGACGGGCTCGTGGATGAGCTCGAGCTGTTCCAGAGGGCAGCTGGCAGGCTGGAGTGGCTCGGGCGGCGCCGTCCATGGCAGAGGCCTGCTGCGGCCGTTGGCGGCTTGTAGTGGTGGCGCTGTGGGGTGCCAGGAGGGGGCCAGGGCGGCTCTACGGTGAGGGAGGTGTCGTGGCGGTGGGCACGAGCACCTATGGGGCAGGGGGCCCCTTCTGGTCTGGCAGGGGGGGCGAGGGCCGCACGAAGAGCAGATCGAGGTCACACACGCGGGGGAGACGGGCGATTTTTATCCAGCTTCGGAGCTCTCCGGGGAGATAAAACTCCTACTGCTGCTTTGTGTTTGTATTTGTTCTTGCTCGAGAGCGCGAGCGTGTAGTGGTGTTGGATGCGTCGAGTGGACCGAACCCCTTCTACGTGCGCATGGGCCTCCCTTTTATAGTCTGAAGGGGGCACCAACAGGTGGGAGCGTAGGAAGAGGGAGTAAAAGAGTAAAAACGATGGTTGGTACAACAGTGTTCAACAGTGTCCCCTACCTAACTCTGACGGTGAGGGACAAGGGCATTTAATGCCCGTCCGGTCGCTCCAACAGTGTGAGGAAACGACCGTTAGGTGCGCCACCGATCGCCACGATGGCTTCCTTGTCAGCTCCGCCGCCACCTCGCACCGCATGGCTGCTGCGCGCCCGCCACGTGCTCTGGGGCGGCCCCGGGTGACACGTCGTTGGATGCACCGGAGTTTGGGTGCAGGGTGGCAGCCTTGCGCTGCAAGCGCCTTGCGCTGACCTTCTCTTTGTTGCGCGGCAAGCTTGCGGTCGCAGGCTTCTTGCCGGACGCTGGAGCGTCGCGGCAAGTCCTCTGAAGCATACTGGTTGGCCTTCCTCGCAAGCTCCTCTTGCGGGGCCTTGTTCTTCCCGCAAGCTCCTCTTCTGCCGGGCCTTGTCTACTTATCGACACTTTGTTCTTGAATGGCGTAAGTGGGAATGACGGAGGGTTTTGGCGGGCGCCCGACGAGCCTTGCCGCTGGTCTGAAGCTGCCGTGCACAAGTTCGGGTACTAAGGTACCCCTACTTTAGTACACCGACAGAGCCCCGGCCTGGGCCATCTACGGTGCCGAAGCGCTGTTGGTCCAGCCCAAAAGCAGTCTGCAGACGGCACGCGTGGCCTGGGTCCACACAAAACCCACTCCGCTTCACGCGTCCCCATAGCAACGGCAGCGTCGATTCGCCCGTCGTGGGGCGTGGGTGGTGTCTTGCGATTTTCGAGGCGCCCTTGTAGAGGATCGTTGAAGGTAAGAGTGTCTAGAGGGGGTGATTAGACTACTCGACAAGATAAAAGTTTAGCCTTTTAACAAGGACAAGTTTTGGCAGATTTTGCATATCACACAAGTCAAGCAGCTTACTACACATGCAATTCTAGAGTATGGGCAGCGGAAAGTAAATTGCACAAGTAGTAAAGAGGGTGGAGAAGATCAAAGCGCAGTTTGGAGACACGGAGATTTTCTCGTGGTTCCGATAGGTGGTGCTATCGTCAATCCACGTTGATGGAGACTTCAACCCACGGAGGGTAACGGCTGCGAGAGTCCACGGAGGGCTCCACCCACGAAGGGTCCACGAAGAAGCAACCTTGTCTATGCCATCATGGCATACGCCCACGGAGGACTAGCCTTACTCGGGGTAGATCTTCACGAAGTAAGCGATCTCCTTGCCCTTACAAACTTCTTGGTTCAACTCCACATCTTGACGGAGGCTCCCAAGCGACACCTAACCAATCTAGGAGGCACCACCCTCCAAAAGGTAATAGACGGTGTTGGTGATGATGAACTCCTTGCTCTTGTGCTTCAAATGATAATCTCCCCAACACTCAACTCTCCTCACTGATTTGGCTGTGGTGGAAGAAAGGATTGAGTGGAAAGCAACTTGGGAAGGCTAGAAATCAAGTTTCATATGGTGGGAGTGGAGCAACTTGATCTCAACACAAGGGTAGGTAGTTTTCTTCTCGAAATGTAAGGTAGGAGTGGTAGTTCTTTCGATGGCTCTCTCCACGAATGAAGAGGAGGTGGAGGGTATTTATAGCCTCCACACAAAATCCAACCGTTACACAGTTGACCAATCTCGGTCGGACCGAAGTTGACAACTCGGTGAGACCGAAAGTTCAAATCTTGTGAGCGTTGGGATTTTCGGTGGGACCAAAATACAATCTCGGTGAGTCCGATTCTTCCAAAGACTAGGGTTTGCCAATCTCGGTGGGACCGACTTTATCATCTCGGTGACACCGATTTGATTCTGAAGGTTCTGAAGCTTGGCAACACTAGTTTGGTGAGACCGAGTTTGGAATCGGAAAATCCGAAATTACTAGGGTTTGGCTATATGGCTGAGGTGGTTCATCTCGGTGTGACTGAGTTTTGGAAATCGGTGGGACCGAGATTACTTATGAGTGTGTATTGGAAGTGAGAGGTGCTGATAGTCTAGGAGATGTATCACTAAGCAGTTGAGCAACCAGATCATTTTCATAACCTCATCCCCTTTTAATAGTATTGGCTTTCCTATAGACTCAATGTGATCTTGGATCACTAAACCAAAAATAGAGTCTTGAGCTTTTGCCAATGCTTTCCTTAGCATCTGGGGTCCACCTTTCCAGATCCTTTTGCCATGCCAAAGTGATTGACTTTCTGAAACATACTTGATAAAAGCATTAGTCCAACCACAAAGTATGTTGTCATTAATTACCAAAACCACCCAGGAGCAAATGTGCTTTCAATCTCCCCCTTTTTGGTAATTGATGGCAACACACAAAAGAAGATATCAAAGCTTACTGAAAGAAAGACAGAATTATCATTAAAGCTTTGACAAACATGTAGTACACAGACTCCCCCTACAAGTGTGCAAGATTTTAGATTTTGGTTTTGGACTACCACAAGCACACAAGAGAGAAGAACAAGATGTGCTACATGTAGCTTGGCTATATGCATCAGAGCAGATGAGGATAAGTGAAAGATGATGCATATGTGCATGGTGGTTTCTTGCAAACAAGTATTCACAAGCAAGTCACCATCATGCGCATTCTGCAAGATGCATATACTTACCTTGAAGTTCCTTGGTATTGTACCTGAAGAAATAAACTTGGGAAAACAAGGTTAGATAACACAAGAGTATTATTTCAACTAAAAGCAAGAACATCAAGAGTACCAAGCCAGGGATGACATGGATAAGGGGTGTCTCATATTGAGCACAAGCTTGAATCAGCAAACATGTCTCCCAAGACTAAAAGATTTTCAATGAGCTCTGAGAAATTTTGCTTTTCATAAGATACCAATTGTGCTTTTCATAAGATACCAATTGTGAGAGTGAAGAAAGCAAAATCAAAAGAATGATGCCAAATGTAATATACAATATGGAACACGGCAAAGCTTTGATGTGATTCTCTCCCCCTTAAGGTAAGATTGCTCTTCTTCTCCCTTTAAATCTTCTCTTCTCCCCTTATCTCCCAATCTCCCACTAAGCTCCCCCTAAATCTTCTCCCCTTTGACATCAAGTGCCGAAAAGGACAGTAAACAAGGAAGGGCAGGAAAGATGGAAGGAAAGAAATGGGATCCTTAAGAATCACAACTTGTTCAATAAGAAACATGCATAAAGAATCATTGAGTTGAGCTGCAGAAGATGCTATCCTGAAAGGAAATCGGTGACACCGAAGCGAGATGGATCGGTGGGTCCGAAAGTCGGAGACTTAGGACAGATCCTTTTTCGGTCAGACCGAAAGTTGAAAGTCGGTGACGCCGAGTTTAATTCCAGGAAATTCAGAAATAATTCAGCTCACTTTGCAAAGAATGTTTCAGAAGATTTGCAATGAACTTGTAAATGATTTTCAGGGAATTGATCAGAGCCAAAATGATATTCTCAAAAACAAAAGAGTAAAAATAAAAAGATTGCTAGATGAAGGTTTTTTTTTGATTAAAAAGGAAACTCAACGAGAGAATCAAAATAGACAATAGCAAAACTCCAAAACATATGTACTTCATCTAGACAGGGGTCGACAACAAAGTCACCTATGTTTGAGTATATTGACTTAGGAGTCAAATGAGGACATTTGATCATAGGTCATACTCATCGTTTAAGCTCAAAATGGGGTTGCCATTTTTCGATTAAGCATTTGATGTGATCACATCTTATGAAGCTGCTTATACTCATAACTTTGAGCAAAGCTCCTTCAAGATGTGAAGAACATACCTTGGGCTTGTTGTTGCTTGTACTCATGTAGGTGAACTTGATGTAGATGCTCATAGAATGTGAAGGGTGAAGCACCATTTCCAATTATATAGTTCATCTTCCTACATGGGTTAGGCAAGCAAGGAAATACTCAAGAATATCCAAGATGACAAGAGTGAAATACTAGGTGTATTAGGTGTCAAAAAGGATATGTGGAATCTTGTTCCTTGAACTCAACATCCCAAAGAGCTAGATACTTGGTCAATGACAAGATTACTCATGATTTGAGTGTGTGGTAATCTTGTGGAATGTAGATCATCCAAGTACCTGCAAGGAGTTAGCTGCAATACAAGGGGGCAAATGTGTCCAAGACATATGATCATCATCATAAGAGAAATATCAAGGATTAGTCAATAAGGCTCATGCCTTGCATGTATCAATGGAGTTTTCACTCCAAGTTTGAAGCATCAATGATGTTCAACTCACTCCTTAGGCGACAAAACACTTTCTCATCAAGTGGTTTTGTAAAGATATCTGCAAGCTGTTTGTCAGTACGAACATGCTTAAGATCGATGTCGCCCTTGGCAATGTGATCACGAATAAAATGGTGACGAACTTCAATGTGTTTCGTGCGAGAGTGTTGCACTGGATTGTGTCCAATCTTGATCGCACTCTCATTTTCACAAAGTAAAGGAACATGTCTTGCATGTATCCCATAATCCTTAAGCGTTTGTGTCATCCACAGCAACTGAGCACAACATGAGCCAGCAGCAATATACTCTGCTTCGGCAGTAGATAATGATACCGAATTTTGTTTCTTGGAGGACCAAGATACAAGGGATCGACCAAGGAATTGACACGTGCCGAAGTTGACTTTCTATCAACCTGTCTCGGCATAGTCCGAGTCGAATAGCCAACAAGATCGAAGAGGCCCTCTTAGGATACCAAATGCCAAAGTTAGGTGTATGTATCAAATATCTCACAATTCTTTTAATAGCTTTAAGATGACATTCTTTAGGGGCTGCTTGATATCGAGCACACATGCATACACTCAACATTATGTCAGGACGAGAAGCACAGAGATATAGTAGAGAACCAATCATGGATCGATAAACCTTTTGATCAACAGGTTCTCCATCTTTTGTCAAGTCATTATGTCCACTAGTAGGCATGGGGGTTCTCATACCTTTGCTTTCTTGCATGTTGAACTTCTTGAAGAGATCCTTAGTGTACTTTGTTTGTGAGACAAAAGTACCCTCCTTAGATTGCTTGATTTGCAACCCAAGGAAGAATTTGAGTTCACTCATCATGGACATCTCATACTTCTCCGACATAAGCTTTCCAAACTTCTCACTAAAATGAGGGTTAGTTGAACCAAAGATAATATCATCAACATATATTTGGCACACAAATAGTTCACCATCAACCCTTTTCGTGAATAGTGTTGAGTCTATTTTTCCAATCTCAATTCCTTTTTCAAGAAGAAAACTAGTCAAGCATTTGTACCAAACTCTAGGGGCTTGTTTAAGACCATAAAGAGCTTTGTGCAACTTGTAAACATGATTAGGCTTTTTAGGGTTCACAAATCCGGGAGGTTGTTTCACAAATACTTCCTCCTCAATTTCACCATTAAGGAAAGCACTTTTAATGTCCATTTGATAGAGAGTAATATTATGGTGGTTGGCATAAGCAAGGAGAATGCGAATGGACTCAAGTCTAGCAACGGGGGCATAGGTCTCACCATAGTCCATACCTTCGACTTGTGTGTAACCTTGAGCTACGAGACGAGCCTTGTTGCGGATGACTTGTCCATCTTCATCTTGCTTGTTCCGAAACACCCATTTGGTTCCAATGACGTTTTGGTCATCATTACGCTTCTCTACCAAAGTCCAAACGTTGTTCCTCTCGAAGTTGTGTAGCTCTTCATGCATAGCGTTCACCCAATCCGGGTCTTCAAGCGCTTCTTCTACCTTCATAGGTTCAAGACTAGAGATAAATGAGTAATGCTCACAAAAGTTAGCTAAACGAGTTTTAGAGCGAGTAATTCTCCCGGAGTCGATGTCGTTCATCATTTGTTCCACGGGATGATTCTTCTTGACTCTTGCTCGAACTCGGGATAGCTTTTGTTGTGGTCGCGGTTGAGCTTCCTCATCCTCCTCGTCTTCTTCTTCTTCTTCATTGTTGTTGGTGTTGTCTTGAGGTGGTGGAGAAGGAGGTTGTGGTGGATCTTCTTGTCGCACTTCCTCATCTTGGTGAGTTCCACTTGTGGAGGCCTCCATGTTGCCTTGAGGTTCATCTTGCCGTGAGGTAGGGGGCTCCACATATGTAGATGAGGTACTCTCCTTCACTTCCATGGGACGGATCTTTCCAATAGATAAATCTCGAATGGCTTCCGATGGGTCCTTGTCTCCTACATCAATAGGCATTTGCTCTACTTGCGAGCCATTAGATTCATCAAACTTCACATCTACCGTCTCTTCAACCTTTCAGGTGAAATTATTGTAGACACGGTAGGTGTGGGAGTTTGATCCATAACCGAGGAAAAAGCCTTCATGAGTTTTAGGAGCAAATTTAGATCGACGATGCTTATCAAGGATATAGCATTTTGAACCAAAGACACGAAAGTATCCCACTTGGGGTTTGTTACCGGTGAGGAGCTCGTATGAAGTCTTGCCGAGGAGCTTGTGAAGATAAAGCCTGTTGATAGCATGACAAGCTGTCTCGACGGCTTCACCCCAAAAGTGCTTCGGTGTCTTGTATTCATCAAGCATCGTTCTCGCCATCTCAATGAGCGTTCGGTTCTTCCACTCAACAACTCCATTTTGTTGAGGAGTATACGTAGCCGAGAACTCATGTAGAATCCCTTCCTCATCGAGAAAAGAGTCCACATGGGCGTTCTTGAACTCCGTTCCATTATCACTCCGAACTTTCTTGATCTTCACCTCAAATTGATTTTGGGCCTTTCTAGCAAAGGTTTTGAAGATTCTCTGAACCTGCGATTTGTCATCAAGGAAAAATACCCACATAAATCTGGAATAATCATCAACAATAACTAGACCAAAGGAGTTACCACCAAGGCTTTTGTAAGCATTGGGACCGAAGAGATCCATATGAAGAAGCTCAAGCGGTCTCCTTGTGGTCATGATGTTCTTCACGGGATGACTTCCACCTACTTGTTTTCCTGCTTGACAAGCACTACAGAGTCTATCTTTGTCAAAGAAAACATCTTTAACACCAAGAATATGATCACCTTTGATTAGCTTATCTAGATTACGCATACCAACATGTCCAAGCCTTCTATGCCAAAGCCAACCTTTAGCAGATTTAGCAATGAAACAAGTTCTAGGTTGAGCTTTCTTAGTGAAATCAACAATGTATAGATCACCTCTACGGATACCGGTAAAGACCATGTTATGGTTGTCACGACGAAAGACTTGGCAATCTACTTCGGTGAATAGCACATTAAATCCAAAGTCAGCTAATCTAGACACGGAAAGTAAATTGTATCCAAGTGATTCAACAAGCATGACATTTTTAATGGAGCTATCATGAGATATGGCCACCTTACCAAGGCCAAGTACCTTACCCTTGGAGTTGTCTCCAAAAGTCACATACTTGCGTGGACCATCGTTCTTTGCAAGCTCTCGAAACATGTCTTCATCTCCGGTCATGTGATCGGTGCATCCACTATCAAGAATCCACTCTTTTCCACCGGATATGTAGTCTCTCAGATTTGCCATAAGATTGAGACTCTTCATGATCTTGTCTAGCTCGGTGTCTGAATCAGAGTAATCGTCATCATGCTCATGCTCATTGTCGGTGTACTAAGGTAGGGGTACCTCAGTACCCCAACTTGTGCACGGGCAGCCGCAGCTCCCCGCAGCTAGATCCACCAAACGCTTGCCGGAGGCCACTCCGGCTCCAGACCAAGCCATTCAAGAACAAGTGTACAAGACAGAAGCTTAAGACCCCGGCAAGAGGAGCTTGCCGGGAAGGCCGTTCCAGGCTCAAGACTGCCTCACACACGCAGGTCCTTGGCGAGAGGAGCTCGCCGGGGAAGACTAGAAGATCACATCGCAGAAGACACGCCTCGGCGCTGCACGCGTCCCGGCGAGGGTCCGGGCAGCGGCAAGTCATAGAGCCCGACAAGCTCCCGGGCCCGGCAAGATCAAGGCCCCGGCAAAGTACTTGCCGGGAGGGCTACGACGCGTGCCCGCACTCCAGCTCATCTGTCCACGCGTCGCCTTCAGCCTTCTCCAGAGACGCGTGGCGGGTGGCTGTGCTGCATGAAGGGTGCGGTGGCACTCCACGGTGGTGGCTCCATCACCGTGGCAAACGGAGACGCAAGGGCGGGAACTTTTGGAGCGACGGCGACGGGCATTTAATGCTCTTGTCCCCCTCTGTCAAAAGTAGGTAGAATCCACTGTTCATGCACTGTTCCCGCACTGTTCCAACTACCACCTCTTTTACGTTTTTACCCCTCTACCATACGTTGACACTGTCGGTGACCCTTGCCCTATAAAAGGAGGCCCATGCACTGCGAGGGGTTGGACTCTTTGGCAACTCTCACGCTCGGTGCGGCCACTCTCCGGGGCTCCGAGATCAAATACAACACAAAGCAGCAGAGGGTTTCTGCGACCATCGCGCGAAGCTGGGTAAAAATCAACGCGCCTTGTAACCGCCTCGATCTGCTCTCTGCGCATCCCCCGCCCTCGTACCGAACACACGAAGGGGCCGTCCCCGGCGGCCCCATAGGTGCCGCGCCGCCCATCGCCCGCGACATCTTTGGCGCGCCAGGTAGGGGCGCGTCGAGGTTGTGCGGACCTGATCCGGCCTTCGTGCGGCTGCACTCTTCACCAACCTCTCCGGTTTCGTCAGCAACTTCATCGACAATTGCGCCATGGCCCCGAAGACGAGAGCTTCGAGGGTCGCAGACCCATCTCCGTCTTCTCCACCGCCACCGGAGCCAACGGTGGGTGGGGGAGACGCCGATGGAGGGATGGACGCCGGCGAGGCACTCATGGCGCCACAGATCGAGCGAGCGGAGGACCACGCCTCGGCCTCCGTCGATCTGCGCCCCGTCTCGCGACGGCAACCCAGCAGCGCCGTGCCACGGAGGCTGGTACTCGCGTGCTTAGGCGAGAACGTGCGAGGGCTCATGGGTGCTCCGGACCGCTGTCCATGCATGAGCAAAAGCGAGAGTGCCGAGGGAGAACTCTGCTCCTCCTATCGCTACTAGGAGTCCGAGCATGTTCCGTACCTCGCGCCGCTTCGCCCGCTCCCCCGCGCCCGCAAGCGCATCTCCACAGGCGCTGTCTCGTCGCCGAGGACGCGCCATCGAGCTCTAAGTCCGGCAAGGACGGCTCGTACTCACTCCGGCAAGTCGCCCCTCGAACGCTATAAGCCCGGCGAGAACAGCTCGGTGCTCGTTCGCGGCGCACCTCCGAGTGCTGCGCCCGTCGAGGACGCGCCGTTGAGCTCCATCCGCAAGAGCGAGATACAAGAAAAAGAAAAGCTAAGTCGCCGCTTTGCGTGCGAGCACTTCTTATTCCACGCTGTTATCTGTTATATCCTCTCGCGTTTGTCGCTTGTGCGTAAACTCGCGTTGAGGAGCCTGCACGTGAACGGTCGCACCCTTACTTTGCTTCAACACGCTCAGCGAGTTAAGAGTGGATAGCGACCAGCAGCGCCCTCGTTTCGTTTGAATCTGTTCGACAAGTCAAGCGCGTCGCGAACTAGACACGGCAAGGTTGCTTGCGGAAGCGACGCCACCGGCGGGCTGCTGATGTCTGTACTCGACAAGCGCGTTAAGCACCGGCAAGTTCCCTAGAAGCGCAGGTGAAAACGCACAAAAGATACAGGCGGAGGGTATAGCGAGCAAGCTTTGCCGTGAGATGTCCTTGGTATGGGAGACTTGTGCGCGAGAGGAGCCAAGCCGTGGTCGATTGCGTGCTTGGTTTGTTTCGAGTCCGCTCAACAAACACAAGTGTGCTGCTGCACCCTTATCTTGCTTTCGAGCTTGCTCAGCAAGGTAAGCGTCACAACTGACCCGGCGAGGTTGCTTGCCGGAAGCGACACCACCAGCGGGCTGTCCCGCGGCAAGCGTGTTCCGCCCGGCAAGCTCCCGAGAGCGTGAGAGTACAAACATCTGAAGGATAAAGCTCGGCATCGATTGCGTAGTCAAGATTTATATCGCATACATGTGCACTTGGCGATTGCATATATACATCAGCTGTTTTTATATGACTGTGATTGCAGCGACGGGGAGGAACCGAGAGGCCACACCAGCACCTAAGGTCCGGCAAGTCCGGTCGCCGGGCTGCGGGCGTAAGGTTCTTCCTCGGCAAACCAGACCTCACTGGGCTGCGGCGCTAAGTTTCGTCTCCGGCAAGCCGAGTTCTTTGGGGGCTGCAGCATCGCTAAGTTTTTCATCCTCGTCATGCATCCTCCTATGGACCGGGAGATGCGGGCTGCATCTTTGAACGGCGTGCCTTGTAAAAACCCGTGCGTGGAGGAACCAAGTTGTGGCCCGATTATGCGTGCTTGGTTTGTTTCGAGTCCGCTCAACAAACCCAAGTGTGCCGCTGCACCCTTATCTTGCTTTCGAGCATGCTCAGCAAGTTAAGCGTCAGAAGCCCGGCCCGGCAAGGTTGCTTGTCGGAGCGACACCACCAGCGGGCTGTCCATGATCGCTAAGCGTGTTCGCCCAAGCAAGCTCCCGATAGCGTAAGAACACACAAGGCACATGATCAAGTAAAAGACTCGATCCGCAAGCTTTCCCCTTTCTTTTCATTAAAACATCCAGTTTAGTACAAGTCCATAGAGGATGAAAAACATGATAGAGAGGATTACAAGTTCTTAAATGCAGCTAATGCCCGAGGGCTTACAAATCAAAAAGATAAGGTGCCGTGATCCCTCTCCTGTTTCTCTGTTCGGGAGTTCGGGAGGTAGGTCAAGAGCCCCGGCAAGATAAGCTTGCGGGAGAGGAGACCCTGCAAGAGGAGCTTGTCGGGAAGGGCGAAGGGCGCCTAGGAGGCGTGGCGGTGGCGCCGCCGTGCCGCAGAGCTGCGCAAGGTGACGGGCATGGGGAACGCATGCCGGAGAGCCAGCGACAAGTCCCCGGCTCATGGAGAGCCACAGGCGCGAGAAGATCCCAAGAGAACACCCGGGAGCCGGCCGGGAGCTTGGCGGAGTCGGAGGCGTCGGAGGCAGAGCTTGAAGACGGAGTGGTGGGACATCGGCACGAGGGCACCTCGCCCTCGTACTCCGACTTAAACGGCCTTGCCGACCGTCCCCCTCTTCCTCTTCTGCTGCCTCTCTACGCCAGCCGCCAAGGAGACGGCCCCGGGGAGTTCAGGAGCCCGGCAACCCAGAAGATGGGGTTGCGGTGGCCATGAGGCAGCGGTGTCCGACGCCTAGTCGGGCCCGCCATCCCTCGTCGCCGCTGTCGCTCTCCTCCTCGTCACTTTCGCTCGAGGAGGAGCCTTCGCTATCCGAGGAGCTGTCCACAGCAGCGCACCGGGTTCCATAGTCGCCGAAGACCTTGACGGCGAGGAGGTCACCATCCAATAACTTGAAATGGAGGTGAACCCGCCGTCAAGCTATGGATCCGGCGAATGTCTTCCACCCTCGGTCGAAGAACATCACGCCGGGGCTGGGGACACGACACTCACCCGAAGTGCCGCTGATCCCGCAGCCCCTCATCGCGCGTAGCTCCATCACGTCGGGTGGATCCGGTCCCATCGCGTTAAGCGGGACCGGCAGCCGAGGCGACGGCGAGGCGCCCGGCGAAGCTTGATGAAGAACTCCCAGGGGTCATCTCCGGTGTGGACCGCGCCATGGTCAGGAGACGCCGGGGGAGACGGGGGAGGCGCGTCGCCACGGCCGCCTCTCCCCCGACCGCCTCGGCCACGCCCTCGGCCTCGTCCACGCCCACGCCCCCTCCCTCTCCCTCTCGTGGCCGGCTCTACCGCCACGGGAGCGGGATGGGGAGTGGTGCGCTGCCTAGAAGCAACCCGCGCCGCCACCGTCGAAGAGCCGGGATTCCCTCCTTCCATGGCGGCAAGAAGAACAGAAGACGAAGACGAAGGGAGGAGTGGATGGGTGTGGCCGTTGTGCACCCCTTCCGCCCTATTTAAAGGGGCGAGGTGGGGGCTCAACCGCCCCGCTCGACCAATCAGGAAGCGAGGAGGCCAGAGGAGCGGGGCCGACTCGCCCTCTCCGCCCCGTGACGGCTCGGTCTCCCACCTTCGCCGCCCACGACCCCCGTGCATGAGGGCCGCGTGGCGAAAAAGCGGAGCCGAGCGGCGGGTGAAGCGACCCGCCGCTGCGCGCCACGATCACGGGTGGGCGCCTTAAAGGCTGCATGCGCCACCCACATCTCCCACGACGCCGCAATCGACGCGTGCCGTTTGGGAAGCGGCGGATCACGAAGCATTCGGCGCGCCATGGGCTTCAGCGTGCCGTGATTGTCTTGGGCCTGGCCCAACAGCGCTTCGGCACGTGTATGGCCCAGGCCGGGGCTCTGTCGGTGTACTAAGGTAGGGGTACCTCAGTACCCCAACTTGTGCCCCGGCAGCCGCAGCTCCCCGCAGCTAGATCCACCAAACGCTTGCCGGAGGCTACTCCGGCTCCAGACCAAGCCATTCAAGAACAAGTGTACAAGACAGAAGCTTAAGACCCCGGCAAGAGGAGCTTGCCGGGAAGGCCGTTCCAGGCTCAAGACTGCCTCACACACGCAGGTCCTTGGCGAGAGGAGCTCGCCGGGAAGACTAGAAGATCACATCGCAGAAGACACGCCTCGGCGCTGCACGCGTCCCGGCGAGGGTCCGGGCAGCGGCAAGTCATAGAGCCCGACAAGCTCCGGGCTGGCAAGATCAAGGCCCGGCAAAGTACTTGCCGGGAGGGCTACGACAGCGTGCCGCACTCCAGCTCATCTGTCCCACGCGTCGCCTTCACCTTCTCGAGAGACGCGTGGCGGGTGGTCTGGCTTTGCATGAAGGGTGCGGTGGCACTCCACGGTGGTGGCTCCATCACCGTGGCAAACGGAGACGCAAGGGCGGGAACTTTTGGAGCGACGGCGACGGGCATTTAATGCTCTTGTCCCCCTCTGTCAAAAGTAGGTAGAATCCACTGTTCATGCACTGTTCCCGCACTGTTCCAACTACCACCTCTTTTACGTTTTTACCCCTCTACCATACGTTGACACCTGTCGGTGACCCCTTGCCCTATAAAAGGAGGCCCATGCACAACGTAGAGGGGGTTGGACTCTTTGGCAACTCTCACGCTCGGTGCGGCCACTCTCCGGGGCTCCCGAGATCAAATACAACACAAAGCAGCAGTAGGGTTTTACGCGACCATCGCGGCCCGAAGCTGGGTAAAAATCCAACGCGCCGCGCGCGACCGCCTCGATCTGCTCTCTGCGCATCCCCCGCCCTCGTACCGAACACACGAAGGGGCCGTCCCCGGCGGCCCCATAGGTGCCGCGCCGCCCATCGCGCGCGACACTCATCATCATATTGACCCATAGATAATTCATCATCAATACCTAGGTCAATTTGACAATGACTTGCATTAGTTTTGTCAATGTGACAATAATCATCGGAATGCAATACAAGAGCATTTCTTATTAGGACATTGATAAGTCCGGGATCACCCTTCTTTTTCATAAGATCACGAAGCTCAAAGAAGCATTTATCAAAGTTGGGATCATTGGGGCGCATCATATCAAATTCAATAGTCTTGTATAGAATTTCATCAAGACCTCTCAAAGAGTAGTCCGGATAAAGTTCTTCCAAGAACTTCCACATAGCATAGGCGCACTCAAAGTTTGTGATAAGCTCAAGCAAGTTATCGGGCAAGCCTCTAATGATGAGATTTACAGTTCTAAGGTTGCGAAGCAAATCAAGCTCTTCATCCATTGTAGGGTGCAAGGGGTCAAATGGAGGTACATATGGGGTTTCAACATATTTGCGCAAGTTGTACATCTTAAAGATAGCAAGCATTTCAATCCTCCATGAGTTGTAGGACACTCCATCAAGAATAGGCACTCTATGACTAACACTCCCAAACGTGGACACGTCCATCTCCCTCCAATGGTGTGCAAACCAAAGCAATGGAGACCAAAGCTCTGATACCAATTGTAGGATCGTTGAAGGTAAGAGTGTCTAGAGGGGGGGTGATTAGACTACTCGACAAGATAAAAGTTTAGCCTTTTAACAAGGACAAGTTTTTGGCAGATTTTGCATATCACACAAGTCAAGCAGCTTACTACACATGCAATTCTAGAGTATGGGCAGCGGAAAGTAAATTGCACAAGTAGTAAAGAGGGGTGGAGAAGATCAAACGAAGTTTGGAGACACGGAGATTTTCTCGTGGTTCCGATAGGTGGTGCTATCGTCAATCCACGTTGATGGAGACTTCAACCCACGGAGGGTAACGGCTGCGAGAGTCCACGGAGGGCTCCACCCACGAAGGGTCCACGAAGAAGCAACCTTGTCTATGCCATCATGGCATCGCCCACGGAGGACTAGCCTTACTCGGGGTAGATCTTCACGAAGTAGGCGATCTCCTTGCCCTTACAAACTTCTTGGTTCAACTCCACATCTTGACGGAGGCTCCCAAGCGACACCTAACCAATCTAGGAGGCACCACCTCCAAAAGGTAATAGACGGTGTTGGTGATGATGAACTCCTTGCTCTTGTGCTTCAAATGATAATCTCCCCAACACTCAACTCTCCTCACTGATTTGGCTGTGGTGGAAGAAAGGATTGAGTGGAAAGCAACTTGGGAAGGCTAGAAATCAAGTTTCATATGGTGGGAGTGGAGCAACTTGATCTCAACACAAGGGTAGGTAGTTTTCTTCTCGAAATGTAAGGTAGGAGTGGTAGTTCTTTCGATGGCTCTCTCCACGAATGAAGAGGAGGTGGAGGGGTATTTATAGCCTCCACACAAAATCCAACCGTTACACACATTTGACCAATCTCGGTCAGACCGAAGTTGACAACTCGGTGAGACCGAAAGTTCAAATCTTGTGAACGTTGGGATTTTCGGTGGGACTGAAAATACAATCTCGGTGAGTCCGATTCTTCCAAAGACTAGGGTTTGCCAATCTCGGTGGGACCGACTTTATCATCTCGGTGACACCGATTTGATTACAGAAGGTTACAGAAGCTTGGCAACACTAGTTTCGGTGAGACCGAGTTTGGAATCGGAAAATCCGAAATTACTAGGGTTTGTCTATATGGCTGAGGTGGTTCATCTCGGTGTGACTGAGTTTTGGAAATCGGTGGGACCGAGATTACTTATGAGTGTGTATTGGAAGTGAGAGGTGCTGATAGTCTAGAAGTGGCAAGAGTATTTTGTCCTAAGTATTGAGTTGTAATTCTTGAGTTGTAAATAAATAGAAGTGTGATGATCTTCATTATTAGAGCATTGTCCCATGTGAGGAAAGGGTGATGGAGACTATGATTCCCCCACAAGTAGGGATGAGTCTCCAGACTTTATGAAAAATAAAAGAGGCCAAAGAAGCCCAAATAAAAAAAGAGGCCAAAGAAGCCCACCAAATAAACAAAATAAGAGAAAAGGAGAGAAGGGACAATGTTACTATTCTTTACCACACTTGTGCTTCAAAGTAGCACCATGATCTTCATGATAGAGAGTCTCCTATGTTGTCACTTTCATATACTAGTGGGAATTCTTCATTATAGAACTTGGCTTGTATATTCCAATGATGGGCTTCCTCAGATTGCCCTAGGTCTTCGTGAGCAAGCAAGTTGTATGCACACCCACTTAGTTTCATTTGATGAGCTTTCATACATTTATAGCTCTAGTGCATCCGTTGCATGGCAATTCCTACTCCGCGCATTGACATCAATTGATGGGCATCTCCATAGCCCGTGGATTAGCCGCGTCAATGTGAGACTTTCTCCTTTTTTGTTTTCTCACATAGTCCCTATCATCATACTCTACTCCACCCATAGTGCTATGTCCATGGCTTACGCTCATGTATTGCGTGAGGGTTGAAAAGGCTGAAGCACGTTAAAAAGTATAAACCAATTGTTTGGCTAAAACCGGGTTGTGCATGATGGGAGCATTTTGTGTGACGCAAATGAAGCATGGCCAAACTATATGATTTTGTAGGGATAAACTTTCTTTGGCTATGTTATTTTGATAAGACATAAATTGCTTGGTCAGCATGCTTGAAGTATTACTATTTTTATGTCAATATTAAACTTTTATATTGAATCTTTTGTATCTGAACATTCATGCCACAATAAATAAAAATTACATTGATAATTATGTTAGGTAGCATTTGACATCAAAAATTCTGTTTTTATCATTTACCTACTCGAGGACAAGCAGGAATTAAGCTTGGGGATGCTTGATACGTCTCCAACATATCTATAATTTTTTATTGTTCCATGCTATTATATTATATGTTTTGGATGTTTAATGGGCTTTACCACACACTTTTATATTATTTTTGGGACTCACCTATTAACCGAAGGCCCAGTCCAAATTGTTGTTTTTTGCCTATTTCAGTGTTTCGTAGAAAAGGAATATCAAACGGAGTCCAAACGGAATGAAACCTTCGGGAGAGTTATTTTTGGAACAAACGCAATCGAGGAGACTTGGAGTTGACGTCAAGAAAGAAACAAGGTGGCCACGAGGCAGGAGGGGGCGCCCAGGAGGTTAGGCGCGCCCCCACCCTCGTGGGCCCCTCGTGGCTCCCCTGACCGACTTCTTTCGCCTATATATACTCATATACCCTGAAAACATCCAGGAGCACCACGAAATCCAATTTCCACTGCCGCAACATTCTGTACCCGTGAGATCCCATCTTGGGGCCTTTTCCGGCGCTCCGCCGGAGGGGGAATCAATCATGGAGGGATTCTACCTCAACACCATAGCCTCTCTAATGAAGTGTGAGTAGTTTACTACAGACCTTCGGGTCCATAGTTATTAGCTAGATGGCTTCTCCTCTCTCTTTGATTCTCAATACAAAGTTCTTCTCGATCTTCTTGGAGATCTATTCGATGTAATTCTTTTTGCGGTGTGTTTGTCGAGATCCGATGAACTGTGGGTTTATGATCAAGATTATCTATGAACAATATTTGAATCTCCTCTGAATTCTTTTATGTATGATTTGTTATCTTCGCAAGTCTCTTCGAATTATCAGTTTGGTTTGGCCTACTAGATTGATCTTTCTTGCAATGGCAGAAGTGCTTAGCTTTGGGTTCAATCTTGTGGTGTCCTTTCCCAGTGACAGCAGGGGTAGCAAGGCACATATTGTATTATTGCCATCGAGGATAAAAAGATGGGGTTTATATCATATTGCTTGAGTTTATCCCTCTACATCATGTCATCTTGCCTAATGTGTTACTCTGTTCTTATGAACTTAATACTCTAGATGCATGCTGGATAGCGGTTGATGTGTGGAGTAATAGTAGTAGATGCAGAATTGTTTCGATCTACTTGTCGCGAACGTGATGCCTATATACATGATCATGCCATAATTATGCATTTTTCTATCAATTGCTCGATAGTAATTTGTTCAACCACCGTAATACTTATGCTATCTCGAGAGAAGCCACTAGTGAAACCTATGGCCCCTGGGTCTATTTTCCATCATATAAGTTTCCGAACTATTTTATTTTGCAACCTTACTTTCCAATCTATATCATAAAAATACAAAAAATATTTATCTTATTATCTCTATGATTTGCAAGTGGCCGTGAAGGAATTGACAACCCCTTTATCGCGTTGGTTGCAAGGTTCTTATTTGTTTGTGTAGGTACGAGGGATTTGCGTGTAGCCTCCTACTGGATTGACACCTTGGTTCTCAAAAACTAAGGGAAATACTTATGCTACTTTGATGCATCACTCTTTTCTCTTCAAGGGAAAACCAACGCATGCTCAAGAGGTAGCACCCCTCCTGGCCCTTCCTCTCTTCCCACTAAGGCCCAACGAGGCCCATTAGTTCCCCCGGGGGGTTCCGGTAACCCTCCGGCACTCCAGTTTTACCTGAAACTTTGCAACACTTACGGTATCCGAATATAGCCATCCAATATATCAATCTTTATGTCTCAACCATTTAGAGACTCCTCATCACGTCCGTGATCTCATCCAGGACTTTGAACAAACTTCGGTCATCAAAAACACATAACTCATAGTACATATCGTCATCGGACATTAAGCGTGTGCACCCTACGGGTTCGAGAACTATAAAGACAGGACCGACACATCTCCAATCAATAACCAATAGCAGAACCTGGATGCTCATATTGGCTCCCACATATTCTTTCAAGATCTTTATCAGTCAAACTGCATAACAACATACATTGTTCCCTTTGTCATCGGTATGTTACTTGCCCGAGATTTGATCGTCGGTATCATCATACCTAGTTCAATCTCGTTACTGGAAAGTCTCTTTACTTGTTCCGTAATACTTCATCCCGCAACTAACTCATTAGTTACAATGCTTGCAAGGCTTATAGTGATGAGCATTACCGAGAGGGCCCAGTGATACCTCTCCGAAACACGGAGTGAAAAATCCTAATCTCGATCTATGCCAACCCAACAAACACCTTCGGAGACACTTGTAGAGCACCTTTATAATCACCCTGTTATGTTGTGATGTTTGGTAGCACACAAAGTGTTCCTCCGGTATTCGGGAGTTGCATAATCTCATAGTCTGAGGAACATGTATAAGTCATGAAGAAAGCAGAAGCAATGAAACTGTAACAATCATAATGCTAAGCTAAAGGATGGGTCATATCCATCACATCATTCTCCTAATGATGTGATCTCATTCATCAAATGACAACACATGTCTATGGTTAGGAAACATAACCATCTTTTATTAACGAGCTAGTCAAATAGAGGCATACTAGGGACAATATGTTTTGTCTATGTATCCACACATGTACTAAGTTTCTGGTTAATACAATTATAGCATGAATCATAAACATTTATCATGAAATAAGAAAATAAATAATAACTTTATTATTGCCTCTAGGTCATATTTCCTTCAGTCTCCCACTTGCACTAGAGTCAATAATCTAGATTACATAGTAATATTCTAACACCCATGGAGCTTTGGTGTTGATCATGTTTTGCTCGTGGAAGAGGCTTAGTCAACGGGTCTGCAATATTCAGATCCTTATGTATCTTGCAAATCATTATGTCCCCTTCCGACACTTGATGACGGATGGAATTGAAGCGTCTCTTGATGTGCTTAGTTCTCTTGTGAAATCTGGATTCCTTTGCCAAGGCAATTGCACTAGTATTGTCACAAAAGATTTTCATTGGACCCGATGCACTAGGTATGACATTGATGTCTACTACGCAACCTTTTTCTTGTAGACGTTGTTGGGCCTGCAAGTGCACAGGTTTGTAGGACAGTAGCAAATTTCCCTCAAGTGGATGACCTAAGGTTTATCAATCCGTGGGAGGCGTAGGATGAAGATGTATCTCTCAAACAACCCTGCAACCAAATAACAAAGAGTCTCTTGTGTCCCCAACACACCCAACACAATGGAAAATTGTATAGGTGCACTAGTTTGGCGAAGAGATAGTGATACAAGTGCAAAATAGATAGTAGATAAAGGTTTTTGTAATCTGAAATAATAAAAACAGCAAGGTAACTAAGGATAAAAGTGAGCGTAAACGGTATTGCAATGATAGGAAACAAGGCCTAGGGTTCATACTTTCACTAGTGCAAGTTCTCTTACCAATAATAAAATAGATAGATCATATAACAGTCCCTCAACATGCAACAAGAGTCACTCCAAAGCCACTAATAGCGGAGAACAAACGTAGAGATTATGGTAGGGTACGAAACCACCTCAAAGCTATTCTTTCGGCTCAATCTATAAAAGAGTTCATACTAGAATAACACCTTAAGAAACAAATCAACCAAAACCCTAATGTCACCTAGATACTCCATTGTCACCTCAAGTATCCGTGGGCATGATTATACGATATGCATCACACAATCTCAGATTCATCCAACCAACACAAAGTACTTCAAAGAGTGCCCCAAAGTTTCTACCGGAGAGTCAAGAACGTGTGCCAACCCCTATGCATAGGTTCATCGGTGGGACCCGCAAGTTGGTCACCAAAACATACATCAAGAGGCACGTGAAATCCCATTGTCGCCACAGATAAACACGGCAAGACATACATCAAGTGTTCTCATAAAAGACTCAATCTGATAAGATAACTTCAAAAGGGGAAACTCAATTCATCACAAGAGAGTAGAGGGGGAGAAACATCGTAAGATCCAACTACAATAGCAAAGCTCGGGATACATCAAGATCGTGCCATAGAGGGAACACGAGAGAGAACACGAGAGAGAGAGAGAGAGAGAGAGAGAGAGATCAAACACGTAGCTACTGGTACATACCCTCAGCCCTGAGGGTGAACTACTCCCTCCTTGTCATGGAGAGCGCCGGGATGATGAAGATGGCCACCAGTGATGGGTTCCCCCTCCGGCAGGGTGCCGGAACGGACTCCCGAGAGGTTTTTGGTGGCTACAGAGGCTTGCGGCGGCGGAACTCCCGATCTATCTTTATTTTTGATGGTTTTAGGTTACGTAGGCTTATATAGGCGAAAGAAGTCGGTCGGGAGGTGCTCAAGGGGCCCACGAGACAGGCGGGCGCGCCCAGTAGGGGGGGCACGCCCTCCTATCTCGTGGAGTCCTCGAGGATCTTCTGATGTGAACTCCAAGTCTCCCGAATTAGTTCTGTTCCAAAAATAACTGTTCCGAAGGTTTCATTCCGTTTGGACTCCGTTTGATATTCCTTTTCTTCAAAATACTGAAACAGGCAATAAAACAGCAATATGGGCTGGGCCTCCGGTTAGTAGGTTAGTCCCAAAAATAATATAAAAGTGTATAATAAAGCCCGTAAACATCCAAAAGGGGTAATATAATAGCATGGAACAATCAAAAATTATAGATATGTTGGAGACGTATCAAGCATCCCCAAGCATAATTCTTGCTTGTCCTCGAGTAGGTAAATGATAAAAACAGAATTTTTGATGTGGAATGCTACCTAGCATAATTCTCAATGTAATTTTCTTTATTGTGGCATGAATGTTCAGATCCAAATGATACAAAATAAAAGTACATATTCACATAAGAAATAGTAATACTTCAAGCATACTAATCAAAGTAATCATGTCTTCTCAAAATAACATGGCCAAAGAAAGTTATCCCTACAAAATCATATAGTCTGGCTGTTGCTCTATCTTCATCACACAAAGTATTTAATCATGCACAACCCCGATGACAAGCCAAGCAATTGTTTCATACTTTAATAATCTCAAACTTTTTTAACTTTCACGCAATACATGAGCGTGAGCCATGGACATAGCACTATATGTGGAATAGAATGGTGGTTGTGGTGAAGACAAAAAGGAGAAGATAGTCTCACATCAACTAGGCGTATCAACGGGCTATGGAGATGCCCATTAATAGATATCAATGTGAGTGAGTAGGGATTGCCATGCAACGGATGCACTAGAGCTATAAATATATGAAAGCTCAACAAAAGAAACTAGTGAGTGTGCATCCAACTCGCTTGCTAACGAAGACCTAGGGCATTTTGAGGAAGCCCATCAATGGAATATACAAGCCAAGTTCTATAATGAAAAATTCCCACTAGTATATGAAAGTGACAACATATGAGACTCTCTATCATGAAGATCATGGTGCTATTTTGAAGCACAAGTGTGGAAAAAGAGATAGTAGCATTGTCTCTTCTCTCTTTTTCTCTCATTTATTTTTTTCTTCTTTTTTTTCTTTTTTCTTTGGCCTTTATTTTTCTTTTTCTTTTTGGCCTTACCCTTTTTTTCTTTTTCTATTTTTCTTTTTGTAAAGTCTGAAGTCTCATCCCTACTTGTGGGGGAATCATAGCCTTCATCATCCTTTCCTCACTGGTACAATGCTCTAATAATGAAGATCATCACACTTTTATGGATTTACAACTCAAGAATTACAACTCAAAGCTAGAACAAGGTATGACTCTATATGAATGCCTCCGGCGGTGTACCGGGATATGCAATGAATCAAGAGCGACATGTATGAAAATTATGAAGGTGGCCTTGCCACAAATACAATGTCAACTACATGATCATGCAAAAAGCAATATGACAAAAGTAATGCGTATCATATGAATGGAACGGTGGAAAGTTGCATCGCAATGTATCTCGGAATGGCTGTTTTGAGGAAGGTAATGGTGGGTGTATGGTACCGGCGAAAGTTGCGCAGCACAAGAGAGGCTAGCAATGGTGGAAGGGTGAAAGGGTGCGTATAATCCATGGACTCAACATTAATCAAAAGAACTCATGCACTTATTGCAAAAATCTAGAAGTCATCAAAAACCAAAGCACTACGCGCATGCTCCTAGGGGGATAGATTGGTAGGAAAAGACCATCGCTCGTCCCCGACCGCCACTCATAAGGAAGACAATCAATAAATAAAATTGTGCTCCAACTTCATCACAAAGTGGTTCACCATACGCGCATGCTACGGGAATCACAACCCTTAACACAAGTATTTTTCATAATCACCTCAACTAGCATGACTTTAATATCACTACCTCCATATCTCAAAACAATTATCAAGCATCAAATTGATCATAGCATCCAATTCACTTTCTATGATAGTTTTTATACCCAACTTGGATGCTCATCATTCTAGGACCAACTTTATAACCATAGCAAATACCATGCTGTTCTAAAAGACTCTCAAAATAATATAAGTGAAGCATGAGAGACTAGCAATTTCTACAAAATATAACCATCGCCGTGCTCTAAAAGATATAAGTGATGCACTAGAGCAAATGACAAACTACTCCGAAAGATATAAGTGAAGATCAATGAGTAGTCGAATAATTGTGCAACTATGTGAAGGCTCTCTAACATTAAGGAATTTCAGATATTGGTATTGTATTCAAACAGCAAGCAAAACAAAATAAAATAACATTGCAAGGATAGCACAACTCATGTGAAGAAGCAAAAACTTATGCTCAACCGATACTAACCGATAATTGTTGAAGAAGAAAGGTGGGATTCCTACCGGGGCATCCCCAAGCTTAGATGCTTGAGACTTCTTTAAATAATATCTTGGGGTGCCTTGTGCATCCCCAAGCTTTAACTTTTGTGTCAACTTAATTCCTCTCATATCATGGTTTCTCTTTTTATCAAAAGCTTCATCCACACCAAACTCAATAAGAACTCGAGAGATAGGTTAGTATAAACCAATGCAAAACCCTATCAATTTCTACTGTAACTAATCACTAAAATTATTATTCAACATTGCATACTAAATGCCTCTGCATATTTAATACTCCTATCCTCAAATAGAATCATTAAACAAGCAAACATATGCAAACAATGCAACCATAACAGCAATCTGCCAAAACAGTACAGTCTGTAAAGAATGCAAGATTCATCATACTTACCTAACTCCAAAAATTATGAAATAAAATTCCCACTGTAATAAATTTATCAAAGATCATTATGAAAAGGGTTTCATCATTATATCATGCTCTGACTTTTCTAGGGAATTTTTGCAACAGCGGTGAACTTTCTGTTTTCAAACAGCAACATGTATACTAGCAAAATAAGCATGGCAAAGGCTATCCTTGACTTTTTCATTGAAACTAAAGATGCAAAACATTATTCTAAATAACATAAAGCAAATACTAACAAAATAAAATGATGCTCCAAGCAAAACACATATCATGTGGTGAATAAAAATATAGCTCCAAGTAAAGTTTACCGATGAACGAAGACGAAAGAGGGGATGCCTTCCGGGGCATCCCCAAGCTTAGGCTCTTAGTTGTCCTTGAATATTACCTTGGGGTGCCTTGGGAATACCCAAGCTTAGGCTCTTGCCACACCTTATTCCATAGTCCATCGAATCTTTACCCAAAACTTGAAAACTCCACAACACAAAACTCAACAGAAAACTCGTAAGCTCTGTTAGTATAAGAAAATAAAACCACCACTTAGGTACTCTAATGAACTCATTGTAAATTCATATGGGTCTAATATCTACTGTACTTCAACTTATCTATGGTTCATACCCTCTGATACTACTCATATATTCATCAAAATGAGCAAACAACACATAGAAAACAGAATCTGTCAAAAACAGAACAGTCTGTAGTAATCTGTATCAAACATATACTTCTGGCACTACAACAATCCTACAAAATTAGGAAGTCCTAAGAAATTTGTGTACCAATCCAGAGCAAGACGAATCAGATCAGAATCATGTTTCTGTGCATTAACAAAACTAATTTACTGGGTGCAACAGTTTCTGATTTTCAGCAGGATCAACACAACTATCACCGTAAGCTATCCTAAAGGTCTTACTTGGCACTTTATTGAAACAAAAGCTATAAAACATGATTACTACAGTAGCATAATCATGTGAAAACACAAAAACAGTAAGGGTAATATTAGGTTATCTCCCAACAAGTGCTTTTCTTTAATGCCTTTCTAGCTAGGCATGATGATGGCAATGACGCTCACATGAAAGATAAGAATTGAAACATAACGGGAGCATCATGAAGCATATGACTAGCACATTTAAGCCTAACCCACTTCCTATGCATAGGGATTTTGCGAGCAAATAACTTATGGGAACAATAGTCAACTAGCATAGGAAGGTAAAACAAGCATAGCTTCAAGATTTTAAGCACATGGAGAGGAAACTTGATATTATTGCAATTCCTACAAGCATATGTTCCTCCCTTATAATAATTTTCAGTAGCATCATGAATGAATTCAAAAATATAACCAGCACCTAAAGCATTCTTTTCATGGTATACAAGCATAGAAAATTTACTACTCTCCACATAGGCAAATTCTTCTCATGAATAGTAGTGGGAGCAAACTCAACAAAATAATTATCATGTGAGACATAATCCAATTGAAAACTAAAATCATGATGACAAGTTTCATGGTTATCATTATTCTTAATAGCATACAAGTCATCACAATAATCATCATAGAAGCAACTTTGTTCTCATAATCAATTGGAACCTCTTCCGAAATAGTGGAATCGTCACTAAATAAAGTTGACACTCTTCCAAATCCACTTTATGTTCATCACAATAAGATTCAACCTCCTCCAAAATAGTGGGATCACTAATTCCTAAAGTTGACACTCTCCCAAACCCACTTTCATCAATATAATTATCATAAATAGGAGGCATGCTTTCATCATAATAAATATTCTCATCAAAACTTGGGGGACTAAAAATATCATATTCATCAAACATAGCTTCCCCAAGCTTGTGGCTTTGCATATCATTAGCATCATGGATATTCAAGGAATTCATACTAACAACATTGCAATCATGCTCATCATTCAAAGATTTAGTACCAAGCATTTTAATGCATTCTTCTTCTAGCACTTGAGCACAATTTTCTTTTCCATCATTCTCACGAAAGATATTAAAAAGACGAAGCGTAAGAGACAAACTTAACTCCATTTTTTTGTAGTTTTATTTTATAAACTAAACTAGTAATAAAACAAGAAACAAAAAGATTCGATTGCAAGATCTAAAGATATACCTTCAAGCACTCACCTCCCCAGCAACGGCACCAGAAAAGAGCTTAGTTGACGGGGTTTGAGTGAGTGCCCTTTACCTAGCCTCCCCGGCAACGGCGCCAGAAAAGAGCTTGATGTCTACTAAGCAACCTTCTTCTTGTAGACGTTGTTGGGCCTGCAAGTGCACAGGTTTGTAGGACAGTAGCAAATTTCCCTCAAGTGGATGACCAAAGTTTTATCAATCCGTGGGAGGCATAGGATGAAGATGGTCTCTCTCAAACAACCCTGCAAAATAGATAGTAGATAAAGGTTTTTGTAATCTGAAATAATAAAAACAGCAAGGTAATTAAGGATAAAAGTGAGCATAAACGGTATTGCAATGATAGGAAACAAGGCCTAGGGTTCATACTTTCACTAGTGCAAGTTCTCTCAACAATAATAACATAGATAAATCATATAACAGTCCCTCAATATGCAACAAGAGTCACTACAAAGACACTAATAGCGGAGAACAAACATAGAGATTATGGTAGGGTACGAAACCACCTCAAAGCTATTCTTTCGGATCAATCTATAAAAGAGTTCGTACTAGAATAACACCTTAAGACACAAATCAACCAAAACCCTAATGTCACCTAGATACTCCATTGTCACCTGAAGTATTCGTGGGCATGATTATACGATATGCATCACACAATCTCAGATTCATCCAACCAACACAAAGTACTTCAAAGAATGCCCCAAAGTTTCTACCGGAGAGTCAAGAACGTGTGCCAACCCCTATGCATAGGTTCATGGGTGGAACCCGCAAGTTGGTAACCAAAACATACATCATGAGGCACGTGAAATCCCATTGTCACCACAAATAAACACGGCAAGACATACATCAAGTGTTCTCATAAAAGACTCAATCCGATATGATAACTTCAAAAGGGGAAACTCAATTCATCACAAGAGAGTAGAGGGGGAGAAACATCATAATATCCAACTACAATAGCAAAGCTCGGGATACATCAAGATCGTGCCATAGAGGGAACACGAGAGAGAGAGAGATCAAACACATAGCTATTGGTACATACCCTTAGCCCCGAGGGTGAACTACTCCCTCCTCGTCATGGAGAGCGCCGGGATGATGAAGATGGCCATCGGTGATGGGTTCCCCCTCCGGCAGGGTGCCAGAACGGACTCCCGAGAGGTTTTTGGTGGCTACAGAGGCTTGCGGCGGCGGAACTCCCGATCTATCTTTGTTTTTGATGGTTTTAGGGTACGTAGGCTTATATAGGCGAAAGAAGTCGGTCGGAAGGTGCTCGAGGGGCCCACGAGACAAGGGGCGCGCCAAGTAGGGGGGGCGCCCTCCTATCTCGTGGAGTCCTCGAGGATCTTCTGACGTGAACTCCAAGTCTCCCGGATTGGTTCTGTTCCAAAAATAACTTTTCCGAAGGTTTCATTCCGTTTGGACTCGTTTGATATTCCTTTTCTTGAAATCTCAAACAGTAATAAAACAGCAATATGGGCTGGGCCTCTGGTTAGTAGGTTAGTCCCAAAAATAATATAAAAGTGTATAATAAAGCCCGTAAACATCCAAAAGGGTTAATATAATAGCATGGAGTAATCAAAAATTATAGATACGTTGGAGACGTATCAGACACCTAGATCGGATATGAACTCCTTCAGCCAGACTCCTTCATTTGCTATTTCCGAAGCAGCAATGTACTCCACTTCACACATAGATCCCGCCATGACGCTCTGCTTGGAACTGCACCAACTAATAGCTCCTCCATTCAATAAAAATAAGTATCCGGTTTGCAACTTAGAATCATCCGGATCGGTGTCAAAGCTTACATCGACGTAACCATTTACGATGAGCTCTTTGTCACCTCCATAAACGAGAAACATATCCTTAGTCCTTTTCAGGTATTTCAGGATGTTCTTGACCGTTGTTCAGTGCTCCACTCCGAGAGTACTTTGGTACCTCCCTGCTATGCTTATAGCAAGGCACATATCAGGTCTGGAACACAGCATTGCATACATGATAGAACCTATGGTTGAAGCATAGGGAATGACTTTCATTTTCTCTCTATCTTCTGCAGTGGTCGGGCATTGAATCTGACTCAACTTCACACCTTGTAACATAGGCAAAAACCCTTTCTTTGACTGATCCATTTTGAACTTCTTCAAAACTTTAGCAAGGTATGTGCTTTGTGAAAGTCCAATTAAGCGTCTTGATCTATCTCTATAGATCTTGATGCCTAATATGTAAGCAGCTTCACCGAGGTCTTTCATCTTATTCAAATATCCTTTTATGCTATCCAGAAATTCTATATCATTTCCAATCAACAATATGCCATCCACATATAATATTAGAAATGCTACAAAGCTCCCACTCACTTTCTTGTAAATACAGGCTTCTCCAAAAGTCTGTATAAAACCATATGCTTTGATCACACTATCAAAGCGTTTATTCCAACTCCGAGAGGCTTGCACCAGTCCATAAATGGATCGCTAGAGCTTGCACACTTTGTTAGCACCCTTTGGATCGACAAAACCTTCTGGTTGCATCATATACAAGTCTTCTTCCAGAAATCCATTCAGGAATGCAGTTTTGACATACATCTGCCAAATTTCATAATCATAAAATGTGGCAATTGCTAACATGATTCCAACAAACTTAAGCATCGCTATGGGTGAGAAAGTCTCATCGTAGTCAACACCTTGAACTTGTCGAAAACCTTTCGCAACAAGTTGAGCTTTGTAGACAGTAACATTACCGTCAGCGTCGGTCTTCTTCTTGAAGATCCATTTATTTTCTATGGCTTGCCGATCATCGAGCAAGTCCACCAAAGTCCACACTTTGTTCTCATACATCGATCCCATCTCAGATTTCATGGCCTCAAGCCATTTCGCAGAATCTGGGCTTATCATCGTTTCCTCATAGTTCATAGGTTCATCATGGTCTAGTAACATGACTTCGAGAACAGTATTACCGTATCACTCTGGTGCGGATCTCACTCTGGAAGACCTACGAGGTTCGGAAGTAAGTTGATCTGAAGTTTCATGATTATCATCATTGGCTTCCTCACTAGTTGGTGTAGGAATCACTGGAACTGGTTTCTATGATGAACTACTTTCCAATAAGGGAGAAGGTACAACTACCTCATCAAGTTATACTTTCCTCCCACTCACTTCTTTCGAGAGAAAATTCTTCTCTAGACAGGATCCATTCTTAGCAACAAAGATTTTGCATTCGGATCTATGATAGAAGGTGTACCCAAGAGTTTCCTTTGGGTATCCTATGAATATGCACTTCTCCGATTCGGGTTCGAGCTTATCAAGTTGAAGCTTTTTCACAAAAGCATCATGATAATCCCCAAGTGAAGGGAATCATCATAGCAATTTGCAAAGGTGGAAGTGATAAGTATGGAGTGTCGAACCCACAAGGAGATAAAGGTAAGATCAATATTCTCTCAAGTCCTATCGCCATCGACACGACTCACGATAACGAACGTTTGCTTCCAACTAGATACGAGAAATAAAACTACGTTGTGGGTATGAAGAGGATAACTTTGCATGATATTGGAGAGCTAAAATATAAAAGTAGGTGCTATTATAATGAAGTTAGAATATATTACTAGATATTATAAATAGCGAGTGTGGAATGATGATGGATCGGTGTGCGGAATTATCCTAGGCAATTGTTAACAAGACCGGTCGTTGTCATTGCAATTTCATATGAGGGAGAGGCATAAGCTAACATACTTTCTCTTCTTGGATCATATGCACTTATGACTGGAACTCTAGCAAGCATCCACAACTACTAAAGATCATTAAGGTAAAACCCAACCATAGCATTAAAGCATCAAGTCCCCTTTATCCCATATGCCACAACCCCCTTACTCGGGTTTATGCTTCTGTCACTCAAGCAACCCACTATAAGCGAATCATGAACGTATTGCAACACCCTACAGCGGGAATCCCTTACGCTTGCGCAACACGGAGGGCACAATAGGATAGTACCAAAATAAAACATACAACTCGTACCAATCTAGATCATCAATCAACCCAAAGACAAAAGATATCTACTCAAAACATCACAGGATGGCAACACATCATTGGATCATAATATGTGGCATAAAGCACCATGTTCAAGTAGGGATTACAGCGGGGTGCGGGAGAGTGGACTGCATAAAAGAGATGAGGATGGTGGTGATGATGGTGATGTTGATGAAGACGATCACTGCGGTGATGATTCCCCTCCCGATGGCACTCTGGCGCCACCGAGAGAGAGGAGGAGAGGTCCTCCCCCTTGTGCTTCCTCCTCCATGGCCTCCCCTCTGGATGGGAAGAAGTTCTCCCTCTAGTTCTTGGCCTTCATGGCTATGATGGCCCCTCCGAGATCCTCCTCCATGGCCTCCGGTGATGGTGGCCCCCTCCGGCAGGGTGCTAGAGAGGGCCTAGATTGATTTCTCGTGGCTATAGAGGCTTGCAGCGGCAGAACTTCCAATCTAGGTTATTTCCTGGAGGTTTCTATATTTATAGGAATTTTTCATGTCGGTCTCATGTTAGGGGGGGTCTCCGAATCGTCCACGAGATAGGGGCCCACGCCAAGGGGGGGGGTGCCCCCCACCCTCGTGGACAGCCCGGGACTCTTCTAGCCCAACTCTCTTACTCCAGGGGATTCTTTTGGTCCATAAAAAATCATCAAATATTGGCACATCAATTGGACTCTGTTTGGTATTCCTTTTCTGTAAAACTCAAAAACAAGGGGAAAACAGAAACTGGCACCTGGGCTCTAGGTTAATAGTTAGTCCCAAAAATCATATAAAATAGCATATAAAGCATCTAAGATGGATAATATAATAGCATGAATACTTCATAAATTATAGATACGTTGGAGACGTATCAGCATCCCCAAGCTTGATTCCTGCTTGTCCTCAAGTAGGTAAATGATAAAAGAAATAATTTATGAAATGTGAATGCTAGCAGGTGCACAAGTTTGATCAATGATAATTTCAGTCACCTTTTCTAGCATCATTATATGCATAACAGTAGCTCATCTCGTAAAACTTTTCATGATCAAGTAACAAGCTATTCACATGTTAAAGTATAGATCATGAACTTTCTTGAAAACTAACAAATAGTTCTCTTAGTCATCAAACAATTGCAATTCATCTTATTTTCAGGAAGGGTCTATGTAAGATCTTTGATTTAGCAAATCCCACATACTCAACTATCATATAGTCTTTCACAATTGCTAACACTTATGTGATATTTATGGGTTCAAAGTTTTAATCGGACAGGGAGAAAGATGGGGGCTTATAGTTTTGCCTCCCAACCTTTTACCTCAAGGGTAATGTCAACAATAATACTTTATGAAAACCTACATCCAAGTGGATATATATATATATATCTGGATCGCTCCAACACAAAGTGCTTGCCAAAGGAAAAAGTGTAAAAAGGAAAGGTGATGATCACCATGACTCTTGTATACGGGTAGAAGATAAAAGTAAAAGATAGGCCCTTCATAGAGGGAAGCAGAGGTTGTCATGCAATTTTAAGGTTGGATGCACAAAATCTTAATGCAAAAGAACATCACTTTATATTGCCTCTTGTGATAGAGACCTTTATTATGCAGTCTGTCGCTTTTATTTCTTCCCTATCACAAGTTCGTATAAAGCTTATTTTCTTTGCACTAATAGATCATACATATTTAGAGAGCAATTTTTATTGCATGCACCGATGACAACTTACTTGAAGGATCTTACTCAATCCATAGGTAGCTATGGTGGACTCTCATGGCAAAACTAGTTTAAGAGATGTTTGGAAGCACAAGTAGTATTTCTACTTGCTGCAAAGAATTTGGCTAGCATGAGAGGGAAAGGCAAGCGCAACATGTTGGATGATCCAAGACAATATAACATTTCGGATATAGGAAAACATATCCCGTTAAGTTGTCTTCCTTGTCCAACATCAACCTTTTAGCATGTCATATTTTAATGAGTGCTCACAATTACAAAAGATGTCCAGGATAATATATTTATATGTGAAATCTCTCTTCCTTCAATATTCTTTCATGAATTGTTCAAGTGACCAATTCTGCGTTTGCTAACTTTCAATAAGTTTATTACTTATACTTATTCTGTGCAAAGTCATTACTCCCCATGGTATAAGCATATGAAACATATATAAATTCAGATTTATGATATTCAATTCATTCAACCATTTACTCATAGGATATACATGAAGCACGTAAGTAAATGACAAACTACTCCAAAAAGATATAAGTGAAGAACACTCAGTAGTCAAATAATTAACTAGCCATGGGAGGATTCTTTTTCATTCAAGATTTCAGATCCAATGATTTTATTCAAACAGCAAGTAAAATTGAAAATACGCTCCAAGCAAAACACATATCATGTGACGAATAAAAATATAGCTCCGAGTAAAGTATACCGATAGTTTTGAAGATGAAAGAGGGGATGCCTTCCGGGGCATCCCCAAGCTTAGGTGCTTGAGTATTCCTTGAATATTACCTTGGGGTGCCTTGGGCATCCCCAAGCTTAGGGTCTTTCCGCTCCTTATTCTCCTCATATCAATATCTCACCCAAAGCTTGAAAACTTCAATCACACAAAACTTAACGGAACTTCGTAAGATAGGTTAGTATGATACTGTCAAATACAAGGTTCATAATTGTTATCACACAATTCCTACTGTACCATATCATTTCTACAATTTATATTGATAAATATAAGCCACAGAAACTAGAAAACAAGCAAACTATGCAATGAAAACAGAATCTGTCAGAAACAGAACAGTCTGTAATGATCTGAACAACAACCATACTTCTGATACTCAAAAAATTATGAAATAAATTGGTGGACGTGAGTAATTTGTCTATTAATCTTCTGCAAAAGTAATCAACTCAAAATCACTCTTCTGTAAAAAATGGCAGCTAATCCCGTGAGCGCAAAGTTTCTATTTTTTACAGCAAGATCACATTAACTTTCACCCAAGTCTTCCCAAAGGTCTTACTTGGCAATTTATTGAAACAAAAGCTATAAAACATGATTACTACAGTATCTTAATAATGTAAACACACAAAGACATAAAGGGTAGATATTGGGTTTTCTTTAATGCCTTTTAGCTAGGCATGATGATTTCAATGATGCTCACATAAAAGAAAAGAATTGAAACATAGAGAGAGCATCATGAAGAATATGACTAGCACATTTAAATCTAACCCACTTCCTATGCGTAGGGATTTTGTGAGCACATAATTTATAGGAACAAGAATCAACTAGCATAGGAAGGCAAAACAAGTATAACTTCAAAACTTTAAGCACGTAGAGAGGAAACTTGGTATTATTGCAACTCCTACAAGCAGAAATTACTCCCTCATAATAATTTTCAGTAGCATCATGAATGAATTCAACAATATAACCATCACATAAAGAATGTTTTTCATGATATACAAGCATAGAAATTTTTCTACTCTCCACATAAGCAAAATTCTTCTCATTCGGAATGGTGGGATCACTAATTCCTAAAGTTGACACTCTTCCAAACCCACTTTAGATGATAGTATTATTCATACTCCAAAAGATATAAGTGAAGTTCATGGAGAATTCTACAATTAATATAGACTAACCAATATCCAAGCTCAAAATATGTAAGTGAAGCACATGAAGCATTCTATAAAACCATACTCAAAAGATTTAAGTGAAGCACAAAGAGCAATTCTATAAGATCATACTTAAAAGATATAAGTGAAGCACATGAAATATTCTATAAATAAATGAAGGGATAACTCATACTAGCATGTTTCTTAAAGGAAAAAACAAAAACACAAAGGACACAAATCATGTGAACAAAACAAAAACCAAGGTATACCGATATTTGTTGAAGAAGAAAGATGGGATGCCAACCGGGGCATCCCCAAGCTTAGATGCTTGAGTATCCTTTGAAATATTTACTTGGGGTGCCTTGGGAATACCCAAGCTTGAACTATTTCCTATCTTTATTCTTCTCATATTGATAGCTCCTCGATCTTCGAACACTTCATCCACACAAAACTTTAACAAAAACTTTGTGTGATCCGTTAGTGTAATAAAGCAAACTACCACTTTAAGGTACTATAATTAACTCATTATTTATTTATATTTGCATTAAACCTACTGTATTCCAACTTCTCTATGCTTCATACCCCCCCCCCCCGATACTAGCCATAGGTTCATCAAAATAAGCAAAAAACACGCGAAAAACAGAATCTATAAAAAAACAGGACAATCTGTAGTAATCTGGAAGTTTAGAAACTTCTATAACTTCAAAAATTATGAAATAAATATGAAAATTTGAAAATTTTGTACATAAGTAATGTCCAAAAAGTTTCATACCCATTTGACCTTCCAGTAAAAAAATGTAAAATCACGCGCTGCAGCCAAAGTTTCTGTTTTTGTTCTGCACATAGTAAACAAGCAATCTAATCATCCTAAAACCAAAGCTTGGCACATTATTTTTATAATACAATGGATATATACAAGGGGATAATTATTTACAGAGAAACTTCCATGAAAAATTCTACATTGTTTCTGTGAGCATGAACACAAGTGCTCATGGTCGACCCTCACTTCTTCAATGCATAACTTTCCAATCACTTCTCTTTTTGAAAAACTTTTTTAGGCATGAGAGGCAAGTAATTTTTTTTTGTATTTTCAATCTTTAATTATTTTTTTGTATGTTTCACCCACAAGTAAATAGAAACAAAAAGGAAAAACAAAATCTACTTAGTGAAGAAGCAAACAAGCACACACGAGAATATCAACCCCACGCTATTGCTCCCCGGCAACGGCGCGAGAAAAGAGCTTGATAATCCCCAAGTGCAGGGAATCATCGTAGCAATTTCCAAAGGTGGAAGTGATAAGTATGGAGTGTCGAACCCACAAGGATATAAAGGTAAGATCAATATTCTCTCAAGTCCTATCTGCCACTAATACGACTCTACGTACACCGAATGTTTGCTTCCAACTAGATACGAGAAACAAAACTACGTTGTGGGTATGAAGAGGATAGATTTGCATGATATCGGAGAGATAAAATATAAAAGTAGGTGCTGTTATCATAAAGTTAGAATATATTACTAAATATTATAAATACCGAGTGTGGAATAATGATGGATCGGTGTGCGGAATTATCCTAGGCAATTGTTAACAAGACCGGTAGTCGTCATTGCAATTTCATATGAGGGAGAGGCATAAGCTAACATACATTCTCTTCTTGGATCATATGCACTTATGATTGGAAATCTAGCAAGCATCCGCTACTACTAAATATCATCAAGGTAAAACCCAACCATAGCATTAAAGCATCAAGTCCCCTTTATCCCATACGCCACAACCCCCTTACTCGAGTTTATGCTTCTGTCACTCAAGCAACCCACTATAAGCGAATCATGAACGTATTGCAACACCCTACAGCGGGAATCCCTCACGTTTGCGCGACACGGAGGGCACAATAGGAAAGTACCAAAATAAAACATACAACTCGTACCAATCTAGATCATCAATCAACCCAAAGACAAAAGATATCTACTCAAAACATCATAGGATGGCAACACATCATTGGATCATAATATGTGGCATAAAGCACCACGTTCAAGTAGGGATTACAGTGGGGTGCGGGAGAGTGGATCGCATAAAAGAGATGAGGATGGTGATGATGATGGTGATGTTGATGAAGATGATCACCACGGCGATGATTCCCCTCCCGATGGCACTCCGGCGCCACCGGGAGAGAGGAGGAGAGGTCCTCCCCTTGTGCTTCCTCCTCCATGGCCTCCCCCTGGATGGGAGAGGTTCTCCCTCTGGTCCTTGGCCTTCATGGCGATGATGACCCCTCCGGGATCCTCCTCCATGGCCTACGGTGATGATGGCCCCCTCCGGCAGGGTGCCAGAGAGGGCCTAGATTGATTTCTCATGGCTACAAAGGCTTGCGGCGGCGGAACTTACGATCTAGGTTATTTCTTGGAGGTTTCTGTATTTATAGGAATTTTTGGCGTCGGTCTCACGTCAGGGGGTCTCCGAATCGTCCACGAGATAGGGGCCCACGCCCAGGGGGGTGGGCACGCTCCCCACCCTCGTGGATAGACCGGGACTCTTCTGGCCCAACTCTTTTACTCCAGGGGCTTCTTTTGGTCCATAAAAAATCACCAAAAATTGGCACGTCAATTGGATTCCGTTTGGTATTCCTTTTCTGTAAAACTCAAAAACAAGGAAAAATGTAAACCGCTTTGGGCTCTAGGTTAATAGATTAGTCCCAAAAATCATATAAAATAGCATATAAATGCATATAAAACATCTACGATGGATAATATAATAGCATGAATACTTCATAAATTGTAGATACATTGGAGACGTATCACATTGCAGCCCCAAACTTTAAGAAAAGACAACTTTGGTTTCTTGCCAAACCATAGTTCATAAGGCATCATCTCAACGGATTTTGATGGTGCCCTATTTAAAGTGAATGCAGCCGGCTCTAAAGCATAACCCCAAAACGATAGAAGTAAATCAGTAAGAGACATCATAGATCGCACCATATCCAATAAAGTACGGTTACGATGTTCAGACACACCGTTTCGCTGTGGTGTTCCAGGTGGCGTTAGTTGTGAAACTATCCCATGTTGTTTCAAATGAAGACCAAACTCGTAACTCAAATATTCTCCTCCGCGATCAGATCATAGAAACTTTATTTTCTTGTTATGATGATTTTCCACTTCACTTTGAAATTCTTTGAACTGTTCAAATGTTTCAGAGTTATGCTTCATTAAGTAGATATAACCATATCTGCTAAAATCATTTGTGAAGGTAAGAAATTAATGATACCCGCCACGAGCCTCAACACTCATTGGACCGCATACATCTGTATGTATTATTTCCAATAAGTCAGTAGCTTGTTCCATTGTTCCGGAGAACAGAGTTTTAGTCATCTTGCCCATGAGGCATGGTTCGCAAGCACCAAGTGATTCCAAAAGTCCATTAGCATGGAGTTTCTTCATGCGCTTTACACCGATATGACCCAAACGGCAGTGCCACAAATAAGTTGCACTATCATTATTAACTTTGCATCTTTTGGCTTCAATTTTATGAATATTTGTATCATCACTATCGAGATTCAACAAAAATAGACCACTCGGCAAGGGTGCATGACCATAAAAGATATTACTCATATAAATAGAACAACCATTATTCTCTGATTTAAACGGATAACCGTCTTGCATCAAACAAGATCCATATATAATGTTCATGCTCAACGCTGGCACCAAATAAAATTATTTAGGTCTATAACTAATGCCGAAGGTATATGTAGAGGTAGCGTGCCGACGGCGATCACATCGACCTTGGAACCATTTCCCACATGCATCGTCACCTCATCCTTAGACAACCTTCGTTTAATCCGTAGCCCCTGTATCGAGTTCCAAATATGAGCAACAGAACCAATATCAAATACCCAGGCGCTACTACGAGCATTAGTAAGGTACACATCAATGACATGTATATCAAATATACCTTTCACTTTGCCATCCTTCTTATCCGCCAAATACTTGGGGCAGTTCCGCTTCCAGTGATCAGTCCCTTTGCAGTAGAAGCACTCAGTTTCAGGCTTAGGTCCAGACTTGGGTTTCTTCTCTTGAGCAGAAACTTTTTTGCCGTTCTTCTTGAAGTTCCCCTTCTTCCCTTTGCCCTTTTTCTTGAAACTAGTGGTCTTGTTGACCATCAACACTTGATGCTCCTTCTTGATTTCTACCTCAGCAACTTTTAGCATCGCGAAGAGCTCGGGAATAGTCTTGTTAATCCCTTGCATATTATCGTTCATCACGAAGCCTTTATAGCTTGGTGGCAGTGATTGAATAACTCTGTCAATGAAACTATCATCAGGAAGATTAACTCCCAGCTGAGTCAAGTGGTTATGGTACCTAGACATTCTGAGTATGTGTTCATTGACAGAATTATTCTCCTCCATTTTGCAGCTGTAGAACTTGTTGGAGACTTCATATATCTCAACTCGGGCATTTGCTTGAAATATTAACTTCAACTCTTGGAACATCTCATATGCTCCATGATGTTCAAAACGTCTTTGAAGTCCCGATTCTAAGCCGTAAAGCATGGCACACTGAACTATCAAGTAGTCATCAGCTTTGCTCTGCCAAACATTCTTAACATCATCAGTAGCATCTGCAGCAGGCCTGGCACCCAACGGTGCTTCCAGGACGTAATTCTTCTATCCAGCAATGAGGATAATCCTCAAGTTACGGGCCCAGTCCATGTAATTGCTGCCATCGTCTTTCAACTTAGCTTTCTCTAGGAACACATTAAAATTCAAAGGAACAGTAGCACGGGCCATTGATCTACAATAACATAGACATGCAAAATAACTATCAGGACTAAGTTCATGATAAATTAAAGTTCAATTAATCATATTACTTAAGAACTCCCACTTAGATAGACATCCCTCTAGTCATCTAAATGATCACGTGATCCAAATAAACTAAACCATGTCCGATCATCACGTGAGATGGAGTAGTTTTCAATGGTGAACATCACTATGTTGATCATATCTACTATACGATTCACGTTCGACCTTTCGGTCTTAGTGTTCCGAGGCCATATCTGCATATGCTAGGCTCGTCAAGTTTAACCTGAGTATTCTGCGTGTGCAAAACTGGCTTGCACCCGTTGTATGTGAACATAGAGCTTATCACACCCGATCATCACGTGGTGTCTCGGCACGACGAATTGTAGCAACGGTGCATACTCAGGGAGAACACTTATACCTTGAAATTTAGTAAGGGATCATCTTATAATGCTACCGCCGTACTAAGCAAAATAAGATGCATAAAAGATAAACATCACATGCAATCAAAATATGTGACATGATATGGCCATCATCATCTTGTGCTAATGATCTCCATCACCGAAGCATTGTCATGATCTCCATCGTCACCCGCGTGACACCTTGATCTCTATCGTAGCATCGTTGTCGTCTCGCCAACTATTGTTACTACGACTATCACTACCGCTTAGTGATAAAGTAAAACAATTACATGGCGATTGCATTGCATACAATAAAGCGACAACCATATGGCTCCTGCCAGTTGCCGATAACTTTGTTACAAAACATGATCATCTGATACAACAATTTATATCACATCATGCCTTGACCATACCACATCATAGCAAGCCCTGCAAAAACAAGTTAGACGTCCTCTACTTTGTTGTTGCAAGTTTTATGTGGCTGCTACAGGCTTCGAGCAAGAACCGTTCTTACCTACGCATCAGAAACCACAACAATTTTTTGTCAAGTGTGTTGTTTGAACCTTCAACAAGGTCCGGCCGTAGTCAAACTCAATTCAACTTAAGTTGGAGAAACAAACACCCGCCAGCTAGGGGTGGGCATATAACCCGAAAATCAAACGACCCAACCGAATTAACCTGAACCGAAGCCAAAGTGACCGAAACCGATTTATTCGGTACTATGCTCGGTTAGTGATTCTGACAAACCAAATTTACTTCGGTGATTTCAGTCTGCACGCTTGGTCCACCGAATTGACCGAAGCACCGACGCCCACCTAGTCTTCTCGCGCGTCCTCCAGAAATTAATTATCGTTCGTACGCATGCGCCGCCAGCCAACGAACATCAATTGCCCCTGCAAACAGTGTCGTAGGCTGGCTGGTTGGTCCTCTGATTCCCTCCCTAATTCTCATTCACATGTACTGGACGCACGTCTTCTTTTCTTTTTTTATTGAAACTAGGTGTTGTTTGTTGCTACATGTTGTGTCGCTCATCTCGTGCTCTCTATTTTTTTTCTTTGAGCATAACACGTGTTGTTATCTAGGCTAGACAAATCACGTCTTTCAGCCCAGCCGAGACAGCAAGTAGCAGCTATCCCATCCAGCCAGCCCAACACAACCTTGCATCATAGTGCCCACGCGGCCAGGCCCCAGCTATTCGGTACGTTCGATGCAAAACCGAATACCGAACCGATCGATCGGGGCACCGAAGGCTCGGTTTCTTTTATAGCCAGAGACCGATCGGGGCACGTTTTTTAGGAACCGAGAAAGCAAAAACACTGAAGCACCAAACCATTCAGTTCGGGGGAACTGAACGCCCACTCCTACCGCCAGCCACCTATGTGCAAAAGCACGTCGGTAGAACCAGTCTCATGAACGCGGTCATGTAATGTTGGTCCGGGCGGCTTCATCCAACAATACCGCTGAATCAAAGTAAGACATTGGTGGTAAGCAATATGACCATTATCGCCCACAACTCTTTGTGTTCTACTCGTGCATATAACATCTGTGCATAGACCTGGCTTGGATGCCACTGTTGGGGAACGCGGTAATTTCAAAGATTTTCCTACGATCACGCAAGATCTATCTAGGTGATGCATAGCAACGAGAGGGGTGAGTGTGTCCACGTACCCTCGTAGACCAAAAGCGGAAGCATTTCAATAATGCGTTGATGTAGCAATTGTGAAAGACTAAATGATAGTTGAGTATGTGGACTTGCTGAAAAGCTCTTACATTGACTCTTTCCGATGTTATGATAAATTGCAATTGCTTCAATGACTGAGACTATAGTTTGCTAGTTTTCAATGAAGTTTCTGATTCATACTTTACATTGTGAATAGATTTACTTTAACATAAGAAATCATATGACAATATATATATTTCCCTTCTAAAGATGATCATGATGCCCTCATGTCCGTATTTTATTTTTTCGACACCTTTATCTCCAAATATGTGGAGATATTGTTTGATATCGGCTTTCACTTGAGGACAAGCGAGGTCTAAGCTTGGGGGAGTTGATACGTCCATTTTGCATCATGCTTTTATATCGATATTTATTGCATTATGGGTTGTTATTACACATTATGTCACAATACTTATGCCTTTTCTCTCTTATTTTGTAAGGTTTGCACGAAGAGGGAGAATGCCGGCAGCTGGAATTCTGGGCTAGAAAAGGAGCAAATATTATAGACCTATTCTGCAAAACTCCAAAAGTCCTGAAACTCCACCAAAGTCAGTTTTGGAATATATTAAAAATATTGGGCCAAGAAAGCACCAGAGGGGGCCACCCAACAGCCACGAGGGTGGAGGGCGTGCCCTACCCCCTGGGCACGCCCCCTGTCTCGTGGGCCACCTGGCAGGCCCCCCGATTCCCATCTTCTGCTATATGGTGTCTTTTACCATGGAAAAAAATCAGAAGGAAGCTTTCGGAATGAAGCACCGCCATCTCAAGGCGGAACCAATCTAGGGCTATGGCGGAGCTGTTCTGCCGGGGAAACATCCCTCCGGGAGGGGGAAATCGTCATCATCATCATCACCATCGATCCTCTCGTGGAGAGGGGGTCAATCTCCATCAACATCTTCACCAGCACCATCTTCTCTCAAACCCTAGTTCATCTCTTCTATCCGATCTTTGTCTCAAAACCTCAGATTGGTAACTGTGGGTTGCTAGTAGTGTTGATTACTCCTTGTAGTTGATGCTAGTTGGTTTATTTGGTGGATGTCGGTGTCAAAACCGGCGGATCTCGGGTAGGGGGTCCCGAACTGTGCGTCTAGGCGGATGGTAACAGGAGACGAGGGACACAATGTTTTTACCCAGGTTCAGGCCCTCTCGATGGAGGTAATACCCTACGTCCTGCTTGATTAATATTGATGATATGGGCAGTACAAGAGTAGATCTACCACGAGATCAATGAGGCTAAACCCTAGAAGCTAGCCTATGGTATGATTGTTGAGATGTGATGTTGTGTCCTACGGACTACGGCCCTCCGGTTTATATAGACACCGGAGAGGCTAGGGTTACACAGAGTCGGTTACAATGGTAGGAGATCTACATATCCGTATTGCCAAGCTTGCCTTCCACGCCAAGTAAAGTACCTTCCGGACACGAGCCGAGTCTTCAATCTTCTATCTTCGTAGTCCGGGAGTCCGCGGATATTGATAGTCCGGCTGTCCGGACACCCCTAGTCCAGACTCCTCAAGAGTCCTGAACCAGTCTTCAATGACGATAAGTCCGGCGTGCATAATGTTCGGCATTGCAAGGCGGGTTCCTCCTTGAATAATCCGGAGAAGATAATGAACACCAGGATAGTGTCCGCTCGCAAAATAATTTCCACACTCCAACGAGAGAATAAAACACATACACCGATCCAATCACGACGTATTATGCGGCATGACATCACACCGCAGCCAAGCCTTCGCTTTTAATTGTTTTTACTATTCCACCTCAAAGACGCTTAGCGGCAGCTTCCTTGGCACGCCCCGTCAAGCGTAGATCGTGTTCCCCTCTTTCCGGATTCTCATCAATACGTGCGTAGTAACCCAACCGCGCCATTGATGGTGGCGCTTGGGGATTAAGCGAGTTTTACCAGCCGGTGAGGGATGCATAGTTTTGTCCGCCTATATATAAGGGATAAGGATTTACCTTCTCACCCACGCCTTCTTCCTCCTTTGCTCATCCGCCCCTGCGAACCCAAGCTCCAACGCTCAAGCTCGCAAGATTCCACCTCGACCCTTCTCCGAACATGTCCGGAGGGGAGGCAAGTGGATGACCTCCACCGCCAAGGAGGAGGACATCACCAAACGCGCGACGCCGGATACCTCTCCGAAACATTGCGCGATCGGCCGCCCGGACGCGGGCAGCTCGCTCCTACCCTGTGGCCTCACGAGAGGGTCGTTTTCCTTCCCCACTTCCTCCGCTGGACGGGCTTTCCGCCCATCCATTCGTCCGGGGCTCATGTTTTACTACGGCTGGATTTCCACGATCTAGCGCCGAACTTCATCCTCAACATCTCGGCGTTTATCGTCAGTGCGAGGCTTTTTCTCGCATCCGCCCCACTTCGCCTGTGGCTCAAGACCTTCAACGCAAGTCAAGATCGTGAAGGGGCGCAAGCGAATGCGGAGGCGCTATGTTGGGCAGCCGCCCAACGCCCCTTGGCTAGAAGGGACCTTCGTGGACTCCGCCAAGGGGTGGCAATCGGGTGGTTCTATATCACCGAGCCGCGTGAGCCGACATGGGCGGTGGCCCCCGAATTCAGATCTGGAATCCCCACGCAGCTCACCTCCTGGAAAGAGAAGGGCTTGCAGTGGGGTAACCCAGTGGAGGTGACGGGACTTCGAACCTGCATCAAAAAGCTGGTGAGCAATGGGCTCCGGCTCGTCGACGTAGTCCAGGTCATGCTCCTCCGGCGGATTCTCCCATGCCAAGAAAGGGCTTTTACTCTGTGGGAGTTTAATCCGAAACAGCACCAAACGCTGAGCGGGCTCTTCGATACAACATATGAAGGTGCCTGGAGGGTGCTATTCAAGAGCGCTGATGCGCCCGCATCCACGACCAAGGACCGCGGCTTCAGCCTGCGGTCTCCGACTGACGGAGTAAATTATTCGACCCCATTACGGGACACTTGCAGTAATTTAGATTTACTCTAGCAAGGTTTTTAATCTACCTCTTTCCTTTGACAGGAATGGATGGAGAAGGCCAAGCTGATTATCAGTCCGGCTCCCATGCCAGAAGAACCAGTGAATGCCCAATTAGCAAGGCTGCTGGTTCCGGCACCGTACATGGTGCCGGAGAAGAAGGCCAAGAAGGTGGCCACGGGGACTCGAAAGAGTTCCCGTAATCAAGCGTCTGACGACGACGAGGATTCCTCCCCCGAAGACGAGGAAGAGGAGGAGTACTCTCTCCCAGAGGAGGGGGAGAAGAAGAGGAAGGCTTCCCCAATCGGGGCGGCCGAAGGGTCCAAGAGGGGGAGAACCATCCCCCCGGACAGTTTCGCCAACATCAACGTTGGCGAGGAGGAGTGGCCTCCAAGGGCTCGGCGTCCGGCAAGATCGTAAGTTGCCGGATCATTCATATGCCGCATTATAGTATGTCACACAGTGTCCTTCTAACGCCGCACTATTTCTTTAGTCCGGCCGGTGACGACTTTCCCGACTCGATGAGCGGGTCGTTGGCGCCGTCGGATGTAAATTCCATCCCGACTGCCTCTACCCCACGCGCCGAAGACGACGAGGCGGAATCCCATAGGGGGACGCGCCAGGAGGAGGCTCCGGAGGCGCCGTCAGGCAGCCTCCGGACTTTATGCTGACTCGACTCCGAACCCGCAACGGTTCCCGAGTCCGCAAGCAACCCCTCAAGGAGGGGCAGGACCGTGACACCGGCGGCCTCCGCCCAACCGAGGCACCGGACACTCGGCCGGAGGCGCCAAGGCGCCCATTGAGGAAGAACACCGCACTCTCATGGGTGCGGTGATTGAGAAGGTCCAGCCGCCAAGGGCGGGCTGACTGAAGCTCGCAACAGCCTTCTAACAAAGCTTTGAGGTAAGAAGTTTAAAATTGCGATATAACACCGATAGACAAGAGCCTCGATGCTTAGTCCGTGTTCGGAAAGAAAAACGGACCGAGGATCTTTAACAAGATATACGTGGTTTCTAAAATATGGGTTTGCAGGCTGCGTTGTTGACTTCGCGCGATTAACAGCGGAGGTCGAGGGCTGAAGAAGGACCTTGAGCGGTCGGAGCAAGAGCTCGCCATGCCAAGAGGCAACTCAAGGAAAAAGAAGGTGAAGAACACCACTTTAAATATGTACCTTATGTAAAAGGGTTTTGGTTGCAAACAAGACTAACAAGGATAAAATGTGCAATGCAGGGCCACTTAACGAGGTGGCAGCCCTCGAGATGCCATGTCCATGGCCGAACGCAATGCGCCACGAACGGATCGAGCGAGAAAAGCAAGCGGCGTTGGTGGCGGAGGTTCGGCAAGAGCTCCGTGCTCTCATGAAAAGCATGAGAGTTTGGAGCGTGACTCAAGACTCGAGAGTCTGAGCTTGCCTCGGCTCTCGAAAGTGCCAACCGCCAAGGCCGAGGCCCGGAGGGCCCGTGAGGAGGTAGAGGACATGAGGAAGATAGCAGCGGTAAGGCGTTTTCATGCGAGCAAGCATGTTAATGTAAATTACGGATACTTACCCGAATTCGAGCTCTCTGGGGCATTTGCAGATCTGCCAGATAGTGCATCCGATGCCGCTGCATTCTATCGTGGCGAGGAGGGAGCTCAACGGAGAAGGTCTTGGTCTCAAGACGCCGAGGCCGCCATCCGTGCCCCAAGCGACCAGGTGAAGCACTGGTCGAACTCCACAAGGTAGTCAAGAGGCTATGAAGGGCCTCATAGTCCATTGTGGCCTGGTCAGCCATGCCCGGCAGCTACTTTGGCCTAGTGCGGCGGCTAGTGGATGCATGCCCTAGGCTGGATGTGATCAGCGCCCGCTGCGTTGAAGGCGCTCGTCGAGCCCTAGCCCGCATAAAGGTGCAATGGGGCAAGCTGGATGCGGAGAAGCTTCTCACGGATCCGCCGCCGCCGGGCAAGGAGCACCGTACGCCGGAGCGATATTATAAAGTAGTCCTGAAGGGAGCCCGCGATATCGCGGATGAGTGTCCCCTTAATGTAATCCTTGAGTGAACTCGCTGTATGTTTATCCTGTGCGCCGAAAACTAAGTTTATATGCGCTATGAGCAACGCTTTGTTTAATTTAAAATATTACCTTCTGTGCGGCCGTTTGTTAAATCTGAGAGATGGCAAGTCGTTGGCTTCAGCCCCCGAGCCACGAGTGCTGGGGTGTTCGGTGATAAACTTGAGCACTCTTGTTCCCATCTTTGGGTCCATCTAGGGAGGCACTCAACACGACGAACCAGCGATCGGACTTATAGTGCTTGAACACTCTCACTTAGCCATAGAATTCTATAATTTTAAATTTGGTGAAGCCCCGGTATTCGAAGACCGAATCGGGCGCTATCCACGCCTTCGTCGGACATAATCCGAACTTCGCTCAAGCGGCATGAGTCTTTAGGGACCCGAAAAGACCTCTCGAACAGCGACGATCTCTCGCCTTATCATGCCGATCAGTTTTAGCTTTCCATCGAGGCGTTAACCCGGCCGAACGGGCGCAATCGCAGTGTTTCTCCTAGTGCTACCTTAGCCGACGGAACGGAACGTAAGGCACCAAAACATAGGAGCCAGGTAAACCCAACTATTGACCCAAGACATGATTCGAGCTGATTCATATAATGCTATAAGTTCGGGTGCCGCACTTTGTGAAAGTGTTCGGACTTAATCACACCGTAATATGGGGAACAGAAGCCCCTGGTGTATTCGACCGTACCAGAGTGTACGGGTGCAATATGTCACATGGTGAACATTTTTAAAAGATAACGCAAAAAGGTAATAAACTTGCAAAAAAGTAAGTGCTGCATTATTTATGACAGAAGTTCTGCTAATAAAGCGAACTGATACAAATAGTGCGGTAAGCAAGGGATTCGGACTAAATTAGCGTGTCCCCCTTCAGGGATAAGCCGCAGACTTGGTGTATGTAATTGAATTTAATGCTCGTAATGGAGACCACCTGAGTGTCGTCGCCGCCTTCTTTAATCCCCGATCACAGATCGTGAGTTCGGCAAGTTCACGACGGGCAGGGGCTTCTATTTGGTAGAGTCCTGCATATAAAAAGAAAAGATAAAAAATAACACCAAGGGGGCGCTAACACGAGCCCCTGGTGCGGTCGAGCCGCACTTTTCCATCCTTGAGGTGAAGCCCCTCCCCTACGCCCATGGTATCTCCAAAGCGTAATGATGTACGCGGAGTGTTATTCTTGTGATAATACGCGGGCGAGGGTGGGGCCGTGTTACGCTGCGTGCTCGATCGCTACGGGTGGTCTTGGTTGGTGCTGCTCGGCGGCGCTTTAATGTGTCCGGCTTTATAGTTGCGGACTAGAGAATTGCCGAGAAGGCTGCTCAGATTTCCGCCGCGAGAGCGCCAGATGTTCCTCCGCACGGAGGGAGCGTTCCGTATTCCCATTGACCATAATGACTCCACGAGGGCCCGCATTTTGAGCTTTAGGTATGCATAATGTGGCACGCGCTGAATTTTGCGAACGTTGTGACGTCCGGCAGGGCATGACAGCCGCTTCTGAACGGGACTATATCAAGATTAACTCTTCGCTTGAAATTATCCGGGATCCAAGACCACTTCGGTGTGTGAGCCTGTACAGTTGGCTTCCACTCCTGGGATGACACCTTTAAAGGTTGTCTTAGTAGGTTTGATCCTTGATGGGTCTATGCCCATTTTGCGCACTGTGTCCTGATAAAGCAGGTTCAAGCTGCTGCCGCCGTCCATCAGGACTCTTGTGAGGTGAAATCCATCGACGATTGGGTCTAAGACCAATGCGGCGAATCCGCCATGGCGTATGCTAGTCGGGTGGTCTCGTCGATCGAAAGTGATCGGACAGGAGGACCATGGATTGAATTTCGGGGCGACTGGCTCCATCGCATAGACGTCCCGTAGTGCGCGCTTCCTCTCCCTCTTGGGTATGTAGGTCGCGAGATCATATTCACTGCTCGCACTTATGGGGAAACCCTTCATCCTCTGTTGTTCGCGGCGGGTCTCTTCCTCGCCGTCGCTATTTAGCCCTTGTCCTTTGTGTTCGCAATTGACTTGCGGCCTGCCTGAACACCCAACAATCTCTATTGGTGTGATTAGCTGGATTTTCGGGGTGCCATGTATCCGCATGAGCGGTCGAGTATTCTATCCAGATTGGACGGGCCCGGGGTTGTTCTTTTAAATGGCTTCTTCCGTTGACCGGTTTGGAGCCACGGAATCCGCATTGACTACCAGATCCTCTTTGCCGCCGCCGTTAGTACGGCGCTTGTTTTTGATTCGTCGTGACCTGCCGTAGTTGTCCTTAGAACTGGAGTGCCGAATTTTGCGGAGATTGTTGCTACGGGCTAGCCAGCTATCCTCTCTCGCGCAAAAGCCGGTCATCAATGATGTGAGGGCTGCCATGGATTCGGCTTCTCCCGCCCCTGTGCCGGGCTAGCCATTCGTCCCGGATGTTGTGTTTGATGGCTGCAAGGGCCTCCGATCCGGACAATCGACGATTTGATTTTTCTTCGTCAAGAACCGTGTCCGAACTGTCGGCCGATTAAATGCAGTTGCTGAATAATGTGGCTTAGGTCGTCGACGTCCGAGGTCGCACGATGTACCTTGGAAGTTATCAAGGAACGCGGCCTCTAGGTCTTCCCAACACCCAATTGACTCTGCGGGCAGGCTGTTAAGCCAATGCCGAGCTGGTCCTTTAAGCTTGAGTGGGAGATATTTGATGGCGTGTAGGTCGTCACCGCGGGCCATATGGATGTGGAGAAGATCCACACCGCGGGGTCTGTCGTGCCATCGTAGGATTCAATGTTCACGGGTTTGAAACCTTCGGGGATCTGATGATCCATTACTTCATCGGTGAAGCATAACGGGTGTGCGGCGCCCAGATTAAGTAATATCGCGACGCAGCTCGAGGGAGCGCTGTCTGTTGTGTTCGCTCTGCGGCGTTATGTCCGGCGCGACGGTATTCGTCGTGGCTCGTAGGGCGCCCACGTGATCCATAAATGGATCTGGATTGCCTTGCTTTGTCCTCCAAGATGTCTCGCAAGTCCGGCGCGTTCCCTTTTGGCTTCGTACTCCTGGATCGATGTCGGGGTACGGTCTTGGCTGGGGCCTTGAACGCTTCTCTGTCGCGACCACGGTGTGGTCGGTCAGCCATGTCGTGCGCTGGTGATAAAGGTACGTATGCTTCCTCCTCTAATCGGGGGAGCAGCTTGCGTCTTGGGTAACTTTTGGAGGGGAGTTCGAGTTTATACTCTTCGGCCGCGAGGACTTCTTTCCATCGATCGGCTAGCAGATCTTGATCAGCCCAAGTCGTTGCTGCTTTTTCTTTAAGCTATTCTTTGTGGCTATGAGCCTGCGCTCAAGCGCTCTTGTTCGACGGGATCCTCGGGTATGACGAATTCGTCATCATTGAGGCTCGCCTCGCCTTCGGAGGGAGGCATATAGTTATCGCCCTCAACCCCTTAAATCGCCGCCCTTTCGTGAGGCGTGCTTTTCATCCTCCTGCGCTAAATCTTGCAGGAGGAGGTCGTCTTCGGCACTCTCTGGAGTATTATTGTCTCCCGTGCCGGATTCTCCATTCTTGTTGTGGCGGGATTTAGAGCGGCGCCGCTGACGCCGGCGTTTAGGCTGCTTCTTCAAAGAATCTTCCTCCGCTGCTTTTTCGCCATCCCCTTCTTTCGGGGTGTCCACCATGTAGACGTCGTATGACGAGGTGGCCTTCCAGTGTCCTGTGGGCGCTGGGTCCTGATCGTCTCCGGCATCATCGTCCATAGCGTCGATGTCGCCGGGTCGTAGTCTAGCATGTCGGTTAGGTCCTCGGCGGTGGCTACAAAGTGGGTGGTGGGTGGGCTCAATTTCTTCGTCGTCCGAACTCCAACCGCCCCGCCATAGTCCGCCAGATTCTCCGATAGCGAGAGATGCTTCAGAGAATTCAAGATATCGCCAAAAGGCGAGTGTCGAAAGATGTCCGCGGTGAATTCCATAACCGCGCCTAATCTGGTTTAATTGGCGGGCGCTGGAGGCTCGAGTCCGCAAGGAGTCCGGTGCCTCGGGATCACGAACTTCGCGGGGGACAAGATTGGTATTTGGCTCCATCGGCATAGATGTTGAAGCCCCCGAGGCGGCGTCTATCCACCGACCCTCGTTATGGGCGATCGGCTCCGGGCAAGTAGCCGGGGCGGATTCAAGTGCGGCCACCAAAGCACTGTGTGGCGGCAGAGCTAGATCATGCCCATCGTCACAGTGCGGCGCGCTTGGCTGTGGCTCGAGTCCGTCGAAGATCAAGTCTCCGCGATCGTCGGCCGTGAAGTTTAGGCTTCCAAATCTGACTCGACGGCGGGCGTAGCTTCGATCCGCTCGGATGGCCAAGAGAGTTGGCCCGATGCAAAGCCGCCAAATATGAAGATCTGTCCGGGAGGAAAGTCTCGCCCTGGACAGCGTCAAAGATTGAAGATGCCATCGAGCCTATTGGTGACGACACAGAGGAACTCTCAATGAAAGCACCAATGTCGGTGTCAAAACCGGCGGATCTCGGGTAGGGGGTCCCGAACTCAAGGCGTCTAGGCGGATGGTAACAGAGACGAGGGACACAATGTTTTTACCTGTGTTCGGGCCCTCTCGATGGAGGTAATACCCTACGCCCCGCTTGATTAATATTGATGATATGGGTAGTACAAGAGTAGATCTACCACGAGATCAATGAGGCTAAACCCTAGAAGCTAGCCTATGGTATGATTGTTGAGATGTGATGTTGTGTCCTACGGACTACGGCCCTCCGGTTTATATAGACACCGGAGAGGCTAGGGTTACACAGAGTCGGTTACAATGGTAGGAGATCTACATATCCGTATTGCCAAGCTTGCCTTCCACGCCAAGTAAAGTACCTTCCGGACACGAGCCGGAGTCTTCAATCTTCTATCTTCGTAGTCTGGGAGTCCTGCGGATATTGATAGTCCGGCTGTCCGGACACCCCTAGTCCAGGACTCCCTCAGTGGAAGATCATATGTTCAGATCCTTTATGCATATTAATACCCCTTTGATTATGAACATGAATATGATTTGTGAGTAGTTACGTTTGTTCCTGAGCACATGGGAGAAGTCTTGTTATAAGTAGTCGTGTGAATTTGGTATTCGTTCGATATTTTGAGGAGATGTATGTTGTCTTTCCTCTAGTGGTGTTATGTGAACGTCGACTACATGACACTTCACCATTGTTTGGGCCTAGGGGAAGGCATTGGGAAGTAATAAGTAGATGATGGGTTGCTAGAGTGACAGAAGCTTAAACCCTAGTTTATGCGTTGCTTCGTAAGGGGCTGATTTGGATCCATATGTTTCATGCTATGGTTAGGCTTACCTTAATTCTTATTTCGTAGTTGTGTATGCTTGTGAGAGGGTTTAATCATAAGTGGAATGCTTGTCCAAGGAAGGGCAGTACCCAAGCACCGGTCCACCCACATATCAAATTATCAAAGTAATGAACGCAAATCATATGAACATGATGAAAACTATCTTGACGATAATTCCCATCTATCCTCGGGAGCGCTTTGCTTTATATAAGAGTTTGTCCAGGCTTGTCCTTTGCTACAAAAAGGATTGGGCCACCTTGCTTCACCTTAGTTACTTTGTTACTGGTTACTCGTTACGAATTATCTTATCACAAAACTATTTGTTACTGATAATTTCAGTGCTTCCAGAGAATACCTTAGTGTAAACCGCTTGTCATTTCCTTCTGCTCCTCATTGGGTTCGACACTCTTACTTAACGAAAGGACTAAGATAGATCCCCTATACTTGTGGGTCATCAACTGCCATGGCTGTGGCTCGTACCAACCAGTCCGACCCTCTGCGGGCTACACTACAGAGCTTGCGTACCGCCATCAGGACCGGTGCTGATCCGGTGCTGCCGTGGCTCAGATCGAGGAGGACCACAAGCGCTTTCTTGGGGAGGCCACCGAGCTCGCCGCCGCGCAATGCAACATGGAGTCCATGCAGCGTGAGTATAACTCCGCTTACGACCTCACCCTGGCTGGCGTCGAGGCCAGCCGGCGTAGAGATGTGCAGTGTCATGACCGCGCCATCGGTAAATTTCTAGATGCGGGCAGGCCCACATACATCACCCCCGCTGCTGCTTGTGAGATGTGTTGGGATTTCCTCGAAGAGGAGAGGATGATGCGCTACAGTAGAGATAAGTATTTCCCTCAGTTAAGAACCAAGGTTATTAATCCAGTAGGAGAACCACGCAAGACCTCGTGAATAGCACCTACACACAAAAGAACAAATACTTGCACCCAACGTGATCCAGGGGGTTGTCAATCCCCTTGGCGGTTAACTGCAAGGATCATGTGATATAATGGTAGATAGATAAACAAAAACACAAAATAAAACAATGGTAAATAAATTGCAGCAAGGTATTTTTGGTTTTTAACATTTGATAAAGATAGACCCGAGGCCCATAGTTTTCACTAGAGACTTCTCTCTCGAACAAAAAGCATATGGTGGGTAAACAAATTACTGTTGGGCAATTGATAGAAAAACGCATAGTTATGGCAATATCCAAGGCAATGATCATGTATATAGGCATCATGTCTGAGACAAGTAGACCGACTCCTTCCTGCATCTATTGAAAGAAAGGATTTCATAGAAAATCTGCATTTTCTAAATTTTTTTATCCCCATGCACTCCGTTATTCTCGTAATTATGGATTGATTGTCCCTACCTAACTAAATGGTAGTGGTCTAGGGAGCGCAATTGCTAGAGCACGGGAGAATGAGGAGTAATGATTTAAGCAAGAGCAGCCGGACGGACTACTATAGTCAGTCTAGTGACTAATATAGTCTTTTCTTTCTTTGTAGTTAAGTAATAATGTTTGGTATAGCAGCCTTTTCGAGCAAGTCTCTGGGATCTCCTGTAAACCCCCATGATGTGGTAAAGGGAGGATATTAGGGGAAGCAGTGAGTGGAGATTCCCTTGCGGAGAGCCGGATGAGGGGAGACCCTCACGTACGGTTCGGAGGGCGGGGATATCCCGACCCTACTATCACTATGCATTTGCAACGTTACTTGGTTCAACTCCATTTGTGACCTTTTCTCGTATGTGGGACTCTCTATCTTCTTGGGTAGATTCTAGATTGTCTTTCATTTTGTTAGTGAGTAGTTTTCTTATTAATAAGTCAAGTCAAGAGTAATAAGAGAACTGTAGGAGCTTGCCAGGACGGCTTGGTAAGCAAGCTACCTGTTATGTAGGCACCAACTCCCAGTTCTCTCTCTTCTTTCTTTTTGATTTTTTATTCTTGTTTTTTTACTACATATAATCTCCTTTCCGGGGGAAGGGGTAACATAGATGGAGGCACATGTAGACAGATACAGACTTTTTCAATCTTTTACGGTTTTACCTAAGCGAAGTAGTTGATCCCTCCGAGGTAAGGGCGAATCGAGACTGAAAGCCACTAATAAAATAGCATAATCTGAACACATAGCTGAACACCAATCATTTTAAGATCTTCATCACTCTTATGAAAGTAATCACTAGAAACGCTTTTTCTAAAATATCTCTTTTAGCTCTAAGTATAGCGGTTCTTTTCTTACTTTCATCCATGGAAACATAAAGAGCTTTAATTGATTCTTCAACTTTAGGCACAAAAATTTTCATCTTGAGAGTTTCTACATCATGAGAAATTCTATCAATACTTTTAGACATATCATCAACTTTATTCAGCTTTTCTTCTATCGTAGCATTGAATTTTTTTTTTTGAGTATTGATAAATTCTTTAATATTATTCTCAAGATCAGAGGTGTTTCTATTAATATTATAAGAGGAATTACCATAATTATTAGAGGAATTACTAGGAAAAGGCCGAGGATTAAAATTACCTCTATAAGCATTGTTATTGAAATTGTTCCGCGAGATAAAATTCACATCTATGGCATCACTATTTTTCTCAATCAAGGTAGACAAGGTCACATCATTAAAATCAATAGGAGCACTTTTATTAGCAACCAACTTCATAAGAGCATCAACTTTTCACTCAAAGAATTTACTTCTTCTTCTGAATTGACTTTTTTACTAGCAGGAGCTCTTTTGGTATGCCATTGTGAGTAATTGGCCATAATGTTGTCTAGCAATTTAGTAGCTTCACCCAAAGTAATTTCCATAAAAGTACCCCCCCCCCCGGTGGAATCTAAAAGATTACGAGAAACAAAATTCAACCCCGCATAATTTTTTTGTATGATCATCCAAAGATTTAACCCATGAGTTGGGCAATTCCTTGGCATCAATTTCATCCTTTCCCAAGATTGTGCAACATGCTCATGCTCAAGTTGCTTGAAATTCATGATCTGGGTTCTAAGGGAAATGTTTTTTGCGGGTGGAAAATACTTAGTAATAAAAGTATCCTTGCACTTGTTCCAAGAATCAATACTATTGCGAGTCAAAGAAGAAAACCAAATTTTTGCACGATTTCGCAAAGAAAATGGTAATAATTTCAACTTCACAACGTCATTGTACACAACTTTTTTCTTTTGCATATCGCATAATTCCATGAATGTGTTAAGATGGGACGCGGCATCCTCATTAGGAGTACCGACAAATTGATCTTTCATAACAAGATTCAGCAAAGCAGTATTAATATCACAACACTCCGCACTAGTGGCGAGAGGAGCAATTGGATTGCTAATAAAATCATTGTTGTTGGTATTTGAGAAATCACACAATTTGGCGTTCTCTTGAGTCATGGTGACTATGCAACAAGATTGCACTAAAAATAGATCTGACGAGAAAACGGCGAACGAAAAAGAGGGCGAATAAAATGGCAAATTTTTGTGAAGTGGGGGAGAGGAAAACGAGAGGAAAATGACAAATAATGTAAATCGCGAGGAGATGAGATTTGTGATTAGGAACCTGGTTGATGTTGATGGTCCTCCCCGGCAACGACGTCAGAAATTCCTTTTGATGCCTGCTTGAACTACGTCGGTATTTCCCCAAAGAGGAAGGGTTGATGCAGCACAGCGACGGTAGGTATTTCCCTTAGTGATGAGACCAAGGTTATAGAACCAGTAGGAGAACCACGCAACACAATGTAAACAGCCCCTGCACACAAATAACAAATACTCCCAACCCAATGTGTTAAAGGGGTGTCAATCCCTTTCGGGTAAAGGTGCCAGAAATTGGCGAGTAGACGTGATAAAGTTGTGATAGATAGGATAAATAGATTGCAAATAAAATAAAGTGCTGCAAGGCATTTTTGTATTTTTGATTTAATAGATCTGAAAATAAAAGCAAAGGAAAATAGATCGCAAAGGCAAATATGATAAGAAGAGACCCTGGGGCCGTAGGTTTCACTAGTGGCTTCTCTCAAGAAAAATAGCAATTGGTGGGAAAACAATTACTGTTGGGAATGATCATTATATAGGCATAACGTCCAAGATTAGTAGACCGACTCCTGCTTGCATCAACTACTATTACACCACACATCGACTGCTATCCAACATGCATCTAGCGTATTAAGTTCATGGAAAAACAGAGTAATGCAATAAGAATGATGACATGATGTGGACAAGATCTATTTATGTAGAAATAGAACCCATGTTGTTATACTTAATAGCAACGATACATATGTGTCGTTTCCCCTTCTGTCACTGGGATCATGCACCGTAAGATCGAACCCATCACAAAGCACCTCTTCCCATTGCAAGATAAATAGATCAAGTTGGGCAAATAAAACCCAAGTATCGGAGAAGAAATATGAGGCTATAATCAATCATGCATATAAGAGATCAAAGAAGACTCAGATAACTTTCATGGATAAAAACATAGATCTGATCATAAATTCAAAGTTCATCGGATCCCAACAAACACACTGCAAAAAGACTTACATCATATGGATCTCCAAGAGACCATTGTATTGAGAATCAAGAGAGAGAGAGAGAGAGGAAGCCATCTAGCTACTAACTACGGACCCATAGGTCTAGAAAGAACTACTCAGGCATCATCGAAGAGGCACCAATGGACATGATGAACCCCTCCATGATGGTGTCTAGATTGGATCTGGTGTTTCTGGAACTTGCGGTGGCTGGATATGTTTTTCGCCCACTCCCCTAGGGTTTCTGGAATATTGGGGTATTAATAGAGCAAAGAGGTAGTGCGGGAGGCCACCAAGGTGGGCACAACCCACCTGGGCACGCCCTGGTGGGTTGTGCTCCCCTCGGAGCTCCCCTCGGGTACTTTCTTGGCCCATACGGTGACTTCTGGTCCATAAAAAATCCACAAAAAGTTTCGCTGCATTTGGACTCTGTTTGGTATTGATTTCCTGCAATGTAAAAAACAAGCAGCAAACAGCAACTGGCATAGGGCACTATGTTAATAGGTTAGTACCAAAAAATGATATAAAATGACTATAAAATGATTGTAAAACATCCAAGAATGATAATGTAACAGCATGGCACAATCAAAAATTATAGATACATTGGAGACGTATCAAAAAGGTAGTCTCATCGCCTTTGAAGGAAATGCAAGTTGAGCCCCCCGGATCAAACAAAGAGGATGACAAGATTGAGGGGGAGCAAATTGCTTCCCGAGGAAATACCACCTCGATCGCCTCATCTGGTGCCTCTACCCATATGGAGGTTGATCCTGCTCCTGCTTCTACTACTTTGCAGCTAGAACAGGAAGAAAAGAAGTCTGAAGAGCCCATGGCTCATGAAGAAGTTGTTGTACCGCTAGTTGTGCCCTAGGGAACTGAGGAAAATGCTGAAGTAACCCAAGTGTCCGAAGAGGTTTTTGTGCCTCCCACCGTTGAAAGTCCATCAAAAGAAAAGGCCCTCGTGCATTAAAGTCAGAAAACCATTGAAGGAGCTCCAGCAAAAGAAAATGAAGGCCAGACTAGTGCTCAAATGCCATCTGCTCCACCGAAGATGAAGAGGCCCCTTGCTCCATTCAAGCCCATTGATGATAATGTGCAAGCATCTGATGATGTTCAGCCTATGGAAACAAGCAATGAAGAAGTACTAAAAAATCCCCAGGAATCATTTCCTTTGTTCGCTGCTGAATTTGGCCCAAATGGTCCTGCGTTCAATGAACAGCTTCATCTTTTGACGCTTGCTTTATTTGGGACAAGCCCTTATGAAGGATAAAGGACTTCGCTGTCACCCAGATTTTGGACTGAAAAGCAGGTTGTGTACTATGCCAGGATTTTATTCGGCAAGAATAGGATATTCAATCATAGAATATTGAACTTTGGTGAGCTTGAAGAAATACCTTGCTTCCACCATGCAATTGAGCATTTTGAGCATGCATTCTTGAAAGGATTTCTTCGCTTCAATCATGGATGGAATTGAGAGGTAATCCATCAGTTCTATGCCATGTTGTACATCTCAGGAGAGCTTGGAGATAGCTCAACATGGATTCTCGAGTGGATGACTGGAAGGGAAAGGATAAAATGCTCGGCATATCAGTTTTTGGCTAGGCTGAATCTTCCTCGGTGTGACTTTGCAAAAGATCGAGAACATAGGCTGCACTTATGGGATGTGTCCGAAGCATAGCTTCACATGCTAATGGACCCCAACCTGGTCGGAGATGAATGCATTGATGTATACCCCAAGAAACTAACCTATGAAAAAAATTGATGTTTTATGTGCTATGCAATTCCCTCACGCCAATGTATAGACCAAATTCTATCAATGACCTCGTGGGAAATGTTCTTCGGGCCATCTCTCAATGAATTCACTTTGACATTCCTAATCTATTCATTTGTAACTTGGCATGTGCTGCTGACAGCCCCCAATCACTAAAGCCATATGCTCCATGGATTATGTATGCAATTGCGCAGCTCACCAATGAGAAATTCTTCTGCCCTTATCGTCCAAAAAATTTCATGCCACCATTATGTGACACTCTCCATATGGTAAAAGATATTAGAAATGGGAAGGCACCTATTGATATTGCTTCCACTGCGTCTGCACCTGATTTTACTCCAAGGGTTAAGAAAGCTAAGGTTGAAATCCCTCAAAATGAAAATCCTTCTTTGTATGAAATGTTTATTCGTGCTCAACAAGCTTTGGAAAGCCACATTAAGCTTCATCGGAAGGAAAGGCTGGAGTTGATAACTGAGCTAAATTTGCTTCATAATTATGCTCGCCAAACTCTTCTGCATGAAAAGGAAGGAAAGAATCGCACATGGACTCTTCTCAGACAGCATTATTCTTGCAAGTGGTTGGTGGCAAAAGGAATCATGAAGGACTATGACTATCTGGATTTGCTGGTTGTCCCTTGCATTCGAAGGCAAACTCTTGTGCTCCCTGATCATTCTGCATTGACTGGCCTGATGTTTGTCGCACACGATGATGAAATTGAAGACACAACTGGTACACTCGTCTACAAGCCAGATGTTCATCCAGTCAGATCTTCTAAAGCCCAGGCTGCTACTCCTGCTTCAGCCTCGACCATTGCTCGCTCTATGGATTCTGATTCCTCGAGTGGTTTTAATTCTGATTCTAAGGATTCTCCATACGAGTAGTTCCTCATATGTTTTCTCTTTCCTTTTTGACACTTGTTGACAAAAAGGGGGGAAGTACCTTGAGTGATATATGAATGAGATATTTTTAGGGTGTTTTCATTCGCCGTTCGCTTCTCACAATCGAACTTTTTGGTTTTCCCTCGAACAATTTGCTTGAAGAACTTATCGCATCACCCGTGGTGTTGAAAAACTCGGTCTCCATGTACTGTTAATAACCCCAATGTTTTTTGTTTTCTACTATCGGTTTGCAGGTGCTATCAAAAGTATTCTCCCCTGCAATGATTATCCTTGATTATTATCTATCATGCAGGGAAAGTAAGATTTCGACAAGGATAGAAAAATCCTCAATGATAGTATAGACGGATAGAAGTACTTTGAGAAATAGATAAACTATTTCCGCTATGGTTGGATATGTTATGATCATTTTCTTTCGATTATCTAACCTTCCAGGGAAAGAATCTCAGTAACTTGAAAATTATAACTCTAACTGACAAAATGTTTTTCCTTGCACATATTCTTCGTATCATCTCTTTTGTAGGAAAACTACATCTGAAGTTTATCCACTCCGAACAATGCACTTGTGCTCATTTTTGCTCTGATTATACTCGAATATCTAACATGCAAGAAAATTACATCTTGTGTGGATTCAAATTATGCTCTGGGAAAACCTTCATGACATATCCTTCGTCACAAATCATTTCAAAGTGCTCACTATTTTTTTATCTAATTCATTTCAAAGATTGCGTGACATGAATTATCTCAGACGCTGTTGAGTGCATTGAAAGAATCATCAATTGAAATCATTGGTCAATGTCACTCGTACGAAGATTTACCTGACTACCTTCCTATATATGTTATGCTCTGTTGCATACCTTCAGGGGGAGTGTGTGTTATCTTTGTACTATCTCTCATCTTTTTCATTATCCTTTGATGTCTACTATACAACCTTCTTCTTGTAGACGTTGTTGGGCCTCCAAGTGGAGAGGTTTGTAGGACAGTAGCAAATTTCCCTCAAGTGGATGACCTAAGGTTTATCAATCCGTGGGAGGCGTAGAATGAAGATGGTCCCTCTCAAGCAAACCAGCAACCAAATAACAAAGAGTCTCTTGTGTCCCCAACACACCCAATACAATGGTAAATTGTAGAGGTGCAGTAGTTCGGCGAAGAGATGGTGATACAAGTGCAATATGGATTGTAGATATGGGTATCTGTAATCTGAAATTATAAAAACATCAAGGTAACTAATGATAAAAGTGACCGTAAACGGTATTGCAATGCTAGGAAACAAGGCCTAGCGTTCATACTTTCACTAGTGCAAGTTTTCTCAACAATAATAACATAACTGGATCATATAACTATCCCTCAACATGCAACAAAGAGTCACTCCAAAGTCACTAATAGCAGAGAACAAACAAAGAGATTATTGTAGGGTACGAAACCACCTCAAAGTTATCCTTTCTGATCGATCTATTCAAGAGTCCGTAGTAAAATAACACGAAGCTATTCTTTCCGTTCGATCTATCATAGAGTTCGTACTAGAATAACACCTTAAGACACAAATCAACCAAAACCCTAATGTCACCTAGATACTCCAATGTCACCTCAAGTATCAGTGGGCATGATTATACGATATGCATCGCACAATCTCAGATTCATCTATTCAACCAACACAAAGTACTTCAAAGAGTGCCCCAAAGTTTCTACCGAAGAGTCATGATGAAAACGTGTGCCAACCCCTATGCATAGATTCCCAAGGTCACGGAACCCGCAAGTTGATCACCAAAACATACATCAAGTGAATCAATAGAATACCCCATTGTCACCACGGGTATCCCACGCAAGACATACATCAAGTATTCTCAAATCCTTAAAGACTCAATCCAATAAGATAACTTCAAAGGGAAAACTCAATCGATTACAAGAGAGTAGAGGGGGAGAAACATCATAAGATCCAACTATAATATCAAAGCTCGTGATACGTCAAGATCGTGCCAAATCAAGAACACGAGGAAAGAGAGAGAGAGAGATCAAACACATAGCTACTGGTACTTACCCTTAGCCCCGAGGGTGAACTACTCCCTCCTCGTCATGGAGAGCGCCTGGATGATGAAGATGGCCACCGGTGAGGATCCCTCCGCAGGTCTTGAACAGGTCCCTGATTGGTTTTTGGTGGCTGAGGCTTACAGCGGCGGAACTCCCGATCTTGGTTATTTTCTGAAGGTTTGGGTATTTATAGGAATTTTTGGCGTCAGTCTCAGGTCAAGGGGGTCTCCGAGTCATCCACGAGGCAGGGGGCACGCCCAGGGGGGTAGGGCTCGCCCTCCACCCTTTTGGATGGCTCGGGACTCTTCTGGCCCAACTCTTTTACTCCGGGGGCTTCTTTTGGTCCATAAAAAATCACCAAAAATTGGCACGTCAATTGGAGTCCGTTTGGTATTCCTTTTCTGTAAAACTCAAAAACAAGGAAAAAACAGAAACTGGCACTGGGCTCTAGGTTAATAGGTTAGTCCCAAAAATCATATAAAATAGCATATAAATGCATATAAAACATCCTAGATGGATAATATAATAGCATGGAATAATCAAAAAATATAGATACGTTGGAGACGTATCACCTTCGCATTACATTTCATTCATTATTTATCCTTTATATGATCTATTTTGTCAATAATCGTCCAAAAAGGGGGAGATTGTCGGTGCAATATTTGCCTTCCTTTGTTTTGGAGATTGTTGATAGAAAAAGGTACTGACTGATTTGTTTGCTAGTGCATACAGAGAGAAATAATCCATACATAAACGAAAGAGAATGATGCCTCCAGTGCCAAGGTCGAGGAACTTCACCGTAGTATATCTATGTTGCAGAGAAGAACGAGCTATATCTGTTATAGATATGAAGATGAGGAGATAGTTGTGAAGGAATTAGCCCCTCGAACAATTTATGTTGAAGCGAAGCATTTGGTTCGGTGTCATTCAAAGAAATTGACAGCAGCGAGCGAAAGTCGAAGACCAATTGAAGAGGTAGTATTCTTTTCGTTGTTCTTCTTTCGTTCATTTGAGTCATAGGACCTCCATACTATTAAGAGGGGTATAGGTTCTCGAAGCCTAGATCCACTGTGATGCGTAGCCCAAACCTATGAAAGTTGCGAGAGAAATCTCTTTGTGTTCCGAGCAAATACTTGACAGCAAGAGACTATGATCTTCTTTGCTGCTAGAGATTTGTCTCGGACCGAGGAGTTAGCATTGCTTGCTCCACAAGTAATGTTATCGTTGTGCTCAAAATCAGACTGTTGGACTCGTGTCGTTCGACCATTGGCTATTCCCGATGTCCAATTTGGCCTTTTCTCATCAGGGAAGAATGCAGCTATATATAAATAGCCACCCTGTACCAAATTTTTCCGGTGGCTGCTCTACTTAAGATTTCTGAGAAGATTGATTTGAGCACCCCCTATCTGAGTGATTTGCATTTAAGATCCACCGAGAGAAAAATCAAGAGCCCAAACTTAGATAGTGGGAGCATCATAGTAGTTATGAGTTAGAGTTCTTGTACCTATACTCTTGAGAGTTGAGCACTCTCTAGACAGATAGGTTTCAGCTCGAGTGTCGAAGAGTATTGTCTTCACCGAGCTAGATCTTTAGCAACCAAGAGTGATTGTGGTTCACGAGGGTTGATCGAAGGTTTGGAGATGGCCGAAAAGTATCTACCACGAGTGAAATCAACCTGAGTCTGATCAGCTCTGCATTGAAGGAGAATAGAGTGAAGAGAGTTTATCTTCCGTGTTAAGTCACAGCCCCTCCAACCAGACATAGCCCTTTGGTAGAAGGGTGAACTGGTCTACCAAATCTCGTTGTTGCCTTCGAGCACCACTGGTTCTATTTACTTCACTGCAATACTTTCGGCAGTCATTATATGTGCTATGTGTTGATAGATATCTGATCAGTTACATTCTATTGCATATCATTCGCTGCTCACTATATTGCTCCATCATGATTTTGTCGTGCTTGTTTATGTATTGTGATATTGTACATCATTATTGTTCTTCTTCATAGTTATCCATCACAGTTTTACTCTAGCTCTCTGTCAAGATATTAGTTCTGTTGGCATACTGCATTACCATTGTCATCATCAAGCCTATTGTATCCTACGCTCAAACCATTATCGCATCCTAACTTGAAGGTTTTGTTCCTCAGTAGAGAGCTTGACTGTTTTCACATCTACTGAACACTTTTTTCCCTGTTGTGTTTGGGATCAGTTCAACACTTTCAAAAGAATCTTTGAATCTCCCATTCACCCCCCCCCCCTCTGTCAATATACTCTCGGTCCTAACACTATGGGGCGTTCATCTCAAACAATCATATGCACGACATGGATAAGAAGCTCACTGAATTTCATGGGATGCTCAAGGTGGCAGAGCAAGATATAAAGAAAGTGAAAGGATCGATATGGTTGACTAGAGGGGGGGTGAATAGGCAACTAACAATTTTTAAGCTTTTCTTTACCAAATTAAACTTTGCAACAAATAGGTTGTCTAGATATGCAACTAAGTGAGCAACCTATATGATGCAATAACAACTAGCAAGCAAGCAAGCAAGAGATGTAACAATAAGTAAGCTTGCGAAAGTAAAGGCACGAAATAACCAAGAGTGGAGATGGTGGAGACGAGGATCTGTTACCAGAGTTCCTTCCTTTTAAGGGGAAGTACGTCTCCGTTAGAGCAGTGTGGAGGCACAATGCTCCCCAAGAAGCCACTAGGGCCACCATATTCTCCTCACGCCTCACACGATGCGAGATGCCGTGATTCCACTATTGGTGCCCTTGAAGGCGGCGACCGAACCTTTACAAGCAAGGTTGGGGCAATCTCCACAACAATCGAGGCTCCCAACAACAACACCACCACGAAGCTTCACCACAATGGAGTATGGCTTCGAGGTGACCTCAACTGTCTAGGGTGCTCAACACCCAAGAGTAACAAGATCCGCAAGGGATAAGTGGGGGGAATCAAATATCCTTTGGTGGAAGTGTAGATCGGGCCCTTGTCACCCAATCCGAGCAAATCAACAAGTTTGATTGGCTAGGAGAGAGATCGGCGAAAATGGAGCTTGGAGCAACAATGGAGCTTAGAGGTGGAAGAGGTCGTCAACTAGAGGTAGAAGACATCCCTTATATAGTCGTGGAAAAATCCAACCGTTATCCACTAGTTCTGCTCGCGACTCACGGTACTACCGCTCCAAGGACGCGGTACTACCATGAGCCGCATGGGTACTACCGTGGACCACCACGGTACTACCGTGGCAATCGCACAGCGAACAAGCCCGAGGAAGGAGCAGTACTACCGCTATGCGGTACAACGCTCCCCTTGCGGTACTACCGCAAGGCGGGAGGGTCACGGTTGGAAGGGCGCGGATGAAATAAATTTCATCCGTGCCTACTCCGCAGAAACTAGGGTGGTGCAAAACCCGACGCGGTACTACCGCTGAGGCGCTGGTACTACCGTGGTCGGCGCGGATGTAAAATTACATCCGCGCCTACTACCATGACGCTGCGATTAGGCGTAAGGGCCACGGTACTACTACTCCAAGGGAGCGGTACTACCGTGGGCCCCGCGATACTACCGCTGCTTGACGAGCGGTACTACCGTGGAAGCGCGAATGTAAAAATTACATCCGCCCTACTATCAAGACCGAGCGGCACTAGGCAGAGTGCCGCGGTACTACCGCACTAAAGGGCGGTACTACCGTGGGCGCGGATGTAAAAATTACATCCGCCCTACTACCGACCGGAGTGGCACTAGGCAGGTGCCGCGGTACTACGCGCCAAAGGGCGGTACTACCGTGACGCCATGCAGTACTACGCTTGTACCTGCGGTACTACCGCAAGTACAACAATAGTCGTCGCTTTTCACACAACCAAGATAACGAGGGTAGCTCCAAAGTGCAAGGAAAGGAGGGACAAGTGTACGTGTGATTCCACCCTACCTTTCCGACGCGGACCCCCTCTTAATAGTACGGCTCTCCTACGACTCAACTCCACCAAAGAGAAACGTAGAACAACGCTGGCTTCAACAGTCTCCGAGGGGCAGCGAATCGTCTTGTGCCTAAAGATGAAGTATCTGAGGGACTCAAGGCACACGATTAGTCCAAGACAGTATTGTCATCAATCACCAAAACACTTAGGGATAAATATGCCCTTACAATCTCCCCCGTTTTGGTGTATTGATGACAACACGGGATTTGCACATAGATAAGATATTTTTAAAGCAGTGGCAAACCCCACTTCTCTAAAATATAGACGGGGCTCCCCCTAGATGTGTGCACTTTAGATGAATGCTTTGGACTGCATGGCACACAAACTAGGATCAACACTTGTGACGCCCGGATAATTAAGCTACAGTAATCTCCTGCTAATGATGCCAGGTCATCATTCTTACTGTTTCTAATCCTCATTTGATCCGAAGCATAATTCAAATTCAATTTAATTAAAGTCCAAAATTCAAGTTTGTCAAACATGCAAAATAAAATGTTCAAAGTGTGGCAAATAATCCCTTGATATTTGCCATGTTGGAACCAACCTCTTTTGAATTCTCAAATTGCCCCTGAGAGTTAACTTTTGGTCCAACAGTAAATTAAATGGCCTTTGCAAAATAAATAATTATTTATTTAACTCCAATTGCCTCCGAACTTTATGTGCCACTCCAAAATATTGCGTTGGAATATCGTACAAATTTCAAGCTCCACTAAATTCATTTGCTTTGGCAACTAAATAGGAAGCGGTATCTAAAATTTGAAAAATAGTTTTAAAATGTAAAAGGAGAAAAGCCCCCCTCTCTCAATCGGGCCGACCGCCCACCTGGCCATCAGGCGCCCCCTTGGGCCTCAACCCACCAGGCCGGCCCACCACTCCCTCCTTATCCCCACCCCGACCAGAACCCTAGCCCGTCTCCCCCTCACTCCCCACTCGCCCCACTCCTCTCTTCCCACGATCCCCTTCTCCTCCCATCTGGATCTGGGCAGAGCGCCCGAGCCAGCCGACCCCAGGCGCCCGGCGCTCTCCGTCGCCGACAACCGCCGCCAGAAGCCCCCTCGCCGGACCGCCTCCCGACTTCGCGGACCATCCCGTCTCCTCTCAAGACGGCGCCCCTCGACACGAGCTGGATCGGGGCTCGACCCAGGCGCCTCGAGCCCCGACAAGCACCGTCGCCGCGCCACGCCACCACCAACTCGTCGGCGTCGCTTCCCGTCCGCCTCCCGAGCCCATCGCCGCCTCCCTACGCTTTGTGAGCCCGTCCGCCCTCCTCTCTCTTCTCGTCGCTGGTTCCGTGGCGTCGCCGCCGACCGAAGCGCCGCTGCACCGGATAGCGCCTCAGATTGCTCGTCGCGTCGATGTTGCACCCCATGCCGCCCGCACTCGACCATGTCGCCCGCTCCTAGTCCCGACCGGCCTCGCTGGCCCGCTGCCCGCCACGGCCACGCAGCTGTGCGCAGTAGCCGACGCCCACCCAGCGCGCCCTCCGACGCAAGCGCCCGAGGCCTGCACCGCCCAGCGCGCCTCCCCTCCGTCCGCAGCCGCGCCTCACCGGTGCGCCCGTTCGGGCGACGCTGCGCCCGTCAGGCGTCCTCGCCCAATAACCGCACGCCCGCACACTCGGTTGGCCCTATGGGCCACTTACACGTGGGGCCCAGCCCCTAAAAAAATGTGTAAAAAATAGTAATTAATTAATTAGTAATTAATCAATTTAACTAATCATGTTAATTAACCTAACCTAATTAGTGTGATTTGTTAGCTAATTAATTGTTAGTTAATTAAGCAGGCAATGACAATTGGGCCCCACTGTCTAGTTTGACTTAGTCAACCTGCTGACCCTACTGTTGTCATGATGACATCATGCTGATGCAATAACCCCATTTTAGATTTAATAATAATTTCAAAATATTATTAAAACTTTAATAATTAATAGAAACTAAACCGTAACTCGGATGGAAAAGTTTTCTACATGAAAGTTGCTCAGAACGACAAGACGAATCCGAACACGCGGTCTATTCGTCTGCCACACATCCCTAGCATAGCAAACATGCAACTTTTCCTCTCCGGTTCATCTGTCTGACAAACGTCCGGAACCGGGAAAACTTTCCCGGATGTTTCCCCCCTTCACCGGTATCACCTATCCCTACGTTAGGTCACCTCTAGCACAACGTATTACCGCTTCTTGCTTTTTGTTACATTTGATTGCTCTGTTATTTATTGTGTTCCCCCTCCGTTACTTCTTTCCGGTAGACCCTGAGACCGATGCCGGTACCCCTGTGATCGACTACATCGACGACCTCTCCTTCTTGCCAGAGCAACCAGGCAAGCCCCCCCCTTGATCACCAGATATCGCCTATTCTCCTCTATACTGCTTGCATTAGAGTAGTGTAGCATGTTACTGCTTTTCGATAATCCTATTCTGATGCATAGCCTGACATTGTTGCTACATCTGTTGATACCTTACCTGCAATCCTAAATACTTAGTATAGGATGCTAGTTTATCATCATTGGCCCTACATTCGGTCGACCGCCTTGCTATACTATTGGGTCGTGATCACTCGGGAGGTGATCACGGTATATACATACATACATACATACTACAGATGGTGACTAAAGTCGGGTCCGCTCAAGAGTACCCATGAGTGATTCACGGATTGGGGCTGAAAGGACCTTTGTCCCGACGGCCCTCTGTGTGGATCTTTGTGGCGGAGCGACAGGCAGGTTGAGACCACCTAGGAGAGAGGTGGGCTGGCCTCGATCGGCGTCATGGTTGCTTCATAATAACACGCTTAACGAGATCTTGGTATTTGATCCGAGTCGGCCATTTGGTCTATACGCACTAACCATCTCGTGGGAGTAGTTATGGGTATCCCGACGTCGTGGTATCGGCCAAGCCTTCTTGGCGTCGAGAATCGAGTGGGCGGCGGATTGGAACGTAAGCTGCGCTTGTATTAGGGGCTAGTTACGCTTCCGGCCGCAGACATAACGTCTTGGTGTGTGCTCGAGGCGATGGGCCTGCCCTGCTGGCGCTTAGGTTTAGACCGGCGTCTTGACCTCTCTGTTGTGCCTAGGTGGGGCTGCGGCGTGTTGATCTTCCGAGGCGGGCATGACCCAGAAAGTGTGTCGGCCAAATGGGATCAAGCGTGTTGGGTTATGTGGTGCACCCTGCAGGAAGTTAATCTATTGAATAGCCGTGTCCCTCGGTAAAAGGACGACCGGAGTTGTACCTTGACCTTATGACAACTAGAACCGGATACTTAATAAAACACACCCTTCCAAGTGCGGATACAACCCGGTGATCGCTCTCTAACAGGCGCCGAGGAGAGGATCGCGGGTAGGATTATGCTATGCGATGCTCTTGGAGATGCTACTTGGAGATGCTACTTGGCGATGCTACTTGGAGGACTTCAGTCTACTCTCTTCTACTGCTGAAGGCGGAGGCTGCGAGCGTAGTCTTGACGTGATTAGCTATCCCCTCTTATTACGGCATTCTGCAGTTCGGTCCATCGATATGGCCTCCTTACACATATACCCATGCATATGTAGTGTAGTTCTTGCTTGCGAGTACTTTGGATGAGTACTCATGGTTGCTTTCTCCCCTTTTTCCCCTTTTCCTTCTTTACGGTTGTCGCAACCAGATCTTGGAGCCCAGGGCAGATGCCACCGTCGGCGGCGACTACTACACTGGAGGGGCCTACTACTACGTGCGGGCGGCGGCGGCGACCAGGAGTAGTTTAGGAGGATCGAGCAGGAGGCCTGCGCCTCTTCGATCTGATATCGGTTTGTGCTAGCCTTCTTAAGGCAAACTTGTTTAACTTATGTCCGTACTCAGATATTGTTGCTTCCACTGACTCGTCTATGATCGAGCACTTGTATTCGAGCCCTCGAGGCCCTCGGCTTGTATTATGATGCTTGTATGACTTATTTTACTTTTAGAGTTGTGTTGTGATATCTTCCGTGAGTCCTCGATCTTGATCATTACGTTTGCGTGCATGATTAGTGTACGATTAAATCGGGGCGTCACAAGTTGGTATCGAGCCGATTGCTCAGAATCCCCTTTCCAACTCCTTGGCGAAGTTGAGTCTAGTCATTGCAAAACTTTTACTAACATGGCATGCGGCCCATGGGCCCACGTCGCCATTGGGTGGTACTAGGTTCTTTTACTCCTCGACCTTTACTCTGGGATTCTGAACTCTCTTCTATTCGGGTTAAACGATTTATACAAAAATCTAACATTAGGTTCTCGAAAATACTTTCTCCCGGAGAGGCCCTTCAGTCCAGATGATCACTGACTGCACCAGAAGATTTCGAAGATACTCTCCGATTTTCTCTCGAGACCTTGTGCCCGTTGCCTTTGCAATTCCCTACCATCGAAATATCCCTATGGATAAATACTTACACCTGTCGTGCTTACTTTTATTCCCAGTCGATCTTGTTATTACAAGATACCTCGAGAATATTTTGTGCCTACTGCCTTGCAGTTCCTTGCCACCTGAATACCTCTAAGAATAATTTCTCGCACCTTTCGAGTATCCGCTCATCCCAGTTGTTCAGGTGTTTCACAAAAGTCTTTGAAATACTATTCAATCCTCCAAAAATCCTTAGCAGCTTTATTGCTCTGCAAATACTTGTCTACTAGCATTATGGATGCTTCCCATATATCTGGCAATATTCACTAGTATCCTTTGACACCGTCATTTTGATCCTATTGATTCAACATGTGTGCGAATGCACACAATCATCTATCAACCCTTCTAAATTATCTTTCCGACTCAGACATCATTTTTGAACATGAGCTGGTTCTGGACTAAACTATTTGTCGGCAATTGTGCCTCTGGTTTATCCAACTTATCCATCCTTGATCAGAGCGACTGCTTCTGATCCTTTGTTTTGGAAATCATAATTCCTTTGTTCTCTAAGCATCGAATTATTCCGATGTTCTATAATATGATGCCCATGCATTCTTTCTAGAATACCGATACTCACCTCAACTCCGTTGTGGATCGCCCGATCCATTGTTGGATTGCTATCCGATAGTGTCCTTTATATTCAATCACCTTGTGAGTTCTTCCCCTGATACATAGTGCCTTTGGTAAATTGTATCATCTGCTTGGCCAACCATGCTCGCTTTCGGTGGTCGTATTTACTATTGAAGATTGTGGTATATGTTTCCACGATACCCTGACGGGTTGAACCTATTCCTTCTCTAAAACCATGTGAACCCGAAAGTTTTCACGAGTCATATTCTCCGGGTGATTTACCAGATAAAATTTCAACATTACAACTCCATCGAAAATGAGGAGTGAATGATAGGTTATGCATTGAAGAAGTGGGAGTCGACCTTGAACTTTGTGTTCATGCCCATGGACACGATGTAGATCTTGTCATGTAAGCTTCTCGTAAACAATAATTATCCCCTTGATATAATTTCATCTTATATCTGGGATTTGGTCTTTTGCAATCGTGGTTTCTGACCATATTGTTCTTCCTTGATCCAATTTCTTGGACAAGTTCAAGCACCTGTCTTCTGCGGATCAATACCCCAGTCCAACCTCTACTTTGATCCGTCTTCGAGTATTACCCCCTGGTATTTCGAGATTGTCACGGAACTGCATAACTTCTTATGAGTTCTCCATCAAGTACTACATTCTCATTGATTCCAATTTTTCACGTGCTTCGAGTTATTAAACACTCAAGGACATCGATAACTGAATCGAGTCCGCATCGCGATTAAACAACTCTTAGTAATCTTCTTTGCTTACGAGTTTGTACTCGATCACGTCATCCCTAGCCTAATCGGCTATATCATTACATGCTAAATTTTAAGCTGTGCTACTGGTCCTTCCTTCCGGAGCACAAGTTTGACGATGAGCTAAGCTTATGTCGATTTTCCTCGTCATATCATTTCGCCTTGAACAACAAACTTGATTTCGAGTTTGTGTCGTACCCATGATTCCAATAACCTTCCGCTTCATCATTCCTTTGACTTGATGTCATCGCTGATCGATTACATCCTCATGAAATCTCTCGACAAATGTGTCGTGATCATCATCAACCTTATGAGCTCTTCCAGGATATCAATTGAGCCCATGATGAGAAATACCATCCTTGCCCCCGATGTTTTGAGATATCTTTTACCACTTTATGGCCTTCCGTTCAACACAAACTTGTTCGTGTTTTGTGTTATACCTTGAGGTCCCTACTATATCCAGCATTTGTTCTTCTTTACCTTGGAGTATTACCATCTTTTAACTGCTCCGCCTCTTAAGGAATTCTTGGTATTGTGATGCTTCTCACCATCACCATTCTTTCTTGGTCCCTGTGTTGCTTCCAACAAGTGAACGGTGTTGTTTGGATTCTAAACTTCTAGCAACCCTATTGCTTTGAAGTTAATGGTCGACATTTCATTCCTAGACCATTGGTTATCGAATCACCATTCTAACATTGATCCTGCTACCTAAGCCCATATTTGGATGAACCTTTCAACCAATGATTCATTGTGTATGTTTCCCTCGAGCATACATCATTATATCATTTGTTACATTAAATGTTATCTCCTTGTTCACATGGTTGTGGTAATCCATCTTTTGGGAATCTCAATGAATTGTCATTTGAGTCCATCACCACCCCTCACTCTCTCTTTGGTTTAAAGATGAACTCTTGTTTCAGGACTCGCTTCCATAGTTCATTTCCCGAGAATCTTACAATGTCATCTCGTCAAATTGTGTCGCACCTTTTCTTCTCAGGCATCCAAAGTTTGAGGTATCATGACACCAACCGGATCTGAATCTCGGTCAGATATGATGGTTGGGACAACTTTACAGGAGTTATGATGTTGGTCCTTTGATGATCCGGTAATATGATGTTATGCCTAGCACCCCCCCCCCAGCTGGAGGACCTATCATTATAATTTCTTTTGCAAGGATAACCATTCTTCCTAGAGGAAACTGTAAAACTTATTTTATAAGTTGCTCCTGATGGATCATTTGTGTATCCAAAGTCTGGCCCTTGATTGAAACACCATGCATTGCTATCTCGAAGCATGTTCGTGGTACTCCGCTTTTCAACAAGGACAATTGAAGCCCAATGCTAAATATTTCCTGCTCAATTATCCAAACACCGCTGTATGGATAATGTCGTGAAAATTTCTCTCCCCTCACCTAGAGGCTTTTCTACCTTATATCCTGTTAAGGATATCATTCTCTACTTGTCCTTGGTAAGGATATACCCTTGAAATATGTGTTTAGACACATTTTCCTTTCCATTGTTCTGTTTAAACCTGATAATCACTTTTCCTTTCCATTGGTTTGTTTGACCTCTCTTGTGATCTATATAATCTAAGCGGTAATGATTCCTTCGCTATGTAAACACCTCGGTCGCAATTCCGTCAGCAAAACCCTGTTACTATTGTTGATGACATTTCCGAAATACACCGATGAACGGGAACCTTGCCTATTGGTTTGCCTCGTTCAACGAGCAGGAAAATGGTTCTCTTCGTCCCTCGCCCTTGGTATCGATGTTGTTGCCGACATAACTGATAGGCTACCCTCTGACACGCCTTACTATCGTGATCGTGCAAGATGTCGGCCCCCTTCCTACTTTGAACCACATGGTGGGCCCATAATCCACAGTTCCACAGGATCGAAACCTGACTCTCCTGCACCCCCTATTCCCAAGGTTGTTCCTCGCGTGTGGCCTCGTATGTAATTCACGGGCCACCTTTCTTGTGATCTGTTCTGGTATCAGAAGCAATACTTATTCACATTGCTCTAAACCCATTTCACCCATTGTTTGTGCAACGAGCGATTGCCTACATGCTTGAAACTTCTTATTGCACATTCTTACCCTACCCTCGATGGCTTTCTTGAATTTCAACTCGAGAGATGCCTCTATGCCTCGCTCTTCGAGATAGCCCCCAAGTACCTATCTTGAGTTGAGCTCCGTCCTTCTTGAGTCTTTCCCTTAGTTCACCCCTTAAATCTCGGGATGAGATTTCTTGTAGTGGAGGAGAATTGTGGCCCCGGATAATTAAGCTACAAGTAATCTCTCGCTAATGATGCCGGTCATCATTCTTCTCTGCTTCTAATCCTCATTTGATCCAAGCATAATTCAAATTCAATTTAATTAAAGTCCAAAATTCAAGTTTGTCAAACATGCAAAATAAAATGTTCAAAGTGTGGCAAATAATCCCTTGATATTTGCCATGTTGGAACCAACCTCTTTTGAATTCTCAAATTGCCCCTGAGAGTTAACTTTTGGTCCAACGAAGAAATTAAATGGCCTTTGCAAAATAAATAATTATTTATTTAACTCCAATTGCCTCCGAACTTTATGTGCCACTCCAAAATATTGCGTTGGAATATCGTGCCAAATTTCAAGCTCCACTAAATTCATTTGCTTTGGCAACTAAATAGGAAGCGGTATCTAAAATTTGAAAAATAGTTTTAAAATGTAAAAGGAGAAAAGCCCCCCTCTCTCAGCTGGGCAGTGGCCCACTGCCACCCGCGCCCCTTGGGCCTCAACCCACCAGGCCGGCCCACCACTCCCTCCTTATCCCCACCCCGACCAGAACCCTAGCCCGTCTCCCCCTCACTCCCCACTCGCCCCACTCCTCTCTTCCCACGATCCCCTTCTCCTCCCATCTGGATCTGGGCAGAGCGCCCGAGCCCGCTGACCCCCGTAGCGCCCCGGCGCTCTCCCGTCGCCCGACAACCGCCGCCGCACGAAGCCCCCTCGCCGGACCGCCTCCCCGACTTCGCCGGACCATCCCCGTCTCCTCCCGCACGGCGCCCGCCCCCTCGACACGAGCTGGATCAGGGGCTCGACCCCGCGGCGCCCTGAGCCCCGACGCAGCACCGTCGCCGCTCACGCTCACCACCAACTCGTCGGCGTCGCTTCCCCGTCCGCCTCCCCGAGCCCACTGCCGCCTCCCTACGCTTCGCTGTGAGCCCCGTCCGCCCTCCTCTCTCTTCCTCGTCGCTGGTTCCGTGGCCGTCGCCGCCTGACCGAGCGCCCGCTGCACCGGATAGCGCCACTGTATTGCGTCGCGTCGATGTTGCACCCCACGCCGCCCGCACTCGACCATGTCGCCTCCTAGTCCCGACCGGCCTGGCCCTGGCCCGCCGCCCGCCACGGCCACCGCAGCCTGCAGTACGCCAGCCCCAAGACGCCCACCCAGCCTCCGCCGCGCCCGAGGCGCCTTCACGGCCTCAGCGCGCCTCGCCCTCCGTCCGCGCGCGCCTCACGTGCGCGCTTTCGGGCGACGCTGCGCCACAAAGCGTCCTCGCCTAATAACCGACGCTCAAGACTTTTCGGTTGGCCCTATGGGCCACTTACGTGGGGCCCAGCCCTAAAAAATGTGTAAAAAATAGTAATTAATTAATTAGTAATTAATCAATTTAACTAATCATGTTAATTAACCTAACCTAATTAGTGTGATTTGTTAGCTAATTAATTGTTAGTTAATTAAGCAGGCAATGACAATTGGGCCCCACTGTCTAGTTTGACTTAGTCAACCTGCTGACCCTACTGTTGTCATGATGACATCATGCTGATGCAATAACCCCATTTTAGATTTAATAATAATTTCAAAATATTATTAAAACTTTAATAATTAATAGAAACTAAACCGTAACTTTCGGATGGAAAAGTTTTCTACATGAAAGTTGCTCAGAACGACAAGACGAATCCGAACACGCGGTCTATTCGTCTGCCACACATCCCTAGCATAGCAAACATGCAACTTTTCCTCTCCGGTTCATCTGTCTGACAAACGTCCGGAACCGGGAAAACTTTCCCGGATGTTTCCCCCTTCTTTGGTATCACCTATCCCTACGTTAGGTCACCTCTAGCACAACGATTACCGCTTCTTGCTTTTTGTTACATTTGATTGCTCTGTTATTTATTGTGTTCCCCCTCCGTTACTTCTTTTCGGTAGACCACGAGACCGATGCGGTACCCTCGTGATCGACTACATCGACGACCTCTCCTTCTTGCCGAGCAACCAGGCAAGCCCCCTTGATCACCAGATATCGCCTATTCTCCTCTATCTTGCTTGCATTAGAGTAGTGTAGCATATTCTTGCTTTTCGATAATCCTATTACGATGCATAGCGACATTGTTGCTACATCTGTTGATACCTTACCGCAATCCTAAATACTTAGTATAGGATGCTAGTTTATCATCATTGGCCCTACATTACGGTCGACCGCCTTGCTATACTATTGGGTCGTGATCACTCGGGAGGTGATCACGGTATATACATACATACATACATACTACAGATGGTGACTAAAGTCGGGTCCGCTCGAAGAGTACCATGAGTGATTCACGGATTGAAAGCTGAAAGGACCTTTGTCCCGACGGCCCTCTGTGTGGATCTTTGTGGCGGAGCGACAGGCAGAGTTGAGACCACCTAGGAGAGAGGTGGGCTGGCCTCGATCGGCGTCATGGTTGCTTCATAATAACACGCTTAACGAGATCTTGGTATTTGATCCGAGTCGGCCATTTGGTCTATCGCACTAACCATCTCGTGGGAGTAGTTATGGGTATCCCGACGTCGTGGTATCAGCGAAGCCTTCTTGACGCCAAGAAGCGAAGCGGCGCGCGGATTGGGCGTAAGCTGCGCTTGTATTAGGGGCTAGTTACGCTTCGCCGCAGACATAACGTCTTGGTGTGTGCTCGAGGCGATGGGCCCTGACCCTGCGGCGCTTAGGTTTAGACCGGCGTCTTGACCTCTCTGTTGTGCCTAGGTGGGGCTGCGGCGTGTTGATCTTCCGAGGCGGGCATGACCCAGAAAGTGTGTCGGCCAAATGGGATCAAGCGTGTTGGGTTATGTGGTGCACCCTGCAGGAAGTTAATCTATTGAATAGCCGTGTCCCTCGGTAAAAGGCGACCCGAGTTGTACCTTGACCTTATGACAACTAGAACCGGATACTTAATAAAACACACCCTTCCAAGTGCGAGATACAACCGGTGATCGCTCTCTAACAGGCGCCGAGGAGAGGATCGCGGGTAGGATTATGCTATGCGATGCTACTCTTGGAGATGCTACTTGGAGATGCTACTTGGCGATGCTACTTGGAGGACTTGATCTACTCTCTTCTACTGCTGCAAGGCGGAGGCTGCGAGCGTAGTCTTCGACAAGATTAGCTATCCCCCTCTTATTCTGGCATTCTGCAGTTCAGTCCACCGATATGGCCTCCTTACACATATACCCATGCATATGTAGTGTAGTTCCTTGCTTGCGAGTACTTTGGATGAGTACTCACGGTTGCTTTCTCCCCTTTTTCCCCTTTTCCTTCTTTACGGTTGTCGCAACCAGATCTTGGAGCCCAGAGCCATATGCCACCGTCGGCGACTACTACTACCTGGAGGGGCCTACTACTACGTGCGGGCGGCGGCGACGACGAGGAGTAGTTTAGGAGGATCGAGGCAGGGAGGCTGCGCCTCTTCGATCTGTATCCCGGTTTGTGCTAGCCTTCTTAAGGCAAACTTGTTTAACTTATGTACGTACTCAGATATTGTTGCTTCGTGACTTCGTCTATGATCGAGCACTTGTATTCGAGCCCTCGAGGCCCTCGGCTTGTATTATGATGCTTGTATGACTTATTTTACTTTTAGAGTTGTGTTGTGATATCTTCCCGTGAGTCCTTGATCTTGATCGTACACGTTTGCGTGCATGATTAGTGTACGATTAAATCGGGGGCGTCACAACACTCCCCCTATTTTTTAGAGACCAAGACATGATAATAAGCATAGCATAGCATGAAAGTAGCACAATATAACAAAAGCTAGCTAGGATAGATAGAGTGCATATGTCTTACACCATACGAGATAAGATAACCAAGGTTCAAACGATAAAAACAGCAGAGAGTTCAACTGAAAGCAGCAAACACACAAACTCGCAAATCCCTACACTCTCTCCCCCTTTGGCATCGAGACGCCAAAAAGGCAGAGAGGACACCTAAACACACAAGAGGTGGCTCAAGCAGAGAAGTTGTCCCACGCCTCTTCGTCAGACTCCTCTGCAGCTGGAATGGACTCCTCGACCTCCTCCTCAGAATCGGTCCACCTGTATCCTTGCTTCTCCATCCACTCGGTCTCGGGGTGATCGCTCCTCGATCCATGAGACACATCCTCGCCATAGAGCTGCAAGACCTTGTTGCCGGGCGACGACTCTCCTTGGACTCCACGTGAGCCCTGTACTGTCCCTTGGCTTGCATGCAGAAAAGAGACTTCATCTTATCCTTCAACTTCTTGGCCCAAGATGGCCTAGAGTCACTCTGAGAGGGCCTAGCAGAACGGCCCCAAAGAACATCCTCGGCCAAACAACATCCTCATCAACAGCAGCAGCCCTCGCAGCAGACGCCTCAGCACGAGTAGCGGTGTTAGCCCAGTTGGGTTTGACCCTCAGACAAATGGGCTCATGGCGAATCTAGTCTGGAGCCAGGAACTCCTCCTCAGGGTACATCTTCTCCCAAGTCTTCGAAATTAGCAAGAATAGGTAGGGCCCATAAATAGGCACCTTGCGGTTGAACACAGCAAACCGAAGCTCACACCACATGATGTGAGAGACATCAAGTGGCTGAGTCTGAGACGAGCGAGCCTCCTAGCACATAAGCATCATGTCCACCATGTAGGCATGAACCTTGTCTTTGTCACCGATGCGTGGGAACAAAGAGTTGCGGAAGATGCGATACATGATATCCAGAAAGGGGTTGAGAACCAAGATTGTCTTGCCAGTGGCGAGTGTCTTCTCAACCATGAACGGGGTGAGCTTGTCCTTGTCAGCAGAGTCAGCATTGCCGTGAGGGCTAACACCAACGGAGTGTCAAGTCCATCATCGACAGCGTGAAGCAAATCCATGAACTCCTTCCGTGTAGCGATAGTGGTGGCCATTGGTCATCCAAGTCATCCTCCTTTCATCATTGGTGTGAAAAAACACTGAGGCAAAGAACTGACAGATGATCTCAGGGTCATAGTCCAGGTGGAAAGAGATCACATGCTCAATTCCAAACTGCTCCACCAAGTCCAGAGCCTCCCCAAAGTAGTCACGAAACTTGTCCTTCCTCATGTGGTGCATATCAATCCACTTCACCTCCACATAGGTATTCTGCTTGTTCTTGATGACATCCAGGTAGATCTGGGTTTGGGTCTTGTTCCAGAACAGTTCACACCCTCTGATAGTGGAGCGTGGGTCACATAGGGGTGAAGCTGCCTGAGACGGACATACTCTTGAGCGCCTATCTCATCCATACCCCTGGCGGGCTCCTTGTGCTGGCTAGCGGTGGTCTTGACATTGCGCTTCGATGCAGATGACCCCTCGGGAACTTCTCCTGGGTTGCGCAGACGCTTGGAGCCAGTGTCACGAACGGGATTGGCCCGGCGAGAGCCACCACCTAAGACACACACGCAAAGCACCAAAACAAGGCGAAAAGAATCAATGCAAAGGCTATAAGACAGCACATGAAACCCATAGAAGATAAACGAGAAAGTTGGCATGCGATAGATGTGAGCCATGGTAGATCTGCCATGGGTTGCGGTACTAAAGGCTTAGTACAGCTCGAGAGCGGTAGTACTGGTGAGGGGTCACGGTAGTACCGTGGCTGGGCAGATAGTAAGGTTTTAGTATCAAGACGCCGCCGCTGGTAGTACGCGCCCTAGGGCGATAGTACCGTGAGAGCGGTAGTACCGCTCCCACGGGCGATAAGTACGCGTCGCGTCGGATCTAACAGATTTGAATCGAAAAAGAACCGCGAAGCCATGGCGGTGCTACGGTGATCAGATCTAGTGCAAGACAACAATACAAGTGTAAATCCTATGCAATACCACACTCCTTCATCCTACTCTTGCAGAGATCTAGTCTAGGAATCTCAAGAACATACAAGCCTCCCCTAAAACCTAGAAGAACCAAATACAATCAAAAAGGAGAAGAATTTGGGGGAAAACCTTGGTCCATAGCAAGAGCACGTGGTGGGGAACGATCCCACCGGACGGAATCACGGGAGGGCAGCCGGTGGAGGAGATCTGGCGACAAACGCCGGCTCCGTTCGTGAGCACGAGAGAGGAAGAGGCAACGTGGAGAGAAGGGGACGAATGGGTATGGGGGAGTTAGAACTCCCCCTACCCGACCTTATCCCCACGCGCTCGAACAGGCGTGGTAGTACCGCGGGTCATCGCGGTAGTACCGCCCGGGCGGAAGTACCGCGCCGAGGCGGTAGTACCACTCAACCAGGCGGCAGTAAAAAATTACTGCCGCTTGGGGACAGTAGTATCGTGCTCCCATCAGCGGTAGTACCGTGGTTGGCATGATAATCAAATGGCCGACATGTAGTACCGTGACCTCACGCCACCGAAGGTTTCGAACAAGGGAGAAAAACGCCTTTGCACCGAAAAACAGACACAACCCAAAACTACACAAAAACAAGCACATACCAAGGGAACAACAGAGAATCCCTAAGTGACAAAACCTCTCGAGGAGAGAGGGCGGTGGCCGAAGCCACCTATGTTTGAGTTGGATGGTATGGCGCCGCGAAGAATTATCCTTGGGCCCATGACCAAAACTCGTCTTTGAAGCACAAGTACCATCAAAGATGGCTAATGTGAAAGAGGTGATCTATTTATGCATAATGGGGGGAGGGAGAGTTCATTGAGAGAACAACACTCCCCATATGTCCATGCCTACACCTAAACTAGACAACAAGTTGAGTGTGGTGGGGGGTGCACGGGTTCAAGTCACATTGCTCAAATCAATGATATTTAGCTCATGCCTTAACTCGCGAAATCTTGCTTCATCCAAGGGCTTCGTGAAAATATCTGCAAGGTTATCATGAGTGTTGACATACTTGAGCTCGATCTCCCCTCACCTAACGTGATCCCGAATGAAGTGATACCGAATCTCAATGTGCTTCGTCTTGAAGTGTTGCACCGGGTTGAGAGAAATCTTGATGGCACTTTCATTATCACACCAAAGAGGCACTTTGTCACAAATGACACCGTACTCCTTTAAAGTTTGCCTCATCCATAGGAGTTGAGCACAACAACTACCGCCGCCACATACTCTGCTCGTGGACGAGAGAGACACACAACTTTGCTTCTTGGAAGACCAACTTACCAAGGAGCAACCAAGAAATTGGCACCCTCAGGAAGTGGACTTCCTATCCACTTTGTCTCCATGTCAATCGAATCCGTGAAACCTTCAAGCTTGAAGTTTGCTCCTCTTGGGTACCATAAGCCAAAGTTTGGGGTATGAGCCAAATATCGAAAGATTCGCTTGACCGCCACAAAGTGACTTTCCTTTGGTGCGGCTTGAAAACGTGCACACATCCCCACACTCAACATGATATCCGGTCTAGATGCACAAAGGTAAAGCAAGGAGCCAATCATGGAGCGATATACCTTTTGATCCACCGCTTTACCATTGGGATCGATGTCAAGTTGGCACTTGGTTGGCATTGGTGTTGTAGCCGGCTTGACATCACTTAGCTTGAATCTTTTGAGCATGTCTTGAGTGTATTTGGCTTGATTGATGAAGGTTCCTTCTCTTCTTTGTTTGATGTCGAAACCAAGGAAGAACTTCAACTCTCCCATCGAAGATCTTAAACTTGGAGGTCATGAGAGCGGCAAATTCTTCATTGAAAGCTTTGTTAGGGGAACCAAAGATAATATCATCAACATATAGTTGGCATACAAACAACTCCCCATTGACCTTCTTAGTAAAAAGAGTGGGGTCGATTAGCCCTACTTCAAATCCACGATCTTGTAGCAACTCGGTAAGGTGGTCATACCACGCACGTGGGGCTTGTTTAAGGCCATAGAGTGCCTTATCGAGTTGATAAACATGATCCGGAAAGTAGGGATCCTCGAACCCGGGGGGTTGCTTGACATAGACCAACTCATTAATGGGACCATTAAGAAAAGCACTTTTCACATCCATTTGTTGCAACTTAAAGTTGTGATGGGAAGCATAAGCAATCAACAAACAAATGGATTCCAGACGAGCAACGGGAGCAAAAGTTTCACCGTAGTCGATACCCTCGACTTGGGAGTAGCCTTGTGCTACAAATCTTGCCTTGTTGCGAATGATGTTCCCATGGGCATCTTGCTTGTTCTTGAAGATCCACTTGGTTCCAATGACGTTGTGGTTCCCGGATGGTCTTGGCACCAATCTCCACACCTTGTTGTACTCGAAGTTGTTGAGTTCTTCATGCATGGCATTGAGCCAATCCGAGTCTTCGAGCGCCTCATAGACCTTTTGGGGTTCGACACAAGAGACAAACGCGTGATGTTCACAATAGTTTGCCAATTGTCTCTGAGTGCTTACCCCTTTCGTAGGCTTCCAACCACATTTTCCATGAGATGGCCTTGGGTGGTGAGCTTGGAAGCAATCTTCGCGGCACGACGCTCTAATTCCTCCTTGGGTGTGGAAGGAGGAGGGTTGACTTGATGATCTTGAGCGCCGTCTTGAGCTTGTTCTTGATCTCGAGGTCGCTCTTGATCTTGAACTCGCTCGAGGGGGAGAACTTGACCTTGGGCATCATTTAGTGGTTCATCACCGTCTTGAGGTAGATCTTGCCCTTGGTCTTGTTCACGAGGTTGAGGGCCTTCACTTTGTTCTTGAGCGTGTGGGTCTTGATGAGGTGATGGCTCTACTTGAGTAGAGCATTGTCCTTCTCCTTCGGCCACAAGGGGTTCCTCAATGGGTAGGATTTGACCAATACCCATTCTTCTTATGGCTTGGGGAAGAATTTCATCACCTACATCACAAGTACCACTTTGCTCCACTTGGGAGCCGTTATTTTCGTCAAACTCCACGTTGCACGTCTCCTCAATGAGTCCGGTGGACTTGTTGAGGACACGGTAAGCATGAGAGTTTGTAGTATAACCAACAAATATGCCCTCATGAGCTCTAGCCTCAAATTTAGACAACCGAACACCTTTCTTGAGAATGAAACACTTACAACGGAACACCCGGAAGTACTTGAGGTTGGGCTTGTTGCCGGTGAGGATCTCATAAGGAGTCTTGTTCAAGCCCTTGCGAAGATAGAGCCGATTGGATGCATGACATGCGGTGTTGATGGCTTCGGCCCAAAAGTTGTACGGAGACTTGAACTCCGCCATCATGGTCCTTGCCGCATCCATCAACGTCCGGTTCTTCCTCACCGCAACACCATTTTGTTGAGGGGTATAAGGTGTCGCATATTGATGCTTGATCCCCTCATCACTAAGAAACTCATCCAAGGTGTAGTTCTTGAACTCGGTGCCGTTGTTGCTTCTTATTGTCAAGATCTTTGCATCATGTTGACGTTGAGCTTCATTTGCAAAGTTGATGACGGTTTGTTGGGTCTCACTCTTCCTCTTGAAGAAGTATACCCAAGTGTATCTTGAATAATCATCCACAATCACCAAGCAATACTTTCTTCCTCCAAGACTATCAAAGATGGAGGCCCAAGAGATCCATGTGAAGGAGCTCTAAGGGTCTCTTCGAGTAGATGATGGTTGAGGAGGGTGAGCCTTTCATGAAGCTTTCCTTCGATACAAGCCTTTGCAAGCACGATCTTTGGCAAAACTAACATTTGTTAGTCCACAAACATGGTCCCCTTGAGAAGACTTTGCAAAGATCTCATATTGGCGTGGGCTAAACGGCGATGCCAAAGCCATCCCGTCAACTTTAGCCATTAGGCATGTCGCGGTCTTAGTGGGTTGCTCGAAAAGTTAACCACATAGAGACCGTTCTCGACATGCCCAACAAAGGCTACTTTAAGAGTCTTGCTCCACAAGAGGGCCACGGTATCAATATCAAAGAATGTGGCAAAGCCCATGAGTGCAAGTTGACGAACGGAAAGTAAATTGAATGCAAGGGACTCAACAAGCATGACTTTCTCGTCGTTAGATCATGAGAAATGACAACCTTGCGAGACCCAATACCTTAGAATGTGATGCATCACCCCACTCGACATTGGTGGGCATAGATGGAATCTCTTGCACGTCCACCACCAAGTCCTTGCTCCGGTCATATGATTTGTTGCTCCACTATCGAGCAACCATGATCCCCCACCGGAAGCAAACACCTACACGAGATCAATGCTTGGTTTTAGGTACCCATTTAGTAATGGGTCCTTTGATGTTAGTAACAAGGGTCTTGTGAACCCAAATAGACCATTCAATGTACTCATAAGAAGAACCAACAAATTTAGCATAAACATGTCCATCACTAGCACGGCACAACACATATGAAGGGTTAAAGTTGCCGGCTTTGTTTGAGGAAATGCTCTTGCCCTTTTGGACATCAACTTCCTTCACTTTCTCCTTCTTCTTAGAAGCACCCTCTCCCTCTTTCACGAACGTTTGTTTGAGGGGAGGAGGACGATTGTCCTTGTTGTTCTTCTTCTTCTTGCTCTTGGACTTGGGTGCAAACCCAATTCCTTCTTTGCCCACAACTTCCTTTTGATTGCTCAAAAGGTCATTGAGGTTTTTCTCACCTTGAATGCAAGTCACAAGGCCCTTCTCAAGTTGATCCTTCAACTTGGCATTTTCCTCCACAAGATGCACATGCTCACAACAAGGGTTAGTAGCACATGCATTATCAATTAATACCATATGAGGAAAGGTGGCCTTTTCCTTGATTAGCTTGACTTGGAGTTGAGCATGAGACTCCTTGAGGCTAGCATGAGTACCCTTCAAGACCTTGTGGGCCTTGTCAAGTATCTCAAACTCCTCTTTGAGTCTAGCATGATCAACCCCAAGTTTAGCCTTCTCGGAGGTTAGCACACGAGACATGACAAGAGCATGATCAAGATCTTTCTTTAACTTAGCATGGTCATCATTGTGTGGCTCCTCAAGAGTCAAACGATGCACACGCTCTTCCTCAAGAGCATTAGAGAGATCCGATATCTCATCGGCATAGTCACGACTATGACCTTCCATCTTGGAGATGGTTTCTTCGTGAGCCTCGATCATGTCATTAGCCTCACCAAGTTGTTCCAAGAGAGCAACAAAGTGCTTCTTGGACTTTCCCTTGAGCTTACTCATAAAAGACTCAAATTCATTCACTTCCTCATTAGACTCAACATGTCCATCAATGCAATCCTCCACGGAGGGATTAGTAATGATGGTGGTTGTGATGTTGGGGTTACCTTGTTTGAAGCCTTAGCCATGAGGCATCTAGCGGTGATGTTTTCGTTGGGTGATTCAAGAGAGACACCCGGGGAGTAGCAATGGCAATGGATGCCATGGTCGTTGCTTCTTCATTCTCATCATCATCGTCATCCTCTTGGTATTCTTCTTGAACCACCAACCCACGCAGTGGGAGTCTTCTTGGCGAAGTTGTTCTTGTTGGGGAAGGACTTGGCTTTGTCTTTCGAATGAACTTGCCACCATTGTCCTCCGCTTCTCGTAAGGACAATCCGCAACGAAATGGCTCACATTGCCACAGTTGAAGCAAGTTCTAACTCATTGCTTGCCCTTGACGCCACTTGAGTTGTTCTTGTTGAAGTTGGGTCTTGAGCTCTTCTTGCTCCAAAATTGTCTTGAAGCAAGGGCCATGTGCTCATGGTAGTCAAACTTGGTGTCTTCGGGGTTGCTTTCCTCATCTTCCACTTCTTCCTCTTCTTCCGCAATAACCTTGGCCTTCAAAGCAAGGTTAGGCTTCTTTACTCTTTGAGAACGGAGCACCGCATTGTCGGCGGTCTTGTCCAAGATGCTCATTGCCACGAACTCATCCAACACTTCACTTGAGGTCATGGTGTGGAAGTCCAGTCGTTGACGAATGACGGAGGACATGGCTTTGTTGTAGGGCATCATGGCCTTGAGGAACTTCCGCTTGATCCAATTGTCATCTGTGTCCTTGCTTCCATGATCTCGAAGTGCCACCGCGAGTTTGGTCACTCTTCGAAAGAGCTCACGAGGTTCTTCATCTTCTTTCATTGCAAACTCATCGGCTTCATCTTTCACCACTTCATAGTTGGACTGTTGAATGCTAGAACTTCCACGATAGAGACCCTCGACACATTTCCATGCTTCCTTAGCCACGACATGGGGTCGAAGGTGAGGGAGATCTTCGGGAAGGATTGCATCTTGGATGATGAAGAGAGCACTCTCATTGAATTGATTGTCCACGGCTTCTCGAGGAGTGAAGTTGCTTGGGTCATGAGGATAAAAACCTTCTTCAATGACTCTCCAAAGGTTAGTGTTCACATGTTTCAAATGACGCTTAAAGCGATAGACCCAATTATCAAAATCTTCATGTTTCTCATACTTAGGAGGTGGACCGCATGATTCAAATGAGTGGAGGGATAGGCCCTCCATAAACCGGGGTTCCACATGGGCAAAGATGCGGTGCCATTTCTACCACTAGTAGAAGGACTCTTTTCATTGTTAGCTTCCCCTTGTCGGAGAAAGCATCCGTCACCTTGTTAGTAGGATCACCTACTTTCATAAGCGCTGTAGATAGTTTATGTCCTCTAGGAAATCATTAAACATGCTTTTAACCTCGGCCGTCATGGAGGTTTTCAATGTGTCTAAAGTCACATTGAACTCCTCACGAGAGACCGAGGTTCCCCCTTCGGCCGAAGATGAGATGGGATTCACACCGGAGTGTTCCTCCGCACAATCGTTGGTGTCAACCATACTCTTCGGACGGCAAAGTCCTTAATAAAGAGACGAGGCTCTGATACCAATTGAAAGGATCAATATGGTTGACTAGAGGGGGGGTGAATAGGCAACTACAATTTTTAAGCTTTTCTTTACCAAATTAAACTTTACAACAAATAGGTTGTCTAGATATGCAACTAAGTGAGCAACCTATATGATGCAATAACAACTAGCAAGCAAGCAAGCAAGAGATGTAACAATAAGTAAGCTTGCGAAAGTAAAGGCACGAAATAACCAAGAGTGGAGACGGTGGAGACAAGGATGTGTTACGGAGTTCCTTCCTTTAAGGGAAGTACGTCTCCGTTAGAGCGGTGTGGAGGCACAATGCTCCCCAAGAAGCCACTAGGGCCATCAGATTCTCCTCACGCCCTCACACGATGCGAGATGCCGTGATTCCACTATTGGTGCCCTTGAAGGCGGCGACCGAACCTTTACAAGCAAGGTTGGGGCAATCTCCATAACAATCGGAGGCTCCCAACAACAACACCACCACGAAGCTTCACCACAATGGAGTATGGCTTCGAGGTGACCTCAACCGTCTAGGGTGCTCAACACCCAAGAGTAACAAGATCGCAAGGGATAAGTGGGGGGGAATCAAATATCCTTTGGTGGAAGTGTAGATCGGGCCCTTGTCACCCAATCCCGAGCAAATCAACAAGTTTGATTGGCTAGGGAGAGAGATCGAGCGAAAATGGAGCTTGGAGCAACAATGGAGCTTAGAGGTGGAAGAGGTCGTCAACTAGAGGTAGAAGACATCCCTTATATAGTCGTGGAAAAAATCCAACCGTTATCCACTAGTTCTACCCATGACTCACGGTACTACCGCTCCAAGGACGCGGTACTACCATGAGCCATGTGATACTACCGTGGACCACCACGGTACTACTGCGGCAAATCGCACAGCCGGAACAAGCTCGAGGAAGGAGCGATACTACCGCTTGCGGTACTACCGCTCCCCTTGCGGTACTACCGCAAGGCAGGAGATCACGACTGGGAAGGCGCGATGAAATAAATTTCATCCGTGCCTACTTCCGCAGTAAACTAGGGTGGTGCAAAAACCCGACGCGGTACTATCGCTGCGGTAGGCGGTACTACCGTGGTCGGCGGATGTAAAATTACATCGCGCCTACTACCGTGACGCTGCGGTACTACGCAGAAGGGCCACGGTATACTACTACTCAAGGGAGCGGTACTCCGTGGGCCCCATGATACTACCGCGCTGACGAGCGGTACTACCGTGGGGCGCGGATGTAAAATTACATCCGCCCTACTACCAGACCGAGCGGCACTAGGCAGAGTGCGCGGTACTACCGCACCAAAGGGGCGGTACTACCGTGGGGCGCGGATGTAAAAATTACATCCGCCCTACTACCGCACCGGAGCGGCACTAGGCAGGTGCCGTGGTACTACCGCGCCAAAGGCGGTACTACCATGACGGCGCATGGTACTACCGCTTGTACTGCGGTACTACCGCAAGTACAGCGATAGTCGTCGATTTTCACACAACCAAGATAACGAGGGTAGCTCCAAAGTGCAAGGAAAGGAGGGACAAGTGTACGTGTGATTCCACCCTACCTTTCCGACGCGGACCCCCTCTTAATAGTACGGCTCTCCTACGACTCAACTCCACCAAAGAGAAACGTAGAACAACGCCGGCTTCAACAGTCTCCGAGGGGCACCGAATCGTCTTGTGCCTAAAGATGAAGTATCTGAGGGACTCAAGGCACACGATTAGTCCACACGAGTATTGTCATCAATCACCAAAACACTTAGGGATAAATATGCCCTTACAGAAAGGCACACATCAAGTGTTGACGGTGCAGAATTCAGGCAAGTTCAAGAAGAGTTGGTCCAAGAAGAAGGCTATGACAGCAGGCACGAAGATGGTAACCTCCGCCACTGTGCCAAAGTCAGGACCGGACTCGAAGACCATTTGCTATGATTGCTCGGAAACTGGTCACTAGAGGAGGAACTGTAGCAACTGGCTTGTTGAGCATGGCAAGAAGGCCGGAAATGCTTCTTCAGACAAAGGTACACTTGTTACATATGTTATAGACATTTACCTTGCTGACATACCTAGTAGCTCTTGGGTATTTGATACCGAATTGGTTGTTCATATTTGCAACTCGATGTAGGGGCTGGTAAGAACTAGGCGTGTGGCACAAGGGGATATTGACATCAGGGTCGACAAGAAAGAAAGAGTTGTTGCGTTGGAGGTCGGCATGATGTAGCTCCAGCTTCCTTCTGGATATATTTTGGAATTGAATAATTGTTATTACATTCCTGCACTTAGTAGAAACATTATTTCTGCCTAATGCTTGATGAGTCAGAGGTTACGAATTCAATTTGAAGGACAATGGCTGTTTGTTTTATTTGAATGGAATGTTCCATAACTATGCACCCATTGTTGATGGGCTTTTTATATTGAATCTAGAACAGGAATCGGTCTATAACGTGAATGTCAAGAGGCATAAGCCTAATGAGATAAATCCGACATACTTCTAGCACTGCCGGCTTGGACACATTAGTCTAAAACACATGAAGAAGCTCCATGATGATGGGCTCTTAACTTCGTCGGACTTTGGGTCATTCAAGACATGTGAATCTTGCTTGCTCAGCAAGATGACTAAGTCTCCTTTTGCAAAGAGTTGTGAGAGGGCGTCCGGGCTATTGGCACTTATACACAGCGATGTGTGTGGTCTGCTCAGCACAACTGCCAGAGGTGGCTATGAGTACTATGTGACATTTACCGACGACTTGAGTACATATGGATATATCTATTTGATGAGGCACAAGTCGGAATTTTTTGAAAAGATTAAAGAGTTTTAGAACGAGGTTGAAAATCAGCTTGACAAGACTATAAAGCTTCTACGACCAGATCTTGGAGGTGAGTACATGAGCCAGGAGTTTGATGATCATCTGAAAAGCCAAGGTATAGTACCTCAGCTCACACCTCCGGGTATGCCCCGGAGAAACGGTGTGTCAGAACAGAGGAATAGGACCTTGTTGGGCATGGTCCGGTTAATGATGAGCAAATCGTATTTACCCTTGTCATTCTAGGGATACGCTCTAGAAACTGCAGCTTTCACACTTAACACGGTACCATCAAAATTCGTAGACAAGACACCACATGAGATGTGGACCGGGAAGAGTCCCAGTTTGTCTTTTCTAAAGATTTGGGATTGTGAAGCATTTGTCAAGGCGACTTATGTCAGACAAGCTTACACCCAAGTCAGATAAATGCATATTCGTGGGATATCCGAGGGAAACATTGATATATAGCTTCTACAACTGCAAAGGGAACAAAGTGTTTATTGCTCAAAACAGGGTTTTCCTTGAGAAAGAGTTTCTCAGTCGGGGGGCCAGTGGGGGCACGGTCTGACTCAAAGAAATTCGAGGACCACTCAGGGACAACTCGGCTGGTGATGAGATCATACCGGAGTCGTCGGGGAACCAATAGTGGAAGCGGCACCGGAACCACGAAGGTCGAAAAGATTGCACAGAGTGTGTGATATATTGTTGCTAGAAAGCGACGAGCCAACCACGTATGCGGAACAATGGTGAGCCCAGATTCTGAGGCATGGCTGGAGGCCATGAGATCTGAGTTAAAGTCCATGGATGAAGAAAGAAGTCTGGGACTTGGTTTATCCGCCTCCTGGCGTAATGGCCATTGGTTGCAAATGGGTCTTTAAGAAGAAAATCGATGTGGATGGAAATTTTCAAATCCACAAAGCTCGTCTTGTCGCTAAAGGTTATGGAAAAGTTCAAGGAATTGACTACGACGAGACTTACTCGCCAGTAGCGATGCTGAATTCGGTGAGGATCGGACTAGCTATAGCTGCATATTTCAATTACGAGATATGGCAGATGGATGTAAAAACGGCTATCTTCACGGAAATTTAACCGAGGACATGCATATGATACAACCCGAGGATTTTGTCGATCCGACTAGCGCTAGTAAGGTATGCAAGCTCAAGAGATCAATTTATGGGTTGAGGCAAGCATCTCGGAGCTGAAATATTTGTTTTGATGAGGTCGTCACTGGTCTCAGTTTCATCAAAAGCGAAGAGGACGCTTGTTTGAACAAGGCAGTTAAGTGTGAGCTCGATAGTGTTTTTGATCTTGTATGTGGATGACATATTGTTGATCCGAAATGACGTTTCCATGCTGAACTCGATGAAGGAATCACCGAATGGCAAGTTTTCAATGAAGGACCTCGGTGAAGCAGTTTACATTTTAGGCGTCAAGATCTATAGAGATAGATCGAGGAGGTTGCTCGTCTTAAGCCAGAGCACATACATAGATAAAGTGTTGAAGCGGTTCAACATGAGTGAGGCGAAGAAAGGGTTCTTGCCACTCTCACATGGTATAAGGCTAAGCGAGACTCGGAGTCCTTCAACATCTGATGAGCAAAGCAGGATGAGTAGGATACCATAAGCCTCCACAGTCACATCCATCATGTATGCCATTATATGTACAAGGCATGATGTTGCTTTTTCCGCAAGCCTAACAAGAAGATACCAGGCCAACCCTGGTGAGAGTCACTGGGCGACGGTGAAGAATATTCTAAAGTGCCTAAAATGGACTAAGGAAATGTTTCTAGTTTATGGAGGCGAGGAGGAGCTCGTCGTAAAGGTTACGTCGATGCTAGTTTCCAAACCGACAGAGATGATTGTCGATCACAGTCCAGATTCATGCACGTCATGAATGGAGGAGCAGTGAGCTGGACGAGTTCCAAGCAAGATGTGGTGGCGAATTCTACCATAGAAGTCGAATACATTGCGGCTTGTGAAGCTTCGAAGGAGGGTGTTTGGATCCAGAACTTTCTGGATGATCTTGGTATTTTCCCAGCCTCGGTAAAACCGTTGGACCTTTATTGTGATAATTCTAGTGCCATCGCACAAGCCACAAGACCAGACACATAGATCGGAAATATCACCTGATACGAAAGATCGCAAAGAGTGGAGATGTAGAGTTATGCAAAATTCACACGGATGCAAATGTTGCAGATCTATTGACTAAACCGCTTCCACAACCTAAGCATGAGGGGCACGTTAGAGCTATGGGCATTTGATGTCTATTTGATTGACTCTAGTGCGGGGAGACTGTTGGAGATATGCCCTAGAGGCAATCATGTATGATGATATTTCCTATGTGTTTATGAACAAAGATAGTCCTTGGACGTTATCAATGATGTGTACCAACAAGTACGTGCCTTGTTTGTGGAACTATGCATTGTATGATGACTGTCCTAAAAGGTCCCTAGTTGAAAGGGTTGTGTGGACGCACAACCAACTAGACTAGCATATGACACGGTGGATGGCCCAGTCTCACTAGCCATGGAGCATTAGATGCTAACCGGGTAATATGGACTCGGAAGGATCTGGATGGATCCGACGATCCGAGTCGAATTAAGGTCCGAGTCGGACAGACCCAACTATGAGACGTAGCGATACGTCATCTATGAGTCTCTAATGCAACATATGTTCTATGTCCTAAGACCCGAGTCAGCGCATGCACTGGGTATGGTGACAGATCTGCTTTGGTCCGACCAAATGCTACTCTATGACTGAGTAGTTACAAAGGTAGGTTTCGGGCTTGTCCAGATCCATGCTGCGAGACATGGTCGAGCAAGATGGGATTTGCCCTCTGATCAGGAGAGATATACTTTGGCCCCCTCGTGTGATCCGACCAAGATAAGCATGGACATGCGGCTAGGATTATGAGATAATCCGATTTATGGTCGACATCACTGGAATGAGGAAGAGGTCGGGCTAGCACAAGGATGACAGACTCACCTTAAGCCCGACAACATATATCGTGTGGCAAAGGGAACAAAAGTTTGATGTACAAGTTCGCGTAACCAGCTTCATCAGACACTTGGAGTCGGCATGAGTTTGTTAGAGGCCGCTACCGACTAGCCGAGCCAGATGTGATCTGACTCGCTACCAAGTGAACGAGAACCTAAGGGGTCCCACACTTCAGGGAAGGAACCTGAGAGGCCGGATCCGAATCCACGAGTCATGTGTGATCCTACTCGGACTCGGATCCAGGTAGAACAGACTTTGGGCTTTAGGACCCGTGCGAGGCCCAAGTTTTGAGCCTGTGACAGATGCCTATACAAAGTGGAAGTGTGGCACACTCATTTGGTTGATCGGTTTGTCGGAATCAGGGCTCTGCAGACCCAACAAGGTTCAAACTCTAGGGCATGTGCGAATGATATCTCCTCATGGAATCGCTCGGCTTGCCGCACCCATGGCCCGATCTCACCAAGCGCGCGTGATTGTAGAACAAGGAAGAACACAAAGATTTACCCAGGTTCAGGCCACCTTGCGGTGTGAGACCCTACTCCTGCATTTCGTGTATTGGCCTCATGAGGAGGATGGGGATGAACTAGTACAGTGGGTGAGCGACCTCGCGAGGGCTCTGAGGACAGAATGGATCCATCCCCTCTATGGAAAATGCTAGTCCCTATTTATAATGGCATTGGTCCTCTTCCCTTATTGCACAGGCAGGAAGGGATCCCACAACAGCCAATTTTGAATGGGGACAAGAAATACATCTTATCCTGGCAAAAGGTGATCTTCACCTGCAAAGCTTCTGGCCGTGACGCAGTGGTAGGCTTGACAATGACATCCATCATGCCGAGCTCGTGGTCTTGGTCTTGTTGCACCAGAAGGGAAACATTTGGGGCATCCCTCCGAAACCCGCGGCTGTCCTTGTCTCTTCAACACCAAAGAGGGAACTGTCCCTCCTGCGCCCGCTGGCGCCTGCCTGGCCTTGGTCGTCACGGCTCATGTCATCGCGGCCTCATGAGGTGGGAGGTCTGCATAGAAAACTCCGCTCCTCGGGTGGCAACCTGGGGAGGCCGCTCCTTTGGAGGTCTTGGCATGGCTCGCCTCACGAGGGCCAGGGGATCCTCGCGAGGGCCTTCCTCGCATAGTCTTGTAGCTGGGTCGCGTCGGGCCGTCGACAGGGCCACGCGTTGGGCCGCAGACTGGCAGGTCTGGGTTCCCCCGATCCCAGAATGCCAACACGCTTTGGTGCCATCGCTAGGGCCTTGCATGTGTTGCAAGTAGCCACCTCCACTCGCTACCGACTGTGTGATCGGACCTAGCAGTCCGCCGCATGGTATTCCTCTTGCACATGCGAATACCGCATGCGGCAGTGCACTTGCACCGCTCTGGCGAACCAGTACGTGGGATCCGACGACCAGCTGTTCGAGGGAGATTATATGAGGAGGAGATGATCCACGTGGACGCGCTACCCGTACTCTACTTCCGCTGCACGACACTATGCGTCTAGTGGTAACGACCTGTGATCCATTCATGTAGCATATTCCTGGTTGTCTGTGCGTAGGAAAATTTTAGTCTGCAGTCGAGGAACCCTACCATAGAACCCAGCATTTTCCATGTGGCTCAAATTAATCTGTTGAATCTGCAATGTGTTTATTTTTCATCAACATATTTTACTAATAGTATTCCAACCCTCACTTAACCTGATCTATAACTACCTTATATGTGTTGCGGGGAAACAATGGGAAGCACTGAGGTTTACATTCGAGGCTTGCACATGCATGGTCCTTTGTCTAATAGCACATTATTGTGCAATTGCAGGAACCATTCTAATATTTAGGTTTTTTTAACAATTTGGTCTTGCACATGTAGGTCCTGCTGTCAGAGGTTTTGACCCACTGTTCGACCCATTTTGCATATGGGGAAATGATTTGTCGATGAATATCAGTCAAGTCAAGAAACTCAGAAAGATTGTTAGAATAAAGAAACTAGCAACGAAAAACAACAAGATCTTTGTATGCACAATGAAGAAGACATCAGTGCACTACAGGATGGTACTAACTATTATACCTTGTCTTATTTATTCCTTTGCGCCATTTCCAAATTTAGAGAAGATATTTATGCATATCTTTGTTTCAGGCCTTTCCAAAGCAGTTCACTGATGATTACCTCTCAAACCATCTGTATGGTCAGGAGACAAGGAAGGTATTCATACAACACCCACGGTGCAATATGGAAGTCCTCCTCAAGTGTATGAAGGATGGATGGTCAATCATCCATAGGCACTGGCCTAAAGTTGCAAGGACCTTCAACATCAACGAAGGCTCAATATTCACCTTCCGCTTTAGCAGTTTTCCAGATGAGGTTCATATGTCTATCTATTGTCTATGATGCTAATTTCCAAAGGTTATATATGTTGCATGTGAAATTTGGTGCTGGTGCAGTTGTGTAATGGGGTAGCTAGCTATATGCATATATGGTGTAACTGAGTGCTAAAGCTATATGATGTTATACTCTAATGTATTTCAATTATGAAATCCTGGTTCCGTAATACGAAAATGAAATATATTGTGTGCTTAATATGAAATGTCAATTTGATTAATAAATGAAATATTAATAATGGGCCAATTAGCCTACTTGTTAGGTTTTTCTATTGCAAACGGTTACTGAGACAACACCGAGCGCGATGACCTCAGACAACGCACACAGTATCTAGGAAGAAAACGTGTTGGATCAATGAATAATCACACACGACTTCCTCTTGAAAATTATTTGTGTTAGGCCACCTCGCGCAAACATTTTCCACATAAAAAGTATGTGTGATGGATAGGCTATGCCACACAGTTTCTTCTACGCACTGTGTGTGATGCATTCAATAACGCAAACGATAAAATTGTTAATATCGTCTGCAATGACAATGCTACCAACGTAAATGACAATGACGATTTGATGGGGAAAATTGTGTGTGATGTACGTGCCAACGAAAACGTTTGTCTGGGATTCATCGTGTGGGATGTACATACGAGCGGAAACGTTCTTCTTGGATTGACTGTGTGGGATGTACATACGAACGGGAAACTATTCCTTGTATTGACTGTGTGGGATGTACATACAAAGGGAAACATTTCTCTGGGATTCACTGTGTAGGATGTACTTACGGACGCAAATGATTGGGCATGTATATTGTATGCGATGGCTAGCCTGATCGCACACAAGCTCATTTTGCCCAGCGTGTGTGACCGAAGGGCCTATCCCCGACGTTTTCTGGGTGGTGTGGGAAGGAGCCCCCTATCACACACACTAGCAAGACGATGTTTTAAAATGTCATCGTGCAAAGGGGTTAAAAACCATTTGTATAGCAGCTCACTGTACCAGTGTCTAGCTCAGATCATCTAGCTTGGGGCCCCCTACCCGAGATCTACTGGATTTAGCCCCGACATTGGTGGCCCATACAGGTCCCACCAGGTGATCTCAAGAGCTTAATGACAGGACTTCGGATTGGCAATAGCATCGGCTGTGGGGATGTCTTTGTCCCCGGCCAACTTTTCACTTTCGGAGGCATTGTATTGCACGCCGACTCTGCTAGCCATCTTGGCCAGGTGGAGAATCATTCCCAGGCCAAACCGTTCAATTCAGCAATCTAGAATACACCGCGGATTCTCGTGCGAGCTCGTCTCCTCAGGCGGGGTCTCACACAAGCTCGAGGATTCTTCGAACATAATTACCCATGAACCAGATTTGATCTGGAATAGGGCCATGACGAGATCCACCCTTGGTCCCAGCCTTAATCTCGGATCTGAACATTGTCTTACCAGCTTGGGCATCAAGCCCCATAGTGGAAATTTCCGAGGCGGCATCATGCCATGCCTTGGCCATACTTCAGATCAGCTCCCCCAACCATCAAGAGATTGGCGAGGATGAACTCTTTGCCCTAAATGGTACGTTAAGAAGAATACAAAATCTTAGCTTCTCGGATGATCAGACTACAATCTACGACAAGGTCGGAGGTGAGTGTAGAGGTGTGGTGAATTTCATCCCACCCGTCGCCCATGAAGTCTCTACCGTTGAGGATTTAACCAATGCACTAGACAACACCTCAGGAAAATGCACAAATTCGGATGAGCTCAAGAGCAGTCCATCGCTCAGCCCACTTCCAATCCCCATTGAGGGGACATAAAGCCAAGAAGCTCCCTCCACCCAAGACTTCATGTTAGACAGAATAGTGAAGGAGGATGACCCCAGTGACCATGATTATTATCTGGAGACCGAGGACGATTCAAGTCTCGGAATGGATGACTTCGATATCACCGAGGACCATTTACTGACCCTCGGTTGCAGGCTTTCCGTACACGGTTAGTTAATACCTCCAAAAGAATGAAACACAAGTCCGAACAGCATTGAGCCGAGCAGGACAGGCTAAATGACAAGTGGTTGAGGTCCTTATCGCCATGTAAGAATTTGAGCAACGAACCAACGGCAACAAACACCAACATCCCTAGAGGAACTCCCTTGTAGAAGGCAGTCAGGAGGTCGTCGGCTCCCCACGGTCAATGTTGGGTTGGGTCATGGATCTGGAGGACACTTATCATTTGATGCTAACCAGTCAACGCCATAATCCCCTTGTGGAATGACGTCGTCACGGCAAAGAACCAATCTCATTTCGGAATAACTATGATCCACGGGACACGCCTGACTCACCACCTAGAGCTTCTGTAGGTCCTACCCATAGATCCTACGAACAATCACCTGTCGGATAGGCGGGGCAACTGGCCCAAATGGACAAATACTGCCAAACACATGACTACATGGGTAGCTGAGGAGTGACAACATCAGAGGTTCGATACGCTAAAGTACGAATCCGAGGAGCGGCAAGGTGTTTTACCAACAAGGTGATGTAGTTTCCATTCCCCGCTGGGTTTAAACCCATTAACATCGAGCCATACGATGGAACCACGGATCCAACAATATGGATGGAGGACTTCCTCATGCACATTCATATAGCCCAAGGAGACGACCTTCACGTTGTCAAATACCTGCCCCTAAAGCTTCGAGGACTGGTGCGCCATTGGTTTAACAGCTTGCTTGAAGACTCAATAAATAGTTGGGAGGAGCTCGAGGAGGCTTTCTGAGCTAATTTTCAAAGGACTTATAGCCGATCTCCGGATGCCGATGACCTTGGCCCGGTCGTGCAGAGGCCCTAAGAGTCCACTAGAAAATTCTAGAATAGATTCCTAAACAGAAAAAACCAAATTATTGGACTGCTCAGACACAGAGGCAATCACCGCTTTTAAGCACAACAATCGTGATGAAAGGCTCGCTCGAGAGCTCGAGGAAGAGAGACCATGAACAATGGCATCCCTCACTCATCTAATGACTAGATTCTGCGTGGGAGAGGATAACTAGATCACCTGCAGTAATCGACACTGGCTCATCATGCACCCTATCACACCCAGCACAAGTGACACTAAAGAGGAGGCAGTAAATGCCGCGGCCGCAAATCAGCGCAGAAGCAATAAGCGGAAGCCAGCCCAAATGGATAGAGAGATCCCTTAATGCTTCGATAATGGACAGACCATGCGTCATCCACAGTACCCCTGATAAACCGGCCACTCATTCTAATCAAAATTGCTAGGTGATCAAGCAGGCCGGCAAGATAGCTGTCAAGCACCAGGATGGAGGCTGAGTCTATAGTAATAATAGAGGTCTGCCTGGACCGAGCTTCGTCGGCCAGTAAAGTTTTCCTTCCGAGGTGAAGGATGTCAACATGCTATATCTTGCTCACAGGGGGCAAGCACGGGTCACCTGCGGCCACGTACACAATCTCCCTCGTCAGAGCAGAAGGTCGGATTTTCCGATAACACACGAGCAGATGAAGATCCCGGAACAACCCCGTTACGGGTAGCAGGCCACACTAGTACTTGATGCCATTGTGGACGGTTTCCACTTAAACCGCGTAATGATGGACTGCGGAAGCAGTTTTAACCTGCTTTATAATGACACCATTAGAGGAATGCACATCAACCCGACAAGGATAAGATCAAACAAGACGGTGATAAAAGGCTTCCGGTCAGGGGTTTGGATCCGCAGCATCGGAAATATCACGCTAGAGGTGGTATTCGGCACGCCCAAAAACTTTCGCAGGGTAGGCTTAATCTTCGAGATAGCACCTTTTCATAGCCATTACCTAGTACTCCTCGGGAAGCTTGCTTTTGGCCATTTCCACGTCCTTCCATGATATGGTAATCAAAAACTTCATATGGATGGACCAACGGTATAATGACATTACACGAAAACAAGTCATTTCTACCTTTTAAGGAAGAACAATCCATGGCCTTAGTTGTGCCTTAGTTGTCGAGGTACAGGAAGCTGAGGAACAAGTAACCAAAGACGCGACGGGTAACAGAGCCATGTCAGGAGACCCTAGGAGCATAATGCGCAATGTCAACTCAGAGAACACCTTAGCGCAACCTATCATAAACCCATAATAGGGGTACGCGCTCCATGCTCCCCACAGTATGATCGAGGATTATGTTCCTCGGATGAACAACTTCTTGCTAAAAATACCATTTGGAGAATCACGAAGCATGTGCAAGACTAGAGAATGGGAGCAGTTTGAGTCAACCGACGACCCATTCATAAATATATTGCCTTAGAAAATAACCCGGTTCAACCGGGGGCTGGGCAAGCAGTCTCTAGCTATCTGGGATACATCTTCACCAAAGAATGTCCTCTCAAGATGGTTGTCGACCACATGCCTTCGAGGAAAAATGGCTCAATAAATCGGGTTACCCTTGAGCTATCTAGTCCCTTGTCAAACTTTCTGATGAACCTGTAAGTTGTCATTATGATCACAGTGTTATAAATGATGTTTGAGCAACCCCAAAGTTCACTATACATTAGGAAGTGACTATGATACTCTCATGGTCTGAGGAACTAAAAACACATCCTAACACTCCGTGTTATAATAATTGATTTCAGATGATATTATCTCAAAGTATAACAAACAAGTTTGGGTCGATTCAATATGATTGTTCTTCTAACGTCATACTCTCAATGTTGTTTTAGGAATATCACTATAGTTAATGATGTCCTAAGATCCAGAAAACATGATCACCAACAACACATAAGCCAGTCTTAGAGGCGAGACTAGGAACCTATTCTTTACCATTTATTATTTCACACATGCATATGAGTTTTCCACTAAATCACATATTCCTGGATCATAGCAGTTATAGCATGAAATATAAACTCTTAATTATGAAAATGGTAATATAATGATACAATATTATTGCCTTTAGGGCATATTTCCTACAAGCTCTAGGGCCCATTAGTCAATGGATGATTAGGGTGATGGTTCAACTAAGCAGGGGATTAGCCCTAGCTAACCTTGCCAAGTTGGTCATTTAACGCCAGCAAGGTGAAACACTTTGGTGGTCGTGCGGGAACTCGCCAGAATTGCGTTACCGGCGATGATAGCTTGCGTGGATGGGCGCGCTCGAACGCCCGGAGCTAGGCGCATTGAACAGTGCAAGGGGAAGGTGCTCGGGGTGGCCGAAGATTGTAGCGGCGATGGAATCTAGCAGCAGTGACAACTGGACCTCGACAAACTCAAGGCGAGAAGCTCGGATCCGTCGGCCAGAGGAGCTAGGGGGAAACCTAGGGGTTCTAGGAGTTTGATAGTAGCATTAGATCGACTTGGGGCTGGCCATAACCGTGCTAATGAGTGTGGGGGCGGCGCAATGGCCATGATCAGAGCACGGGAACGGTGACAACTACCTAAAGCTTGAAATCGAGCTGCCAATGAGAGGGTTTACAACAGGGTGCTCACTGCGAGTCTTGCGGGCGGCTCGGTGAAGCCTGAGGGGTCGAGGGCGAGCAAATTTGTTGGAAATATGCCCTAGAGGCAATAATATTTTATTATTATATTTCATTTTAATAATTAAGAGTTTATATTTCATGTTATAACTACTATGATTCTGGAATATGCAGTTCAGTGGAAAACTCATCTACACGTCTGAAACAATAAACAGCGTAATGTAGGTTCCCAGTCTTGCCTCTAAGACTGCTCAAGTGTTGTTGGAGATCATGTTTTACAGATCTCAGGATATCATTAAGTGTAAGGATAGTCTTGAAACAACACTGAGAGTATGACGTTAGAAGAATGATCATATCGAATCGATCCAATCTTGTTTGTTATGCTTTGATATAGAATTGTCTGAAATCAATTGTTATAACACAAAGTGTTACCATGTGCTTTAGTTCCTCAGACCATGAGAGTATCATAGTAACTTCCTACCATACGGTGGACTTTGGGGTTGCTCAAACGTCATATGTAACTAGGTGATCATAACGACAGCTTACAAGTTCATCGGTAAGTTTGACAAGAGACTGGATAGCTCAAGAGTGGGATTTTCTCCTTTGACTATGGAAACATATTCTTAAGGCCCTCTCGGTGTGACATCACCCATCATCATCTGGCTAGACATAGGTGACAACGTCACAGGGATGCCGAAACATTTCAATGAGAAAGAAAAACAAAACCGGCAACGAGATCAACAATATAGTGAGCATGTGTATGACTCAGGAGGATATGATGCATCCCAGGTTTTTTAAAGTGTCGTGAAGCAAAGGGAACATCACATAATAACCAAAGGTTCACTCGAATATCATTCGTGTAATGATAGGGATCGATATGGACATCCACGATCCCACTGTCGGTCATTGAACGAAGGGATTTCGTTCATGTCTATGATTTACCGAACCTACGGAGGTCACAAGCTCAAGGTAATCAAAATCTCCTGAGTGTTAGTAGAATGGGAGTATCGAGGATTTATTTGTGTAATTGTTTCAATAATATTCAGAATAGTTTCGAGAGGAACCGGAAGTGTTTTGGGGTCACCGGAAGGGTTCGGGAGTTTATCGGGCAATACCGGGTATACCCAATAATTAATATATATAGGTGGAAAATGTTTTCAGTGATGTTAAATTATGTATAAAAGGCTCTAGTAATTATTAGAAGGCTTTTATAAATAATTAAATACCAATGGGCCTTAAAAGGCCAAGAGGTATTGTGCCCTATTGGATACACAAGTTTTTGAGCCTCCTCTAGTTCATCTAGTTATAGTTCTAGTTGGTCCTAGTTGACTAATCAGAGCTAAACCTAGTTACTCTAATCCTCATAATTAGAAGTCTAGTGTGGTCCTAATGTCCTCCCTCTAATTCTCCGGCGATGATTAGCACTGGACGGCGAAGCGCTGCAGAATCATGAAGATTGTACGCTTGCAACCAAATAGAGAGGTTGTGCTTTCGGTCTTCCATTCGAGGGATCAATTGAGGGCGGTTTGAGGGATTGTTGGACTCCAAGTACGATCTACACCGACTCATCTACTTTCGATGCAACTCCAGAGTTGGTAACAATTGTTGATCCAAACCCTATATGCATCTTCACATAGTTCCTGGGCGTTCGTAGGGCGATTCTTTTGTTTTCTACTACATTTACCAACACGAATCGGGGTGATGTCGTGCGGCGGCCGACCGAGGAAGAAGCGCTCAATGGCGACGATGCGGTGCAGCACCCGTCGAACCCTTGGGCGTAGTCGAGGCAGAAGAGGCAGCGACAGCTCCTGGACAACAGCTTGTGGTGTGGGGTTGCTCCGGTGCATGAAGACGATGAAGGTGCGGCGACGGTTGTGATCAGGTGAGCTCCAGATCGAGGAGAGTGAGGCGAGGGAGAGAGATGTGAGATCCAGGGGATAGGGCTTGAGCTAGGGTTTCCAGTGGCACTCTAGTAGAGTTGGGGTGGCCATGGATGGGCGTGGGGCATCGGTGGCCATGGCGTGCGTGCAGCCTTTGCTAGGGCGCGGCGACTAGGGGAAGGCCGGCCAGGATGGGCTGGGCCGCACTGTGGCTCCATAAGGCCCAGCTGCACATTAGTTTCTTTATTTTTTTCGTTTTCTCCTCTATTTTACATTTTATTTTGCTACTAAATGATTTTAGTTAGTTATGAAACTTGTCACATAATTGCTAGGCAATATATTGAACAGGCCCACAAAGTTTCAAGTTATTTTGAAATGCTATAATAATTGTTTAATTTGAAATGGCCCAATTAGTTGCTACTGCTCCAGTTTACGTATTGTTAATGGCATTTTGGGAATTTGGGTGATGTTTCCTTAACATATTTAATCAGGGATTATTTGCAATACCACCATGACTTTTATTTTACTGTTTGAAGAAATATTATTTTGTCTTTTAGTTGAAATTTGAATTTGATTTTGATTTGGGACAAGTGGTATTCGTTATTGCAAAACAAGATGACATGGCATAATTAAAGGGGATAACACGTTGGCTTAATTATATAGGCGTTACAGCCGTCAACGTTCGCGGAACCGTGCCCTGCCGGCGGAGAAAGAAGCCGGCTTCGCGGAGATCGGCAAGGTGGCGGCCAACACGCCCACGCCCGCCATCATCGGAAGTAGAACATGGGAGACCGCCACCCTTGGGTCCCATGAAGGCCACCGACGAGGCGATGTTGGCATACATAGTTCGTTTGGTTTGTTTAAATAGTTTTTGAATCGTATGCGGGAGCAAATTTGCGGGCCAGTGACGCCCTTACTCGCATGTACCGCTGGACTCGAGTGTTGCTGGTGGGCCTACTATTCATCGTTGACTATGTGGCCAAATGGTGGGCCCCTCAGCGAAGAACGGGGTCAAAGGAGATGGCAATGAGGGTTGAGCTGATGACAACGAGCGCTAAGAGCAACTCTAGCAGACCCCGCATCTCACTGGCCCGCAAAACGCGTTTGCAGTTCGCGCAAACCAGCTTTTGCGGGCTGGCTCGAGCTGGCACAGATGTAGACCCCCCAAACGGATCCGTAAAAAAGTATATTCGCGGAATATACTTTTTTACGGGTCGGCTTTGCGGGGTCTGCTCTTTGCGCCGCTGCATCCTGGATATCATCAGCCCGCAAATATCAAATACAACATAATTCAACAATCGAAAACAAATTGAATTATTCAAATCAAACATAATACAATAATCATCTGCATTACAAATAATTATTCAAATAATCGTGGCAAACTTAAATAGTGCAATACAAAACTTGTCATGAATACAAATACAAATGAATACAAAAATAAGTCACTGTCCAGCCCTTTGCCAATGGTGCTCAATGAGATCTTCCTGAAGTTGAAAGTGGGTGTCTGCATTTTCAATCTCCTTGTATGTCTGAAGAAAAGCTCTAATGCGGTTTGGGTCTCTAGCTGGTTTGACACGGCTACCCATATTGTCGTAAAGGAATTCTATGTTCAATCCTCTCTCATCTTCAAGAATCATATTGTGTAGGATAACACAGCATGTCATGATGTTCTTCAAGGTTTTCTTGTCCCAAAAACGAGCAGGACCACGGACAATGGCAAACCTAGATTGCAAAACACGGAATGATCTTTCAATGTCTTTTCGGGCTGTCTCTTGCACCCTTGCAAATTCACATTGTTTTTTTGTTTTGGGTTCTTTGATGCTCTTGACAAATGTGCACCAAGGAGGGTATATACCATCTGCAAGATAGTACCCCTTTGTGTATTCATGCCCATTGATAATGTAGTTGCAAGAAGGAGCATCATCACTAGCAAGCCTAGCAAACAAATGAGACCGTTGCAACACATTGATATCATTGAGAGTGCCCGGCATACCAAAAAAGCAATGCCAAATCCATAAATCCTCGGATGCTACGACCTCTAGCACAATTGTTGCATCACGAGACTTGCCACAATACATTCCTTGCCAAGCCTTGGGGCAATTTTTGAAATTCCAATGCATACAATCAATGCTACCTAGCATGCCAGGCCAACCTCTCCTCTCATTAGATGCCATCAATTTCTTTGTGTCATCTTCATTGGGTGCCCGAAGATACTCAGGACCGAAGACACAGATGATCACTTTCGCAAATCTACGCACAGACTCAATTGTGCTATCTTAACCAATGCGAAGATACTCATCGGCATAGTCAGCCGGAACGCCATATGCAATCACCCGCATAGCTGTGGAGATTTTTTTTATATGCACTAAATCCCTTTAAGCCCGCGGCATTCCTTCTTTGAGTAAAATACCGGCAATTTGCCTCGCAAGCTTGAACAAGTTTCACAAAGAGGGCTCGGCGCATTTGGTACCTTCTCCGGAAGAGGTGCGGAGGATATGTAGGATTCTCCATGAAATAGTCTTGCATCAACATCTCGTTCCCAAGATGGCGATTCCGAGGAATGCACAAACACCCGACAGTCGATCCTCGCCTCCTCTTCCGGTGCTCGTCTTCATGCTCCTTCACGGCAAGCGCCATGACTAATGTTTGATGCCGAAAGGTCGCAAGCATGATCTCAACATCCGAGTCATCCGAATCGGACGAATCGGATAGCAAGAACTTCTCGCACGGGGTCAACTCCATCTACACGCACACCGGCGCATCAATCTACTACACAGCTCGTAAAAATCACAAAAAGGGGACTAACCGGTGGCGGGTGATCTTGGGCGGCGATGAGGGGGTGCGCTCGACGGTGGTCGATCCTCGGCGGTGGTGGCGACAGGGGACGGCTCTTCTCGCCGGATCCGAAGGGGCGGTGCAGCGGCTCGGCACGGGAGGGTGTGGGGCGGCCCCGTGGCGCGATTCCGCCCGCAGATATGGCCGGAATCGCCGGCGGCGGGCGGGCGGTGGCGGAAGGAGGGGGAAAAGAGCGCGGGCTGAAATGTCCCTCCCGCCAACTACTTCTCTGTGATGCAGGGCACCACAGCCGCGAGGGGGAACCCGAGTTTTCCCGGGTTGGGGTAGGGAATTTATCGCGCCCCCCAAAAAAATTTGCGGGCCAGGGTGAGGTGCGGGGTCTGGTCGGGCAGGCTTTCCGGCCCGTACCCGCATTTTGGCGGTTATTTTGCGGGTCGAGGACGGATGCGGGGTCTGCTAGAGTTGCTCTAACGTCTTTCACTAGTTCATGCCCAATTTCTTCGCACGGTTTGGTTTGGTGGCGCACTAAAATTTTGTTGCAACCTTCACATTGAGCTGGATAGCGGCACAACCATAATTTTTTCCTATGTTTAAGCTAGACAATTTTGTGAATAAGACCTTCTCCAAAACAAACAATTTCACCTTCATATGAAAGTAAACTGAAGGCGAGAACATCTAAAAGTGTACTGCAATAGAACAATAAACTTCAGTTCGTTGCTCCAGTTTCATGTCCAAAACAATAACCAAACAATCCAACGAACTGAAGTTGTAAATAAACAAACTATGAATGCACGGCAATAGAATATCTAAAAGAGCGTTTGCCACTTGGTGCCTACAAGCGGTCATCGAGAAGCTCACACAAACACATATGATGCTCTAGGATCATCACAACAAACGGCAAATTAAGGAATTATTTAGAACCCTGAACGACGCCGCGGCAGCTAGGATAAGCAGGCTCGGAACCACGGGCTCTGGTAGGCGTACTCGGCGGTGTGTCGCTTGTCCTCGAGCGCGGCGTACTTCGACTCGTCCAGCCAGACGGAGGAGGAGAACTCGGCGGCCTTCTTGTCCAGAGCGAGCACGATACCGTCTCCCACCGTCCAGTAGGCGAACCTGTAGGAGCTCCCTGCGAAGTGGAAGGGGCCCAGCCCCCTGCCGCTCCCGAACTGGTTGCCGTAGACTGCCATGCTGCTACGAGCGGCGCCGGAGATCCAGCGGCCGCCGCCGGCGGACGAGAACGCGCAGGCCCTGGCGACGCCGTCCCCAGGGCGATAGACCGCGCACGTGACCCTGAAGTTGGACAGGCTGATGCGCGCGCCCGCATCCTCGCCGTGGAGGAGGAAGGCGCCCAGGCAACCGCAGCCCTGGAACCACGCCGAGGGCGGGACGGTCCTGTAGCGCCCCGTGAGCGGATCGCAGACGACCAGGGCATACGCCGGCGACCAATTTGTCTCCTTGTCTAGGAGCACCAAGAGCAGGAGATCGTCCCAGAAGTCGGCGAGTTCCCAGCAGCGGCCCGCCAGTCCCGGCCGCGGGAGGAAGTCGAGCGCGAGGTTCCGCGCGACGGCGGCGGCCACCCAGCTCGATGAGGAGGGGACGAAGACGGGGTTGCCGCCGGGCGGACGCGGGTGCCGGTGGCGCTCGTCGACGCGGTAGTGGCCGCAGAAGTGGGCGGGCGACAGGCCGCGGAGCGAGATGTACCGGAGAAGGAAGCGTCCGACGTCGCCCGCGATCACGCGGCGCCAGCGACGGCACGTGCAAGCCGCGTAGACGAGGTGGCGATGCAAGGGGAGGCGCAGGAACACGAGCTCGAGAAGATCGTTCGGGATGGCATCGATCTCGGTTGCCGGCGCGGTTTCCCTCTGGGCAGTCTTGCGGCGGCGGCGGCGGCGGCCGTCCTCCATGGCCACCTGGACCTTACCCTAGCAGAGGTGAAAAGGCACGGTCGTAGTAAATGGGTGCGCTAATTTCGCCCGGGAGGATAAATCAGAATGGACCCAGGAGGTTCGGTGGAAGAAACGGCTTTGCCAAGTCCCAGTCTCTCTCTCTCTCTCTTGTTTTTTGAGAAAAAAAAGTCTCAGTCACATGCTCAGCCGTTGGAGCTTGTTTCTATTTCTCGCGTGTTAGGAAAACGGCCTGCATCATTTTGGTGTATTTTTCAAAAAATGCTAGACATACAAACAAATACAGGATTTTACAAACTCTTTTCATCTACTGATCAATCATAAACTTGCCCCTTGATTTTCAAAGGGGTGGGCCGGCTTCACAACCTATTGACCAATCACAAACACACAAGTTAATCCTCTTATGTAAAACCTTGTAGTTATTTGTACGTGTAGCATTGCTCTATTTTTCATGTGTAATGGACCGAGCGGTGAAGAGGCTTCTTTTTTTGTGATTTGGATTCCTCGGCTTTTTTCGAGAGCAATTAGTTAACGAGCGCTCTTTGAAAGCCTCCTAAAGATTATTTAGCGTGGCTGAGAGCGCGCCACTCGACACATTCTCAGCCGCCGCCACGAGCGGCGATCTTAGCGCTCCCTTTAGATTATTTTTTTCCTCATGCGTTTTTGATTTTTGACTGTTTTTTAGGTTTTTTGGCCTTTTGTCTTTCACCGGTCTTTCTAAACTTTTGGACAAAAAATTAAAACTTTTTTTGCGCGAAAAAACATATTTTTTTTATTTCACTATAGGCACGTTTTTGCTTCCGCTAGAGACATGGATTTGCTTTCGCGAGGGGCACGGTCATGCCTCTCGAAAACAAAAATAAACATTTTTTTTCATGAGAGGCAGGGTCGTGCCTCTTCAAAACAGAAAGAAAAATATGTTTTCTACTTTTTTCCTTCCGTAAGAGGCGCGCCCGTGCCTCTCGAAAACAAGAGGCACGGTTTTGCTTTCACTATGTCTCTCGGAAATGAAAAAATGCATTATTTTTTTTTCTTTCACAAAAGGTACTGTTTTGCTTCCAGAAGAGGCACGGGCGTGCTTCTTGGAAATGGCTTTTAGAAAAGAAAAAAACATGTTCTCTATCCGGTTTTTTTGTTTGGTATTTTTGGTGAAATAAAATGTTCTTCAAAACTTATCAACATGAGATCTACCCCTCCGTTCCGATTTACTCGTCGTGGTTTTAGTTCAAGAACTAAAACCACGACGAGTAAATCGGAACGGAGGGAGTAGTTTTGAAGATCTCAGCGCGAGAAATCCAACGGTGAAAGTTTGAGATTTGGACGTACGGTTTAAAAGATAAAACGTTTTGAATAAACAGATCTACGAAAAAAGAAGATGAAAGTGATTTTTTAAAAAGGTACTTCTCAATTAGTGATTTCGTTTTTTTGGCAATCTTTCACTACAATCCTTCTTTTTCTTTCATTTCGTGTAGTCACTGGCTTCTTTCTTCTTCTTTTTTTTTGGGGAACCACTGGCTCTTTTCTACTCCCTCCGTTCCGATTTACTCGTAGTTGTTTTAATTCCGAACCGTTACGAAGCGGAAGAGGCTAGGCCTCGAAACTGGGCCTAATGTTGGCGCAAGCTCCTTGGGCTAAACCCTAACGCAGAGCGTCCTCCCCTCCAAGCCGACGCCGGCCTCCGCCTCCTCCTCCTCCGCCCTCGCCTCCTTCCTAGCCGCACACCTTGCTGGTCTGGTTTGGGTTGACCCGGAGTGAGGCGGGATGGCGCTGAGGGGCGTTTGGCAGCTGCAGAAGCTCGTGGTGAACTTCTGCGATTGGGGAGGGAGCAGCAAGGGGATCAGGTACTGTTCATCGTGCCGATTTGATTCTGCCTTAAGTTTTGTTCCTGGAGATCCGACTTATTCGTTGTGTCGACTGAGCTGGAGTGCTCTGTTAATTCTTAAGTGTGCATGGCGAAATGTGGAATTCTCTTCTCTGAAGGTGAGCGTCGCGTGTGATTATGTGTCGGTTTTGACGAAAAGGAAGAGCTATTATTGAAAATGGGAATAGTTCATCTGTCTAGAGGACACTTCGATATTATTGAAAATGGGAATAACTATTTGGAAGAATGGCCCATTAGACAGTTCAGTCACAGTTGAGCCGATTATATGTGGTTTGCTTGTTGGGTTGGGATCAAGCTCTGCTTTTGTGATCTTTGAAATTTTATTCACATGGTATCTTCCTTTCTTGCGGATGAGTGGGCTATTGTTTAAGCATAAACAGTATGATTTTGGAGCTTAATTGTGGCTTGACTCCATACTTCAGTCATTTGAATTTAGTGTCTGATAACAATTAGGTGCTTCAATTTGCTTGCTCCTTTACGACTAGAGCTCCTTGGAATTGCAGGGCTTTTATGGAGTCGCATCTTCCAGCTATCAAGGAAAAGAATCCCCAATTAGAGGTGGTGACACAGCTTGTCCGTGGCCAGCATCCTAACTTGAAGGGCATTTACAGTAAGATCTTCCTTTCCTTATGACCATTTTAGTGTTATATGGTAACTGTATTACTTGTAATGATGTTACTTTCTGGTAGTTGTGAGATCTTTGTGTTGATACTTACAAATGCATATAATCAGTTAATTTTCATGCAATCTGTCGCAGTCAAGCACTGTAGTTTACTTTACACATCCCAGATTTAGTTGAAAATTTTGCAATACCATGTCATTTGTCACTCTTGTCTTCAACAACAATAACAAAGCCTTTAGTCCCAAACAAGTTGGGGTAGGCTAGAGCTGAAACCCATAAGATCTCGCAACCAGCCAAGTTCTAGCCTAGCCCAGCCAACCAATCTAAGAACTTGGTTGGTTGGGCTGGGCTAGCCCAACTTGTTTAAATACTTGTGATGAATTTGACACACTCAACAGCCCAAAGGTCCACGTGGTTTAAGAATGACATGGTTAACTTGTGTGAATAAATCTTTTGAAGGGAAACGTGTTGATTTGTTTTGTTTGAGGGTGCACTTTGCTCTAGGACAAGTACCATCCACCTCCGGTGGGATAAGACATGCAAAAGATTTTGTGGGGGAACAGGCTCATTTACCAAGTTTTGTAGAATGCATTTCACGACTTTAAATATCTTCTTTCACTTTTAGTGTTTAGCCAAGGGATAATTCCATTTCATTGCACTAACCACACTGATCTTATAGCATCTGATGATTGCAGGAGCACGTTGCTCCTCAAACCAAATCTGTTGCTTTGTGTTTGTTATTAGGAGATTTTTCATAAATGCACACCCTAGAGATTCAAAACTCACTGACAGGACCCGCCCACATGTCAGCAAGACACGGTTCATGCGCCATCCTTGTTATTTTTCATGGACTCGTGGCTGTAGTTGCTTATATTCTGAGTGTTATTCTTAAGCAATGTCATTCTTGTGCAGAAAACCATAATGAGAGAGTGGTTTGCGTCAGAAACTTGGCGCCTGAGGACATAATGCTGCAAGCTAGTAGGCTAAGGTGTTCTCTTGGCAGGAAAGTGGTGAAGCTGAGAACCAGACACGTGACGAAACAGCCAAGCGTCCAGGGAACATGGACGACGGAACTGAAGATGTGAGTCAAAGTTCCTGATGGCACACACTCAGCAACAACCGTCTCAGATCTATAGCAAGAACTCCGTGCTGCTATTAGACCTCTGTTCCGTCAGTAGTTATTACAGTTTCATTCTGTCTCCTTTTGTTTGAGCCGCAGTCTGATAATAACATGTGAACTTGGGTTTTTTTTTTTGTTAGTGTCACCTGTCTAGCTGATATTTGGATGGAAAATGCCTGATCTTTAGACCATTGCATTCATTAAAGCTGTCAGCGCAAAATTTGTTCTAAATGAAGGAGGAATGTTCTGCATGTTATGACAGGACAAGTTATAAATGTAATACATTGTGCCATGTCTTGCTGTCCATCTGGTGCACTCATCGATCGGGTTCTATAAGTGTCTGAAACTGATGGCACCTGTTATTCAGTTGGTGCTATCCCATGAACCATTTCAGATTCATTTTTTAAAAGGACAAAGAATTATTATTTTTTAAATCTATATATATATATATATCAATCAGGAATATCGTGCTGATATCATTTTCAGCATCGATAGCTAAATTGTACTAGTTCCTATGAGCACATGTAAAAGCCTTTGGGTCGACCTTGAAGATGCAACATTTGGAATTTCACCGCTTTGGGTTCATACTCGGCTTCTTCGGCCTACTTTTGCCCAACTTGCAAACGCAAATGACTCGACTTTGAGAAAAAGGCGGTTTGGAGATGCCACCTAAGCAAAAAATTCTTTGCATGGTTAATTTTGCGATGGTTGTCGATTGCAAAGGAGGGGGCGGCCGAATTGTGGCTTATGTCAATTCTGCAAGAAAGAGCTGGAGTCTGCCGTGCATCTTCTACTCAAGTGCAGATTTGCTAGGCGGCTTTGGGAGGACATCAAAGCGTGGCTAGGTCTTATTGACACTGAAATAAAGCATTGGCAAAACTTCAACTGAGTGTTGGAGTGGCGGAGCTCCTTGGTCTTATTCACAGATTTCTCTTGCTTGCTTCGTGGGAGCTTCGGAATGAACTGAATGGACAGTTCTTCAGGAATGTATCTTCTATGCCTAGAGTAGTTGAGCGTAAAATCGAAGATGAATCAGCCTTGTGGGGTTTTGCTGGGGCAAAGCATTTAAGTTTGATCATGCCACAAGAGTAGAAACTTTCAGATGTTAAGGTTTGTTCTCTTGTAACTATTTCTAAATTCTTTCTTAATCAATGAGATGGGGCAAAGCTCGTGCCTCCATTTCAAAAAAAAATAAAAAAATGAAGCGTTATTGAAGAAATGGACAGCTTCATCAGTTTCAGCTGCCAGGGGGTCACCACCACCGGGAAAGAGCGGCAAGCCAGCGCAAACCAGGGCCAAGGTTTTCTCTCGCTAACCATTTCCAAGCAAAATTCCACAACCAATGCAGACTGCAGATGAGCATTCCCATTTATTTGCTAGGAAATCTGATGGCAGATCTTGCGGCGAATATCTCACAAAGCAACATGCTGAAATCCAACTGCGAGACCCAAGATAGCAAATAATCATTTAAGAGAAATGGAAATACAGCTCTTTCCCCAATCCAAAACTCCACCTTTCATGCATCGAGTACGGACAACACAGATGAAGCACCTGGTGGACTCAAAATTACAAAACCCCAGAAAAACTGACAGGGTGGGTACAGATCTTAAGGATATCAGGTGTGAAAAGAACTTCACAGTTGACAGCAACTTAAATTCAATAGTATATGCCAAAGCCACAAGACAATCGAGCATTCATCAAAGAAGGTCTACAGACCAGCAATGAGATTTCACTGAGATAATTTTTTGTCTGACAATGTAATCACTGTATCCGGTATAATCTCTTCACATCACTAGTTGACATAAAGAAATTTAAGTAACCCAAGTACCTTCAAAGCTTCTAATGGATGGGCAGAAGAACCATTGTCAGAACCCAATAGGATTTACTTGGGCTGCACCAAATATGATGCCCATACTTCATTAGCTGGAGGGGGTGGCTGAACCCAATTGCCAGGTATACGGCTGCATGCAGGTGCAGACAGTCAATGCATTTAGAAGAATCCCCGCAAAAAAAAAAACATTTAGAAGAATAAAAATACATGTAACATTTGTTTAGCACGCCACATCAAAGATCTCCCTGTCCACTGCAGTAACTAACTATTATGGTTGTGATTTAGACTAAAATGGATATGTGAAATTCTGTTCTTACAGACCTGCAATGAACGAAGGTTATCATAATTTACAACAAGGGAAAACTTTGTTTTTGCCACTCTAGCTTTTCCCATGCAAATATTAGCTGGTTCAACGACGCGGTCTGGTATTACAGCCATACCATAAATAAAACTAGATGAAAGCTACTCTAAAGAAAGATCCACAAGCCATTTGCAACCTTAATGCACCATTAAGATATCAGCCTATATTTTACGAACTATAAATCCAGCTTTGTTGCTCAACAAAGATGCTAGTTTATCATAGTGGACCTAAAGTCAGCCAATTTGAACACACCATTACATTACATGATGGTTTCTCATGAGTTTATTTTCCAGCTTATAAGACAAAACCTTTAAAGAATCAGCAAATCATATTTACACAGTGAATTTGCATTGCATGAGAAGGATGCTTGTCAAATACTCCCTCCGTTCCTAAATACAAGTCTTTGTAGGGATTACTAGGTGGACTACATACGGAGCAAAATGAATGAATCCACACTTAAAATGCATCTATATACATCCGTATGTGGTTCATAATGGAATCTCTACAAAGACTTATATTTAGGAACGGAGGGAGTAACTAGCATGGTTTAGTGCTGTTATTATCATGAGGCGAGATAACGCAGCATGATTTGACAAGTAAAAGCCTCACCTTCCTCCAGGTCTGATAAAAGAATCCCACATTCTGCGTACCTACAATCGGAGGTGAAATACATATAAGATACTGTATTGAGTAACCTGAACTAGTATGAAATTTCGTTAAAAGTGAGGGGGAAATCTCCTACTCAAAGAAATAAAATATGAAATCAATAGAACTTCAACAGAATCTCCTACTTTCCTTTCACATAGTTCTCACTAGTGCTTGAAGTAATGGTTATCTGGTAGCTCCATAACATCCCAATGATGACATCCAGTAAAACCCAACAGATCATATCAAAGATTGTTAAGCCTAGTCAGGTAGTTCATTAACACCGTCCTACAAACCCATGACACTTGCATGAAGTTGAGAGTTTGGAATAAATTACCTCAATGAGTGTCCCCAGGTCATAGCTACTTCCATGATAATAGTGGTAGAACTCAAAAGGCAGATTGGTCAGAGATTCGGAATGTGCAGGCCCTTTTATCTCGACCTTTTGACCATCATGTTCTGTCTTTTGACTTGCATGATCACTTCTCTCACTTATGCTTGCATCTCCTTGTTTCTGCTCTGGTGCCGACCCACTTTTAGGTTGTCCAAGGCCATCTTCTTGAGCAGTTGTATGATGGGCAGCCATCCTTGATTCCTCAGCGGTGAGAATAGCATCCTTCGCAGCATCAGTTCGAGCAGCAGTTGCAGCTTGGCGCTCCTCTTCCTCAACTGCAGCCTTGACACGCTCAAGATACTTATCATCCTCTTCTGGCAGAAAATGACCTGAAATATAACTGTCGCCAGTGTTAATTATCAGGCATGCATGGGTTGCAATGACCAGAATAAAGCAGGTTAATCATATCATCACACATGGACAACTTTTATAAGTAAAAGTGTTGCCTACAACTGCGTACAGAATTCAAAAATTATGGCTGAGATCTTAGTTCAGAGAACAATGTGACAGTGCTTCCTCCATTTTAATATATAAGTCCATTTCGGGGATTGTCAATTTACACTGTGATTCCATTTGAGGAAATCAAGGGTTTAGTTACAGCATCCTTATAAATCACTGCCCATTACGCTATGCGAGGGATCCGGGCGGTTACAGAATTCATTTACTACAGAAAAGAATGGTCCAACCTAATGACTGCTTTCAGGATGTCCTTTAAGCATATGGGATATGGGTCATATGGTGGTTGCGGAATAAGGGAAGAGGGAGTGGCTAAATGGAGATATCTTGCCTTGTTTCTTCAGTTTTTCAACCCTTACAGATCGGAGCTCCTGTAGTTTCTCGACCATTAGTGCAAGCTCGAGCTGTGAATCGCAGATTTTTTTTCCAGAAAATAGTTAGTTGGAATAAGGTAATACTGCACTGATGCTTCAAAAATAATATTAAGAGCTTATAATCTACACAAACAGCAACTCAAGAATTCAAAAACTGCTTGCACAAAAATCTGAAAGAAAACAATCAAGCTAGGTACATAGAATCAAGCACAGAAGTTGGGCTGCACTCCGTCGATGACAACTAATTGGCAATTTTAAGAATTCTTCAAGATGGCATCTTACATAAATTGAACAAAAACATAAGGCACCAAGAGAAAGGTAAGAAAATAACAATTGCATAACTTAATGCTCACAGCTAAACCTATCCAAAACTCAGAGAGTATGAGCATGTTATTAGATTATATCTAAATTCAATTGTATGCACGGATCTTCTTGAAGAAAAACAATAAAATACAAGGATTTAGAGTCATGTACAATACTTACCTCAGATTCTAGACGTTTTCTTTCCTCATTTGCTTTCTTCTTGGCAATCTGCTTCATGCTTTCTACCTGGTTTGTACATACAACAATGAGTTCAGTATGGTGGAACAACTGTGTTTTCCTACTAGTTACTACAGATAAATCCTATGAATGAAATGGCAGTTCAACAAATGAGACAGCACCTTGCGTTTTGCAATGTCATTCGCTATTTGCCTAGCCCTCCATTCATCAGCTTCCTGATCAATCCTGTCAAATTCTGCACTCTCCTGCACAACATCAAGAGAAGGGAAGACATGCATTTATTGTATCTGTGGCCATTTTGATGCTAACTGAGCATTTTCACAAAGATATGAACATAGAAACATGTGAATTGAGTTCCACCTTCTGGAAAAGCTCTGCTACATGCTTTCTCTTCCTCTTCCTCCATCGCTTATTTCTCTTGGACTTCTGCAGCTTCTGAGCTAACGAAACCATTGCCGATTTTTCTGCCCAAGGACCGTCTTGGTTAATAGCGGAAGTAATAGGTGCCAGGAGGTGCTGAAGTTGAGAACAGAGATAATTAGCCGCATCTGTCGCCAGAGATTCATGGGTGTCTTGGCTAATCTTGATTTCACTTGCAAGCTCCGAAAAATGGCAAGGCCTGCCTGCAGAAGAGACACCAGATCCTGAAGACGATGCTACTGCAGACGAATCTGGTTCTTGTGCACTAGCATCAGATGAATTCCTCACAAGTGCAATCTCCTCTAGCTCGTTTATCCTGCCAATCCAAATCCTTTATTCCAGGACAAATGGTACAGAGACTGGATACACGGTCATAGCTACCTTTGGGAGTTTAGGGAACTCACAGAGCGCTTGAAATCGCGACCGTCTCTTGCAGCTTCTTCAAATGCTCCCGCACATTGTCACGCTGCCAAAAGGAACTGGCCGCCGCCAGTGCCGCCGCCTCAGGCTGGAAAGGGAGCGGCTGGTGCTGGTGCTGGTGCTGGTGCTGGTTCTGATGGTGGTGCTGCTGCTGCCACTGCCACTGCCATGGCGGAGGCTGAGGAGGCCGCACTGGTCCATAGGCATTCGGCGGTGGGAACATGGCGTCCTGCTGCCGCGGGGGAGACCTGCAGACAAGGAAAAGCTCGTCAAATCCATTTAGCGGAGGGGTCGCCGCGAGCGATTGCGGGTCAGAGGCGCATGGGGAGTTACCTGAGAGATGGATGTCGCCTTCGCCGTCTGCGGATCAGTCGCCGAAGGTATTCGGACTTGTCGCCGGCGGCGGGGCGCTCCTAGGTCTTGTTGGCGCCCCGACTCCGTCACCACGCGTGAAATTAAGTGGAGACAGCAGGCTGGACTCCGGAGAATGCAGTAGGGGGTGGACGCGTGGTGAAGGGAAGGGGAGGAAGAGATCGAGTCCGGCGGGGCGAGGCAAGGCAAGGCAAGGCGGCGGCTCCGGCGGAGAGTGGAGGAGCGTGGCTGGGCTTTTTTCTTCAGATCATAGACTTGGCACTTGGCAGCCCCGACTTGCAGACTCGCTGAAGTGGCGAGCGAGCTGGACCGTCCACGAGCGCGGGAGGCCGAAGCCTATTTTCCCTGTTTGTTTTTACGTTTTCTGTTTTCTTTTTTTGCTTCTATTTTTGTCCTCTTGTTTATACGTTACACACACATACATATTACAAAAAACACTTTTAAAAAAACATTTGAAAAAAATGTTGCACAAGTATTTACAAAATATTGAACAAGTATTTGAAAAAATGTTCATCATGTATATAAAAATGTTCAACTAGTACTTAAAAAATATTGGTCATGTATAGAAAAATGTAAACAAGTATGTGAAAAATGTTGAACAAGAATTTTTAAAATGTGAACAATGTATTTGAAAAATATTGAACAGGGATTTTGAAAAATGTTGAACAAGTATTTGAGAAAACTTTGATCATGTATTTCAAAAATGTTGAATAAATATTTGAAAAATGTTGAGCAAGTATTTGGAAAATGTTGATCATTTATATAAAAATGTTGAACAAGTACTTAACAAATGATGAACAAGTATTTAAAAATGTTGACCATGTGTATTAGAATGTGCAATGAAAAACAAAAAGAAACAAGGAAAAACCCAAAAAATCAAAACCAAAAAAGAAATAAAATAAACCAAAGGAGAAGAAAAAAATTGTGAAGAAGGAAATGAAAAAACCCGAAGAATAAAAAAAGAAAAGAATAACAAAAATCAGACAAAATAATAAGAAAAACAAACAAAAAAGAAAAGGAAAGGGGAAACCCCTGAAGGAACCGGTGATAGAGTAAAGAATAAAATAAAAAAAAAAGACAGGAAACAGAATGAACCAATATGAAGAATGGCTTTTGTTTTTTTCTATTAGGTCGCATCCTATGAATTAGACGACAACTCAGAACTATCGCGGTGGCTAGCAGCATTGAGTAGCAACGAGGAGATCCATGTTTGATCCCTCGCATGCACAAACTTTTAGTGTTTGTTCTCGAAAATATGTGCGGGTGGGGCACCCCAATACTACAACGTGATACGTCTCCAACATATCTATAATTTTTTATTGTTCAATGATATTATATTATCCATCTTGGATGTTTTATATGCATTTTGGTACTATTTTATATTATTTTTTGGGACTAACCTATTAACCTAGTGGCCAGTGTCACTAGTTTTTTTTACTTTTATAGAAAGGTATATCAAACGGAGTCCAAACGGAATAAAACTTTACGTTGATTTTTCTTGGACCAGAAGAAACCTATGAGACTTGGAGAAGAGGCCAGAAGACCCACGAGGAAGACACAAGCCGTAGGGGCGCGCCCCCAGGGCTTGTGGGGCCCTCGAAGACCTCTTAACCCTAATTTCAGCACTATATATTTTCAAATATTCCCCATATACCAGAGACGTCCACAAAAATACTTTTTCGCCGCCGCAAGCCTCTGACCTCGTGAGATTCCATCTTGGGGCCTTTTTCGGTACTCTGCCGGAGGGGGATTCGATCACGGAGGGCCTCTACACCAACCTTGTTGCCCTACAGATGATGTGTGAGTAGTTTACCACAGACCTACGGGTCCATATCTAGTAGTTAGATGGCTTCTTCTCTCTCTTTGATCTTCAATACAATGTTCTCCTTGATGCTCTTGGAGTTCTATCTAATGTAATCTTCTTCTGCAGTGTGTTTGTTGAGATCCGATGAATTGTGGGTCAGATTATCTATGAATATTATTTGAGTCTTCTCTGAACTCTTTTATGCATGATTGAGATATCTTTGTATTTCTCTTCGAAATATTGGTTTGCTTTGGCCAACTAAATTGATTTTTTTTTCTTGCAATGGGTAGGTGCTTAGTTTTGGGTTCGATCTTGTGGTGTCTCACCCAGTGACAGAAGGGGTAGCAAGACACGTATTGTGTTGTTGCCATCAAGGATAAACAGATGGGGTTTATATCATATTTCTTGAGTTTATCCCTCTACATCATGTCATCTTGCTTAATGCATTACTCTGTTCTTTTGAACTTAATACTCTAGATGCAGGAAGGAGTCGGTCGATGTGTGGAGTAATAGTAGTAGATGCAGAATCGTCTCGGTCTACTTGTCACGGCCGTGATGCCTATATTCATGATCATTGCCCTAGATATGCGATTTTTTATCAATTACTCAATAGTAATTTGTTCACCCATCATATATTTTCTTTTAAGAGAGAAGCCTCTAGTGAAATTTATGGCCCCGAGTCTATTTTCCATCATATATTTTCAGATCTATAAACCAAAAATACAAAAAAAAACCCGCCTGAGTTTTATTTACTTTTTATTTGTTTTATATCTATCTCTATCAGATCTCACTTTTGCTCATGACCGTGAAGGGATTGACAACCCCTTTTTCGCGTTGTGTGCAAGTGTTTGTTAGTTTATGCAGGTGCATCTATTGAAGACTTTGTTGTTCCTCCTACTGGATTGATACCTTGGTTCTTAACTGAGGGAAATACTTATCTCTACTTTGTTGCATCACCCTTTCATCTTCAAGGGAAATAACAATGCAAGCTCAAGAAGTAGCAGGAAGAATGTCTGGCGCTGTTGTCGGGGAGGATACACATCAAGCCTACCAAGTACCTATCATAAACTCTCATCTCTTGCATTCACATTATTTATCATTCGTCTCTCGTTTCCTCTCCCCCACTTCTAAAACGTTTTCAAAAAAACACAAAAATATTTGCCCTTTTATTCGCCTTCTTTTTGTTTGCCTTTTGTTTGCTTGTGTGCTAGATTGCTTACTTTGCCATCTTGTCTGAATCTGGGGAGGTTATCGTTGAAAAGGCTAGTAGTAATCTTGATGAAAAATTTGATGATTTTGCTAATGATGATCCTCATGAAGAAGAACCTACTATCATGCATACTAAAAAACTCTGTGCCGGTAGCGGTAATATTAGTGGAAAAGGTGTTATTCAGAATTTCTTTACTTGTGCTGGTACATGATAACCCACAAGTATAGAGGATCGCAACAGTTTTTGAGGGTGGATTATTCAGCCCAATTTTATAGATTCGACACAAGGGGAGCCAAAGAATATTTTCAAGTATTAGCAGCTGAGTTGTCAATTCAACCACACCTGGAGATTAATTATCTGTAGCAAAGTGATCAGTAGCAAAGTAGTATGATAGTGTCGATAGTAGTAGCAACAGCAATAGTAATAGTAACGGTGATAGCAGTAGTTTTGTAGCAAGTGCAATAGTAACAATAGCAGTAGTAACTTAGCAAAATCAATATGTAGGAAAATCGTAGGCATTGGATCGGCGATTTGTTGGATGATATTCATCATGAGACAGTCATAACCTAGGGCAATACGGCACTAGCTCCAGTTCATAAATATAATGTAGGCATGTATTACGTAAATAGTCATACGTGCTTATGGAAATAACTTGCATGGCATCTTTTGTCCTACCCTCCCGTGGCAGAGGGACCTATTGGAAACTAAGGGATATTAAGGCCTCCTTTTAATAGAGAACCAGAACAAAGCATTAGCACACGGTGAATACATGAACTCCTCAAACTACGGTCATCACCGGGAGTGGTCCCGACTATTGTCACTCCGGGGTTGCCGGATCATAACACGTAGTAGGTGACTATAACTTGCAAGATCGGACCTAGAACATAGATATAATGGTGATAACATAAATGGTTCAGATCTGAAATCATGGCACTCGGGCCCAAAATGACAAGCATTAAGCATGGCAAAGTCATAGCAACATCAATCTCAAAACATAATGGATACTAGGGATAGAACCCTAACAAAACTAACTCGATTAGATGATGAATCTCCTCCAACTCCTCACCGACCAGCGAGCCTACGAAGGAATTACTCACTCCCGGTGGGGAGCATCATGGAATTGGCGATGGAGAAGGGTTGGTGATGACGAAGATCGAAGATCCCCCTCTCCGGAGCCCCAAAAGGACTCCAGATCTCGCCTCCCGATGAACAACAGGAGATGACGGCTTCGTCTTGTGAAACGTGATAATTCTTTCTCCCTCATTTTTTCTGGAAAAATAGGATTTTATAGCGTCGGTTTCAGGGTTTGTGGGGCCACCAGGTGGGGACAACCCACCTGGGCGCGCCTGGAGGGGGTGGTGCGCCCTGGTGGGTTGTGCCCACCCAGGTGCCCCCTCTGGTGGTTCTTGGCTCCAGAAATTAACTTTTATTGTATAAAAAATCCTCACAAAGTTTCGTTCCATTCCGAGAACTTTTATTTCTGCACAAAAACAACACCATGGTAGTTCTGCTGAAAACAACGTCAGTCCAGGTTAGTTTCATTCAAATCATGCAAATTAGAGTACAAAACAAGAGGAAAAGCGTTAGGAAAAGTAGATACGACGGAGACGTATCAACTCCCCCAAGCTTAAACCTTTGCTTGTCCTCTAGCAATTCAGTTGATAAACTGAAAGTGAAAAAGAAAAACTTTTACGAACTCTTTTGCTCTTGTTTCCATAAATAAGCTTAAACAACACTCAGGTTTTCAGCAAAGATTATAACTAACCATGTCAACAATAACTCTTAAAAGTTATATTAACTCATATCAATGACATAATCAACTAGCGACCAATAATAAGACATCTCAAACATCAACACGTTGTCAAACAACCATGATACAATATGACAATAGTGGTATCCGCTAGCCCTTTCTGAGACCGCAAAACATAAATGTAGAGCACCTCCAAAGTTTCAAGCAGAGACTAAACATTGTAATTAATGGTAGAAAAGATCCAGTCGTGATGCACCCAACATTAGCTACACACAATGCATAAGCATGACAACAGTGCTCTCAGGTTCTGGCGCTTATTTGAGAAGGTGATGACACAACATAAAAGTAAATAGATAGTCCCTTCGCAGAGGGAAGCGGTGATTTGCAGAGGTGCCAGAGCTCAAGTTTTTGAAACGGAGGTAAAGGAAATTTTGAGACATGCACCCTTCTTGTTTACTTCACGACCATCAGTTATCAATATCTTCCATGCTAAACACATTAGTAGCAGTTCCCAAACGGTAAAGTAAAGGTGATTGCTTCATAGGAGTTTTTGTTTGATTATTTATAAGTTCTTTGCAATTGGGACTGGGAATCCCTGTTACCACCCCTTTCTCGTGCAATGGTGAGTGAATAAACACTCATCCTGAGAATAACCCGCTCAGCATGGAAGATACCAACTACCTCTTGTCGCTCTATGAACAATCCAGGTACACAAAAAGGATATTTATTTGATGTTTTTAGAGGTGGCACATGCAAATTTACTTAGGACGGCAGGGTAATACCGCATATAGGTAGGTATGGTGGACTCATCTAGAATAACTCGGGTTTCAGGTTTTTGATGCACAAGCAGAATTCAGACTTAGTACAGGTGAAGGCTAGCAAATAGGTTGAGAAGCGGCCAGCTAGAGAGCAACAACGGTCATGAACATGCATTATGCATAAGTAACATTGGATACTAGCATGAGTAGGATATGAACACCAAGAACATAAATATCATAGAGGCTATGTTGGTTTTGATTCAACTACATGCATGAACATGTGCCAAGTCAAGCCACTTGAACATTCAAAGGAGGATACTATATCATCATACTACATCACAATCATTTTAACACAATGCTGACATCCAAGATAAATCATTATCCACTCCTAGCTACTTATGCATGGCATGAGAAACTATAATCTCTAATTGTCATTGCAAACATGTTTGATCATAATAGGCCGAATCACTAGGTTAAACATATTTACAAGAACAGAACAAGTCGAGTTCATACCCATTTCTCTCTGCCACGGCCAGCTCATCGAATATCGTCATTATTGCCTTTCACTTGCACGGCCGAACGATTTGAAAATAATAATAGTGCAACAGTGCCATGGACTAAGCTGGAGTCTGCAAACATTCTATTCAAAAAGGAGAAGACAAGGTAATATGGACTCTTTGTCAGATCAACAATAATGCATATGAGAGCCACTCAACATTTTCATCATGGTCTTCTCCTTGGTATTACTCAATAAAAGGAAAAGAAATTCAGAGAAACACACTAAAGTATTTTTGGAGTTTTTGGTTTTTCTTAAACAAGCAAGTAAAAAGGGAAAAGCAAAAACGGGAAAAACTATTTACACGGGAAAGCTCCCAACAAGTAAAAGAAGAACAAAGAAATCTTTTTGGGTTTTCTTTTAGTGCTACAACATTTTAAACTAGGAAGGAAAAAAATCAAAAGGAAGCATGTTTTTTGATTTTCTCAAGGTTTTTCAAACACACAAGAAGAAAACAAGAAAATAAATCTAACATGGATAATACAATGAAAAAGTGTGAACATCGATAACTGGAATGAAATATGTGAACATGAATGTAATATCGGTGGAAATACGTAATCCCCCAAGCTTAGGCTTTTGGCCTAACTTGGTAATCACCAGTCGCCTACGTAATGGTCAGAGTGGTAGCTCGTGGAGGCTCTCGGTGCAGATGCCTCAGCCTGCCGTGCGGCCACAACCACTGCGTTATGGTCTCGGGCCTAGCTCTCAAGAACAAAATATCTTCCCCTATTGTGATCATTAAAGAGAGCAGGTGCAAGCAAATATGTGTCCACCACAAAGTCCTTATTAAACAGCAATTTATAAGTGAAATTATGGGGTTCACCTCTAAGGATCTTATGACGTTTCGTAGCATCAAAGTCTAGGTACTGCGTGGGTAAAATAGGATCATAGGGCAAAGGTGAAACACCCAGCTCTCTTGCTAAGTGTGTGGCATAAATTCCACCATAAAAATATCCACTACCAGCGTTGTGTTGCAATCTGCATGCAATAATCGCTCCAAGATAATAACTTTTGTCACCAGTGAGAGCGGTGCGTATGAGGCTCAAGTCTAGGGCACAAAGTGTACTACAATCTTGTTTGCCTACAATGCATTTTCCATCAAATAGTGTGAAGTACTGGATTGCGGGAAAATGAATGCTCTTTATTCTACCTTGCATCACTCCCCTAGTCTCACCATAGCAAAGACTAGTCAAGAATATCTCAAACTCAGACCTTGGCGGTTCATCGAGCGAACCCTAGAATGGGATTTTGCAGTGGTGTGCAAATCTCTCTAAAGATATGGTAAATGGATTTTCATACAATTTAAATGACACCCTAGACTCACGGGGATGGAATTTAAATCCTTTGACAAATGATTCAGTGAGAGTGAGGTGTTGGTTTCACTTGTCTGAAATGTAGGGACCGAGATCGACATTGTGAACATATTGCTCAAATTCCTCCTTAATGCCCACACTCACCATATAATCGTTGCATGACCATAAGCATGTTTTGGTGGCGGCATCTTGTATGGAACTTTCACTCGGTTCAACATAAGACCAACGAGCGGAGCTGCTACTAGAAGATGCCTCCGAGGATCTCCTCCTTGAAGAACTCCTTCCAAATAAGTTCATAATATTCGCATACAATTTCTTGAAAAAATTTGAGTCACAAAAATTTGTTAACAAAACTTCACAAGATTGGTAGCAACTACTCATAGGGATGTATAGAGGCCACAACAAGCATTCAAACTACTTAGAACTCTAAGAATTCAACATGCAAGCTCATCTACAACAGCACCAAGAGTAGCTAATTATTCAAAATATAAACCACTAAAAAACTAATTGGATTAACGGAGGAGTCACATACCAAGCAATCCCCCGAAACAGTTTCGGAAATGAAGCTTCGAGCAAAGAGATCGAAATCCGCGGGGTTGAGAGCAAGAACATGAAGAGAGAGAGCAATGGTGATTTTTTTCTGGAGGTAGGTGATGATGTGGGATGAAGAGATAAGTGAGGGGCCCCACGTGGGGGCCACAATCCACCAGGGCGCGCCTGGGGGTTCTAGCGCGCTCAGGTGGGTTGTGCCCACCTGGTGCACCTCCCTTTAATATTATTTGCACCAAAAATTCTTAAATATTCAGAAAAAAAATCATATTAAATTTTCAGAGCATTCTGAGAACTTTTATTTTTGGGTCATTTTTTATTGCACGGAAAATTCAGAAAACAGACAAAACATGGCATTTTATTTTATTTAACTAATAAAAAAGAAAACAAAAGGTAGGGATAGAAGGTAGTGCTCACTAAATTCATCAACTTCATACTTCTCAAAAATGATCCATTAATAAGGTTGATCAAGTCTTATTAACAACCACTTTCGATTAGCATGAGACCGAAGAACTTTCATGAATCACTAAGTTACCTCAACGGGGATATGAATGTAGCCGACAATAGGCTTTTCATATTTATTTTTAATAGTAGGGAGAGGTAGCTGAAAACTTCCAATAGTGATTGTCGGAGATTTTTCAATAACATTAATATCATTCACTTGGAATTGTTTCTTCGGAAAGTGCATTGTATGCTCATTACCATTGATATGAAAAGTGACCTTGCTTTTATTGCAATCAATAACAGTCCATGTGGTAATCAAGAAGGGTCTACCAAGGATAATCGACATGTTGTCGTTCTTGAGCATCTCAAGTATAACAAAGTCAGTCAGAATAGTAACATTAGCAACAATAATGGGCACATCCTCACAAATACCTATAGGTATGGTAGTTGATTTGTCAGCTATTTGCAAAAATATTTTAGTAGGTGTAAGTTTATTCAAATCAAGTCTTTTATATAAACAGAAAGGCATAACACTAACACCAGCTCCCAAATCACATAAAGCAGTTTTCACATAATTTCTTTTAATGGAGCAAGGTATAGTTGGTATTCCCGGATCTCCAAGTTTTTTAGGTACTCCATCTTTAAACGTATAATTAGCAAGCATGGTGGAGATTTCAGCTTCCGGTATTTTTCACTTATTGGTGATGATGTCTTTCATGTACTTTGCACAAGGAGGCATTTTGAAAGTGCAACTAATCCCTGGGTGGTTTTGGTAATTCTTAACAACATATAGTTCATTGAACTAATGCTATTTCAAGATAATCATTTCAGAAAGTTCAATGTTTGGCATGGCATGGACTAGTGATGTGGACCCCTCAAAATGCAAAGGACATATATTGGCAACAAGATCAAGACTCTACATTTTCATTTTAGTGATCCAAGATCACATTGAGTCCATAGGAAAGCCAATACTATTAAAAGGGGATGAGGTGTTGCTTAATGGGTTACTTGCTCAAAATGCTTTGTGATATGCTCCAAAACCCTCAACCACTTTCTCACATCCACATATGTCCTAAACCTAAATGTCAAACTCGGCCCCACCGATTTGATCTATCCGGCGCCACCGAGTTTCACTTGACATAGCCACTGACACAAACCCTAGTTACTTCGGTCTCACCGATAGGGATCTCGGTCTCACCGAGATGGGATTGCAAACTCTTTGTTTCTTTTTTGTAACATCTTGGTCTCACCGGAAGAGCAAATCGGTCCCACCGAGTCTGCATGGCAAACTCCCTGTTTCCTTTTCGTAACACTTCGGTCCCACCGAAGTGAGCGAATCGGTCCCATCGAGTTTGCCTGACCAACCCTCTGTGTACCTATTTGCTGAAATCGGTCCCACCGAGTTTATGCGATCGATCACACTGAGATTACATTATGCCCTAACCTTAGCATATCGGTCCCACCGAGATGACTATATCGGTCCCACCGAAAATCCTAATGTTCACATTTTGAACTAAATCGGTCTGACCGAGTTTGCTGATTCGGTCCCACCGAGTTTGGGAATCTGTGTGCAACGGTTAGATTTTGTGTGGAGGCTATATATACCCCTCCACCCACTCTTCATTCGTGGAGAGAGCCATCAGAACAAACCTACACTTCCACTACTCATTTTCTGAGAGAGAACCACCTACTCATGTGTCGAGGCCAAGATATTCCAATCCTACCATATGAATCTTGATCTCTAGCCTTCCCCAAGTTTCTTTCCACTCAAATCATCTTTCCATCATAGCGAAATATGTGTGAGAGAGTTGAGTGTTGGGGAGACTATCATTTGAATCACAAGAGCAAGGAGTTCATCAACAACACACCATCTATTACCTTTTGGAGAGTGGTGTCTCCTAGATTGGTTAGGTGTCACTTGGGAGCCTCCGTCAAGATTGTGGAGTTGAACCAAGGAGTTTGTAAGGGCAAGGAGATCGCCTACTTCGTGAAGATCTACCCTAGTGAGGCAAGTCCTTCGTGGGCGATGGCATGATGGGATAGACAAAGTTGCTTCTTCGTGGAACCTTCGTGGGTGGAGCCCTCCATGGACTCGCGCAACCGTTACCATCCGTGGGTTGAAGTCTCCATCAACGTGGATGTACGATAGCACACCACGCCAAAAATCTCTGTGTTAACATTGTGTTTGCTCCCTCCCAAATCCCTCCATTTACTTTCTTGCAAGTTGCATGCTTTACTTTCCGCTTCTCATATACTCTTTACATGCTTGCTTGAATTGTATTGTGATTGCTTGTCTTGTGCTAAGTTGCTAAAATCTACCAAGAACTAAAATTGAGAAAAGGTTAAGCTTTTATTTGGTCAAGTAGTCTAATCACCCCCCTCTAAACATACTTTCGATCCTACAAGTAGTACCGGAGCTTTGGTCTCCATTTGCCTTGATTTCCATAGCTTTGGTGATCATAGCCTTGGTTTCACAACCTAGGAGAGTATGGCGTCTAGCGAGGGAAACTACCATCGTAGAGGTCCTTACTTTGATGGTACTAATTTTGCTAGTTGGAAACATAAGATGAAAATGCATATTCTTGGACATAACCCCGCCGTTTGGGCTATTGTGTGTATTGGCTTGCAAGTTGAACTCTTTGATGGGAGAGAACCAAACCGTGAAGCTACCGCTGAAGAGTTGAAGATGCTGCAATACAATGCTCAAGCTTGCGATATCCTCTTCAATGGATTGTGCCCCGAAGAATTCAACAAAATCAGCCGTCTTGAGAATGCAAAGGAAATTTGGGACATTTTGGTTGATATGCACGAAGGTACCGACTCTGTCAAGGAATCCAAGTTGGATGTGATTCAAAGTCAACTTGACAAGTTCAAAATGAAGGATGGTGAAGATGTCGGTGAAATGTACTCTAGGCTTGCTCTCATCACAAATGAGATTGCCGGCTTAGGAAGTGAAGAGATGACCGACAAATTCATCAACAAAAAGATCTTGAGAGCCTTGGATGGAAAATATGACACCGTGTGCACGTTGATCCAATTGATGCCAAATTACAAAGATCTCAAGCCAACCAAAGTCATTGGAAGAATTGTTGCTCATGAGATGTCACTCAAGGATAAAGAAGAGCTTCACAACAAGTCTAGTGGTGCTTACAAAGCCTCATGTGATGCTCCTACATCATCCAGTGAGAAACAAGCCTTCAATGAAGAACTGAGCTTAATGGTGAAGAACTTCAACAAATTCTACAAGAGTAGAAGCAAGGAAAGAAGTTCCAAGTCAAGGTCCTACAATGACAAAAGATCTTCTAGTCGTGAGCGAAACTGCTACAATTGTGGAAGACCCGAACACTACTCCAATGAGTGTATGGCTCCCTATAAAAGAAGAGAAGACTCACCTAAAAGAAGAAGAAAGGGAAGAATCACCTCCAAGAGAGAGAAGGAGTAGAGACGATCGTTATGAACGAAGAACCTCTCGAAGAAGCAGGATTCGGAAAGGAAGGACAAGTCATCAAGGAGCTACACAAAACTAAGACATCAAGCTCATGTTGGTGAATCGGTATCTGGCTCCGACTCCGACCATCACTACGAGATAAGTTATCACTCCGACTCCGAATATACTCAAGATGAAGGTGTTGCCGGTCTAGAACTTGTGTCAACCAACTCCTACGACATATTTGACTCACCAAATGAAGGTATTGGGAGATGCTTCATGGCTAAAGGCCCCAAGGTAACACACCCCAAGTATGTTGATTTCAATAGTGATGAAGATGACTTGCTAGGTGATGATGATTTACTTGTTGACAACTCTAGTGATGAATACTATGATGAAATGTCAATTAATCATGCTAAAACGAATGACAATGATAAGGAGAAGATTGAGTGTCTAACTAAAGAAGTAAACACTCTTAAGTTAGCTCATGAAACTACTTTAGAAGATCATCAAGCACTTTAAAAAAACACATGAGAAGTTACACTTCGAAAAGCTCAATCTTGAGCAAGAGCACGAGTTCCAAAAGGCTATGAATGATGATCTTCGGAAGAAAGTTCTTCTTACATTGCAAAGCATTTACTCTTATCTACTTACATGCCACAAGTAAAATCTAGCAACAAGAACAAGAAATATTCTTCTTCTAATAGTAACAATAATCATGCTAAATCCAATATTGTTGCCTCTAGTAGTTCTCTTGATTCCACTAATGATTCTCTTAGCCAAGTTACACTTGAGCAATAAAATAGCTTATTGAAGGGAATTATAGAGGAAGGTGTTTACAAAAGCCTTGCCGGAAGTAAGCAATTTCAGGAAATTGTACGCAAGCAAGGAAGACACCAGAAGAATCAAGGTGTTGGTTTTGAACGAAAGTTCAATGCCAATGGAGTTGAGTGGGAAGATGATTAATACCCCAAGACGAAGTTTGTTCCTCAACAAGAGAAGTATGACCCTACTTCCTTCAAGAGGACACAAGCTCAAGATGATCTTCCACCATAAGACCAAAAGCTAAAAGGCAAGGACAAGCTTCAAGAAGAGATTGGTGCATTTGAAGATGCTCCAAAGGCCTTGGTCAAGTGGGTTCCCAAGACTACATCAAGTTCTACTTCATCAAGTACTTCTACAACTCCAAGGATTCCCATCAAGATGATGTGGATCCCGAAGAAGAATAACTAGAGAGTTCTTGAGGGTGACTCCGCCAACATACTTCACTCATTATTTATTTTGGCAAGGACAAGTGCAAACAACTTCCACATCGTGCATTAGTTCAAGGAGTCACAAACCCTCTTGTTGGTAAGACAAGGAACAAGGTAACTTAATGCTTTCATGGACATCATCATGTGTGTGCTTCACTCTATGTCTATGGATATCCTTGTTTTGTTCCTTGTGGGACTAACCCATGTAGGTATTGAAAGTGCAACTCACTCCAATGGATTGCTTCAAATGATCTACATCAACAATGAGCATCCACATCTTCGATATCTACATGAAGTCATCATCGACAAAACCCAAGGTTAGTTGATCCCTCTTAAGGGGGGATATCACATCTAGGGGGAGCTTTACTCTAAGAATTAAGCTAAAGCAACTCTAATGGTGTGAACACAACAATGCTTTATGTAAAAGTGGTAACCCCACTTGTGCTTAAATGATGAGTATGACCTATGATCAAATGTTCTCATTTGACTCCTAAGTCAATATACTCATATATAGGTGACCTAGTCATCGCCAATTGCTTGATGGATGCTAGAGTGATTGTGCATGCTTTGCCACATATTTCAGTTGCCATTTTATTGTGTGTGCATGCTGGTTGCATACCTTTTCTCATTCAAGGACATCCATTTGTTGCTTTGATTGTTTGGAATTTCCTCTTTTTGCCAAATGGATGGACAAGAATGCCTAAGAACTCCCTCTAGCTATCTATGCTTTTCTCTTCTCAAACTCTATTCATGCTACATCAGAAAGTTTGATCTAAGTCAAATTCAAACCCTCTGTGTGAGGAGCACTCGGAGTTCCATTTTGTCATAGACTTAAAACTTCCAAAACCTCACTGTGTATTTCGGTCTGACCGACTACTCCATTTCGGTCACACCGAGTTCACTGGGTTGATCAAGTTTCAATCTTGGTGCAACCGATTAGAACCCTTCGGTCTCACCAAGTTGCAGTAACCGCTTGCGATTCTGCATCTCAGTGCCACCGAGTTCTTCCACTCGGTCACACCAACAGTGTCAGGATATAAATAATGACGGGCCAGATTTTGGAAATCACTTCAAAACCATGACGCCCGCGCGTGTCCTGCTCTGCCTCTCGAGTCTCCGAATCGTCACCTTGTCACCGGCAACCTCCCACCGCTGGTCTCTACCGCCATCAACGGATTTCTTCGCCGCCATTGTCACCGTAGCGAACTCATCACCGAACTAGGGTATGAGTTTGACCCCTTGTGCACTCTTTTACTTCTGATTCTACGCACAAGGTCAATGTCATGTTCTTTTCCACGTATGAGATCGATCCATCCACAGAGAATCTCCATTAGACTAGATTTGATTTGAAAATTTAGGGTTAGGTTTCCGCCGAACTCATCTTGGACCGACCGAGTTGTAGGAATCGGTTCCACCGATTTGGCTTAGGCCAAAGCACAAGTGATTTTTGGTCCGACCGAAATTGCAAATCGGTGTGACCGATACCAGGACTTTGTGAAACCCTAGCAAACTCGGAGTCACCGAACTGTGCCTTGGTTTGACCGATTCCACATGTTTAGACTCCAAAGTTGCTTCGGTGTCACCGAGGTTTACAAATCGGTAGCTCCGAAATGCTTCCTGTAGAAAACTAAAACTAAGTTTTTGACTCATTCTTTTTACAAAACCTCTGCACTTTGTGATGCTCATCTACTCTACCTCATCTACATCTATTCATAGGGACAGTTCTCAGTTTGCTATGCAGAATGTCTGACCAGAGTGATAGCCAGAACAAATCAGAAGAGGAAGTGCACATGAGTGAGGGCACTAGTCCCTCTAGCATCTCTGATGATGGCAGCAGGAGCACTCCAAGCAACTTGCCCAAGGCAACAACAAGGACAAGGAAGAAGAGAACCTCAGATTCAGAGGATGAGAACTATGTGGTTGCTAAGGAGGAAGTTAGCTCCAAAAAGAAAGTGTTGAAAAAGGAATATGGAACTGCTGCTACAACAAAGCCTGGAATGCACAAGAAGGCACCTGCCAGGAGAGTTCCCATGTCAAAGGCCAGAACTTCCACTCAAGAAACTATGGTCTTCTCACTTGAGCCAAAAGCAGGTGATGAAGGGAAGAAGAGGGTCAGAAAAATAACAACTAGAGTGATTGGGAAATCCTTAATGAGGAAGGATTCTGAAAGTGAAGAGGAAGAGGAAGAAGAGGTTGCTGCTCAAGCATCTCCTGCAAAGGCATAGAAGCTGATGGGGGATGCCATCAAGTCTGGGGCAGCTCCTTCAAAGCCCAAGACAGCCCCCAAAGCTCCAGCACAAGCTCCAAAGAGAAGTACCAGGAACATACCTGCTACAGAGAAGAACAAGGCCCAGTGCCTGGAGCTGCTGAAGAAGCTGAAGCGCAAGTGCTCAGAAAGCTCAAGCCCAATATTCCAGACCACAATGACAATCATCTAGTGGCTGAAAATATGAAGGAAAGAAAGGATGCTAGTCTCAGGAAGTGGAGACAAGCTGATCCTTATGCTGTGAGGAAGAGGACTGCAGTGGACTACAGGTTCCACACCAAAGAGCAACATGATTTCTATGAGACAGTATTGCTGGACAAGAAACCCATAGTCAGTGATATGAGATGGGTGGACTAGAAATTCATTGATGCTAATGTTGATCATTTCCCAGGAGTGCATGAAAGCTTCAAAGCTAATGGTGTTGATGACTTTGTTGGTCAGAAGCTCACCAAATGGAAGGATGAGCTCATTATGCAATTCTACTCAACAGCTCACTTCTATCCAGATGGAAGAATTGTGTGGATGACAGAAGGGCAGAGGCACCAATCAACTCTTGATGAGTGGGCTAGGCTCATAAATGCCCCTGCAAAAGAAGAACATCAAATTGATGTCTATGCTGCGAAGAAGAAGGATCACAACACCATGGCCAATATGTATAAGGAAATTCCAGATGAGGCCTTGGAGACACACAAGTTTGGATCAGTCTACTATCTGCTATTTGGGTTGGCCACTATAAACACTATATTGAGGCACACTTTGTTGCCCAAATCTGGAGATCACGGGATGATCAGAGGCCATTCCATCAACTTGCTGCAGTTGTTTGATGTTGTGCCACAGAAGTTCAAGGTCATGAGCCTGATTGTAGAGACAATCAAAAGGACAATAGCTGACCAGAAGAGATCTTGTGGATATGCTCCACACATCCAAGAGCTAATCAATTCCAAGATGAAGCAAGGGGTGTATCTTTTAGACAAAGAACACCTTCCTTTGCTGCCTGAATTTGAGGACAACACAGTTGTCTTGGATTCTAATGATCCATCTTCAGTTGCAGCTCATGAGAAGCAGGAGAAGGCTAGGGCAGCAAAAGCAGCAAAGATGCCAAGTGCAATAGAGGCTTCAGAAGTCTTTCTCAAGTCTAAACAAGACCAGCTTGGGTTTCTGATTCAACCAATCCTAAGGGTTGAGAAAGGACTAGCTACCCTGACTCAGAACCAGGGGAGCTTGGAGAGGATAACAGAGACAAAATTCTATTATTTGGACTTGAAAGTAACTGAGATTCAGACAACTATTGAAGAACTCCAGGAAGAAGCTCAGGAGAGAAAGGGCAAAGCTACTACTCAGGTGTTCCACAGGGTGCCTAGGGCACAGAGGTCTGCAGCAGTGCCAGTGACAGACACTAGAGCTACAACTTCAGCAGTTGCAGCCACAGCTCCTACAACTCCTGTTGCCCCTCTAGTGGCAACCCCTCCAGCTCCAACAACATCTACAAAAGCTTTTGTCCTAGGAGTCATCTCAACACCACCTCCCGAAGATCAAGCCTAGAGAGACGCATAACACTATGCATTTTCGAGCTTTTTGGTAACTTGTTGCCAAAGGGGGAGAAAGTGTATAGATCATAGGCTTCGGAGAGAGAGAGAGTTGTCTCTTTTTGCTACTTATTTGCTTTGCTTGCCTGTTTGAGATACATTTTGTCCGTGTGTGTGATACACTTTGTATGATCATGTGCTTGATCATATCACTCTTTATGCTTATGCTTGGATGTTAACATTATCTATCTCATGTATGATCATTCACTTCGCCTTGGTGATGAGTGTGTGTTCTTATTTATTATCATTTCGAGCGCTCCACCAAGATGTATGTGACATGGAAGAGTAACCCATGATCCTAACATATTGTGCATTTGCAGTCCAAAGAAAATTTTAACAATGCACAAATTTAGGGGAGCTCTTACTTGTCACATACTTCTCAAAGAAACAATGTACTTCATTCTTACTATCATTTGTCGAAGCTTTGATCTATATGTTGTCATCAATTACCAAAAATGGGGAGATTGAAAGTGCAACTAATCCTGGGTGGTTTTGGTAATTCTTAACAACATATAGTTCATTGAACTAATGCTATTTCAAGATAATCATTTCAGAAACTTCAATGTTTGGCATGGCATGGACTAGAGATGTGGACCCCTCAAAATGCAAAGTACATATGTTGGCTACAAGATCAAGACTCTACGTTTTCATTTTAGTGATCCAAGATCACATTGAGTCAGGAAAGCCAATACTATTAAAAGGGGATGAGGTGTTGCGTAATGGGTTACCTTCTCAAAATGCTTTGTGATATGTTCCAAAACCCTCAACCACTTCCTCACATCCACATATGTCCTAAACCTAAATGTCAAACTCGGCCCCACCGATTTGATCTATCCGGCGCCATCGATTTTCACTTGACATAGCCACTGCCACAAACCCTAGTTGCTTCGGTCTCACCGAGATGGGATTGCAAACTCTATGTTTCCTTTTTGTAACATTTCGGTCTCACCGAAAGAGCAAATCGGTCCCACCTAGTTTGCATTGCAAACTCCTTGTTTCCTTTTCGTAACACTTCGGTCCCACCGAAGTGAGCGAATCGGTCCCATCGAGTTTGCCTGACCAACCCTCTATGTACTTATTTGCTGAAATCGGTCCCATCGAGTTTATGCGATCGGTCACACCGAGATTACATTATGCCCTAACCCTAGCATATCGGCCCCACCGAGATGACTATAACGGTCTCACCGAAAATCCTAACGTTCACATTTTGAACTAAATCGATCTGACCAAGTTTGCTGATTCGGTCCCACCGAGTTTGGGAATCTGTGTGTAATGGTTAGATTTTGTGTGGAGGCTATATATACTCCTCCATTCAGTCTTCATTCATGGAGAGAGCCATCAGAACAAACCTACACTTCCACTACTCATTTTCTGAGAGAGAACCACCTACTCATGTGTTGAGGCCAAGATATTCCAATCCTACCATATGAATCTTGATCTCTAGCCTTCCCTAAGTTGCTTTCCACTCAAATCATCTTTCCACCATAGCCAAATCTGTGAGAGAGAGTTGAGTGTTCGGGAGACTATCATTTGAAGCACAAGAGCAAGGAGTTCATCAACAACACACCATCTATTACCTTTTGGAGAGTGGTGTCTCCTAGATTGGTTAGGTTTCACTTGGGAGCCTCCATCAAGATTGTGGACTTGAACCAAGGAGTTTGTAAGGGCAAGGAGATCACCTACTTCGTGAAGATCTACCCTAGTGAGGCAAGTCCTTCGTGGGCGATGGCCATCATGGGATAGACAAGGTTGCTTCTTCATGGGTGGAGCCCTCCATGGACTCACGCAACCGTTACCCTCCGTGGGTTGATGTCTCCATCAACGTGGATGTACGATAGCACCACCTATCGGAACCATGCCAAAAATCTCCGAGTCAACATTGCGTTTGCTCCCTCCAAACTCCCTCCATTTACTTTCTTGCAAGTTGCATGCGTTACTTTCCGCTGCTCATGTACTCTTTGCATGCTTGCTTGAATTGTATTGTCATTGCTTGACTTGTGCTAAGTTGCTAAAATCTGCCAAGAACTAAAATTGGGAAAAGTTTAAGCTTTTATTTGGTCAAGTAGTCTAATCACCCCCCCCTCTAGACATACTTTTGATCCTACACATTTTTAAGATATCAGTTAAGCGAGTACGGAAAAAGACTGGCCTCAACATTTCAGCAAAGCATTCAAATTCTTAATCATCTTTCTTTTTAGTTGACTTAGGTGGAAAGGGCATAGGTTTTTGAACCCATGGTTCTCTTTCCTTTCCATGTTTTCTAGCAGCAAAGTCTCTTTTATCATATCTTTTATTCTTGGGTTGTGGGTTATCAAGATAAACAATTGGTTCTATCTCAACATCATTGTCTGGTTCTTTATCATTTGGTTGAGTGTCTTCATGAACCTCTTCATTATCTTTTTCATTATCAGAAGGTGAGTGTTCACTACTAGATTGAGCTTCAACATCAGAGATCGAAACTTCATTATCATTATCAGGAGGTTTTTCTACTTCAGGTTCACTAGAGGCAGGCAAAGTCCTATTATTTTTCTTCTTCCTTTTCTTTTTAGAAGGACTAGGTGCATTAGTGTTAATTCTTTGAGAGTCCCGTTCAATTCTCTTAGGGTGTCCCTTAGGATAAAGTGGTTCCCAAGTCATTTTACCTCCTCTAGTTGCTACTCTAACAGCAAAGTCACTTATATTATTGTTCATTTCATCAAGCAACTCTCTTTAAGATTTAGCAACTTGTTCTAATTGAGTTTGAACCATAGAGGCATGCTTTCCTACACCTCTAACATCATTTGAGATTCTAAACAAAAAGTCACTTAAGTGAGCAATCATACCAGAGTTGTATTTCAATTGTTTCATAACATTTGCATTGAGGTGATCTTGCTTTCTAATGTAATTATCAAACTCATAAAGGCATTGGCTAGGATGTTTATTATGAGGATTATTACTATCACTGAATTTAATTAAAGAGTTTACCTCTACAACCTTAGGTGACGGTGGTGTATCAAGCCCATGTATTTCTTCAATAGGAGGTAAATTTTTGACATCCTTGGCTTTAATACCTTTTTCCTTCATAGATTTCTTTGCCTCTTGCATATCTTCATGACTGAGATATAGAATACCCCTATTCCTTGGAGTGGGTTTAGGCGGTGTTTCGGGAGGAGTCCAATCATCATAATTTTTCAATATGTTATTCAATAATTCTTCAGCTTGCTCAATAGTTCGTTCCCTGAAAACATAACCAACACAACTATCTAGGAAATCCCTAGAAGCATCGGTTAGTCCATTATAGAAGATCTCAAGTATTTCATTTTTCTTAAGAGGATGATCAGGCAAAGCATTAAGCAATTGGAGAAGCCTCCCCCAAGCTTGTGGGAGACTCTCTTCTTCAATTTGCACAACATTAAATATTTCCTGCAGGGCAGCTTGTTTCTTATGAGCAGGGAAATATTTTTAGAGAAGTAATAAATCATATCCTGGGGACTACGCACACAACCAGGAGCAAGAGTATTGTGCCAAGCTTTAGCATCACCCTTTAATGAGAACAGAAATAATTTGAGGATATAGTAATAGCGAATCTTCTCATCATGAGCAAAAAGGGTGGCTATGTCATTCAACTTAGTAAGATGTGCCACAACAGTTTCAGTTTCATAACCATGGAATGGATCAGATTCAACCAAAGTAATTAACTCTGGGTCCACAGAGAATTCATAATCCTTATCATCAATAAAGATAGGTGAAGTAACAAACTTAGGATCACATTTCATTCTAGCATTCAAAGATCTTTCTTTATACTTGCATAATAAATTTTCTAGATCATCTCTATCCTTACAAGCAAGAATTTCTCTAGTTGCCTCCTCACCCATAGCATAACCTTCCGGTACCTTTGGCAATTCATATCTAGGAGGGCTAGTTCTAATAGGTGTTTCAAGATTTTTAGTTTCAAGCTCATCATCAGTTTCAACAATATCATGCTGTCTTACTCTAGCAATTTGTTCATCAAGAAATCCACCTAGTGGCACATTATCATCAAGCAAGGTACTAGCATCATCATGAGTAGCATTCATAGCAGAAGTAGCATCATCAATAACTTGTGACTATCAGAATTAATAGCATGTGGTGGTGTTGCAAGACTATTTATAATAGAAGGTGAATCAAGTGCGGAGCTAGATGGCAGTTCCTTACCTCCCCTTGTCTTAGAGGGAAAGATCTTAGTCTTAACATCCTTCATATTCTTCATAGTGACAATTTGATAATAATCCCAAGTGACTCAACAAATATAGTTATGCTCCCCGGTAATGGCGCTAGAAAAAGGTCTTGATAACCCACAAGTATAGGGGATCACAACAGTTTTCGAGGGTACAATATTCAACCCAAATTTACAGATTCGACACAAGGGGAGCCAAAGATTATTTGCAAGTATTAGCAGCCGAGTTGTCAATTCAACCACACCTAGAGATTAAATATCTGTAGCAAAGTGATCAGTACCAAAGTAGTATGATAGTTTTGATAGTAGTAGCAACAACAATAGTAACAGTAATGGTGATAGCAGTAGTTTTGTAGCAAGTGCAATAGTAACAATAGAAGTAGTAACTTAGCAAAATCAATATGCAGGAAAATCGTAGGCATTGGATCGACAATTCGTTGGATGATATTCATCATGATACAATCATAACCTAGGGCGATACAACACTAGCTCCAGTTCATAAATATAATGTAGGCATGTATTCCGTAAATAGTCATACATGCTTATGGAAAGAACTTGCATGACATCTTTTGTGCTAAGGGATAAACTTAGGGAGTTCAACTAAAGGAATGTCTATAATGAGGAGATAATTATAAAGTACAAAGGGCCAACGGAGGAACCTATTCCTCCCAAACTTGATCTTACAGATCCATATCCTATTAAATTTAGCCCTTTTGATTATTTTTGTTTACCACAAAGAAAGCTTGCTTCTGAAAGGAGGGAGTACGAGATCAGTATGGATGATCTCCCTCACTTCTATTACAACACCTAGATCTACTGAAATATGCCTAGCTAGGGGCGTTAAACAATAGCGCTTGTTGGGAGGCAACCCAATTTTAATTTTGTTTTTACTTTTTTGCTTCTATTTTGCAACAAATAAGTCTTATAGCCTCTGGTTAGATGTATTTTTATAATTTTATTTAGTGCTTGAACCAAATAATACCTTTGGGATGATCTTGGTGATAGTTGATTTGATCTTGCTGAAAAACAGAAACTTTTGTGCTCATTGCCAGAATCTTAAAAAATCACAGAAGCGTGCTTTTAATCTGAATTTTTTTACACAAGATTGATATAAAAATTGCCTAAGTTGTCCTAATTTCTCAGAAATTTTGGAGTTACATAAGTATACGAAGTTTTCAAATTGCTACACACTGTTCTATTTTAGACAAATTCAATGTTTATTGTGTTCTTTGCTATTTTGATGAATCTATGGGTAGTATCGGAGGGTATGAACCATGGAGAAGTTGGAATATAGTAGATATAACACCATTATAAATTAAGAATGAGTTCACAATAGTACCTAAAAGTGGTGATTTGCTTTATTATACTAACGAAGCTTATGAGTTTACTGTTGAGTTTTGTGTTGTGAAGTTTTCAAGTTTTGAGTAAAAGTTTTGATGGACCACGGAATAAGGAGTGGCATGAGACTAAGAATGGGGATGCCCAAGGCACCCACGGTAATATTCAAGGACAACCAAGCATTTAAGATTGGGGATGCCCCAAATGGCATCCCCTCTTTTTTCTTCAATCCATCGGTAAAGTTACTTGAGGCTATATTTTTATTCACTACATGATATGTGTTTTGCTTGGAGCATCTTGTATGATATGAGTCTTTGATTTTTAGTTTGCCACAATCATTCTTGCTGTATACACATTTTGAGAGGGACACAGATTAACCGTGAATTTATTAGAATACTCTATGTGCTTCACTTATATCTTTTGAGCTAGGCAGTTGCTCTAGTGCTTCACTTATATCTTTTTAGAGCACGGCGGTGGTTTTATATTATAGAAATTGATGAACTCTCATGCTTCACTTATATTATTTTGAGAGTCTTAAAACAACATGGTAATTTGCTTAGGTTATGAATTTAGTCCTAATATGATGGGCATCCAAGAGGGACATAACAAAAAAATTCATATAAGAGCATTGAATATATGAGAAGTTTGATTCCTTGCATTTGTTTGAGATATAAAGATGGTGATATTAGAGTCATGATATTGAGTAATTGTGGATTGGTAGAAATACTTGTGTTGAAGTTTGTGATTCCTGAAGCATGACCATATGATATTGAGTAATTGTGGATTGGTAGAAATACTTGTGTTGAAGTTTGTGATTCCTGAAGCATGACCGTATGGTGAACCGTTATGTGATGAAGTCGGAGCATGATTTATTTTTTGATTGTCTTCCTTTGTGTGGAGGTCGGGAGCGCGCGATGGTTAACTCCTACCAACCTCCCCCTAGGAGCATGCATATTAGTACTTTGCTTTGATGGCTAATAAATTTTTGCAATAAGTATGTGCATTCTTTATGACTAATGTTGAGTCCATGGATTATACGCACTCTCACCCTTCCACCATTGCCAGCCTCTCTAGTACCGCGCAACTTTCGTGGGTGCATTAAACCCACCATATACCCTTCCTCAAACAGCCACCATACCTACCTATTATGGCATTTCCATAGCCATTCCGAGATATAGTGCCATGCAACTTCCACCGTTCCATTTTATTATGACACGCACCATCATTGTCATATTGCTTTGCATGATCATGTAGTTGACATAGTATTTGTGGCTTGCCCACCATTATATTTTTTATACATGTCACTATTGATCATTGCACAACCCGGTACACCACCAGAGGCATTCATATAGAGCCATATTTTGTTCTAGTATTGAGTTGTAATTCTTGAGTTGTAAGTAAATAAAAGTGTGGTGATTATTATTAGAGCATTGTCCCGTGTGAGGAAAGGATGATGGAAGCTATGATTCCCCCACAAGTTGGGATGAGACTCTGGACTTAAAAAATAAAAGAGGCCAAAGAGCCCAAAATATAAAAAAGGCCAAAGAGCCCAAACAAATAAAATGAGAGAAAAGAGAGAAGGGACAATGTTACTATCCTTTTTACACACTTGTGCTTAAAATTAACACCATCTTCTTCATGATAGAGAGTCTCCTATTTTGTCACTTTCATATACTAGTGGGAATTTTTCATTATAGAACTTGGCTTGCATATCCTCAAAATTGCCCTAAGTCTTCATGAGAAAGCAAGTTGGATGCACACCCACTTAGTTTTATTTTTGAGCTTTCATACACTTATAGCTCTAGTGAATCCATTGCATGGCAATCCCTACTCACTTGCATCGATATCAATTGATGGGCATCTTCATAGCCCATTAATTTGCCTAGTTGATGTGAGACTTTCTCCTTTTTGTCTTCTCCTCACAACCTCCACCATACTCTATTCCACTTATAGTGCTATATCCATGGCTCACGCTCATGTACTGCGTGAAGTTGAAAAATCTTGAGAACACTAAAAGTATGAAACAATTGCTTGGCTAAATCCGGGGTTGTGCATGATGAAATATTTTGTGTGATGAAGATAGAGCATAGCCAGAATATATGATTTTGTAGGGATAACTTTCTTTGGCCATGTTATTTTTTAGAAGACATGATTGCTTTATTAGTATACTTGAAGTATTATTGTTTTCATGTCAATATTAAACTTTTGTTTTTAATTTTATGGATCTGAATATTCATGCCACAATAAATAAAATTACATTGATAAATATGTTACGTAGCATTTCACATCAAAAATTCTGTTTTCATCATTTACCTACTCGAGGACTGGCAGGAATTAAGCTTGGGGATGCTTGATACATCTCCGACGTATTTATATTTTTTTATTGCTCCATGCTATTATATTATCCATCTTGGATGTTCTATATGCATTTTGGTACTATTTTATATCATTTTTTGGGACTAACCAATTAACCTAGTGCCCAGTGCCAATTGTTTTTTCCTTATTTTTGAATTTTACAGAAAGGTATATCAAATGGAGTCCAAACGAAATAAAACTTTACGATGATTTTCCTTGGACCAGAAGAAACCTACGAGACTTGGAGAAGAGGCCAGAAGACCCATGAGGAGGACACAAGCCATAGGGGCGCGCCCCAGGAGGGGCGCCCTAGGGCTTGTGGGCCCCTCGGAGACCTCCTAACCCTAATTCCAGCACTACATATTCTAGAATATTCACCATACACTGGTACGCGTCGGTGCTATACAAACGGTTTTAAACCCCTTTCCATTATGGCATTTGGAACCATCGCCAAGTGAGTGTGGGCGATAGGGGGGGTCCTTCCCACACGACCCAGAAATCATCGGGGATAGGCCCTCCTGGGACACCAGATGAGTTCGTGTGCGATCGGGTGACCCATGGAAACCCAATCATTTTCATAGGTATGTACATCCCACACGGTGAATCCCAGAAAACATTTCCGTAGGTATGTACATCCCACACGGTGAATTCCAAAAAAACATTTTCGTAGGTGTGTATGTCACACACAGTCAATCCAAGGAATACGTTTCCGTTCTTATGTACATCCCACACAGTCAATCCAGGGAAAACGTTTCCGTTCATATGTACATCCCGCACAGGTTTATGTATAGGCTCATGCGTGATATGTGTAACTATCACACATGCTCTGCCTTGGTTAACCCTTTGCTTTTATCAACTATATCACACACGATTGGATGAAGAAAACTGTGTGGCATTGGGCTATCCATCACAAGCGCTTTTACTTCTAGAATCGTTTGCAAAGTTCCATGACCCAATTCACAGATTTATTAGTTTACAATTAATAATTCCAGTATTACGGAAATTCACATTTCATATAGAACAGGTCTTTGCCAATTTCATATCAGGCACATAGATATATTTTAACATCACAGTACGATAGCTACCGGAAAACAACACAATACATCATATAGATAGTTCAACTTCATAAGAACAATATTAGAACAATATATTCATTTCCCTAATCGAGATCATCCAGTCTCGCCTTATCCACCTCTGCTTTCAGTTCAATAAGAACCTGTTTTGCACTGGCCAACTGGGAAAGTGCCTCCTCCTTCGCCAACACCATCTTAGCAAAGTCCGATTTAAAAATTCTGAGCTCATTCTCCACCTTCCTCTTTTTATCCCGCATCTTCAAATATTCTTCAGTGTTGACAACACTATCTCTAAGCCTACCTATGTTCTCTTCCTGATACATGCTCCGGAGCTTTGCTAGGCACATCTTCAAACACTGTGGCCACTCTTGATCAACCCACTCCAAGTAAGAACACTTCCATTCATCCTATAATATTTAAAACTAGATCAGTAACAATTGTAGGGAAAATGGGTTTACAGGAACATAGAAAATCACCAATACTTATTTTGAAAAACTGAAGAAACATGTTAATTATGACATATCTTCTCAAAAAGATCAACGTGCAAATGAATTAATTGCTACTGACATAACAACCAAATTCTAAAACATCAGAAGCTATAATTAACTACAACAACCCTACAAGTTCTTACTCATGTACTATAAATAACAAATTGAACATTTTAAGAGGAAGGTAAATGTAACTGCAATAGCATAGCGACAGTGTTTGGATGACAGCAAATTGATACTAACAGGTGTGTACATGCACAAATTTAGTAACATAGAACTAATAGCACTAAAGCGTCCACTATGTATGCCAAAACCGATGTAAAGACAACTGTTGCTACATCTCGCACCGTTGCCCTGCACTGGCGAGCCGATGCAGCGGAAAAAAATCAGGGACCCGAACTCCGGAGCACCTAGTTGCTCCGACGCCTAGTTCCTTCGTGCCATAAAGATTTAGTATTTTACTGCTTGGCTGCTCAGATGTGTGGACAACTTGGCTCCACAAACTGCTGAAGCGGTGCCAAATAATTTTCTATTGGCACCGTTGATGAGATGGCAACATTTTTAGATACTAGGTACAAACTGTGACACTGTCTTAGGATGCGTTTGGTTGAAGGTGTGGTATGAATGGGTTGGGACCATGACATTGTCGGTATCACATCTAACAAATGATTTGTAACAACGAAAGAGGGTCTAACCTTCTCTGCACATGCCAAAAACTTCCTCCCGCTGCCCATAGATTCAAACGCAACTAGCTTCACGCATGGGGATTGATGGTGACAACGAGCAGACAGATCTTCAGCCACCCCGCTCCATTCGTTGCAACTGATGGTCCTAGGGAACTACAAGAGGAAGAAATGACTCAAATCGACCGCCGGGTAAAAATCCTTCATTCAAAGTCATAGCCCGAGAGAGAGAAGAGAGGCATACCTGGGTGGTGAGGGAGTCGTCGTCGGAGGAGGAACCGATGGAGAGGTCTTTGAAGAAGACCATGGAGACCCCGGCGGTAGGATGCGAGATAGCGAGAGCGAGGAAGCGGCTATAACTTAGGAAGGAAGGAAGGGCAAAACAAGGGAAATATGACTTGTGGTTGGGCAGAAAAGGGGATGGGGAGGGGGGAGGGTAGATATTTTTGTGGTAGGCCAAAAATTTCAAAATGTGGAGGGAAACTTTGCTCGCGGTGCCGTCGGACACCATTCACTTTAAACGATAGTGTGCATCGCAAACGTTTCTTCTGCTTAACGTGCATGGGATGAGTTTGATAATTGAAATATTGGTGGAAATTTCCCCGCGTACGTCAATGCATAATTTAACATCGGTTGCTAATTTGGGCACACAAAACAACGTACAACACATATACCAGACTTACTGAATCGAGCAATTTTTGTAATTAAATAGAGACACTTCACCTAAACATTGCTCTAACAAAAGACCAACATTAAAAACAAAGCTTAAGTATGGATAATTTTAACAAATCCACCGCCGCGCCGGCCTATGCATCGCCGTTGTGAGATGAGATGTCGATGACTTGTCCTGACGACATGCCGCCATTGGTGGACTCCGCGTCCCCCCTGCTGAAGTCGACTGTGTCCTCGTCCTCGGTGCCTGAGGGAGTCCTGGATTAAGGGGTCCTCAGACAGCCGGACTATATACTTTGGCCGGATTATTGGACTATGAAGATACAAGATTGAAGACTTCGTCCCGTGTCCGGATGGGACTCTCCTTTGGGTGGAAGGCAAGCTTGGCAATTCGGATATGTAGATCTCCTTCTCTGTAACCGACTCTGTGTAACCCTAGCCCCCTCCGGTGTCTATATAAACCGGAGGGTTTAGTCCATAGGACAACAACAATCATAATCATAGGCTAGCTTCTAGGGTTTAGCCTCTACGATCTCGTGGTAGATCAACTCTTGTAATACTCATATCATCTAGATCAATAAAGCAGGAAGTAGGGTATTACCTCCATCGAGAGGGCCCGAACCTGGGTAAAACATCGTGTCCCCTGCCTCCTGTTACCATTAGCCTTAGACGCACAGTTTGGGACCCCCTACCCGAGATCCGCCGATTTTGACACCGACATTGGTGCTTTCATTGAGAGTTCCATTGTGTCGTCGCGGTAAGGCTTGATGGCTCCTTCAATCATCTTCAACAACGCGGTCCAAGGGGAGGTTTTCCTTCCCGGACAGATCTTCGTATTCGACAGCTTTGCACTGCGGGCCAACTCGCTTGGCCATCTAGAGCAGATCGATAGCTACGCCCCTGGCCATCAGGTCAGGTTTGGAAGCTTGAACTATACTACCGACATCCGCGGAGACTTGATCTTCGATGGATTCGAGCCCATTTCAGGTACGCCAAATGGCCACGATAGGCATGACTTTGATCTGCCATCGGACAGTGTTAGGGAGATCGCGCCTGCGGAGGCGCCGGGAATCAATCCGGAGCAGATCGTGCCATCCGAGGAGGGTGGATGGACCCCGCCACGGAAGCCGCACACTCCTCGGCCTTGGAGCCGAACACTGGCCTCACCTCCTATGAGGCCAGAATCATCGGACCCTCAGACTCGTCTCCGGCTATAGGATCCGAACCGCGTACCTCCGTGCCAGGCACCGGTCATGGAGTTCACCTCCACGGATATCTTTCAGCACTCGCCCTTCGGTGATATGCTAAACTCACTAAGGTCTCTCTCCCTGTCAGGAGACTCCTAGCCGAACTATGTTCGGCTCAAGTGGGAAGCGGACGACGAAGAAATTCGTGCCCCACCCACCACCCACTTAATATCCACTGTCGATAACTTGACCGGCACACTCGATTTTGACTCCGAAGACGTCGACGGTAATTACGACGACGTAGGAGAAGAACAGGAACCACCGCCCACTAGGCGCTGGACTGCCACCTCATCATATGATATATATATATGGTGGACACACCAAAAGAAGGCGATGGTGATGATGCAACGACGGATAATCCCCTCGATAAGCCACCAAAGTGACGCCATAGGCGCCACTCTAAATCCCGCCACAGTAAAAACAGCGACAACAGCGCAAAAAAGAATAATACCCCGGTTGACTCCAAAGGAAACAACGACCCCATGGTCCCAGCGATGGAGCAGGATGAGCCAGGGGACGGTGAACATAGTCCAGAACCGACGCCAGATGACGCCGATTCCAAGGGTAAAATTAATCAATCTATCTCCGGAGAGGAGAATAGTCCAGACGATGATGCGCTTCGGACGATGAGGCCACAGAGCCCATTCAGCCGAAAACGACTGATAAGCCGGACCGACCACCCCGTGGCCGCGACAGAATGGCTAATGACGCCACACACAAGTCGGCACACGATTTACGTGAGCTCCTGGTCAAAAATTCCGGTATGGCTAGGTCCATCTATGGACCTAGGAAGTGCGCTTCGGCACAGGATCAGAGCTACCAAAACGATCACATTGATCGAATACCAGCCAGGAATCAGAACCGAACACAACAACCATCGATAGCATGCCACGACACGTCCAAATACAGGTGCCGCGACTTCGTGCTTCACCGATGAGGTCTTTGGACCACGAATTCCGGAAGGATTTAAACCCGTGAATATAGAGGCATCGACGGGACGGACGGACCACTCGGGTGCGGATTGAGGATTTTATCCTTCACATTCATATGGCCCGCGGAGATGATCTCCACGCCATTAAATAACTACCCCTCAAGTTGAAAGGACCAGCTCGTCACTGGTTGAAAAGCCTCCCCGAAAACTCAATTGGAAGTTGGGAAGAACTTGAGGATGCTTTTAGGGCCAATTTTCAAGGGACCTATGTCCGACCTCCGGATGCAGACGACCTAAGTCACATAATTTAACAGCCCGGAGAGTCAGCCGAAAAACTTTGGAACATATTTCTTACTAAGAAGAATCAAATCGTCGACTGCCCGGATGCCGAAGCCTTAGCGGCCTTCAAGCATAGTGTCTGGGATGAATGGCTTGCCAGACACCTCACCAGGAAAAGCCGAGGACAATCGCAGCCTTAACAAGCCTCATGACCCACTTTTGCACGGGCAAAGACAGTTGGCTGGCCCGCAGTGGCACCAGCGACCCGGGCACATCCGAAGTCAGAGATGGCAACGAGAAGCCGAGATGCAATAAAAACAAGCGTCGAAACAATGAAAACAACCCAGATAACACGATGGTAAACGCCGGATTCATGGGCTCTCTACCCGATCAATGGAAGAAGCCATTTAAAGGCAGCAGAGATGGACCGTCCAGCCTAAATAAGATTCTAGACAAATTATGTCAGATTCATGGCACCCCCGAAAAACCTGCAAATCATACCCATAGAGAGTGCTGGGTTTTCAAGAAGGCCGGCAAGCTAAATGCCGAACACAAGGGGAGGGAACGCCAAGTGAGGACGAGGATGAGCCTCGCCAGCCGAACACTGGGGGACAGAAAAAATTCCCACCAGAAGTCAAAACAGTGAACATGATTTACGCAACTCATGTTCCAAAGAGAAGGCGCAAATGCGCACTCCGAGATGTACATGTTGTGGAGCCCGTCGCCCCCAAATTCAATCCCTAGTTGGCCTGCCCAATCACTTTTGATCGGAGGGATCATCCGACTAGTATCTGACAGGTGGATCGGCTGCCTTGGTGCTCGACCCAATAATCAACGGATACCATCTCACTTGAGTCCTTATGGACGGCGGCAGTAGTCTTAACCTGATATATCATGACACTGTCCGCAAAATGGGGATAGACCCATCAAGAATCAGCCAAAGCAACACTACCTTTAAAGGAGTGATACCAGGTGTGAAGCCCACTACACGGGCTCTCTAGTACTAGAGGTTGTATTCGGTTCTCCCGACAACTTCAGAAGCGAAGAACTAATCTTCGACATCCCTCCATTTGGAAGCGGCTATCATGCACTACTCAGAAGAATGGCCTTCGCTCGTTTTAATGTAGTACCGCACTACGCCTATCTTAAACTTAAGATGCCCGGTCCACGTGGCGTCATCATAGTTAGCGGAAATACAGAGCGTTCCTTACATGCGGAAGAATATGTGGCGGCTATAGCAGCCGAACACTAAGCGGTCCCTCCAATCCAAATAAACGGTCGGTCGTCAAGACCACGGACACGGTTAGACGAGTCCGGTGCTCCACCAAATGCAACAACCCAGCCGGGATATCCCCATAAATGGTGCTAGGGGCTGCTCGCAAACAAAGAAAGAAGAGGCCCATAGTTGGGCCCGACCTTATCAATACAATAACATATTGCATTTTCATGGTTCATTCAGATTAATGAACTCCTCGCACAAAGTCTTTCACCTGGGTTTTTCCTTTTTACAGATGATCATCATGCTACACCCTTCCAGGATACGGCACAACGGAGATAAAGGCGCAGACGTGCATCAGGGCCCCGCTCAAAGGTTTCTCTTTAGATTAAGACCCTGCGTAAACCTTTTTAATTTCTCTTGTTGCTTCTTCCCCTCCGGAAACTTGACACATCCAGGAGGGATACTGGCGTTTTCGGCATTTTTGTCACACGAGAATAATGCTCATACCTGGAAACTCAGGGCTTATTATCAAGGGCATTATTCGGCCCAGTATATGTTGTAAAGTCCTAATACCTTAGGGAGTGTTTGGCGTCGCGAGTTTGGCCTTATATGCATCAGCTCTGAATCATGTCTTTGGTCAAATGTTGGGTTTGCCCGGCTCCCGTGTTTTGCTACCTTACGTTCCGCTCTATCGGCTAAGGCGACACCGGGAGAACTACTGCGATTATGCCCTGGTTCATCTGGGTGAGCACCTCAGTAGAGAAAGCCAAAAACTGACTGTCATGATACAGTGCGAGACTAGTCAACCACTCGATGACTCAGCAGACGATTCCTTCGCATTAACGAAGGACCGGTTTCCCGGTCTTGTACGTATGCGCACCATATTTGGATGAATGCGGAAGTACCAGGGGCTGTATAGTAGCCCCACCGTCAAACTCCTATGGCTAAGTGAAAGTGTTAAAGCTATATAGTCCGATTGCCTGGTTCGCCATGCTACCACCTCCTTAACGGACCAAGACGTTGGATAAAGTGTGACTGTGCATTTTCTCAAACACCCCTGCATTATATGCGTGGGGGCGGAAGCCGACGACTGCAAACTTTCAGGTTATATACATACATAAACAGCCACACAGGAGGCACTATAATACTTTCGGGCAAAAGTATAAACACAGCTGAGGTAGTCCTGGACTAGGGGGTGTCCGGACAGCCGGACTATCAATATCCGCCGGACTCCTAGACTACGAAGATACAAGATTGAAGACTCCGGCTCGTGTTCGGATGGTACTTTCCTTGGCGTGGAAGGCAAGCTTGGCGTCTGGATATGTAGATCTCCTACCATTGTAACCGACTACTGTGTAACCCTAGCCCTCTCCGGTGTCTATATAAACCGGAGGGCTTTAGTCCGTAGGACAACATACATCTCAACAATCATACCATAGGCTAGCTTCTAGGGTTTAGCCTCCTTGATCTCGTGGTAGATCTACTCTAGTACTACCCATATCATCAATATTAATCAAGCGGGGCGTGGGTTTTACCTCCATCGAGAGGGCCCGAACCTGGGTAAAAACATTGTGTCCTCGCCTCTTGTTACCATCCGCCTAGGCGCACATTCGGGACCCCCTACCGAGATCCGCGGTTTTGACACCGACATTGGTGCTTTCATTGAGAGTTCCTCGTGTAAATCGCCGATAGAGCGGATGCCTCCACCCGTCTTCAAAGGCGGTGTTTTCGCCGGAGGGCCTTGGCGCTGGTCAAACTATCGGCTTGGTGGTTTTCTCATGACCGCTGTCCGGCCGCCGCTTCGCAATGACTTCTCAAGTCGTCGGAAGCAATCTTCGCGTCAGCCCTAAAGCTGCCGAGCAGTTAGATCAATAGAGCTCTAAATGCATTAACGAGCTCTTGGATCGTATCGCCCTCCCGGGAGTCGCTACGGACTATAACGGATTGGGCTTAAAACCGATCGAGAGATTAACTCTCCCGGGCCACCCACCACGTCGCGATGGTAGAGGAGCAATCGGCAACTCTTCGCCAGTATTGAAGACAATTCTTGTCCGGATTCCCGAGCCCCCCATGCCGGATTCCCGCGGGGGGACGGACTTCGATCGAGCATTGAGCTTAAAATCATGCATCGCCCCGGACTCGCTGGATTGTCACCAGCAAACCAAACTTCCGAATTCAGAAACTCCTTGGCCTTTGAGCCTCAAGATGGGCAGGGATCCGGATTTTATTCCACCCACCCGCCCAGACATATGCGATCTATCTCTAATATGGCAAGAGCCTACCAAAATAGTACATCACTACTGGGCCAGATTCCTCCTGGCTATGGACAGGATAAAGGACTGCCGAGAGGAAAACGCAATATCAATCTTCTGCAATAACTGCACGGACAAGGGAATACTAAATGCCATTGATCGTCGCAAAATCACGCGCTTCACCGATCTGGCATCCATTATCTGAAAATCTTGGCGATCTGAGTTTCGGAAAACCGAAAATCAATTTTGGGATAATCCGCCCCAAACCCGATCCGCGATAAAAGGCGCCTTACACTCGGCCCCGGATGCAAAAAAGAAAAAAAAAACCCAATAAGGAAGCGGAACCGTATTGGAGGGATGGCTCAATGGACCTGTAAACTTCATTGTGCAGAGGAGCCGTCCCAACGCATAGCCTTCGAGCATGTTGGATATTACGGCGGTGGCCAAAAGTGGCGAAGAGCTTCTAGCTCCGAAACCACTCCAACAATACCAAAGACGGTATCAGCAGGTCTTGACACTTTCGCATCAAATAATATGCAAAACGAACAATCCATGAACTTCTTGAAGTCTACCAAGTAGCAACAAGCAAATCCATGGAGCGACACAGCTATTACCTTCAATGCCGGTGACGAGCCCACATTCCAAACCACAAGAGCCCGGTAGACCGGTACTTAGTCCCATAGTGGACGACTTTCGGTGACAAAAGTCCTCATGGATGGCGGCGGACTAAACCTCATTTATGAGGAAACTCTGCGAAAAATGGAAATCGATTGGAGCCGTATTGAGCGAAGCAAAGCACAACTTTTAGAGGAATAATCCCTAGCCGGAAGCGCTGCACCGGAAAAATCACACTCGATGTGGTGTTCGGCTCTCCGGACAATTACAGATCTGAAGAAGTCACGTTTCAGGTGGCCCCGTTCAGCAGTGGGTATCACGCCATATTAGGACGAGAGGCATTCACAATTTTTCAAGCAATACCTCATTACGGGTTCATGAAGCTTAAAATGCCTGGGCCCAACGGAATAATCACTCTCATTAGTGATCCGGACATAGCACTCCGCGCCGAAAACAAGACAGCCGCACTAGCCCTCGAGGCACTATCCGAAGCCTTAGCGGCAGAGGAACTCACCGTGCTGCGCTCTACGGTGAACAGGGACGATGTGATACTTGATAAAAGATCCAAGTCCACCTCCTTCAAACCAGCAGATGAGATAGTAAAATTCCAGGTCCATCCAACGGACCCAACAAAGACGGCCTCCATCGGGCACGGTTGAACCCAAGTAGATGCCGCCTGATCGCGAATTCGCCGGGAAAATTGGGATATCTTCGCTGGCATCCTTCGGACATGCCGGAATCCTCGCGAGTTGGCGTAACACAGCCTAAACATCCTAAAAGGATTCAAGCGATCAAACAGGCTCTTGACGATTTTCCGAGCCCAAAAGGCAGGCAATGGGAGAAGAGCTAGCCAAACTATTGGAAGCGGATTCATTAGAGATATCAAACATCCGGACTGGCTAGCGAATTTGGTGATGGTACCAAAGAAGGATAAATCCTGGCGCCTCTATGTCGATTTTAAAGACCTCAATAAAGCTTGCCCAAAGGATCCCTTCCTCTCCCGCATCGATCAAATTATCGATGCCACGGCGAAACACGATTCGTTGTGCTTCACGGACACATACTCGCTATCATCAAATCAAGATGGCGGAAGCCAACCAAGCCGCAACGGCATTTATCACTCCATATGGACCATTCGCTTCAACACGATGCCCTTCGGACTCAAAAGCGCCCGGCGCAACATATCGGCGCATGATTCAAACATGTCCGCCACCCGGATCGGCAAAAGCAATCGAGGCATACGTGAGCGGCGTAGTCGTCAAAACAAAACACGTCGAAACTTTAGTAGGCGATTTGAGGCTAACATTCGACAACCTCGAGCATATGACATCAAGTGAATCGAGAAAAATGCGTTTTGGCGTACATCACCGGAAAGCTGCTGGCTTCATCGTATCCGGTAGAGGAATTGAAGCAAATCCGGCCAAAATCCGAGCTCATCACGGTTGGATATTCCAAAGACCTCAAGCAAATACAAAATTAACGGGATGCGTGGCAGCCTTAAGCGCTTATCTCCGTTTAGGAGAAAAGGCGTTGCCCTCTATCGCCTCCTAAGGCGCACCGAACACCAGTGGGCGGATGCCGCCCCGCTTAGGACTCGAAGAAATAAAGGCCATCTTGGCAACAAATCCGGTCCTGGCTGCGCCCACTCTGGGCGAACCAATGTTGTTATACATCGCAGCAACACATCAAGTTGTAAGCACAGTCCTCGTCGTCGAACGAATGACAGAAGGGCATAAATTCCCTCTTCAAAAACCAGTGTATTATGTATCCACTGTGTTAACTCCCTGCAAATCCCGTTACCCGCACTATCAAAAGATAGCCTATGCGGTGTTCATGGCATCTCGAAAGCTTTGGCACTACTTTCAAGAGTGCTCGATAACAGTGGCCTCTGAAGTACCACTCAATGACATTATAAACAACCGCGACGCAATGGGCAGGATAGCAAAATGGGCCATTGAGCTCTTACCATTCGACATCACTTACAAACCTCGGCGAGCTATAAAGTCACAAGTTTTGGCTGACTTCGTGGCGAATGGATCAAGTGAACTCCCTAAAAGTGCGGCGCATACTCCAAATTGGACTATGCATTTCGACGGCTCCAAAATGTTGGCGGGTGAAATTTGGCGTCGTCTTGGCGTCCCCCGGAGATACTGATCAAGATGTACTTCAAATAATGTACGGACTCCAACAATGCAGCCGAATCGAGGCCTGTTACATGGTCTCCGGATGGCGGTCTCCATGGGCATTCAACGCCTAGAGGTGCGCGAGGACTCAAACCTTGCAATATCCCAAATAAGCGGAGACTTGACGCCAAGGATCCGAAAATGGCAGCATATCGTAACGCTGTCCTAAAGATGTCAGCCGGTTTGAAGGACTCGAATTCCATCACATAGCGGGATAATAACCAAGCGGCCGGCGTCACAGCACGATCGGTGCGTAAGCGTGATCTGTCCTCAAATATATTCACTCGAGCGGCTCTTCAAGCCATCCGTACTATGGGAAGAGGAGTCCGTGGCGGCAAGCGGAGAAAACCGCACCAACCGGTGATTGGCAGATGACATAACACCCTCCGCTCACGTCATGATGGCGTAATTGCTGCGTGGGCAGAACCCTTCCCAGCCTACTTACTTGGCAGAACTTCCGAAGACCAAAGCGAGGCCCGCTGCATAGTCCGCGATCGAAGGCCTACAAGGTCCACGAGGAGAACTTTATAAGAAAAGTACCACGAGTCCTTCAAAGGTGTATCTCCGAAGAAGAAGGCGAAACCTCTGGCTGAAATTCATGCGGACTAGGCGGACACCACGCAGCAGCCGGGCCCTTGTAGGAAAGGCATTCCGTCAGGATTTTATTGGCCGACGGCTCAGGCAGACGCCTTACAGACTTGGTCGGCGATCGTTGGTTGTCGACTCTTTGCTAATCGAGCCATATGCCACCCACCGCCCTCAAAACCATACCCATTACACGCCGTTCATGTGCGGGGCTTGACATGGTTGGACCCTTAAAGGGAACCCACAAGAAAAAGTACCTATTGGTCATGGTAGATAAGTTCACCAAATGGATAGAGGCCAAGCCGGTCAAAACGGCAGAGTCCGGACCAGTGATAGACTTTATATCAGGGGTGGTACACCGTTACGGAGTCCCCCACAGCATCATCACCGACAATGGCACGAACTTCACAGCCGACGAGGTTAAGTCATGGTGCAAAAATATGGGCATCAAGCTCGACTATGTGTCAGTCTATCACCCTCAAACCAACGGTCAAGTGGAAATAGCAAATGGTCTAATAATGAGCGGCATTAAACCCAGACTAGTGAGGTCACTCACTAATCCGACGCATAATGGGTCGAGGAGCTCGACTCCGTACTCTGGGGGCTGCGGACAACGCCTAACCGTACTACCGGATTCACACCATTTTTATGGTATACGGCGCAGAGGCAGTCTTGCCCTGTGACATTGTTCATGACTCACCTCGAGTGCGCATGTATGAGGAAAGAGAGGCCGAGCTCGATCGGGAGAACAGCTTGGACACATTGGAGGAAGAACGTGACGTCACGAAGGCTCGTTCCGCATTCTATCAGCAGCAGGCCCGAAGATATCAAAGCAGAGAAGTACGGGCCAAGACTTACAACGTTGGTGAACTAGTTCTCGCTGCCGGACAAGAAAAGGACAAGCTCAAGCCCGATGGGAGGGCCCTTCATTATCGATCAAATCTTGACCGGCGGAGCATACCGTCTACGAAATCGTCGGACAACCGACTCGAGCGAACCCATGGAGCGCAGCCCGCCTCCGGCGATTCTATGCCTAGCGCCGGACTAAGAGTTCGTCCCCTTCCCCCGTCCAAACTTTTATACTTCCGCTGTCTTTTGTTTCTCTCTTTATCCTTTTTCACTTAAAAGCCCTTAGGGCCTATTTTTGCATTCTTTGCATCGCATGACGTGCCATCCGCACTCATTATTCACGGGGCTTCTTTTACGAAGCTCAACTATCGGGTTTCATACCCAACACATGTGTCAAGCTTCCACATGTACCTTTTACTCGCCATTATATGCATTGATATGACTTAAGTTTTGGCCAAGCTGGGTTGGTGGCTCTGTGCTTACCCCTCGTTCCCGATTGTTCGGCTAGGAGGTAAAGGAGCACCTCTGCGATTATTCTCGCGGGTTAGCGGATGTGTACCTCGGTAGGTGAAGCGAAAGCTAAGCGTTCTTAAGGGAATATTCGATCGGCGATTTAAAAGATGACTTTTTGCTTATTTATCTATTTGCCCCGGATGTTTTTGCTTTCTTTGCAGTCAGGACATGCACTTTAGGGCATGCCTCCCGATGAAAGGAACCCTTAGCGGAACTATTCTCCTGGAAGATGTTTCTTACTAACCATGTAATATAACATAACTAGTTGGGCACTTGTGCGATAAAGCACTAATGACCCCTTTGGTCTCCATGCATACCACGGTTGTTTCTCAACCAAAAGGTATTCGGACACACTCCGGACTCTAGGGTCCCGAGGTCGAAGCGAAAAGGTCGGCAAAGACAAACGATCTACAATCCGGCTAGAAGGCATTTCACATGTCACTTTAAAGGATAACATACATTGTCAAATTTATTGAGTGTACTCCTCCTCAATCCCGTCTAACAGGCTGTCTAGTTTACAGTCCCGTTGGGAAAATTTAGCAGCCAACTCTACTTGGCTGTATACTAAACTCACAGGGATCTCCTTCCCATTGGGCCCCACCGGCCCAACTTCGGCCATGTGATTGGGGTCCGCCTTCTTGTACCGCGTCTTCACCATGGCCCAAGCCTCCCTGGCACCTTGATGGCAAGCGAAATCTTCCACAAAGCAGGCGCTGCCGCCGCCTGCAGCTTCTCCATAAGCTCCCGAGGCCCTCGGGTAGGGTGAGCTGGCCATAAAGCTCGAACAACGCCGCTCATTGCTGCCGAACTTCGTTCGAGCAGCTGCAACGATTCGGAAGTTGATCACCCATTGATATGGGCATCTCCTCTGCGGGACGACCGTGAGTATACCTACAAGACATATCATGTCAAAGTACTTCCTCGCCGAACTCTTCTTTTCAAAAGATTTCGTTCAAGCACTTACTATAAATGCCGCGGCAAGCGGCTGATTCTCCTTAACGGAGCGGACAGCTCGGCTGGCGCCTTTCAACTCCTCTCCGAGCTTGGCGTTGGCATCACGGAGCTTGTTCCTTTCCTCTTGAACCACATTCAGCACACTCTCGCCGCCTTTAGCTGGTGTAGAGGAACTACTGTCCGGATCTTGTCCGCGGTACTGCAATGTCATTATTAGACTTCAGCGCGCACGCCGCCGCAGCGCTTATATTTATTAATAAAATGTGTTACCGGGAGGGGTCTTTTCGTCTCCTCCTGCGGCGGCAAAAATCTTGACCTCAAGTTGGGCCTTGCAATCTTGCAGCTCCGAGACAGTGGGCGTTCTTCTCGTTAAGTGCGCAATTTTCAATGATCCTTAAATCAGTTAGCATAACTACTTTAAGTCTCGGCCACTCTTGGTATAAACAACCATTAAAATTCGCTTACCCGTATGTCTTTCACATACTGCTCCGTGGATCTGGTAAAACCATTTTGAGCAGCACGGAGATGCGCGTCCCCTACGTTAAAGGCATCCAATGCCTCAGGGGAAAAGCACGCTTCTTGAAATACTGTCCGGCGGCGCCTATGGTTCATGGCGCTCTCCACCTCATACTTGGTGGCGGACAGTCTGTCGGTATCCTCCGTTGGAGAAGGATCCGGCTCGTGTCTTGCGCTTGCCTCCCCCTCTAGTCCGGGCGCTGGAGCCTGGCCGGTGTTGGTCGGATCGGCAATTCCTGTGCTCGCAGATCCGTGGCGCTTTTTCTCCTACAAAGATCATGAGCACTCAGCGTTTCCTCGGGCGTGGCTCGAAAATTCAAATACAAGCTATACCTTTGCGGCGGCGTTTCCGTCCGCATCAGCGCTCCTCTTCCGCTTTCTGGTTGGTGGCCTCTGTTGGTCGGCCGCCGCGGGCTCGCTTCTGCAAAATACCATCGTTCGCGAAGGTCGAGATGGGCGGGAAGAGATACCGTGTCCGGACTTGATCGCGGTCACTGGGAAGCGGACTTAGTCCGGGGTAGTCTGCCGTAATGGCAACCAAAGCATTGTCTATACTGAGCTGGTGATACACCCCGTCGATCAGCTCCACCTCGATGTCCGGGTCCTCTTCGCAGGCCGGACCCAGGGATCCTTCTGGATCCTCGGGTTGCGGAGCAGGACTCATCATGTCCTCCACAGTCCGGCGTAGATCCTGCACCGAAGACATAATATAAGAAGCTTGAACTTCGAAAGTATGGGTTGAGCCCTTCAAGGTGTTCACTTACCCATCCTCTGGGGTTGATCACGGAAAACCCATTCAAAGGGTTCGTTCGAAGGAAATCCTCCTTCTCCCCTTATACAGGCGGACGGGATCTTCACGAGATCCTTGGTGAATCCGACCCTTCTTGGCCGTCTTCGGGTAGCATCGTCTTCCTGTTGAAATCCCACATAGGGTGGCCTCTGATCTGCGGTGGCTGTACCCTCGCTTGATGCATGTCGCCATGACTCGATCATGGTCAAGCGGAATGAGCCATTATTCTTATCCGGCCCATCAAGTAGTGGGCGCTCTTGTCTTCCTCAATCGGGGGCTCATGGCGCCAATCGAGGCGTTTCTTCAAAGGAGCAGCACTAAACTCCGGAGGCCAATCGAATGGATCTCGCGTGGGCGTCTCCTATATAAAACCACTCCGAGGGCGATCTTGGACGCCTTCTTGGGAGTGCGGATAGGTATCCCCCCGGCGATGCACCATATTTGGCGCCGCCCACTTGATATATGGACCCTGGTGAGAGCGGGTGCGAGGCAAAACAGCCTCTTCCACAATGCAAAATGGGGCTCGATGCCCGAAACAGCTCACAAAGAGCTCGTAGCCCGCCATATGCAACATGTAGGCGGGCGTGAGGTGGTGGAGCTGGAGTCCGTAGAACTTGAGGCCAGCGGAGGAGCGGATGTACTAGAAATCCGAGCCCCTTATCAGATAGGGGACAAAGCACACTCGCTCCTCCTTATTGGGGCTTGGAGTGTCCTCCGCCTACCTCCCACCTTGATAAGTAACCAGTCCGGCCCGGATGGAACCATGAAGGCCGGAGGAAGAAACCCTCCGTTTGGAGCTTCACTAGCTCATTGTGCGAAATAGAGCACCTCCTCCAATTCCTGGCGGTGGGCTAGGGCGCGTGAGGAAAGAGCGTTGACGATCCATGGTGGAATGGATTTCTAGGTCGAGAGGCACCGATGGAGTATCTGTGAGGAGGAAGCAGTGCGGTTTGGATCTGGATCCTTGCCTCTTTTATAGGCGGACGACTTCGCACAATTAGGGGTGAAATGTAAAAGACACCACGGCTTTTCGCATTCGATGCGGCGCGTGGAAGAGGGCCATTATTCGCATAGAAGCCGAGGAGCACGATATTCAAGATGAAGCGGACACTATTCGGCGGTACATGGAATTTGAGGAGAACCGCCTTGCAGCGCCGAAGACTACAAACCATTTGGACTCATCGTCATTGAAGCCTGGTTCGGGGCTACTCTGAGGTAGTCTGGACTAGGGGTGTCCGGACAGCCGGACTATCAATATCCGCGGACTCCTAGACTACGAAGATACAAGATTGAAGACTCGGCTCGTGTCCGGATGGTACTTTCCTTGGCGTGGAAGGCAAGCTTGGCGATACGGATATGTAGATCTCCTACCATTGTAACCGACTCTGTGTAACCCTAGTCCTCTCCGGTGTCTATATAAACCGGAGGGCTTTAGTCCGTAGGACAACATACATCTCAACAATCATACCATAGGCTAGCTTCTAGGGTTTAGCCTCCTTGATCTCGTGGTAGATCTACTCTTGTACTACCCATATCATCAGTATTAATCAAGCAAGACGTAGGGTTTTACCTCCATCGAGAGGGCCCGAACCTGGGTAAAAACATTGTGTCCCTCGCCTCTTGTTACCATCCGCCTAGACGCACAGTTCGGGACCCCCTACCCGAGATCCGCCAGTTTTGACACCGACAACAGCCTTTATAATCAAAATAGCATTGATCTTACAATTGAGATACATGTCACTCGAACATGGCACTCTTCGAGCACTAAGCCTCTATTAAGCGGGCGCCTTCTAAGACTTCTTCAAAATAGTGCTCGGCCGGGTCCTGGCCTTCCGCCGCACCCCGGGTTGCAATAGCGGTGGTTTCCATCCCAGCCCAGTATGTTTTAACACAGGAAAGAGCCATCCGCGCACCCTCTATGCATGCCGACCTCTTCACAGCATCGATATGAGGCACAACACCAAGGAATAGTTGCACTAATCCAAAATAGCTGTCCGGCCTTGGTCCACGTGGCCAAAGATGATCCACTATAGACCTCATAGCAAGCCCGGACAACCTGTGGAGTTCAGCCTATGCGGCCATCCTTTCATTCAACGGCAGCGGACGCGTCGGGGCACTGAACTGTGACCAGAATAACCTTTCTACCTGATGGTATTTCCTATCTTTATACAACTCAGTCACATCAAGGCACTCTTTGCAGTGCGCATCGCGTCTGCGGCACTCCTGGCCCGATCGAGAGGGCATGCCGGATCTCAAACTTCGTCCGCAACAAATAGGGCCTCCCAGCCGTGATATCTCCGGCTTCACGAAGCTCCTCCCTTATCCCTCTCATTTCAGAGCTGGTTTTCTTGGCTGCCTCCAGGGCCTTCTTCAGGTCGGCCGCTCTCGCCTGGCTGTCCCTTTCAAGGAGCTCATAGCGGTCGGCGGCATCTTTCAGCTCAACATCCATCTCGGCTATCCTTTCCTCGCTCTAGCGATGAGCAGCCTATTCGTCTCTCAACTCTTCGACCGCCTTCAGGGCGGCCGCATCACTTATTCGAGCTTGCTCCTTGGCCCGGGCAAGCTCCGCCCGAAGGGTCTCTACGACAGCAGCTCCATCTGCAGTCACAATATATTATAAGATACTAGCATAATGCTCCTCTTACAATTTACTGACAAGCCGAATTCATACCCTAGGCCTCGTCAAGCCGCTTGTTAACAAGCGCGATGTCGGCATCCGCCACATCCAGCTGCCGCTTCAGTTCGGCAAAATTAGCAGTCCAGTCAGTCATCGGACAATCGGTCGCCTGCACATAAAAAGCAGCGCGATTATTACCTGGGATTACAATCCTCTGTTTGCCACCTCTAGATGGTAACTAGAGTCTCAGGGGCTACTATCTATACAGAGCACACCTAGCATGTGCAGTACTATCAGAAATACATATATTATTTTGCATACCTCAAAGCCGCTTAGCAGACTTGTAAAGGCTGCATTCAATCCGCTTTGGGCGGATGAAATCCTCTCAATCACCATACCCATTAAGGTATGATGTGTCTCTGAGATGGCCGCTCACTCCAGCAGACCCATCAGTGTGTCCAGCTGTATGCCGGACAATCACAGACTCTTTCTATCGCTCTCCTTGGGAGCCGAATAATCCGAACTTCGGGCAGCCAAAGTGTCAACTTCTGGCCTCGGCGGATCAGGAGAAATCCTCCGTGACGACACCTCGGGATCGTCCTCCCCATGTGACGGGGAGGCAGGGGGAGGCGTTTCTCTCTCCATCATCTCCGGAAGAAGACCCCCCGAAGACTAACTCTGTGGAGAAGGGCTACGAGCCGGACTGCAACAAATATGTTTTGGTTATTATCCTCAGAGACAAAATGGGATATATTTACCAAAGTACTCTTTTACTTACGGCTCGGTGGAGGGCTGGCCCCCTTGCGGGCGATGTGCGGTAAGGACGCCCTCTGGGGCAGGGCCCCTTGGCAAGGGTTTCTTCCCTTGTTTGGAAGCCTCCGTTTCCAAGTCTTCAGAGGCGGCCCTTTTCTTACCTTGAGGAGAGGGGATTTTAGGTTCCCCTCCCCGATTATCCTCCTTCATGGAGGCACTTACTCCCCCAATTTGGATGTGTAAAATATGAGACCCACCTGTGGCTTCTTTATTCCTCCCCTCGTCTTCTCCTGATGGCACCTGATATGGCGCGCTCTCAAATATCCTGGTCAACAAAGGATCTGGTGAGACTTCGGGAAGAGGGGCCGAACACCTAATCCTCTCCGCCTTCCTTATCCAGTCCTGCTAGAGAGCAATTTTTCAGAATGCTGTTATAAAAAACATAAAGGACAGTCTGTTTGGTAGCGGAATTACTTACTTGGGTATCTAGACGGTTGCAGTTGAGACCCACGTCGTCGGTGGTATCCGGACACTTTATTCGTGATCCGAAGAAAGACCCATACATCTCTTTGAGCGTCATGCCGAAGAATTGTTGAACGGTTTGTGGTCCTTCCGGGTTGAACTCCCACATACGGAGAGGTTGACGTTGGCAGGGCAGGACCCGACGAACCAGCATTACTTGCATTATCTTGACAAGACTGACATCCTTCTTGAGAAGGTCTCGGATGTGGCTTTGCAGTGTCAGCATGTCATTAACTGGCCCCCAGTCCAGCCCCTTGTTGACCCATGACGCCAGCTGCGGCGGAGGGCCCGAGCGGAACGCTGGAGCGGCCGCCCACTTTGTACCTCGGGGAGCTGTGATGTAAAACCACTCCCGTTGCCATAAGTCAGAAGTTTCTGTGAAGGAACCCTTTGGCCACGGGGCGTCGGCGCCTTTGCTTATTATAGCACCTCCGCACTCTGCGTGACGCCCATCGATCACCTTCGGCCTCAGATTGAAAGTCTTGAGCCATAGGCTGAAGTGGGGGGTGATGCGGAGGAAGGCTTCACACACGATGGTAAACGACAAGATGTGAAGGATGGAGTCCGGATCTAGATCGTGGAAACCTAGCCCGTAATAGAACATAAGCCCTCTCACGAAGGGATCAAGACTAAAACCTAGCCCTCGGAGGAAGTGGGAAATAAATATGACACTCTCGTTGGGTTCGGGAGTGGGGATGACCTGCCCTTGAGCAGGTAGCCTGTGCGGGATTTCAGCGGTGAGATACCTAGCCTCCCTAAGCTTCTTGATGTCCTCCTCTATGACAGAGGAGGCCACCCACCGGCCTTGAAGGTTGGATCCGGACATGGTTGAAGGTTCGAAGTGTCTAGCTTGAGGCTCTGGTGTTGGAACTCGAGGTGCGGGAGGGGGAGGATCGAGCGTGGGAAGAAAAGGACAGGCCTTGACCCCCTTATGAAAAGGACGAATATCAAGCGTCCCCCGCGTGACCGTTTGGGACTTGCCTAAAATCGAGGAGTCATATTAAACAAACACGGCTGGGTCACCCACACCTGTATTGATGAGAATCCCGTGATAAGGGGGACACTATCTCTGCTTCGACAAGACATGCCAATAAAACCGCCTCGTGGTGGCTGGTTATGAAAAATAGTTCGAATAATGACCAGGCCGTGGCGTGACGTCACGCTATGAAAAAGCTGTCGGCAGATTGGATTTGTGGAATATTGTACTCTCTACGGTGGTATGTGGAATTTGTTTTGCAGAGCCAGACATGATACTTGTGTTCAAAATCTTCTATGGAGTATTCAGAGAAGGAACTCGCCTTGCAATGCCGAAGACAATCTGCGCGCCGGTCTCATCGTCATTGAAGCCTGGTTCAGGGGCTACTGAGGGAGTCCTGGATTATGGGGTCCTCGGACAGCCGGACTATATACTTTGGCCGGATTGTTTGACTATGAAGATACAAGATTGAAGACTTCGTCCCGTGTCCGGATGGGACTCTCCTTTGCGTGGAAGGCAAGCTTGGCAATTCAGATATGTAGATCTCCTTCTCTGTAACCGACTCTGTGTAACCCTAGCCCCCTCTGGTGTCTATATAAACCAGAGGGTTTAGTCCGTAGGACAACAACAATCATAATCATAGGCTAGCTTCTAGGGTTTAGCCTTTACGATCTCGTGGTAGATCAACTCTTGTAATACTCATATAATCAAGATCAATCAAGCAGGAAGTAGGGTATTACCTCCATCGAGAGGTCCCGAACCTGGGTAAAACATTGTGTCCCCTACCTCCTGTTACCATTAGCCTTAGACGCACAGTTCGGGACCCCCTACCCGAGATTCGCCGGTTTTGACACTGACGGTGTCGCCCTCAAGGTTGTAGTACTCGTAGTAGTGGCTGCGCCAGAGCTCACGTTGGCACTCCACCGCCGCTTCCTTGATGGACAGGCTCTTCTATACCTCAACCTGGGCCAATGCAACTCCTCCTCCCGGCGCTCCTCGAACTCCGCTATCTCCTGCATCTCCAGCTCCCACTCGACGACCTCATGAGGAAGCAGGTGCTCCATGGACACCACCGCCTTTTCGGATGTGGGTTGCATGCTAGATTCCAAGGTGGCCTGGAATATCTTGGCGTGGATGGCCACGGCCCGGGCTATGGCGACATCGGCGGCACAGACACAGCTCGAGTGCTCTCGGCGTTTGCAGCCGTCGTCACCGCAGCAGCTGTAGTCGTCTCGGCTACTACGGCTGCCTTGTCGGCTGCCGCAAACGCCCTCTCGGCAGAAGTGGTCGTGCTCAATGCGGATATGGCATCACTCTTGGCGTAGGTGGCGACGCTCTCGGTGCAGGCGGTGGTGCTCGGCGGGGGGGGGGGAGGACGCGTCCATCGTATGAGCCTCCACGAAGCATTTCCATAGCATGATCTTTGCAAGAAGGGGTGCGGGAATGGGGATCGGGATTTCTGGATTCGGGGGTTTCCGGCACTGGAGCAGACGAGCCGGCGAAACTTAAGGAGGAAGACTTAAATAGACCCAAAATTTTTCATCGCAAACGATTTCTACAAAACAACTGTGTGTGATTTTGTAGACATTTTTCATTAGCTGTGAAAGACGAATTTGGAGTAAAGTGGCAACAGATGGTGTTTTAAATGTACGAGAAAATTTGTAGTACTAATACAACTGTCATGTCAAATTTTGGAAAATTTTAGGGGTCATTTGACCTTTTAAGACATTTATCTAATTTTCTAGCCATTTAATGACCGTAATTGAAATTTGAACTACATGTATATGCAGCAGCTAACCAAAATGGTTTGAAAAGTCATATTTTGTGTACTTGTGTGCGATTTAATTCCACGTGCAGTAAATTGGAAAGAATTTTCAAACATATTGGTCTAACGGCTATGACACAATTAAGCATGGAGTGCCATGGCATTTAAATTCATAAAATTCAAAACATGAAACCTTGCTTGAGGTAATGTCATACCACCAAGATGATGTGGTACAAAAATTGGCCTGTTTGACGAAAGTTTAGACACACACCCCTCACAAACCGGAGCAACTCACTAGAAGTCTCGTGGTTCCGAGAGGGAACAATGCATGTTTGCTGACGAACGGCAAATAGCCTCCTCTTACGGCCTTCAAAAATTTTCTACGTGTAATGTGCACTAATACTAACTGTCATGTGAAAATTTGGAAAATTTCAGGGGTCGTTTGACCTTTTGAAGACATTTAAGTGATTTTCTAGCCATTTAATGACCGTAATTCAAATTTGAACTAGATGTACATGCAACGACTAACTATAACGGATTGAAAAATCATGTTTGTGTACTTGTGTGCGAGTTAATTCAATGTGCAGTAAATTAGAAGGAATTTTCAAACATATTGGTATCATGGCATGGACACATACATGGAGTGCCATGGCAATTTAATTCCAAAATATTAAAAAATGATCAGGAAAACATGAAACTTTGCTTGATGTAATGTCATGCCAGCAAGATGATGTGGTACAAAAATTGGCCTGTTTGACGAAAGTTTGGACACACACCCCTGATACGTCTCCAATGTATCTATAATTTTTGATTGTTCCATGCTATTATATTACCCGTTTTGGATGTTTATGGGCTTTACTCTACACTTTTATATCATTTGTGGGACTAACCTACTAACCGGAGGCCCGACCCGAATTGCTTTTTTTTTGCCTATTTCAGTGTTTCGAAGAATAGGAATATCAAACGGAGTCCAAACGGAATGAAACCTTCGGGAGCGATCTTTTTGGAACAAACGCAATCCAGGAGACTTGGAGTGGACGTCAAGAAGTAGCCGAGGCGGCCACGAGGCAGGAGGGCGCGCCCTAGGGGGGTGGGCGCGCCCCCCACCCTCGTGGCTCCCCTGACCTACCTCCTTCGCCTATATATATCTGCGTACCCCGAAAACATCCAGGAGCACCACGAAACCCTATTTCCACCACCGCAACCTTCTGTATCCACGAGATCCCATCTTGGAGCCTTCGTCGGCGCTCCACCGGAGGGGGAATCGATCATGGAGGGCTTCTACATCAACACCATAGCCTCTCTGATGAGTTGTGAGTAGTTTACCACAGACCTTCGGGTCCATAGTTATTAGCTAGATGGCTTCTTCTCTCTCTTTGAATCTCAATACAATGTTCTCCTCGATCTTCTTGAGATTCGATGTAACTCTTTTTGCGGTGTGTTTGTCGAGATCCGATGAATTGTGGGTTTATGATCAAGTTTATATATGAGAAATATTTGAATCACCTCTGAATTCTTTTATGTATGATTGGTTATCTTTGCAAGTCTCTTCAAACTATCAGTTTGGTTTGGCCTACTAAATTGATCTTTCTTGCAATGGGAGAAGTGCTTAGCTTTGGGTTCAATCTTGCGGTGTCCTTTCCCGGTGATGTTAGGGCAACAAGGCACGTATTCTATTGTTGCCATCGGGGATAAAAAGATGGGGTTTATATCATATTGCTTGAGTTTATCCCTCTACATCATGTCATCTTGCCTAATGCGTTACTCTGTTCTTATGAACTTAATACTCTAGATGCATGCTGGATAGCGGTCGATGTGTGGAGTAATAGTAGTAGATGCAGAATCTTTTCGATCTACTTGTTGCGGATGTGATGCTTATATACATGATCATGCCTAGATATTCTCATAACTATGCACTTTCCTATCAATTGCTCGACAGTAATTTGTTCACCCACCGTAATACTTATGCTATCTTGAGAGAAGCCACTAGTGAAATCTATGGCCCACAGGTCTATCTTTTATCATATAAGTTTCCAATCTACTTTATTTTGCATCTTTACTTTTCAATCTATATCATAAAAGTACCAAAAATATTTATCTTATCTTATTATCTCTATCAGATCTCACTTTTGCAAGTTACCGTGAAGGGATTGACAACCCCTTTATCGCGTTGGTTGCGAGGTTCTTGTTTGTTTGTGTAGGTACGAGGGACTTGTGAGGAGCCTCCTACTGGATTGATACCTAGGTTCTAAAAAACTGAGGGAAATACTTACGCTACTTTGCTGCATCACCCTTTCCTCTTTAAGGGAAAACCAATGCAGTGCTCAAGAGGTAGCAACCCCTCACAAACCGTAGGAACTCACTAGAAGGCTCGTGGTTCCAAGAGGGAACGATGCAAGTTTGATGACGAACGGCAGATAGCTTCCTCTTACGGCCTTCAAAATTTTTCTACGTGTAATGTGCACTCATACAAACTGTCATGCGAAAATTTGGAAAATTTCAGGGGTCATTTGACCTTTTTAAGACATTTAAGTCATTTCCTAGCCATTTAATGACTGTAATTCTAATTTGAACTAGATGTACATGCAACGGCTAACCATAACGGTTTGAAAAATCATATTTGTGTACTTGTGTGCTAGTTAATTCCATGTGCAGTAAATTAGAAGGAATTTTCGAACATATTGGTCTCACGGCATGGACACATGTACATGCATGGAGTGTCATGGCATTTTAATCCCAAAAAATTAAAAATGATCAGGAAAACATGAAACCTTGCTTGAGGTAATATCATTCCATCAAGATGATGTGGTACAAAAATTGGCATGTTTGACGAAAGTTTGGACACACACCCCTCACAAACCGGAGCAACTCACTAGAAGGCTCGTGGTTCCGAGAGGGAACAATGCATGTTTGATGACGAACGACAGATAGCTTCCTCTTATGGCCTTCAAAATTTTTCTACGTGTAATGTGCACTAATACAAACTATCATGTGAAAAATTGGAAAATTTCATGGGTCATTTGACCTTTTGAAGACATTTAAGTGATTTCCTAGCCATTTGATGACCGTAATTCTAACTGAACTAGATGTACATGCAATGGCTAACCATAATGGTTTGAAAAATCATATTTGTGTACTTGTGTGCGAGTTAATTCCATGTGCAGTAAATTAGAAGGAATTTTCAAACATATTGGTCTCACGGCATGGACACATGTACATGCATGGAGTGCCATGGCATTTTTATTCCAAAAAATTTAAAAATGATCAGAAAAACATGAAACCTTGATTGATGTAATGTCATGCCACCAAGATGATGTGGTATAAAAATTGGCTTGCTTGACGAAAGTTTGGACACACACCCCTCACAAACCGGAGCAACTCACTAGAAGGCTTGTGGTTCCGAGAGGGAACAATGCATGTTTGATGACGAACGGCAGATAGCTTCCTCTTACGGCCTTCAAAAATTTTCTACGTGTAATGTGCACTGATACAAACTGTCATGTGAAAATTTGGAAAATTTCAGGGCTCATTTGACCTTTTGAAGACATTTAAGTGATTTTCTAGCCATTTGATGACCGTAATTCAAATTTGAACTAGATGTACATGCAATGGCTAACCATAACAATTTGAAAATCATATTTGTGTACTTGTGTGCGAGTTAAGTCCATGTGCAGTAAATTAGAAAGAATTTTCAAACATATTGGTCTCACGGCATGGACACATGTACATGCATGGAGTGCCATGGCATTTTTATTCCAAAATATTTAAAAATTATCAGAAAAACATGAAACCTTGCTTAATGTAATGTCATGCCACCAAGATGATGTGGTAAGAAAATTGATCTGTTTGACGAAAGTTTGGACACACACCCCTCACAAAGCAGAGCAACTCACTAGAAGGCTCGTGGTTCCGAGAAAGGAACAATGCATGTTTGATGACGAACTACAGATAGCTTCCTCTTACGGCCTTCAATTTTTTCTACGTGTAACATGCACTAATACAATTGTCATGTGAAAATTTGGAAAATTTCAGGGGTCGTTTGACCTTTTGAAGACATTTAAGTGATTCTCTAGCCGTTTAATGACCGTAATTCAAATTTGAACTACATCTACATGCAACAGCTAACCATAACGGTTTGAAAAATCATATATGTGTACTTGTGTGTGAGTTAAAAATCATCAGACGATGTAAATATCTGATGTTCAAAAAAGAGAATGTAAAATCTGGCAAGACAACCGGCCCCACACGATTAGCACTCTATTTCACGCCTCGAGGTTTGGAAGGTGAGTGGCGGCCTTTATTAATCAGACACCATTCTGCATTGGGAATCATTAGCTATTATGTTCACACATGGATTTTGCTGCGGGAATCGTGTGTAATTCACACTATAGTACTCGTAAATTCCGGCGACCGGCGCGTGTACTATTCCCGTCGATGTAGATTCCGGCCACCAATAAATACTACCTTGCTCACGTCGTCCCGCCTGCATTCTCATCTAGATCCTCCCCTTGCTCGCTCTCTCTCTCTCTCTCTCAAATCTCTGCCATGGTGCCTCTGGTCTGCCCACACGCTGACGAGGAGTTGCCACCCCCTAAGGACGCTCACTCGATGAGCAGCGACGAGGACACCTACGCGCCGCTGGACGAGGTTCCGCCGGACCCCCCAACTTTGGATTGGTTTTGGGGCCTGTACGATCTTTGTCTTTGGAAGTCGCTGCCGCCGGCTGAGAAAACCAGGCAAACGGCTATCAAGAAGGAGATGGCGGAGGAGGATGCCAGGTACCAGGCGATCTGTGAAGCCCGTGATGCCGCCTGGAAAAAGGAGGCGGCGGAGCTTTGGGGCCGGGCGCGTCGTCGTGCAGAGGAGGAGTACGAAGATGGGTACTTTGCGAGGAAGGCCAGAGGCGCTAAGCTCCTCGTCACTGCATGGAGCTGGGCCGATAAGCTCCAGCGTGCCACCGGCGAGGAGCTCCGGTGGGCGCCCAACGAAATGGCAAGATCGTTCGCGCGCGTTCGCCTGCAAGAGGCAGACCGACACGTCAAGAGCTACGAGGTGGAGGAGGCAGAGTACTTCCTCCGCTCTGGGAACACGTCACGCACCAGGGAGATGCTGGCGAGGGTCTGCTGGAATACTGGCCCCAGGAGGGATTATTAGTTTTAGTATTGTTTGTTTTCAATTTTATGCATTGTACCTAGTAGTTAAGTATCATCACATATATGTGATGATATTATATATATTCTGTGATGAACTAATGAACAATTAATATTATATATATTGTGAATTCCATTTTCTATCTGTTTTTCTATACTAATTTGAATCTATCTGTTACCATCCACATATACAGAATGGAAAGCATATAAACACACATTGAAACAGAACATATAAGAACAAAAAACAGAGTACACACATTGAAACAGAGCAATAAAGAGAGCAATAGTATGATTGCCGTGAATACATAACTATCCATGTCGAAACGACTCAACAAAATAAAACACGTCCATGGGACCATGACCAGCAGCCCTTGCCTACGGTAGCTCTTGGCTCTGCCTGAACTCGTGCAGGCGTTCGTCCAAGCGGTCGACAAGCTCGTGGTACATCTGGAGCGGGATCTTGAGCTCTAAGTTGGCTATATCATCGGAGATCACCACCTCGAGGATGCAACGGCCATGTTCCTCTATTGCGCCCAGGTGGACACCTGGGCCAAGGAGGCGGTCGAGCCTACAAACCAGCGCGTTGGGATCGAGCAAGATGCGGACAAGGCGAATGGCGCGACCCATGCGAACGGCGCGGAGGCATCCGATGCAAGTACGGCGCGGCCGACCTCTTGTGCAAGTACGGCGTAGAGGGCCTGTGCCCACTCCTGGCGAGGAATGGGGGTACTGACGGGACATGTACCCAACTGCGACGCCCTGTCGACAGCAGGCAAGAACCGATGGATCCGCTCTTGCTGTGCGACGCGCCGCGCCTCTCGCTCTGCGGCGCTCCAACGCTCTCGCCGTGCGGCGAGCCGCAACCTATTGGCACAGTCGCGCCTAGCTTGCTCTGTAGCGTGCCATCGATCATGTTGTGTGGCGAGCTACAGCCTCTTGGCGCTGACATGCCTATCTTGATCCGCGGCGCCGAAGCGCCATGCGCGAAAGGTTTGCTCAACCCTGGCGATGACGCGCATCATGGCATCGTCCATCGCGTTGCCGGCGAGCGTTGTGGCCTCGATGGGCCGTGGCGCCTTCTGGTTTTCCTCGTCGATGAGGTTGATGGCAGAGGCGGCGCTTTGGTGCGTTGGCATGCTTGGAAAAGGTGGATGTGCTACAGGCCACGCTTGTTGCCTCCGTGCGTCGCGTCGCGCCTAGGTTTATGTGCAATATCGCTGGGTGGTGGGAAACAGGTAAGGAAATGGCGGGAAACGGTGGCGTGTTCATAGAACGCCATCAATTAATGGAAACTTACAATGTAAAGGAACATTGAGCTAGCACAAGAAGTAGATGATGATGAGATGAACACGGACCACACTAGGGAACCCGTCAGTGACAAGTTCATCAATCGCGAACAGTTGTACACTAGCAAGCGTTTGCCCACAACACACACGGCTTATTCCATCACAAACAGGTTGGATGGATCAACTGCATGCCATGTATACACATTGTTAAAAATTAATGCGGTAGACCTTCTTTAACATATGTTAAAAGATAAAATAAAAATAAAAAACAAGGACCTCGAGGTTAAATTAGGAATGGGTCATTTCGGTCATTTCACCGATATGACCCATCCTATCAGTTAATTTAACATCAACACAACTTCCCATCCAGTCACCCATCTGATGGCTGCTCCAGCCTGAGCACACTTAACTTGAGAGTTCTCTTAGATGAGCTACTGGTGGAATAGCTAGTCCTTGCTGATATAGGATGCCTCTTTGTATCCTTATGGCGTATCCGGATGACCGCCCGTCCCCCAATGGCCAATACATGTTGTGTAGACAGAGTATATCACATATGTCTTATTAGAAGCAATCGTCTGTGTTATTATCGGTCTTCGCACACATTTCTGATTACCAGACCTGTTTGTCGCGTATCACACACATCTTGTTATATTGAACCGTTTCTGTTCTCTTGTCTCAACGCAAAAAGTTCATCCGAGTGAACCGCATGCTGTATATCGCACACACACCTTGATCTGGCTGACCGTTTCTTTTGTGTTGCCTAATCACAAACGGTACATCCGAGTGAAAAGTATGCTGTGTATCGCACACACCTTCATCTGGCTGCCCGTTTCTTTTGTTTCCTCCTCATCGCAAACAGTTAGTTGAACTGAATCGTATGCCCTGCATTGCACACACAACTAAAATCAAAACCGTGTTTGATGCAACTGTCATCGCAAACGTTTTACACATTTTAGACGGTTCTCTGACACCATCGTTTGCGATTATTGCATTTCACATAGTTTCTCGAAGGGTCTCTGATCGTAGTGTCGCATTAGCAGCATCCTGCAGTAGTGATATACTAGAAGCGTTCACAAAAATACTTTTCCGCCGCTGTAAGCCTCTGACCTCATGAGATCCCATCTTGGGGCCTTTTCAAGTACTCTGCCAGAGGGGTATTCGATCATGGAGGGCCTCTACACCAACCTTGCTGCCCTACCGATGATGTGTGAGTAGTTTACCTTAGACCTACGGGTCGATAGCTAGTAGCTAGATGGCTTCTTCTCTCTCTTTGATCTTCAATACAATGTTCTCCTCGATGTTCTTGGATTTCTATTAGATGTAATCTTCTTTTGTGGTGTGTTTGCTGAGATCCGATGAATTGTGGATTTATGACTATGAATATTATTTGAGTCTTCTCTGAAATCTTTTATGCATGATTAAGGCATCTTTGTATTTCCCTTTGAACTATCGGTTTGGTTTGGCCAACTAGATTGGTTTTTCTTGCAATGGGAGAGGTGCTTAGTTTTGGGTTCAATCTTGCGGTTTACTCACCCAGTGACAGAAGGGGTAGCGAGGCATGTATTGTATTGTTTCCATCAAGGATAAAAAGATGGGGTTTATATCGTATTGCTTGAGTTTATCCCTCTACATCATGTCATCTTGCTTAATGTGTTACTATGTTCTTTTGAACTTAATACTCTAGATGCAGTCAGGAGTCGGTCGATGTGTGGAGTAATAGTAGTAGATGCAGAATCGTTTCAGTCTACTTGTCATGGATGTGACGCGTATATTCATGATCATTGCCTTAGATATAATCATAACTATGCGCTTTTCTGTCAACTGCTCAACAGTAACACTACAAAAAATACACTTATGTAATGATACGTGTTTGTCAGTAGGTCACGTTTTCTGTCATGCATGTACATGCATGAATATTTTATGATAGAATCAAGATAGTCATATGTGTGCTGTCGTAGAAGTGTTCCATGACATCACCAAAATTATCATCACGGAAGTGTCCACTTCCATGACAATAAATCGCGCGTCATAGAAGTGCTTTTGTCAAGGGTGACCGACACGTGGCATCCACCGTAATGGGCCGCCGTTAAGCTATCGGGTTCCGGTTTTGATCCGGAAACCCATTAACATCCCCGACCAACGGGGATTTTCCATGTGTAAAATTCTCAATGGCTAGAGGAACCACGTGTCGACTCACCGTTGGGACAAATGTCATCCACTCATTGGACCGAAGGAGCCTATAATATGTCAACACGTGGCACGGCCCAACAGAGGCCCATTCTGGTGAAAGGCCGACCCGTTTGACTTGGTCAAAAGGTAGCGGGCTGGCCCACGGAAAGCCTGTTAAATGCGTGTTCGCATATAGCCCATTTACAGGCCGCTAAGTCACGACCCGTTATGGCCGATCCGAATTAGGTCCAGTAGCGTCATCTGGGCCGTCCAATATAATTCTAGCCCATTGTAACTTGCGGCCCATGTATGGCATGATGTCTTTCGGCCCATATGAGGCCCTTTGTAACTCTTGGCCCATTAACGACACATGGTGAAACTGGCCCATAATGAACAGTGTTTCACTTTATACCCATTAATGACCCATTATTCCATTGGGCCGTTTCTAGCCCATGTTATCTTTCGGCCTTCTCATGGCCCATCTATTCTTGGGCTCATTTCCAGCATTTGGTTACTTACGGCCTATTACTGGCCCTTTCTACTTGTGGGCCAAATTTAGCCCATGGTTACAGTCGGCCCGTTTTCATAGCATCATCAAATATGGACCATTAATGATGGCCGGTTACGGTTGGCCCATGGACGGACGATTCCAACTCTAGCCCGTTTACGACCCATAATGTGGTCTGTTGTTGGCCCATGTTTGGCCAATCGATCATACAACCCGTAGAAAGCCCATTGATGCTACAGCCCGCATAAGGCCCATTGTTTCTACGACTCGTAGAAGGCCCATTGTTTCTACGACCCGTAAAAGGCCCATTGTTTGTACGGTCCGTAGTAGGCCCATGGTCACTACAGTAAATATGTAGCCCATGGTTATTGTGGCCTAGTTTTAAAAAATAGGTTATTGCGGCCACTAGCAAACCGCGGAAAAAGAACTGCACTGACTACAAGCAAACAAATAAACAAGACAACAAGGAAATAAATAAGCAAGCAACTTATGCTTGGCTATCATGGATTCACGACTATTACACATATTACATCCATTGGGCATCAAAGTTCACCACCAGTGCAAATATAGGGAACAAAGCAGTATATCACTAGGGGTGGGCATAAAAACCGACAAACCAAAAACCGAACCGAAGCCGAAACCGAAAAAACCGAATTTTCGGTTTTTAATAAATGTAATGGAAATTTCGGTTTTTACTTATGTTAACCGAACTGTTTTTGATCGGTTCGGTTTCTCATGGGTAACCGAACAAAAAAACCGAACATATAAACAGTACAGAGTCACGAGAGCTGCTCCCGTCGCAAAAAGATGTGCCACGCAGCGACCAGCCTGCGCGCGGCAGGGGGGAAACCATTCCCAGTCTCCCACGAGCCCAGCCAACTTGGCAAGGCACGTACCATTTTTGGGCCTTTTACTGCGTGGCCCATGTAGCTTGCATCTACGTGAGCAAGCCATCCAGACGTGTTGTGGTCGTGGGATTAGTCCCACCTCGGCTGGCCACGTGAAGGGGCGCAGGTAGCTCAGCTATATAAGAGGGTAAGCTCAAGGAGGTACGAGGCATACATGCTGCTAAACTAGCTTTCGGTATAAACGGTATAAACTGAATACCGAACCGAAATACCGGTTAACCGAACTTTCGGTTTTCAATTTTTTTAAGCCATCTTCGGTTAGCATTATCTCCAACCAAAATGTGAAAAATACTGAAATGTATTAACCGAACTTTTGGTTTATACCGAATGCCCAGGCCTACATATCACATACACTGGTTGTCAAAGTTGGCGACCAGTGCAAATAAATGCCGTAGCAAAACAAGTCCAGAACTAAAACCACTTTAGAAGAGCTCAAGAAACAATATCCTGGGTACCCATAATGCTGGCAATATGCTTAGCAAGCTTATTAACTTTCTCTTGTTTGGTGCTTAAATCCTCCAGCGCTTGCTGTTGCACCAGAAAGTATGCATCTAAATTCCGCAGGGACTTCCTCAGTCCTTTGACTTCATGTCGCATCACCTCTGATCGATATCTTTCAACTTGAAGTTGGGACTCAAGAAGACGAACTGATTTAGGTAGCGAGTTCGAAGAGCTTGTGCCAGCAGTAGTGGCCAGTAACTCAAACACTACATCAAGACAAGACTTTTGGGTTGTCTCACTATCGTCAAGACAGTTTTTATCAGCTTTCTTGGAGACCAACAGGGATGTCTCACTATCTTGAACCTTATCTGCATTACTTCCTTTACCATTGCATAACGGGGTACTCTTCTCCAATATTTTGTCCGCATTCTAAAAGAGAAATAAGCAGACACATCACAGGTTTACCATGTTGTATATGAAACTCATTTTGGTAAATCAGTTCAGTAGTAAAGTGGACAGGATAACAACATGAAACAAACATATATCTATGTACCATGGTCATCGTATGGTCTATATCATTCTAGTTTTTGTTGCCAAATCAAGATAGAGAGACAGTTCAAATAATATCTGTTTAAGACAAAGCAGAATAGACAGAATATAAGTGTGGGAAACTACAGAGCAATAACAACACTTGTAATGTGCATGACATGAGAACATAACTGTTTATTCAATTGAAACTGGAATCAACATAGAGCAAGCTACAACAGCAAACTAGTTAAAGAAACAACTTTAAAACATACCTGTTGCACCATTGGAGTTTCAATTCCATCCTTCAAATTTGAAAATAGCTGGTATGAGTAAATACAGTGATGCAAGAGCAAAGGAGTATCAACCATAGCTACATAACCTGTCCTGAGAACAATTCTTCTTCTGCTTTAAGCATTGAGTTGGGATTCGGAGTGGTGGTCCTCGTGCTTTGGGCACTGCAGTTCCCTTACTAACTGCTTGTGTTTGGGTGCTCTATGGTGGAGATAGTGCTGTGTCAACTGGAACTGGGTTACTATCTGCTGGGGTTGGGGTTAGAAGGGGTGTAGCTGGTTCTCTGTCCAACTAGGTAGGGGTACAATCTGTGAGAGTCTGGGTTATGTGTGGTGGGGCCGGTTCTTGGGCAAGTAGAACCGTGGTTCTATCTGCATTGACTGGTAGCACTATCTTTTCTAAAGACCGTGTTGTTACTCCCTTAGATACTGCCATCACCCTCTCCAATTCAAATGGCTAATAAACAAGAAAATTAATTGAATGTACAGACATTCTATGATAGACAGGTGCAATGTATAGTGGGGAATAAAATAGGGCATGAAATAATTCACATTTATGTCGTCTAACCAAACATGATAGCATGACACAATTTCACATATATGATGGCTAACTAAACAGGATAGCATGACACAATTTCACATATATGATGGCTAACTAAAAAGGATGGAAAGACATAGTTCAAAATATGATGACTACGTAAACAAGATGACATGATATAACTACATAATGTATTTATTAAATAGGTTGGCATGCCATAATTCACATACATGCAGCCTATGGAAACATGATAGCTTGATATAATTCACGGATAGAATGACATAATTCAAAATATGATGACTGTAAACACTAAACATGATGAGATGATATAACTATATGATGTCTTTATTAAATGGGTTGGCATGCCATAATTCAGATAGATGATGTATATGTAAACATGATGGCATGATATAATTCAAATATATGATTTATATACTAAGCAAGTAAGTAGATGTCATTCGCATATATGATGTAAAAACAAAGCAATGCAAGACAACATGCATGACATGAGTAATATAACCCTACCAAGTTTGAGCATAGACCTCAGGGGGAAATAGGACTGGTCATCTGTCTCTGAATCCTCCTCTGAGGAGCTATCTGTAACCAGCAAGATGTCTGCTTCAGCAGGTAGCATTATCTGCTCTGAATACCTTGTTTTCACTCCAGATACTTCCATCACTGCTTCAAATGGCTAATGCATAGGAAGAGTAGTTGAATATACAAACGTTGTCGACAAATGGAACACGTAATACAAAAAAAACATAACATGATATAATTCACATATATGATGGTTGGCTAAACAACATGGCATTGCATAATTCACATATGTAATGCCTTGCAACAAGATAGCATTGCATAATTCACATATATAATATCTTGCAACAAGATGGCATTGCATAATTCACATATATGGTAATTAGACACTAAACAGGTGGCATTCACACAAAGCATGTCTAAACTAAGCAAATGACATAGCAATGCAAGACACCATACATATGATATGAGCAACATAACCCTACCAAGTTAGAGCATACACCTTGGGGGGGAATATGACAGGTCATCTGTCTCTGAATCCTCCTCTGAGGAGCTATCTGTAACCTGCGAGATATGCGCTTCGTCAGATAGCATAGTCTACTCTAAAGACCTTGTTTTCACTCCAGAATTTTCCATCACCGTGTCTGATGCACACGAAGAGTAGTTGAATGTAATAACATTGTAAAAAAATGTAATACACAATGAAAAAAAAGGATGGCATGATATAATTCACATATAAGATGACTGGCTAAGCAGGATGGCATTGCAAAATTCACATATATGATGCCTGGCTAAACAAGATGGCATTGCATAATTCACATATATGATAAAGAAACTAAACAGATGGCATTCACACAAAGCATGTCTAAACTAAGCAGGTGACATATTTGATGTATAAAGTATGCAATGCAAGGCACCATATGCATGATATTACCAACATCAGCATGCCAAGTTAGAGCAAAGACCTCAGGGGGTAAATAGGAGTGGTTTTCTCCTTCTGAATCCCCCTCAGAACAATTATCTTCCTCTTGATTACAATCCGAAATGGGTGGAAGGGGCTGCCTTTGCGCCCACCATGGAGTGACATCTGCATGAAATTTTATTGCCACGCAAGGCTCGTCTATTTTTCTCTATATGTTCAGTTCCATTGTGTACAATAACTGATATGCATAGGAATAAAACATAGTGAGATTATGTAAGGAGTGCATGCAAAATCCAGAGTGATGGTAGCAACATGTGGATACACCCAAAACCAATGATAGCAGGTAGATAATGGCTTTAGTTAAAAAATACAGATAATGGCTTCTTTACTGTTTGTTTCCCACCCAACATGAAACTCATAGTAGACACCAGAGATTAACCAGGTAGTAGATAGATACTATTGATTGTGGCCCTGATATGTACCCCACAACCATTTAAAAACTCAAGTTTGAGCATTAGTTTTGAGCTGACTCAGAGTCTAATCGGTGAATAGGATGATAAAGTAGCATGTAATATTAAGCGATGCATACCGTAAGCAGACACGAAAGAGTGCGACCTCTCTTGTGGACCCGTGTAGTCCTCAAGGTCATCTGCTCGGTTGATGATGGTAATGCAGTTGTCGTGGCTGCCGGCAGCGGGGAAGAAGATCTGAGGCGGCGAAAGACAGCTTGGAGGGCAGATCCCTGCTGTGGTGAACCCTTCCGTCATTGGAGCAGCTGAGCTAGGGTGGAACACAGTGCAGCAGGAGCGGGACAAACCACACAAGATTTTCTTGGACACATATCTGTAACAGAAGTAATTGTGTAAGGGCTTGTTTGAATTTGAGGATTCTAACAATGCAAGGATAGGAAATACACGGGAATAGGATAGGAATGCACGTGCAAAGTAGAGAATTTAAAAACACATGATTTCTGCCAATCTGGATGTTTGGTTCACAAGAATTGGAAGCTCACAGGATGCAAAGAAGCATGGTGAGATTAAGTCAAAGCACAAGAAAATGTACAGTTATAATGCTATTATGCTACTATCTCTTAGTCTTGTACTTCATGAATAGGAATTTGAAAAGGAGGACAAGTGGATATTAAAATTCCTACGGTTTTTCTTTCATGGAGACACTAAAGGAACAAATCCTATAGTTTTCCTTTGCTCCATTCCTTTGAACCGAATGATGAATAGAAGTACCATATGAAACTTTCCAATTCCTATGTTTTCCTTCACTTTTCCTTTCAAGCAGTGGCAATTCTAGTAGGCAGGATTGCCCAGGGAAAAGCCTACACTAAAAAATGTTTTTGTGCTGCTTCTACTACTTTGGACCCAGGCCATTGCCCTACTAGCTTAACTCCCAGGCCCATCTACAAATGCACGGCTCAAACACGCAAAGATAAATAATGATGGCATTCAAGAGAGTCCATCACGGATAGCTAAGTTGCCTGGTACCTCACTGCTTGTCATATAGTAGGAGAGACTAATCATATTTCACGTTACTACATGTGCTTAGTGGACAATATATATAACATGTAGAGTAAAAAAGCGATGCAACAAGTGTACAACCTCTTTGGCGAAGCCATGTCGATCTCAGCGTGATTGGGTTGGTCGGAGAGGATGCTCCGGCTGATTTGGCTGTCGGAGGAGTGGAAGAAGATCTTAGGCATCTGGAGATGGAGCCCAGGGTATTGCTCCCCTGTGATGGAGGGTTTCGTCATTGGAGCAGCTCCGGTGAGTTGTATGACGACGAGACTGAAGAGCACAAGAGAGACAACGTTAACCTGAGTGGAATTCTAATAGCATCTCCAATAGATGACGTAAAATACATAACCACAAAGTGCTACATGTAAAATACATCAGCCGCTCATCTCTGAACTTAAATGTCGAAACTGAATTTAACTGTCGAAACTGAATTTTGTTGCCGAAACTGAATGCACTAGTAGCAGAAAAGTAGAAAAGCAGTAGCGCCCGGAGTAGCAGCGCCCAGAGTAGCAGCGCGTGCGAGAGCCGGGCAGCTGGTTGGGTAGCAGTATCTCGGGTAGCAGCTGCAGGGGTTCAAGGGAGAGCAGGATCTGCTACTTGTGCAGCAGCAGCGCGCGCAAGAGTAGAGCAGCAGCGCAAGCAAGAGCAAGTGTGAGAGCAGCAACACGAGCAAGAGCCGACCAGGCAGGGGACCAAGAGCAAGAGCAGAGTAGCAATGCGAGTGAGAGACAAAGCAGCAACAACTCCTACTGATGTGGACGTCGCCGCCGAGGGAGCGACGTCGTGGAGGAAGTGGCTGGCGACGCCACCGTGGATGGACCGCGCCATGTCGGCTCGGGACCCGGCGCCGGCAGCACGATGAGATCGAATCAAGAAGAAATGAGGCGATTAGTGTAGGACCTCTTTGGTGGCGCCGATTAGGCCTCAGCTTCATCCGAGGAATTGGTGATGATGCTGCTCTTCCTATGGTGTAGGTGAATACGGCGGTGTGGGAATGGAGGTGGCGCGAAAGACAAGGGGAACATTGGGGCAGCTCCTTGGAGGTGGAGGACAGGGTGGCTGAACCAGCGGGACGATGAGATCGACGACGGATCCTCATCGGTGCGGTGGATGAGGGACGTCGAGGGGTTGCTGTGGACGACGTCGTCGGGAAGAGGCTCCGGCTGGGTGGCAGATGGAAGAGGGTGTGGGGCTTCGCAGGTTTTCACGGCCTTGGTGTACGAATGGGTCGGCGGAAGGGATGGGAGGGGGAAACCATGGCTTAGGGACGCGCTTGTCTAAAATGTGGGGTAAGTTACAAAACTACCCCCACCGATTTGAGCTAGGCGGTTCTTTCGGTTCAGGGGTATCACGGGCATTTCACGTGTCGGGATTTCGCATGAGGTGGGAGTTTTCACATGTGTTGTAATTTTGGGATAGCAAGGTGCGGGTTGAGATGGAGGGAGTTTTTGGAGCACAACGAGACAAAGATATATCTTAAATATTTTGGGGTAACAAGGCGTGGGTTAAAATTTTCAAACAAGCCTAACATGTACTGTGCCAAATCAATTCGCACTTCCCTCAATGAAAAAATAAAATGAAATCAATTTGCACCACGCAAGAGAGTCTAGTCCCGTGTACTGTACCAAATCAATTCGCACTACAAATGCCATTTCATCTTATGTTCAACTAAAAAATTTCGCTACGTGTATAATGCATGCAACCTGCTACTCAAATCAACATTTTAGTGCATTCCAAATGTATATACTACCGCTTCAATATAAACTAAATTTGAATTTGTTTCTCTATTTGAATAAGATCTACAATCATGATCGTTGTCAAGTTAAACCATTTGAATTCGTTTCTCTATTTTAATAAGATCTACAATCATCATTATTGTCAAGTTAAACCATCGTTTGTATATTATCTTCGCATCACACCACATGATTACTGTCAAGTTAGATATGAACTATGTGTACTATATGAACTCGAACTCAATTTTTTGAATCCACTTTATGTTGATTTCAAATCATAGTACATTTCAAGCTCTAGCTAGATCTTCATAATCTAAACCATGTCTCATATGTATAATGTGTTTATCACATAATGTATGGTGCCCCGCCCCCTATGCCTACAAGTATATAGATGTGAGGTGCAAACGCCACACATTATCAGAAATTCAAATAAAACGTGAGATTGTTTGATATATAGTATGGTTTAGATTGTTCAATATTTAGTTGTGAGCTGTAAACGCCACACATTATCACAAATTCAAATAAAATGTGAGGTTGTTCGATGTATAGTATGGTTTAGATTGTTCGATATTTAGTTGTGAGTTGTGAACGCCACGCATTATCACATTATGGTATAACATGTCCAAAACCACACCATGCGTATCACCGCTATATTGATGCATGCACATGCTTATAACACTATGAACTCCTATTCAAATATATGAATCCACTTTCATATTGAATTATGATCTTTGTTAGTCTCTTACACCCACACAATCCTCTAACCTTTGTAGATAGCACTAACTTTCTCTCATGCATGCACACGCCCTCCTCGCCCTCCCCCTCCCTCAACATTCTATCCATCGCACACATTCATTTTATTTTCTTTAGGTCATTCTCCCACGGTCTCCACAACTCCTTTCCAACACACACCAATCGATAAACCTCTCCAGCGATGTCTGCCTACCACATACACACACACCTTCCATCCCCTCCTTTCTGTGTCCATGCCTCATGTCTCTCATACGGTCCCACACACGTGTAAACTCTCACCCCTCTTTTCATCGATCTCACAATCGCACACTCCCCCTATCTAGCTAGTAGGCCTCTCGCACCACCTCCTAGCTCCATTCTCTCCGTCTATCCGTCTCACTGGGCCTTATTAGCCTCTAACAAATGGATGTACACCGACCGATCTCCCGCTATACATATAGCTAGCTAGGTCGTTATAACTCATTTTCCCCACACGCCGATCGAGCTACCTCTTTAGTTACGTCTCTCCCTTCCTCTGACACACAACAATTGATCTACCGATCTAGTTAGGTCTAATCACCAAACACATGGCCCCCCTTCATCATCCATGCATGCCTCCGGCACATCTATCACACACACACGCACACGGAAACACATCCCCAATCTTATTGATAATATTGTCGTTCTACCCTCAGTTTGTCTAGTAGGCCTCTCCCACCATCTTCGAGAAGCAACTCCACCACCCATCCAGCACTCTACCCCTCTCCCTCTCCCTCTCTCTCTCTCCCAACCTATTTCCCGTCCTTCACTTATGTATGGATGTCGATCGATCTCCCTCAAGACATAGGTCGGTCTCTCCTTCTCAACACATATATGAGTCAAACTACCTCTCTATTAGGTCTCCGCCTCCCCCTCCCCCCCACACCGATACATCGAGCTCTCTAGTCATGTCTCCCTGCCACAGACAAACTTGCCATGTGCCCTCTGACATTCTAGTAGGTCAGTCGCCCTATATCTTTGACTTGCACACACACAATTTTGATGGCTCTCTTCATCGATCTTGCACCCACCCACTTGATCCTCTCTATGACTCTATCGATATCTATGACCCCTCCCTCTCTTCTCGTATCGCCCCCTCTATAGATGATATATATAGGCCTCTATTTCACACACATTGCATGTTTTAATTTTTTGTTTGAGATATCATCGACACATATTCCCACAAATACATTCACGAAATCACCCCAAACAAAAAACACTCATGAACGCACACGCCATCTGTCTAGGTTTGAATCTCTCTCTCACACACATCCACATAGGTGGGGGACGTGCACGAAGAGAAGAGGTGCATGCACAGCGCGCGTACTCCCATCTCTTTCCCAACCACACCCGTGAGGGTATATGATGGAGCTCATTTCTGTATGAAAAGGCAGCCCACATGGTAATTTTACATGTGTACTGGTTGTCCACTTGATGGAGGATCATGTACCACGGGTGAACAAACAAATTGCGACTTGACGCGTTATGTTAAAAAAGAGGCAAACCATGTGGAGCCTACCTTAGAGGCAAGGCTCTATACACAGGAGATGCCCTGTATGTATTACTTTTGATGTGTCCCATCAACTCGCAGAACAAGGAGAAGCTTGCTTAGTATGCCGTCTCCCCCGCCCACAAGTGCGGTGGCTCGCAGAGTCGCAGGACGAGGAGAAGCTTGCTTAATACGCCTACGCCCGCTGCCTCGCCCACGCGCGCGGTGGCTCGCAGAACAAGGAGAAAGTTTTACTAGTCCCTCCATTACTCCTCGTCCCTACCTTGGTTAGAGAGATTATCATATTGTTTGAAATATATGTCTTTTAGTAGATTTCAATATGAACTACTAGTACATACTCCAAACACCGATGTATATCAGCGTATTTTAGAGTGTAGATTCACTCATTTTGCTCCGTATCTAGTCCATATTGAAACGGACGTACTCTCTGTCGGTGTTAAAACCAGCAGATCTCAGGCAGGGGGTCCCAAGCTGTGTGTCCTAGGATCGAATGGGTAACAACAGACAAGAGACACGGTGTTTACCCAGGTTCGGGCCCTCGCTAAAAGGTAAAACCCTACTCCTGCTCGATTATATTTGATGTGTATGATTACAGAGTTGATCTACTCGAGATCATATGTTGTGGTCTAAAACCTAAGGGTATGATGAATAATGTCATAATCCTCTATCGACTAGCCTGGCCCCCACTTCACCCTTGCCATTTTATTCGCCCTCTTCTTCTTCCTCGCTTTTGTTTGCCGTTATGTCTGAAATTGGGGAGATTATTGTCGATATGGACAATAATGATAACGTGGAAAATTCTGATGCTCCTGCTGAAGAACCCCCTATCTTGCACACTAAAAAGTTTCGAATCAGTAGCGGTAATATTATTGGAAAAGGGGTTATTCAAGATTTCTTTACTTGTGCTGGTGCTTTACCTTCTATAGGTGGTTCTATTCTTCATAGAACTAGTAGTCTTGCGGATGCTATCGCTATGCTTGTAGTTGAGCTTGAAAGGCAATTTATGCATATGCATCCTTGCATACGAAGAATTTTTCTGGAATTTTCTAATATCGAGCATTCTTCTATTAAGCACGCCGTTACTATGTTTTTGGCACATGAGTTTAGATTTATAATAAGAGAGGCCAAAGAAATCTTTGCGCACTATAGGGTGGACGCCGGTCATCCTGCCATAGAGGCGATCCTCTTTGATCAAGAGGAAATTAGGCGTTTTCAATCTCTGGATTATGTTGCTTTTAATGAAAACCTTAGAAAAAAGGTTCCTACCAGTGTCCTAGTTGATAGAATTTCCGAACTTAATAATGATTTTGCTCTTTGAAACAATGAGCTAGGATACTCTCTTGAGTATAGGCTTATGAAGTTCTGCCAAAAGAATGCTTATAATGATGAATTAGTTGTGCAATATGAAGGGCCAAAGGAGGAACCCATACCTCCTGAGATCGATCTTGGGGACTTTTGTCCCATTAAATTTAGCCCTTTTGATTACTTTTGCCTGCCTCAAAGAAAACTTGCTGCTGAACGTAGAGAATATGAGATGAGTTTTCGTGATCTATCTTATTATTATGGCACTACTTAGATCTATCCTCGCTTTTATGCCTAGCTAGGGGCGTTAAACGATAGCGCTAGTTGGGAGGCAACCCAATTTTATTTTGTGTTTTTTGTTTTTGTTTCTGTAGTAATAAGTCTTGCATCTACCTTCTGTTTAGATGTGTTTTTATGTTTAATTAGTGTTTCTGCCAAGTAGAACCTATAGGATAACCTATGGTGATAGTTAATTTGATTCTGCTGAAAAACAGAAACTTTGCACGCACGAAAATAAGTTTAGTAATTCACAGAAACGTGCGTTTGCGTTTATTCTTTTTGCTGTAGATCAATAGATAAATTTCCCAGGACTTCCTATTTTGGTAGGATTTTTAAAGTTCCAGAAGTATCCGAGAGTTACAGATTGCTACAGGCTGTTCTGTTTTTGACAGATTCTGTTTTTCGTGTGTTGTTTGCTTATTTTGATGCATCTATTGCAAGTATTAAGTGGTATGAACCATAGGGAACTTGGAATACAGTAGGTTTAACACCAATATAAATAAAGAATGAGTTCATTACAATACCTTATGTGGTGGTTTTTCTTTCTTTAACTAACGGAGCTTATGAGATTTCCTGTTGAGTTTTGTGTTGTGAAGTTTTCAAGTTTTGGGTAAAGATTTAATGGACTATGGAATAAGGAGTGGCAAAAGCATAAGATTGGGGATGCCCATGGTACCCCAAGATATTCAAGAATAGCCAAAATCCTAATCTTGGGGATGCCCCGGAAGGCATCCCCTCTTTCGTGTTCGTTTATCGGTAACTTTACTTGGAGCTATATTTTTATTCTCCACATGATATGTGTTTTGCTTGGAGCGTTTTGTATGATATTAGTCTTTGGTTTTTAGTTTTACACAATCATCCTTGCTGTACACACCTTTTGGGAGAAACCCACTTGATTGGAATTTATTAGAATACTCTATGTGCTTCACTTATATCTTTTGATCTAGATAGTTTTTGCTCTAGTGCTTCACTTATATCTTTTTGAGCACGGCGGTGGCTTAATTTTGTAGAAATTGTTAGTCTCTCATGCTTAACTTATATTATTTTGAGAGTCTTTTAGAACAGCATGATATTTTCTATGGTTATAAAATTAGTCCTAGAATGGTGGGCATCCAAGTTGGGTATAATAAAAACTATCATAGGAAGTGAATTGGATGCTATGATCAATTTGATACTTGATAATTGTTTTGAGATATGGAGGTAGTGATATTAGAGTCATGCTAGTTGGGTGATTATGAATTTAAAGAATGCTTGTGTTGAAGTTAGCAAGTCCTGTAGCATGCACGTATGGTGAAAGTTATGTAACAAATTTGAAACATGAGGTGTTCTTAGATTGTGCATCCTTATGAGTGGCGGTCGGGGACGAGCGATGGTCTTTTCCTACCAATCTATCCCCCTAGGAGCATGCACATAGTGCTTGGTTTTTTATGAATTGTAGATTTTTGCAATAAGTATATGAGTTCTTTTGACTAATGTTGAGTCCATGGATTATACGCACTCTCACCCTTCCATCATTGCTAGCCTCTTCGGTACCGTGCATTGCCCTTTCTCACCTTGAGAGTTGGTGCAAACTTCGCCGGTGCATCCAAACCCCATGATACGATACGCTCTATCACACATAAACCTCCTTATATCTTCCTCAAAATAGCCACCATACCTACCTATTATGGCATTTCCATAGCCATTCCGAGATATATTACCATGCAACTTTCCACCATTCCATTTATCATCATGACACGCATCATCATTGTCATATTGCCTTGCATGATCATGTAGTTGACATCGTATTTGTGGCAAAGCCACCATGCATAAATTTTCATACATGTCACTCTTGATTCATTGCCCATCCCAGTACACCGCCGGAGGCATTCATATAGAGTCATACCTTGTTATAGTTTTGAGTTGTAATTCATGAGTTGTAAGTAAATAGAAGTGTGATGATCATCATTATTAGAGCATTGTCCCCAAATAAAAAAGAAAGGCAAAAAAAAGGCCAAATAAAAAAGGCCAAAAAAAGAAAGCCCCCCCCAAAAAAAGAAGATAAAAAAGGGGACAATGTTACTATCTTTTTCCACACTTGTGCTTCAAAGTAGCACCATGTTCTTCATATAGAGAGTCTCATATGTTGTCAGTTTCATATACTAGTGGGAATTTTTCATTATATAACTTGGCTTGTATATTCCTACGATGGGCTTCCTCAAAACGCCCTACGTCTTCGTGAGCAAGCAAGTTGGATGCACACCCACTAGTTTCTTTTGTTGAGCTTTCATATATTTATAGCTCTAGTGCATCCATTGCATGGCAATCCCTACTCCTCATGTTGACATCAATTGATGGGCATCTCCATAGCCCGTTGATTATCCTCGTCAATGTGAGACTTTATCTTTTTTGTCTTCTCCACAAAATCCCCATCATCATATTCTATTCCACCCATAGTGCTATATCCATGGCTCACGCTCATGTATTGCGTGAAAGTTGAAAAAGTTTGAGATTATTTAAGTATGAAACAATTGCTTGGCTTGTCATCGGGGTATAAGATGGGAGCATTTTTGTGTGACGAAAATGAAGCATAACCTAACTATATGATTTTGTAGGGATGAACTTTCTTTAGCCATGTTATTTTGAGAAGACATGATTGCTTTGATTAGTATGCTTGAAGTATTACTATTTCTTATGTCAATATGAACTTTTATTTTGAATCATTTGGATCTGAACATTCATGCCACAATAAAGAAAATTACATTGAGAATTATGCTAGGTAGCATTCCACATCAAAAATTCTGTTTTTACCATTTACCTACTCGAGGACGAGCAGGAATTAAGCTTGGGGATGCTTGATACGTCTCCAACGTATATATAATTTTGATTGTTCCATGCTATTATATTACCCGTTTTGGATGTTTATGGGCTTTACTTTACACCTTTATATCATTTTTGGGACTAACCTACTAACCAGAGGCCCAGCCCGTATTGTTGTTTTTTTTGCCTATTTCAGTGTTTTGAAGAAAAGGAATATCAAACGTAGTCCAAATGGAATGAAACCTTCGGGAGCGTGATTTTTGGAACGAACGTGATCCAGAGGACTTGGAGTGCAAGTCAAGAAGCAATCGAGGCGGACACGAGGGTGGAGGGCGCCCCCCCTACTAGGCGCGCCCCTATCTCGTGGGCCCCTCGGGCGTCCACCGACCTACTTCTTCCTCCTATATATACCCACGTACCCCGAGAACATCAGAGGCGACCACGAAAAACTATTTCCACCACCGTAACCTTCTGTATCCGCGAGATCCCACCTTGGAGCCTTCGCCGGCGCTCCGCCGGAGGGGGATTCAACCATGGAGGGCTTCTACATCAACACCATAGCCTCTCCGATGATTTGGTAGTTTACCACAGACCTTCGGGTCCATAGTTATTAGCTAGATGGCTTCTTCTCTCTCTTTGAATCTCAATACCATGTTCTCCTTGATCTTCTTGGAGATCTATTCAATGTAACTCTTTTTGCGGTGTGTTTGTCGAGATCTGATGAATTGTGGGTTTATGATCAAGTTTATCTATGAGAGATATTTGAATCTCCTCTGAATTCTTTTATGTGTGATTAAGTTATCTTTGCAAGTGTCTTCGAATTATCAGTTTGGTTTGGCCTACTAGATTGATCTTTCTTGCAATGGGAGAAGTGCCTAGCTTTGGGTTCAATCTCGCGGTGTCCTTTCCTAGTGACTGCAGGGGCAGCAAGGCACGTATTGTATTGTTGCCATCGAGGATAAAAAGATGGGGTTTATATCATATTGCATGAGTTTAACCCTCTACATCATGTCATCTTTCTTAATGCGTTACTCTGTTCTTTATGAACTTAATACTCTAGATGCATGCTGGATAGCGGTCGATGTGTGGAGTAATAGTAGTAGATGCAGGCAGGAGTTGGTCTACTTGTCATGGACGTGATGCCTATATACATGATCATGCCTAGATAATCTCATAATTATTCGCTTTTCTATCAATTGCTTGACAGTAATTTGTTCACCCACCGTAATACTTATGCTATCTTGAGAGAAGCCACTAGTGAAACCTATGGCCCCCGGGTCTATCTTTTATCATATAAGCTTTCAATCTACTTTTATTTGCATCTTTACTTTTCCTATCTATATTATAAAATACCAAAAATATATCTATCTTATCATATTATCTCTATCAGATCTCACTTTCGCAAGTGGCCGTGAAGGGGCTGACACCCCTTTATTGTGTTAGTTGCGAGTTCTTGTTTGTTTGTGTAGGTGCGTGGGACTTTTGAGGAGCCTCCTACTGGATTGATACCTTGGTTCTCAAAAACTGAGGGAAATACTTACGCTACTATTGCTGCATCACCCTTTCCTCTTCAAGGAAAACCAACGCTAGCTCAAGATGTAGCAAAGAGGGCGACCCTCATGAGCCACCAGGGCCCTAAGCCTCGGGAGGCTCTGGGGGTCCAGGTGGTTCCTTGAGGACCGCCTCCATCTCCGCTAGGACCGCGTGATGCCTGGCCTCCTAAGCCACCAGAATGCTCCGTAGGTGACACTGGTAGGTGGCAGCCGCGTTCGGCAGGCTGAAAGGCATGCGAACGTAGCTGTGTGGCGGATCCTTGCAGCACCCCACGCGCGAAGGCCAGAGGCGCTCCTGAGATGTGGCTCGGTTGAGCCCTGGGACATCGATGCAGACGCGCAGCCCACCATCCTCGCCTGGATGGGGAGCCACGCCAGGCAGGCGGCGATCGCCGCCCATGGCCCTTGCTTCCTAAAGCTCCTGAGTGGTCTTGGTGATGAACTCCCGAACGTTGGGCTTTCCACGCCCTGTGCCTTCCTGAGGGAAACGTGCCACGAAGCACGCCTCCAAGTGGTGCCCGAGCGCCTCCCTCATGATGTTGGCAAGGTCTGAGGCCCTCCAGAAGAGAGCCCCCGAGCCCTGCCCGAGGAGGGCACCAGGAGCGCCTTCCTATGCGACGGAAGGAGGCGCCCCTTGCATGGGCACCGATCCTGACGTGGCACCACCTGAGATGCCTACCTCCTGAGGCCTCGCGCTGAGCGATTGTTTCTTCTTCTTGGGGATAGCCTCCGGAGGGTTCTCACCCTTGCTGTCCGGGTCCTCGATTGATGTAGCTTGGAAGGCACGCTCAAGGGAGCACATTGCATCTCTTTCTTCACAGGGGACCGTGATGATTCCACTGCTTCCTGGCATCTTGAGGACGTTGTAGCTGTGGTGGGTCACTGCCATGAACTTGGCCAGGGCTGGATACCCGAGGATGGCATTGTACGGTAGGTGGATGTGGGCGATGTCGAAGTCGAGCTCGGTGATATAGGACCGGAAGTATGTCTAGAGGGGGGGGGGGCAATTAGACCACTTTCGGTCCTACAAGTGGTATCAGAGCTTTGGTCTCCATTTGTGTTGATTTCCATAGCTTTTGGTAGTCATAGCCTTGGTTTCACAACCTAGGAGAGTATGACGTCTAGCGAGGGAAACTATCACCGTAGAGGTCCTTAATTTGATGGTACTAATTTTGCTAGTTGAAAGCATAAGATGAAAATGCATATTCTTGGACATAACCCCGCCGTTTGGGTTATTGTGTGTATTGGCTTGCAAGGTGAATTCTTTGACGGGAGAGAACCGAACCGTGAAGCTACCACGGAAGAGTTGAAGATGCTGCAATACAACGCTCAAGCTTGTGATATCTTCTTCAACGGATTGTGCCCCGAAGAATTCAACAAAATCAGCCGTCTTGAGAATGCAAAGGAAATTTGGGATACTTTGATTGATATGCACGAAGGTTCCGACTCCGTCAAGGAATCCAAGTTGGATGTGCTTCAAAGTCAGCTTGACAAGTTCAAAATGAAGGATGGTGAAGGTGTCGCTGAAATGTACTCTAGGCTTGCTTTTGTCACAAATGAGATTGCCGGCTTAGGAAGTGAAGAGATGGCCGACAAATTCATCACCAAGAAGATCCTACGAGCTTTGGACGAAAATATGATACCGTGTACACATTGATCCAAATGATGCCCAATTACAAAGATCTCAAGCCAACGGAAGTCATTGGAAGAATTGTTGCTCATGAGATGTCACTCAAGGATAAGGAGGAACTCCACAACAAGTCAAGTGGTGCTTACAAAGCCTCCTGTGAATCTCTCACATCATCAAGTGAGAAACAAACCTTCAATGAAGAATTGAGCCTAATGGTGAAGAACTTCAACAAGTTTTACAAGAGTAGAAGCAAAGAGAGAAGTTCCAAGTCAAGGTCCTACAATGACAAAAGATCTTCTAGTCGAGAGCGTAATTGCTACAATTGTGGAAGACCTGGACACTATTCCAATGAGTGTACGACTCCCTACAAAAGAAGAGAAGAATCACCTAAGAGGATAAGTAGAAGAGAAGAATCACCACCAAGAGAGAGAAGGAGTAGAGATGATCGTTATGAACGAAGAACATCCGGAGAAGCAAGGATTCAGAAAGAAAGGGAAAGTCATCAAGGAGCTACACAAAACAAAGACATCAAGCTCATGTTGGTGAATGGGTATCCGGCTCCGACTCCGACAATCAATCTGAGAGAAGCTATCACTCCGACTCCGAATATACTCAAGATGAAGGTGTTGCCGGTCTAGCACTTGGGTCAACCAACTCCTACGACATATTTGATTCACCAAATGAAGGACTTGGAAGATGCTTCATGGCTAAAGGCCCAAAGGTAACACACCCCGAGTATGTTGATTTCAGTAGTGATGAAGATGACTTGTTAGGTGATGATGATTTACTTGTTGAAAACTCTAGTGATTAATACTATGATGAAACGTCAATTAATCATGCTAATCAAGATAAAACGAATGACAATGATAAGGAGAAGATTGAGCTTCTAACTAAAGAAATAAACACTCTTAAGTTAGCTCATGAAACTATCTTAGAAGATCATCGAGAACTTTTAAGGACTCATCAGAAGTTACGCTTTGAAAAGCTCACCCTTGAGCAAGAGCATGAGTTCTTAAAGGCAATCAATGATGATCTTCGTAAGAAAAGTTCTTCTTACATTGCCAAGCATTTACTCTTATCTACTTACATGCCTCAAGTTAAATCTAGTAACAAGAATAAGAAGGATTCTTCCTCTAGTAGTAACAATAATCATGTTAAATCCAATGTTGTTGCTTCTAGTAGTTCTCTTGATTCCACTAATGATTCTCTTAGCCAAGTTACACTTGAGCAAGAAAATAGCTTATTGAAGGGAATTATAGAGAAAGGTGTTTACAAGAGCCTTGCCGGGAGTAAGCAATTTGAGGAAATTGTACGCAAGCAAGGAAGGCACCGAAAGAACCAAGGTGTTGGTCTTGAACGAAAGTTCAATGCCAATGGAGTTGAGTGGGAAGAAGATCAATACCCCAAGACGAAGTTTGTTCCTCAACAATAGAAGTATGATCCTACTTCCTTTAAAGGGACACAAGCTCAAGATGATCTTCCACCACAAGACCACAAGCAAAAAGGCAAGGATAAGCTTCAAGAGGAGATTGATGCATTTGAAGAAGCTCCTAAGGCCTTGGTCAAGTGGGTTCCCAAGACTACGTCAAGTTCTACTTCATCAAGTATGACTACAACTCCAAGGATTCCCATCAAGATGATGTGGATCCCGAAGAAGAAGAACTAGAGAGTTCTTGAGGGTGACTCCGCCAACATACTTCACTCTTACTATTTTGGCAAGGATAAGTGCAATCAACTTCCACATCTTGCACTATTTCAAGGAGTCACAAACCCTCTTGTTGGTAAGACAAGGGACATGGTAACCTAATGCTTCCATGGACATCATCTTGTGTATGCATCACTCTATGTCTATGGATATCCTTGTTTGTTCCTTGTGGGACTAACCCATGTAGGTATTGAAAGTGCAACTCACTCCAAAGGATTGCTCCAAACAATGTACATCAACATTGAGCATCCACATCTTCAACACCTACATGAAGTCATCATCGACAAAACCCAAGGTTATTTCATCCCTCTTAGGGGGGATCTCACATCTAGGGGGAGCTTTACTCTAAGAATTGAGTCAAAGCAACTCTAATGGTGTGAACACAACAATGCATTATGTAAAAGTGGCAACCCTACTTGAGCTTAAACGATGAGTATGACCTATGATCAAATGTTCTCATTTGACTCCTAAGTCAATATACTCATATATATATGACCTAGTCATCACCAATTGCTTGATAGATGCTAGAATTGATTGTGCATGCTTTGCCACATATTTCATTTGCCATTTTATTGTGTGAGCATGTTGGTTGCATATTTTACTCATTCGAGGACATCCACTTGTTGTATTGATTGTTTGGTTTCTTTTCTTTTGCCAAGTGGATGGACAAGAATGCCTAAGAACCCTCTCTAGCTATCTATGCTTTTCTTGTCTCAAACTCTATTCATGCTACATCACAAAGTTTGATCAAGTCAGATTCGAACCACTCTGTGTGAGGAGCACTTGGAGTCCCCGATTCGTCATAGACTTAAACTTCCAAATCTTCTTTGTGCGTTTCGGTCTAACTGATTCTTCCATTTCGGTCATAGAGATCACTAAGTCGATCTAGGTTTTCAATCTCGGTGCAACCGATTTGAACTTTTCGGTCACACCGAGTTGCAGTAACTGCTTGCAGTTATGCATCTCGGTGCCACCGAGTTGTTCGACTCGGTCACACTGACAGGGTCAGGCTATATATATCCACGGGCCAAAATTTGGAAATTTCTCCGAACTCTTTCGCCCGCGCTCAGCCTGCTCTGCCTCCCTGGGTCTCCGGATCGTCCTCCTCGTCGCCAGCTGCCTCCCACCACTGGTCTCCGCCGCCGTCAATGGGAATCGTCTCCGCCGTTGCCGCCATAGCAAGTCCATCGCCGAACTAGGGTATGGACTTGATCCTTGTGCTAATCCCACTCCGAATTCCTAGCACATTGTTTTGACATGTATCTTGCCACGATTGAGATCATCTTATCCAGTAAAAACACTCCATAGTTTAGTTGTGGATCGAAAATTTAGGGTTAGGTTTTCGCCGAAACCATCTTGGACCAGCGAGTTTTAGAAATCGGTTCCACTGACTTGGCCAAGGTCATTGCACATGTGATTCTCGGTCTGACCGAGAATTGCAAATCGGTGTGACCAAGTTCAGGACTTTGTGAAACCCTAGCAATCTCGGTGCCACCAAACTGTGACTCGGTCTGACCGAGTTCACTTGTTTAGGTTCCAAAAGCTGCTTCGGTATCACCGAGTTTACAAATCGGTAGATCTGAAATGCTTTCTGTGGAAAACTAAAACTAAGTTTTTGACTCATTCTTTTGCAAAAACTTCTGTACTTTGTGATGCTCATCCTATCTACCTCATCTATATCTATTCACAGGGTCTGCTGTCAGTGTTTGCAACATGTTTGATCAGAGTGACAGTCGGAACAAGTCTGAGGAGCAGGTTCAGATGAGTGAGGGCACTAGTCCCTCTAGTAGCTATGATGATGGTAGCAGAAGCACACCCAACAACTTGCCTAAGGCAGCCACCAGGGCCAGAAAGAAGAGAACCTCAGATTCTAAGGATGAAGACTATGTGGCTGTTGAGGATGAGGCCACTTCCAAGAAGAAGGTGCTCAAGAAGGAGTATGGCACAGCTACTGCCACTAAGCCTAGTATGAGGACCAAAGCACCTGCAAGAAGAATTCCCATGTCTAAAGCCAGAGCCTCCACTCAAATATCTTTGGAATCTGAACCCAAAGAGGTTGCTGCAGAAGGGAAGAAGAGGAAGGAAAGGGTCAAGAAGACCATGGCCAGGGTTGTTGGAAAGCCTTCCATGATGGAAGAAGAAGAAAAGGAAGAGGCTGCTACACCAGCACCTAAAGCTCAAAAGCTTATGGGTGATGCCATCAGGTCAGGGGCTGCTTCATCAAAGCCCAAATAAGCTCCCAAGGCAGCTGCTCCAAAGTTCAAAGCTGCACCCAAGAGGAATACAAGGAACATTCCTGCTGGAGAGAATAACAAGGCCCAGTGCTTGAAGCTGCTATTGAAGAAGAAGATGATGAGGAACATGTCTTGAGAAAGTTGAAGCCCAAAATTCCAGATCACAATGATGTTCATCCTGTAGCTGAGGATATGAAGCTGAGAAAGGATGCAAGACTCAGACAGTGGAGATTGACTGATCCCTATGCAGTCAGGAGGAGAACTGCTGTGGACTACATGTTCCATACAAAGGAACAGTAGGACTTCTATGAGACAGTGTTGCTTTACAAGAAGCCAATAGTCCGTGATATGAGATGGGTGGACTGGGAGTACATCAGGAAGAATGAAGAGCATTATCCAGCAGTGTATGACAGTTTCAATGCTTGTGGAGTGGATGACTTTGTTGGGCACAAGCTCACAAAGTGGAATGATGAGCTTATTATGCAGTTCTACTGCACAGCTCACTTCTACCCAGATGGAAGGATTGTCTGGATGTCTGAAGGTACTAGGTACCAATCATCAGTTGAAGAATGGGCGAAATTGATCAATGCTCCTAAGGAGAATGAGGATGACTTGGATGTCTATGCCAAGAAGAAGAAGGATCACAACTCCATGGCACATATGTACAGAGAGATCCCAGATGCTGCTGTTGAGACACACAAGTTTGGATCAGTACATTACCTTCTGCCAGGATTGCCAACAATTAACTGGATCCTCAAGCACACTCTTTTGCCTAAGTTAGGTGATCACAAGATGATAAGAGGCCATGCTATCAACTTACTTCACATATTTGATGTGCCTCAAAAGTTCAAGGTTATGAGCCTCATAGTGGAAACTATCAGGAGAACAACTGCTGACCAAAAGAGAAGTTGTGGGTATGCCCCACAGATCCAGGAGCTAATCAACTCCAAGATGGGCACTAGCACATACCTCTTGGACAAGGAACACATGCCCATCTATCCAGATTTTGAGGACAACACAGTGGTTATGGATGAAAATGAACCATCTTCTGTGCAAGCACAAGCAAAGAAGGAGAAGGCAAGGGCTGAAAAGGCTGCAAAGATGCCAACCATTGATGAGGCATCTCAGTACTTCTTTTTTTTGAAGAATTAGTGACAGTGGGAGAGGCTCCCACTGACTTTGTATTACTCACAACAGGACTGTTACATGTATGTTACAAAGGGTTTTAGGCCCCCCGGCCATGATGGATATAAGTACAGAGGCTAGCTGCCCAAACTAACAATGAAATCAGAGAGAAAGGGAAGGACTTTCTCAGGGCAGTTATGAGTCACCAGGCTCAGCAGATGTTTGAATCTAGCTAACCACGCGCCGAACGAATGTGGGATCCCCCTGAAATGTTGGTTGTTCCTTTCCATCCACAGGCTCCAAGCCGCAAGCAAGAAAATGTCCATGAACAGTGGTCGACGCCAGTCGTCTCTACCACCATGCAAGATGGCAAGCCTGTTGGTTCCCCCCGGCCACGTTACCCCAATTCTACTCCAGCATTGTTGGGCAAAAGGGCACGTGAATAAGAGATGTTCCACAGTTTCCTCAGGTGGGTTTTGGCAAAGCATGCAAGCATAGTTGTTTCCAGCCACATTATAGTGTCTCCGCTTCAGCATATTCCTGGTATTCAAGCGATCGACCATCAGCAGCCACCCAAACATCTTGAACTTGATCGGGCATTTGGATCTCCATATACATCCAAAGGCCTTATCATCCGTTACCTGCCTGAAACAGTGGATATAATATTTTTTGGATGAATATCGCCCAAGGTCACAGACCCAAGAATCAACCGAACCACTATCCAGACCGACGTGGACAGACCCTTGCTGTATCTCTCTGATCTCAGTACTTCTTGAAGAGCAAGTAGGATCAGCTTGGCTACTTGATTGCCTCCACTCTGAGGATTGAGAAGGGATTGGCCACCCTGACTCAAAACCAGGAGATCCTGGAGAGGATCATGGAGCAGAAGTTCTATGACTTAGACGTGAAGGTCACTGAGATACAGTCAGTTGTTGAGCAACTTCAGGATGACATGCAGGAGAGGAAGGGCAAGACTACCACTGATGCGTTTGCTAGGGTGCCCAGAGGATAAAGATCAGCTGCAGTGCCTATTCCAGACACCAGAGCAACCTCATCTGCACCAGCTACAACTTCAGTGCCACCAGCTCCAGCACCTACTCCACCAGCTCCATCTAAGTCAATAGAAGTCTTCGTCCAAGGAGCCATATCTACACCACCACCTGAAGACCAAGCCTGATAGTCAATTTAGTGCTATGCATTTTCTATGAACTTTTTGGTAACTTGTTGCCAAAGGGGAGAAAAATGTATAGATCATAGGCTTCGAGAGAGAGCATTGCCTTTTATTCTCTCTTGTTTTGGTGGTTGAACTTTATTTGCTTGTTTGAGATACTTTATGATTTTGTGTGATACTTGGATGATCATGTGTTTGATCATATGCTACCTTAATGCTTGTTGGATGACATTATCCTTTTATTTCTATATGATCATTCACTTTGCTTGGTGATGAGTGCATGTATTTAATTATTATCATTTTGAGCGCTCCACCAAGATGTATGTGACATGGAATAGTAACTCATGATCCTAACTCATTGTGCATTTGCAGTCCAAAGAAAATCTTAAACTATGCACAAATTTAGGGGGAGCTCTTACATTTCACATACTTCTCAAAGCGATAATGTTTTTCAATCTTATTATCATTTGTCGAAGCTTTGATCTATATGTTGTCATCAATTACCAAAAAGGGGGAGATTGAAAGTGCAACTATCCCTAGGTGGTTTTGGTAATTCCTAACAACATATAGCTCATTGAGCTAATGCTATTTCAAGATAAATATTTCAGGAAAGCTCAATGATTGGCATGGCATGGATGAGAAAAGTGGACCCCTCAAAATACTAAGGACAAAAGGATTGGCTCAAGCTCAAAGCTCAAGACTCTACATTTTACATTTTAGTGATCCAAGATCACATTGAGTATATAGGAAAAGCCAATACTATCAAGGAGGGATGAGGTGTTGCTTAATGGCTTACTTGCTCAGAGTGCTTAGTGATATGCTCCAAAGCCCTCAACTACTTTCTCACATCCACATATGACCTAAACCAAAAGTCAAACTCGGCCCTGCCAATTCTTTCTATCCGGCGCCACCGAGTTCAGATGTCATAGCCACTGCCACAAACCCTAGGCAAATCGGTCTCATCGATAGGGATCTCGGTCTCACCGAAATGGGATTGTAATCTCTCTGTTTCCCTTCGTAACGTTTCGGTACCACCTAGATGAGCGATCGGTCCCACCAAGATTGCAATGTAAACTCTCTGTTTCCTTTTCGTAACATTTCGGTCTCACCGAAATGAGCGAGCCGGTGCCACCGAGTTTACATGACCAACTCTCTGGTTAGCTTATTACCAAAATTGGTCCCCCCGAGTTTGTGTAATCGGTCTCACCGAGATTACGTTATGCCCTAACCCTAACCATATCGGTCCTACCGAGTTGCATGTCGGTCCCACCGAAAATCCTAATGGTCACTAGATTTGCTGAATCGGTCCGACCGAGTTTCTCAATTTGGTCCCACCGAGATTGGCAAGTTGTGTGTAACGGTTAGATTTTGTGTGGAGGCTATATATACACCTCCACCTCCTCTTCATTCGTGGAGAGAGCCATCAGAATGAACCTACACTCCCAACTTGCATTTTCTGAGAGAGAACCACCTACTCATGTGTTGAGACCAAGATATTCCATTCCTACCATATGAATCTTGATCTCTAGCCTTCCCCAAGTTGCTTTCCACTCAAATCTTCTTTCCACCAAATCCAAATCCTGTGAGAGAGAGTTGAGTGTTGGGGAGACTATCATTTGAAGCACAAGAGCAAGGAGTTCATCATCAACACACCATTTGTTACTTCTTGGAGAGTGGTGTCTCCTAGATTGGCTAGGTGTCACTTGGGAGCCTCCGACAAGATTGTGGAGTTGAACCAAGGAGTTTGTAAGGGCAAGGAGATCGCCTACTTCGTGAAGATCTACCGCTAGTGAGGCAAGTCCTTCGTGGGCGACGACCATGGTGGGATAGACAAGGTTGCTTCTTCGTGGACCCTTCGTGGGTGGAGCCCTCCGTGGACTCGCACAGCTGTTACCCTTCATGGGTTGAAGTCTCCATCAACGTGGATGTACGATAGCACCACCTAGCGGAACCACGACAAAAAACATCCTTGTCTCCAATTGCGTTTGAATTCTCCAAACCCTTCCCTTTACATTCTTGCAAGTTGCATGCTTTACTTTCCGCTGCTCATATACTCTTTGCATGCTTGCTTGAATTGTGTTAAGATTGCTTGACTTGTGCTAAGTTAGCTAAAATCTGCCAAAGACTAAAATTGGGAAAAGGATAAGTTTTTATTTGGTCAAGTAGTCTAATCACCCCCCTCTAGACATACTTTTGGTCCTACAGGTGCGGTAGTTGTGCACTTGCCGAAGGTGACAGGGAGGCGGACCTGCCCTATCGGGGTGGTGGAACCGTTAGTAACTCCTGAGAAAGGCTTGGTAGGCTGAAGCTGATCATATTGCACTTGAAGGTTGTCGAACATTTCAACAGACAAGTTGTTAAGCCCTGCGCCGCCATCGATGAGGGTCTTGGTGACTTGCATGTTGCTGATGACTGGGGGACACAGAATCAGGAGGACGCCGGCGGTAGCCAGGCACTTGAGTTAATCTACTTAGCTGAATGTGATGGCGCACTTGGACCACCTGAGCGGGCGCGTGGCCTCAAGCCTAGGGAGGACTGCATCCACCTCGCGAGCAAACTGCTTGAAGATGCACTGAGAGCCTTGGGTCTGAGCTTCGCCTAAGATGCAAGCGATAGCACGTGGCTCCTGGAAGCCCGCAACCCCCTCGTCCTGATGATGGTCGTCATTCCTTCTTGGCGGCGGCGGTAGAGGAGGAAGGCCTGCGTTGCCCTATGGGCGGTCCTCGCAAGGCTGATCCCTCCAGGCGCCCTCGCAACGCTGATCCTGCCAGCGATCCTCGCGAGGTCGATCACGCCAGTCCTGGCGAGGGCCACAGTCGTCCCATCGTCCTCCGCCTCGCCCTCCTCCTCGGCCGTAGCCCCGGTCGTTGCGCTCGGGGTGTCGACCGAAGTGTCCTTCACGAACGGCCCTGAGCTCCTGGCAGTCGCTGGTGTTGTGGTTGTGGAGGTTGTGGTAGGCGCAGAATGGTCGGTTGCCCTTGGACGACTCCGGCTGGTCCCTGCCGCGCTTTGTGTCTGGTTCTGCTGCAAGCATGGCTACTCCTTTGCGCTTCACGTCATTGGCCTTGGTCTTCTTTTCTTCTGGGTCAGCAGCTGGAAGCTCGAGGAGGGAGAGGCGTCCTTCCTCTGCTCTTGCGCACTTGGTCGCCAGGTTGAACAGCTCCAGAGATGTGCACAACTCCTCGTGGATGGTGAGCTCCTCCTTCATCTTGACGTCACGGATGCCATCAGAGAACACTGAGATGATGGCCTCGTCCGTCACTTTGGGGATCTTGAGGCGAGCACTTTTGAAGCGCTGGATGTATTTCTGCAGGGTCTCCCCGGGCTGTTGCTTGATGCGACGTAGGTCACCCGCGGCCGGGGGGCGGTCGCGAGTGCCCTGGAAGTTGGCGATGAAGCGGCTGTGCATCTCGTCCCAGGAGGAGATCAAGCCGGGAGGCAGGTTCAGGAGCCAGGTGCGGGCACCGTCCTTGAGCGCCATGGGAAACCAGTTCGCCATGACCTTTTCGTCTCTATTGGCCGCCTTGATGCCCAGCTCATAGAGTTGCAGGAACTCCGCAGGGTCGGTAGTGCCGTCGTAGCGAGGAGGCAGATCCATCTTAACTTGCCTGGCCAGGCGACTGCGTAGCTCGGTGGTGAAGGCGCGGCAACCTTCCGTGGCAACACTAACACTAAACCCTAAACATTAAACCAGTTTGCCATGACCTTCTCGTATCCGTTGGCCGCCTCGATGCTCAGCTCGTATAGCTGCAAGAACTCCGCAGGGTCGGCGGTGCCGTCATAGCGAGGAGGCAGATCCGACTTGAACTTGCCTAGCTAGGCGACGCTACTCAGCCTGATGGTGAAGGCGCGGCAACCTGCTATAGTCACCAGAGCCCTTTGCTGACGCGGAGCTTGCTCTTGATGGTACCCGCGTGCCGCCGCCAGGGGCAGCACGCGGTCTTGTCACGCCGGTGCAGGGAGCATGGGGGCGCCTTCTTGAGGCCGAAGGATTTCGTGGTAGCTTCTTTCTTGTCGCGCGGGCGCTGGACGCGGTGGGTCACGCCTAGGGGCCACACGCCTTGGAGCCAGGGCGCTGTCTTGGGGCAGAGGCGATGGAGGCTCTCCCTAAGCCACGTCGCCCGTACCTGGCGGAGGGCGAGGCCGTGAGAGGGACGGCACGGGAGAGCCCCCTGCGGCGCTGACGAGCTCGATGATGCAAGCAAGCCATTCTTCGTAGAGGTCATCGATAGGGCGGTAGTGCAGGAGCACACGTGCCAGAAGCAGCGCGACCTACGGGTCCGTGGGAGCGCGACAAGCGTGAGAGACGAACCTGCTGGGATCAGCAACGGAGTGGCGGTGCGGCCTTCCCGTCGCACCGAGGGGTGCAACGAAGATGCTTGCTGCTTGTTCCCCGCCGGGCCGGTGGCGGCGTTGGAGGCAGGCGACGGAGAATGACGAGGAGGCCCGCCGACAGGAGCCGTCTGGGCTACGCGAGTGACGAGAGCATCCCGGCGCTCGGCACAGGCTCGGCGGGCGTCCGACATGGATGCGACGAAGCGATGGGATGCAGATTAGCGGAGGGAAGATTGCGTCGCACCCCTACCTGGCGCGCCAAATGTCGAATATCGGGTTCCGGCAAAACCCTGAAGGTTCGAACACTGGGGTGCGCACAAAGATTTCCTCCTACCAAAACATGCCCTCAGCCTCGCCGCGATCCCTAAGCTAGATCGATGAACTCACAGCACAAGAGACACAAGATTTATACAGGTTGGGGCCACCATTGTGGTGTAATACCCTCCTCCTATGTGTGGTGGTGGATTGCCTCTTGGGCTGATGATGAACAGTACAAGGGAAGAACTACCTCGCGAGGAGAGGTGTTCTTGAGGTGGTGTGGTGTGCGGATGAACTTAACTTGTTCCTTCTACTATGGTGGCTAGCCCTATTTATAGAGGCCCTGGTCCTCTTCCCAAATATTGAGCGGGAAGGGATCCAACAACGGTCATTTTGAAAGGGGAAAGCTAGTAAATTCTATCCTGACTAAAGGTGGTCTTTGCCTGCCAAAGGCGCTGGTGGTGACGCCGTCTTGGGCTCCACGGTGACCTCCGTCCTGCCGTCCTGCTGGTCTTGGTCTTGTTGCACCGATATGGAAACCTTTGCCTGATGCGTCGGTACTCCGCGCCTGCGCTTGCCCCCTTTGCACCAAAGGGGAAACAAGGACACTGCGCTGGCTGGCGCCCGCCTGGCCTTGGTCGTCATGGCTTGCGTCATGGGCACCTCGCGAGGTACCCCTTGCCTTGATCTCTCCGCCTCCTCGCGAGCCTGCCTGGTGAGGCCACTCCTGAGGAGGCCTTGTGTCGTCTTCCCGCGAGGCTTGGCCCCTCGCGAGGGTCTTGACCGTTGGTTGATGAAGACGGACCGTACTGGGACACTAGTTGAGCCACGCCGCAGGCCGCAGGTAGGCAAGTCTAGGGACCCCATTCCCAGAACGCCGACACAACGAACAAGAGGAATCCAGGAGATGACTTTAATTGGAGAGGATGACAGTGGATCCCACCAGGGCCATACCCACACGTACGCAAGTGCCTCCTTATTACCATATACAACTATAAATTTTTTGCTTCCTCCTGGTTTCCTGACATCACTGTCCCACACCATTTCCAACCTATAGTCAATAAACGAGAGAATTGCACAAGGAGCGGCAGACAGCTAGGACCCAGTAGCTCAAGCAGTAATTGTGTTTTTGAGGTGTGAGCAGAGTTTTTCTTGAGCGATGTTTTTGTTGTTGTTCAGAGGAGCAGGGTATCAACTGGGCGGGCTGTGGCCCGTCTGGCCCAGGCTATTATTTATGTCTACCAAATATCCAACCCAGATATCAATATTTAAATATGAAAATGGCTAGCCCAGCTATTCTTTTTTTGCGGAATACCCAATCCAGTTCAACTTATTATTCTCCGGGCCGCATTAGACTTGCCAAGAAAATGAGCTTTAAGAAATAATAAATGGGATGTAATTAAAAAAATTGGCTGTAAATATAAAAAACGCACTGAACAAGTACCCTTTTTTTATTGCTCTCAAAAAAGGTATTTTTTTTAAATTTCATTACTTGTTGCGCGATTTTTACCTAATACAAATTTATTATGAAATTATATTTAATTTGACTCGAAATTTTGGGTTAAAAAATATTTTGTATCCCATCAAAATGTTGGAAACTTTGTTGATTTTTTTAGCGGTTGGATGAAATTATTAACAAAGTCCTCGCTAGAAACTGGGCTGTAATTTTAACAAACAGTAAATGGGCTGAGTAAATTCCATTATATTTAAAAAATGGGCTATACATTATAACAAATCACAAATGGGCTATATGTTCTCTGCCACAGATGTGATGGTAACTTGTGGGCCTATTAAGTTGACGCGTATGCAAGGCTTTGTCAACTTATAGTCAACACACATTCCTCAAAAAAAAAACTTATAGTCAACACACGATTCTATTAGCAGTGGCCGTTGGATGTCCATCTAATGGCTGTGGTGCTTCTTCAATCTCAGATATTCATGCTTCAGCCGTCGAAACCACCGCCGACGGTACCGCTTGCTACCGCCTCCCGTGGCCGGCCGTGCTGCTTCTTCAACCTCTGTTCTTGCTCCTGTCTCCCATGGGCGGCAGTGCTGCCGTGCACCCGAACCAGTCAAGTTTCCCACTCCTCTCCATCTGCGACTCCACTGCCGCGTCTTCCCCTTCTCCGGTCCGTTCCAGTCTGGGGCCTCGCCGTCGTCCACCGGCCTTGGTGCACTCGACATGGTGTGGTCAACATGGTCAACAAATGAGAGTCATCTGAAGATGACTGTATGTGAGAGGCTAATAGTGAGGATGCACCACGCCCATGGACGCATGCATGCGACTCATCCTTTTTACCCTGGAAAATGATGTTTTCTCCCCTGCAGCTGGGACCCACCAGCTACATCTTCGCACGCAAGGAAGTACATCCGTATTATGGGCAAAAAAATGACCCCCCTGACAGCTGGGACCTAGCAGCTATATCTTCGCACGCAAGGGAGTGCATCCTTATCCTCCCTGACAGCTGGGCCCACCCGGTCAAAGCATACGTAGCATTGTCTGTCTTGTCCTGAACGTGTACGTACTACTGGTCGATGGGTCACTCTGCAACGATGAACCGTGGCTAAGTAAGTAGCAGCACATGTCATAGGAGAGCCCCCCACGTAGCAGTTCAGGCTGTCCCGTCTAAAACGTGTACACGTACATACAGCCACACACAAAAAAATGTGGCCACGTACGTACATATGAGCGGGGTCTCGAAACGCGTACTCGTGCATACGGACGGCCAGGGCTCGTGTACATGGAGAGGCAACGGACAACAGCGACATTGTCCTGTTCATCTTCGGCTAACCTGCGGGGTCGGAACGGAGGAAACAACATCGTGTTCGCTGTGAGCCAAGTGACTAGGTCGGAACGCGTCCTGTTCATCGGGAGGCAACAGACTGGGTCGAAATGGGTCGTGTTCAATGGGAGCCAACTGGATTGGACGGAACAGCCTTGTGTTCGACCGCGTACGGTCGAAACGGGGTCATGTTCATCGAGATGGGTCTGGCGTACCACAAAACGGAGGAAACGGACTTGTGTTAAAGCTCCTATGGTCGAAGCGGGGTGCTGTTGATCGGGAGGGGTGTGGCGTACAACAAAACGGAGGAAACAAACTTCTCTTCGACCTCCTACGGTCAAAATGGGGTCCTGTTCATGGAGAGGGGTGTGGCGTACCGTAAAACGGGATTCCATGGGCTACTGTTCATCCACCGTCTACTGCCTCGCTCCAGCCTCCACGGGCTACTGTTCATCCACCGCCGACCTCCTCCAGCCTCCACCTGCAACTGTTCATCCACGGCGTCTCCCTCCTGCCTCCACCAGCTCATGTTCATCCACGGGCTCCTGTTCATCCAGCCTCCACTGGCTACTGTTCAACCACCCCTCCACGGGCTACTATTCATCCAGCCCTCCACCTGCTACAGTTCAACCAGCCCTCCACGGGGTCCTGTTCATCCACCCCCAGCCAGCTCGATTGGGGTCCTGTTCATCCAGCGGCAATGACCTCTACCCCATGGGGTCCTGTTCATCCAACCCCCACTGGGAACTGTTCATCCAACCCCCAACAACGCTCACTGTTCATCAAGAGGCAGCAGGTTCAATCGGCTTCAGTTGGCAGCAGTAGCGAAGGAATCGCTCAATCGGGTTCAGTTAACAGCCAGGGATCGATCAATCGCTCGGGTTCAGTAACGCGTAGCCAGTGCAATCGCTTGGGTTTAGTAGGCGAACGCCTCGCTCGGGTTCAGTTAGAACCCAACGCCTCGCACCCACGCGCGTATGTGTTGAGAGAAACGTGCAATCCCTCCGTGCATCGCTCGGCCCTGATTACCCACCGTAACCGGGAACTCCCTGATATTTTCCTCGCCCTCACTTGTACCACGGTTTTTTCCGTCATGGATGGCCCAAAGAATGTCATGCAACTGCGTCTTCAGCCCGCCCAGGATGATAAGCCCATTTTCTGTCATGATTTTTTGTCATAGAAGTAGGAGGCCACCACATCTATGATGATACCGGATTTTGTCACAATTATCCTCATAGAAGTGTCATAAGTATGACAGAAAAAAATTCGTTCGGCCCAAAATGTCATGGATGTGTCTTTTTTATAGTGTAATTGTTCACCCACTGTATGTTTTCTTTTAAGAGAGAAGCCTCTAGGGAAACTTATGGCCCCGGGTCTATTTTCCATCATATATTTTCAGATCTATAAATCAAAAATACAAAAATACCCCACTCAGTTTTATTTACTTTTTATTTCTTTTATATCTATCTCTATCAAATCTCACTTTTGCTCGTGACCGTGAAGGGATTGAAAACCCCTTTTTCGCGTTGTGTGCAAGTGTTTGTTAGTTTGTGCAGGTGCATCTATTGGAGACTTGGTTGTTCCTCCTACTGGATTGATACCTTGGTTCTTAACTGAGGGAAATACTTATCTCTACTTTGCTGCATCACCTTTCCTCTTCAAGGGAAATAACAACGCAAGCTCAAGAAGTAGCACAACGCCCGATGCGAGTGGGTTCATCCATCTTGCTTAAAGTGAGAAATAGCTCTCACGATCGTGCGCATCTAAAAACAAAACCCGGCCTGTGCAGGGTACACTAGCAATTTGGGCCTAGGTGGGATTGGCCTACTTCGTTAGCCAGCTCGCCCAGAAAAAATTCGACTGGGCTAGGCAGCAAACTCGACTGCACTAGAAGGTGACGCACGGGTGGCATATTTTCCCCCTTGCAAGCTAGGATCTCTTGCGTCGCCGTCACTTGAGAAATTGTGGTCCCCACACCTCTAGCTACCATCTTGGCATTGGGAGATGGGGGGGGTTCTCGGATCGTCAAGACCTTTATTTTCTTTGTCAACGCCTAATGATCATCATAGTTTTGTGAGATAAACTTCCTCTCGTTCTTTTGGCAATGCCATGAGGTTATTTTCTATCTTCATATATTCGATTATTCAGATCTGATGAATTTATTTGTGTCAAGCTTTTTTGTTGGTTTGATATTTTTTTGGAGTTGAAATCTTTCATTGACACCATGGTGAAGATATAGTGATCCGAGGACCTACACTTCTAGGGGATCACCCCAAGCCCAAGTACTTCATTGATCAAGGCTTCCCATCTTTTTAGATGGACCACTCAAGGCGCTTTCAAAAACCATTATTGGTAATGTTCGTGCGGGTGAAAGAGTGAAAACATCGTTGCTCCAGCCTAATTGCAGCCTCTTTATCGATGTCGTTGGAGTATTTCTTCGAGAAGATATTAATACCGTGAAGAAGGTGTTTACAAGAGATTCAGTTGTAATTCCTAGTCATTGGAGTTACTTTGTATTTTCTTGGATCTTAGGTCCAAATCAGGGTACCTGTAATTATTATGAGTATCAATAAGTTAAATGTGTTTCTCAAAAAAAGGTGGTGCACGCTTTGCTGCACCGAGAATCATCACAATTATTCATCAATGGCATGTTTCACTATCTGAGGTGCAATGTGTCTGCCCTATATTCTTCCGAGGGGTTTCAATATGTACCCTAACATGAAAACTATTATAGCGTAGCCTATAATTTTGTTATTAGTTAGAAAGCAAACATAAGTGTCACGCCCAATATGCGACCCTATCCTAAAGGAACTTGAAGGTCCCACCAAGGATAGAAGCGCATATTGGAGACGCTTTTGCAAGGTGGATATCAATACATCGTACCATTACATAATAGTTGGGATACATACAAGAGGCATAGAATGCCACACGAATACAACAACATCATACACAAGAGCACCATCTGACTACGGATGAAACACAAACAGAAACTCAAACGACATCCACCCTGCTAGCCCAGGCTGCCGACCTGGAACCTATCCCCTGATCGAAGAAGACGCAGAAGAAGAACTCCAAAACACGTAAACATCATTCTCGCGTCATGATCATCGCATAACCTGTACCTGCAACTGTTGTTGTAGTAATCTGTGAGCCACGAGGACTCAGCGGTCCCATTACCATGGGTATCAAGACTAGCAAATCTTACTGGGTAAAGAAGGGGTAAAGTGGTGAGGTTGCAGCAGCGACTAAGCATGATATGGTGGCTAACATATGCAAATAAGAGCGAGAAGAGAAGCAACGAAACGGTCGTGAAGCTAACAATGATGAAGAAGTGATCCTGAACTCCTACTTATGTCAAACATAACCCAAAAACCGTGTTCACTTCCCGGACTCCGCCGAAAAGAGACCATCACGGCTACACACGCGGTTGATGCATTTTAAATCGAATCTGGTGTCAAGTTATCTACAACCGGACATTAACAAATACCCATCTGCCACATAACCGCGGGCAAGGCTCTCGAAAGTTTAAACCTTGCAGGGGTGTCCCAACTTAGCCCATCACAAGCTCTCACGGTCAACGAAGGATATTCCTTCTCCTAGGAAGACCCGATCAGTCTTGGAATCCCGGTTTACAAGACATTTCAACAATGGTAAAACAAGACCAGCAAAGCCGCCCGATGTGCCAACAAATCCCGATAGGAGCTGCACATATCTCGTTCTCAGGGCACACCGGATGAACACTACGTACAGCTAAAACCATACCTCAAGTTTCCCCGAGCTGGCGCTGCAAGTGGCTCTAGTTCGGACCAACACTCGAAGGAGCACTGGCCGGGGGGGGGGTTAAATAAAGATGACCCTCAGGCTCCGGAAACCCAAGGGAAAAAGGCTTAGGTAGGCAAATGGTAAAACCAAGGTTGGGCCTTGCTGGAGGAGTTTTATTCAAAGCGAACTGTCAAGGGGGTCCCATAAATCACCCAACCGTGTAAGGAATGCAAAATAAAGGAACACAACACCGGTATGAAGGAAACTAGGGTGGCAAGAGTGGAACAAAACGCCAGGCATAAGGCCGAACCTTCCACCCTTTACCAAGTATGTAGATGCATTGATTAAATAAGAGATATTGTGATATCCCAACATAATCCTGTCCATCATGGAGCAATCTTCAACTTCACCTGCAACTAACAACGCTATAAGATGGGCCGAGCAAAAGCGGTAACATAGCCAAGCAACGGTTTGCTTGGAAGGGTGAAAAGGTTAGAGGCTAACATGGCAATTTGGGAGGCTTGAAGAACAAGTGATAGGTAGCACAACATAGCGATAGAATGAAGCAACTAGCATAGCAATGATAGTAATGAGATCCAAGGTGACGGTCATCTTGCTTGAAATCCCGCTAGGAAGAAGAACGAGTCCATGAAGAAGATGAAGCCACGAAGACGAACCAAACGTAGACGAACGAATCCTCACGATCGCAACGAAACAGGAACTAACGAGAAGGAGCACAACCGGAAAGAAACAAACAACATGGTAAACACACAACACATAGACATGGCATGATGCTCAACCAAGTATAATGCATGACAAAGGCTACATGAATCTACTCATGGCAAGAGATGAAGCATACAAGAGCAACACATGAAAGCAAGTTTAAATGAGGCCGGGAGCAACATATAACAAATCCGGTAAGTCCTCGCATGCAAATTTCGCAAATGGTCTAGAACTAAATAAACCTTATGTTCAAGTTTTTAAACAGCAAGTTAATATGCACCAAGATGATCTACACGAAATTCTAGTCAAGTTACATATAAAGTTCAATTAGTTCAGAGCTACGGCCTAGAAGATATGAGCAAAACAAGTTAAACATGGCATTGATGCAAAATGCATTCATACATCAAACAAACACACACAAAAAATGGATGCAACAAGGTAACATTAAACTACATGCAAAACTAAGCAAGTTTCATATAGAGCACACTCCAAACGGAGCAACGGTGCAACACATACACTCCAAACAAGATATAACAACAATCTGTTCAAAACAGCAACTAGGCATCTTGCAAGCATCATGAAAATATGCTACAACACCCCAACATGAAAACAGAAGGCATGGACATGATGTACAGGTAAAGCGTAACAAAACATGAACACTAAGCTATCTCCAGAAATCACTATAACATGCTCAAAAGGACATGGCAAAATTGCAAATAATAACAGTTTCACAGACTTGGCAGAAATCACTGAGCATGGCAGAAATAACATCAGGTTGCAATGTTTAGAGCTATGAAAAAGCATGTTACAACAAGTTATCATGGCAATCAAAGGCATTTCATGCTAACACTAAAGACAAATAACAAAACTCCCTTACTGAACTAATTCCAAAGATCAACAGAAAACATGGTAGCATCCATGCAAACATGGCAAATGATATGATAGATTCAGAATAACAGTACATGGCAGGAACAACGATAAGTAGGCATGTTGGTGAGCTTGTACAACTAACCACAGAGCAATACATGGCATGACAAGGTGACCAACAGTAAGATAACATATTTATGAAGCTAAACATGGCAATAGAATGGTTATAGGGTGCATGTATCACTAGCAAAGCACATGGCAAAACTGAACTTAATGTTAACAGGCTAACAACAACATTATTTAGCAAATTGAGAGCAAGATTACAACAATCTACAGCAGGCTATAAATGCAACCAAGGTCGTGAAAGGATAGAGCATGACATGTATAACAAAACATCCTTAGTGAACATCTCCAGATTATGCATAGAATTACTTGTAGCAGCAGGTTTACATAGTATCATGATATAACAGAATCAGCCTAGAAAAACAGTAATAACAAGTACCCTAATACACAAGCTTGATGCACTCACCACAAGGCACACAAAAATACATGGATTGCACTACTGTAAATATGGCATGATGTAGCTCGAAACTCATGTAGACATCAAGCTCATAGGATGCACACACAAAATGCAATGAAAAAGACAAATCACCAAGTTCTGTTAACAGACAGCAGTTAACATCATATAGCACTCTTGCAACGATGATTCGGGCATCAAGATGGACTCCAACAAACATGGCACAATGGAAGAAAATGAAGAGCATCTCATAATGAACATTTTGATATATTACATGCACAAAACGGAGCATCACACAAGAAGCTATAGCATGATGAAAATGCCTATATGCTGATGTTTTTAAGGGACGGTGAAAAACCTCACCCCGAGAAAACTGGACGGGGATGTGTAGTGGGATGGCGCGGTGCGGTTCGGGGCGGCGTTTGGATGGAGGGGCCGGTGGATCTCGTCCACCCCGGCTCCGATGACTCCGGCGAGGTCTCCGGCGAGGTAGACGACGGCGGCGAGGCGTGGGAATGAGCGCGCGGGGCGGATCTGGCGAGCTTCGCGGCGGCGCGGGGCGGTGAGGCGTGGTGGAGGAGCTCCGGTGGCGGGGCTGCAGATCGGGTCACCGGCGAGTGGTGGCTGGCGCGCTTGGGAGCGGCGGCAGGCGGGCCGCCACGGGGAGGGAGGCGGCGCGACGCCGAGTGAGGCGGCGGACGAAGCGGCTTTGGCGGCGGGCCGAGCGAAGCGAGGGGCTCGGGCGCCATGGAGGCGGGGCGCGGGCGACCCGGGCGGCTGGGCCGGATCTGGGCCTCACGGGCCCGCGATGGTGGGAGGCGGCGGCGATAGGTGGCGAGGCGCAGATGGGCGCGGGTGGCGGCGGCGCTGACGTGGCGGCACCGGATTGGTCCGGGCGACGTGGCTGGTGGTGGTGGACGCGTCCGGCGATGGGATGGACACGTTCGGCGGCGCGAGGAGGAAGAGGACTAGGGTTTGCTGAATTTTCGGGGAGAGAGGCATTTTTTAGGTAGAGGGAGCTAGGAGGGTCCAAATGGAGAGCGGTTTTCGCCCACACGATCGTGATCGAACGACCGAGAGCATGGAAGGGGTTTGGATGGGCTCAAGGGCTGTGGTGAAGAGGGGCTGGGCTGCAAAGAGAGAGGGGTTTTGGGCTACGCGGTTAACCGTTGGGGCATCAAACGACCTCCAAATGGATCGAAATTTGACGGGCGGTCTACCAGTGATATACCAAGACCACTCGGCAAATCTCGGTTCATTCCAAGAACGTTTTTCTCCCGCTCACGAAACAAGGTCTGAGAGGGGCGACGGGCGCGTGCGAGTGTGTCTGTGCTCAGAACGGACAACGGAGAGAACCGAGGGAACCCGAATGGATGCAAGTTTTGAAAAACATGCAGATGAAATGCAGATGATGACATGGCAAAATGTAACACGCAAGCAAATGGCATGGCAACTACGGCAAAAAACTGAAAGACACCTGGCGCATCGGATCCGGGGCGTTTACAATAAGTTTACAACCCAAAAATCATTTCACATTAAAGAGAAGATGTTAGCCTTTTGAGGTTTCTTAAAGAACAGAGTTACTTGAACTAAAAAAACTCAAGGAGCACACACGTCATTATTTATCACCAGGCAAAACAATACAGTATAACCAAAACTTATGACACTGAAGTCTGCATATAGGATGCAATGTGAGCAGCATAGGATGCATAACATCACCCGTAAGGTGAGGAAGCAAGCAAGCGAAGAGATTTAGGTGGCAACGGATATGGCAATTCCCATGCCCACCAAAAATTAGACACTTTCTGTGGCGACTTGCATATAATAGTCTGCCATTTAGATGGAGCATTCAGCGGTGTGGTATGGATGTTGATACCCTATGCCCGATGTGCCAAAGGTTTGATGAGGATGGCGCACATATTTTTCTGAAATGTAAGCTGGTGCGTGCAGTTTGGCGGCAGCTGAATTTGGAAGGAATGAGACTAGCCCTTAAGCAATGTTGTGATGCTAGGGACATGATAAATTCATTACGAGGCTGGATACGAGATAAAAGTCCAATGTCTTTGCCTCGATGTGGGTGCGGTGGAACGACGGAATAAGGTGAATGCAAAGGAGCCTAGAAGGTCTCATCGACGCGATCGTCCACATGATCCATAGGCAAATCTTTGGATCGCCGACATCGATGAAGAAAGATGACCATCCCATGGCTCGAACGCTTTGGAAGGCACCGTAAAACGACGTGATCAAGGTAAACATCGACGGTAGTCTTTGCGGCAGCACATAAGACGCATGGAGGCGGGGCTTCAGTGGCGCGTGATTCTTGTGCAATCGTTCTTGCATCCGTGTCCGCCACCTACCGTCGTCAACGATCCACTAGCCGCAAGCCATGGCTTGTCTCGAGAAGTTTATATGCGTCCAACGACTAGGCATGAACGCCATCTAAGTGGAAACTGATTCCTTCATGTTAATGCAAGCTGTTCAGGGTAAGGAACATGACCGTCTTTGAACATGGTGCGATCTTGAGGAGATCAAATGTTTTGCCAGTTTAAACTTTGCTCGTTTTAGTATCTTACATTGCCCACGGGCTTGTAATAAAGTGGCTGATTCTTTAGCTGCTTTTGGTGCTAGCCTAGAGCTTGCTTCCTCAACTGTATGGGAGGATGGTGTCCCGGATTTTGCTTGTGGTCTGGTTACTAGCGATTTAGCTGGTTGTTTTGGCTAATGGAATAGAAGTTTTCCATTTTCAAAAAAAAAAACTTATGCCACATGGTACAATTCATAAGTCAGTAGTTTTTGAATAAAATATGGGTTCCTTGTATCTTATCCAAAAAAATCATTAAAAGTTTCTAGGGAACAATATCTCACTATTTCCTAGTAACCCCTTTTTCCTGAATAATATTCCACTATGGTTTAGTAGTCCCTTTTTTAGTTCTTGAATCCACAATCTGGCAGGCCAACTCTTAGTCCACGGAGACGGCGCCGGGGCCGACAAGGAAGAAGACGACGACATGCGGCGAGGGTGCCTCCCAGCTCGCGCGCATGGGTGCAGTCGAAGTGGTGGGACGCGACAGCGCTCCTGAACGCGCTAGCGGGCTCGGGGGCAATGGGGAGCGCGAAGGCGACGACGGCCATGGTGGTGCGACGCCAGGCGCGAGCGGATCTGGAGAGGGGAAGAGCGCAGGTGAGGGGGAGCGAGTGGCGCGAGTGGGAAAGGGGCTCGAGGAGGCGCGGTGCCGGCGGCCTTATCCCCTCGTCGGCACTGACGACGAGGTGGTTCAGCGGTGACGCGCGCGCGGTCGGGTGAACAAGGGGAGGAGAGAGGCAACCGAAGGGGGAGTGGGCTGCGCCGGCTGGGCCAGCGACTGTGGCCTAAGGCCCAGTCTGGCCTGGCCCCCTTTTTTATTTTTGTTTCGATCTTCTTTTTATATTTCCTCGATTTTCCTATTTCTTTTCAAATGATTTTGTATTATAAAATATCAAACTTGCACCTAAAATAATACTATAAATTAGGCCGCTGCCACATTAAGTTTAGCATTTAAATAAATTAGTTTGTATTTATTATATTTTAAAAAGCATTTAAATTATTGTTTTAGCCCTTGTTTTAACTATTTTTGGGCATTTAAACACATAATAAAAATGTTGGTTCACCACCATAATTATACATGAATTATTTTCCACATTTTGAACATTTTAGTTTTCATGTTTGAGAACTTAGATATTTCACTTATTACATGAGTTTGAATTTAAATGGAATTTGAAATGAGAAAGAATCAAACATGATCACACACTGTTTAGCAAAATGATTAGCTTAAACTCAGAGGCTATTGTAGCTCATTAACTAAGGGTGTTACATGTCGCAAGCTTACTTAAACCAGAAGGTGAATCAAGTGCAAAGCTAGATGACAGTTCCTTACCTCCCCTCGTCCTAGAGGGAACGATCTTGGCTCTGTCATCCATCAAATTATTCATAGTGATCAACAGATATAAATCCAAGTGACTCGGAAAATATAGCTATGCACCCCGGCAAAGGCGCCAGAAAAAGGTCTTGATAACCCACTGTTGGGAAACATAGCATGCAATTTCAAAAAAATTCCTACGCTCACGCAAGATCTATCTAGGAGATGCCTAGCAACAAGAGGGGAAGAGTGTGTCCATGTACCTCGTAGACCGAAAGCTGAAGCGTTTGTTAACGCAGTTGATGTAGTCGAACTTCTTCTCGTTCCGACCGATCAAGCACCGAACGTACGACACCTCCGAGTTCTACACACGTTCAGCACGATGACGTCCCTCGAACTCTTGATCCAGCAAAGTGTCGAGGGAGAGTTGCGTCAGCATGACGGCATGGTGACAGTGATGGTGAAGTGATCCACGCAGGGCTTCGCCTAAGCACTACGTGAATATGACCGGAGGCGTAAACTATGGAGGGGGCGCCACACACGACTAGGAATGAATGATATGTGTTCTAGCGATGTCCCCCAAAATATATATAGGTGGGAGAGGGAGGGGGAAGTAAGGGGCGCCCCAAGTAGGAGGGATCCTACTTGGGCGCCTCCTCCAAGTCGGCCTCCACCCCTTCCATAAGTGTCGGAGGGGAAGGAAAAAGAGGGGGGAGAGAAGGAAAGGGGGAGGCCGAATCCTCCCATTTCCTTCTCCCTTCCCTCCTTTACTTCTCCTCCTATTTCGGCCTATAAGGGGGCGCACCAGCCCCTTAGGGGCTGGTCTGTCCCACTCTTGGCCCATTAGGCCCATATAATTTGTGTGTGGGGGGGGGGAGGGGTGCCCGGAACCCCTTCCGATGACCCGATACGTACCCGGTACCCCCGGAACACTTCCGGTGTCCGAATACTATCGTCCTATAAATCAATCTTTACCTCTCGACCATTTTGAGACTCCTCATCATGTCCGTGATCTCATTTGGGACTCCAAACAACATTCTGTCACCAAATCACATAACTTATATAATACAAATCATCATCGAACGTTAAGCGTGTGGACCCTACGGGTTCGAGAACTATGTAGACATGACCGAGACACCTCTCTGGTCAATAACCAATAGTAGAACCTGGATGTTCATATTGGCTCCCACATATTCTACAAAGATCTTTATTGGTTGAACCGTTATGACAACATACGTTATTCCCTTTGTCATTGGTATGTTATTTGCCCGAGATTCAATCATCGGTATCTTCATACCTAGTTCAATCTCGTTACCGGCAAGTCTCTTTACTCATTCCGTAATGCATCATCCTGCAACTAACTCATTAGTCACTTTTCTTACAAGGCTTCTTATGATGTGCATTACGGAGAGGGCCCAGAGATATCTCTGTGATACTTGGAGTGACAAATCCTATTCTCGATCTATGCCAACCCAACAAACACCTTCGGAGATACCTGTAGAGAATCTTTATAATCACCCAGTTACGTTGTGACGTTTGATAGCACACAAGGCATTCCTCCTGTATCCTAGAGTTGCATAATCTCATAGTCGAAGGAATATGTATTTGACATGAAGAAAGCTATAGCAATAAAACTGAACGATCAATATGTTAAGATAACGGATGGGTCTTGTCCATCACATCATTCTCCTAATGATGTGATCTCATTCATCAAATGACAACACATGTCCATTGTTAGGAAACTTAACCATCTTTGATTAACGAGCTAGTCTAGTAGAGGCTTACTAGGGACACTATGTTTTGTCTATGTATCCACACATGTATCAAGTTTCCGGTAAATACAATTCTAGCATGAATAATAAATATTTATCATGATATAAGGAAATATAAAATAACAACTTTATTATTGCATCTAGGGCATATTTCCATCAGTCTCCCACTTGCACTAGATTCAATAATCTAGTTCACATCGCCATGTGATTTAACAGAAATAGTTCACATCTTTATGTGATTAACACCCATAGTTCACATCGCCATGTGACCAACACCCAAAGGGTTTCCTAGAGTCAATAATCTAGTTCACATTGCTATGTGATTAACACCCAAAGAGTACTAAGGTGTGATCATGTTTTGCTTGTGAGAGAAGTTTAGTCAACAGGTCTGACACATTCATATCCATATGTATTTTGCAAATTTCTATGTCTACAATGCTCTGCATGGAGCTACACTAGATAATTGCTCCCACTTCCAATATGTATCCAGATTGAGACTCAGAGTCATCTAGATTAGTGTTAAAGCTTGCATCATCGTAACCCTTTACGACGAACCCTTTATCTCCTCCATAACTGAGAAACATTTCCTTAGTCCTCTAAGGATAATTTTGACCACTATCCAGTGATCTACTCATGGATCACTATTGTACCCTCTTGCCAAACTCATAGCAAGGCATACAACAGGTCTGGTACACAGCATGGCATACTTTATAGAACCTATGGCTGAGGCATACGGAATGACTTTCATTCTCTTTCTACCTTCTGCCGTGGTCGGGCTTTGAGTCTTACTCAACTTCATACTTTACAATACATGCCAGAACTCCTTCTTTGACTGATCCATTTTGAACTCCTTCAAAATCTTGTCAAGGTGTGTGCTTCGTGAAAGTCTTATTAAGCGTCTTGATCTATCTCTTTAGATCTTGATACCCAATACATAAGTAGCTTTACCGAGGTCTTTTATTTAAAATTCTTATTCAAGTATCCTTTTATGCTATCCGGAAATTCTATATCATTTCCAATCAACAATATGTCATTCACATATAATATCAGAAATGCTACAGAGCTCCCACTCACTTTCTTGTAAATACAAGCTTCACCATAAGTCTGTATAAAACCATATGCTTTGATCACCTTATCAAAGCATATATTCCAACTCCGAGATGCTTGCACCAGTCCAAAGATGGATCACTGGAGTTTGCACCCTTTGTTAGCACCTTTAGGATCGACAAAACCTTTTGGTTGCACCATATACAACTCTTCTTTAAGAAATCCATTAAGGAATGCATTTTTGACATCCATTTTCCAGATTTCATAAAATGCGGCAATTGCTAACATGATTCAGACAGACTTAAGCATCGCTACGAGTGAGAAAATCTCATCGTAGTCAACACCTTGAACTTGTCGAAAACCTTTTGCAACAAGTTGAGCTTTGTAGATAGTAACACTACCATCAGCGTCCATCTTCCTCTTGAAGATCCATTTATTCTCAATAGCTTGCCGATCATCGGGCAAGTCCACCAAAGTCCACACTTTGTTCTCATACATGGATCCTATCTCAGATTTCACGGCCTCAAGCCATTTAACAGAATCTGGGCTCATCATAGCTTCTTCATAGTTCGTAGGTTCGTCATGGTCAAGTAACATGGCTTATAGAACAGGATTGCCGTACCACTCTGGTGCGGATCGTGCTCTAGTTGACCTACGAGGTTCAGTAGTAACTTGATATGAAGGTTCATGATCATCATCATTAGCTTCCTCTCTAGTTGGTGTAGGCATCACGGGAACGGATTTCTCGGATGAGCTACTTTCCAAATTGAGAGAAGGTACAATTACCTTCAAGTTCTGTTTTCCTCCCACTCACTTCTTTCGAGAGAAACTCCTTCTCTAGAAAGGTTCAATTCTTGGCAACAAAGATCTTTCCTTCGGATCTGTGGTGGAAGGTTGATAACCCACAAGTGTAGGGGATCGCAACAACTTTCAAGGGTAAACTATTGAATCCAAATTTATTGATTCGACACAAGGGGAGCCAAAGAATATTATTGAGTATTAGCAGTTGAGTTGTCAATTCAACCACACCTGGATAACTTAGTATCTGTAGCAAAGTATTTAGTAGCAAAGTAGTACGATAATAAAGGTAGCGGTAGCAAAAGTAATATTTTTGGGTTTTGTAGTGATTGTAACAGTAGCAATGGAAAAGTAAATAAGTGAAGCACAAGATGTGAAAAGCTCGTAGGCATTGGATCAGTGATGGATAATTATGTCGGATGCAATTCCTCATGTAATAGCTATAACATAGGGTGACACAGAACTATCTCTAGTTCATCAATGTAATGTAGGCATGTATTCCGACTATAGTCATACGTGCTTATGGAAAAGAACTTGCATGACATCTTTTGTCCTACCCTCTCGTGGCAGTGGGGTCCTAACGGAAACTAAGGGATATTAAGGCCTCCTTTTAATAGAGAACAGGAACAAAGCATTAGCACTTAGTGAATACATGAACTCCTCAAACTATGGTCATCACCGAGAAGTATCCCGATTATTGTCACTTCGGGGTTGTCGGATCATAACACATAATATGTTACTATAGACTTGCAAGATAGGATCAAGAACACACATATATTCATGAAAACATAATAGGTTCAGATCTGAAATCATGGCACTCGGGCCCTAGTGACAAGCATTAATCATAGCAAAGTCATAGCAACATCAATCTCAGAACATAGTGGATACTAGGGATCAAACCCTAACAAAAATAACTTGATTACATGGTAAATCTCATCCAACCCATCACCGTCCAGCAAGCCTACGATGGAATTACTCACGCACGGCGGTGAACATCATGAAATTGGTGATGGAGGATGGTTGATGATGATGGCGACGAATCCCCCTCTCCGGAGCCCCGAACGGACTCCAGATCAGCCCTCCCGAGAGAGATTAGGGCTTGGCGGCGGCTCCGTATCGTAAAACGCGATGAAACTTTCTCTCTGATTTTTTTCTCTGTGAGAAGGAATATATGGAGTTGGAGTTGAGGTCGGTGGAGCCTCAGGGAGCCCACGAGACAGGGGGGCGTGCCCAGGGGGGTGGGCGCGCCCCCCACCCTCATGGACAGGGTGTGGGCCCCCTGGTCTTGATTCTTTCCCCAGTATTTTTTATATTTTCCAAAACGTGCCTCCGTGGATTTTCAGAACATTCCGAGAACTTTTGTTTTCTACACATAAAACAACATCATGGCAGTTCTGCTGAAAACAACGTCCATCCGGTTAGTTTCATTCAAATCATGCAAGTTAGAGTCCAAAACAAGGGCAAAAGTGTTTGGAAAAGTAGATGCGTTGGAGACGTATCAACTCCCCCAAGTTTAAACCTTTGCTTGTCCTCAAGCAATTCAGTTGATAAACTGAAAGTGATAAAGAAAAACTTTTACAAAGTCTGTTTGCTCTTGTTGTTGTAAACATGCAAAGCCAGCATTCAGGTTTCAGCAAATATTATGAACTAACCATACTCACAATAACACCTAGGTCTAACAATTACTCATATCAATAGCATAATCAGCTAGCGAGCCATAATAATAAAACTTGGATGACAACACTTTTTCAAAACAATCATAACATGATATAACAAAATGGTATCTCACTAGCCCTTTCTGAGACCGCAAAACATAAATGTAGAGCACCTTTAAAGATCAAGGACTAACTAAACATTGTAATTCATGGTAAAAGAGATCCAATCAAGTCATACCCAATATAAACCAATAGTAATGAATGCAAATGACAGTGTGCTCTCCAGCGGGTGCTTTTTAATAAGAAGGGTGATGACTCAACATAAAAGTAAATAGATAGGCCCTTCGCAGAGGGAAGCAGGGATTTGTAGAGGTGCGAGCTCGATTTTAAAATAGAGATTGAATAACATTTTGAGCGGCATACTTTCACTGTCAACGCAACAACTATGAGATGGCTGTATCTTCCATACTACATGCATTATAGGCAGTTCCCAAACAGAATGGTAAAAGTTTATACTCCCCCACCACCAACAAGCATCAATCCATGGCTTGCTCGAAACAACGAGTGCCTCCAACTAACAACAGCCCTGGGGGAGTTTTGTTTAATTATTTTGATTTGATTTGATGTTTTTGGATCATGGGACTGGGCATCCCGGTTACCGGCCCTTTCTCGAATGAGGAGCGGAGTCCACTCCTCTTGAGAATAACCCACCTAGCATGGAAGATATAGGCAGACCTAGTTGAAACATGAGCTGCTAGAGCATACAAAACAGAATTTCATTTGAAGGTTTGGAGTTTGGCACATACAAATTTACTTGGAACGGCAGGTAAATACTGCATATAGGTAGGTATGGTGGACTCATATGGGACAACTTTGGGGTTTAAGGAATTTGGATGCACAAGCAGTATTCCCGCTTAGTACAGGTGAAGGCTAGCAAAAGACTGGGAAGCGACCAACTGAGAGAGCGACAACAGTCATAAACATGCATTAAAATTAATTCACACCGAGTAAAAGCATGAGTAGGATATAATCCACCATGATCATAAATATCATGAAGGCTATGTTGATTTGTTTCAACTACATGCGTGAACATGTGCCAAGTCGAGTCACTCAATTCATTAAAAGGAGGATACCATCCCATCATACCACATCATAATCATTCTAATAGCATTTTGGCACGCAAGGTAAACCATTATAACTCATAGCTAATCAAGCATGGCACAAGCAACTATAATCTCTAAATGTCATTGCAAATATGTTTGCTTCATAATAAGCTGAATCAGGAACGATGAACTCATCATATTTACAAAAATAAGAGAGGTCGAGTTCATACCAGCTTTTGTCATCTCAATAAGTCCATCATATATCGTCATTATTGCCTTTCACTTGCACGACGGAACGATGTGTATAATAATAATAGTGCACGTGCATTGGACTAAGCTGGAATCTGCAAGCATTCAACTCAAGAGAGAAGATAAAGTAATATGGGCTCTAAGTTAAATAAACAATCATGCATATGAGAGCCACTAAACATTTTCAATATGGTCTTCTACTCTCGACCCCAAAGGAAAGAGAAGAAAATAAAACTATTTACACGGGAAAGCTCCCAACAAGTAAAAGAAGAACGAGAAATCTTTTTGGGTTTTCATTTTAATTTCTACTACAAGCATGGAAATTAAACTAACTATTTTTTTGGTTTTTCTCAAGGTTTATCAAACACACAAGAAGAAAACTAGAAAAATAAAATTAAACTAGCATGGATAATACAATGAAATAGTATGAGCACTGACGACTAGAATAGTGTGTGAGCATGAATGTAAAGTCGGTGAGAAATATGTACTCCCCCAAGCTTAGGCTTTTGGCCTAAGTTGATCTAGAACCAAGGATAGACTGGCTGATATCCGTAGTTGTAACTGGGGTGCAGCAGCAAATTCCTCCTAAGCTGCGGCATGCTGGCAAGCCGCCTCCGCTCTCCCCTTGTGTTCAGCTGCTTCCTCCCTAGTAACAACATATGTTCCTTTTGTCTGGTAGTCAAAAAGGAGAGGAGCAGGGAGAGTAACATGGACAACGTTGCGTCTGTCATAGATTAGTCGATACTGAAGGAATTATTCATTCCTCCTAAGAAAATGATGTTGGACCATAGTGTCATAATCTAAATAAGCAGGAGGTAACATCATATCCCCCTCTCATGGGGCTATACCAAGATAATTAGCCACATGGGTTGCATAAATTCCTCCAAATAAATCTCCATCTCTACCATTATTATGCAACCTACGTGCAACTATTGCCCCCAAGTTATAATCTTTATAACCTAACACAACATTCTTGAGGACACAAAGATCGGGGACACACATATGACATGCTTCATCTTTACCGTTATTGCATCTACCAATGAAGAGAGCAAAATAATGTATAACAGGAAAATGGCTCCCTATGGTAGCTTGTGCTATGTCCCTAGATTCTCCCACAGTAATACTAGCAAGAAAGTCTCTAAATTCAGATTTGTGGGGATCATTAATATTACCCCACTGCGGGAGTTTGCAAGCAGTTGTAAAATCCTCTAAGTCCATGGTATAAGATGTATCATAGATATCAAATAGGACACTCGGAGAATTATGTGTACATTTATATTTAAACGTTTGCACAAATCAATCAGTCAATTGATAGTACTAAGGACACTTATCTTGTAAGAAGTCCTCCAGATCAGCATTACGCACATACGCGTCAAATTCCTCCTTAAAGCCTGCTTCAACCAGAAAATCGTCTGATGGCCACTCACAAGCTCGTACTTCTGCATCCCTCGGTAGTTCCTCGTCTTGTTCACGTATAGCAATCCTGGGTCCTTTCTTTACCGAAGAACCACCTTGGTACATTCTCCTAGACATAATTCTTTTTCTGAAAATTTTCTGAAATTTTAGTAACTTCAAAATAAAAGTGAATAAAACTAAACAAGATTGGTAGCAACTACTCCAACAAGTGCCTAGAGCCTATATCATGCATTAGAATTACTTGGGACCTCATAAATTTAACATGCAAGCTCAAGAAGATGGTCACTATGCAGCAAAATTTTGCAATGAATAAAGCACTACAACAAAAACTAATTGGATCAATGGAGGAGTCACATACCAAGAAACAATCTCCCAAAGCAATTTTGTGAATGGAGCTTTGAGCAACGAGATCGAAAATCGCAGCAAAATGAGCTAGAACTCGTGCTTGAGCTGGATGGGGATTTTTTTGGGAAGAAGATGGAGTGTGTGGGTGCTGGCATAAGTGGAGGGGGGCCACCAGGGGCCCACGAGACAGGGGGCGCGACCAGGGAAGGTGGACGCTCCCTCCACTCTCGTGGCCTGGTGCTTGCCCCTCCTGTAGTGATTTCAGTGCCTAAAATCCTCAAATATTCCATAAAAAATCATACTAAATTTGCAGGGCATTTGGAGCACTTTTATTTTCGGGATATTTTTATTGCACAGATAATTCAGAAAATAGACAGATAATACTATTTTTGCTTTATTTATTCTAAATAACAGAAAGTAAAAAGAGGGTACAGAAGGTTGTGCCTTCTAGTTTCATCCATCTCATGATCATCAAAATGAATCCACTAACAAGGTTGATCAAGTCTTGTTAACAAACTCATTCCGAATAACACGGAACCGGAGAAATTTTGAATAACACTAAGTTACCTAACGGGGATATGAACATCCCCAACAATAAGAATATCATATTTTTTCTTGACAGTAGGAAGAGGAAATTCAAAACCTCCAATAATGATAGTTGGAACTTTTCCAATAGAATTGATGCTATGACCTTGAGATTGTTTCCTCGGAAAGTGTACCGTATGCTCATTACCATTAACATGAAAAGTGACATTGCCTTTGTTGCAATCAATAACAGCCCCTGCAGTATTCAAAAAGGGTCTACCAAGGATAATCGACATACTATCATCCTCGGGAATATCAAGAATAACAAAGTCCGTTAAGATAGTGAAATTTGCAACCACAACAGGCACATCCTCACAAATAGCGACAGGTATAGCAGTTGATTTATCAGCCATTTGCAAAGATATGTCAGTAGGTGTCAACTTATTCAATTCAAGTCTATGATATAAAGAGAGAGGCATAACACTAACACCGGCTCCAAGATCACATAAAGCAGTTCTAACATAATTTCTTTTAATGGAGCATGGTATAGTTGGTACCCCCGGATCTCCAAGTTTCTTTGGTATTCCACCCTTAAAAGTGTAATTAGCAAGCATGGTGGAAATTTCAGCTTCTGGTATCTTTCTTTTATTTGTAATGATATCCTTCATATATTTAGCATAAGGATTTACTTTAAGCATATCAGTTAAGCGCATACGTAAGAAAATAGGTCTAATCATTTCAGCAAAGCGCTCAAAATCCTCATCATCCTTTGTTTTGGATGGTTTAGGAGGAAAGGGCAAGGGTTTCTGAACCCATGGTTCTCTTTCTCCATCGTGCTTCCTAGCAACAAAATCTCTCTTATCATAACGTTGATTCTTTGATTGTCGGTTATCAAGATCAACAACAAGTTCAATCTCTACATCATTATTTTTTGCTAGGTTGAGCATCAACATGAACATTATCATTAACATTATCACCAGGTTCATGTTCATCACCTGATTGTGTTTCAGCATCAGAGATAGAAATACCATTGGGATTCTCAGGTGTGTCTACAACAGGTTCACTAGAAGCATGCAAAGTCCTATCGCTTTTCTTTTTCTTCTTTTTAGAAGAACTAGGTGCTTCTAAATTATTTCTCTGAGAATCTTGCTCGATTCTCTTAGGGTGGCCTTCAGGATACAAAGGTTCCTGAGTCATTCTACCAGTTCTAGTAGCCACTCTAACAACAAAGTCATTTTCATTATTTAATTCATCAAGCAAATCATTTTGAGCTTTAAGTACTTGCTCAGCTTGAGTATTAACCATAGAAGCATATTTGCTAACGAGTTTAAGTTCACCTTTAACTCTACCCATATAATCGCTCACGCGTCCTATCTCGAAAGAATTATTCTTTAATTCTCTACCAACATAAGCATTAAAACTCTCTTGTCTAGTCATAAAGTCATCAAATTCATCTAAGCATGGGCTATGAAATTTACTAGAAGGAATTTCAACTTTATCATATCTATAGAGAGAATTTACCTTTACTACCTGTGTCGGGTTATCAAGACAATGTGGTTCTTCAACAGGCTGTATATTAAGACCATGTATTTCTTCAATAGGTGGTAAATTCTTAACATCTTCAGCTTTAATACCTTTTTCTTTCATTGATTTCTTTGCCTCTTGCATATCTTCAGATCGAGAAATAAAACACCTCTCTTCTTCGGTGGGTTTAGGAATAGGCTCAGGAGTTGGCTCAATTGGTTCAGGAATTTCCTCAGGAATTGGCTCAGGAAGAGTCCAATTATTTTCATTAGTCAACATATTATTCAATAGTAATTCAGCTTAAATCATTGTTCTTTCCCTGAAAACACAACCATCACAACTATCCAAGTAGTCCTTGGAAGCATCGGTTAGTCCATTATAAAAGATATCAAGTATTTCATTTTTCTTAAGAGGATGATCAGGAAAAGCATTAAGTAATCGGAGAAGCCCCCCCAAAGCTTGTGGGAGACTCTCTTCTTTGATTTGCACAAAATTATATATTTCTCGCAAGGCAGCTTGTTTCTTATAAGCAGGGAAATATTTAGTAGAGAAGTTATAAATCATATCCTGGGGACTACACACACAACCAGGAGCAAGAGAATTAAACCAAGTCTTAGCATCACCCTTTAATGAGAACGGAAATATCTTAAGGATATAATAATAGCGAGATTTCTCATCATTAGTAAACAGGGTGGCTATATCATTTAACTTGGTAAGATGTGCCACAACAGTTTCAGATTCAAGGCCATAAAAAGTATCGGATTCAACTAAAGTAATAATCTCAGGATCAACAGAGAATTCATAATCCTTATCAGTAACACAGATACGTGAAGTAGAAAAAGAAGGGTCAGGTTTCATTCTAGCATTAAGAGATTGCTGCTTCCATTTAGCTAATAATTTCTTGAGATGATATCTATCTTTACAAGCAAAGATAGCTCTAGCAGCTTCCTCTTCCATAACATAACCCTCAGGAACAACATGTAATTCATACTCAGGGGGAGAACTTTCATCATCACTATCATCAACAATAGCATCTTCAATAATTTCATTCTCTCTAGCCCTAGCAAGTTGTTCATCAAGAAATTCACCTAATGGCAAAGTGGTATCACACACAGAAGTAGTTTCATCATAAGTATCATGCATAGCAGAAGTGGCATCATCAATAACATGTGACATTTCAGAATTCATAGCAGTAGCAGGTTTAGGTGTCGCAAGCTTACTAATAACATAAGGAGAATCTAGTGCAGAGCTAGATGGCAGTTCCTTACCTCCCCTCGTAGTTGAGGGCAAAATCTTTGGTCTTTCGTCTTTCAAGTTCCTCATAGTGATGAACAGATATAAATCCCAAGTGACTCAGAGAATAGAGCTATGATCCCCGGCAATGGTGCCATAAATTAGTCTTGATAACCCACAAGTCTAGGCGATCGCAACAGCTTTCGAGGGTAAATTATTCAACCCAAATTTATTGATTCGACACAAGGGGAGCCAAAGAATATTATTGAGTATTAGTAGTTGAGTTTTCAATTCAACCACACCTAGATAACTTAGTATCTGCAGCAAAGTATTTAGTAGCAAAGTAGTATGATAATAAAGGTAGCGGTAGCAAAAGTAATATTTTTGGGTTTTGTAGTGATTGTAACAGTAGCAACGGAAAAGTAAATAAGCGAAGCACAAGATGTGAAAAGCTCGTGGGCATTGGATGAGTGATGGATAATTATGTCGGATGCAATTCCTCATGTAATAGCTATAACATAGGGTGACACAGAACTAGCTCCAGTTCATCAATGTAATGTAGGCATGCATTCCGAATATAGTCATACGTGCTTATGGAAAAGAACTTGCATGACATCTTTTGTCCTACCCTCCCGTGGCTGCGGGGTCCAAATGGAAACTAAGGGATATTAAGGCCTCCTTTTAATAGAGAACCGGAACAAAGCATTAGCACTTAGTGAATACATGAACTCCTCATTGTGGTCATCACCGAGAAGTATCCCGATTATTGTCACTTCGGGGTTGTCGGATCATAACACATGATAGGTGACTATACACTTGCAAGATAGGATCAAGAACACACATATATTCATGAAAACATAATAGGTTCAGATCTGAAATCATGACACTCGGGCCCTAGTGACAAGCATTAAGCATAGCAAAGTCATAGCAACATCAATCTGAGAACACAATGGATACTAGGGATCAAACCCTAACAAAACTAACTTGATTACATGGTAAATCTCATCCAACCCATCACCGTCCAGAAAGCCTACGATGGAATTACTCACGCACAGCGGTGAGCATCATGAAATTGGTGATGGAGGATGGTTGATGATGACGATTGTCGGTGTCAAAACCGGCGGATCTCGGGTAGGGGGTCCCGAACTGTGCGTCTAGGCGGATGGTAACAGGAGACAAGGGACGCGATGTTTTTACCCAGGTTCGGGCCCTCTCGGTGGAGGTAAAACCCTACTCCTGCTTGATTAATATTGATGATATGGGTAGTACAATAGTAGATCTACCACGAGATCAAGGAGGCTAAAACCTAGAAGCTAGCCTATGGTATGATTGTTGTTCGTCCTACGGACTAAAACCCTCCGGTTTATATAGACACTGGAGAGGGCTAGGGTTACACAGAGTCGGTTACAATGGTAGGGGATCTACATATCCGCATCGCCAAGCTTGACTTCCACGCCAAGGAAAGTCCCATCCGGACACGGGACGAAGTCTTCAATCTTGTATCTTCATAGTCTTGGAGTCCGGCCAATGATGATAGTTCGGCTATCCGGACACCCCCTAGTCCAGGACTCCCTCAGTAGCCCCCGAACCAGGCTTCAATGACGATGAGTCGGGCGCGCATATTGTCTTCGGCATTGCAAGGCGGGTTCTTCTCTAAATTCCATGTACTCACCGAATGGTGTCCGGCTTCTTATAAATGCTGCGCTCCTCGGCTTCCACGTCCAATAATGGCCATCTTCCACGTGTCGTACAAATGCGAAAGGCCAGGGTATTTTTACCATTTACCCCTAGATGCGCGAATGAGCTGCCTATAAAGAGAGGCGAGGATCTAGATTCGAATCACACCATCCTCCTTCCGCGAGTATTCATCGGAGCGCCTCTGACCAAAAATCCATTCCATCACGGATGGTCGACGTGGCTCCTCCTCTCGCGCTCCCAGCCCTCAGCCAGGAGATTGGGGGAGATGCTCAGTCCCGCATAGTGAGCTAGTGACGCTCCAAGCCAAGGGATTTCTTCCCCCCGCCTTTATGGTTCCGGTTCGAGCCGGACTTGCCACTTACAAGGGCGGAAAGCAGGCGGAGAGCGTCCCCAATCCCTCCAAAGGAGAGCGGGTATGCTTCGTCCCTTATCTAATAAGAGGACTCGGATTTCCCATACATCCGTTTCTCCGGGGGCTCCTAGAGTTCTACGGGCTTCAGCTTCACCACCTTACGCCTGCCTCCATCCTGCACATCGCGGGCTTCGTGGCCCTTTGCGAGCTGTTCTTGGGTGTCGAGGCCCATTTTGCGCTGTGGTAGAGATTATTTTGCCTCGTACCCCGTTCGCACGAGGGATCGATATATCAAGTTGGCGGAGCCGAACTATGGCGCATCGCCGGGACCGGATATCTATCCGGAACCCCGAAGAAGGCGTCCGAAGACTGGCCTTCGGAATGGTTTTATATGGAAGACGCCCCGCTGCCGGACCCAGTTCAGATCGGCCTCCTGGAGTTCAGCAACGCTCCTCTAAAGAAACGCCTGAGTTGGCGCCCGTGGAGCCCTCAACGGGAGAATGATAGGGACGTTCAATATCTGATGGGCCGAATAAGGTTATTGGCTCTTTCCGGATTGACCATGATTGGGGTCATGGCCACATGCTGTTGGGGAACGTAGTAATTTCAAAAATTTTCCTACGCACACGCAAGATCATGGTGATGTATAGCAACGAGAGGGGAGAGTGTTGTCCACATACCCTTGTAGACCCGAGCGAAGCGATCTGGCGTAGAGGAAGTAGTTATGCGTTCTCCTCGCGATCCGACCGATCCGGCGCCGTTACTCCGGCGCCCGAGTTCTTGACACACGTACAGCTCGATGGCGTCCCTCGTACTCGATCCAGCCGAGTGTCGAGGAGAGTTCGTCAAGACGACGGCGTGCAGGACGATCTTGATGTTTCACGGCGCAGGCTTCGCCTAAGCTTCGCGACGGTATAACCGAGGTGGAATATGGTGGAGGGGGCACCGACACGGCTAAGGAACGATCTCACGATCAACTTGTGTGTTCCAAGGTGCCCCTTGCCCCGTATATAAAGGAGCCAGGGGGGAGGGGGCCGGCGGCCAAAGGGGTGCGCCAAGGGAGTCCTACTCCCTCTGGGAGTAGGATTCCCCCCCCCCAATCCTAGTTGGACTAGGATTCCCGGAGGGGGGAAAGAGAGAGAGGGGGGCCGGCCCCTTCTCCTAGTCCTAGTAGGACTAGGGAAGGGGGGGAGGCGCGCGCCCACCTTGGGCTGCCCCCTTCTCCTTTCCACTAAGGCCCATCGAGGCCCATTTACCTCCCGGGGTTCGGTAACCTCCGGTACTCATAAATTCCGCGCCGGAACCATTCGAACTCCAAACATAGGCTTCCAATATATCAATCTTTATGTCTCGGCCATTCCGAGACTCCTCGTCATGTCCGTGATCACATCCGGGACTCGAACTCCTTGGTACATCAAAATACATAAACTCATAATAAGCATCGTAACCTTAAGCGTGCGGACCCTACGGTTCGAGAACAATGTAGACATGACCTAGAACTATTCACGGTCAATAACCAACAGCGGGACCTGGATGCCCATATTGGTTCCTACATATTCTACGAAGATCTTTGTCGGTCGGACCGCATAACAACATCGTTGTTCCCTTTGTCATCGGTATGTTACTTGCCCGAGATTCGATCGTCGGTATCCAATACCTAGTTCAATCTCGTTACGGCAAGTCTCTTTACTCGTTCCGTAATACATCATTTTACAACTAACTCATTAGTTGTAGTGCTTGCAAGGCTTGATGATGTGCATTACCGAGAGGGCCCAGAGATACCTCTCCGACTATCGGAGTGACAAAACCTAATCTCGAAATCGCCAACCCAACATCGCCTTTGGAGACACCTGTAGTACTCCTTTATAATCACCCGATTCACGTTGTGACGTTTGGTAGCACCAAAGTGTTCCTCCGTAAACGGAGTTGCATAATCTCATAGTTACAGGAACATGTATAAGTCATGGATAAAAGCAGTAGCAACATACTAAGCGATCGTGTGCTAAGCTAAGGAATGGGTCATGTCAATCGATCATTCTACTAATGATGTGACCTCGTTAATCAAATAACAACTCCTTTGTTTATGGTGGGAAACATAACCATCTTTGATTAACAAGCTAGTCTAGTAGAGGCATACTAGTGACATGTTGTTTTGTCTATGCATTCACACATGTATCATGTTTCCGGTTAATACAATTCTAGCATGAATGATAAACATTTATCATGAAATAAGGAAATAAATAATAACTTTATTATTGCCTCTAGGGCATATTTCCTTGATCTCCCACTTGCACTAGAGTCAATAATCTAGATCACATCACCATGTGATTAACATTCACAGATTCACATCATCATGTGATTAACACCATAGTTCACATCGCCATGTGACCAACACCCAAAGGGTTTACTAGATTCATAATCTAGTTCACATCGCTATGTGATTAACACCCAAAGAGTACTAAGGTGTGATCATGTTTTGCTTGTGAGAGACTCTTAGTCAACGGGTCTTTCACATTTAGATCCGTTATGTATTTTGCAATTATTTTATGTCTACAATGCTCGCATTGAAGCTACTCTAGCTAATTGCTCCCACTTTCAATATGTATCTAGATCGAGACGTAGAGTCATCGGATCGGTGTCAAAACTTGCATCGGCGTAACTCTTACTGACGAACCTTTTGTCACTTCCATAATCGAGAAACATATCCTTATTCCACTAAGGATAATTTTGACCGCTGTCGATGATCTACTCCTAGATCACTATTGCACTCCCCTTGCAAACTCCGTGCAGGGTATACAATAGATCTGGTACACAGCATGGCATACTTTATAGAACCTATGGCCAAGGCATAGTGAATGACTTTCATTCTCTTTCTATCTTCTGCCGTGGTCGGGTTTTGAGTCTTACTCAATTTTTCACACCTTGTAACACAGGCAAGAACTCTTTCTTTGACTGTTCAATTTTGAACTACTTCAAAATCTTGTCAAGGTATGTACTCATTGAAAAAAACTTATCAAGCATCTTGATCTATCTCTATAGATCTTGATGCTCAATATGTAAGCAGCTTCACCGAGGTCTTTCTTTGAAAAACTTCTTTCAAACACTCCTTTATGCTTTGCAGAATAATTCTACATTATTTCCGATCTATAATATGTCATTCACATATACTTATCGAAATCTTGTAGTGCTCCCACTCACTTTCTAGTAAATACAGGCTTCACCATAAGTGCATACAAAACTATATGCTTTGATCAACTCATCAAAGCGTATATTCCAACTCGAGATGCTTGCACCAGTCCATAGATGGATCATTGGAGCTTGCACACTTTGTTAGCTCCTTTGGATCGATAAAACCTTCGGTTGCATCATATACAACTCTTCCTCCCGATACCCATTCAGAATGCAGTTTTACATCCATTTGCCAAATTTCATAAATTGTGGCAATTGCTAACATGATTCGGACAGACTTAAGCATCGCTACTGCTTGAGAAAATCTCATTGTAGTCAACAACTTGAACTTGTCAAAACCTTTTTGCGACAAGTCGAGCTTTGTAGATAGTAACACTACTATCGGCGTCCGTCTTCCTCTTGAAGATCCATTTATTTTCTATGGCTTGCCGATCATCGGCAACGCCACCAAAGTCCACACTTTGTTCTCATACATGGATCTCATCTCAGATTTCATGGCCTCAAGCCATTTCATGAATCTGGGCTCATCATCGCTTCCTCATAGTTCGTAGGTTCATCATGTTCTAGTTACATGACTTCCGAACAGGATTATCGTACCACTCAGTGCGGATCTTACTCTGGTTAATCTACGAGATTCGGTAGTAACTTGATCGAAGTTACATGATCATCATCATTAGCTTCCTCACTAATTGGTGTAGTAGTCACAGAACAGATTTACGTGATGAACTACTTTCAATAAGGAGAAGGTACAATTACCTCATCAAGTTCTACTTTCCTCCCACTCACTTCTTTCGAGAGAAATTCCTTCTCTAGAAAGGATCCATTTATTAGCAACGAATGTTTTGCCTTCGGATCTGTGATAGAAGGTGTACCCAACAATTTCCTTTGGGTATTCTATGAAGACGCACTTCTCCGATTTGGGTTTGAGCTTATCAGGATGAAACTTTTTCACATAAGCATCGCAGCCCCAAACTTTAAGAAACGACAACTTTGGTTTCTTGCTAAACCACAGTTCATATAGTGTCGTCTCAACGGATTTAGATGGTGCCCTATTTAACGTGAATGCAGTTGTCTCTAATGCATGATCCCAAAACGATATTGGTAAATCGGTAAGAAACATCATAGATTGTACTATATCCAATAAAGTACGGTTATGGCGTTCGGACACATCATTATGATGTGGTGTTCCAAGTGGCATGAATTTGTGAAACTATTCCACATTGTTTTAATTGAAGACCAAACTCGTAACTCAAATATTTGTCTCCGCGATCAGATCGTAGAAACCTTATTTTCTTGTCACGATGATTTTTCCACTTCACTCTGAAATTCTTTGAACCTTTCAACTATTTCAGACTTATGTTTCATCAAGTAGATATACCCATATCTGCTCAAATCATCTGTGAAGGTCAGAAAATAACGATATCCACCGTGAGCCTTAACACTCATTGGATCGCATACATCAGTATGTATTATTTCCAATAAGTCGCTTGCTCGCTCCATCGTTCCGAGAACGGAGTCTTAGTCATCTTGCCCATGAGGCATGGTTCATAAGCATCAAGTGATTCATAATCAAGTGATTCCAAAATCCCATCGGCATGGAGTTTCTTCATGCGCTTTACACCAATATGACCTAAACGGCGGTGCCACAAATAAGTTGCACTATCATTATTAACTTTGCATCTTTTGGTTTCAATATTATGAATATGTGTATCACTACGATCGAGATCCAATGAACCATTTTCATTGGGTGTGTAACCATATAAGGTTTTATTCATGTAAGCAGAACAACAGTTTATTCTCTTACTTAAATGAATAACCGTTTTGCAATAAACACGATCAAATCATATTCATGCTCAACGCAAACACCAAATAACATTTATTTAGGTTCAACACTAATCCCGAAAGTGTAGGGAGTGTGCGATGATGATCATATCAATCTTGAAACTATTTTCAACACACATCATCACTTCACCCTTAACTAGTTTACATTTATTACGCAACTCCGTTTGAGTTACTACTCTTAGCAACTGAACCAGTACCAAATACCGAGGGGTTGCTATAAACACTAGTAAAGCACACATCAAACACCTGTATATCAAATATACCCTTTTTCACTTTGCCATCCTTCTTATCCACCAAATATTTAGGGCAGTTCCGCTTCCAGTGACCATTTCCTTTGCAGTGTAAGCACTCAGTTTCAAGCTTTGGTTCAGCTTTGGGCTTCTTCGTGGGAGTGACAACTTGCTTGTCAATCTACTTGAAGTTCCCCTTTCTTTCCCTTTTCTTGAAACTAGTGATCTTGTCAACCATCAACACTTGATGCTCTTTCTTGATTTCTACCTTCGTCGATTTCAACATCACGAAGAGCTCGGGAATCATTTTCGTCATCCCTTGCATACTATAGTTCATCACGAAGTTCTACTAACTTGGTGATGGTGACTAGAGAATTCATCAATCACTATCTTATCCGGAAGATTAACTCCCACTTGATTCAAGCGATTGAAGTACCTGCACAATCTGAGCACATGCTCACTAGTTGAGCGATTCTCCTCCATCTTTTAGCTATAGAACTTGTTGGAGACTTCATATCTCTCAACTCGGGTATTTCCTTGAAATATTAACTTCAATTCCTGGAACATCTCATATGGCCCATGATGTTCAAAACATCTTTGAAGTCCCGATTCTAAGCCATAAAGCATGGTGCACAAAACTATCATGTAGTCATCATACTGAGCTAGCCAAACGTTCATAACGTCTGCATCTGCTCCTGCATTAAGTCTGTCACCTAGCGGTGCATTAAGGACATAATTCTTCTGTGCAGTAATGAGGATAAACCTCCGATCACGGATCGAATCCGCATCATTGCTACTAACATTTTTCAACATAATTTTCTCTAGGAACATATCAAAACAAACATATGAAAGCAACAACGCAAGCTATTGATCTTACAACATAATTTGCAAGAAACTACCAGGACTAAGTTCATGATAAATTTAAGTTCAATTAATCATATTACTTAAGAACTCCCACTTAGATAGACATCTCTCTAGTCATCTAAGTGATCACGTGATCCAAATCTACTAAACCATAACCGATCATCACGTGAAATGGAGTAGTTTTCAATGGTGAACATCTTATGTTGATCATATCTACTATATGATTCACGCTCGACCTTTCGGTCTCCGTGTTCCGAGGCCATATCTGCATATGCTAGGCTCGTCAAGTATAACCCGAGTATTCTGCGTGTGCAAAACTGGCTTGCACCCGTTGTAGATGGACGTAGAGCTTATCACACCCGATCATCACGTGGTGTGCGGGCACGACGAACTTTGGCAACGGTGCATACCGGGAGAACACTTCTTGATAATTTAGTGAGAGATCATCTTATAATGCTACCGTCAATCAAAGCAAGATAAGATGCATAAAAGGATAAACATCACATGCAAATCAATATAAGTGATATGATATGGTCATCATCATCTTGTGCTTTCATGATCTCCATCTTGTTGCACCACCATGATCACCATAAATCACCGGCGCGACACCTTGATCTCCATCGTAGCATCGTTGTCGTCTCGCCAAACTTATGCTACTACGACTATCGCTACCGCTTAGTGATAAAGTAAAGCATTACGAGGCGATTGCATTGCATACAATAAAGCGACAACCATATGGCTCTCGCCGATTGCCGATAACCGGTTACAAAACATGATCATCTCATACAATAAAATATAGCATCACGTCTTGACCATATCACATCACAACATGCCCTGCAAAAACAAGTTAGGCGTCCTCTACTTTGTTGTTGCAAATTTTACGTGGCTGCTATGGGCTTTAAGCAAGAACCAGTCTCACCTACGCATAAAAACCACAACGATACTTCGTCAAATAGACTCGTTTTAACCTTCTCAAGGACCGGCGTAGCCACACTCAGTTCAACTAAAGTGAGAGAGACAGACACCCACCGGTCACCTTTAAGCAACGAGTGCTCGTGGCGGTGAAACCAGTCTCGCGTAAGCGTCTGGCGTAATGTCGGTGCAGGCCGCTTCATCTCACAATACCGCTGAACCAAAGTATGACATCTGGTAGGTAGTATGACTTGTATCGCCCACAACTCACTTGTGTTCTACTCGTGCAAAACATCAAACCATAGAAAAACCTAGGCTCGATACCCTTTGTTGGGGAGCGTAGTAATTTCAAAAATTTTCCTACGCACACGCAAGATCATGGTGATGTATAGCAACGAGAGGGGAGAGTGTTGTCCACATACCCTTGTAGACCCGGCGAAGCGATCACAACGTAGAGGAAGTAGTTATACGTTCTCCTCGCGATCCGACCGATCCGGCGCCGTTACTCGACGCCCCGAGTTCTTGACACACGTACAGCTCGATGGCGTCCCTCGTACTCGATCCAGCCGAGTGTCGAGGAGAGTTCCGTCAAGACGACGGCGTGGTGACGATCTTGATGTTTCACGGCGCAGGCTTCGCCTAAGCTTGCGACGGTATAACCGAGGTGGAATATGGTGGAGGGGGCACCGACACGGCTAAGGAACGATCTCACGATCAACTTGTGTGTTCCAAGGTGCCCCTTGCCCCGTATATAAAGGAGCAGGGGGAGGGGGCGGCGGCCAAAGGGGTGCGCCAAGGAGTCCTACTCCTCTGGGAGTAGGATTCCCCCAATCCTAGTTGGACTAGGATTCCCGGAGGGGAAAGAGAGAGAGAGGGGCGGCCCTTCTCCTAGTCCTAGTAGGACTAGGAAGGGGGAGGCGCACCACCTTGGGCTGCCCCTTCTCCTTTCCACTAAGGCCCATCGAGGCCCATTTACCTCCCGGGGTTCAGTAACCTCCGGTACTCGATAAATTCCGCCGCCGGAACCATTCCGAACTCCAAACATAGGCTTCCAATATATCAATCTTTATGTCTCGCCATTCCGAGACTCCTCGTCATGTCCGTGATCACATCCGGACTCGAACTCCTTGGTACATCAAAATACATAAACTCATAATAAGCATCATCGTAACCTTAGCGTGCGGACCCTACGGTTCGAGAACAATGTAGACATGACCTAGAACTATTCACGGTCAATAACCAACAGCGGGACCTGGATGCCCATATTGGTTCCTACATATTCTCGAAGATCTTTGTCGGTCAGACCGCATAACAACATCGTTGTTCCCTTTGTCATCGGTATGTTACTTGCCCGAGATTCGATCGTCGGTATCCAATACCTAGTTCAATCTCGTTACCGCAAGTCTCTTTACTCGTTCCGTAATACATCATTTTACAACTAACTCATTAGTTGTAGTGCTTGCAAGGCTTGATGATGTGCATTACCGAGAGGGCCAGAGATACCTCTCCGACTATCGGAGTGACAAAACCTAATCTCGAAATCGCCAACCCAACATCGCCTTTGGAGACACTGTAGTACTCCTTTATAATCACCCGATTCGTTGTGACGTTTGGTAGCACCAAAGTGTTCCTCCGTAAACGGAGTTGCATAATCTCATAGTTACAGGAACATGTATAAGTCATGGATAAAAGCAGTAGCAACATACTAAGCGATCGTGTGCTAAGCTAAGGAATGGGTCATGTCAATCGATCATTCTACTAATGATGTGACCTCGTTAATCAAATAACAACTCCTTTGTTTATGGTGGGAAACATAACCATCTTTGATTAACAAGCTAGTCTAGTAGAGGCATACTAGTGACATGTTGTTTTGTCTATGCATTCACACATGTATCATGTTTCCGGTTAATACAATTCTAGCATGAATGATAAACATTTATCATGAAATAAGGAAATAAATAATAACTTTATTATTGCCTCTAGGGCATATTTCCTTCACATGCATCATGGGAGGGGGGCAGCCGCTCCAATATAGGGGCCACCCCATGTGGGATTTCAACGGGGAGGATGATGCCACCCGTCATGGCCGCAAGGGGCCGGGATCGGTTGCCGATCTGGTGAAGATTCTGTCCGGCTTGTACAAAGGGGAGAAGGAGGACTTCCTCCGTGCTAGTCCATTGAATGGATTTTTCATGAACAACCCTCGGAGCTGGGTAAGCGGACGTTTGTCTATTTGATCCATATTCCCAAAGTTAAGTGACTCACTTTGTGATTTCGACGCAGGAACTGCGCCGGGCCGTAGAGGATATACACAGCCTGGCTCCACAACCAGAGGATCCGGAACGATCCCTTGATCCAGCCTCCAAAGAGGATCCGGACATAAAGGTAGAGCTGATCGATGGGGTGTTCCACCAACTTAGCATCGACAATGCTTTGGTCGCCATTACGGCCGACTACCCCGGAATATCTCCGGTTTCCCAGGTAACTGCGACCGGAGTCCTGATACCACTACTCATCCCTGCTTATCTCTGACCACCGTATACCAATGGTGTTCCGCAGGAGGTGCCTTCAAGGCGGGAAGCTGAGCCTGCGACGGCCGTCCAGCAAGGGGCAGCTCGGCCCAGCAGGCGGAAAAGAAGTGCGGTGTGAATCGAGACGTCGCCACAACGGTATGACGCACCATCGTGTTTAAGGGAAAGATTCCTGGGAGGCATATTAACACTCATAATTTTTCCAGGAGAAAGAGCGCTCGCCGGACTGTGTCCGAAGAGGTTGCCAAACGAGCCTCCACCAGCCAGGCTCCAACGCCTGGTCCGGAGGGGGAGGCGAACACAAGGCGTGCGCCGGATTCTCCTCCAATGGAGGATGGCGACAGGCTGTCCGCCACCAGATCTGAGGTGGAGAGCGCCATGAATCATAGGCGCCGCCGGACAGTTCTTCGTGACACGTGTTTCTCCCCGAAGGCATTGAATGCCTTTAATGCGGGTGATGCGCACCTCCGTGCCGCTCAAGATGGTCTAACCAGAGCCACAGAGCAGTATGTGAAAGACATACGGGTGAGTGAATTTTGACCATTTATATATATTAGTAGCCCCCGAGACTTAAAATAGTTAGAATAACTGATTTAAGGATCATTTGTTATGCAGGATCTTTCAGAAAAGAATACCCATCTGTCTCAGGAGCTTCAAGAGTGCAAGGCCCAACTTGAGGCCGCACTAGCCGCCACAGGGGGAGCCACCGAGACCCCCTCTAGTAATATATACTTCGAAGGATAAGTAGTTTGTGAAGTGCGGCGTGTGTATAAGTCTGACAATAATATTGCAGATGGCACCGGACTAGATCCGGACAAGCAATACTACTATGCCGGTGAAGGCGGCGAGAAGGTGCTTATGAGGTGCAGCAAGAGAGGAACAAACTCCAAGATGCCAACACCCGGTGGGCGAGGAACTAAAAGATGTTCGGGCCCGGTATGCGACTCCGTGAAGGAGAATCGGCGGCTTCGTCGCGGCATTTTTAGTAAGTGCTTGAGCAAACCTTTTGAAAAGAAGAGTTCGGCGAGGAAGTCGATTGACATAAATATGTCTGTAGGTGTGCTCACTGTGTCGTCTGCTGGAGGAAATGCCGGTTCAACGGGTGACCTACTTCGAGCTCTGCAAGCGCACGAATAAGTTCGGCGGATGAGCGGAGTCGCCAGAGCCTTGTGGCCTTCCATGTCCCTGCCCGAAGGTCTTGGAGAGCTTGCGGAGAAAATTCAGGGAGCATGGCGGCGCTTCCGGTTGTGGAAGATATCGGCCTGCCGTCAAGGCGCCAGGGAGGCCTGGGCCATGGTGAAGACACGGTATGCGAAGGCTGACCCAAACCACATGGCCGAGGTCGGACCTGTGGGGCCCGATGGGAAGGAGATCCTGTGAGCTTAGTGTACGACCAAGTAGAGTTGGCATAAAGTATCCACAGTGGGATGTAGAACTAGATAGTTTATTAGATGGTATCAAGAGGAATACCATCAGTCAGCTTGACTATGTAATTTGAAATGACATGAAAAATGCCTTCTAGTCGGATTGTAGATCGTTTGTCATTGCGGACCTTTTCGCTTCAACCTTGGGACCCGACAGTCTGGAGTGTGTCCGAATACCCTCATGGTTATGTAAAAACCGGGGCATGCATGGAGACCAGGCGTAGGGGTCATTAGTGCTTTATCAGACAAGTGCCCAACTAGTTATGTTATATTACATGGTTAGTAAGAAACATCTTCCAGGGAGAATAGTTCCGTTAGGGGTTCCTTTCCCTGGGAGGCATGCCCTAAAGTGCATGTCCGGACCATGAAAAGCAGGAAAGCATCTGGGGGCAGATAAATAAATAGGTAAGAAATCATCTTTCAATTCACCGACCGAATATTCCCTTAAGAACGCTAGCTTTCGGCTTCACCCAGTCTGAGGTACACATCCGGCTGACCCGGCAGTAACAATCGCAGAGGTGCTCCCTTTACCTCCTAGCCGAACAATCGGGAACGTAGGGGTAAGCACAGGAGCCAGGCAACCCAGCTTGGCCAAAACTTAAGTCATATCTATGCATATAATGGCGAATAAAAGGTACATGCGTAAGTGTGACACATGTGTTGGGCATAAGGCCCGTATAAATAAGCTTCTGTTAAAGAAGCCCCAGGTATAATGAGTGCGAGTAGCACGTCAAGCGTGTGCGATCAATGCACAGGTGAGCCTTCAAAGGCTTTGAGAAAGGGGGAGGGGGAAGGAGAGAAATAAAGGACAACTAAAGTATAAAATGTAGTGGGGGGAAGGAGACGAACTCGGAGTCCGGTGCTAGGCGTAGAATCTTCGAAGATGGGCTGCGTTCCATGGGTTCGGCTCGAGTCGGTTATCCGATGCGTTTCGCAGACGGTACACTCCGCCGGTCAGGACTTGGTTGATGACGAAGGGACCTTCCCATTTGGGCTTGAGTTTGTCCTTTTCTTGTCCGCAGCGAGAACTAGTTCGCCAACATTGTAAGTTTTGGCCCGTGCTTCTGCTTTGATATCTTGAGCCTCTTTGTTGATAGAATGTGGAACGAGCTTTTGCCACATCGCGCTCCTCCACTAGGGCGTCCAAACTGTCCTGCCGATCCAGCTCGGCTTCTCTTTCTTCGTACATGCGCACGCAAGGTGAGTCATGAATTATGTCGCAGGGCAAAACTGCCTCTGCGCCGATACCATAAAAATGGTGTGAATCCGGTAGTGCGATTCGGCGTGGTCCGCAGCCCCCAGAGTACGGAGTCGAGCTCCTCTACCCAGTGCGTGTTAGATTCCTTAAGGGACCGCACTAGTCTGGGTTTGATGCCGCTCATTATTAGACCATTTGCTCGTTCGACTTGACCGTTAGTTTGAGGGTGATAGACTGAAGTGTAGTCGAGCTTGATGCCCATGTTTTTGCACCAGAGTTTAACCTCGTCGGCCGTGAAGTTCGTGTCATTATCAGTGATGATGCTATGGGGGACGCCGTAATGGTGTACTACCCCAGATATGAAGTCTATCACAGGTCCGGATTCGGCCGTCTTAACTGGCTTGGCCTCTATCCATTTGGTGAATTTGTCCACCATGACCAATAGGTATTTTTGCTTGTGGATTCCTCCTTTAAGGGGTCCAACCATGTCAAGCCCCCAGACTACGAACGGCCAGGTGATGGGTATAGCTTTGAGGGCGGTGGGTGGCATGTGGCTTTGATTAGCGAAGAGCTGGCAACCGACACATCGTTGGACTAAGTCCTGAGCATCTGCCCGGGCCGTCGGCCAATAAAATCCTGTACGGAAGGCCTTGCCTACCAGGGCCCGGGCTGCGGCGTGGTGCCCACCGAGTCCGGCGTGAATTTTAGCCAGAAGATTTCGCCCTTCCTCTTCGGAGATGCACCTTTGAAGGACTCCGGTTGTGCTTTTCTTATAAAGCTCTCCCTCATGGACCTTGTAGGCTTTAGATTGCCGTACTATGCAGCGAGCCTTGTTTTGGTCTTCGGGAAGTTCCTGCCTGGTTAAGTAGGCTAGGAATGGTTCCGTCCACGGGGCAATGACTGCGATTATTTCGTGGGTTGAAGGTGTTATTTCATTGGCCGATGCGTGCCAATACATCCGCCGCTTGAGTGTGCAGTGTCAGGCGGTGCGGTTGGGTCCGGATTGTTGTTTCCGGACTCCCCTTCCCATAGTACGGATGGTTTGAAAAGCCGTTCCAGAAGATGTTGGGGGGGGGGGACGGCATCGCGCTTTGCGCCGATGCGTGCCAATACGTCCGCCGCTTGATTATTATCCGGGCTATATGGTGAAATTGAGCCCTTCAAACCGGTGACATTTTCGAACGGCGTTACGAAGCTGCCATTTTCGGATCCTTGGCGTCAAGTCTCCATTTATTTGGGATATCGCGAGGTTCGAATCCCCTCGCACCTCTAGGCGTTTAATGCCCATGGAGACCGCCATCCGGAGGCCTTGTAGAAGGGCCTCGTATTCGGCTGCGTTGTTGGAGTCCGTGTACATTAGCTGGAGTACGTATTGGACTGTGTCTCCAGTTGGGGATGTCAGGACGACGCCAGCCCCCAGGTCGGCCAACATTTTGGAGCCATCGAAGTGCATGATCCAATTGGAGTATGCGCCGTACTCTTTAGGGAGTTTGGCTTCAGTCCATTCGGCGATGAAGTCGGCCAAAACTTGTGACTTGATAGCTCGCCATGGTTTATAGGTTATGTCAAACGGTAGGAGCTCAATGGCCCATTTTGCAATCCTGCCAATCGCGTCGCGGTTGTTTATAATGTCATTGAGAGGTACTTCATAGGCTACTGTTATCGAACACTCTTGAAAGTAGTGTCGCAGCTTCCGGGATGCCATGAACACTACGTACGCTATCTTTTGATAATGTGGATACCGAGACTTGCATGGGGTTAGGACAGTGGATACGTAGTACACTGTTTTTTGAAGAGGGAACTTGTGTCTGTCCGTTTCTCGTTCGACGACGAGCACCGCGCTTACAACTTGATGTGTTGCCGCGATGTATAATATCATTAGTTGGCCCAGGTTGGGTGCGGCCAGGACCGGATTTGTTGCCAATATGGCCTTTATTTCTTCGAGTCCGGCCGTGGCGGCATCTGTCCACTCGAAGTGTTCGGTGCGCCGGAGGAGGCGATAAATGGGTAATGCCTTTTCTCCTAAGCGGGAGATGAAGCGGCATAGAGCCGCCACGCATCCAGTCAATTTTTGTATTTGCTTGAGGTCTTTTGGGATATCCAATTGTGACAGAGCCCGGATCTTGGCTGGGTTTGCTTCAACTCCTCTACCGGATACAATGAAGCCCAAGAGCTTTTCGGCTGGTACGCCGAAAACGCATTTTCCGGGTTGAGCTTAATGTCATATGCTCGGAGATTGTCGAATTTGAGCCTCAGGTCGTCTACTAGAGTTTCGACGTGCTTGGATTTGACGACCACATTGTCTACGTATGCCTCCACTGTTTTGCCGATCTGGTTTGCCAGACATGTGTGAATCATGCGCTGGTATGTTGCGCCGGCGTTTTTGAGCCCGAAGGGCATTGTGTTGAAGCAGAATGGTCCGTATGGAGTAATGAATGCCGTTGCGGCTTGGTCGGGCTCCGCCATCTTGATTTGATGGTAGCCGGAGTATGCGTCGAGGAAGCACAATGAATCGTGCCCTGCGGTAGCGTTGATTATTTGATCAATGCGGGGAAGGGGAAAGGGATCCTTTGGACAAGCCTTGTTAAGGTCCTTGAAATCGACACACAGGCGCCAGGATTTGTCCTTCTTTGGTACCATTACTAGGTTTGCTAGCCAGTCCGGATGTTTTATATCTCTTATGAATTCGGCTTCTAATAGTTTGGCTAGCTCCTCTCCCATTGCCTGTCTTTTGGGTTCGGAAAATCGCCGAAGAGCCTGTTTGACTGGCTTGAATCCTTTTAGGATATTTAGGCTGTGCTCGCCCCGACGGGATGGGATTCTAGCATGTCGAAGGGTGCGAGCAAAATGTCCCAATTTTCCGTAGGAATTCTCGTAGTCTTGGCGTCTACATCGGGGTTTAATTGTGCCCCAATGGAGGCCGTCTTTGTAGGGTCCGTTGGATGGACTTGGAATTTGACTATTTCGTCCGCTGGCTTAAAAGAGGTGGACTTGGATCTTTTGTCAAGTATCACGTCGTCCCTGTTCACCGTGGAGCGCAGCGCTGTGAGTTCTTCGGCCGCTAGGGCTTCAGATAACGCCTCTAGGGCTAGTGCGGCTGTCTTATTTCCGGCGCGGAGCGCTACATCCGGATCACTTGCAAGGGGGATGATTCCGTTGGGCCCGGGCATTTTGAGCTTCATGTACCCGTAATGGGGTATAGCTTGAAAAATAGTGAATGCCTCTCGTCCTAATAAAGCGTGATATCCATTGCTGAACGGGGCCACATGGAACGTGATTTCCTCGGACCTGTAGTTGTCCGGCGATCCGAATACTACATCCAGTGTGATTTTTCCTGTGCAGCATGCTTCCCGACTAGGGATTATTCCTCTGAAGGTTGTGTTGCTTCGCTCAATGCGGCTCCTGTCTACTTCCATTTTTCGAAGGGTTTCCTCGTAGATGAGGTTTAATCCGCTGCCGCCATCCATGAGTACCTTAGTAAGGCGAAAGCCATCCACTATTGGACTGACGACCAATGCGGTGGTGCTCGGGCTGTTCGAATTTAGGTTAAATCCTTTGGCGTTAAAGGTAATAGCCGTGTTGCTCCATGGATTTATTGTTGCTACTTGGTAGACTTGGCGAGGCTGGAGTGTTCGTTTCGCATATTATTTGATGCGAAGTCTCAAGACTATTAATACCGTACTGGTACTGCTGGGCTGGTTCTCTTGGGCTAGAAGCTCTTCGCCACTTTTGGCCACCTGCCGTAGTATCCAACATGCTCGAAGGCTATGTGTTGGAGTGGCGCCCTCTGTACTATGGATTTTGCAGGTTCCACTGAGCCATCCCTCCAGTACGGTTCCTTGCCCTTTAGGGGTTTTTTGCTTTTTGGTTTTTAACCCAGGTGCCTGAATATGATGCACCCTTTTATTTCGGACTAGGGTTGTGTTCGGAGCCGGATTGTCCCAAAATTTGGTTTTGGTTTTCCGGGCACTCTCCATCGCACAGTACTTTCGTACTATGGACACCAAGTCGGCGAAGCGTGTAATTTCACGACGACTTATGGCGTTCATGTTTCCCTTGTCCGTGCAATTATTGCAGAAAATTGAGATTGCGCTTTCCTCACGGCAGTCCTTTATCCTGTCCATAACCAGGAGGAATCTGGCCCAGTAATGGTGTACTGTTTCAGCGGGCTCTTGCTGGATTCAGGATAAATCGCTTGTGCTTGGGTGGGTGGGTGGAATTAAATTCGGAACCCCGTCCAATCTAAGACTCAAGGGCCGAAAAGTTTCTGAACTTGGAAGCTTGGGTTGTTGGATGTTGTCCAGCGAATCTAGCCCGCTGCTTGACTTTAAGTTCTGTGCTTGATTGACGTCCGTCCCTCCGAGGGAATCCGGCATGGAGGGGTCGGGAATTCGGACATAACTCGTCCTTAATGTAGAAGAAGTGTCGCCGTGCTGTTCCTCCACCACAGCAACGAGGTGGGTAGCCTGGGGAGAGTTGATCTCTCTCAGATCAGTTTTAGGCCCAATCTGATCGTAGTCTGTAGTGACTCCCAGGGCGGCGATGCGATCCAAGAGCTCGTTTACGGGGGAGAGCTCCATCGGATCTAGTTGCTCGGCGAGTTCCGAGTTGACATGAAGATCGCTTTTGATGACCCGAGAGGTCATCGTCGGCGCGACGGCCGAACAGGCGGTCATAAGAAAACCACCTAGCCGGATAGTTTGGCTGATGGCCAAAGCTCCTTTGGCAATGGTACTGTCTTTAAAGACGGGACGAGGCATCCTTCCTGATTGCGACGGCACAGAGGAACTCTCAATGAAAGCACCAATGTCGGTGTCAAAACCGGCGGATCTCGGGTAGGGGGTTCCGAACTGTGCGTCTCGGCGGATGGTAACAGGAGACAAGGGAGACGATGTTTTTACCCAGGTTCGGGCCATCTCGATGGAGGTAAAACCCTACTCCTGCTTGATTAATATTGATGATATGGGTAGTACAAGAGTAGGTCTACCACGAGATCAAGGAGGCTAAACCCTAGAAGCTAGCCTATGGTATGATTGTTGTTAGATCCCCACGGACTAAAACCCTCCGGTTTATATAGACACGGAGAGGGCTAGGGTTACACAGTCGGTTACAATGGTAGGGGATCTACATATCCGCATCGCCAAGCTTGCCTTCCACGCCAAGGAAAGTCCCATCCGGACACGGGAAGAAGTCTTCAATCTTGTATCTTCATAGTCTTGGAGTCCGGCCAATGATGATAGTTCGGCTATCCGGACACCCCCTAGTCCAGGACTCCCTCAACGACGGCAGCGATGAATCCCCCTCTCCGGAGCCCCGAACGGACTCCATATCAGCCCTCCCGAGAGAGATCAGGGCTTGGTGGCAGCTCCGTATCATAAAACGCGATGAAACTTTCTCTCTGATTTTTTTTCTCCGCGAGACAGAATATATGGAGTTGGAGTTGAGGTCGGTGGAGTTTAGGGGCCCACGAGACAGGCGCGCCAGGGGTGGCGCGCCTCACCCTCGTGGACAGGGTGTGGGCCCCCTAGTCTTGATTCTTTCGCCAGTATTTTTTATATTTTCCAAAATGTGCCTTCGTGGATTTTCCTGACATTCCGAGAACTTTTTTTTTCTACACATAAAACAACATCATGGCAGTTCTGATGAAAACAGCGTCAGTCCGGGTTAGTTTCATTCAAATCATGCAAGTTAGAGTCCAAAACAAGGGCAAAAGTGTTTGGAAAAGTAGATACATTGGAGTCGTATCAAAGGTGTACCCAATTGTTTCCTTAGGGTATCCTATGAAGACACACTTCTCTGATTTGGGTTCGAGCTTATCAGTCTGAAGCCCTTTGACATAAGTGTGGCAACCACAAATTTTAAGAAATGCAGCTTAGGTTTATTGCCAAACCACAGTTCAGACGGTGTCGTTTCAACGGATTTAGATGGTGCCCTATTTAACGTGAATGCAGTTGTATCTAATGCATAACCCCAAAACTGTTGTGGTAACTTGGTAAGAGACATCATAGATCGCACCATATCTAATAAAGTATGGTTATGACGTTCAGACACACCATTATGTTGTGGTGTTCTAGGTGGCATGAGTTGTGAAACAATTCCACATTATTTTAAATGAAGGCCAAAACTCGTAACTCAAATATTCGCCTCCGCAGTTAGATCGTAGAAACTTTATTTTCTTGTTACAATGATTCTCCACTTCACTCTGAAATTCTTTCAATTTTTCAAATGTTTCAGACTTGTGTTTCATTAACTATATATACCCATATCTGCTCAAATCATTTGTGAAGGTCAGAAAATAACGATACCCGCCGCATGCCTCAACACTCATTGGACCACATACATCGGTAAGTATTATTTCCAATAAGTCATTGGCTCACTCCATTGTTCCAGAGAACGGAGCTTTAGTCATCTTGCCCATGAGGCATGGTTCGCAAGTATGAAATGATTCATAATCAAGTGATTCCAAAAGCCCATCAGCATGGAGTTTCTTCATGCACTTTACACCAATATGACCTAAACGGCAGTGCCACAAGTATGTTGCACTATCATTATCAACTTTGCATCTTTTGGCATCAATATTATGAATATGTGTATCACTATGATCGAGATTCAATAAACCATTTACATTGGGTGTATGACCATAGAAGGTTTTATTCATGTAAACAGAATAACAATTATTCTCCGTTTTAAACGAATAACCGTATTGCAGTAAACACGATCCTATATTGTTCATGCTCAACACAAACACCAAATAACATTTATTTAGGTTCAACACTAATCCGGAAAGTATAGAGAGTGTGCGATGATGATCATATCAATCTTGGAATCACTTACAACACACATCGTCACTTCACCCTCAACTAGTCTCCAGTTATTCTGTAACTCCTGTTTCGAGTTACAAATCTTAGCAACCGAAAAGGTATCAAATACCCAGGGGCTACTACGAGCACTAGTAAGGTTGATGCGGAGCATCCCACATTCATCCCCATGTACACTCCGACTACTCTCCAAACCCCAAGAGGACATATGATGAGACCTCGAACAAACGCCATTGGACACAAGGTGAACTCGCTCCTCTCCGAACCTTCACTTTCTACATGTGAGACATGGCTACTACCTCCAACATGTGTGCTATGCATGATCAGGTACTTAGAGGAAAGCCACGGAGCCACCACAACCAACGGAAGAGCTAGCGAGGACGCCAAGTACAAGGATCAAGAAGAAGAGCTGCTTCGGAAGCTACAGGATCCGGACGACTGGACCAGCCCGGACGTCCGGCCCCTGAAGGTCACGCCAGCCCAAGGAAACCAGGCCAACGCACGCTACAGCGGCTGGACGTCCGACCAGGACCGGACGTCCGACACATTCCAGGCCCCGGACGTCCGACACACTCCAGGCCCCGGACGACCGAGCACCCCCGGACGACCGAACCCTCGGCAACAAAAGCTAATTTACAGAAATCCGAAGAACTACAGACGTTCGGACCCCCGCGAGCCTCCGGACGACCGGCGCCACACGGACATCCGGACCCTGTCTGCGCACAATGTATTGGGCCGAGCCCATGTACCCCCTCGCCCTCACTTACCCCTTCGTGGCTCTAGAATATATATACTCCTCCACCTCCTCCTAGTTAGGGTTAGCAAAGGATTAGCTCATTTGAGATAGAGCTTTGCTCATCCATACGGATCTCCTCCTTGTGAGAGACCGCGGCCTCTTCGGAGAAGATCCACCATGGATTCAAGACCCCTTTACGGGAAGATCCCTCGTGGATTCAAGACCTCCTCTCGGAGATGAATTGCCGCCACTTGTATAATCCTTTGTTGGAGTTGGACCGTGAATCTCTTTGTGTTCCTTGGATCCAACACATGTGTGATCATATTCGTGTTGGTTGAGTGTTTTCTCTTGTGTTCCCTCGTGATTTCCCTCGTTTCCTTCCGCGTGTTCTCCGTGTTCCTCGTAGGGATCCTCTCCAAGCGTGAAAGATCGGCCCCTATGGTTCTTCCCTACATCTCTTGGTATGATGAGCCACGTTGATCACGTTTTCAGGGCCCCTACCCCTCTTGTTCTAGCCTAATTTTGTTGTGTTCTTCCCTAAATTCGAAAATCCCCACTAAAAATAGCCCCAATTTTTTTTGCGATTTGTTGGTTTGATGATGTTTTGTTGATTTTGATCCATGGATTTGCTTGGTTTCAAGTGGATCTAGCATCTCCCCAAGTTTCCCCACCTTCCATCCGTCAAATTCCGCGAATTTTGACCCCGAAATCTCCATTTTCCGCCCAAAATCGCGCCCCCGAACTCGCATCTCGCATTGACCCCGACCACCGGATGACCGGCGTTTTACGGACGTACGGACCCCCCCGAAGCCCCGGACGTCCGCAACTCTCCAGACGACCGAAACCACCAATCCAGAACAGTTTTTTCGGATTTCTGAGCCTTCCCGGACGTCCGACGACCGGACATCCGACCTTTCCCGGACGTCCGTAACCTGTAGTTTCAGACTTCGGCTGATTTTTGTTTTGCCCATAACTAAGTCATACGAACTCCGATTTTAACGTTCTTTAGCTCGTTTTGAAGCTATTGACATCCCCCTTACCAAAAAAAATACTACAAACACCATTTGACTCCATCAAATTTTCCAAAATTTGGCAAGTTTGCCTAGGCTCTCCACCACATCATCGGCTACACCACCACCGACTTCCGCAACCTAACCAATTTTGATCCCCATAGCATTAGTGGTTGCTTGAGTAGTGATTCGAGTCATCTAAGGTGTTTTGGCTACTTAGGTACGGTTGCTTCTTCATCAACCACCACTTCCGCATAGGCTTGCCCACCATACATTTCGCCACCCCAACATAACCCAATTTTGTTTGAGCTTGTTTGAGTTGTGGTTTGTGTCTTCTAAGGTGTTTCGACTACTTAGGGACGACAACTTCAACATTGAATCGCATAACCCATCATCCCACTTCCGTATTGCCTAGTGCAAAACCACCACCGCTTTCCGCTACCACCATTTGACATTTGCCTTTGGAGATTTTGAGTTTGCGGTTTTTTCGTTTCCTAAGGTGTTTCGGCTACTTAGGGACGAGTCTCCATCATCTTGGTATCTACATCAAGAACACCGCCACTCATCATCGCAAAGGATGGTAACCTCGACGACAACATTGTATATTCCCCTTGCAAATCGCATTGATAACTCCTAGCCCATTTTGCGTTACTTGCCTATCGAGACTAGCCATTTGAGTATTGTCGGCAACGTTACTTGTGCACATTAGTGATCATACTTCCCATAGCATACATACCATATCATCGCCGTGCATATATTGCTGTCATATCTTGTGTCACAAGTTCGTTCCCGCATATACACAATTGCTATCTTGGTTTGTGCATTGTGCAAAAGTGCCATAAAAAGAAAATAAAGCTTTTAAGCAAAAGAAAGAGAGCAAAGAGCTTGTAAGCAAGTGCCATAGCATCATACCACATTGCATATAAGATTGTCATATCCGATCATCTTGGATCATCTTGAGAGACACACCGGGAACCATACATACATAGCATACTTGGGATAAACATCCATATATTTTGCATCTTATAGGTTGTGCACAAGTGTCGTATTCGCCAGTAGAGCAATCGTGCTAGCGTCTCTCTTGAGTTGTGCAACACGAGCGTTTTCCATGGATTCCATATTTTGTGCTCATTCCTTGGTTGCACGACCCCATTTATCTATCTGTGTGTGCGTTTCCGTGTGCCATCCATATTGCTATTGGTCTACTTGTTTCGCTTGCGAATTTGTGAATCTCTTTCAACATTATTGACTCTCGCTAACATTTTGCATCAAATTTTGTGCCACTATCCTCACTGAGCTCCACCATAAGCCATACTTGTGTAGGTGTAAGAACCGACAAGAATTGGTACCAATTGTGCTATTTCCTTGTTACACGTAATGAGTGAGGTAGTTGAGACGACATGTGAGGCCACTATGATATCTAACGACTTAACCTCTACTCCTAGTGTGTTTTCTTCTTTGGTGCTAGGTCTCCTACATGACGACACGCCTATCCTCGACGAGTCCATCCCTCCAATGGAGACGACGATGGCCATGGTGGACGATAATGCACCCCCACATGGTTCCATCAAGATGAAGATGACAATGAATGGATCTTCAACAACTCACCTACAACACATGAGCGATGCTCCAAAGGTAACATAGGTGATGGTGCTTCTCTTGTCTCACTAGTGGACTCTCTTGACATCAATTGCTTCCATGATGTTGACCCGCCTATTCCCATGCTTCATGCTAGTGAGACTTCTTCATGCCTTGACTTACCTATTTATGATGAATATGATGATGAGCATGTTAAGTTGCCTAGTTGTGATGCTATGCTTCATAGGATATATTGTGGAAATTCAATTGGTCACTTCATGTTTGACAACCCATTGAACTTGTCATATGCTATGAGTGAGATCTCCCATATTGCATCATTACAATCTCAACATAGTAACTATGCATGCCCCATTAAAATCAATCCCATTTGCACTTATGGCATATATGACGAGATGGTGGTCATTGGCTTTTGTTTATCATGTGATGATATTGCATGCTTCCTTTACATGATTTGCGCAATTCATCTACTATGCCATGCCATGATCACATTGAACCAAATATGCTTTGTTTTGGATGTTGTCAATATTCTCCATGTGATGTTTCCATTAATGCTCATGAGGAGACCCCCATAGTTTCCTCATACATATTAGGAGATCTTGATGCATTCCATATTTTGCATGATTCCCATAATTGCATGCACCATATGCATTCCATGAATAACAATGCTCTAGATATTGCTCGTGATGCATTACACAATTTGAGACTCCATTATGCTATACATAATAACAGACCTCTCATGATGGATGACATGTTTCTATATCATGCATCTCATCTATTTGTACATTGGATATTCTGTGCTAACCAACACAAGCACGTGCGCATCATGATGGATGATGTGTACATATACCACGCACACACAATTTTCCCTTTGTATTTGTTTTGTGTAGGTACTTATGAACACTCGTCAACGCCACAATCCCATGAGTTGACGAAACGAGCTCTTGAGAGCAACGATGCTTTGGGATCCCGTGGACTATCCTTACCACCGTTCCCTTCGTGCAAGGACTACGCGCATCTCTTCTACTTGGTTCTCACATGGCTATGGGCTATTTACCACTTGTCACCTTATGCCCATACTATTGTGTTCACTTTGCATGTTATGCTTGTTCCTATGCCTTTGCCATGCAATTGTGACCCTTGCTTGCATCTACCCATGATTCACCATTATGTTACTTTTATGTGTATTTGCATGCTTGGTGGAGATCCTAGTAGCTATTGCATTGATTTCTTTGTGACCCATGCTATTGATGCTTGTTGTGTTGGGAGAGTCATGATGCCCCATTGCTATTTACATATGGCCTCTCGCCAATACATTGATGATATTTTGCTCATATCTTGCTTTCATGCTTGTGCTATGTCATGTGCATTATTCATGCCCACTATTTGCACACATGACATACTTGCCATGATTTCCTCTAGTATGTTGCATCTTCGCACTATTAGCTTGCTTGACTTGATTGCTATGATTGATTGCTTGGTTGCATCACCCATGTTCCACTCTTACTCGCTTTCTTGGGTTGATGACATATATGTTCATGCCTCTCACATGATATATCTTGTTCATTGTCGCTTGTTTCCAATAGTTGCATCTATGCTTATTGATCTTGGAGACTTGAACATATTACTTGTGACACATGCTTGTTTACTTGAGCCTATTGTATTTTGTTGTTCTCGCATCATATGCCTCCATACTATGAAATGCTCCCTTGTCCTTTCTTATGATGATCATGATGCATACACTTGTTGGGTATCTTACCACACGAATGATAGGTTTTGCATTTCCGCTAACCTCATTTGTTCTTCCGAGTGTTTGTCATGTTCTTTCGTTTTGAAGGATTCACAAGGCGGTATCATCATGAGCTATATGGGTCATACAAAGGTCTACATGATGCGTGACACCAACATTTTCGACATCCTCATAAGGGTGAACTCCTTCCTTTTGAGCCATCCTCAAATATGCATATTGGATGGGTCATTCTTTCATTGTTGTTTCCTTCTTGTTGTCTACATGATACATCTCATGAACAGAGGAGCGACATTGGAGATTGGCTCTATGGACCTTCACATTGAGGAGCGCTCGCACTTATTGGATGCACCTTCGGAACTCCACTCATGCCACGACATCGAGCATTGGTATACCACCACCTCCATATTTGTTGATTGTGCTTCCTCATGTCATGCTCGATGGACATATCATACTCACCACAAGTTTGCACCCTATGCATGGATTGACTCACATTATGATTGCCTTGTTGCATCTTGTATTCCCATGTCATCCATGATATATGAGCTTGTTCACTTCCTTAGCAAATTTGTTGTGATCTTCCTTGATGGCATATTCATACATAATAATCACATTGCCTTCCATCAATTGCATGATTACATACACATGTTGAGCATCCATTGCCATATTCATGCTATTGATAAACCATCTCACTATCACATCATTTTGCACCGTGGTTGCATTGATCATATTCACAACTCATTTTGTGTGCACAATGATTGCATTTCCTCCCATGAATGCTTTGCATGTCATTCTAGATCATCTTGATAAGCATCATGTGTCTTGCCACACACTATCTTGCCGAACGGACTCATTCTTACATGATGGACACTTTGTTTGTGCTAACCATTGTATTTTCGAGTGTCGCTTGTGTTTGCTCTTTTTGCATGTCTATCACTCCGGAGACACCTTGGACTACTTGGATTACGCCATCTCTTCAACTTCATCCAACTACAAATCTGTCCATGACAACCGTTTCCATGGTGATGAGGATCACGATCCGAGGTCGGATCTTTCCCGGGGGGGGATGATGCGGAGCATCCCACGTTCATCCCCATGTACACTCCGACTACTCTCCAAACCCCAAGAGGACATATGACGAGAACTCGAACAAACGCCATTGGACACAAGGTGAACTCGCTCCTCTCCGAACCTTCACTTTCTACATGTGAGACATGGCTACTACCTCCAACGTGTCTGCTATGCATGATCAGGTACTTAGAGGAAAGCCACGGAGCCACCACAACCAATGGAAGAGCTAGCGAGGACGCCAAGTACAAGGATCAATAAGAAGAGCTGCTTCAGAAGCTACAGGATCCGGACGACCGGACCAGCCCGGACGTTCGACCCCTGGAGGTCGCTACAGACCTAGGAAGACAGGCCAGCAGAAGCTACAGCGGCCTGACGTCCAATCAGGACCGGACGTCCGACGACTCCCAGGCTTCGGACGACCGCCCCCCTCCAGACGACCGTGCCAGCGACTACATATCCGAATTTATGGACATCCGAGAATCTCCAGACGTCCGGACCTCCGCGAGCCTCTGGACGACCGACGCCTTACGGACGTCCGACCCCTGGCTGTGTCCAGTTGCGGGCTGAGGCCCATGTACCCCTTCACTTCGCCCCTCTTTTGCACTTACACTATAAATATACCTCCTCCTCCTCCTAGAGAGGGTTAGCAAAGGATTAGCTCATTTGAGATAGAGCTTTACTCATCCATACAGATCTCCTCCTTGTGAGAGACCGCAGCCTCTTCGGAGAAGATCCACCATGGATTCAAGACCCCTTTACGGGAAGATCCCTCGTGGATTCAAGACCTCCTCTCGGAGATGAGCTACCGCCACTTGTATCGTCCTTTGTTGGATTTGGACCGTGTATCTCTTTGTGTTTCTTGGATCTAGCACATGTGTGATCATATTCGTGTTGGTTGAGTGTTTATCTCATCTTCCCTCGTGATTTCCCTCGTGTTCTTCCGTGTGTTCTTTGTGTTCGTCGTAGGGATCCTCTCCAAACGTGAAAGATCGGCCCCTAGGGTTCCGCCCTACATCAAAGGTACACATCTATGACATGTATATCAAATATACCTTTGTTCACTTTGCCATCCTTCTTATCTGCCAAATATTTGGGGTAGTTCTGCTTCTAGTGACCATTTCCTTTGCAGTAGAAGCACCCAGTTTCAGGCTTTGGTCCAGCTTTGGGCTTCTTCACGGGAGTGACAACTTGCTTGCCATTCCTCTTGAAGTTCCCTTTCTTTCCCTTGCCCTTTTTCTTGAAACTAGTGGTCTTGTTAACCATCAACACTTCATGCTCTTTCTTGATTTCTACCTTCGTCGATTTCAGTATCGCAAAAAAGCTCGGGAATCGTTTTCGTCATCCCTTGTATATTATAGTTCATCACGAAGTTCTAGTAGCTTGGTGATAGTGACTAGAGAACTCTGTCAATCACTATCTTACCTAGAGGATTAACTCCCACTTGATTCAAACGATTGTAGTGTCCAGACATTCTGAGCACATGCTCACTAGCTGAGCTATTCTCCTCCATCTTGTAGGCAAAGTACTTGTCAGAGGTCTCATACCTCTCGACACGGGAATGATTCTGAAATACCAATTTTAGCTCTTGGAACATATCATATGCTCTATGGCGTTCCAAACATCTTTGAAGCCCCGATTCTAAGCCGTAAAGCATGGTGCACTAAACTATCAAGAAGTCATCATATCGAGCTTGCCAAATGTTCATAAAGTCTACATCTGCTCCTATAGTAGTTCTGTCACCTAGCGGTGCATCAAGGACATAATTATTCTATCCAGCAATGAGGATAATACTCAGATCATGGACCCAGTCTACATCATTGCTACTATCATCTTTCAACTTATTTTTCTCTAGGAACATATCAAAAATAAATAGGGAGCTACATTGCGAGCTATTGATCTGCAACATAATTTGCAAATACTATCAGGACTAAGTTCATGATAAGTTAAGTTCAATTAATCAAATCACTTAAGAACTCCCACTTAGATAGACACCCCTCAAGTCATCTAAATGATACATGTGATCCAAATCAACTAAACCATGTCTGATCATCACGTGATATGGAGTAGTCATCAATGGTGAACATCTCTATGTTGATGGTATCTACTATATGATTCACGTTCGACCTTTCGTTCTCCAGTGTTCCGAGGCCAAGTCTGTACATGCTAGGCTCGACAAGTTTAATCCGAGTATTCCACATGTGGAAAACTGTCTTGCACCCACTGTATTGAACGTAGAGCCTATCGTACCCGATCATCACGTGGTGTCTCAGCACGAAGAACTTTCATAACGGTGCATCCTCGGGGAGAACACTCATACCTTGAAATTTAGTTAAGGGATCATCTTGTAATGCTACCGCCGTACTAAGAAAAATAAGACGCATAAAGATAAACATCACATGCAATAAAAATATGTGCCATGATATGGCCATCATCATTGAGGGAGTCCTGGACTAGGGGGTGTCCGGACAGCTGGACTATCATCGTCCGCCGGACTCCAAGACTACGAAGATACAAGATTGAAGACTCCGTCCCGTGTCTGGATGGGACTTTCCTTGGCGTGGAAGGCAAGCTTGGCGATACGGATATGTAGATCTCCTACCATTGTAACCGACTCTGTGTAACCCTAGCCCTCTCCGGTGCCTATATAAACCGGAGGGCTTTAGTCCGTAGGACACAACATACATTACAACAATCATACCATAGGCTAGCTTCTAGGGTTTAGCCTCCTTGATCTCGTGGTACATCCACTCTTGTACTTCCCATATCATCAATATTAATCAAGCGGGACGTAGGGTTTTACCTCCATCAAGAGGGCCCGAACACAGGTAAAACATCGTGTCCCTTGTCTCTGTTACCATCCACCTAGGCGCACAGTTCGGGACCCCCTACCGAGATCCGCGGTTTTGACACCGACATTGGTGCTTTCATTGAGAGTTCCTCTGTGTCGTCACCGATAGGCTCGATGGCTTCTTCAATCAACAATGCTTTCCAGGGTGAGACTTTTCTCCCCGGACAGATCTTCGTATTCGGCGGCTTCACACTGCGGGCTAATTCACTTGGCCATATGGAGCAGATCGAAAGCTACGCCCCTGGCCGTCAAGTCAGGTTCGGGAGCCTAAACTTCACGGCCGACGTCCGCGGGGACTTGATCTTCGTCGGGCTCGAGCCACAGCCGAGCGTGCCGCACTGTCGCGATGGGCATGATCTAGCTCTGCCGCCGAACAGTGCCTTGGTAGCCGCACAAGAATCCGCTCCGGCCCCTAGTCCGGAGCTGATCGCCCAGATCGAGGACCGGTGGCTGGACACCACCTCGGGGGCTGCAACTTCCACGGCGATGGAGCCGAACACTAACCTTGTCCCTTGCAAAGCTTGTGACTCCGAGGTGGCGGACTCCCTGCCGGACTCCGAACCTCCCGCGCCCCTGCCAATCGAGTCTGATTGGGCGCCGGTCATGGAATTCACCGCCGCGGACATCTTCCAACACTCTCCCTTTGGCGACATCCTAAATTCACTAAAGCATCTCTCGCTATCCGGAGAGCCCCGGCCGGATTATGGCCAGGATGGTTGGGAAGCGAGCGACGAAGAAATTCAAAGCCCACCCACCTCCCACTTTGTAGCCACTGTCGACAATCTAACTGACATGCTAGACTATGACTCCGAAGACATCGACGGTATGGACGACGATGCCGGAGATGAACAAGAACCAGCGCCTACAGGGCACTGGAAGATCACCTCGTCATGCGACGTATACATGGAGGATACCCCAAAAGGAAGCGATAACGAGGACCAACGGGGCGCGGCAGAAGATAATCCCGCTGACAAACAACCAAAACGGCGACGCAGACGCCGCCCTAAGTCCCGCCTTGACAACAATAGCGCTCCTAATGACCCAGCAATACAGCAGGGCAAACCAGTGGACGACGAACATGTAGACAAGCAACCGTCCAAATAGGACGAATCAGATAATCAGTCCAGGCCCCGTGAAAACAACAGTCCAGACGACCTCACGCCGGACACCGCCGGAGAATAAAAACCTTCGAAAAAGACTTGTCGCCACCGCAAGAAGTTTGAAGAAGGAAAAACGGAAGCTCAAAACAGCGGAAGATATACTCAGAATGAGGTGGAGCAAAGTGCTCAAAACCGCAGACAAATACGGCAATGGCCATCAATCAAAGAGCTACCCAAATAGCAAGCTGCTGCCAGAATTTGACGAGGAGGCCATCGAGCCCCCACAGTCAAAAAACAAAGAGGCCGGCTGGTCGGATAGACGGCCAGATGATAGGCCAAAATCTAAAAGCGGCGCCGCACATAAGCCGACTAATGACCCTGGAAAAACGGATGGCCCAGCCAGGTCCATTTACGGGCCAAAGAAGAGGGCCTCAGAAGCAGCATAACACGCCAAGTGTCCAAGACAGCGGTACACCCAAATCAGGGCGCCAGACACCCACTATGTTTCACCAACGAGGTGTTGGATCATGAATTCCCAGCAGGATTTAAACCCATAAACATAGAGGCTTACGACGGAACAACAGACCCTGGAGTCTAGATAGAGGATTATATACTACACATACACATGGCTAGAGGAGATGATCTCCATGCCATAAAATACTTACCCTCAAGCTCAAAGGGCCAGCCCGTCATTGGCTCAAAAGCCTCCCGAGAAAACTTGTTGGAAGTTGGGAAGAGCTCGAGGGCGATTTAGAGCAAATTTTCAAGGAACTTATGTCCGCCCTCCGGATGCGATGATCTAAGTCATATAACTCAACAGCCCGGAGAGTCAGCAAGCAAATTCTGGAACAGGTTCCTCACCAAAAGAACCAAATAGTCGATCGTCCGGACGCTGAAGCCTTAGCAGCTTTTAAACACAACGTCCGAGACGAATGGCTCGCCAGACACCTCGGCCAAGAGAAGCCGAGGATAATGTCCGCGCTAACAAGCCTCATGACCCGCTTTTGCGCGGAAGAGGATAGCTGGCTAGCAAGATGCAGCACCAGCGACCCAAGTACATCCGAGATCAGAGATGGAAACGGAAAATCACGGCGCAGAAAAGATCAGCGCCGGAATAAAGAGAAAAGCCCAAAGAACACGGCAGTCAACGCCGGATTCAAAAGCTCGTGGCCAAACAACAAAACACCGCCTCTTAAGGATAACAGTGATGAGCTATCCAACTTAAACAAAATTTTGGGTCGGATATGTCAAATCCACAGTACCCTCGGAAGGCCTGCAAACCACACCCACCGAGATTGTGGGGTTTTCAAACAGTCCGGCTGATTAAACGCCGAACACAAGGGGCTCGACACATCAAGCGAGGATGATGATAAACCCCACCAGCAGAGCACCGGAAAACAAAAGACTTTCCCACAAGAGGTCAATACAGTAAATTCACTTCATGTGATAATACAGAAAAACAATGTGGCACCCGCTAAAATGGGTCTCGCATGGTCCAACCCAGCGGAACATAGAGATTGGATATCAAAACCAATCACTTTCGACCACCTGCATTATTCCAGAAGCATTCGAAATGCAGGATGGACTGCCCTGATATTGGATCCTATAATCGACGGACTGCAATTTACACAAGTCCTGATGGATGGAGGCAGCGACTTAAACCTCGTCAGATCCAAACACAATCCGCAAGTTGGGGATAGACCTTGCTAAAATTTGACACAGCCGCACTTCCTTTAAAGGAGTGACGCCAGCCCTACGCCAAGTGCACAGGCTCCTTATTACTAGAAGTTGTGTTGGTCACGAACAACTTTCGACGAAAAACTAATCTTTCATGTCGTCCCATTTAAAAGTAGCCATCAAGCACTCTTGGGACGAGAAGCTTTTGTCCGCTTCAACGCCATACCACATTACGCGTCTCTTACACTTAAGATGCCCGGTCCACGTGGCATCATTTCAGTGCGAGGGTCATTCAAAGACCTCGGACACGGCTAGACGAGTCCGGCATAAATAAGTTAGGGGCTCCCTAGCCGCACACCCCTTCACAAGGGGCTGCGCGCATAAGCAACAGCGAGCTCATATAGACTCCGCTTTACTTATTTATTAATATTTTTCCTTCGTATATATTTTTTCGCACGATTTCCTTTCAAACTAAAGTTCCTCTCCTCTTACAGATGAACAACGTGCACACCCGTCCAGGATAACGGCACAACGGAGACACAGCGCAGGGCGTGCGGAGGGACCCGTCGCAAGGATTCTTTTGATTAAGACCTGCGTAAACCTTTTTTTTGTCTCTTGTTGTTATAATCCCCTGGTTTCTCATTATAACCAGAGTGGAGCCTGACGTTTTGGCATCAGCCGTGTCAGAGGACCTTGCCCGTACCTGGACACTAGGGGCTTAGGGCATTGTTCTGCCCATTATTATAAAGACCGAACACCTTAGGGAGTGTTCGGCGTCTTGAGTTAGGCCTTATATGCATCAGCTCCGAATCATGTCTTTGGTCAAATGTTGGGTTTGCCCGGCTCCTGTGTTTTGCTGCCTTACGTTCCATATCATCGGCTAACGCGGCACCGGAGAACTCTGCGATTGTGCCCCAGCCGGCCGGGCGAAAGCACTTCAAGAGAGAAAGCCGAAAACCGATCGTCATGATACTGAGAGACCGGTCAACCACTCGATCGACTACCGGAATGTTTAGAATTCCCCGCTTTGACGAAGGACCGTTTTCGGTCAGCACACACGCGCCCCAAATTGGAGGGCGCGGTGCCTGTGGGCTATATCATAGCCCCACCCTCGAACTCAATGGCTAAGTGAAAGTGATAAAGCATCATAGTCCGGTTGCCTCGTTTGCTACGCTACCACCTCCTTAACAGGACCGAGACGCCGGATTAAGTGTGAAAACGCTATTTTTTGCGAACACCCCGCACCTTGTGCGTAATGAAGTCAAGATCGCCATCTTTCGGGTTATACAAACGTATACATAAACGGCCGCATAGGAGATATTTCAATACTTGGAACACCCAAGTATAAAAAGCGGTTACATCATAATCATTGTTTTACAAAATAAAACGTTCATTTGAACGTGACATTTTTCGAGCACTGCGACTCTATTACACGAGCACCACGCATAACTTCCCCAAAATAGTGCTCGGCGGGTAACCGGCTTTCGTCCGAACCCTGGGTTGCAATAGCGGTGGCACCCATCTCTGTCCAATGTGTCTTCACACGGGCAAGGGCCATCCATGCACCTTCTATGCAGGCCGACCGCTTCATCTCCTTGATATGTGGCACCGCTCGAAGAAATTGCTGCAATAAGCCAAAATAGCTCGTCGCCTTGGGCCTCTCTGGCCAGACATGAGCCACGATATCAGTCATGGCAAGTCCGGACAACCTGTTCAGCTCAGCCCATTCGCCAACCGATCGGTCGGTGAAGTGAACGATCCGGACTATGGAATTGAGACCAAAACAGCTCTTCCGTCTTGTGATCCTTCTGACTGAAGTGCACAACGACATCCGCCGCACTTGCCGCTAAGTCCATATATGGATCCTCCGGACCCCACAGCTGGCCAAGCTGGGCATAATTCGGATCCGTAAACCGGCGACGCAGCAGAAAAGGCTTGCCAGCCACAATGTCTCCGACTGGCGCAGCTCCTCCTTCATAGCCCGCATTGCAGAACGGGCATCCTTGGCCTCGGCGGTGGCCTTCCCTGTCTTCTCGCCCGATAGGCGCCTTTTCAAGAGCCTCATTGCGATCGGTAGCATCCTTCAATTTCACGGCCAATCCGGCCATCTCTTCCCTTCTTAGGCAGTGTGCAGCCCTTTCGGCTTTTAACTCCTCGGCCGCCCTCGAGGCAGCCGCATCACTCCTTCTGGCTTGCTCCTTGGCTTGAGCAAGCTCGGCCCGAAGGCTCTCCACAGCAGCAGCACCATCTGCATCACAACATAAATATTGTAAGAGGCGGGCTTTGGCTCCCTTAAATAAGTGACTGCGGAGAATTCATTTACCTTGCGACTCGTCAAGTCGCCGGTTAACAAGCGCGATGTCCGCATCCGCCACATCAAGTTGCCGCATTAACTCGACAACTCCACCAGTCCGGCTAGCCCCCGGACTATCCGCCACCTGCATAGGAAAGGCGACACTCAATACCTGTGATTTCGATCCTCGGCACGCTGTCGTTTTCGACAACCTACCGAGTCTCAGGGGCTACTATCTATAGAGGGCGCACTTCTATGTGCAAAACTGTCAAAAAGGTGCGTCGTTTTTACGTACCTCAAATCCCGCCAGCAAACTCCTGACAGCATTATGCAATCCGCTCTCGGCGGACAAAATCCTTCCAATCACCATGCTCATCAATGCTTGGTGATCTTCTGAGATGGACGCTCTCTCAAGCAGATCCCTCAGCTCCCCCGGCCGAACACTAGTCGGCGCCGAACTCTCCGGCTCTGCCGGGCTCGGGGATACATTCCATGACGACACTTCAGGCTTGTCCGCCCTGTCCGACGGTGCAACAGACGGAGGCGTCGCGCTCTCCATCATCTCCGGACGAAGATCCCCCGAAGACGAACTCATCTGAGAAGGCCGCAGATCCGAACTGTAAGGTAAAAATTTCGGTTATCCTCAGAAGCACAAATAGGGATATTTTCTTATTAATGAACTCCCCTTTTCCTACTCAAGGCTCGCTGGAGGGCTGATCCTTTAGAGACGATTGTACGGCCGGGTCTTCCGGGACGCAGACCTCCGGTGAAGATTTCTTCCCCGCTTAGGGCTTTGGCCTCCGGGTCTTCGGAGGCGGTCCTCTTCTCCCCCTAGAAGGAGGGATTCTCGATCCCCCCTTCTTCAAGCGCCTCCTTGGGCGAGGTGATAGCTCCTCTTTTTTCCCCATCACCTTCTTCTACGGGCGCTACCTCGAACATTCTGACCAGCACGGGCTCCGGTGCAGTCTCTGGGAGGGGGGCCGGACACCTTATCAGCTTTGCTCACGCTACCCACTCCTGATGAAGGATAATGTGTTAGAAGGCGAATTATAGAAAAGCAAACAAACGGAACGTCCGGACACTGAGCAATTTACCTGAGTATCCGGGCAATTGCAGCTTAGGCCCGCATCCTCGGTTAATTCTGGACAGATCGCCTGCGGTCCGAAGAACAACTTGTACATCTCCACGGGTGTCGTACCCATGAAGTGTTGGAGAATTCGTGGTCCCTCCGGATTGAACTCTCATAACCGGAGAGGACGGCGTTTGCAGGGCAGAAGACGCCTGATTAGCATGACCTACATCACCACTACCAGATCGATCTCCCTCGCTTGGAGGTCTCGAATCCGGCCCTGCAATAGGGGCACATCTTCTGACGGACCCCAATTGAGCCCTTGGTTAACCCACGACATCAACCGTCGTGGAGGTCCCGGGCGGAATGAAGGTGACGGCTTTTGCCTGCTGCCCTTCGGAGCGGTGATATAGAACCACTCCTGCTGCCACAAGCCGAGCTCCTCTTGGAAGGAGCCCTCGGGCCACGGGGCATCGGTCCTCTTGCTTATGGCCGCCCCGCCGCACTCTGCTTGACGCCCCCCGATCATCTTCGGCTCCACATTGAAGGTCTTCAGCCACAGGCCGAAGTGGGGGGTGACGCGGAGGAAGGCTTCGCAGATGATAATGAATGCAGAAATATGGAGGATGGACTCCGGAGCCAAGTCGTGAAAATCCAGCCCGTAGTAGAACATGAGCCCTCTCAAGAAGGGGTCCGTCGAGAAGCCTAAACCCCGACGGAGGTGGGATACGAAGACGATGTACTCACCGGGCTCGAGAGTAGGTACGGCCTGCCCTTGGGCGGGCAACCTGTGCGAAATCTCATAAGATAGGTACTTGGCCTCACGCAGCTTTAACACGTCCTCCTCCGTGACGGAGGAGGGCATCCACCGGCCCTGAAGGTCGGAGCCGGACATTGTTGAAGGTCCGAAGCGCTCGAATCTGGGGCTCTGGGTGTTGGAACTTGGAGCAAGGAGAAGATTCGATGGAAGATTGAAGAAAAGAAACGAGCCTTGGTCCTCTTATAAAGAGGGGAAATACCAAGAGCCGTCTCCGTGACCGTTCGAGATTCACCTTCGATAGAGGAGGCGTGGCGACGGGCACGGTAGGGTTACCCATGCCCGTATTAATGAGAATCCCGGAATAAGGGGAACACGATCTCTGCTTCGACAAGACGTGCCAAGTAAACCGCTTCGCTAAACGTGCTGAGGTGGTATAATAAAAAACGATTCAAGTAAAGGCTTGGTAGTGGTGTGACGTCATGCCGCAAAATACGTTAGCAGATTGAGCTTGTGTACATTTTATTCTCTCTACGGTGGAATGTGGAATTTATTTTGCGAGCGGACACTATCTGGTGTTCATGATCTTCTGGATTATTCAAAGGAGGAACCCGCCTTGCAATGCCGAACATTATGCGCGCCGGACTTATCGTCATTGAAGCCTGGTTCGAGGGCTACCGAGGAGTCCAGACTAGGAGGTGTCCGGACAGCGGACTATCATCGTCCGCCGGACTCCAAGACTACGAAGATACAAGATTGAAGACTCGCCCCGTGTCCGGATGGGACTTTCCTTGGCGTGGAAGGCAAGCTTGGCGATACGGATATGTAGATCTCCTACCATTGTAACCGACTCTGTGTTACCCTAGCCCTCTCCGGTGCCTATATAAACCGGAGGGCTTTAGTCCGTAGGACACAACATACATTACAACAATCATACCATAGGCTAGCTTCTAGGGTTTAGCCTCCTTGATCTCGTGGTAGATCCACTCTTGTACTACCCATATCATCAATATTAATCAAGCAGGACGTAGGGTTTTACCTCCATCAAGAGGGCCCGAACCTGGGTAAAACATCGTGTCCCTTGTCTCCTGTTACCATCCGCCTAGACGCGCAGTTCGGGACCCCCTACCCGAGAACTGCCGGTTTTGACACCGACAATCATCTTGTGCTTTGGATCTCCATCTCCAAAGCAACGTCACGATCTCCATCGTCACCGGCTCGACACCTTGATCTCCATTGTAGTGTCGTGGTCGTCTCGCCAACTATTGCTTCTACAACTATCGCTACGTCTTAGTGATAAAGTAAAGCAATTACATGGCGTTTGCATTTTGTACAATAAAGCGACAACCATAAGGCTCCTGCCCGTTGCCGATAACTTTTACAAAACATGATCATCTCATACAGCAACGTATATCACATCATGTCTTGACCATATCACATCACAACATGCCCTGCAAAAACAAGTTAGACGTCCTCTACTTGTTTGTTGCAAGTTTTACGTGGCTGCTTCGGGCTTCTAGCAAGAATCGTTGTTACCTATGGCACAAAACTACAACGGTGATTTATCAAGTTTGCTGTTTTAACCTTCAACAAGGACCATCCACAGTCAAATTCGATTCAACTAAAGTTGGAGAAACATACACCCGCCAGCCACCTTTATGCAAAACTAGTTGCATGTCTGTCGGTGGAACCAGTCTCATGAACGTGGTCATGTAAGGTTGGTCCGGGCCGCTTCATCCAACAATACCGTCGAATAAAAATAAGACACTGGTGGTAAGCAGTATGACGATCACCGCCCACAACTCTTTGTGTTCTATTCGTGCATATCATCTACGCATAGTCCTGGCTCGAATGCCACTGTTGGGAAACGTAGCATGCAATTTCAAAAAATTTCCTACGCTCACGCAAATCTATCTAGGAGATGCATAGAAATGAGAGGGAGAGAGTGTGTCCACGTACCCTCATAGACCAAAAGCGGAAGCATTTGTTAACGCGGTTGATGTAGTCGAACTTCTTCTCATTTCAAACGATCAAGCACCGAACGTACGGCACCTCCGAGTTCTACACACGTTCAGCTCGATGACGTCCCTCAAACTCTTGATCCAACAAAGTGTCAAGGGAGAGTTGCGTCAGCACGACAGCATGGTGCTGACAGTGATGGTGAAGTGATCCACGCAGGGCTTCGCCTAAGCACTACGTGAATATGACCGGAGGCGTAAACTTTGGAGGGGGCACAACACACGGCTAGGAATAAATGATATTTGTTCTAGTAGTGCCCCCGCCCTCCACATATATATAGGTGGAGAGGGAGGGGAGCAGCAAGGGGCACCCCAAGTAGGAGGGATCCTACTTGGGCGCCTCCTCCAAGTCGGCCTCCCGCCTTCCATAAGTGTCGAAGGGGAAGGAAAGAGAGGGGGGAGAGAAGGAAAGGGGGAGGCCGAATCCTCCCCTTTCCTTCTCCCTTCCCTCCTTTCCTTCTCCTCCTATTTCGGCCTATAGTGGGGTGCACCAGCCCCTTAGCAGCTGGTCTATCCCACTCTTGGCTCATTAGGCCCATATAGTTTGCCGGGGTGCCAGTAACCCCTTCGGTGACCCGACACGCACCTCTGCACCGGAACACTTCCGGTGTCCGAATACTGTCGTCCTATATATCAATATTTACCTCTTGACCATTTCGAGACTCCTTGTCATGTCCGTGATCTCATCCGGGACTCCAAACAACATTTGGTCTAAATCACATAACTCATATAATACAAATCATCATCAAACGTTAAGCGTGCGGACCCTACGGGTTCGAGAACTATGTAGACATGACCGAGAGACCTCTCCGGTCAATAACCAATACCGGAACCTGGATGCTCATATTGGCTCCCACATAGTCTATGAAGATCTTTATCAGTCGAACCGTTATGACAACATAGTTATTCCCTTTATCATCGGTATGTTACTTCCCCGAGATTCAGTCGTTGGTATCTTCATACCTAGTTCAATCTCGTTACCTGCAAGTCTCTTTACTCGTTCTGTAATGCATCATCCTGGAACTAACTCATTAGTCACTTTGCTTGCAAGGCTTCTTATGATGTGCATTACCGAGAGGGCCTAGAGATACCGCTCCGATACTTGGAGTGACAAATCCTAATCTCGATCTATGCCAAACCAACAAACACCTTCGGAGATACCTGTAGAGCATCTTTATAATGACCCAGTTACGTTGTGATGTTTGATAGCTGATACGTCCATTTTGCATCATGTTTTCCTACTGTTATTTATGTTGTTTTATTGCATATGCTTTTTGGAGTAATTCTAATGCCTTTCTCTCATAATATGCAAGCTATACACAAAAGGGGAGAATTCTGGCAGTTGGAAATTTGGACCTGAAAAAGCTACGTCAGGCTACCTATTCTGCACAACTCCAAATGAGCTGAAACTTCACGAGGATTTTTTGTGGAATAAATAAGAAATACTGGAGCAAATAAGTACAGGAGGGGCCCACCCTGGTGAGCAGAAGACACTAGGGCGCTTGGGCCCCTAGGCGCGCCCTGGTGGGTTGTGCTCACCAAGGCCCACCTCCGGTGCCCCCCTTCTGGTACATAAGTCATTTTTACCTAGAAAAAATCAGGAGAGTACTTTTGGGATGAAGCGCGCCATCTCGAGGCGGAACCTGGGAAGGAGCATGAGGGAGTCCTGGACTAGGGGGTGTCCGGACAGCCGGACTATCAATATCCGCCGGACTCCCAGACTACGAAGATAGAAGATTGAAGACTCCGGCTCGTGTCTGGAAGGTACTATCCTTGGCGTGGAAGGCAAGCTTGGCAATACGGATATGTAGATCTCCTACCATTGTAACCGACTCTGTGTAACCCTAGCCTCTCCGGTGTCTATATAAACCAGAGGGCTTTAGTCCGTAGGACACAACATTACATCTCAACAATCATACCATAGGCTAGCTTCTAGGGTTTAGCCTCCTTGATCTCGTGGTAGATCTACTCTTGTACTACCCATATCATCAATATTAATCGACGTAGGGTTTTACCTCCATCGAGAGGGCCCGAACCTGGGTAAAAACATTGTGTCCCTCGTCTCTTGTTACTATCCGCCTAGAGGCACAGTTCGGGACCCCCTACCCGAGATCCGCCGGTTTTGACACCGACATTGGTGCTTTCATTGAGAGTTCCTCCGTGTCGTCCCGATAGGCTCGATGGCATCTTCAACCATCAACGCTGTCTGTGGTGAGACTTTTCTCCCGGACAGATCTTAGATTCGGCGGCTTTATCTGCGGGCCAACTCTCTTGGCCATCCGAGCAGATCGAAGCTACGCCCTGGCCGTCAGTCGATTCGAAGTTGAACTTCACGGCCGATGATCGCGGAGACTTGATCTTCGACGGACTCGAGCCACAGCCTAAGCGTCGCCTTGTGGCGATGGGCATGATCTAGCTCTGCCGCCAGACAGTGCTTTGGTGGCCGCACTCGGATCCGCTCCGGCCACTAGCCCGGAGCCGATCGCCCATGTCGAGGGCCGGTGGTTGGACGCCGGCCTGGGGGCTTCAACATCCACGGCGATGGAGCCGAATACCAATCTTGTCCCCTGCGAAACTCGTGATCCCGAGGCACCGGACTCCTCGCCGGACTCCGAGCCTCCCGCGCCCCTGCCAATTAAACCGGATTGGGTGCCGGTTATGGAATTCACCGCCGCGGACATCTTTCAGCACTCGCCTTTTGGCAATATCCTGAATTCTCTGAAGCATCTCTCGCTATCAGGAGAATCCTGGCCGGACTATGGCCAGGACGGTTGGAGTTCGGACGATGAAGAAATTCAGAGCCCACCCACCACCCACTTTGTAGCCACCGCCGAGGATCTAACCGACATGCTAGACTACGACTCGACGACATCGACGCTATGGACGGCGATGCCGAGGCGAATAGGACCCAGCGCCCACAGTGGGCAATGGAAGGCCACCTCGTCATACGACGTCTACATGGTGGATACCCCAAAAGAAGGGGATGGCGAAAAAGCAGCGGAGGAAGATTCTCTAAAGAAGCAGCCCAACCGCCGGCGTCAGCGGCGCCGCTCTAAAACCCGCCACAACAAGAATGTAGATTCCGGCACAGGAAATAACAATACCCCAGAGAGTGCCAAGACGAACCCCTACAAAGAAGACTCAGCAGAGGAGGCGAAGCAAGCCCTCACGAAAGGCGGCGAAGAAAAGGTCGAGGATCATAACTATATACCTCCTTCAAGACTAAACAAGCCCCAATGATGACGAACTCGAGGAGCCCGTCGAACAAGAGCTTTTCAAACGCAGGCTCATCGCTCAAAGAAGAAGCTCAAGAAGGAAAACGGAAGCTCAACACAGCGGAAGACGCGCTCCAATAAGATGGAGCAAAGTACTCAAAACCGTGATAAATACGCAACGCCACCAATCAAAGAGCTACCCAAGCGCAAGCTGCTCCCAGATTCGACGAGGAGGCCATAAAGCCCCACCGTCAATGGCCCAGCCAGTCCATCTACGGACCCAAAACAAATCCCCAAGAAGCAAAGCAACACGTCAAGTGTCCAACGATAGCGGCACATACAAGTACAGGGCGCCAAGACACCCACTATGCTTCACCGACGAGGTCTTTGGATGACGAATTCCCAGCAGGGTTTAAACCCATAAACATAGAAGCCTACGATGGAACAACAGACCTCGAGTGCGGATAGAAGACGATATATTGCATATACATATGGCGGAGGAGACAATCTCCACGCCATAAAATATCTACCCTCAAGCTCAAAGGGCCAGCCCGTCATTGGCTCAAAAGCCTCCCGAGAAAACTTGTTGGAAGTTGGGAAGAGCTCGAGGAAGCGTTTAGAGCAAATTTTCAAGGGACTTATGTCCGGCCTCCGGATGCAGATGACCTAAGTCACATAACTCAACAGCCCGGAGAGTCAGCGCGGAAATTCTGGAACAGGTTCCTTACCAAATAGTCGACTGTCCGGACGCCGAAGCCTTAGCAGCTTTTAAGCACAATGTCCGAGATGAATGGCTCGCCAGACACCTCGGTCAAGAGAAACCGAGGACAATGACCGCATTAACAAGCCTCATGACCCGCTTCTGTGCAGGAGAGGATAGCTGGCTGGCAAGAAGCAGCACCAGCGACCCAAGTACATCCGAGATAAGAGATGGAAATGGAAAATCACGGCGCAGAAAAGTGCAGCGCCGGAATAAAGAGAAAAGCCCAAAGAGCACGGCAGTCAACGCCGGATTTAAAAGCTCATGGCCAAATAATAAAGCTCAGCCCCTCAAGGATGACAGCGACGAACTGTCTAACCTACACAAAATTCTGGGTCGGATATGTCAAATCCACAAGACTTCTAAGGCCCGCAAATCACACCCACAGGGATTGTTGGGTTTTCAAACAGTCCAGCCGATTAAACGCCGAACACAAGGGGCTCGACGCGTCAAGCAAAGAAGATAAACCCCGCCAGCAGGGCACCGGAAAACAAAAGACTTTCCCACAAGGGGTCAAAGCAGTAAACTCACTTCATGTGAGAACACGAAAGAACAGTGCGGCACTTTCTACAAAGAGCTTCGCACGGTCCAACCCGGCAGACCGCAGAGATTGGATATCAAAAACAATCACTTTCACCACCGACTACTCGAAGCGTTCAAAACGCGGGGCGGACTTCGATATTGAATCCGATAATAGACGGACTACAATTCACAAACGTCCTAATGGACGGAGGCAGTGACTTAAACCTGCTATATTCAAACACAATCCGTCGGATGGGGATAGACCCTACCAAAATTCGACACAGCCGCACTTCCTTCAAAGGAGTGGCGCCAGGCCCTTACGCCAAGTGCACAGGCTCGATATTACTAGAAGTCGTGTTCGGATCGCCGAACAATTTTCGACGCGAAAAGTTAATTTTCCATATCGTCCCATTTAAAAGTGAATATCAAGCACTGTTGGGACGAAAGGCTTTTGTCCGCTTCAATGCCATACCACATTACGCGTCTCTTACACTTAAGATGCCCGGTCCACATGGCGCCATTTCAGTGCGAGGGTCACTTAAAGACCCCGGACTCGGATAGACGAATCCGGACTCAGCAGGCTAGGGGCTCCCTAGCCGCATACCCTTTTCACAGGGGGCTGCGCGCACAACGGATCGCGGTTTCATATAAATCTCACTTTAATTATTTCTATTTATACTTTTGTATATTTTTTGCACGAGCTGTTTCTAAAACTAAACGTTCCTCTTTTTCTACAGATGAACAATGTGCTTACCCATCTAGGATAATGGCGCAACGGAGAAACAGGCGCATACGTGCAGTAGGGACCTGTTGCAAGGATTCTTTTCAGGTTAAGACCCTGCGTAGACCTTTTTTATCAATGTCTCTTGTTGTTACTCTCCCTTGGCTTCTTTCTATAGCCAAAGCGGAGCCTGACGCCTTGGCATCGGCCGCGTCAGAAGACCATGCCCATACCTGGACACTAGGGGCTTAGGGCATAATTCTGCCCATTATTATAAAGTCCGAACACCTTCGGGAGTGTTCGGCGTCTCGAGTTAGGCATTATATGCATCAGCTCCGAATCATGTCTTTGGTCAAATGTTGGGTTTGCCCGGCTCTCGTGTTTTGCTGCCTTACGTTCAGATCATCGGCTAACGCGGCACCGGAGAACTCTGCGATTGTGCCCCAGTTAATTTGGGCGAGCACCTCAAGAGAGAAAGCCAAAACCGATCATCATGATACTGATGAGTCCGTCAGCCACTTGATCGACCATCGGAATGTTTAGAATTCCCCACTTTGACGAAGGACCGCTTTCGGTCAGCACATACGCACTCGAATCCGGAGATGTGCGGTGTCATCGGGCTATATCGTAGCCCCACCCTCGAGCTCCATTGGCTAAGTGAAAGAAATAAAGCACCATAGTCCGGATTGCCTCGTTCGCTACGCTACCACCTCCTTATAACAGGACCGAGACGCCGGATTAAGTGTGAAAAGCGCTATTTTGCGAACACCCCAAAGCACCTTGTGCAAGGGGCTGAAGTCAAGAGCGCATCTTTCAAAGTTATACACAAGTATACATAAACGGCCAAGACAGAGAAGTTTTACTACTTGGAAGCACAAGTATAAAAAGCATTCATACTATAATCATTGATCTACAAGTCAACGCGTTCAATTGAACGTTACATTTTTTGAGCACTGCGACTCTATTATACGAGCGCCACGCATAACTTCCCCGAAATAATGCTCGGCAGGAAGCCGGTTTCCATCCGAACCCTGGGCAGCAACAGCGGTGGCATCCATCTCCGGACATTGCGCCTTCACACGGGCCAGAGCCATCCGCGCGCCCTCGATGCAGGCCGACCGTTTCATCTCCTTGATATGCGGCACCGCCCCAAGGAATTGCTGTAGTAGGCCGAAGTAGCTCGTCGCCTTGGATCTCTCTAGCCATACATGGGCCACGATGTCAGTCATAGCCAGCCCGGACAGTCTATTTAGTTCGGCCCATTCGGCCAACCTGTCCGTCAGCGGAAGAGGGCAATCCGGACTGTGGAATTGAGACCAATATAGCTCTTCTGTCTCGTGATCCCCCTGGCTCCGGAAGTGCTTAACGGCATCAGCCGCACTCGCAGCCAAGTCCATATACGGATCCTCCGAACTCCATAGCCGCTCAAATTGAGCGCTTGGCATCCATAAACGGCGACGATAAGGGCGGCTTGCCAGCCGTGATTTCTCCGGCTTGGCGCAGCTCCTCCTTCATAGCCCGCATAGCAGAGCGGGCATCCTTGGCTTCGGCGGTGGCCTTTTTCAGGTCTTCCCACTCCGATAAGCGCTCCTTTTCAAGAGCCTCGTGGCGGTCGGTAGCATCCTTTAATTTCTTGGCCAATTCGGCCACCTCTGCCCTGCTTAGGCAGTGCGCAGCCTTTTCGGCCTCCAATTCTTCGGCCGCCCTCGCGGCAGCCGCGTCACCCCTTCGGGCTTGCTCTTTAGCTAGAGCAAGTTCGGCCCGAAGGCTCTCAACAGCAGCAGCACGGTCTGTATAAACAGCATATAACTTATCAGAGGTGGGCTTCGACCCACTCAATAAAATGGCTGCGGAGAATTTATTTACCTTGCGACTCGTCAAGTCGTTGGTTGACAAGCGCGATGTCAGCATCTGCCAAGTCAAGTTGTCGACTTAATTTGGCAAACTCACTAGTCCGGCTGGCCCCGGACTATCCGCCACCTGTATCAGAGCGGCGGTATTCATTACCTGAGATGTTGAGATTTTGATCCTCGGCACGCTGTCGTTTTCGACAACCTACCGAGTCTCAGGGGCTACTATCTATACATGGCGCATTTTTTATATGCAAAACTGTTAAAAGACAAAGGGGTGCATCATTTTCGCATACCTCAAATCCCGCCAGCAAGCTCATGGCGGCGTTACGCAATCCGCTTTCAGCAGACGAAATCCTTCCGACCACCATACGCATTAATGCGCGGTGATCTTCTGAAATGGACGCCCTCTCAAGCAAACTCTTCAGTTCTCCCGGCCGGACTCTGGTGGGTGTTGATCTCTTTGGCCCCTCCGGACTCGGGGACGCCCTCCGTGACGACACTTCGGGCTCGCCTGCCTCATCTGGCGGCGCAGCAGACGGAGGCGTATCGCTCTCCATCATCTCCGGAAGAAGGTCCCCCGAGGATGAAGTCATCTGAGACGGCTGCAGATCCGAACTGCGATATAAATATTTCGGTTACCTACAGAAGCATAAACTTAGGTACATCCTTATTAATTTTCCTCTTTCATACTCACGGCTCGTTGGAGGGCTGGTCCTTCGGCGATGATTGCGCGTCCGGATTCTCTCCGGACGCCGGACCCCCCGGTGAGGATTTCTTCCCACGCTTAGGGGCTTTGACCTCCGGATCTTCGGAGGCGGTCCTCTTCTCCCTCTGGAGGGAGGGATCCTTGGTTCCCTCCTTTTCAGCCGCCCCTTTGGGCGAAGTATTAGCTCCTTTATCTCCCGTCGCCCCCCCTCGTGGGCGCAACCTCCAACATTCGACCAGCCACGGGCTCCGTGCGGTCTCTGGAGGAAGGGCGGACACCTTATCAGCCTTGATCGCGCCACCCATTCTCTGTAAAGAATCAAGGGTCAGGAGACGATCTTTTGAAAGGCATACAAAAAGAATGTTCGGGCTCTGAGCTACTTACCTGAGTATCCGGGCGATCGCGGCTTAGGCCTGCGTTCTCGGCCGAGTCCGGACATGCCACTTACGGTCCGAAGAACAGCTCGTACATCTCCGTGGGTGTCGCACCCATAAAATGCTGGAGAATGCGAGGTCCCTCCGGGTTGAACTCCCATAGACGAAGAGGACGACGTTTGCAGGGTAGGAGGTGCCTGATTAGCATGACCTGCATCACCTTGACCAGGTCGATCTCCCTTGTTTGGAGGTCTCGAATCCAGCCCTGCAGTGCGGGCACGTCCTCGGACGGCCCCCAGTTGAGCCCTTGGTTGACCCACGCCATCAGTTGCCGTGGAGGTCCCGGGCGGAAGGAGGGCGGCGGCTTTGCTTGCTGCCTTGGAGCAGTGATGTCAAACCACTCCTGCTGCCACAATCCCTGTTCCTCTTGGAAGGAACCTTCGAGCCACGGGGCATCGACCCTCTTGCTTATGGTCGCCCACCGCACTCCGCTTGATGCCCCGATCATCTTGGCTCCACCTTGAATGTTTTCAGCCACAGGCGAAGTGGGGGATGACGCGGAGGAAGGCCATGAACAATAATGAATGCGAGATATGGAGGATGGACTCGAGCCAAATCGTGGAAGTCCAGCCCGTAGTAGAAAAGGAGCCCTCTCACGAAGGGATCCGTCGGGAAGCCTAATCCCGGCGGAGGTGAGATCGAACAGCCTTTTCGCCGAGCTCGGGGGCTGGCACGGCCTGCCCTGGGCAGCAACCTGTCTTGAAACCAGAGGCCTGTACTTGGCCTCCCGCAACTTCAATATGTCCTCCTCCGTGACGAAGGAAGGCATCCACCGGCCCTGGAGGTCGGAGCCAGACATTGTTTAAGATCCGAAGCGCTCGAATCCAAAGCTCTGGGTGTTGGAACTAGGGGCGGAGGAAAGATTCGATGCGAGATTGAAGAACAAGGACAGGCCTTGGTCCTCTTATATAGGGGGAAGAAATACCAAGGGCCGTCTCCGTGATCGTTTGAGATTCCCCTTCGATAGAGGAGGTGGCGGGAGGGCGGTTGGGTTACCCACGCGTATTGATGAGGATCCCGGAATAAAGGGAACACGATCTCGCTTCGACGGGACGTGCCAAGGAAACCGCTTCGCTAAACATGCTGAGGCGGAATAATAAAAACGATTCAAACGAGGGCTTGGCTGCGGTGTGATGTCACGCCGCATAATACGTCAGCAGATTGAGCTAAGTGTATATTTTATTCTCTACGTTGGAATGTGGAATTTATTTTGCGAGCGGACACTATCACGGTGTTCATTATTTTCTCCGGATTATTCAAGGAGGAACCTGCCTTGCAATGCCGAACATTATGCACGCCGGACTTATCGTCATTGAAGACTGGTTCAGGGGCTCTTGAGGAGTCTGGACTAGGGGTGTCCGGACAGCCGGACTATCAATATCCGCGGACTCCCTGACTACGAAGATAGAAGATTGAAGACTCGGCTCGTGTCCGGAAGGTACTATCCTTGGCGTGGAAGGCAAGCTTGGCAATACGGATATGTAGATCTCCTACCATTGTAACCGACTCTGTGTAACCCTAGCCTCTCCGGTGTCTATATAAACCAGAGGGCTTTAGTCCGTAGGACACAACATTACATCTCAACAATCATACCATAGGCTAGCTTCTAGGGTTTAGCCTCCTTGATCTCGTGGTAGATCTACTCTTGTACTACCCATATCATCAATATTAATCAAGTAGGACGTAGGGTTTTACCTCCATCGAGAGGGCCCGAACCTGGGTAAAAACATTGTGTCCCTCGTCTCTTGTTACCATCCGCCTAGACGCACAGTTCGGGACCCCCTACCCGAGATCCGCCGGTTTTGACACCGACAGAGCACTTTTGCCCTCCAGTGGAGCGATTCCGCCGGGGGAACTTCCCACCCGAAAGGGGGAAATCATCGTCATCATCATCACAAGAACTCTCCCATCTTGGTGAGGGCTATCGTCATCAACATCTTCAATAGCACCATCTCATCTCAAACCCTAGTTCATCTCTTGTGTTCAATCTTTGTACCGGAACTATAGATTGGTGCTTGTGGGTTTGTGGGTGACTAGTAGTGTTGATTACATCTTGTAGTTCATTACTATATGGTTTATTTGGTGGAAGATTATATATTCAGATCCATTATGCTATTTAATACCCCTCTGATCTTGAGCATGTTTATCATTTGTGAGTAGTTACTTTTGTTCTTGAGGTCACAGGAGAAATCATGTTGCAAGTAATCATGTGAACTTGATATGTGTTCGATGTTTTGATGATATGTATGTTGTGTCTCCCGTAGGGGTGTCATGTGAACGTCGACTACATGACACTTCACCATATTTGGGCCTAAGGGAACACATTGCGGAGTAGTTATTAGATGATGGGTTGCGAGAGTGACAGAAGCTTAAACCCTAGTTTATGCGCTATTCTGTAAGGGACCGATTGGATCCAGAAGTTTAATGCTATGGTTAGAATTTATTCTTAATACTTTTCTCATAGTTGAGGATACTTGAGAGGGGGTTAATCGTAAGTTGGAGGTTTTTTCAAGTAAGAACAGCACCTAAGCACCGGTCCACCCACATACCAAATTATCAAAGTAGCGAACACGAATTAAGCCAACATGATGAAAGTGACTAGATGAAATTCCCGTGTACCCTCAAGAACACTTTGCTTATCATAAGAGACCATTTTGGCCTATCCTTTGCCTCAAAACGATTGGGCTACCTTGCTGCACTTTTGTTAATACTATCGTTACTTGCTCGTTACAAATTATCTTGCTATCAAGCTACTCTACTACTTACAACTTCAGCACTTGTAGACATTACCTTACTAAAAACCGCTTGTCATTTCCTTTTGCTCCTTGTTGGGTTTGACACTCTTACTTATCGAAAAGGCTACAATTGACCTCATATACTTGTGGGTCATCAAGGCCATTTTCTGGCGTGGTTGCCGGGGAGTGAAACGCTTTTGGTAAGTGGAAATTGGTAAGGAAACATTATTACTACGTGCTGAAATTTATTATCACTTGCTACTGTGGAAAACAATCCTTTGAGGGGTTTGTTCGGGGTATCTTCACCTCGACCGGAACCATGATTAGTTGCCCCTCAACCTACTGCACCTACTGAAAATATTTAATATGCAATTCCTTCGGGTATGGTAGAACAACTGCTAACTAATCCTTATGCAGGAGATGGAACAGAACATCCTGATATGCACTTGATATATGTGGACAAAATTTGTGGATTGTTTAAGCTTGTAGGTTTACCCGGAGATGAATCTAAGAAAAAGGTTTTCCCTTTATCTTTGAAGGGAAAAGCATTGACATGGTATAGGCTATGCAATGATATTGGATCTTGGAACTAGAATCGGTTGAAATTGGAACTCCATCAAAAAATTATCCTATGCATATAGTTCATCATGATCGGAATTATATATACAGTTTTTGGCCTCGTGAAGGAGAAAGTGTCGCTCTAGCTTGGGGGAGGCTTAAGTTAATGTTATATTCATGCCCCAATCATGAGCTCTCAAGAGAAATTATTATTCAGAATTTTTATGCTCGGCTTTCTCATAATGTCAGTCCATGCTCGATACTTCTTGTATTGGTTCTTTTATGAAGAAGACTATTGAATTACGGTGGGATCTTTTAGAAAGAATTAAACGCAACTCTGAATTGGGAACTTGACGAAGGTCAGAGTCAAGTATTGAACATAAGTTTGATTGTGTTAAATCTTTTATGAATACCGATGCTTTTCAAAAGTTTAGCACTAAATATGCACTTGACTCTGAGATAGTAGCTTCCTTTTGTGAATCTTTTGCTACTCATGTTGATCTCCCTAAGGAGAAGTGGTTTAAATATCGCCCCACCTGTTAAAGAAGAAATTAAAGAACTGGTAGAAGCTAAATAAGAAACTATCATTTATAATGTTGATCCAATTGTTCCCACTTCTTATATTGAAAAACCACCTTTCCCTGTTAGGATGAAGGAACATGCTAAAGTTTCAACTATGGTCAACAAAAGTTATATTAGAACACCCAAATTACCAGCTGAACAAGTCATAGTTGAACCTAGTGTTGTTATGGTCAAAGATCTCTTGGTCGATAATATTGATGGGCATGTTATTTACTTCTGCGATGAAGCTGCTAGAATTGCCAAACCCGATGAAAAAGATAAACATAGACCAGTTGTTGGCATGCCTGTTGTCTCAGTTAAGATAGGAGATCACTGTTAACATAGTTTATGTGATATAGGTGCTAGCGTGAGTGCTATTCCTTTTTCCTTATATGAAGAAATTAAGAATGAAATAGCACCTGTTGAAATAGAAGACATAGATGTTACTATTAAACTTGCCAATAGAGATACTATATCACCAATTGGGATTCTTAGAGATGTTGAAGTCTTGTGTGGGAAAGTAAAATACCCTACCGATTTTCTTGTTCTTGGTTCCCCACAAGATGACTTTTGTCCATTCTCTTTTCTAGACCTTTCTTGAACACCGTCAATGCTAGGATAGATTGTGAGAAACAAATTGTCGGTGTTAGCTTTGGTAATGAATCTCATGAATTTAATATTTCCAAATTTAGTAGAAAACCTCATAAGAAAGATTTGCCTAGTAAGGATGAAATTATTTGTCTTGCTTCTATTGTTGTACCTCCTACTGATCCTTTAGAAAAATATTTGCTAGACCATTAAAATGATTTGCATATGAGTGAAAGAAATGAAATAGATAGAATCTTGTTCGAACAACAACATCTGCTTAAACACAATCTACCTATTGAAACTCTAGGAGGTCCTCCTCCACCTAAAGGTGATCCTGTGTTTGAATTAAAACAATTGCTAGGCACTTTGAAATATGCCTATCTTGATGAGAAAAAGATATATCCTGTTATTATTAGTGCTAACCTTTCAGAACATGAAGAAGAAAGATTATTGAAAGTTCTAAGGAAGCACTGAGCTGCTATTGGATATACTCTTGATGATCTTGAGGGCATTAGTCCCACTCTATGTCAGCACAAGATTAATATGGAACCTGATGCTAAACCCATTGTTGATCACCAATGTCGGTTAAATCCGAAGATCAAAGAAGTGGTAAGCAAGGAAATATTGAAACTTATGGAAGCAGGTATAATCTATCCTATAGCTGATAGTAGATGGGTAAGTCATGTTCATTGTGTCCCTAAGAAGGGATGTATAACTGTTGTTCCCAATGATAAGAATGAACTTATTTCACAAAGAATTGTCACATGATATAGAAATGTAATTGATTATAGAAAATTAAACAAAGCAACTAGAAAAGATCATTACCCTCTGCCTTTTATTGATCAAATGCTAGTTAGATTATCTAAGCACCCACATTTTTGCTTCCTTGATGGATATTCTAGTTTCTCACAAATAACTGTTTCACAACCTGATCAAGAAAAGACCACTTTTACTTGCCCTTTTGGAACTTATGCTTATAGACGTATGCCTTTGGGTTTATGTAATGCACCTGCTACCTTTCAAAGATGTATGATTGATATATTCTCTGATTTTTCTGAAAAGATTGTTGAGGTTTTCATGGATGACTTTTCTATTTATGGGAAGTCTTTTGATGATTGTTTAAGTACTTGGTTGAGTTTTGCAGAGATGTGAGCAAACAAATGTTGTCTTGAATTGTGAGAAGTGCCACTTTATGGTTAACGAAGGTATTGTTTTGGGACATAAAATTTCTGTAAAAGGCATTGAGGTGGACAAGGCCAAGGTTGATGCAATTGAGAAAATGCCATGTCCTAAAGATATCAAAGGTATTTGTAGTTTCCTTGGTCATGCTGGTTTCTATAGGAGGTTTATCAAAGACTTTTCTAAAATTTCTAGGCCTCTTACAAATCTTTTGCAAAAGGATATTTCTTTTGTGTTTGATGATGATTGTTTGGTAGCCTTCAAAACACTCAAGATTGCCTTCATTACTGCACCTGTTGTTCAACCACCTGACTGGAACTTGCCTTTTGAGATTATGTGTGATGCTAGTGATTATGCTATTGGTATTGTTCTAGGACAAAGAGTTGATAAGAAATTAAATGTTACCCATTATGTTAGTAAAACTCTAGACAATGCTCAATGAAATTATGCTACTACTGAAAAAGAATTTTTAGCAGTGGTGTTTGCTTGTGATAAATTTAGGTCCTACATTGTTGATTCCAAAGTGATTGTTCACACCAATCATGATGCTATAAAATATATTATGGAAAAGAAAGATGCTAAACCTAGACTCATTAGGTGTTTGCTTGTGATAAATTTAGGTCCTACATTGTTGATTCCAAAGTGATTGTTCACACCGATCATGTTGCTATAAAATATCTTATGGAAAAGAAAGATGCTAAACCTAGACTCATTAGGTGGGTTCTTCTGCTACAAGAATTCGATTTGCATATCACTGATAGGAAAGGAGCATAGAACCCCATAGCTGATAACTTGTCTAGGCTTGAAAATATTCATGATGACCCACAACCTATTAATGATAACTTTCCTAATGAACAGTTAACTGCAATAAATGTTTCCAATAGTACAGCTTGGTATGTTGATTGTGCTAATTATATTTTTGCTAAATAAATACCACCTAGCTTCACATACCAACAAAAGAAAAAAAATCTTCTATGATTTAAGACATTACTTTTGGGATGGCTCACATCTTTATAAAGAAGGAGTAGGTGGTATTATTAGACGTTGTGTACCTGAGCATGAACAGGAACAAATCCTATGGAAATGTCACTCTGAAGCTTATGGAGGACATCATGCGGGAGACATAACCGCTCATAAGGTATTGCAATCTGGTTTTTATTGGACTACTCTCTTCAAGGATGCTTGTAAGTTCATCTTATCTTGTGATGAATGTCAAAGAATAGGTAATATCGGTAAGCGTCAAGAAATGCCTATGAATTATTCACTTGCTGTTGAACCATTTGATGTTTGGGGAATTGATTTCATCGGACCTTTTCCTTCCTCTAATGGGTATACTCATATTTTGGTTGTTGTTGATTATGTTAATAAGTGGGCAGAAGCTATTCCAACCAGTAGTGCACAACACCTATATTAAAATGCTTAAGGAAGTTATTTTCCCAAGGTTGGGAGTCCCTAGATATTTAATGACTGATGGTGGTTCACAATTTATTCATGGTGCTTTCCGTAAAATGCTTGCCAAGTATGATGTTAACCATAGAATTGCAGCACCTTATCATCCTCGGTCTAGTGGTCAATTTGAACTTAGCAATAGGGAAATAAAACTAATCCTACAAAAGACCGTCAATAGGTCCCGGAAGAATTGGTCTAAGAAACTAGATGATGCACTTTGGGCTTATCGAACAACATATAAAATCCTATGGGTATGTCTCTTTATAAAATGGTTTATGGAAAAGCTTGTCATTTGCCTCTTGAGTTAGAACATAAAGCATATTGGGCAATCAAAGAAATCAATTGTGATTTCAAACTTGCTGGTGAAAAGAGGACATTTGATATTAGCTCATTAGATGAATGGAGAACCCAAGCTTATGAAAATGCAAAGTTATTTAAAGAAAAGGTTAAAAGGTGGCATGATAAATAATCCAAAAGCATGAGTTCAAAGTTGGAGAATATGTTCTTTTGTACAACTCTCGTTTCAGATTCTTTGCAGGAAAACTCCTCTCCAAATGGGAAGGACCCTATGTTATCGAGGAAGTTTATCTATCTGGAGCTATTAAAATAAATAATGCTGAAGGTACTAACTGATACGTCTCCAACGTATCTATAATTTTTGATTGTTCCATGCTATTATATTACCCGTTTTGGATGTTTATGGGCTTTACTAAGCACTTTTATATTATTTTGGGACTAACCTATTAACCGGAGGCCTAGCCCAAATTGCTATTTTTTTGCCAATTCCAGTGTTTCACAGAAAAGGAATATCAAACGGAGTCCAAACGGAATGAAACCTTCGGGAGAGTTATTTTTGGAACAAACGCAATCCAGGAGACTTGGAGTAGATGTCAAGAAGCAAACGAGGCGGCCACGAGGCAGGGAGGTGCGGCCTAGGGCGCGTGGGCGCGCCCCCACCCTTGTGGGCCCCTCGTGGCTCCCCTGACCGACTTCTTTCACCTATATATATCCGCATACCCTGAAAACATCCAGGAGCACCACGAAACCCTATTTCCACTGCCACAACCTTCTGTACCCGTGAGATCCCATCTTGGGGCCCTTTCCGGCGCTCCGCCAGAGGGGGAATCGATCATGGAGGGCTTCTACATCAACACCATAGCCTCTCCGATGAAGTGTGAGTAGTTTACCATAGACCTTCGGGTCCATAGTTATTAGCTAGATGGCTTCTTCTCTCTCTTTGATTCTCAATACAAAGTTCTCCTCGATCCTCTTGGAGATCTATTCGATGTAACTCTTTTTGCAGTGTGTTTGTCAAGATTTGATGAATTGTGGGTTTATGATCAAGATTATCTATGAACAATATTTGAATCTCCTATGAATTCTTTTATGTATGATTGGTTATCTTTGAAAGTCTCTTCGAATTATCAGTTTGGTTTGGCCTACTAGATTGATCTTTCTTGCAAAGGGAGAAGTGCTTGGCTTTGGGTTCAATCTTGCGGTGTCCTTTCCCAATGATAGCAGGGGCAACAAGGCACGTATTGTATTGTTGGCATCGAGGATAAAAAGATGGGGTTTATATCATATTGCTTGAGTTTATCCCTCTACATCATGTCATCTTGCCTAATGCGTTACTCTGTTCTTATGAACTTAATACTCTAGATGCATACTAGATAGCGGTCGATGCGTGGAGTAATAGTAGTAGATGCAGAACGATCTACTTGTCGCGGACGTGATGCCTATATACATGATCATGCCTAGATATTCTCATAACTATGAACTTTTCTATCAATTGCTCGATAGTAATTTGTTCACCCACAGTAATACTTATGCTATCTTGAGAGAAGCCACTAGTGAAACCTATGGCCCTCGGGTCTATTTTCCATCATATAAGTTTCCGATCTATTTTATTTTGCAATCTTTACTTTCCAATCTATATCATAAAAATACCAAAAATATTTATCTTATTATTATCTCTATCAGATCTCACTCTTGCAAGTGGTCGTGAAGGGATTAACAACCCCTTTATCGCGTTGGTTGCGAGGTTCTTGTTTGTTTGTGTAGGTACGAAGTTCCATTGCCCCAACATGGGGACATGCATGTTGAATTAAGAAGCAAGTCTCCCCAACAAAGCAAAGAAGCCTAATATCCAGTTTATCCCCTTTCGTATTTTGCAGGAAAACAAGAAAGATTTATGCAAGAATGTGTTGGAGCTCGAGTGGGAGATCCGTGAACTGAAAGATGAGAATTTCGTCCTCAAGCATAAGCTAAGGAAGAAATACAAACCTTCTACTTCATCACTACCACCTCCTCCTTCATCACCAAAAGAAAATTGAGTATCGGGTATGGGCACTCCCCTCGGCTTTCTCCAAGCTTGGGGGAGGTGCCCCGGTATCGTATCATCTCCACTATCTTTAGCCTTTACTTTTCTTAGTTCAATCCACAGTTATGTTTTGCTTTAGATGAATAAAAGTTAGTTCGATCCTTTCTTTTCGAAAGTTTGCTTAGTGATCTATCTTTGTAATCGTGTGCGAGATATATAATAAAGTTTAGTTTGAGTTTTTCTTTCTTTATTTTCTTGTTTCAATAAAAAGAAAGGAAATAAATGAAAAAGATCACATGCTAATCTTATGGTAAGTGATGACACTACACAAGGAAAAGTATAAGTAGTAAATCTTATTGTAGATTTACAAACATAGCATTGGTCAATGATGCAACTCATGAAAGAATTAACAAGGGAAGAGAAGATTCACATGCAAATACACTATCCTGGAAATCTTTTATGATTGTGAGCACCCATAAAAATATTATATGCCAAAATTGTTGACGTTGGACAAGGAAGACAATGTAATGATTTATGTTTGTTCATATTCACATAGAAGTTATATTGTCATAGATCCGTCAACATGTGGTGCTTGCCCCTATCTTTGCTAGCCAAAATTCTGCACTAAGTAGAGATACTACTTGTGCATCCAAAACTCCTAAACCCAAATCTTGTTTGAGAGTCCACCATACCTACCTATGGATTGAGTAAGATCCTTCAAGTAAGTTGTCATCGGTGTAGAAAGGCAATAAAAATTGCTTCTAAAAGTGTGAGATCATTTAGTGTAAGGGAAAATTGAGCGTTGTACAAACTTGTGATGGCGAAGAATAAAAGCGACATACTGCATAATAAAGGTTGCCATCATAAGGGGCAATATAACGTGATGTTCTCTTGCACTAAGGGGTTGAGCATACAAAAAAGCGCATGGCAACCTCTCCTTCCCTCTGCGAAGGGCATGTCTTTTACTTTTATGTATTTACTTTCATGCAAGAGTCAAAGTTCATCTCTCTATTCCTTTTTATTTTGTCCTTTGGCAAGCATCATGTGGTGGGGAAAGATCTAGACACATATATCCAGTTGAATATGGGTATCATGAGTTATTATTGTTGACATCACCCTTGAGGTGAATACATTGGGAGGCGAAACTATAAGCCCCTATCTTTCTATGTGTCCGGTTGAAACGTTTTGCTCATGTGTACGCGGTGAGTGTTAGCAATCATAGAAGACTATATGATGGTTGAGTATGTGGACTTGCCTAAAGGCTCCGATACGTGACCCTTCCTAAAAAGATTATGAATTGTAATTGCAAAGTTGACTAAGAACATAGTATGTTGGTTTCCAATAGAGTTTATGCATTATACTTTGATTTTGTGATGAATTGTTACTTGTTCATGAGAAGTCTATGATAAAAGTTCCATGATAAAAGTTTTATGTTAAAGTTTGTTGCTGTTATAATAATTTACATGATGCTTATATGTCCGTATTTTGTTTGTATCGACACCTCTCTCTCTAAGCATGTGGACATGTTTTTCGATATCGGTTTTCGCTTGAGGACAAGCCAGATCAAAGCTTGGGGGAATTGATACGTCCATTTTGCATCATGTTTTCCTACTGTTATTTATGTTGTTTTATTGCATAATAATGCTTTTTGGAGTAATTCTAATGCCTTTCTCTCATAATACGCAAGGTTTACACAAAAGGGGAGAATTCTGGCAGCTGGAAATCTAGACCTGAAAAAGCTACGTCAGGCTACCTATTATGCACAAATCCAAATGTGTTGAAACTTCACGAGGATTTCTTATGGAATAAATAAGAAATACTAGACCAAACAAGTACCGGAGGGGGCCACCCTGGTGAGCACAAGACCCCAACCCCGACACCACACCCCAACACCCCGACCCCGACACGACACCCTGACACCCCGACCCCGACACGACATCCCGACACCCCGACCCCGACACGGCACCCCGACCCCGACACGACACCCACTACACCCCGACCCCCGACACCTCCCGAAAAGGTGCTATTTGGCCTTCCAGAGGCCGACGGGATCGTATATTTGTGAATTATGAGTTAGGTTGTATATTTTTTGATTTTGTTATGCAAAACATCATATATATTTGTGTTGATCGGGTGGATTTAAATGTGCAGTTGTTTCGTCGCTGCGAGGGTGTGGTGTTTAACGACCTCCCCGTGCGTTCGATGTGCTCCGCCCCTGCGTTCGTTGGTGAGCACAAATGACATCTCCTCCTCCCCCATCATTTGCTCTGTTCCGGTCTTCATGCCAATGAAACTGGCTAGCTATAGGTGTCAATCATCAGTATGCGTAACCACTATGCGTCTCCCATTCGAAAGGGTTACATCTATAAATATGCATGCATTTGCGTATTTATAATCGTGATTCTTTCAAATTGTCCAACATTATCCATGGACTGCTCGAGTATGTGTAGATTGGGTTCGTTTTCCCATTTGCTCTGCTCCGGATCCGATGCAGAATTTCATCAGTGCCTCCTTGTTGTTCTCCGGGTACACATCCTCTCTGCTTATTGCCGAGACGTGTATCAGGAGAACAGCAGAGAGGTGCTGCCAAAATTTTGCGTCGGATCCAGAGCAGAGCATGGGAAAACGAGCCCAATCTACACATACTCGGGTGGAATTAGGACCTATCTTTACCTATTAGTGTGTAGGTTGCATGGACATAATAAAACTGACAAACTCCATTAACTGATGGATATGGTTTGCTTAATTATGTATATATTTCTTGTGTGTCCAGTAGGAAGTCAATATGAGTGATCGTGCGTGGATGTACACCGGTTACACTAGTCAGTATGTTTGGACCAAGGAATGGTTAACAAAAACCAAGGGGTTTGTTAGAGCCGCATTTGCAAATGGCCAGAAATTAAGCTGGTGCCCGTGTGTCCGGTGTGACAACTATAATCAGAGGGACGAGCTTCAAATGAGTAAACACCTGCAGAAGTTTGGTTTTATGCCTAGTTACACAATATGGACATTACATGGTGAGTCTGCCCAACGTGCTAGAGCCGAGGTGGTTCGTCGTTACACCGACGAGCATGGTACTGGGATGGAAGACATGGTGCAAGACTTTGATGATGCTCGGGACTCAGACGAGGATATGGGGGAATCTGCAAAGGCCTTCACTGAAATGTTGGATTCCTCAAAACGTCCTCTCCACGAGCACACTGAGATTTGTTAGCTGGATGCCATCTCACAAATAATGGCATTGAAGGCTCAATTCAACTTGGGCAGAGAATGCTACGACGCAATGATGACAATATTCAGACGATTTCTACCCAAAGGCCATGTGCTACCTGCAAACCTGTACCAGTCAGACAAAATCCTCCGTGCTCTTAAGATGCCCTATGAGAATATACATGCCTGTGAGAAAGGATGTGTCTTATTTAGGCATCAGTATGAGGACTTGAACTATTGTCCCATTTGCAAGTCTTCCAGGTATGTTGTGGTAGACAATGGTATGGGTGAGAAGACGCATACCAAAATACCCGTTAATGTTCTTCTATATATGCCAATCGTACCAAGACTACAACATCTTTTCATGGTTAAAGAGACGGCCAGACAGATGACATGGCACAAAACGGGCAAAAGAACTGAACTAGATGTAGATGGGAATGTGATGATGGTGCACACATCGGATGGTGAAGCGTGGAAGCGCTTCGATGCATTACATAAGGAAAAAAGGCAAATCCAAGGCATCTTTGAGTCGTTGTCAGCACGGATGGGTTCAGTGTGTTTGGTCAGAAGGCAGCCCAATACAATTGTTGGCCCGTGTTTGTCATTCCACTCAATCCCCCCGCCCCCCGGGCAGATTATGCAAAGAAAGAACATTTTCCTGACGTTGATAATTCCAGGGCCCAACTATCTGGGGAAGAATATGAATGTGTACATGTGGCCTCTTAAGGACGAATTGCAAGAAGCTTGGGATAATGGGTTTAAGACATACGACGCCGTTAGCAAACAGAACTTCATAATGCGTGTCTGGTACATGTACTCTATGCATGACTTGCTGGCGTATGCGCTATTCGTTGGCTGGTGTGTGCATGGAAGGTTTCGGTGCCCCACATGCAAGGGAGCTCTTGAGTTTGGTTGGCTGATGGCAGGGCACAATTATACTTGCTTCGACTTGCATAGATCGTTTCTAGATCCTCGCCATAAGTTTAGGAAAGACAAGAAGAACTTCATCAAAGGTAGAGTTGTCAAACACTCTGCTCCACCTGCGTTGACAGGCCAATAGACCCTAGATCAGTTAAACGCTCTCAAGCCAGATCTAGAGCGTCTAGGGTATTTCAAGGGGTATAATAAGGAACATGCCTGGACTCACAAGACATGCTTCTGGGATCCGCCTTACTTCAAACACCTCCTTTGCCCACACAACATCGACGTGATGCACACTGAAAAGAATATCGCCGAAGCCATTTTTGGTACATTGTTCGGCATAGAGGGGAAATCAAAGGATAATACTAAGGCTAGAGTCGATCAAGAGGAGCTCTATGATAGACCGTTACAAAACATGCAAGAACCGAAAGGAAAGCGGAACTGGACAAAGCCAAAGGCATGGTTCAATCTTGGAAGGCCAGCTATGAGGGAAATTATTTTGTGGGTGAAATGCAGTTGATGTCCCCCGATGGGTATGCAGCAAATCTAAAGAGGGGAGCGAGTCTTGATAAATTGAAAATATTTGGTCTAAAAAGCCATGATTGGCACATATGGATTGAGCGGATAATGCAGGTAACGTTGCGTGGCTTCATACCTGAGGATGAATGGCTAGTACTGGCAGAGCTGAGCTATTTCTTCCGTGTTCTTTGTGCGAAAGAATTATCACCTGGCCTCCTAGAGGAAATGGAACAGTTGGCGCCGGAGTTGATCTGCAAGCTAGAGATGATCTTTCCGCCAAGCTTCTTTAATCCAATGCAACACTTGATTTTGCATCTCTCGACCGATGCAAGATTGGGGGCCGTGCAAAATCGTTGGTGCTACTCAACTGAGAGGATGCAGAAGACGCTTCAAGCAAAATGTAAAAATAAACGTAGAATTGAAGCATCGATGGTCGAGGCATTCATCACTGAGGAGGCGGCAAACTTCATGACAACACACTACGAAGCCAAAAATCATCATTTGCATAATCCGAAGCCTCGTTACAATGCTGACGACCCTAAAAAGGGTCGATCCAACCTCATCCTATTCAAAGGGAATCTCGCACCAACGAGTGGATGGAAACCAGTATCGTTGGATGTTGAAGAATAGCTTACCATTTCGCTGTATCTCTTGAACAAACTAACATAAGTGTGGCCGTACATCGAGTAAGATCTTGGTACATTGTTTCGCAACTTCTAATTCCTTTGAACTGCTCTTATTCCTGGATATTTGATGTAGTCGATACGTTGCCATATTCTAGTATGGAGCGGTGATCCAAAAGGATTCCGGCGAAGAGTATGAGCTTCTAGCAAAGCAAGGAGGCAAATATCCCGGTTTCATCTCTTGGTTCAAAAAACGGTAAATTCCATTAGACCATTTCATTTCTTTGGCTAATCTGCGACTAATGCAACAATCCTTTCGTATTAAACTTGTAGGCTAATTCAGAGATTATGAATGCCGAATTGAGACAAGTAGCTAATGGTTTTGACTATAAGTTTCGTTGATTTGACAAATACGACATCAACGGGTATTGCTTTCGTACCTATGGCAAAGAGCTATCTATGGCCGACCGAAAGTCTACAAATTATTGTGTCTCTGCTATCAGTGAAGGAGATATCGAGTATTATGGAAGAGTTGAAGCAATTTATGAACTTCAATTCTATCGTGAAAACCCACCAAACGTCGCAGTCTTCAGATGTTATTGGTTCCAGCCGAGGGAGACTAGAAGGACTCATGAACATATAGGGCTAGTCGAAATCAAACAAAGCACCCATTTGGATGTTCCCGATGTCTATATTACGGCTCAACAGGAAACCCAAGTTTTCTATTTACCGTGGGCCTATCAAAGTGATCCAAATCTCAGTGGTTGGGATGTCGTTTATGAAATGCCGCCACGTGTTAGACCACCTCCCCCCAATGAAGAGGATTATGAACCTCACATTAACCAAGACACATATGACGAAGGAGAATTCTTCCAAGAAACACGTCTTTAAAAAAACATTTCAAGAACCGGTCTACTCCACCCCAGAACATTGAAGTAGACAACGATAGTGAATCCGACTTCACCCCTGAGCCGGAACAAGAAGAAGTTACTGCTGCAGATGACATGTCAATGCTTGAACGATTACGTAGATGAGGCGTTCCACATGTTGATGCATTTATTGATGATGATGATGAGCACGTCACTGATAGTGATGATAATGACGCATTTAATGATCAGGAAGCATATATAGACGATTCAGAGTAATATTCGTAATGTGAGGTATTCAATTTGTTATTATGTTCATGATGATGATACACTTAAATTATATACATATTATTCATGTCAGGTATTCAATTTTTTATTATGTTCATGATGATGATACACTTAAATTATATACATATTATTCATGTCAAGTATTCAAATTTTTTTATGTTGTACTAATTTCGTTTACTTTTTGTCATTGCAGGTGTTGACAGGATGGTGGGCAAGGGTCCAGAGCGCCCCGAGCCTCCTGCAAGTGCTACTGGGAGGGGTGGTTCCATTATTCCACCCCAGCCCCGCCGGAGAGCGCTGCTAGATAGTATGCAGACATCAGCGGCGGGTGCTTCTTCTTCGGTTGGGAGAGGTCGGGGGAGGAAGAAGGTGGCTAGAGGTGGACGTGGCAGCGGGAGAGGTAGGAAGGCTGCTACGCCTTCCTCACCGCCACCGCCAGCTGGTTCACCCGACCACAAGACTGCTCCGTCTGACGTGGACCCATCTCGGACTCCAGTCCATGAGCCTCCGGTCGCTGATCCTTCGCCCCACCAGACTCGGGTCGCTGATCCTTCGCCCCACCAGACTCGGGTCGCTGATCCTTTGCCCCACCAGACTCGGGTCGCCGATCCTTCGCCCCACCAGACTCGGGTCGCCAATCCTTCGCCCCACGTGAGTCCAATCCCAGAGTCTTCGTCCCAGAAGACTCCGGTCCTGGAGTCTTCTTCCCACGAGACTCCGGAGGCTAGTGGCCCTACTAATGGTAGCGAGGACACCTTTTCTGATGATAGCTACAGCGACGACGAACTGGTTGATAAGGGCAATAAGGTGTACAAGCGTGGGTGTACAAAGCTCCCGCCCGTGCCGACGACCCCCGACCAGAGGTGGTTGATTGTGCCTAATGGGTTAAAGTAAGTGCATTTACTCTTTTTTAACCTTTTGCCTTCATATTTCTTCAAATTAATATCTAATGCGCTGGGCTTGTCATACTGCAGGGGCTGGGTACACCGCCATGGTGTCCGCAGGCCCAACACGGTCCTTGGTGTGATTTGTCGGCAGCACTTCCCTGGGTAGGTAATGTTGCCCAGTGAGGGTCAGGTTCCACAGCTAGCACTAAGCTGGGAGCTGTACTCGGTTGCCCCGGCCCCTCCAGGGGAGATGGTCGCCGGTGTCTTGTGCGAGACGGTGGCCGACATTGTGTTCCGTCGGTTTTGGGTAATTTCTCCTTTACAGGATTAAAAATCAACACTACCTAACTAGTGATTGTACTAATCGGTGTTGTCTTGTTTGATTGCAGACCTTCTACAGGGTTTCAGAGGGAGAACAGGAGGCCGCATCTATGGTTGTCGAAGCCGACTGCAAGCTCCTACTTCAGAACTTATGACACGAGGCTCGGGTGCAGCCCGTTCGAGACTACTGCGCCTTGAAGGGTATTAGGAGGGGCAAGAAGAAGTGTCGCCGTAAGTTTCTGAGTAAGGAGAAGTACTTGCAGGTGTTGATTTGATTTGTAGGTGTAGCGCTGAAATTTCTCTTGACTAACTTAGGTGCCCCCGAGATGGTGTGCGGATAAGATGGACTATTGGGAGGCGTTGGTGGATATGTGGTGCTCTCCCCAATGGCGTATCGAACACCATAGGGCCAAGGATAAGCATGACCAAATGGTTTGTGTGCCGCACCATCAAGGGAGCTCTAACCTGTTTGAGTACAGGGATCACTGGGTATGTGGTTTCCTACATCATTCATGCAATTTCATTCTTCATGCTATCATTTTTTTCCTTCCAAAATGACCTAATATGCTTAGCTAGTTAAAAAAATGGCATAACTACCTTGGATAGTACATTTATGACATAATTATTTCTAAAATGACATAATAACCTTACATAGCTCTACAAAATAACTAAATATGCTTTAGTTAGATAAAAAATGGCATAACTACCTCGGATAGTACATTTATGACATAGCTCTAAAATGACATAATAACCTTAGATAGCTCTATAAAATAACTAAATATGCTTTAGTTAGTTAAAAATGGCATAACTACCTTGGATAGTACATCTATGACATAACTAGCTCTAAAATGACATAATAACCTTAGATAGCTCTATAAAATAACTAACTATGCTTTAGTTAGTTAAAAAATGGCATAACTACCTTCGATAGTTCAATAACGACCTAAACTAATCTTAGCTAGTTCATTCATGACATAATTAGTTCTAAAATGACATAATAACCTTAGATAGCTCTATAAAATGCCTAAATATGCTTTAGTTAGATAAAAAACGGCATAACTACCTTGGATAGCTCAATAATGACATAATTAGCATACTTTCGGCAAAAATGGCATAAAAATCTTGGTTACCTCCAAAACGACCTAAACTTAGCTTATTTTCCTCGAAAATGACATAATAAACCTTAATTACCTCCAAAATGACCTATTTATATAGCAATATCATTCATCATGCTATCTTGAGCCCTTAACTATAATATTTTGTTCTTCTCTCTCAGGCGCACCACCACAAGAAGCCTGTGCCAAATCTGTTTGACCTCTATGGCATGGCCCATAGTGCCCCTTACAAGAAGGGCAAGGCATTCTCGAAGGAAGACCAAGATCATCCAGAGAGCTTCACCAACATCTCCTCCCACCACAAGCTCATGAAGTACAGAGACGAGGGGAAGGCGAGGAAAGGGGAGGACTTTAACCCGAGCCAGGATCCTTTTGATACAGAGCTGGTGATGATATCTGGTGGAGGGAGGTCCCATGGCTCCATACCCATTGGTGATGGACTGATACGTTGTCCTAGGACTCTCCCGCAGATCAAGAAGCGCCAGAGTAGCTCTGATCGTGAGATAACGCCTCGTGCACGGCCCGCGGAGCTCGCCATGGCGGTTAGTTATACCGGTTCTCTCACCTTTCCTCCATTACATTGTGTGTGCGTCCGTCGATGATTATAATGCTAACCAGGAGTGGTGTGTTGCAGGCATTGGTTGAGAAAGAGAGATTGAACACCCAAGCGCTTTTGGAGGTGGCAAGAAGGGAGGCAGCGGAGAGGGAGAGGGAGAGGGAGGAGAGGACGGCTAAGCTATTGGAGGAGGAGAGGAACCGGAATGAGGCGTCTCACCAGGCCCTCTAAGAGCTCCTCGTGGTACATTTCTCGTGCATATTAGCCAAATAATGCACATAATGTTCGCATTACTAACTAATATGACTGACTCATGAGAACCAAATGTGCAGACCATGTGCGAGAAAAACGGTCACACCCCTCCGCCGATGCCCCAGATTGCTCCGGCGACCACGGTGAGTTTGATTTGAATGGTCGTTAGTTACTAGTATTCACATTTCAGTTGCATCATGCTAACGAGACATTATTGGAAATGATCTTTGGTGCAGCATGCGTCCCGACAAGCATCGACCAATCCTTCTGCGTCTGCCAATGGCAGAACCTCGACCGGTCCTTCACCTAGGTCTGCCACTGGCGCAGCCCCGACCGTTCCTTCACCTCCGTGATAACGGTATTTTTCTTCTTATTTAGCCTATTTAGTCCATTTATGACATAATTTAGCCTATTTAGTCCAAAAATGACATAATAAGATGAAGAAAATCAAGGAAGAGGAAGAAAAGAAGGAATAGGAAGAAAAGAAGAAGAAGAAGAAGAAGATCTTCTTCTTCTTCTTCTTCTTCTTCTTCTTCTTCTTCTTCTTTTCCTCCTCTTCCTTTTCTTCTAGCTAGTATTCTTCTTCTTCCTCTTGTTCTAACTTTCATCTTTCCCAATTTGCAGATTTGCTTTAGATGAGGAAGCTTGCATTGATGGAGTGTCCTATTCTTCTGTTGCTTCCTTGTTGTTTATGAAAACTTGTTGGATATGTATATATGTCTATATGGATATGTTGTTGGAAACTTGTTTCTGGATATGTATGTACATATATGGATATGTTGGACTTTATTGAACTATGTTGTTGGATATGTTGGATTTGATGAAATATGTTGTTGGCATGTTGTTATATGTTGTTGGATATGTTGGAGTTATATGTTGTTTGATATGTTGGAGTTGTATGTATGTATATCTATTATATGTTGTTTGCCAAATTAAATGGATTAAAAAACAGGGGATATATAGCCTCTTTGCCGTCTGCTAGCAGACGGCAAAGAGCTTTGCCAACTGCTAGCAGACGGCAAAGAGGCCACATGGCAGCTTCCTGTACAAAATAGAAACACTTGGCTGCCTATTTGGTCACTTTGCCGTCTGCCAGCAGATGACAAAGTGGCCAAATAGGACTAGCAAACAGAGCCAGCTATGCCGTCTGCCAGCGGACGGCAAAGATTCAAAGCTCTTTGCCATTCGCTGGCAGACGGCATAGCTGGCCACGTGGCAGCTTCTCAGCGCTGGCCCAACTGAGCTCTTTGTCGTCCGCCAGCGAACGGCAAAGAGCTTGGTGAAAGTGCAACTAATCCCCGGGTGGTTTTGGTAATTAATAACAACATATATATCATTGAACTAATAGTTTCTTGAGAATCATTTCAGAAAGTTCGATGATATGGGTATGGCTATGATCAAGAAGTGGACCCTCAAAATGCTAAGGCAAGCATTGGAAAAATCTCAAGACTCCATTTTTGGTTTAGTGATCCAAGATCACATTGAGTCCATAGGAAAGCCAATACTATTAAAAGGGGATGAGGTTATGTTAATGATCTGGTTGCTCAAAGTGCTTAGTGATATATCTCCTAAAACTATCAGCAACTCTCACTTCCATAATACACTCATAAGTAATCTCGGTCCCACCGATTTCCTAAACTCAGTCACACCGAGATGAACCACCTCAGCCATATAGCCAAACCGTAGAAATTTCGGATTTTCCGATTCTGAACTCGGTCTCACCGAAACTAGTGTTGCCAAGCTTTTGTAACCTTCTGTCATCAAATCGGTGTCACCGAGATGATGAAGTCGGTCCCACCGAGATTGGCAAACCCTAGTCTTTGGAAGAATCGGACTCACTGAGATTGTATTTTCGGTCCCACCGAAAATCCCAACGTTCACATGTTTTGAACTTTCGGTCTCACCGAGTTGTCAACTTTGGTCTGACCGAGATTGGTCAAATGTGTAAGCAGTTGGATTTTGTGTGGAGGCTATAAATACCCTCCACCCCTCTTCATTCATGGAGAGAGCCATCGAAAGAACTACCACTCCTACCTTACATTTCGAGAAGAAAACTACCTACCCTTGTGTTGAGATCAAGTTGCTCCACTCCCACCATATGAAACTTGATCTCTAGCCTTCCCAAGTTGCTTTCCACTCAATCCTTTCTTCCACCACAGCCAAATCAGTGAGGAGAGTTGAGTGTTGGGGAGATTATTTGAAGCACAAGAGCAAGGAGTTCATCATCATCAACACCATCTATTACCTTTTGGAGGGTGGTGCCTCCTAGATTGGTTAGGTGTCGCTTGGGAGCCTCCGTCAAGATGTGGAGTTGAACCAAGAAGTTTGTAAGGGCAAGGAGATCGCCTACTTCGTGAAGATCTACCCCGAGTAAGGCTAGTCCTCCGTGGGCGTATGCCATGATGGCATAGACAAGGTTGCTTCTTCGTGGACCCTTCGTGGGTGGAGCCCTCCGTGGACTCTCGCTTGGCCGTTACCCTCCGTGGGTTGAAGTCTCCATCAGCGTGGATTGACGATAGCACCACCTATCGGAACCACGAGAAAAATCTCCGTGTCTCCAAATTGCGTTTGCTCTTCTCCACCTCTCTTTACTACATGTGCAATTTACTTTCCGCTGCCTATACTCTAGAATTGCATGTGTAGGGTGATACTTGACTTGATCATCATTGTGAACTTGCCAAAACTTGTCTTTATCAAAAGGCTGAATTTTTATATTGTCAAGTAGTCTAATCACCCCCTCTAGACATACTTTCGATCCTACAAGTGGTATCGAGCTTTGGTCTCCATTGTATTGGTTTCCATTGCATTGGACTCCATAAGCTTGGTTTCACAACCTAGGAGAGTATGGCGTCTAGTGAGGGTAATTTTAAGAGAGGTCCTTACTTTGATGGTTCCAATTTTGCTAGTTGGAAGCATAAAATGAAAATGCATATTCTTGGACATAACCTGCCGCATGGGGCATTATTTGTGTTGGCTTGCAAGGTGAATTCTTGAGGAAGGAAAAGTTCGGATCGTGAAGCTACAACGGATGAATTGCGGATGTTGCAAAACAATGCTCAAGCTTGTGACATTCTCTTCAATGCTTTGTGTCCCGAGGAGTTCAACAAAATCAGCCGTCTTGAGAATGCAAAAGAGATTTGGGATACTTTGGTGAAATGCACGAAGGTACCGAGTCCGTGAAGGAATCAAAGCTAGATGTTCTTCAAGGTCAACTTGACAAGTTCAAGATGAAGGAAGGTGAAGGAGTCGCTGAAATGTACTCTAGGCTTGCTCTCATCACCAATGAGATTGCCGGCTTAGGAAGCGAAGAAATGACCGACCGATTCATCATCAAGAAGATTCTCAGAGCTTTGGATGGAAAGTATGACACCGTGTGCACTTTGATCCAAATGATGCCAAACTACAAGAATCTCAAGCCAACCGAAGTCATTGGAAGAATTGTTGCTCATGAGATGACACTTAAAGATAAGGAAGAGCTTCACAACAAGTCAAGTGGTGCTTACAAAGCTACAATTGATGCTCCCACAACCTCAAGTGACAAGCTAGTTTCCAATGAAGAGATAAGCCTAATGGTGAAGAACTTCAACAAATTCTACAAGAGTAGAAGCAAGGAAAGAAGCTCAAAGTCTAGATCATATGATGAAAAGAGATCTTCTAGTCGTGATCGAAACTGCTACAATTGTGGAAGACCCGGACACTACTCAAATGAGTGTTCGGCTCCCCACAAGAGAAGAGAAGAATCTCCAAGAAGAAGAAGCTCAAGAGAAGAGTCACCTCGGAAAGAGAGAAGGAGTAGAGATGATCGTTATGAGCGAAGACCCTCTCGGAGAAGCAAGGATTAGGAGAGGAAAGACAAGTCATCAAGGAGCTACACAAGAAGAAAACATCAAGCTCATGTAGGTGAATGGGTCTCCGGCTCGACTCAGACAATCACTCCGAAAGAAGCTATCACTCCAACTCCGACTACAGATCAAGATGAAGGTGTTGCGGTCTTGCTCTCGTGTCCTCCAACTCCAACTCCTATGACTTATTTGATTCACCATATGAGGGAATTGGAAGATGCTTCATGGCTAAAGGCCCCAAGGTATCACACCCTGAATTTATTGACTTTGATAGTGATGAGGATGACTTGCTTGGTGAAGATGAGCTTTTACATGATAAATCTAGTGAGCCTAGTAATGATGAACATGCTAGTAGTCTTTATAGTCGAGAAGAGTCGAATGACAATGCTATGAAGGAGATTGAGCGTCTAACTAAAGAACTAAACACTCTTAAGTTAGCTCATGAAACAACTCAAGAAGATCATAGAGAGCTCCTAAGATCTCATGAGAAGCTACGCTCGAGAAGCTCAATCTAGAGCAAGAACATGAGTTTCTAAAAGCAATCAATGACGATCTTCAAAGAAGAGTTCTTCATATCTTGCCAAACGACTTCTCTTGTCTAATTTCTTGCCACCCATTAAAACTAAGCATGACAAGCATAAGAAAAATTCTTCATCTAGTAGTAACAATAACCATGCTAAATCCAATATTGTTGCTCCTAGTAGTTCTCTTGATTCCACTAACAATGTTTCAAGCCAAGTTACACTTGAGCAAGAAAATAGTTTATTGAAAGGGATTATAGAAAGGTGTCTACAAGAGCCTTGCGGAAGCAAGAACTTTGAGAAATTGTTCGCAAGCAAGGAAGGCACCGGAAGAATCAAGGAATTGGTTTTGAGCGAAAGTTCAACGCCGAGGGTGTTGAATGGGAAGAAGGTCAATATCCCACTCCAAAGTTTGTTTCTCAAAAGGAGAAGTATGATCCTACTTCTTCCAATGTGGAACAAGCTCAAGATGATCTTCCATCACAAGACCACAAGCTAAAAGGCAAGGACAAGCTTCAAGAGGAGATTGATGCATTTATTGAAGCACCTAAAGCCATGGTCAAGTGGGTTCCCAAGGAAACGTCAAGTTCTACTTCGTCAAGCTCAACTACAACCCCAAGGATTCCCATCAAGATGATGTGGATCCCGAAGAAGAAGAACTAGAGAGTTCTTGAGGGTGACTCCGCCAACATACTTCACTCACATTCATTTTGGCAAGAACTTGTGCAATCAACTTCCACATCTTGCACTAGTTCATGGAGTCACAAACCCTCTTGTTGGTAAGTCAAGGGACAAGGTAATCATTGCCTTCATGGACATCATCTATTGTGTACTTCAATCTATGTCCATGGATATTCTTGTTTGTTCCTTGTGGGACTAACCCATGTAGGTATTGAAAGTGCCCGAATCCAAAGGATCGCTCCCAACTCTTGATGATCTTCATCAACATTGAGCATCCACATCTTCAACATCTACATGAAGTCTTCTCGACAACCCAAGGTTAGTTTGACCCTTTAAAAGGGTTCTCACATCTAGGGGAGCTTTGCTCTAAAGAATTGAGCTAAAGCATCTTCAAATGATGTGAACACATCAATGCTTTATGTAAAAGTGGTAACCCCACTTGTTCTTAAACGATGAGTATGACCTATGATCAAATGTTCTCATTTGACTCCTAAGTCAATATACTCATATAAAGATGACCTAGTCATCGACAAATTGTGTGATAGTAGCTAGTGTTTTGTTTGTGCATGTTTGACACATATTTCATTTGCTATCTTATTGTGTGAGCATGTTGGATGCATAATTTTATCCATTCAAGGACATCCATTTGTTGTTTTGGTCTTTTTGATTTTTCTGACCAAATGGATGGACAAGAATGCCTAAGTTCCTCCCCTAGCTATCTATGCTTTCTTGTCTCAAATTCTATTGATGCTTATATCACAAACTTTGAACAAGCCATTTTCGGACACACCGAGTGAGGAGCACTCGGAGCCACCGATCCGTCAAAGGCTAAACTTCCAAAACCTTCTAAGTGATTTCGGTCAGACTCACCCACTCAAACTCGGTCAAACCGAAAGCACTTGGATTGATCTAGGTTTTCACCTCGGTGAAACCGAGTTGCAAATTTCGGCGTGACGAAATGTGTAATCGCTCTCAGATTATCCATCTCGGTGCCACCGAAGTTTTACAACTCGGTCCCACCGACAGCTAAAGGGTATATATACTCAGGGCAGCGTAGCGTTGATTCCTACTTCAAAACGCCTCGCCCCACCCCTTCTTTGCCGTCGCCGTGGTCTCCGGATCGTCTCCGTAAATCGCCGCTCAGCGCCCTCGCCGCAGTCTCCGTCGCCGTCAGCGGACATTCTCTCGCGCCGTTGCGCCGAGAGGAACTCCACCAAGTTAGGGTGAGTTTCGATCCCTCTCGTGCTCCCATCTCCGATTCAATGCACGAATGGTTTGCCTAGCATCTTCCCACGTTTGAGATCTTCCTATACACCAGATTAGTTCGTTAGAACGAAATTCGAGTAAAAGTTTTAGGGTTAGGTTTCCGCCGAACACATCTCGGTGAGACCGATTCTACATTCTCGGTATGACCGATTTGGCCTCTGGCCATTGCACTGCACCTTTCGGTCCAACCGAGTTGTGCAAATCGGTGCGACCGAAATGACGATTTAGTGAAACCCTAGTGTTCTCGGCAAGACCGAAACCCACTTCGGTCCCACCGAAAGTGGTGTGAATGCTTCTGTTTGGACACTTCGGATTCACCGAATTTTAGACTCGGTCTGACCGAAATGCATTCTGTGAAAACCTAAAACTGAAATTCGAACTCATTTCTTTTGCAAAATCTTGTGCAGTTTGTGATAACTCTTCTACTCTGCCTACACCTAATCTATTCACAGGTTGTCAGCCATGTCAGATGCCAGTGACAGCCAGAACAGGTCTGAGTCACCAATTGCTGAAATTCCAGAGGCAGGCGCTAGTCCTGAGGCCAACAGCTTTTTAGATGATGGTGAAAGGAGCACACCAAGTGGTTTGCCTCCTGCAGCCACTAGGGCCAGAAAGAAGAGGAACTCTGATGAAGAAGATTCTGATTTCATTGCTGAGGAAGAGATCTCCTCCAAGCCAAAGAGAAAAGTTGTTGCCAAAGAGCATCAAGGGCGACAAACCAAGAAAGGCATCGATAAAGTGAAGAAGTCCTTTGTTGCTAAGAAGCTGAGTATGGAAGAGGAAACTTCAAGTAAGGTGAAGAAAACTTCCAAGAGGAAGAGGATTGTGCATGATGAAGCAAGCAGATGATGATGATGATGAGGAAGCACCCAGCCTCCTCGAAGCCTAAGCTCATGGGTGATGCCATCGAGGCGAGGAGCCCTTCTAAGTCCAAGCCATCTGCTCCAGCAAAGGCAGCTCAAGCCAAGCTGCTACCAAGCCCAAGAAGGCTGTCAGAACATTCCGACAGAGAAGAAGAAAGATAATGTGCCACCAGTGAGTTAGATGATGAGGCACCAGATTGCTGAAACTTAAATCGAGAAATTGCCACTTCACAATGATGCTCATCCTCAAGCTGAGAACATGAAGGAAAGAAAGGATAGAGGTCTCGGGCTATGGAGACAAGCTGATCCATATCTTTGTGAGGAGAAGAACTGCTGTTGATCCAAGGTTCCACACCGAGAGCAAAGCAGGACTTCTATGAGGCTATCTTGATGGACAAGAAGCCCATAGTTGCGACACTAGATATGTTGATTGGGCATACATTGACAAAGTGAAGAGCACAGAGACTTCTTTCCACATGTGCATGAGAGCTTCACCGCATGTGGTGTTGCAGATTTTATTGGTCGGTCGACATGATTGGAATGATGAGATGATCATGCAATTCTATGCCTGACTCATTTCTATCCGGATGGAAAGATCACATGGATGGTGAAGGCCAAAGATTCTCTTCAACTGTTGAAGAATGGGCAGCACCTTGCTGAATGCTCCAAAGTCTGAGAGAGAGGATGATATTGATGTCTATGGTATTCCCAAGAAGAACCATGAGTCTATGAAGAACATGTACAAAGAGGTACCAGCCAAGGATGTGGAAATCTGGAAGCTCGGCTCAGTGTATCATCTCCAGGCAGGTCTACCTACCACAAACACAATTCTGAGGCATACCTTGATGCCCAAGTCTGGAGATCATCGCATGATCAGAGGATATTCTATCAACATGCTGCATATACTTGATGAGAAGGCACCTTTCAAGGTGATGGACTTGATAGTTGAGACTATCAAGAGGACTGCAGCTGACCAGAAGAGGTCGTGTGGATTTGCCCCGCACATTCAGATGCTTATCAATGCCAAGTTTGGCACGGGCACATACTTGTTGGATAGACCACACTTGCCACTGCAGCCTGAGCATGAGGACAATGAAGTTGTGATGAATGAGGAGGACCCAACGTTAGTTGAAGGTCAAGCAAAGACTGAAGCTGCCAAGAAAGCTAAAGCTGAGAAGGAAGCAAGCAGCAGCAGCAGCTAAACCCAAGAGTGTTGGAGAGCAGCTCCTTGAAGCTACCGGAGGATTGAACAACGCTGGCCAGCATTGTGCGATCTCGGGAGAGTCTTGAGAGGATTGTTGAAGATAAGATCCATGCTCTGGATGTCAAGTCGATCAAGTGCAAGTCCTTGTCAACAAGCTTGAGGCAGATATCGAGGAAGCAAAGAGGAGAAGGAAGAGCTCATGCGTGAGATGCAGGATGACCTAGTCCAGATGATTATGAACAGCTGCTCCGGTTCCCACAAGACCCGATCAGCTGCTATTCAAAGGATGAGACACCAGGACTACAGCCTCAGCACCTCCCACAGCTCCATCAGTTCCAGCTCCAGCTCCAGTGACCACTCCTCCAGCAGCACAGACATCAGCTGAAGCCTTTGCAGATGCAGCCATCTCAACTCCAACCTCAACCCAGACCGGAGCCGCCAGCAGAGTCCCTAGTGACGTTTAGCTCTATACCTTTTCGAACTTTTTGGTAACTTGTTGCCAAAGGGGGAGAAATTGTATAGATCATAGGACTTCGAGAGAGAGAGTGCTTTGTCTTTGCGCTTTTGCTCTTTCGTTCATTTGCGGTCTTTTTGAGATACTTTTGAGATTTTCGAGACATTCCGTGTGTTTGATACTACGTGTGCTCTACTTTGATGAGAGCTTGGTCGTACTATGCCTTAATGTGTACTTAATGCTTATCATATGCTATTCGTATCTTGTATGATCATTTACTCATGTCTTGGTGATTGGGTGCATGCTATTCATTCTTATCATTTTGTGCGCTCCACCAAGATGTATGTGACATGGAAGAGTGACCCATGATCCTAATCGATTGTGCATTTGCATTCAAACGCAAATCTTAAATAATGCACAAATTTAGGGGGAGCTCTTGCTTATCACATACTTCTCAAAGCGATTTATATTATTCATTGATTATATCCTTTGTCGAAGCTTTGATCTATATGTTGTCATCAATTACCAAAAAGGGGGAGATTGAAAGTGCAACTAATCCCCGGGTGGTTTTGGTAATTAATAACAACATATATATCATTGAACTAATAGTTTCTTGAGAATCATTTCAGAAAGTTCAGTGATATGGGTATGGCTATGACTGAAGAAGTGGACCCCTCAAAATGCTAAGGCAAGCATTGGCAAAAGCTCAAGACTCCATTTTTGGTTTAGTGATCCAAGATCACATTGAGTCCATAGGAAAGCCAATACTATTAAAAGGGGATGAGGTTATGTTAATGATCTGGTTGCTCAAAGTGCTTAGTGATATATCTCCTAAAACTATCAGCAACTCTCACTTCCATAATACACTCATAAGTAATCTCGGTCCCACCGATTTCCTAAACTCAGTCACACCGAGATGAACCACCTTAGCCATATAGCCAAACCCTAGAAATTTCGGATTTTCCGATTCGAACTCGGTCTCACGAAACTAGTGTTGCAAGCTTTTGTAACCTTCATCATCAAATCGGTGTCACCGAGATGATGAAGTCGGTCCCACCGAGATTGGCAAACCCTAGTCTTTGGAAGAATCGGACTCACCGAGATTGTATTTTCGGTCCCATCGAAAATCCCAACGTTCACATGTTTTGAACTTTCGGTCTCACCGAGTTGTCAACTTCGGTCCGACCGAGATTGGTCAAATGTGTGTAAGCAGTTGGATTTTGTGTGGAGGCTATAAATACCCTCCACCCCCTCTTCATTCGTGGAGAGAGCCATCGAAAGAACTACCACTCCTACCTTACATTTTTGAGAAGAAAACTACCTACCCTTGTGTTGAGATCAAGTTGCTCCACTCCCACCATATGAAACTTGATCTCTAGCCTTCCCAAGTTGCTTTCCACTCAATCCTTTCTTCCACCACAGCCAAATCAGTGAGGAGAGTTGAGTGTTGGGGAGATTATCATTTGAAGCACAAGAGCAAGGAGTTCATCATCATCAACACCATCTATTACCTTTTGGAGGGTGGTGCCTCCTAGATTGGTTAGGTGTCGCTTGGGAGCCTCCGTCAAGATGTGGAGTTGAACCAAGAAGTTTGTAAGGGCAAGGAGATCGCCTACTTTGTGAAGATCTACGCCGAGTAAGGCTAGTCCTCCGTGGGCGTATGCCATGATGGCATAGACAAGGTTGCTTCTTCATGGACCCTTCGTGGGTGGAGCCCTCCGTGGACTCTCGCAGCCGTTACCCTCCGTGGGTTGAAGTCTCCATCAACGTGGATTGACGATAGCACCACCTATCGGAACCACGAGAAAAATCTTCGTGTCTCCAAATTGCGTTTGCTCTTCTCCACCTCTCTTTACTACATGTGCAATTTACTTTCTGCTGCCTATACTCTAGAATTGCATGTGTAGGGTGATACTTGACTTGATCATCATTGTGAACTTGCCAAAAACTTGTCTTTATCAAAAGGCTGAATTTTTATATTGTCAAGTAGTCTAATCACCCCCCCCCTCTATACATACTTTCGATCCTACACTTGGCCTCTTTGTCGTCTGCTGGCAGACGGCAAAGAACACGCCATTAACCCCTAACCGCTCTCACCCCACCCCAATGCCGTCCAAAATCTTTGCCGTCTGCTTGGTGATACGTCTCCAACGTATCTATAATTTTTGATTGCTCCATGCTACTTTATCTACTGTTTTGGACTATATTGGGCTTTATTTTCCACTTTTATATTATTTTTGGGACTAACCTATTAACCGGAGGCCCAACCTGTAATTGTTGTTTTTGCCTATTTGGTGTTTTGAAGGAACAGAATATCAAGCGGAGTCCAAACGGAATGAAACCTTAGGGAGCGTGATTTTCTCACCGAACGTGATCCAGGACACTTGGACCCTGCTCCAAGGAACAAAAGAGGCGGTCACGAGGGTGGGGGGCACCCCCCCTAGGGCACGCCCCCTGCCTCGTGGGCCCCCTGTTGCTCCACCGACGTACTCCTTCCTCCTATATATACCTACGTATCCCCAAATGATCAGAACAGGAGCCAAAAAGCTAATTCCACCACCGCAACCTTCTGTATCCACGAGATCCCATCTTGGGGCCTGTTCCGGAGCTCCGTCAGAGGGGGCATCCACCACGGAGGGCTTCTACATCAAGACCATAGCCCCTCCGATGAAGTGTGAGTAGTTTACTTCAGACCTTTGGGTCCATAGCTAGTAGCTAGATGGCTTCTTCTCTCTTTTTGGATCTCAATACGATGTTCTCCCCCTCTCTCGTGGAGATCTATTCGATGTAATCTTCTTTTTGTGGTGTGTTTGTTGAGGCCGATGAATTGTGGGTTTATGATCCAGCTTATCTATGAATAATATTTGAATCTTCTCTGAATTCTTTTATGTATGGTTGAGTTATCTTTGCAAGTCTCTTCGAATTATCCTTTTGGTTTGGTCAACTAGATTGGTAGTTCTTGCAATGGGGGAAGTGCTTAGCTTTGGGTTCAATCTTGCGGTGTCCTTTCCCAGTGACAGAAGGGGCAGCAAGGCACATATTGTATTGTTGCCATCGTGGATAACAAGATGGGCTTTTATCATATTGCATGAATTTATCCCTCTACATCATGTCATCTTGCTTAAGGCGTTACTCTATTTTTAACTTAATACTCTAGATGCATGTTGGATAGCGGTCGATGAGTGGAGTAATAGTAGTAGATGCAGAATCGTTTCGATCTACTTGTCTTGGACGTGATGCCTATATACATGATCATACCTAGATATACTCATAATTATGCTCAATTCTATCAATTGCTCAACAATAATTTTTTCACCCACCGTAGAATATCTATGCTCTTGAGAGAAGCCACTAGTGAAACCTATGGCCTCCGGGTCTATTCTCATCATATCAATCTCCATTGCTTTATTACTTGCTCTGTTTTTACTTTGCCTTTTACTTTTTACTTTGCATCTACATACCAAAAATACCAAAAAAATTATTTATCATCTCTATCAGATCTCACTCTCGTAAGTGACCGTGAAGGGATTGACAACCCCTAATTGTGTTGGTTGCGAGGAGCTATCGTTTTGTGTAGGTACGAGGGACTTGTGCGTGGTCTCCTACTGGATTGATACCTTGGTTCTCAAAAACTGAGGGAAATACTTACGCTACTTTGCTGCATCATCCTCTCCTCTTCGGGGAAATCCAACACAGTGCTCAAGAGGTAGCACTTGGCTACAATGGCGGATGGCACAACCCTTTGCCGTCCGCTTCTATGAAGCAGATGGCAAAGAAGGCCTTTGCCGGCAGTCGTTCGGATGGACATTTTGCCGTCTGCCATCCATGCTTTTGCCGTCCGCCATGGCAGACGGCAAAGAAGCTGATTCCAGTAGTGAAGCCCTAACAAAACTAACTCGATTACAAGATAAATCTCATCCAACCCATCACCGTCCAGCAAGCCTATAGAGGAATTACTCACCCCGGCAGTGAGCATCATGAAACTGGTGATGAAGAAGGGTTGGTGATGATGATGGTGATGGATCCCTCTCTCTGGAGCCCTGAACGGACTGCAGATCTGGCCTCCCGATGAAGAACATGAGGTGGCGGTGGCTTCGTATTGTAAAACATGATAAAACTTCTTCTATTATTTTTTTTCTCGGGAAATAGGAATTTATAGGCTTGAGATTAGGGTCGGCGGAGCCTCGTGGGTCGTACAAGCAACCAGGGCACACCTAGGGGGGTGGGCGCACCCTGGTGCCTTGTGGGCAGCAGGTGGCACCCCTTAAGTGGGTCTTTGCTCTAGTATTTTTTATATATTCCATAAAAAATGTCTGAAAAGTTTCATCCGATTCTGAGAACTTTTTTTCGCACAAAAAACAACACAACGGTAGTTCTACTGAAAACAGCGTCAGTCTGCGTTAGTTTCGTCCAGATCATGCAAATTAGAGTCCAAAACAAGAGCAAAAGTGTTTGGAGAAGTAGATATGACAGAGATGTATCAAAGATCATGCTTGAAGCTTGCCGTCCATTGTGGTGACATTGGACTTGTGAAGATGTGCCAAAGAGTGGCACACCCATAGTGGAGTACGGGGGAGCAATCAACTAGTCTTCATCGAGCGTGCGCAATCAAGAAAGGTGGTCCAACTTTAGGAAGTCAAGACTTTCATCATCTAGCTCAAGTGGACCATGTGCAAGGCAAAGATTTGCCCTTGATAGGTTTTCTATTTTACCGGTCTCATGGTGGTAGTTGGGAGACTGGGTTATGTGATTGATTGTCATACTATCAATGGGGACTCTCAAGGAAGTATCTTGATTGTATCGTTCGTAGAGAGATCAAGCCATTGCATCATTGCATCATCTTTCTTGATTCTTGTTTGGGTTTCTCTATGTGAGTTTTTGAAGCTTGTGGTCTTCTTCCTGGCAAGCTCAAGTTCATTGAAAACGGATTTCGTATGCATCTTTTATGATGTTTTCGATGATGGAGTTTTTGCCGGTTCTTCATTCATAGAGGTTTCACATATCTATATCATAGATATATCTCCCCTGCCACTTCTATGATGTTTTACAATGATGGAGTTTTTGCCGGTTCTTTATCCATAGAGGTTTCACATCTGTATATTATAGGCATATCTTCGCTTCCACTTCTATGATGTTTTTGATGATAGAGTTTTTGCCTATCAGATAGTATTTGTCATCATCTATCCAACAAGCTTGAGTTTGCCGTATTCAGAGCTCATTTGCAGAAGTTATGGCAGTTCTGGTCTTCCTGCTTCCATCTATTTTGCTTAGGCCTTCTTGTTGCACTCTAGCGATAGTAACGCTCCGGGCAGCGGTAGTACCGCTTGCGCGGTACTACCGCGGTTCCAGTGTCGCAGGCACTACCGCTTACTTTTTGGCTACTGGACTCTTCTTCTCTTGGGTGGTAGTAGGGAGGCAGTAGGGGGTGGAAGTACCATTTCAAATGGTAGTACCGCTCTGTCCAGCGATACTACTGCTTTATGCGGTACTTCCGCTGCCTACTACCGTCACACTACCGCTTATCTTTTTTCTTATGTAGTCCCTTGCAACTTTCATGGTACTAGGACGGTAGTGCTACCTGGTAGTACCGCTTTGTGCAGTACTACCACTCGGTCGACCAACTTATATAGTACCACACTACCGCTTGTGTGCGTGCTGTAAGCATAATGGTTGGATTCATTCCCACCAATTTAAGGGGGGACTTCTTACCCAATGGTCCCTATCCTTTAGCTCGTGTTTTGCCCCCATTATTGACCTTCTTCAAGCTTGCTATCTCTCAATCCATCCAATGATTCTTGCTAGTTCTTGAGGGAAAAGAGAGAGGAGATCTAGATCTACGTTTCCACCAATCACTTTCTCCTCTATGTGAGGGGAACCCCTTGAATCTAGATCTTGGAGTTCTTGGTGTTCTTCTTGTTCTTCCTCTCATATTCCTCCATAGCTTTTGTTGTTGTTGTTGTTGTTGTGTGATACGTCTCCGTTGTATCTATAATTTTTTATTGTTCCATGCCAATATTCTACAACTTTTTATATACTTTTGGCAACTTTTTATACTACTTTTGGGACTAACATATTGATCCAGTGCCCAGTGCCAGTTCCTGTTTGTTGCATGTTTTTCTTTCGCAAAAAATCCATATCAAACGGAGTCCAAACATGATATAAACTTACGGAGATTTATTTTGGAATATATTTGATTTTTGGGAAAAATAATAAACGCGAGATGTGGCCACTTCGTAAGGCGGTTGGTGCCCTTCTTTTGCCACAAGAAAGCTAATATCCAGATAAAAATTGTGTCCAAATTTCAGCCCAATCGGAGTTACGGGTCTCCGGAAATTTAAGAAACGACAAGAGTGCAGAATCAGGGAGCATAGAAACAGAAGGAAACAGAGAGAGAAAGATCCAATCTTGGAGGGGCTCTCTGTTGGTGTCAAAACCGGCAGATCTTGGGTAGGGGGTCCCGAACTGTGCGTCTAAGGATCGAAGGTAACAAGGAGGCAGGGGACACGATGTTTACCCAGGTTCGGGCCCTCTTAATGGAGGTAATACCCTACTTCCTGCTTGATTGACTTTGATGAATATAGGGGTTACAAGAGTTGATGTACCTCTAGATCGTAATGGCTAAACTCTAGATGTCTAGCCTGTATGGTTGTTGCTGCCTATGGACACCGGACGGATCTAGTGTTGTACAGAGTCGGTTACAAAGAAAGGTGTCGGATATCGGGTTCCGGCAAAACCCTTAAGGTTCGAACATTGGGGTGCGCATGAAGATCTCCTCCTACCGAATCTCGCTCTTAGCCTCGCCGCGATCCCTAAACTAGGTCGATGGACAACACAAGAGACACGAGATGTATACAGGTTCGGGCCACCATTGTGGTGTAATACCCTACTCCTGTGTGTGGTGGTAGATTGCCTCTTGGGCTGATGAGGAATAGTACAAGGGAAGAACAGCCTCGCGAGGAGAGGTGTTCTTGAGGTGGTGTGGTGTGTGGATGGACTTAACTTGTCCCTTCTACTGTGGTGGCTAGCCCTATTTATAGAGGCCCTGGTCCTCTCCCCAAATATTGAGCGGGAAGGGATCCAACAACGTCCATTTCGAAAGGGGACATCGACAAAGCTATCCTCGACTAAAGGTGGTCTTCGCTTTCTTGAGGAGTCTGGACTAGGGGTGTCCGGATAGCGGACTATCATTATCCGCGGACTCCCGGACTACGAAGATAGAAGATTGAAGGCTCGGCTCGTGTCAGGAAGGTACTTTCCTTGGCGTGGAAGGCAAGCTTGGCAATACGGATATGTAGATCTCCTACCATTGTAACCGACTGTGTAACCCTAGCCTCTCCGGTGTCTATATAAACCGGAGGGCTTTAGTCCGTAGGACACAACATTACATCTCAACAATCATACCATAGGCTAGCTTGTAGGGTTTAGCCTCCTTGATCTCGTGGTAGATCTACTCTTGTACTACCCATATCATCAATATTAATCAAGCGGGACGTAGGGTATTACCTCCATCGAGAGGGCCTGAACCTGGGTAAAAACATTGTGTCCCTCGTCTCCTGTTACCATCCGCCTAGACGCACAGTTCGGGACCCCCTACCCGAGATCCGCCGGTTTTGACACCGACACCTGCCAAAGGCGTTGGTGATGATGCTGTATTGGGCTCCACGGTGACCTCCGTCCTACTGTCCTGCTGGTCTTGCTCTTGTTGCACCAGTATGGAAACCTTTGCCTGATGCCTCGGTACTCCACGCCTGTGCTTGCCTCCTTTGCACCAAAGAGGAAACGAGGACATCGCGTGGGCTGGCGCCCGCCTGGTCTTGATCGTCATGGCTTGCGTCAGGGGGACCTCGTGAGGTACCCCTTGCCTTGATCTCTCCGCCTCCTCACGAGCCTGCCTGGTGAGGCCACTCCTGAGGAGGCCTTGTGTCATCCGCCCCGCGAGGCTTGGCCCCTCGCGAGGGTCTTGAGTGTTGGGTTGACGAAGACGGGCCATATTGGGCCACTGGTGGAGCCACGCAGCGGGCCGCAGGCAGGCAAGTCTGGGGAACCCCGTTCCCAGAACGCCGACAGTAGCCCTCAGGCCGAAGGCGTGCTTGGACTTGGCTTAGCAGTGAAGCCAAAGGGCAAGTGCGGAGCACCGCGGGCCCCAACAGCTTGCGGTCTTGGTTGACGCGTGGCGACTGATTGGACGTGGGCATCTCCGCTTCCCCATGTTGCCCCAATATCCGCCTGGCTAGGCGGCCACGGCGCCCTACACAGTTATTTCCTCTTCGCTAGCAGTGTGCTTCATATTCCTCCTTCTTCCTCGAGTCCCTGCTTCTGCTCCCAATCTGACTTGAGCTCTGCTCCCTCCATTGCCATGGCGCCAACTAGCAAGGAGAAGGGGAAGAAGCCTCTGTCCTCGGCTAGTTCACCCCCAACGATCGAGCCCGCCGTCGGCCGGTCGCTGGTGCTCAACTTGGAGGCCCTGGGCAAGGTCTGCCCTGCGCTCGCTTCCAGCTTCAACGAGTGCGGAAAGACGATGGATTGGCCTATGTCCCACGCCTCCATTGACAGGACAGTCACTGAGGTTTGGTTCTTCGTCGACGCCTTGTGGGCTGGCCTGGTTCCCCCTTTCTCCACCTTCTTCAACGCAGTGCTTTCCCATTATTAGATCCATATGATGCATCTTGATCCCCAATCCATTACGCTTCTCGCCGTCTTCGCCTTTGTTTGCGAAGCCATGGTGGGCATTGCTCCTTCCGTCGCCCTCTTGCGCCACTTCTTCTCGCTGCATCTGACCGACCCCTCACAGTGCTCGGGGTGCATGAGCTTCCAGGCCGTGGCAGATACGGCTGCCTCGGGGATTGATTTTGACCTCCCGCCGTCCACGAGCAGGTTCCGGACGAGGTGGCTGTATGTGGATGTCGGAGTGCTCAGCCCCCTGCTCTCGCCTCCATCGCTGCCTGCTGTCGCCAATCCCGGCTGGGGCCATGAGAGACTCGTGAGCCCTCGGCTTTCCTTCGTCTGGTTCCGACTGAAGAGGTTGAGAGATCTCGGCATGACTGCGCCCCGGGTGGTGAAGGAGTTCCTTCGGCGTCGTATCGCTCCTCTCTAGCGCCATTCCCGGCCGATGTGGGCCCTGACCGGTGACCAGGATCGCGTGCGGCTTCAGGAGTCGGAGCTTTCGCTCGAAACACAGAGGACTGTGCTAGAAGTCTTGACTGGCGACCCCTCGCCAGGTGATATGCCACAAGGGGTAGCCTATTGTATCTCTGCTCGAACAGGGTCGAGTTCACGGGACAGATGCCTTCCTTTGACGAGTGGGGATGCGCCCGATCGGCCTTGCGGGTCCTCGCGAGAATCATGTCTCCGTGCCGTGGCTTTCCTCCTTACTGCCGGCACCGAGCCTGCCCCGAGAGTCGTCGCAGGGGGCAAGCACCGCTTGAGGCTGGAGGCTCGGGTGCCGAGGCACCAACGCCTCCTGGGGCTCCCGAGGCGTCATCCTCCAGAATCCGTGAAGCTTGCGCTGGAACGGTCGTTGAGGGGGAGATGCAGCCTGCGGCTCCTGAGGCCGGAGCTTCTGAGGTCGACTGCCTGGGTGCTTCTCCAGCCGTGCCCCATGCCAGCCCTCACGTCCAGCACCTTGGTCGGTTCCACATGGACTTCGCTATGCTCCGCAAGAGGAAGGAGTCTTTGTGCTGCAGTGGTCGCACCTTCCGGCCGTTGAAGCATAGAAAGTACATCGCCATAGACGAGTAAGTACCTTGTCCTTGTAATTCCTCAATTGCTGCTTCCCTTCCTGACTGTAGCTCTTCAGGATCCCTCCTGCCAAGCCCGCGGAGTCTCCCGAGATGCAACCTCCTCCGGCCTGGCCTTCGTCGCTGGCCTTGAGCGTCCCGAGTCCACATGCTGCCCCTAACGCGGGGTCAGCCGGAGGAGCAAGCCTACCTGCAAGGCGTCTTGAGCCTGTGCCCTTGTCGCCTTTCCTTCACGACGTTTCCTAGAGAACAGCCAGCCTGCCCAGGGCTCCTCCTCTGGTCGTGGACGGTGAGTGGTGGGCGTCAATCCTAGGCTCCTTGTAGGATTGAAAGTATGTCTAGAGGGGGGTGATTAGACTACTTGTCAATATAAAAATTCTGCCTTTTGACAAAGAACAGTTTTTGGCAGATTCACAATTATGATCAAGTCAAGCATCACCCTACACATGCAATTCTAGAGTATAGGCAGCGGAAAGTAAATTGCACATGTAGTAAAGAGAGGTGGAGAAGAGCAAACGCAATTTTGGAGACGCGGTGATTTTTCCGTGGTTTCGATAGGTGGCGCTATCGTACATCCACGTTGATGGAGACTTCAACCCACGGAGGGTAACGGCTGCGTGAGTCCACGGAGGGCTCCACCCACGAAGGGTTCACGAAGAAGCAACCTTGTCTATTCCATCATGGCCTACGCCCACGGAGGGCTAGCCTTACTCGGGGTAGATCTTCACGAAGTAGGCGATCTCCTTGCCCTTACAAACTTCTTGGTTCAACTCCACATCTCGACGACGGAGGCTCCCAAGCGACACCTAACCAATCTAGGAGGCACCACCCTCCAAAAGGTAATAGATGTTGTAGATGATGATGAACTCCTTGCTCTTGTGCTTCAAATGATAATCTCCCCAACACTCAACTCTCCTCACTGATTTGGCTGTGGTGGAAGAAAGGATTGAGTGGAAAGCAACTTGGGAAGGCTAGAGATCAAGCTTCATATGGTGGGAGTGGAGCAACTTGATCTCAACACAAGGGTAGGCAGTTCTCTTCTCGAAATGTAAGGTAGGAGTGGTAGTTCTTTTCGATGGCTCTCTCCACGAATGAAGAGGGGGTGGAGGGGTATAAATAGCCTCCACACAAAATCCAACCGTTACACACATTTGAGCAATCTCGGTGGGACCGAAGTGGACAACCTTGTGAGACCGATAGTTCAAATAATGTGAAAGTTGGGATTTTCGGTGGGACCGAATATATAATCTCGGTTAGTCCGATTCGTGCAATGACAAGAGCATGCCAGTTTCGGTGGGACCGACTTCATCATCTCGGTGACACCGATTTGATGATGTATGTTCTGAAACTTGGCAACTCATGTTTGGTGAGACCGAGTTCGAATCGGAAAATCCGAGTTTACTAGGGTTTGGCTTATGGCTGAGGTGGTTCATCTCGGTGTGACTGAGTTTGGAATATCGGTGGGACCGAGACTACTTATGAGTGTCTATGGCGGTGAAAGTTCTTGATAGTTTAGGAGATGTATCACTAAGCACTTGAGCAACCAGATCATCATCATAACCTCATCCCCTTTTAATAGTATTGGCTTTTCCTATGGACTCAATGTGATCTTGGATCACTAAACCAAAAATGGAGTCTTGAGCTTTTGCCAATGCTTGCCTTAGCATATTGGGGGGGTCCACTTCTTCAGTCCTTGCCATACCCATATCACTGAACTCTCTGAAATGATTCTCAAGTAACTATTAGTTCAATGATATATATGTTGTTATTAATTACCAAAACCACCCGGGATTAGTTGCACTTTCAATCTCCCCTTTTGGTAATTGATGACAACATATAGATCAAAGCTTCGACAAAGGATATAATCAATGAATAATATAAATCGCTTTGAGAAGTATGTGATAAGCAAGAGCTCCCCCTAAATTTGTGCATTATTTAAGATTTGCATTTGAATACAAATGCACAATCGATTAGGATCATGGGTCACTCTTCCATGTCACATACATCTTGGTGGAGCGCACAAAATGATAAGAATGAACAGCATGCACCCAATCACCAAGACATGAGTAAATGGTCATACGAGATAGGAATGGCATATGATAAGCATTAAGCACACATTAAATCATAGTACGACCAAGCACTCATTAAGGTAGAATCAAACGGAGTATCAAACACACTGAATGTCTCGAAAACCAAAAGTATCTCAAAGAAATCGCAAAAGAACAAAAGAGCAAAAGTGCAAAGACAACATCACTCTCTCTCTCGAAGCCCTATGATCTATACAATTTCTCCCCCTTTGGCAACAAGTTACCAAAAAGTTCGAAAAAGCATAGAGCTAAGCGTCCTTTGTGGACTCTCTTTGGCGGCTCCGTGCAGGTTGATGTCGGAGTGGATATGACAAAGATCGGCGAAGACTTGGTGATGTCTGTCTTTGGAGGAGTGGACTTTGGAGCTGGAGCTGGAGTAGGAGCAACCGCTGAACTGTGGGAGGTCTTTGGCTGTAGTCTGGTGTCGATCCTTTGGAATAGCAGTGATCGGGATCCTTTGGGAACCGGAGCGATCTGTCGATGAGAATCTGGACTAAGTCATCCCGCAACTCACACATAAGCTCGCCTTGTCTGCTTTGCTTCCTCAATGTCCGCCTCGAGCTTGTTGGACGGTCACTTGTACTTTAGTCGACTTCACGTCCGGGCGTGGATCTTCTCGTCAACAATCCTCTCTAAGCTCTCCGAGACTGTTCAATGCTGGCAGCGCGTTGTTCAATCCTTTGAGTAGCTTCAAGAATTTGCTCTCCGAAACTCTTTGGTTTAGCTGCTGCTTTGCTGCTTCCTTGTCGACTTTGGCTTCGAGGAGGAGGTGGGGTGCTTCCTCATCCTCATCTCTCTTGCTGCATCTGCATGAGGATCAATATACATATCTGCTCTAGCTCGACACATGCACTATCCTCTTTCTCTTGGTGGGTTTCTTCACTTTGCTTGCATTTGCCTCTCCCAAATTCAGCTTCTTAGCAACAGTTGATTGCTTGACTTTTTGGTGCCCTTCTTAGATTGTTGATCTTGTTGCTCTTTGGCAACAACCTTCCTTTTAGGCTTTGAGGTCACCTCTTCCTCAACAACAAAATCTGAATCCTCATCATCTGAATTCCTCTTCTTTCTAGCTTTGGTGGCTGTAGGAGGCATGCCACTTGGCGTACTCCTCTCACCATCATCGGATGAGCTACTAGGATCGGGACTAGTGCCTGCCTCTGGAATGTCTCGCAATGGGTGTCTCGACCTGTTCTCACGCCTTCGGCATCGACATGGTGACAACTTTGTGAATAGATAAGGTGTAGGCAGAGAAGAAGAGTCATCACAAAATGCAGAAGTTTTGCAAAAAAAATGAGTTCAAATTCTAGTATTAAGTTTTCACAGAAGACATTTCGGTCAGACCGAGTTTAAGGTTCGGTGAATCCGAAGTGTTAAACAGGAGCTTGGCACACCACTTTCGGTTTGACCGAAGTGGGTTTCGGTCCTGCCGAAAACACTAGGGTTTCACAGAATCTTCATTTCGGTCACACCGATTTTGCACAACTCGGTTGGACCGAAGGGTGCAGTGCAATGGCCATAGGCCAAATCGGTCATACCGAAAATATAAAATCGGTCTCACCGAGATGTGTTCCGCGGAAACCTAACCCTAAAACTTTTACTCGAATCTAGTTCAAACGAACCAATCTGGTGTACAGGAGGATTTCAATCGTGGCAAGATACTAGGCAATCCAAACGTGCATTGAATCGGAGATGGGAGCACGAGTGGGATCAAAACTCACCCTAACTTGGTGGAGTTTTTCACGGCGGCAACGGCGGAGGAGATGGCCGCTGACGGCGACGGAGACTGCGGCGAGCGCGACAAAGCGGCGGCACGGCGACGATCCGGAGACCAAGGCGACGGCAAAGGGTGTGGGGCGAAACATTTGAAGGAGGAATCAGCGCGCTGCCCTCGGAATATATACCCCTTCATTGTCGGTGGGACCGAGTTGTAAAACTCGGTGGCACCGAGATGGATAACTGCTAAGCGATTATGCACTTGATCACGCCGAAAATCACAACTCGGTTTCACCGAGATGAAAACCTAGATCAGTCTAAATGCTTTCGGTTCGACCGAGTTTGAGTGAGTTGGTCGACCGAAATCAATTAGAAGGTTTTGGAAATTAGCCCTTGACGGATCGGTGGCTGAAAGTGCTCCTCACCGGAGGGTCCGAAAATGACTTGTTCAAAATTTGTGATGTAAGCATGAATAGAATTTGAGACAAGAAAGCATAGATAGCTAGGGGAGGTACTTAGGCATTCTTGTCCATCCATTTGGTCAGAAAAATCAAAACAACCAAAACAACAAATGGATGTCCTCGAATGGATAAAATCATGCATCCAACAAGCTCACACAATAAGATAGCAAATGAAATATGTGTCAAACATGCACCACCAAAACTCTAGCAACTAACACACAATTTTTCGATGACTAGGTCATCTTTATATGAGTATATTGACTTAGGAGCAAAATGAGAACATTTGATCATAGGTCATACTCATCGTTTAAGCACAAGTGGGGTTACCACTTTTACATAAAGCATTGATGTGTTCACATCATTTGAAGATGCTTTAGCTCAATTTTTTAGAGCAAAGCTCCCCTAGATGTGAGAACCCTTTTAAAGGGTCAAACTAACCTTGGGTTGTCGTAGAAGACTTCATGTAGATGTTGAAGATGTGGATGCTCAATGTTGATGGAGATCATCAAGAGTTGGGAGCTATCCTTTGGATTCGGGCACTTTCAATACCTACATGGGTTAGTCCCACAAGGAACAAACAAGGATATCCATGGACATAGATTGAAGTTCACAATAGATGATGTCCATGAAAGCAATGATTACCTTGTCCCTTGACTTACCAACAAGAGGGTTTGTGACTCCATGAACTAGTGCACGATGTGGAAGTTGATTGCACAAGTTTTTGCCAAAATGAATGTGAGTGAAGTATGTTGGCGGAGTCACCCTCAAGAACTTTCTAGTTCTTCTTCTTGGGATCCACATCATCTTGATGGGAATCCTTGGGGTTGTAGTTGAGCTTGACGAAGTAGAACTTGACGTTTCCTTGGGAACCCACTTGACCATGGCTTGAGGTGCTTCAACAAATGCATCAATCTCCTCTTGAAGCTTGTCCTTGCCTTTTAGCTTGTGGTCTTGTGGTGGAAGGTCATCTTGAGCTTGTTCCACATTGGAAGAAGTAGGATCATACTTCTCCTTTTGAAGAACAAACTGTGGAGTTGGATATTGACCTTCTTCCCACTCAACGCCTTCGGTGTTGAACTTTCGCTCAAAACCAATTCCTTGATTCTTCCGGTGCCTTCCTTGCTTGCGAACAATTTCCTCAAAGTTCTTGCTTCCGGCAAGGCTCTTGTAGACACCTTTCTCTATGATCCCTTTCAATAAACTATTCTCTTGCTCAAGTGTAACTTGGCTTGAAACATTGTTAGTGGAATCAAGAGAACTACTAGAAGCAACAACATTGGATTTAGCATGGTTATTGTTACTGCTAGAGGAAGAATTTTTCTTATGCTTGTCATGCTTAGTCTTAATGGGTGGCAAGAAATTAGACAAGAGAAGTCGTTTGGCAAGATATGAAGAACTCTTCTTTCAAGATCGTCATTGATTGCTTTTAGAAACTCATGTTCTTGCTCTAGAGTGAGCTTCTCGAGCGTAGCTTCTCATGAGATCTTAGGAGCTCTCTATGATCTTCTTGAGTTGTTTCATGAGCTAACTTAAGAGTGTTTAGTTCTTTAGTTAGACGCTCAATCTCCTTCATAGCATTGTCATTCGACTCTTCTCGACTATAAAGACTACTAGCATGTTCATCGTTACTAGGCTCCTTTGGATTTATCATGCAAGAGCTCATCTTCACCAAGCAAGTCATCCTCATCACTATCAAGTCAATGAATTCAGGGTGTGATACCTTGGGGCCTTTAGCCATGAAGCATCTTCCAATTCCCTCATTTGGTGAATCAAATAAATCGTAGGAGTTGGAGTTGGAGGATCGAGAGCAAGACCGCAACACCTTCATCTTGACTGTAGTCGGAGTCGGAGTGATAGCTTCCTTGGATTGATTGTCGGAGTCGGAGCGGAGACCCATTCACCTACATGAGCTTGATGTTTTCTTCTTGTGTAGCTCCTTGATGACTTGTCTTTCCTCTCCGAATCCTTGCTTCTCCGAGAGGGTCTTCGTTCATAACGATCATCTCTGCTCCTTCTCTCTTTCCGAGGTGACTCATCTCTTGAGCTTCTTCTTCTTGGAGATTCTTCTCTTCTCTTGTGGGGAGCCGTACACTCATTTGAGTAGTGTCCGGTCTTCCACAATTGTAGCAGATTCGATCACGACTAGAAGATCTCTTTTCATCATATGATCTAGACTTTGAGCTTCTCTCTTTGCCTCTATTCTTGTAGAATTTGTTGAAGTTCTTGACCATTAGGCTTATCTCTTCATTGGAAACTAACTTGTCACTTGAGGTTGTGGGAGCATCACTTGTAGCTTTGTAAGCACCACTTGACTTGTTGTGAAGCTCTTCCTTATCCTTAAGTGTCATCTCATGAGCAACAATTCTTCCAATGACTTGGTTGGCTTGAGAGTCTTGTAGTTTGGCATCATTTGGATCAAAGTGCACACGGTGTCATACTTTCCATCCAAAGCTCGAGAATCTTCTTGATGATGAATCGGTCGGTCATTTCTTCGCTTCCTAAGCGGCAATCTCATTTGTGATGAGAGCAAGCCTAGAGTACATTTTAGCGACTCCTTCACCATCCTTCATCTTGAACTTGTCAAGTTGACCTTGAAGAATATCTAGCTTTGAATCCTTCACAGACTCGGTACCTTCGTGCATTTCAACCAAAGTATCCCAAATCTCTTTTGCATTCTCAAGGCGGCTGATTTTGTTGAACTCCTCGGGACACAAGGCATTGAAGAGAATGTCACAAGCTTGAGCATTGTTTTGCAACATCCGCAATTCTTCGGTGTAAGCCGCGATCCGGAACTTTTCCTTCCTCAAGAATTCACCTTGCATACCAACACAAATAATGCCCCATGCGGCTGGGTTATGACCAAGAATATGCATTTTCATTTTATGCTTCCAACTAGCAAAATTTGTACCATCAAAGTAAGGACCTCTCGAAAATTACCCTCACTAGACGCCATACTCTCCTAGGTTGTGAAACCAAGCTTATGGAGTCCAATGCAATGGAAACCAATACAATGGAGACCAAAGCTCGATACCACTTGTAGGATCGAAAGTATGTCTAGAGGGGGTGATTAGACTACTTGTCAATATAAAAATTCTGCCTTTTGACAAAGAACAGTTTTGGCGATTCACAATTATGATCAAGTCAAGCATCACCCTACACATGCAATTCTAGAGTATAGGCAGCGGAAAGTAAATTGCACATGTAGTAAAGAGAGGTGGAGAAGAGCAAACGCAATTTTGGAGACGCGGTGATTTTTCCGTGGTTCCGATAGGTGGCGCTATCGTACATCCACGTTGATGGAGACTTCAACCCACGGAGGGTAACGGGCTGCTGAGTCCACGGAGGGCTCCACCCACGAAGGGTCCACGAAGAAGCAACCTTGTCTATTCCATCATGGCTCACGCCCACGGAGGGCTAGCCTTACTCGGGGTAGATCTTCACGAAGTAGGCGATCTCCTTGCCCTTACAAACTTCTTGGTTCAACTCCACATCTCGACGACGGAGGCTCCCAAGCGACACCTAACCAATCTAGGAGGCACCACCCTCCAAAAGGTAATAGATGTTGTAGATGATGATGAACTCCTTGCTCTTGTGCTTCAAATGATAATCTCCCCAACACTCAACTCTCCTCACTGATTTGGCTGTGGTGGAAGAAAGGATTGAGTGGAAAGCAACTTGGGAAGGCTAGAGATCAAGCTTCATATGGTGGGAGTGGAGCAACTTGATCTCAACACAAGGGTAGGTAGTTCTCTTCTCGAAATGTAAGGTAGGAGTGGTAGTTCTTTCGATGGCTCTCTCCACGAATGAAGAGGGGTGGAGGGTATAAATAGCCTCCACACAAAATCCAACCATTACACACATTTGAGCAATCTCGGTGGGACCGAAGTGGACAACTCGGTGAGACCGATAGTTCAAATAATGTGAGCGTTGGGATTTTCGTGGGACCGAATATACAATCTCGGTTAGTCCGATTCGTGCAATGACAAGAGCATGCCAGTTTGGTGGGACCGACTTCATCATCTCGGTGACACCGATTTGATGATGTATGTTCTGTAAACTTGGCAACTCATGTTTGGTGAGACCGAGTTCGAATCGGAAAATCCGAGTTTACTAGGGTTTGGCTTATGGCTGAGGTGGTTCATCTCGGTGTGGTGAGTTTGGAATATCGGTGGGACCGAGACTACTTATGAGTGTCTATGGCGGTGAAAGTTCCGATAGTTTAGGAGATGTATCACTAAGCACTTGAGCAACCAGATCATCATCATAACCTCATCCCCTTTAATAGTATTGGCTTTTCCTATGGACTCAATGTGATCTTGAATCACTAAACCAAAAATGGAGTCTTGAGCTTTTGCCAATGCTTGCCTTAGCATATTGGAGGGTCCACTTCTTCAGTCCTTGCCATACCCATATCACTGAACTCTCTGAAATGATTCTCAAGTAACTATTAGTTCAATGATATATATGTTGTTATTAATTACCAAAACCACCCGGGGATTAGTTGCACTTTCACTCCTCTTCAGGGGGTGAGCCTGCGCCGGTCCGGGTCTCTTGCGAGGCCCGACCAGCAATCGTGGGGGTGCCAGCCCCCAGCCCCCTGCCGAGAGGGGGCGAACCGCTTCGGGCCCCACCGACGGCGCCAACGACGGAGGACGACATCAACAGTGTGCTCGAGCTCACGCGCGAACAAAGACTCGTCCGACATGAGTTCCTCCGGAAGGCGATGGATGCGATGGGCCTGCTCGGTGGAGAGCTTGCGGATGTGGACGCACGCCTTGAAGCTGAGGGCCTATGGCTGATTGACGAGTGACGCAAGCTGAAGGTGGCTATCAACCTCGCACGCCACCAGCACGAGCTTGACAACGCGAAGGCCGAGGCATCCCTTGCGGCCTCGCGAGAGGCCTACTCTCGAGCTCTAGAGGAGGCTCGGGAAGCTGATTATCGTCGCGAGATCACAGAGAAGCGCGTGTGGGAGCTCCAAGCCTGGAGTGCCTCCCTGGAGCAGCAAGTGGAGCTGCGTCAGGCCACCCTTACATCGCTGAAGGGGACGCCTGACGAGGAGGAGGAGCTTCGGAAGCGTGAGGAAGCACTGACGGTGGAGGCCGCCGAGCGCAATCTTGATCTTGAGAGATTGTAGACGAGGGACCGCCGGGATGCCCAGACGGAGGACAAAGTTGGCGCGCGCGAGGCTCGAGTCCAGGAGGAGGTCGGCCGCCGCGTGGCAGAGGATCGCGCAGATCTTGTGAGGAGGTATGACCTAAAGCTGAAGCTGGTTGAAGCTGAGGCTGCGGGCAGGATTGCCGCCCTTAGGTCCAAGCTGACTGAAGGGGAGCGGCGCATGGAGGCCGCTGCAGCCGCCCTGGTCTCGGCGCAAACTGAGTTGGCCTCCGTCCATGCCGAGCTGCTTCTTCTTCAGCAGCGGGTTGACAACGCCGAGTCCATTGCGCAGCAGAATAGAGTGGACGTGCTCGAATGGCAGACGCTGGAGCACATGCACACTCCCATGCTCCAGGACCTCAGGAACAGGGCCAACGCGGCCCTGGGCAACATCTGTGATGAGAACGCCCCGCATCCCCACGTGACCGACTATGCCAGTCACCTCCGCTTCTTCACTGATGTGGTGACGCGCCTGGAGAACCGCTCCGAGAGAGCTCACCAGCTTGTCGACGAGAGGAGCCTCAGCCTGCTTGGGCGCGCATTCTCCTGTGTCTTCAGCCATCTGCAGAACACTGATCCCAACTTCGATTTTGACGCCGTCATCGCCCCGGTGCCCGAGGCCATCTGGGGTGACCTGGCGCAGTGGGTTGAGGACAACCTGGATGCGCTTGTTACGATGTTTGCTTCCGACGATGACGGGGTAGTAGTCGTGGTGCATGGGGGCGACATGGTCAATGGTGGTGAGGGTGGTGCCGATGATGGTGATGGCGATGCCAGTGACAACGACAGCGGCGCCAGCGATGCTTCTGGAAGCGACCAGGAGGATGCGGTGAGCGATATGTCTGACCGATCCCATGTCTCCGCTGTTTATCCTGCATAAAAAAGCTCGGGCGCGGCCCCAAAGGTTGTAAGAGCATTTTGGGAGGGGAAGCCCCTCATGTAAAAAGATTGCCATCTATATGCTTTTAGGAATGATGCTGAACATGTTCCTCCATGATCCTATGGGCGCTGGGGCGAGCTTGTTGTTGTAGTTTACCTTTAGCCTGGACGGGTCTCGAACCAGCTCGTGAGGCCGTGAGCTCCCGACGGTCCCCTGAGGGACCTTCCGACTCGGTCAAGAGGGCCGCGCGAGAGCAAGTGTCGGCCATAGTATAGCATGTGCGCAGTGTATATGCGCTTTGCCCAGCCCTGCCCGCGAGGGGCTCGCGAGGGGGAGGCAGCTGGTGCGAACTCCAAATTTGGGCAGAAACCAGAACACAAGTCACATGAACGAGAAAAGACACCCCCCCTGCACACACAAATGCAAATTCAACTTCAACTTAAATCTGAAGCAAGGAAGCTCGACAGAAAGGGAAGCAAAAAAGCAAAAGGCCGCTTCCAGCGCCTAGTCTAGTCTTCGACGTCTTCTCACCTGCGCGGAGCTAAGTGCTGCCACTGGGCGTGGGAGGGAGCCCCCGAGGCCCAAGGGTGGCAATCCGGAGACTCCGGGGTGTGTACAACCCCACTCATTATTACGTGAGAGTGTCACGAGCGGCGAGCTTCACATGCACTGGGCCTTCTTCACAGGCACCGGGCCTTGCTTCATATCTCCAAACGAGGGGCCCGCCTTGCGCCACCCTCGACCACCATTGATGGCGGCCGGAGACCAAGGATGGCACCAATGGGGCAAAGGGGACGCCAGCGGCGCCCTCGGCGACCATGGGTCCTCTGCCGGGGGTAGGCTTTGCAGCACCTCCCCGGCAGAGGGCCTACCTCTGGGGGCGCCTTGCTCCGTGCACCGTGGGGAGGGGCCTGGCCCCCGGCCCCTCTCCTGCAGCCCCCAGTGCGCTCCTCCTGGCGGAAGGGAGGCCGCCGAGCTGGGGCAACCGTCCGCTGCTATGACCTGAACCTCCTGCGACCCATGGTTAGCATAAGCTTGCTCCTGAGGAATTAGTGGTACCCAGTAGCTGCTACTGCCAGCGCGGTTGGTGAGGCTTCCTTGAGGCTCCTGAAAAGGCTCGGTTTCTGGCGTCTCTTCCTCCCAACCTGACCCGAGGAATGAGCCAGGGTCGTCTTCCAGTGCGTACTCCCGATCCGCCATGCGAGGCACGTAAGACTCCGAGGCCGCCGCCTCGAAGACTTTGCCATAGAGCCCCACGCTCCATGTGCCTGACCTAGCATGCCATCTTGAGGCTGGTAGAGCAGCGGCCCGCCCGGGCCATAGGCGGCGATGCGCAAGCCCTCACTCGTCGGAGGCGGTGCTGGTGCAGCCTGGCATGCAGCGCCGATGGTTGAGCTGGTATCGACGAAGCCTTGGGGCGTGCCAGGGGGCACGCGGGCACGGAGTGGCCAGTCGCTTGATCCGACCGGGGGCCGGGGTGGAAGCTGGAAGCAGAAGGGCGGTGCCCCGAGGCTGCGGCATCCAGGAGCTCGGCAGCGCGCTCCAGTAGCACGTCCCAACTGCTCTCCATCAACCTGCATCGCAGCAGCTCCTGAGCCACAATGAGTGCAGCCTCATGTGTGCTTGCTCCCGTCGAGTGTGCGGCGCCGTGGCCGCGGTGTGGCTTGAGGCCCTTGCAGCTGCCCGCACCTGCCGCGGAGTAAGGGCAGGCGGCACGAGACCACGCCCCCCTTGCCCAGGAAAAGCCAAGAACAATGGTTGCGCTAACAAGCCTCATGACCCACTTTTGCGCGGGGGAAGACAGCTGGCAAGCAAGATGTAGCACCAGCAACCCGAGTACATCCAAGATCAGAGATGGAAACGGAAAATCACGGCGCAGAAAGGACCAGCGCCGAAATAAAGAAAAGAGCCCAAAGAACACGGTGGTCAACGCCGGATTCAAAAGCTCACGGCCGAACAACAAAACACTGCCTCTTAAGGATAACAGTGACGAGCTATCCAACTTAAACAAAATTTTGGATCGGATATGTCAAATCCACAGTACCCCCGGGAAGCCTGCAAACCACACCCACCGAAGTTGTTGGGTCTTCAAACAGTCCGACCGACTCAAAGCCGAACACAAGGGGCTCGACGCGCCAAGCGAGGATGACGACGAACCCCACCAGCAGAGCGCCGGAAAACAAAAGACTTTCCCACAAGAAGTCAAAACAGTAAACTCACTTCATGTGATAATACGGAACAATAGTGCGGCACCCGCTAAAGTACGTGCGCACGGTCCACCCCAGCGGAACCCCGAGATTGGATGTCAAAACCAATTACTTTCAACCACCTGGACTATTCCAGAAGTATTTGAAACGCAGGATGGACTGCTCTGATATTGGATCCTATAATCGACAGACTACAATTTACACAAGTCCTAATGGATGGCAGCAGCGATTTAAACCTGCTATATCCGGACACAATCCGCAAGTTGGGGATAGACCCTACTAAAATTCGCCATAGCCGCACTTCCTTCAAAGGAGTGACGCCAGGCCCTTACGCCAAGTGCACGGGCTCCTTACTACTAGAAGTTGTGTTCGGATCACTCGACAACTTCCGTCGCGAAAATCTAACCTTCCATGTCGCCCCATTCAAAAGTAACCATCAAGCACTATTGGGACGTGAAGCTTTCGCCCGCTTTAACGCAATACCGCATTACGCGTCTCTTACACTTAAAATGCCCGGTCCACGCGGCATCATGTCATTAAAAGGTCGTTCAAGACACCGGACACGGCTAGACGAGTCCGGCATAAATAAACTAGGGGCTCCCTAGCCGCATACCCCTTCACAAGGGGCTGCACGTACAAACAATAAAGAGCCACTAGAAGCTCAACTTTATTCATTCATTCATACTTTGCTTTCAATAAATTTTTTGCACGATTTCTTTTCAAGCTAAGTTCCTCTCTTTTTACAGTTGAACAACGTGTACACCCGTCCAAGATACGGCACAACGGAGACAGGCGCAGACATGCAGCAGGGACCCGTGGCAAGGATTCTTTTCAGATTAAGACCCTGCGTAAACCTTTCTTACTGTCTCTTGTTGATTAATATCCCACGGTTTTTTTTACCATAACCAACGAGGAGGCTGGCGTTTTGGCATCGGCCGCGCCAAAAATTCTCGCCTCTACCTGGACACTAGGGGCTTAGGGCATTGTTCTACCCGTTATCATAAAGACCGAATACCTTAGGGAGTGTTCGGCGTCTCGAGTTAGGCCTTATATGCATCAGCTCCGAATCATGTCTTTGGTCAAATGTTGGGTTTGCCCGGCTCCTGTGTTTTGCTGCCTTACGTTCCGTATCATCGGCTAACGTGGCACCGGAGAACTATGCGATTGTGCCCGGTTAATTTGGCGAGCACCTCGAGAGAGAAAGCCGAAAACTGATCATCATGATCTGAGAGACTGGTCAACCACTCGATCGACTACCGGAATGTTTAGAATTCCTCCTCTTTGACAAAGGACCGTTTCCCGGTCAGGCACATACGCGCCCCAAATTCGGAAAGCGCGGTGCCCCTAGGGGCTATATCGTAGCCCCACCCTCGAACTCCTATGGCTAAGTGAAAGTGATAAAGCATTATAGTCTGGTTGCCTCGTTTGCTACGCTACCACCTCCTTCACAGGACCAAGACGTTGGATTAAGTGTGAAAATGCGCTATTTTTGCAAACACCCCCGCACCATGTGCGTGGGGGCTGAAGCCGAAGACTGCCATCTTTCAGGTTATACACAAGTATACATTAACGGCCGCACAGGAGATATTCCAATACTTGAACGCACAAGTATAAAAAGCACTTATATTATATATATCGTCTTACAAATCATAAAGATCATTTAAACATGACATTCTTTGAGCACTGCGACTCTATTGCACAAGCACCCCGCAGAACTTCCCCAAAATAGTGCTCGGCGGGTAACCGGCTCTCGTCCGAACCCCGGGTTGCAACATCAGTGGCATCCATCTCCGTCCAGTATGTCTTCACACGGGCGAGGGTCATCCGTGCACCCTCTATGCAGGCCGACCGCTTCATCGCCTTGATATGCGGCACCGCCCCAAGGAATTGCTGCAATAAGCCAAAATAACTCTTCGGCTTGGGCCTATCCGGCCAGATATGAGTCACTACATCCGTCATGGCAAGTCCGGACAATCTATTCAGCTCAGCCCACTCAGCCAATCGATCGGTCAACGGAAGTGAACGCTCCGGACTATGGAATTGAGACCAAAAAAGCTCTTCCGTCTCGTGATCCTTTTGACTTCGGAAGTGCACAACAGCATCCGCCGTGACTCGCCGCTAAATCCATATAAGGATCCTCCAGACCCCACAGCTGGCCAAGCTGAGCATACTTCGGATCTGTGAACCTCCTGCGCAGCAGAAAGGGCTTGCCAGCCGCAATATCTCCGGCCTGGAGAAGCTCCTCCTTTATAGCCCTCATTGCAGAACGGGCATGCTTAGCTTTGGCAGTGGCCTTCTTCAGGCTTTCTTGCTCCGCTCGGCGTTCTTTTTCAAGAAGCTCATAGCGGTCGGTAACATCTTTCAGCTTAACGGCCATTTCGGCCATCTCCTCCCTGCTTCGGCAGTGAGCAGCCCTTTCGGCTTCCAGCTCTTCGGCCGCCTTCGAGGCAGCCGCATCACTCCTTCTGGCCTGCCCCTTGGCTCGAGCAAGCTCTGCTCGAAGGTCCTCCACGGCAGTGGCACCATCTGCATCAAACACACATGTTGTAAGGAGTGAGCTTCGGCTCCCTTACTAGGTGACCACGGAGAAACAACCTACCTTGCGACTCGTCAAGTCGCTTATTGACCAGTGCGATGTCCGCATCCGCAACGTTGAGTTGCCGCCTTAGTTCAGCAACTCCATCAGTCCGGCTGGCCACCGGACTATCCGCCACCTGTGTAGGAACTGCGAGAGTTAATACCTGAGATTATGATCCTCGGCACGTTGTCGCTTTCGACAACATACCGAGTCTCAGGGGCTACTATCTATACAGGGCGCGCTTTATGTGCAAAACTATCAAAAGGTATGTCATTTTCACGTACCTCAAACCCCGCCAACAAACTTCTGATGGCATCGTGCAACCCGCCTTCAGCGGATGAAATTCTTCCAATCACCATACTCATCAATGTACGGTGATCTTCTGAGATAGACGCCCTCTCAAGCAGATCCTTCAGCTCCCCCGGCCGTACACCAGTTGGTGCCGAACTCTTCAGCCCTGCCGGACTTGAGGATACCCTCCGTGATGACACCTCAGGGTCGTCCGCCCCACCTGATGGTGCGGCAGATGGAGGCGTCTCGCTCTCCATCATCTCCGGACGAAGGTCCCCCGAAGACGAGCTCATCTGAGAAGGACGGAGATCCGAACTACAAGGTAAAAACTTAGGTTATCCTCAGAAGCACAAATAGGGATGTCCCTTATTACAAAACTCCCCTTTTTATACTTACGGCTTGCTGGAGGGCTGATTCCTTAGGGGAGATAGTGCGGCCAGGGCCTCCCTAGACGCAGGACCCTCCGGTGAAGATCTCTTCCCCCGCTTCGAGGCCTTGGCCTCCGGGTTTTCGGAAGCGCTCCTCTTCTCCCCTTGGAAGGAGGGATTCTCAATCCCCCCTTTCTCAAAATCCTCCTTGGTAGAGGCGGTAGTTCCTCTATTTTCCCCTTCGCCTTCCTCTGAAGGTGCAACCTCCAGCATCCTGACCAACACGGGATCCGGCGCGGTCTCCGGGAGGAGGGCCGGACACCGTATCAGTTTTGTTTGCGCTACCACTCCTGTTCAGAGGACAATTGGTTAAAAGGCAAATCCTAGAAATGCAAACGAATGGTATGTCCGGACACAGAGCTACTTACTTGTGTATCCGGGCGATTGTAGCTTAGGCCGGCATCCTCGGTCAATTCCGGACACACCTCTTGTGATCCAAAGAACAATTTGTACATCTCCACGGGTGTCGTACCCATGAAGTGTTGGAGAATTCGTGGTCTCTCCGGATTGAATTCCCACAGCCGGAGAGGACGACGTTTGCAGGGCAGAAGACGCCTAATCAGCATGACCTGCATCACCACGACCAGATCGATCTCCCTCTCCTGGAGGTCTCGAATCCGGCCCTGCAATAGGGGCACGTCCTTTGACGGCCCCCAGTTGAGCCCTTGGTTGACCCATGACATCAGCCGTCGTGGAGGTCCCGAGCGGAAGATGGGCGGCGGCTTCTGCCTGCTGCCCCTGGGAGCGGTAATATAAAACCACTCCTGTTGCCACAAGCCGAGCTCCTCTTGGAAAGAGCCCTCGGGCCATGGAGCATCGGCCCTCCTGCTTACAACCGCCCCGCCGCACTCTGCTTGGCGCCCCTCGATCATCTTCGGCTCCACGTTAAAGGTTTTGAGCCACAAACCGAAGTGGGGGGTAGTGCGGAGGAAGGCCTCGCAGACGACAATGAATGACGAGATGTGGAGGATGGACTCCGGAGCCAGGTCATGGAATTCCAACCCATAGTAAAACATGAGCCCTCTCACAAAAGGATCCATCGGGAAGCCTAAACCCCGACGAAGGTGGGACACAAACACGATGCTCTCACCGGGCTCGGGAGTAGGAGTGACTTGCCCTTTGGCAGGCAGCGTATGCGAAATCTCGCAGGTCAGGTACCTGGCTTCTCTCAACTTTAGCACGTCCTCTTCTGTGATGGAGGAGGGCATCCACCGGCCCTGTAGGTCGGAGCCGGACATTGCTGAAAGTCCGAAGCGCTTGAATCTGGGGCTCTGGGTGTTGGAACTCAGGGCGAAGGGTAGATTCGATTGAGGATTGAAGAAAAACGAGCCTTGGTCCCATTATAAAGAGGGAGAATACCAAGAGTCGTCCCCGTGACCGTTTGGGACTCGCCTTCGATAGAGGAGGCGTGGCAACGGGCGCGGTTGGGTTACCCACGTCCGTATTGATGAGAATCCCGGAATAAGGGGGACACGATCTCTGCTTCGACAAGACATGCCAAGGAAACCGCTTCGCTAAACGCGTTGAGGTGGTATAATAAAAATGATTCAAGTAAAGGCTTGGCAGTAGTATGACGTCACGCCACAAAATACGTCAGCAGATTGAGCTTGTGTACATATTATTCTCTCTACGGTAGTATGTGGAATTTATTTTGCAGAGCCGGACACTATCCTGGTGTTCACAATCTTCTATGAATTAATTCGGAGGAGGAACCCGCCTTGCAATGACGAACAATATGCGCGCCGGACTCATCGTCATTGAAGCCTGGTTTAGGGGCTACTGAGGGAGTCTTGGACTAGGGGGTGTCCGGATAGCCGGACTATCATCATCGGCCGGACTCCAAGACTATGAAGATACAAGATTGAAGACTTCGTCCCGTGTCCGGATGGGGCTTTCCTTGGCGTGTAAGGCAAGCTTGGCAATACAGATATGTAGATCTCCTACCATTGTAACCGACTCTGTGTAACCCTAGCCCTCTCCGGTGTCTATATAAACCGGAGGGTTTTAGTCCGTAGGACGAAAAACCATTACAACAATCATACCATAGGCTAGCTTCTAGGGTTTAGCCTCCTTGATCTCGTGGTAGATCCACTCTTGTACTACCATCAATATCCATCAAGCAGGAGTAGGGTTTTACCTCCATCGAGAGGGCCCGAACCTGGGTAAAAACATCGTGTCCCTTGTCTCCTGTTACCATCCGCCTAGACGCACAGTTCGGGACCCCCTACCCGAGATCCGCCAGTTTTGACACCGGCACTCTTACTTCCACAGGGTTGGACAAAGAAGGCGGAGCAGATCAACTGTCCGGTTGCGCTGCCCAAAGACCAAGCCTCCCCTTTGCTGACAAAGATGCTGGTTTCGGCGCCATATCAGGCGCCGGAGAAGAAGGCCAAGAAGAAGGGCCAGGAGGCCAGAAGTGGCCTTCCCTGTAAGGGTGCTTCGGACATCGTGTCCGAAGACACCGAATCCTCCTCCTCTCATGACGAAGATGAAAAGGAGGAAGAAAGCGACTCTCCCCCTAAGGGGAGGAAGAAGAAAAGGGTGACTTCCACAGATCTGGAGGTGGAGGCGTCCAAGAAGGGAAAACCCTCCCTTTAGGATGACTCCGAAGTGGATGCCGATGCCATCCCAAAGCGGCGCCCCAGGCCGAGGCCCTTGGTTGAATCATGAGTATCCAAAGACACCATACATATACCCAATTTTATGACTTACTATTTTAACGTACCGAATTGCACATTGTAGCCCGGCTCGCGATCTTCCCCAACGATCATCGTCATCTGGGAACTCGCTAGGGACGAACGTGATGGAGAGCGAGTCGCCTTCGCAGATCTCTCCACCCACTACCACGGACAACACAGAAGTGTTATCCCAAAGAACCTCTCCAGGTCATGAGGAGGTACAGGAGGCCGTGAAGGTGGCGGCGAAGGGTAACACCTCTGTCGCCTAAGAGAGGGGGAATCCACCCCCATGGAGACCGGTGATGGGGGCCACACTCAATCTAGCCCCCAACCAAATATTACTCCGGAGACCCATACGGCTCCTGAATCAGAACAGCAACCTTCTTCAAGGGAAGGAGGAGTGCCGTCTCCACCGGCATCCTTTATCAATCCAGAGGTGTCGGACACTCTGATGGAAGCGCTTCAAGGTGCTTCCATTGTGGAGGAGCACCGTACCCTTATGGGTACGGTGGTTGAAAAGGTTCGGTCCACTAAAAGCGGATTGAACCAAGCCTATACCAGCCTTCTAACAGGCTTTGAGGTATGTGAAGTAATGTATTTTTAGTTATTTACAAAAGGATTACCTGTATATAGATAGTAGCCCCTGAGACTTTGTTCGGTGTTGCATGAAGAAAGGCCGAACATAGGATCGAAAAATACCTCACAGGAGCTAACATATATGTCTGCTTGGATGAACAGACTGCAAGGTTAGCAGCAGCCTCGCATGCGGCCAAAGTCTCCGAACTAAAGCGGAGGCTGGAGGCAAAGCAAGGTATGTTATACTGAAGCATATCTAAACTGCTATGAGTTATAATGTGCCATCTGACTGAGCTTTATGTTTTATGCTCATAGTTGACACATCTGAGGTTGAAGCCCTCAAGAGTGCACTAGCCGAAGCCAAGAAGGAGGGGAACGAGGAACGAATCGCCCGCCAAAAGCATGAGGCGAGGTTTTATGAAGTCCAACAAGAGCTCACATATGCGATAAGAAAATGTGAGTCTTTGGAGCGCAAGGTGTCGAATCAAGAATCCAAACTTGCTTTGGGCTACAAAGTGCAAAGGAGGCCCAGGTTGAAGCCCAAGGTGCCTATCAGGAGATCCGTGAAGCCAAGAAGATTGCGGATGGTAAGACTTTTAATGTGCAGAGCAAATACGTAAGGAGAAAGTATTCCTTTCTGACACGCATTTGGAGTTCTCCAGGAGCGTTTGCGGATCTGCCCCAAAATGTTGCAGATGTTGCGGATTTCTTCCGACCCGAAGAAGGGAGATCAACAGAGAAACTGTTCTGGTCACAATACCTTGAGCCAGAGCAGCCCTTGCCCCTCAGTGATCAGCTGAAACAGCTGACCGAGCTACATAGGATGGCCGAACTGGCCATGAAGGATATCATAGTCCGTCTCTGGCCAGCCGAACCAATACCCAATAGCTACTTTGGGCTTGTGAAGTGGTTGGTCGATGCCTGCCCACAGTTAGATGCTATAAAGTGGTCGGACTGCATCGAAGGTGCCCGGATGGCCTTCGCCCGTGTCAAGGTACAGCGAGCGAAGATGAATACCACCAGTCTTGCAACCGAGGGACCGCCCGCGGGCAAGGATCATCGTACACCAGAGAAGTATTTCAACAATGTCCGTGAAGGATCCTGCATTGTAGAGGGCCTGTGTTCAAAGGATATCATGTTTGAATGAATGTATCTGCGATGCCCAAACTTTGTAATGAAAACAAAGTGTTCGTATAATTTTAGTCTTGTTTCCTCTGAAATTATTTATCCTCTGTTGCTGCTGTTTATTAAATCTGAGAGTTGGACAGTCGTCGGCTTCATTCCCTCGCGTAGACACTATGGGGGTGTTCAGAATAGCACAAAAGCACACTTAACCAAATGATTTTGTCCTTGAAGGAGGTGCTAGTGCGGCGAACCAGACAATTAGACTATGCGGCTTTATCACTCTCACTTAGCCATAGGAGTTTGACAATAAGATTGTAGGCGCAACCCCTAGTATTGTTCGGCTATCCAAACTCGGGTGTTGTAGACACCTGACTAGGTAAAAACCGGTCCTTCGTGTGACACAGAAAAAATCGCAAGGGATTTGTACTGAGTCACCGAATAGCTGACCAGCTCTCACCGCATCATGACAGTCAGTTTTGCTTTCTCTACTCAGGTGTTTATCTGGCCAACCAGAAACACAATCGCAGTAGTTCTCCCTTTACTTCCTTAGCCGAACAATCAGAACGTAAGGTAGCAACCACAGGAGCCGGGCAACCCAACTATTGACCCAAGACATGATTCGGAGCTGATGCATATAATGATAGATTTGGGATGCCGAATTGCACTTGTGAAAGTGTTCGGACTTATGGTAAATTTAATAAATGTACGTGCCTGAATGGAGCCCCTGGCGATTTAGGTCAAGCCAAGGTGTACATGACAATCGGATGATAAAGAAGAAGAAATACTGGATAGGGAATAAGCCAGTACCAAATAATTTGGGCGAAAAACTGTTTCCATTATAGTCTGATTGATACGTCAAAACGTATTTGTACAAATAATGCTATAAGCATTGAGGCTATTTACATGCCAAGCCAAGGGGAAAGCTGTGTACAGGTATTTAATAACAAGGAGGGAGGTGATCTTGAAAGATCCTTTAGGTACTCCGCCGTACATCTGCGCTACTTTTCGCCTTGGTGTGTAACCCTTTGAGAGGATTAACGAATAAGTTTTCATAAGGGGCCGAAAAAGGGCCCTTGTCACCATAAAAAGATTGATGTGGGTTGAAAAGAACCTAAAAAGGAAAATTAAGTTCAGAAAAGGATAGATGGGGGTCCGGATACGGTTGAGTCGTATTATGGACCTCATCCTTGATATGCCTCCATCGTCGTCCATGGTATTTTTAGTGCGTAGTTATGAGCACGTGTCACATACACCGCTGCTTGGTTGGGGCGAAGATAGAGGCCGGATTGCTAATCGTGCTCCTGACGAGCTGGACTATCGTTCTGCGGGGTAGTCCGGACTCGTTTGACAGGGTCCGGTGGCTTAACTGCCGATGTGGAGTTCGGCTTGATAAGGCCGACCTGCACTTCCGATGTGAGGGCCGCGGTGTGTTTCTCGGTACAAAGGGAGCGATCCATGTTTCCATGAACTGTGATAACATCACGTGGTCCTGGCATTTTGAGCTTTAGATAAGCATAATGCGGGGCCGTGTTGAACCGGGCTAATGTAGTTCGTCCGAGCAGTGTGTGATAGCCACTGCGAAAAGGGACGATGTCGAAGATCAAGTCTTTGCCTCGGAAGTTGTCCGGCGAACCGAATACAACCTCCAAAGTGATTGAGCCCGTGAAGTGGGCCTTTACACCAGGTATTACTCCTTTAAAGGTACTTTTGGTGGGTTTGATTCTTGGCGAGTCAATACCCATTTTCTGGACTGTGTCCTGATAGAGCAGATTAAGACTAACGCCGCCGTCCATAAGGACTCTCGTGAGGTGGAATCCATCGATAATTGGGTCGAGGACCAATGTGGCTGAACCTCCATGCCGGATACTGGTCGGATGGTCCCTATGATGAAAGGTGATCGGGCATGCAGGCAATGGGTTGAATTTTGGGGCAACTGGCTCTATCGCATAGACGTCCCTTAACGCGTGCTTGCGCTCCCTTTTGGGGATGTGAGTAGCATATATCATATTCACCGTCTTGACCTCGGGGGGACATTTCTTTTGTCCCCTTTTGTTTGGTGGGCGAGGCTCCTCATCGTCATCCTTGCTGGGCGACCCTTTGCCCGTGTGCTCAGTGTTTAACTTGCCGGCATGTTTGAAGACCCAAGAGCTTCTGTTGGTATGGTTAGCAGGCTTGTCAGGGGTGCCGTGAATCTGGCAAGGTCGATTGAGTATTCAGTCTAGGCTAAATGAGCTGTCCTTGTTTCTTTTGAATGGCCTCTTCCATTGACCAGGCTTGGAGCTACTGAATCCGGCGTTTACCGCAGTGTCTTCGGCATTTTCAGTGTTGCTCTGACGCTTGTTTTTATTGTGTCGGGGCCTGCCATTTATGTTCTTTGCTTCGGAAGTGCCAGGGTTGCTGGTACTGTTGCTGCTATGAGCCAGCCAACTATCTTCCCCTGCGCAAAAGCGGGTCATGAGAGATGTGAGGGTTGCCGTGGACTTCGCCTTTTCTTGACCGAGGTGTCGGGAAAACCATTCATTGCGGATGCTGTGTTTGAAGGCTGCTAGGGCCTTGGCATCCGGACAATCGACAATTTGGATCTTTTTGACTAGGATCCGGGTCCAGAATTTTCTGGCTGACTCTCCGGGCTGCTGGACTATGTGACTGAGGTCATCGGCGTCTGAAGGTCGGATATAAGTACCTTGGAAGTTGTCTCTAAAGGCATCCTCCAGGTCTTCCCAGCTTCCAATACAGTTTTCTGGCAGGTTGTTTAACCAGTGCCGAGCTGGTCCCTCAAGCATGAGAGGGAGGTATTTGATGGCGTGTAGATCGTCCCCGCGAGCCATGTGAATGTGGAGAAGGAAATCTTCAATCCATACTGCAGGGTCTGTCGTGCCATTGTATGATTTGATGTTTACGGGTTTAAACCCTTTTGGGAACTGATGCTCCATCACCTCATCAGTGAAGCATAGGGGGTGCGCGGCGCCTCTATATCGGGCCACGTCACGACGCAGTTTAGATGGAGTCCGTATGCGGTTTTCAGCCCAGGTGAAGTTATGCTTGTCGCGCCAGGCTTGATGGCCGTCTTCTCACGCTGGAGCCCGCCCCCTTGATCTGTATATGGATCTGGTCTGACCGGCTCTATTGTCCAGGTCCTATCGTAGGTCATAAGTGTATCCAGCAGCTGTTGTCTTTCTACCTTTATGGCGGGGTGGTGCAGGCGGGTGTTCGGCTTGAGTTGCCGCTCTGTCTCGACCATGTGGCGGTCGGTCAAGTCCATCAGTAGCGTTACGCCTAGGCATAGGCTCTGGGGCCTCGTCGTCGAATTGCGGTAGCAGCTTGCGCTTCGGGTAGCTCTTGGTTGGGCGTTCGAGGCCACATTCCTTGGCTGCCAGGACATCGGTCCATCTACCGTTGAGCAAATCTTGATCAGCTTGAAGCTGTTGCTGCTTCCTTTTCTGGCTTCTGGCAGTTGCTATTAGCCGGCGCTTAAAGCGCTCTTGTTCGAAGGGTTCCTCTAGCACGATGAATTCTTCGTTGCCGAGGCTCTCATCTTCTTTGGAGATTGGTACATAATCACCATCCTCTGAACCCTCGTTCCCGATGGGATCGTCGGGGTTGACTTGCCCCTCCTCCCAATCATCATGTTCGGATGTTGGTTCGACAGGGGCTTCTTGGTCTTCGGTGTTATCCAGAGTATTGTTGTCTCCGGTGCCGATATTGCTGTCTTTTTCTCGGCACGGTTTAGAGCGGCACCGCTGACAACGATGCTTTGGTGGTGCCAGAGTAGAATTATTCTCGACTAGGCCTTCCCACCTTCGCCGTCATCCTCTTTGGGTGTATCCACCATATACATGTCATATGTAGAGGTAGTCGTCCAGCGTCCGGTAAGCGGCGGGTTCTGGCTTTGCTCTTCTCCGGTATCATCGTCCATGCCGTTGATGTCCTCGGAAGCATAATCGAGCATATCGGTTAAGTCCTCGATAGTGGCTATGAAGTGGGTGGTGGGTGGGACGTAAAATTCCCTGCACTCAGCTCCTATTGAGGGTCGGGCATAGTTTGGCAGCGATCCTTCTATAATGGAAAGAGATTGCATTAAGTGCAGAGCCTCGTTTAAGAGTGGGGTTTGGACAGGGAAGCGAGAATCCGTGGAGCGGGGCGGGATAGGAGTTCCCTGGCCGAGCTCATGTAACACGGGCCTCGAGAGTTCGAAGCTGGTGCATGGAGGTGAGTCCGGCTCGACGAGGATATACGGAGCCTGGAGTGATTCTGGGCTGGCCGGTAAAACGATCCCCTCCATGTCTCCGGTGTTGAGCTCTATGGATGCGGAGAGTTTGGCGGGCTCTAAACTCCCGTCTTCGGACTCAGCGAGGAGTTCCGGATCTAAGACCGGAGCCGTGGTTGAGGCTGCGAACCCTTGGAAGATCAAGTCTCCTCGGATATCAGCGACGTAGTTCAAGTTTCCGAAACTGATTTGATGACCAGTGGCGTAGCTATCGATCTTCTCCAGATGACCAATCGAATTGGCATGCAGTGCGAAGCCGCCGAATACAAAGATTTGGCCGAGGAGAAAATTCTTCCTCAGGGCGGTGTTGTTGTGGATGGTTGATAGAGCCATTGAGCCTTCTGGTGACGACACATTGGAACTCTCAATAAAAGTACCAATGTCGGTGTCAAAACCGGCAGATCTCGGGTAGGGGGTCCCGAACTGTGCGTCTAAGGATCGAAGGTAACAAGGAGGCAGGGGACACGATGTTTACCCAGGTTCGGGCCCTCTTAATGGAGGTAATACCCTACTTCCTGCTCGATTGACTTTGATGAATATAGGGGTTACAAGAGTTAATCTACCTCGAGATCGTAATGGCTAAACCCTAGATGTCTAGCCAGTATGATTGTTGTTGCCTATGGACTAAGCCCTCCGGTTTGTATAGACATCGGAGGGATCTAAGGGTTGTACATAGTCGGTTACAGAGAAAGGCAGGTACATGATCTGAATGCTAAGCTTGCCATCCACGCAAGGGAAAGTCCTATCCGGACATGGGGAGGTCCTTCTACCTTGTATCTTCACGGCCCATCAGTTTGGCGCATGTCACATAGGGCGACTCCTCGAGGACCCCATAGTCCAGTACTCCCTCATCCGGACGCCAAGCTTGCCATCCACGCCAGTCTCGGAGGGAACAGAGAGAGATGCAATCTCGGAGGGGCTCTCGCCCCTCCGCGGCCATGGAGGCCATGGACCAGAGGGGAAACCCTTCTCCCATCTAGGGGGAAGCTCAAGGAAGAAGAAGAATAAGAAGGGGGCTCTCTCCCCCTCTCTTCCGGTGGCACTGGAACGCCGCCGGGGCCATCACTGTGCCAACAATCTACACCAACAACTTCACCGACGTCATCACCAACTCTCTCCCCCTCTATGCAGTAGTGCAACACCTCTTCTCCCCGCTGTAATCTCTACTTGAACATGGTGCTCAACGCTATATATTATTTTCCAATGATGTATGGCTATCCTATGATGTTTGAGTAGATCCCTTTTGTCCTATGGGTTCATTGATGATCCTGATTGGTTTGAGTTGCATGTTTTATCATTGGTGTTGTCCTATGGTGCTCTCTGTGTCGCGCAAGCGTGAGGGATCCCCGCTGTAGGGTTTGCAATATGTTCATAATTTGCTTATGGTGGGTGGCGTGAGTGACAGAAGCACAGACCCGAGTAAGTAGGTTGTTTGCGTATGGGAATAAAGAGGACTTCATACTTTAATGATATGGTTGGGTTTTACCTTAATGATCTTTAGTAGTTGCGGATGCTTGCTAGAGTTCCAATCATAAGTGCATATGATCCAAGAAGAGAAAGTATGTTAGCTTATGCCTCTCCCTCATATAAATTGCAATAGTGATTATCGGTCTAGTTATCGATTGCCTAGGGACAAATAAGTTTCTTGTGACCAAAAGCTCTCTACTGAAACTAACTTAATTGTGTCTTCATCTAAACAGCCCCTACTTTTTATTTATGTGCTCTTTATTATCTTGCAAAAGTGTCCAACAACACCTACAAAGTACTTCTAGTTTCATACTTGTTCTACGTAAAGCGAACGTAAAGGGTGCATAGAGTTGTATCGGCGGTCGATAGAAGTTGTGGGAATATTTGTTCTACCTTTAGCTCCTCATTGGGTTCGACACTCTTATTTATCAAAAGAGGCTACAACTGATCCCCTATACTTGTGAGTTATCAAGACCTTTTCCTAGCGCCGTTGCCGGGGAGCAATAGCGTAGAGTGAATATTCTCATGTGTGCATGTTTGCTTTATCACTAAGTAGTTTTTATTTTCTGTTCTAAGTTGTTCTCTATCTTTTAGTTATGGATATGAAACACGAAATACCAAAAAAATTAGGTGTACTTGCTACTCATGGAGATGGGGAACCTCCTAAAACCCTCGATGCTCATTATGTGAAAGATATTATGCACTACTTTAATAATCCTGAGAAAACCCCATTCAATTATATAATGGGAGACACGTTGGATCAACGTGAATACTTTAGGGATTATCACTTGACTAAAAAAGGGAAACTATTATGGGATCAAATTCCTATGTTGCATTGGTATGCTCGGCAACTATGCTTGAGATATGATTATACTTGTTTCTCTAGGATGAAGGCTCCACACCTTCCCTTTTCATGCAGATTTAGTGATAATGAAACCTTGGCTTTTTATGTTAATGGTATATATGATTACTATGATGTGGAATGAATAGAAGAATTTGTTGCTTTTAAGGGTGCTTATGAAATTGAATCTTTGTTTGAAAAGTATGAAGCTTTTGATGATGATATTTATAGGCCTGAAAATTTTACTATACTTAAATATTGCTATGAGAATTATGAATATAATGCAGATATTGATGCATTTATTGAGAAAGTATCCACTGTCCAAGAAGAGACTAATATGTTGCGGGAATCTGTGCAAGAAGAAAATGCTGAAATTGTGGGCTTGGATGAAAAAGATGATGAGGAGAGCGAAGAACAAAAGGAGGAAGAGCGGATTAGCTACCTATGCCCACCTTCTAATGAGACTAACTCTTCAAATCATACATTGTTTAATTTCCCTTCATGCTTACCGAAGGATGATTGCTATGATAATTGCTATGATCACTTTAATTCGTTTGAAATATCCCTTTTTGATGAACTTGATGCTTGCTATGCTTCTGTCCAAGATGCCAATATGAATTATGCTTATGGAGATAAACTTGTTATAGTTCATTATGTTAACATTGAAATTGTTGCTATTGCACGTAGACATGATAGTCCTATTGGAAGAAAGGTTGATGATAGTCCTATTGGAAGAAAGGTTGAACTCAAGACAAAATGAGCGAACCGTTACGAGGCGGCTCTGGCGACGGGGTGGGCGATGTGGTGCGCCCCGAAGCGGGTCTGCCGAAGATGGAGTGGCAGGTGGTTCGGTGGGGCCTTAGGCGGTCGCCGGCAAGGCGGGCACCCCCAAGCCTGTGCGTCGATCTGGTCGTCGGTGATGGCAGATTCTGGGCGCTCTCTTCTGAGTGCTCGGACAGTGAGGAGGAGCCGGTGAAGGGGCGCGTCCTCTGGCATGGCCCTAAGGTGAGTGATTTTGTTGTCTGTTGGAGCTGGGAGACGTCGGTGCTTCGCTCTGGGCGGTGGCGGCGCGTGTTTGGTGTCCGCTGATAGCCTCGCCTAAGAGTGGGGCCTTGGCGGGGGTGGCGGCTGGCGTTATTCATGCCCATACCATGGTCACGCTGGTGGATCCGGTGGCCATGGCGGGGGTCGCGAAGGAGTGACCGGCTCTGCCCCACCCCCTCCCTCCCGTCCAGTGGTGGCGGCGGTGCTGGCCTCGGCGGAGGGCGACCAGGCGACGAGATCGGGGTCTCCGTCACCTAGGGTTTCCACGGCTGGGCCTGGGACACAGGTGGGATCATCTGGGCTGCAAGCTGTGGTGGGCCCTTGGGAACAGCTGTGCTCGACCTTACCTAGTGGGCCTCTGAGGCTAAGTGGTGTGTGGCCCAGTGGGCCTGGGGTCGCCCGTGAGCCCAGCTTGCGATGCTGCTATATATGGCTGTGCAAGGGGTGTCTCGACCCATCTTTAGGGTTTCCCACATCGACTAGTGAGGTGCGGCGCCTTTCACACTCGGCGAGATCCATTCACATTCTTTCCCCTCCTCCTCCTCTCTCCATTTCCTTTGTGGCGGCGGTGATGGGGGATCGGAGGGTGTACAAGCGTCCGATGGTGGCAGGGGAGCAAGATGCGGAGCTGCGGCGAGAGAAGGCTCTACGCGAGAAGGCCAAGAGCGCCATGAGTGGCCGGCAGGGTGGCCGTGAAGACCGCCAGGAGCGCGAGGCACGCGGCTCCTTGGCTGCGCAAGGAGGGCATGAGGGGATATGGGCTCCTCCTCCCCCTTGGTGGATCCCGCAGCAGGAGCCGAAGCGTTTGAAGAAGGAAGGGTGCAGGCGCAGAGAGCTGGAGCGAAAGTCCATGCCGCTGCCCAACTTCGGCGGGGGCCATGGAGATCCGCTGGCTAAGATGCCTCGGGCCAGCACAAAGCCACTCGTGGTGGATCTCCCAGCCGCTTCCAAAGGCACGGCCGACGCGCCCATTTCGGTGGAGGAGATCCCAGACGTGGAGTGTTTCAAGTGTGGTCGCTTGGGGCATTATCAGTCCAAATGCAAGTTCAAGCCGCTGTGCGTGCTGTGCAAGGAGGAGGGACACGTCTCGGCTGCCTGTCCGTCACGTGGGAAGGCCCTAAACCTCCAGATCATGGGAAGCACCATCTCGGGTGAGGGCTTCTTCTGCCTCCAGTTCAAGGAATACGAGGAGATGGACGGAGGCGCGGATCTGAAGATCAACAATGCAGCAATCATGTCCGCAGATTCGGGCTGGCTCTCGGTCCGTATCCTCAAGCAAGAACTAAAGCACATGGTGGCTGGTGATTGGGATTGGCAAGTCGTCCAGGTTGGGGACAATGACTTCTCAGTGATCTTTCCCTCAGCCGATCTGCTACATATGGCCAAATCCAGTGGCAAACTCATCCTCTCTATCAACGACATAACATCGCGGGTGAGGGAGTCCCTGCATGAGGAGGTGGTTCCACTGGTCATGTCGGAGACATGCGTTCGGCTCCATGGCATCCCTAGGAAACATCGTCGTGTGGATCGTCTGATGGAAGGACTAAAGATGCTGGGGCGCACCATCGTGGTGGATGAGCTCTCTCTCATCCGGTTGGGGCCGGTGAGAATGAAGCTGGCGTGTAAGTCGCCGGACAAGCTCAATGGCTTTGTGGAGATGTGGTTCAATAGGGAAGGCTACCAAATCAAGGTGGAGGTGGAACGGCTCCCGAAAAGGACTGGTGAGGGTGGCTCCAGGGGAGCTGGCCTGTCTGACAAGCAGCCCCCTCCCCCCTCCTCGGACAATGTTGGCCGCCCACGGGACGCGGGCACTGGCCCCAAACCAACTGGTGGTGGCAAAGATCTGTCTATGCAGCCGTCGGGAGGAGCGCTCGGGTCGGTGATGCCCCAGGATGTGGAGATGGGTGGCCAAGATGATGAGTTGGACGAAAGTATGCATGATACCTCAATTGATACTGAGACTTTGGATAAACTCGGGACACTGGATCGGGAATTGTGGGTTGTGGCTATGCAGGATACTGCCGTTAGCCTTCCTCCGCTGGCCCGGACTCTTGCTATTTCTTTTGATGAATATGGGTCACATCTTGGATCGCCATCCCTGGGCCCCATGGTGGTTGAGTTGCTCTCTAGTGACTTGGGGGGTCACGGCCCCCCGCTCCCCCGTGGCTCCTGGTGGAGTGGAAGATGGTTGTGTGCTTATCAACGACTCTGCTCCCACCCCACCCTCCGGGCGTCGCGGCTCGGGTGGTTCGAGCAGACCTTCCAAGAAGACGGCAGGGCGGAAGCCGGCTGCTAAGGCGAGTGTGGCGATGGAGTCGGAGCAGATTTGGGTAATCTGGGCGCGGCGCTGGCGTCGATGGGTGCGGGTGAGGGAGTCCCGGATTAAGGGGTACTCGGGCAGCCAGACTATATGCATATGCTGGACTGTTGGGCTATGAAGATACAAGATAGAAGACATCATCCCGTGTCCGGATAGGACTCTCCTTTGCGTGGAAGGCAAGCTTGGCGGTTAGGATATGAAGATTCCTTTCTCTGTAACCGACTTTGTGTAACCCTAGCCCCCTCTGGTGTCTATATAAACCGGAGGGTTTAGTCCGTAGGACAAGAACAATGATAATCATATGCTAGCTTCTAGGGTTTATCCTCTACGATCTCGTGGTAGATCAACTCTTGTAATACTCATATCATCAAGATCAATCAGCAGGAAGTAGGGTATTACCTCCATTGAGAGGGCCCGAACCTGGGTAAACATTGTGTCCCCCGCCTCCTGTTACCATTAGCCTTAGACGCATAGTTCGGGACCTCCTACCCGAGATCCGTCAGTTTTGACACTGACATTGGTGCTTTCATTGAGAGTTCCACTGTGTCTTCACCGTAAGGCTTGATGGCTCCTTCAATCATCTACAACAACGCAGTCCAGGGTGAAGTTTTTCTCCCCGGACAGATTTTCATATTCGGTGGCTTCGCACTACGGGCCAACTCGCTTGGCCATCTGGAGCAGATCGACAGCTATGCCCCTGGCCATCAGGTCAGGTTTGGAAGCTTGAACTACACCGCCGACATCCGCGGAGACTTGATCTTCGACGGATTCGAGCCCATGACATTCGCGCCCTGCCGCCATGATGAATGTGACCTAAATCTGTCATCAGACTGTGTGCAGGAGATTGCACCTGTAGTCGCTCTGGCCCTAAATCTAGAGCAGAGCACGCCATCCAAGGACGGGAAGCTCAACCTCGCCACGGAGGCCGCAAACTTAGCGGCGCTAGAGCCGAACACAGATCTAACCTCCAACGAGGCCTGTGTCATCAGAACCTCGGACTCGTCTCCGGCCATAGGCTCCGAACCGCGTGTATCCGCACCCATCAAATCTGATCGGGCATCGATCTTAGAGTTCAGCTCCGCGGACATCTTCCAACACTCACCCCTAGGCAATGTGTTAAACTCATTAAAGTATCTCTCGTCAGGAGATTCTTGGCCGAACTATGTCCGGCTTGAGTGGGAAGCGGACAACGAAGAACTTCGTTACCCACCCACCATCCACTTGATAGCCACTGTCGATGATTTGACCGACATGCTTGATTTCGACTCCGAAGACATCGACGGTATGGATGACGATGCCGGAGAAGAACAGGAACCACCACCCACAGGGCGCTGGACAGCCACCTCTTCATACGACATATACATGGTGGACACACCCAAAGAAGACAATGGTGATGACAAAAAGGATCCAGTTGAGGATAAACTTCCTGAGAAGCAGCCAAAGCGCCTACATCAGCGGCATCACTCTAAATCACGCCATGGTAAAAATAGTGATACCCGTACAAGAGAAAATAACACAATGAATGGTGCTGAAGACAACGAAGACCCCGCCAAGCCAAGTTTCGAACAGGCTGAACGGGAAGATGGGTGAGCCAGCCCCAATGAACAGGCCATGAACGAAGACTCAGAGGACAGCAATTTCATGCCTCTCTTCGAGGATGAGGTTAGCCTCGGCGATGAAGAACTTAACGTGCCAGAGGATCCCGTCGAGCAGGAGCGTTTTAAGCGCCGACTTATAGCCACGGCAAAGAGCCTGAAGAAGAAGAAGAAGCAGCTCTGCTCACTGATAGATGGACGAATGTCCTGGTAGCCGAGGAATACGGACTCGAACGCCCAACCAAAAGTTACCCGAAGCGCAAATTGCTACCTCAATTCGATGACGAGGCGCTGGAGCCAGCACTACCAGCGCATAATGCGGCTGACCGACCATCGTGTGGCCGAGATAAAACGACAATTCATCCCGAACACCAGCCGGCACTGCCTCGCCGAGCAAATAGAAACACAACAGCTCGGGGATACAAACATGACCTACGGTACGACTTGGAAAATAGAGCAGGACAAACCAGATCGATCTATGGATCACGGGGGTGCGCCCCAACGTGCAATGACGGCCACCAAGCCGGATACAACAAATACAAACCTGTCCGGGCCGAATACCGCAGACCGGCTCCATCCAAGTTGCGTCCCGATGGAGCCCAACACAGAGGCGCCGCACACCCCCTATGCTTCACTGATGAAGTAATGGGGCATGAATTCCCAGAAGGGTTTAAACCCGTAAACATTGAATCATATTATGGAACAACAGATCCCGTGGTATGGACTGGGGACTTCCTTCTCCATATACATATGGCCCGCGGCGATGATCTCCATGCCATCAAGTATCTCCGGCTAAAACTCAAGGGACCAGCTCGGCACTGGTTGAACAGTCTGCCTGAAAACTCCATTGGCAGTTGGGAGAACCTGGAAGATGCATTCCTTGACAACTTCCAAGGCACTTATGTCCGACCTTCGGATGCCGATGACTTAAGTCATATAATCCAACAGCCCAGAGAGGTAGCCAGGAAATTATGGACTCGGTTCTTAACTAAAAAGAACCAAATCATCGATTGTCCAGATGCCGAAGCCCTAGCGGCCTTTAAGCATAACATCCATGATGAGTGGCTCGCCCGACACCTCGGCCAAGAGAAGACGAAGTCCATGGCAGCCCTTACAACGCTCATGACCCGCATTTGTGCGGGCGAGGATAGCTGGCTAGCTTGTAGCAACAGCACCTCAAGTAAACCTGTCACTTCCGAAGCCAGAGACAGTAACGGCAAGCCCCGACGCAGTAGACACAAGCATCTAAATACTGGCGATAACTCCGAAGACACGGCCGTCAATGCCGGATTCAGTGGCTCCAAGTCCGGTCAGCAGAAAAAGCCATTTAATAGAAACAATCCGGGCCCATCCAGTCTGGACCGCATACTCAATCGTCCATGTCAAATCCACGGCACCCCCGATAAACTAGCCAATCATACCAACAGAGAATGTTGGGTCTTTAAACAGGCCGGCAAGTTAAACGCCGAAAATAAGGAAAAGGGATCGCAAAGCAATGACGACGAGGAGCCGCGGCCACCAAACACAGGGGGACGGAAGAAGTTTCCTCCCTAGGTTAAAATGGTGAATATGATAAATGCTACCCATATTCCCAAAAGGGAGAGGAAGCGCGCACTAAGGGACGTCTACGTGATGGAGCCAGTCGCCCCAAAATACAACCCATGGTCCTCCTGTCAGATCACTTTCGATCGAAGGGACCATCCGACCAGTATCCGTCATGGCGGTTCAGCCGCACTGGTGCTCGACCCTATCATTGATGGATTCCACCTCAAATGCGTCCTCATGGACGGTGGTAGCAGCCTGAACCTGCTCTATCAGGATACAGTGCACAAAATGGGTCAAACCCACCAAAACCACCTTTAAATGTGTCATACCAGGTGTAGAGGCATGTTGTACGAGCTCAATCACACTGGAAGTGGTCTTCGGATCCCCGGATAATTTCCGAAGCGAAGAATTAATCTTCGACATCGTCCCCATCCGCAGTGGATATCACGCACTGCTCGGACAAACCGCATTTGCTCGTTTCAATGCGGTGCCGCACTATGCCTACCTTAAGCTCAAGAGGCTCGGACCTTGCGGTGTTATAGCAGTCAATGGAAATACGGAGCGCTCCCTCCGTACGGAGGAGCACACTGCGGCCCTTGCAGCAGAAGTACAGAGTAGCCTTCTTAGGCAAAACCTCAATTCGGCAATAAAGCCCCTGGACACCGTCAAGCGAGTCTGAGCTACTCCGCAGCAGGACCATTCGGCTCGTCCAGAGCTCAGCCAGCAACCCAGCCTTCGTCCCAGCCCCAATAAAACGGTGAAATTCATGCCGCGCGTACACAACTACACACTTAAAATACCATGGGCATGGATGGAGGCACAGCTAGACCACGGTCCACAATGCGGCTCAACCACCCCTGGATCTGCATACCTTCACTTTTTCTCTTCCTTTCAGGTTTTTCTCTTCTCGAGGCCTTTTCTGATAAACCTGCTCATCAGACCCATAGCGGGACGGATACACCAAGAAAGCTAGGGGCTCAGACGTACAAGGGAATACCCAGGTGGTCTCTGCTAATGATCGTCATACCTGTTTTAAAATACCCGCACGCACCTCGCTCTTGGTGGTGGAATGTTAAATAGCCTTATTCGCTTATGGCACTACTTGTACATATATGCCTTGACGTATTAATCAAATTACAACGAAAAATAATTTGCAGCGTTAGCTTATTACTTCATTTTTTCCTTGTCTATTTATTTATTATCTATTTCACCCGTACATTCTGGTACGCCTTAATTCGCGAGGGGCTCCTTTGTACCCCATAACACAGCAAGAAAGTCCGAACACTTTTATAGTACAGTTCGGCACCCCGAACTTATAGCATTATATGCATTGGCTCCGAATCATGTCTTTGGTCAACAGTTGGGTTGCCCGGCTCCTGTGCTTGCTACCTTACGTTTCGCTATATCGGCTAGGGTAGTAAAGGGAGAACTACTACGATCGCGTCCCGGTTCTTCCAGACGAGCACCTCAGTAGAGAAAGCCAAAAACTGACTGTCCTGATGCGGCGAGAGCTGGTCAGCTGTTTGAGAGGTCACAAAATCTTTAGCGATTCTTCCGCATTATGCGATAACTAATGCATCGTGCAACAGATCAGTTTTTATCCGATCAGGTGTTTTACAATACCACAAGTTCGGTCTTCCGTACACTAGGGGTTGCGCCTACCTTTCTTTTGTCAAACTCCTATGGCTAAGTGAGGGCGATAAAGCCTTATAGTCCGATTGCCTGGTTCGTCGCGCTAAACACCTCCTTTAAGGACCAAAAATTTGTAGTAAAGAGTGTTTAGATTTATCTCGAACACCCCCATATTTCCTACGTGGGGGCAGAAGCCGACGACTGGACAACTCTCAGAATTAATTTAAAAACGGTCGCACAGGAGGTAAAAATTAATATAACAAGCATTATTTTACTTTTATACCATGTTCTAGAATTCGTCCAATTAACCAGTTAACTTGCCGTTTAATCCCTACTCCTAGGGTCACCGAGTAGCTGATAAAACGATAAATCATCTGATTAATTGATTAACTTGCCGATTAACCTATTAATCCCCTACTCGCCAGCCAACCGAGCAGCTACCAGTTAACGATTTCCTCAATAATGATTTTACATAACAACTGTGTTTCATATTATAGCACAGGATAACATGCTTATATTCATGGGAATATAATATCCTTGGCACATTGCTCCGCCACAAGGTGGGATCCTTCCAGGACACTGTCATAATACAGCTCCAGCTTGCGGTGCTCTTTCCTTTCGGGCGGTCCTTCGGTCATCAGCTTCACGGCATCCATCTTTGCCCAATGCACCTTGACGCGGGCAAAGGCCATTCGCGCACCTTCCATGCAGACCGACCGCTTGATGGCGTCCAGCCGAGAGCAGGCACTAACCAGCCGCTTCACGAGTCTGAAGTAACAACTAGGAATCACTTCGGTAGGCCATAGCCGGATTATCAAATCCCTCAGGGCTAGTTCGGCCGCCCTATGCAGCTCGACTAGCTGCGTCAGCTGATCGGTAAAGGGTACTGCATATTCTGGCGCAAGATATTGCGATCAGAATAGCTTCTCCATAGAGCTCCCCTCTTCGGCTTGGGAGAATTGTGCGGCGTCAGACACGCTGCACGGCAGATCCGCAAACACCCTTGGAGAACTCCGAATCTGGGTCAGTAAACGAAATATTTCCTTCGCATATTTGCTCTGCATAATAAAGGCCTTACCCGCTGAGGGAGTCCTGGACTAGGGGGTGTCCGGACAGCCGGACTATCATCGTCCGCCGGACTCCACGACTACGAAGATACAAGATTGAAGACTCCGTCCCGTGTCTGGATGGGACTTTCCTTGGCGTGGAAGGCAAGCTTGGCGATACGGATATGTAGATCTCCTACCATTGTAACCGACTCTGTGTAACCCTAGCCCTCTCCGGTGTCTATATAAACTGGAGGGCTTTGGTCCGTAGGACACAACATACATTGCAACAATCATACCATAGGCTAGCTTCTAGGGTTTAGCCTCCTTGATCTCGTGGTAGATCCACTCTTGTGCTACCCATATCATCAATATTAATCAAGCAGGACGAGGGTTTTACCTCCATCAAGAGGGCCCGAACACGGGTAAAACATCGTGTCCCTTGTCTCCTGTTACCATCCGCCTAGACGCACAGTTCGGGACCCCCTGCCCGAGATCCGCCGGTTTTGACACCGACATTGGTGCTTTCATTGAGAGTTCCTCTGTGTCGTCACCGATAGGCTCGATGGCTTCTTCAATCAACAACGCTGTCCAGGATGAGACTTTTCTCCCGAACAGATCTTCAGATATTGGCGGCCGCATCGCGGGCTAATTCACTTGGCCATCCGGAGCAGATCGAAGCTACGCCCTACGCCGTCGAGTCAGGTTCGGAGCCTAAACTTCACGGCCGACATCGCGGGGACTTGATCTTCGACGGGCTCGAGCCACGCCAAGCGTGCCGCCTTTGTCACGATGGGCATGATCTAGCTCTGCTCACGAGCAGTGCCTTGGTGGCGCTGAGAATCCGCTCCGGCCCTTAGTCCGGAGCCGATCGCCCAGATCGAGGACCGGTGGTTGGACACCGCCTCGGGGGCTGCAACTTCCACGGCGATGGAGCCGAACACTAACCTTGTCCCTTGCGAAACTCATGACTCCGAGGTGCCGGACTCCCCGCCGGACACCGGACCTCCCGCGCCCCTGCCAATCGAATCTGATTGGGCGCCGGTTATGGACATCACCGCCGCGGACATCTTCCAACACTCGCCCTTTGGCGACATCCTAAATTCGCTAAAACATCTCTCGCTATCCGGAGAGACCTGGCCGGACTATGGCCAGGACGGTTGGGATACGGATGACGAAGAAATTCAAAGCCCACCCACCACCCACTTTGTAGCCACTGTCGACGATCTAACAGACATGCTAGACTACGACTCCGAGGACATCGACGGTATGGACGGCGATGCCGAGATTTAACAAGAACCAGCGCCTCTGAGCATCGGAAGACCACCTTGTCATATGACATATACATGGTGGACACCCCAAAAGAGGGGGACGGCGAAGAAGCAGCGGAGGCAGATTCCTCAAAGAAACAGCCCAAGCGCCGACGTCAGCGGCGCCGCTCTAAATCCCACCATAGCAAGAATGGAGATTCAGGCACAGGAGATAATAATACCCCATAGAGTGCCGAAGATAATCCCCTCCAGCAAGATTCAGCGCAGGAGGATGCAGAAGCAAGCCCTCACGAGAGGGCGGCAGACGAAGAGGTCGAGGATGATAATTATATACCTTCCTCTGAAGACGAGGCAAGCCTCAACGACGACGAATTCGTCGTGCCCGAGGATCCCGTCGAACAAGAGCGTTTTAAATGCAGGCTTATCGCTACGGCAAATAGCCTAAAGAAAAAGCAGCAGCAGCTTCAAGCTGATCAGACCGCCGCCGATCGATGGGTCGAGGTCCTCGCGTCAAGAGTATGAACTCGAACGCCCTCCAAAAGCTACCCAAGACGCAAGTTGCTCCCGATTAGAGGAGGAAACATACATACCTTCATCGCCAGGCAGACAATACGGCCGACCGACCACCCCGTGGCCGAGACAGAGAGGCATCTAGAACCTCCACCAAGACCATACCCCGGCATCGCTCCAAAAGTACGAAGCCAAGAGGGAACGCGCCGGACTTGCGAGATATATTGGAGGACAAAGCAAGGCAATCCAGATCCATCTATGGATCATGTGGGCGCCTACCACCCACGCATTTAATACCGCCACGCCAGATACAATAACTCGCCGGGCGAACACAGCAGACAACGCTCTCGAGCTACGCCGTGACATTGCTCAATATAGAGGTGCCACACACCCGCTATGCTTCATCGACGAAGTAATGGATCATCAAATCCTCAAGGGTTTAAACCCGTAAACATTGAATCCTACGATGGCTGTGAGACCCGCTGTTTGGATCAAAGATTATCTCCTTCACATCCATATGGCCTGCGGCGACGATCTCCACGCCATTAAGTATCTCCCACTCAAGCTTAAAGGACCAGCTCGGCATTGGCTTAACAGCTTGCCCGCAGAGTCAATTGGGTGTTGGGAAGACCTGGAAGCCGCATTCCTCGACAACTTCCAGGGCACATATGTGTGACCACCAGACGCCGATGACCTAAGCCACATAATTCAACAGCCAGACGAATCGGCCAGACAATTCTGGACACGGTTCCTTACAAAGAAAAATCAAATCGTCGACTGTCCGGATGCAGAGGCCCTCGCAGCCTTCAAGCATAACATCCGCGACGAGTGGCTAGCCCGGCACCTAGGACAGGAAAAGCCGAAATCCATGGCAGCCCTCACATCATTAATGACCCGCTTCTGTGCGGGAGAGGATAGCTGGCTAGCTCGCAGCAACAACCTCAGTAAAAATTCTGGCAGTCCGGATACCAAGGACCACAATGGCAGGTCGCGTCGAAGCAAAAAAATAAACGCCGCGTGATTAACGGGCATTTACAAGGAGGATACGACAGTCAACGCCGGATTCCGAGGCTCTAAACCCGGTCAGCGGAAGAAGCCATTCAAAAGAACCACTCCGGGTCCGTCCAATTTGGACCGAATACTCGACCGCTTATGCCAGATACATGGCACCCCTGAAAAGCCAGCTAATCACACCAACAGAGATTGTTGGGTGTTCAAGCAGGCAGGCAAGTTAATTGCCGAAAACAATGACAAGGGGCTGCACAGCGACGACGAGGAAGAGACCCGACCGCCGAACAATAGAGGACAGAAGGGTTTCCCCCCACAAGTGCGGACGGTGAACATGATATACACAACCCATATACCCAAGAGGGAGCGAAAGTGCACTAAGGGACGATATGTGATGGAGCGATCGCCCTAAGTTCAATCCATGGTCCTCTTGCCCGATCACTTTCGATCAAGAGATCATCCGACCAAGATCCGCCATGGCGGATTCGCGCGCATTGGTTTTAGACCCAATCGTCGATGGATTTCACCTCACGAGAGTCCTGATGGACGGCGGCAGTAGCCTGAACCTGCTTTATCAGGATACAGTGCGCAAGATGGGCATAGACCCCTCAAGGATTAAACCTACAAAGACGACTTTCAAAGGCGTCATACCAGGTGTTGAGGCCAATTGTATGTGCTCACCACACCGAAGTGGTCTTCGGATCCCCGGACAATTTCCGAAGCGAGGAGTTAATCTTCGACATAGTCCCATTCCGCAGCGGCTATCATGCCCTGCTCGGACGAACCGCATTTGCAAAGTTCAACGCGGTACCGCATTACGCATACCTCAAGCTCAAGATGCCAGGCCCCCGTGGAGTCATCACGGTCAATGGAAATACGGAACGCTCCCTCCGAATGGAGGAACACACAATGCTCGCGCGGAAGTACAGAGCAGCCTTTTAAGGCAATATTCGAGTCCGCCGTTAAACGGCCGGACACGCCAAACGCGCCGGAGCAACATCAACCAAGACCACAGCACGCTCCGAGCATCGCCAGAGTAATGCGGCTAACCCCAGCCCTTGCATAATTGTAAGACCAACCTCGCGTACATCATTACGCCCGAGATACCATGGGCCTAGGGAAGGGGCACGACCACAATGACCCAGAGTGCGGCTCGACCACACCAGGGCTCACAAGTGTGTCTCCTTTTCGTTATTATTTTCTTTCTTTATGTACACAGGACTCCGTTCACCAGAGGCCTTGTCCGGCGGTGAACCCGCCGAATTCACGATGCAACAGCCAGGGAAGAAAGAAGACTGCGATAAACACTCAGGTGGTCTCCATTACGAGCATTAAATATGATTATATCCACCAGTCCGCAGCCCATCCCTGGAGGGGGACATGTTTGATTAGTCCAATCCCTTGCTTACCGCACTATTTGTATCATTCCGCACTCATAGCAGAATTCTTTAAATAAACAATGCAGCACTTTTTGCCTGTTATTGCATTACTTTACACATATGTTCATTAATGACATCTCGCACCCGTATATTACTGGTACGGCTAAATACACCAGGGGCTTATGTTCCCCGCATTATGGTGTGATAAGTCCGAACACTTTCACAAGTGCGGCACCCCGAACTTATAGCATTATATGAATCGGCTCCGAATCATGTCTTGGGTCAATAGTTGGGTTTGCCCGGCTCCCACGTTTTGGCGTCTTACGTTCCATTCTGTCGGCTAAGGTGGCACTAGGAGAACCACTGCGATTGCGCCCCGGTTGAGCTGAGCGAGCGCCTCAGTGGAGAAAGCTAAAACTGACCGGCTTGATAAGGCGAGAGACTGGTCGCTGCTCGAGAGGTCTTTTCGGGTCCCTAAAGACCCATGCCGCTTCAAGCGAAGTACCGGATAATGTCCGACCGAAGGCGTGGATAGCGCCCCAATTCGGTCTTCCGAATACTAGGGGCTTCGCCGAAATTTAAAATTATAGAATTCTATGGCTAAGTGAGAGTGTTCAAGCATTATAAGTCTGATTGCCTTGTTCGTTGTGTTGAGCGCCTCCCTAGATGGACCCAAAAATGGGAACAAGAGTGCTCAAGTTTATCCCGAACACCCCAGCACTCGTGGCTTGGGGGCTGAAGCCAACGACTTGCCATCTCTCAGATTTTATAAACGGCCGCACAGAAGGTAATATTTTAAATTAAACAAGCGTTGTGTAGCGCATATGAACAAAGTTTTCAGCGCACAGGATAATACATAGCGAGTTTCACTCAATAATTACATCTCTGGGGCACTCATCCGCAATATTGCGGGCACCCTTCAGGACAGTCTTATAGTACATTTTGGGTGTACGATACTCCTTGCCCGCTGGCAGCGGGTCAGTAAGAAGCTTCTTCGCATCCAGCCTGCCCCAGTGCACCTTTGCGCGGGCAAGGGCCCGACGAGCACCTTCAATACAGGCGGAGCGCTTGATGACATCCACCCAGAGCACACATCCACCACCGCCAGACGAGGTCAAGTAGCTCCTAGGCATGGCCTGTCCAGCCCTGACCGGACTATAAGGCCCTTCATGGCCTCCTCGGCTACCTTCGAGTTCGACCAGCTGCTTCACTGGTCGCTTGGGGGCACGGATGGCCGGCCTCGTCATCGAGACCGAAGACCTTCTCCGCTGAGCTCCCCTCCTCGCCACGGTAGAATGCGGCAAGATCGGATACACCGCGAGGCAGATATGCAAACGCCTCGAGAGCTCCGAATTCGGGTAAGTGTCAGGTAGTTCACATTAACATGCTTGCTTTGCATGAAAAATGCCTTACCCGCCGCTATTTTCTTCATATCCTCAACCTCTGAAGGGCCTTATGGCCTTGGCCTTGGCGGATTTGGCACTTTCGAGGCCGAGGCGAGCTCGGACTCGAAGTCTTTGAGTCGCGCCCAAACTCTCATGCTTCTCCACGAGAGCCTCGAGCTCTTGCCGCACCTCCGCCACTGTGCCTCCTGCTTTTCTCGCTCTGCCCGTTCAGCGGCCGCCTGCGTTGGTCATGACACAGCCTCCTTCGTGGCTGCCACCTCGTTTGTGGCCCCTGCAGCACCGTATTATCCTTGTTAATTTTATTGCAACCAAATCCTTTTACAGAAGGTAAAATTCAAAGTGGTGCTACTCACCTTCTTTGTCCTCGAGCTGCCTCTTGGCATGGCCGAGCTCTCACTCGGACCGCCGAGATCTTGCTTTAATGCACCAACCTCCACAACAAGGCGGCAGAGGTCAAGCAAAGACAGCCTGCAAACCCATATTGACATAATTTATTAGCAACTGCGAATATCTTTTTAGATCCTCATCCGACTTTTCTTTCCAACACCGAACCGAGCATCGTGGGCTACTGTCTATGCGGTATTACATTACATAATTTTAACTTCTTACCTCAAAGCCTCGTTAGAAGGCTCTGCAGAGCTTCGGTCAGCCCGCTCTTGGCGAGCTGAACCTTTCAATCACCGCACTCATAATAAAGGCGGTGTTCTTCTCGATGGAAGCGCCTTTGAGCGCCTCCAAGCCAAGTTGTCCGACGCCCCGGTTGGACGGAGGCTGCCGGCGTCATGGTCTTGCCCTTCTTGCGAAGGGCGCCACGGACTCCGAACCGCTGCAGGTTCGGCATGGAGTCCGGCGCCAAAGTCCGGAGGCTGCCTTGCGGCGCCCGGAGCCTCCTCCGATGGGTCCCTTTCGATCCCACCTCGGCCCTCATCGGGCGGGGTGGAGGCGATCGGAAGGAATCCACATCCGACGGGGCCAACGACCCGCTCGATGAAGCGGGGAGATCATCATCGGCCGGACTGCGGGCAATATGCGGCATTAGTAGGACACTATGTGACACAAAACAAATTGTAGATCATTCAGGGATCCGGATACTTATGATCTTGCCAGAGGCCTGGCCCTTGAAGGCCACTCCTCGCCGCCAACGTCGGTGTTGGAGAGCTGTCCGGGGGAATAGTTCTCCCCCTCTTGGACCCTTCGGCCTCCCCTGTTGGGGAAGCCTTCCTCTTCCTCTCTCTCCCCCCTTCGGGAGAGAGTCTTCTTCCTCCTCCTCGTCTTCGGGGGAGGAGTCCACCTCGTCGTCAGACGCCTGATAACGGGAACTCTTTCGAGTGCCCGTGGCCACCTTCTTGGCCTTCTTCTCCGGCACCACATGCGGTGCCGGAACCAGCAGCCCCGCTAGACGGGCATCCACTGGGTCTTCTGGCATGGGAGCCGGGTAGATGAGCTGCTCGGCCTTCTTCATCCATTCCTGTCAAAGGAAATGGGGGATTGAAACCCTCTTAGAATCAATCTATTTACAATAAGTGTCCCGTAAAGGGGTAGAATCACTTACCTTGTCAGCCAGATGCTGCGAGTGAAATCCGCGATCTTCCGTCGCGGATGCGGGGCTTCAGCGCCTTAAACAACACCCTCCAGCGCTTTCAGACGTCAGGTCAAGAGCCCGCTCAGCGCTAGTGCTGTTTCGGATCGAACTTCCACAGATTGAACGCCCGTTCTTGGCATGGGAGAATCCGGCGGACGAGCATGACTTGGACCACGTCGACAAGCCTGAGCTTCTTGTTCACCCACGGATCTGAGCTCGGAGTCCGTCGGCTCCGACTATTACCCCAAGAAGCCCTTCTCTTTCCAGGAGGTGAGCTGCATAGGTATACCAGATCTAAACTCGGGGGCCGCCGCCCACGTATGGTCGCGCGGCTCGGTGATGTAGAACCACCCCGATTGCCACCCCTTGACGGAGTCCTCGAGGGCCCCTTCGAACCAGAGGATGTTGGGCATCTTGCCCAACATGGCACCTCCGCACTCCGCCTGCGTGCCCTTCACTACCTTCGGCTTGATGTTGAAGGTCTTGAGCCACAAGCCGAAGTGGGGCCGGATGCAGAGGAGGGCCTCGCACACGACGATAAACGCCGAGATGTTGAGGATGAAGTTCAGCGCCAGATCGTGGAAATCCAGACCGTAGTAGAACATGAGCCCCTGGACAAAGGGGTGAAGTGGAAAGCCCAGTCCGCGGAGGAAGTGGGGAAGGAAAACGACCCTCTCATGGGGCCCGGGGGTAGGGATGAGCTGCCCCTCGTCGGGCGGCCGGTCTTGCGATGTCGCCGAAAGGTATCCGGCGTTGCGCAGCTTTGTGATGTGCTCCACCTTAACGGTGGAAGCCAACCATTTGCCTCCCCCTACGGACATGGTCGGAGAAGGTTGAGACGAGATGCGCGAACTTGGGCGCTGGAGCTTGAGTGCGCGGAGGTGGATAAGCAAAGGAGGAAGAAGGCATGGGTGAAAAGGTAAATCCTTATCCCTTATATATAAGCGGGCGGAGACTATGCGTCCCCCACCAGCCTGGTAAAACTCGCTTATCTCCCAAGCGCCACCATCAATGGCGCGGCTGGGTTACCCACGTCCGTATTGATGAGAATCTCGGAATAAGGGGAACACGATCTCTGCTTCGACAAGACATGCCAAGGGAACCGCTTCGCTAAACGTGTTGAGGTGGTATAATAAAAAACGATTCAAGTAAAGGCTTGGTAGTGGTGTGACGTCATGCCACAAAATACGTCAGTAGATTGAACTTGTGTACATTTTATTCTCTCTACGGTGGAATGTGGAATTTATTTTGCAGAGCCGGACACTATCCTGGTGTTCATGATCTTCTCTGGATTATTCAAAGGAGGAACCCGCCTTGCAATGCCGAACATTATGCGCGCCGGACTTATCGTCATTGAAGCCTAGTTCAGGGGCTACTGAGGGAGTCCTGGACTAGGGGGTGTCCGGACAGCCGGACTATCATCGTCCGCCGGACTCCACGACTACGAAGATACAAGATTGAAGACTCCGTCCCGTGTCCGGATGGGACTTTCCTTGGCGTGGAAGGCAAGCTTGGCGATACGGATACGTAGATCTCCTACCATTGTAACCGACTCTGTGTAACCCTAGCCCTCTCCGGTGTCTATATAAACCGGAGGGCTTTAGTCCGTAGGACACAACATACACTACAACAATCATACCATAGGCTAGCTTCTAGGGTTTAGCGTCCTTGACCTCGTGGCAGATCCACTCTTGTACTACCCATATCATCAATACTAATCAAGCAGGACGTAGGGTTTTACCTCCATCAAGAGGGCCCGAACCTGGGTAAAACATCATGTCCCTTGTCTCCTGTTACCATCTGCCTAGACGCACAGTTCGGGACCCCCTACCCGAGATCAGCCGGTTTTGACACCGACACCCGCTGCGATCTTTCTGGCCTCCTGGATTTCCTGGAAGGCGCCTTGGGCTTCAGCCCGAGCATCATGTGCGGATTGACAAGCTTTGGTGAGTTCGGACTCTTTATCCGTTATACTCTGCTCCAAGGTCTCTCACTTCTTTATGGCTTCTTGGTGCTCTTGTTGAACTTCAATGACCCGGGCCTCGTGGTTTTCATGAGTGGCCTGCTCCTTGGCCGCTTTTCTTCTCGGCCTCGGCTACCGCCTTCTTAAGAGCCTCGACTTCGGCCGCCGCTCCTAATACATATCATGACATTTTTCAGTTAAAATAACTATTCACCTATATTTAAATGCAAACAAAGTTATCCCATACCTTGGTTATCATCCAATTGCTTTTTTACTTGGCCGAGCTCCTTTTCGGCCCGCTCCAGACTCTACTTCAGTCCGGAGACCTCCGTGGTATGAGAGGTTGTAGTCAATAACGATGCCTGATCATTCACATAGGTATTTCCTAATTAGTCTCCTGCGAAATATATTTGATCCTCTGTCCGGCTTTCTTTTCGAACACCCAACAGTGTATCAGGGGCTACTATCTATATTGTGACATTCTTTAACTTCATTACTTACCTCAAAGCCAGTTAGAAGGCTGGTGCAGGCTTCGGTCAGCCCGCTTTTAGCGGACTGGACCTTCTCAATCACCGCACCCATAAGGGTACGGCGCTCTTCAACAATGGAAGTGCTTTGCAGCGCCGCCAATAAAGTATCCGGCACCTCTGGGTGGACTGAGGTCACCGGTGGAATAGGCGCACCACCTTTTGTTGAAGAAGGTTGCTGGCCTGATTTCGGAGTCATATTGGTCCCCGAAATTGTCTCTGGCTGGGGGCCGAATTTAGGACGGCCCCCGCCGTCAGCATCCATTGGGGTCTACTCCCCCGTGTGTCCGGCTGCCGAGGTTTGACCCTCCAGCGCCGCCTCGATGGTCTCCTGAGCTTCGCCCTGGCCTGGGCCCCTTTGGGACGACACCTCTGTGGTGTCCATGCCTTTGGAGGAGGAGGCCGTCGGGAGGGTCTCGCTGTCCATCACATCCGGGTCCAACGAATCTTCTGACGAAGATTGCTCGATGTCGGACCCAGCCGGACTGCAGAATGTGTGACGAAACACGTTAGTGCTATGCAAAAGTGAGACTGGATATATGGATGTGTCTGGGTTTCTTTGTACTCACGATTTGGCCAGGGGCTTGGCCCTAGGTTCCCACTCCGGACTGCTGTCGGTGGCTGCGGTGGATTCGTCTAGAAGGGAAGTTTTCCCCTTCTTAGACGTTTCGGCCTCCAAACGTGTGGAGGCCGTCCTCTTCTTTCTCCCCCTCGCAGGGGGGTACTGGCTTTCCTCTTCTTCCTCCTCCTCTTCCTCGTCTTTTTCGGCGGAGGAGTGGGCCTTGGTGTCTTCGAACATCACTCCCGAAGTACCCCTGCGACCCAGCCCGCCCCTTGTCTCCTTGGCCTTATTCTTCGGCGCCTTATATGGTGTCGGGACCAGCATCTTCATCAGAAGTGGGCCGGCTTGTTCTTCAGGCAGCGGAGCCGGACAGTAGATCCACTTTGCCTTCTTCGTCCAGCCCTGGGAAAATCGTTAGGGAAATATTAGGTGTTTTCCCCAAGGTATACAAATAAAGGATACACCTTGAAAACATATAAAGACTTACTAAACTTGCAGGGCGGGACTATTTGTGCCCGCGATCCTCGGCGGTATCCAGCCACGGCTTGCCGGGCTTGAATAGCACCTTCCAGATGTCTTCGTGCATCGTGCCGAAGAACTCCAACAAGGTTTGGTGCTTGGCCGGATCAAACTCCCATAGATTGCAAGTCCGGCATTGACATGGAAGGATCCGGTGAGCTAGCATCACCTGGACCACATTGATAAGTTTGATATTCTTGTCCTCCATGCTCTTGATACGCGCTTGGAGCGTCATCAGCTCGTTTGACGAAGACCAGTTTAGGCCCTTTTCGGGCTAGGACATGAGCCGCAGTGGGGCTCCGGATCAGAATTCAGGGGTTGCGGCCCATTTGGTGCCGCGTGGCTCGGTAACATAGAACCACTGTTGTTGCCAACCTTTGATGGACTCGTTGAATGTACCTACATTTGACGTTGGGCATCTTGCTCACCATGGCACCTCCGCACTCGGCGTGTTCGCCACCTACCACCTTTGGCTTCATGTTGAAGATCTTTAGCCACAGTCCGAAGTGTGGAGGGATGCGTAGGAAGGCCTCGCACACGATGATGAATGTTGAGATGTTGAGGAAGGAATTGGGGGTTAGGTCAGGGAAATCTATCTTGTAGTAGTACATAAGGCCGCGAACAAATGGGTGGAGGGGAAACCCCAGCCCACGGACGAAGTGAGGGACGAATACAACCCTCTCGTTGGGTTCCGGAGTAGGGACGATCTGTCCCGCCGCCGGGAGACGGTGTGCGATCTTCTTGGCTAGGTATCTGGCCTCCCGGAGTTTCTTGATATCCTCCTCCTTGACGGAGGAGGCCATCCACTTGCCTTGCACTCCGGATCCAGACATGGCTAGAATGCTTTTTGGGCGGCAGAGATGGGTGCTTGGGCACTGGAGCTCGAGAATGAATGAGAAGAGGAAGAAGAAGGCGTGGGTGAACGAGGAGGAATCCTTATCCCATTATAAAGAGAGTAAAAATCATGTGCCTCCCCACTTGCCCTAAAGCTCGCTTATTTCCCAAGCGCCGTGCGGATGGCACGGTTGGGTTACCCATACCCGCATTGATGAGAATCCCGTGATAAGGGGACATGATCTCTGCTTTGACAAGACGTGCCAATGAAACCGCGCCTCGAGATAAGGAGGGGCAGGGTAAAAACGGTTCGAATAAAGACCGGGCCGTGGCATGATGTCACGCTATGAGTTGTCAGCAGATTGGACTCGTGGGATATTATACTCTCTACAGTGGTATGTGGAATTTGTTTTGCAGAGCCGGACACGATTCTTATGTTCGAGATCTACCTTGGAGTATTCAGAGAAGGAACCCGCCTTGCAATGCCAAAGACAATCTGCACGCCGGACTCATCGTCATTGAAGCCTGGTTCAGGGGCTACTGAGGGAGTCCCGGATTAAGGGGTACTCGAATAGCCGGACTATATGCATATGTCGGACTGTCGGGCTATGAAGATACAAGATAGAAGACTTCGTCCCGTGTCCGGATAGGACTCTCCTTTGTGTGGCAAGCTTGGCAGTTAGGATATGAAGATTCCTTTCTCTGTAACCGACTCTGTGTAACCCTAGCCCCCTCCGATGTCTATATAAACCGGAGCGTTTAGTCCGTAGGATAAGAACAATGATAATCATAGGCTAGCTTCTAGGGTTTAGCCTCTACGATCTTGTGGTAGATCAACTCTTGTAATACTCATATCATCAAGATCAATCAAGCAGGAAGTACGGTATTACCTCCATCAAGAGGGCCCGAACCTGGGTAAACATTATGTCCCGCGCCTCCTGTTACCATTAGCCTTAGATGCACAGTTCGGGACCCCCTACCCGAGATCTGCCAGTTTTGACACTGACAGCGGGTGCTAAGGCCAAGCGGTCCAAGGCGACTCCGGTGCCACAGCGTGCCCCAAGCGCGAGGTCCAAGGCCAAGCTGGGAGATCTATCCTCTCTGGAGAGCACCAAGCTTCGTACTGCTGACAAGAACTTGGAGGTTTCAGGTAACCCTCTACCCTCTTACAAAATTCTTAATGCTTTCTCTGATGCACATCTGTCGCGAATTTTGGATGATAGTGGTGTTGCCTCTTCTATCCCTCATGGAGAGATTATATCATTAGTGTGTGCGCGTGAGGAGGCCCAAGCGGCACTTGCCGAAGCTATGGCTCGTTGTGTGCTTGCAAGCTCGTCCGGGTTGGGACCAGCACGGGCTAGTGCCACCTCTTGCCCCGATGAGGAAGCTGAAGCAAGGGCTGCTTCAATGCTCCCTTCTTCCAGTCGTGCTACGGCTCGGAAGCATGTGTCCAAGGCAGTGACCCCTCGCGGGGTCCGCCTGCGGAATCATATTATTTGATCTAATGCGGTACCTTTTTGGGAACATTAGAGGTTGTGGCCACGAGGGACGTCAGACACAACTTAGGGAATACACGGCCAAGGAACGGATAGATGTTGTTGCGCTCCAGGAAACTATTAAACCAGATTTTTCTTATCGTGACTTGTTGGCTTTTGACTCCCTTAATCGTTTCGATTGGCACTGGTCATCCTCGTCGGGCCACTCGGGTGAGATCCTGATGGGCTGCAACCGAGACATTTGCGAGGTTCTTTCGTGGGAGCAAGGCACGTTTTTTGTCGCTGCTACGATTAGGCATAGTGTCTCTAGGCTTATTTGGGTGGTGGTGGGTGTTTATGGTCCTGTCGATCATGCATGTTCTGCCACTTTTTTGGACAAAGTCACGTCCTTGGTTGGGGCCAAGCGCACGGCTATCTGCCTCTGGTCATGGGTGGAGACTTTAATCTGATCCGCTTGGGTGCGGATAAAAACAATGACCGATTGGACTGGACAAGGGTGTCCTTGTTCAATAACGCCATTGCGGCAGCTGCGTTCCGAGAAGCGACTCGTATGGGTGCAAAGTTCACCGGGACTTACAAACAGCTGGCCCCGGTTCGCAGCGTGCTGGATCGGGTATTTTTTACCCCGGAATGGGAGGTCCTTTTTCCACTTTGTACCTTGGTGGCTGAAACTCATAATGGATCGGACCACGTCCCTCTTATCTTCTCTTTAGGGGAAGAGAGACCTCACCGTAGCAAGCGTTTCTTCTTCGAGTCTACCTGGTTTGAAGCAGAGGGCTTCATCCACATGGTGCATGCTCGCTGGGAGCAGATTCTGGCCCAGCAGGGGCCCCAAAGGGGACCAGTAGAGTGCTGGTCGGCTGCTGCTGCAGTCCTGCGCGCCTTCCTGCGTGGGTGGGATGCCAATCATGAAAGTGAATCAAAACATGAGCGCGGTAGGCTTATTGAGGGGATCTCTGACCTAGAAGCCCAGGCAGATGTGTGAATGTTTTTGGAAGTGAAAGCACAAGTGCTCCCTAGGTGGTTTTGGTAATTAATGTCAACATATCTCTTGTTGGACTAACACTTTTATCTAGTATGTTTCAGATAAGTTCAACAATGGAGTGGCATGGACTAAAGGATGTGGGAACTCCTTCAAGATGCTAAGGACAAAGGATTGGCTCAAGCTTCAAGCTCAAGACTCTTCATTTTACATTGTAGTGATCCAAGATCACATTGAGTCTATAGGAAAAGCCAATACTATCAAGGAGGGATGAGGTGTTGCTTAATGAGTTTCTTGCTCCATAGTGATTAGTGATATGCTCCAAAACCCTCAACTACTTTCCCACTTCCACACATATGACCTAAACCTAAAGTCAAACTGCGCCACACCGATTCTTTCTATCCGGCGCCACCAAGTTCAAATGTCTCAGCCACTGCCACAAACCCTAGGCAAATCGATCTCACTGATAGGGATCTCGGTCTCACCAAGATGGGATTGTAATCTCTTTGTGTATGTCCATTACCAAAATCAGTATCACCGAGTTTGAGCAATCGGTTCTACCGAGATTACATTGCAAACTTCCTGGTTGACTCATTACCAAAATCGGTCCTACCGAGTTTTTGTAATCGGTCCAACCGTGTTTGCCTGACCAACTCTCTGGAAAGCTCATTACCAAAATCGGTCTAACCAAGTTTGAGTAATCGGTCTTACCGAGATTACGTTATGCCCTAACCCTAACCATATCGGTCCTACCGAGTTGCATGTCAGTCCCACCGAAAATCCTAACGGACACATTATTTGTTAAATCGGTCTGACCGAGTTTGTTGATTCGGTCCCACCGAGTTTGGTAAATTGTGTGTAACGGTTAGATTTTGTGTGGAGGCTATACATACCCCTCCACCTCCTCTTCATTCGTGAAGAGAGCCATCAGAACAAACCTACACTTCCAACTTACCATTTCTAAGAGAGAACCACCTACTCATGTGTTGAAGCTAAGACATTCCATTCCTATCATATGAATCTTGATCTCTAGCCTTCCCCAAGTTGCTTTCCACTCAAATCTTCTTTCCACCAGATCCAAATCCTATGAGAGAGAGTTGAGTGTTGGGGAGACTATCATTTGAAGCACAAGAGCAAGGAGTTCATCATCAACGCACCATTTGTTACTTCTTGGAGACTGGTGTCTCCTAGATTGGCTAGGTGTCACTTGGGAGCCTCCGACAAGATTGTGGAGTAGAACCAAGGAGTTTGTAAGGGCAAGGAGATCGCCTACTTCGTGAAGATCAACCGCTAGTGAGGCAAGTCCTTCGTGGGCGACGGCCATGGTGGGATAGACAAGGTTGCTTCTTCGTGGACCCTTCGTGGGTGGAGCCCTCCGTGGACTCGCGCAACCGTTACCCTTCGTGGGTTGAAGTCTCCATCAAAGTGGATGTACGATAGCACCACCTATCGGAACCACGCCAAAACATCCGTGTCTCCAATTGCATTTGAATCCTCCAAAACCCTTCTCTTTACATTGTTGCAAGTTGCATGCTTTACTTTTCGCTGCTCATATACTCTTTGCATGCCTGCTTGATATGTATTGTGAGTGTTAAATTTGTGCCTAAACTCCACCTAAACTTTAAGAACTTAAAAACTGCAACTTTGTCACTTAGTGTCTAATCCCCCCCCTTAGACACCTCTTCTCAAGGTCCTACAAGTGGTATTAGAGCTTTGGTCTCCATTGCCTTGGTTTAATCACCATTGGAGGAAGATGGATGAGTCTACTTTGGGGAGTCTTAGACATAGAGTACCTATTCTTGATGGAGGGTATTTTCATGAGTGGAAAAATGAGATGCTTGTAATTTTCAATCAATATCATTTGAACAAGTACATTGCTAGCCCTTGTGCACCTCATGCTGATCCTATGCATCCTACTCTTGATGAGTCAATTGACATGATTAGGAATCTTAGAACTGCCGAACTTATCATTAGAGGATTGCCTAGAAACTTGATTGGATGTTTGCCTACTCTTAAGTGTGCCTACACCATATGGAAATTTCTTGAGGAACGCTTTCCAAATTATTCCTTGAAAAATCTAGATGAAATTCTCCATAAGTATATTGCTTTGAGTAAGATGAATACTAGTGATCCTATGTTTCGTGATCGTCTATTTGAGCTTACAAACCTTATGCGTGCCAAAGGAGATGTTGGAATTATTAGTGATATTATTTCCGAAGCTATAAAAATTCATAAGCAGGATCATTGTCAAAATCACTCTAACGAATCACCCTCTCTAGGACTTGACCCACCACATGACGATGTTGAACATGGATACTATGATGAGGATGATGATAGTGACTTCGATCTTGATGATGCAATGAGACACTTTGGTCTTATGGCAAATCTTCAGGGATATATGTCAGGAGGAAAGGAATGGTTCTTGATAGTGGATGTACCGATCACATGACCGGAGATAAAGACATGTTTCGGGAGCTTGCTGAAAATGATAGTCCTTGAAAGTATGTCACTTTCGGTGACAACTCAAAAGGTAAGGTGGTTGGCCTCGGTAAGGTGGCCATATCACATGATAGCTCCATACAAAATGTCATGCTCGTTGAATCTCTTGGCTACAACTTACTTTCAGTATCTAGACTTGCTGATTTCGGTTTCTATGTCCTATTTACTGAAGTAGATTGCCAAGTGTTTCGTCGAGATAATCATAAAATGGTCTTTACTGGTGTGCGTAGAGGTGATCTATACATTGTTGATTTCACTAAAAAGGCTCAACCTAAAACTTGCTTCATCGCTACATCCTCAAAAGGTTGGTTATGGCATAGACGATTAGGTCATGTTGGTATGCGAAACCTTGACAAACTTATTAAAGGAAATCATATCCTTGGTGTTGAAGATGTCATATTTGATAAGGATAGACTTTGCAGCACTTGTCAGGCAGGTAAACAGGTTGGAGGAAGGCATCCCGTGAAGAACATCATGACCACAAGGAGGCCACTCGAGCTACTTCACATGGATCTCTTTGGTCCCAACTCCTACAAGAGTCTCGGTGGAAATTCATTTGGTCTAGTTATAGTTGATGATTTTTCAAGATTTACGTGGGTGTTCTTTCTCGATGATAAATCGCAGGTCCACAAGATCTTCAAAAACTTCGCTAGGAAGGCCCAAAATCAATTTGAAGTGAAGATCAAGAAGGTTCGCAGCGACAACGGAACGGAGTTCAAGAACACAAATGTGGACACCTTTCTTGACGAAGAAGGGATTTCACACGAGTTCTCGGCTACGTACACACCTCAACAAAATGGAGTTGTTGAGAGGAAGAACTGGACGCTCATCGAAATGGCGAGAACGATGCTTGATGAGTACAAGACACCGAAGCACTTTTGGGCAGAAGCGGTTGAGACAGCTTGCCATGCAACAAATCGCTTGTATCTTCACAAGCTACTCGGCAAGACGGCATACGAGCTCCTCACCGGTAGCAAACCCCAAGTTGGATACTTTCGAGTATTTGGCTCAAAGTGCTACATTCTTGATAAGCATCGTCGTTCTAAATTTGCTCCTAAGTCTCATGAAGGTTTCCTACTAGCTTATGGCTCAAACTCTCACACTTACCGTGTCTACAACAATTTCACCCGAAAAGTTGAAGAGACGGTAGATGTGAAGTTTGATGAATCTAACGGCTCGCAAGTAGAGCAATTGCCAATTTATGTAGGAGACAAAGATCCTTCGGAAGCTATCCAAGACTTGTCTATTGGCAAGGTCCGTCCAACGTAGGTGAAGGAGAGTACCTCGTCCGTCCAAGTGGAAGCTTCTACGTCATGACAAGGTGAACCAAGAGTTGATACGGAAGCATCCACAAGTGGGATGCACCAAAATGAAGAAAACGAGGAAGTGCATCAAGATAAACATCAACAACCTCCTTCTCCACCACGACAAGAGAACAACAACGCCAACAATGAAGAAGGCCAAGAAGAAGAACAAGATGAAGAAGAACTTCAACCAAGAAACAAGCAAAAGCTTTCATGAGTTCGAGCAAGAATTGCTAAAGACCATCCCGTCGAGCAAATCTACGATGATATTCAAACCGGGAGAATCACTCGCTCTAAAACTCGTTTAGCTAACTTTTGTGAAAACTATTATTTCATCTCTAGCATTGAACCTATGAAGGTCGAAGAAGCATTGGAAGATCCAGATTGGATAAATGCTATGCATGAAGAGCTACACAACTTTGAGAGGAACCAAGTTTGGACATTGGTTGAGAATCCCGACAACAACCACAACATCATCGATACCAAATGGGTGTTTCACAACAAGCAAGATGAAGATGGACAAGTAGTTCACAACAAAGCACGTTTCGTCGCCCAAGGCTACACACAAGTCGAAGGTATGGACTATGGTGAGACTTACGCTCCCGTTGCTAGACTTGAGTCCATTCGCATCCTACTTGCCTATGCTAATCACCATGACATCACCTTGTACCAAATGGACATTAAAAGTGCTTTTCTAAATGGTGAAATAGAGGAGGAAGTTTATGTTAAGCAACCTCCCGGCTTTGTCAATCCTAAGAAACCCAATCATGTTTACAAACTTCACAAAGCCCTTTATGGTCTTAAACAAGCTCCTAGAGCATGGTACAAATGCTTGACCAAGTTCCTCATTGAAAAAGGCTTTGAAATTGGAAAAATTGATTCCACACTTTTTACTAAAAGGGTTAATGGAGAACTATTTGTGTGCCAAATCTATGTTGATGATATTATATTTGGTTCAACTAACCCTCATTTTAGTGAAAAGTTTGGGAAGCTAATGTCGGAGAAGTTTGAGATGTCTATGATGAGTGAACTCAAATTCTTCCTTGGGTTGCAAATCAAGCAAACTAGGGAAGGTACCTTTGTTTCTCAAATGAAGTACACCAAGGACCCATTCTAGAGGTTCAATATGCAAGAATGCAAAGGTATGTCTACACCCATGCCTACTAGTGGACATCTTGACTTGACCAAAGATGGTGAACCTGTTGATCAAAAGGCTTGTCGCTCTATGATTGGCTCATTATTATATCTATGTGCTTCACGTCCCGTTATCATGCTAAGTGTGTGCATGTGTGCACGATATCAAGCTGCTCCTAAAGAACGTCATCTTAAGGCCGGGAAAAGGATAGTGAGATACATAATCCATACACCAAATTTTGGCATTTGGTATCCTAAGAGGGCCTCTTTCGATCTTGTTGGCTACTCCAACTCAGACTATGCCGGAGACAAGGTTGATAGAAAGTCCACTTCGGGTACTTGTCAATTTCTTAGGAGATCTCTTGTGTCTTGGTCCTCCAAGAAACAAAACTCGGTATCCTTATCCACCGCCGAAGCGGAATACATTACCGCTGGTTCATGTTGTGCTCAATTACTTTGGATGACCCAAACTCTTAAAGATTATGGGATATATGTGAAACATGTTCCATTGCTTTGTGATAATGAAAGTGCTATTAAAATTGGTCATAATGATGTACAACATTCTCGAACTAAGCATATTGAAGTTCGTCATCACTTCATTCGAGATCATGTTGCTAAGGGTGACATTGATCTTAAGCATGTTCGCACCGAAAAGCAATTGGCGGATATATTCACTAAACCTCTTGATGAGAAAGTGTTTTGCAGGTTAAGAGGAGAATTGAACATCATTGATGCTTCAAACTTGGAGTAGAAACTCCATTGGATACATGCAAGACATGAGCTTATGACAAATCCTTGATATTTTTCTCTTATGATGAAAGTCTTATGTATTGGATATATTTGCATCTTGCATGTTATCTAACCCATGTAGGTACTTGGTTGAATCAAATTCCATGAGATTGTAATCCACTCACATCTTGAGCAATCTCTACATCACCAAGTTTCTACACTATGGTGGATGAAGACAAGGAAGCACGAAACCATTCAAACATATCCTTTGACAAATTCTATGTTGAGCTTCATGATTGTCATTTTTGGATACACGAGTGCTCTTCCTTGCAAGAACTAACCCATGTAGGTAGATGGACTCAAATTCCAAGTGGTGCTCACAACTCTTGATGAACTACATCAACCTTGAGTAACCCACACAAGTTCAACTACATAGACAACACCACCAACCAAGGTATGTTATTCCATCTTAGAGAAGCTTCACTCCAAGTTATGAGCTAAAGCAACTCGACAAGATGTGAATACATCAAGATGCTTAAACGAAAAATGGCAACCTCATTTTGAGCTTAAATGTTGAGTATGACCTATGATCAAGTGATCTCACTTGACTCCTAAGTCAATATACTCCAACATAGGTGACTTTGTTGCCGACCATCTCTAGATGAAGTTCTCTTGTGTACTTTTATGTGTTTTTGCATTTGTCTCATGCATATTGGTTTCCCCTTTCAAAAAAAACTTCATCTAGTTTTCTTTCTGTTTGCTCTGCATTTTTTTGCATCCAATTCATTGCATAGCATTCAGTAAATTCCTTGCAAATCCTTGTGAGATCTTACTAGTCTAGTGAGCTGAGCTGACTGCTACATCTCGAGCTTGCGTTGGTTTTCCCCGAAGAGGAGAGGATGATGCAGCACAGTAGCGTAAGTATTTCCCTCAGTTTTTGAGAACCAAGGTATCAATCCAGTAGGAGGTCACGCGCAAGTCCCTCGTACCTGCACAAGACGATAGCTACTCGCAACCAACGCGATTAGGGGTTGTCAATCCCTTCACGGTCACTTACGAGAGTGAGATCTGATAGAGATAATATTTTTGGTAATTTTGGTATAAAGATGCAAAGTAAAAAAGTAAAGGCAAAGCAAATAAATAAAGTGATATAGATTGATATGATGAGAATAGACCCAGGGGCCATAGGTTTCACTAGTGGCTTCTCTCAAGAGCATAAGTATTCTACGGTGGGTGAAAAAATTACTATTGAGCAATTGACAGAATTGAGCATAGTTATGAGTATATCTAGGCAATGATCATATATATAGGCATCACGCCCGAGACAAGTAGACCGAAACAATTCTGCATCTACTACTATTACTCCACTCATCGACCGCTATCCAGCATGCATCTAGAGTATTAAGTTAAAAACAGAGTAACGCCGTAAGCAAGATGACATGATGTAGAGGGATAAATTCATGCAATATGATAAAAACCCCATCTTGTTATCCTCGATGGCAACAATACAATACGTGCCTTGCAACTCTTTCTGTCACTGAGTAAGGACACCGCAAGATTGAACCCAAAGCCATGCACTTCTCCCATTGCAAGAACTACCAATCTAGTTGGCCAAACCAAACGGATAATTCAAAGAGACTTGCAAAGATAACTCAATCATACATAAAAGAATTCAGAGAAGAATCAGATATTTTCCATAGATAATACTGGATCATAAACCCACAATTCATCGGTCTCAACAAACACACCGGAAAAGAAGATTACATCGAATAGATCTCCATGAGAGAGGGGGAGAACATTGTATTGAGATCCAAAAAGAGAGAAGAAGCCATCTAGCTACTAGCTATGGACTCGAAGGTCTGAAGTAAACTATGTACTCACACTTCATCGGAGGGGCTATGGTGATGATGTAGAAGCCCTCCGTGGTGGATGCCCCCTCCGGCGGAGCTCCGGAACAGGCCCCAAGATGGGATCTCATGGATACAGAAGGTTGCGGCGGTGCAATTAGGTTTTTGGCTCCTCGTCTGGTCGTTAGGGGATACGTAGGTATATATAGGAGGAAGGAGTACGTCGGTGGAGCTCCGAGGGGCCCACGAGGTAGGGGGTGCGCCCTCCACCCTCGTGACCGTCTCGTGGCTTTCTTGACGGAGGGTCCAAGTCTCCTGGGTCTTATCTGATGAGTAAATCACGTTCCCGAAGGTTTCATTCCGTTTGGACTTCGTTTGATATTCTGTTTCTTCGAAATACTGAAAAAGGCAAAAAACAACAATTCTAGGCTGGGCCTCCGGTTAATAGGTTAGTCCCAAAAATAATATAAAAGTGGAAAATAAAGCCCATTATATTCCAAAACAATAGATAAAGTAGCATGGAGCAATCAAAAATTATAGATACGTTGGAGACGTATCAGGCATCCCCAAGCTTAATTCCTGCTCGTCCTCGAGTAGGTAAATGATAAAAAGAGAATTTTTGATGCGGAGTGATACTTTGGCATAATTTCAATGTAAATCTAAATCTTCTTAATCATGGTATGAATATTCAGATCCGAAAGATTCAAGACAAAAGTTCATATTGACACAAAAATAATAATACTTCAAGCATACTAATCAAAGTAATCATGTCTTCTCAAAATAGCATGGCAAAAGAAAGTTCATCCCTACAAAATCATATAGTTAGTCTATGCTTCATTTTCGTTACACAAAGATGTTCCCAACTTCTATACCCCAGATGACAAGCTAAGCAATTGTTTCATACTTAAATAATCTCAAACTTTTTCAACCTTCACGCAATACATGAGCGTGAGCCATGGATATAGCACTATGGGTGGAATAGAATATGATGATGGGGATTGTGTGGAGAAGACAAAAAAGGAGAAAGTCTCACATCAACGAGGCTAATCAATGAGCTATGGAGATGCCCATCGATTGATGTTAATGCAAGGAGTAGGGATTGCCATGCAACGGATGCACTAGAGCTATGAATGCTCAACAAAAGAAAACTAGTGGGTGTGCATCCAACTTTCTTGCTCATGAAGACCTAGGGCATTTTGAGGAAGCCCATCATAGGAATATACAAGCCAAGTTCTATAATGAAAAATTCCCACTAGTATGAACAAGACAACTTATGAGACTCACTATATGAAAAACATGGTGCTACTTTGAAGCACAATATATGAGACTCACTACATGAAGAGCAAGGTGCTATTTTGAAGCACAAGTGTGGAAAAAGAGATAGTAGCATTGCCCTTTTTATATATATTTTTTGGGCCTTTCTTCTTTTTTTTGGCCTTTCTCTTTTTTTTTGGGCAATGCTCTAATAATGATGATAATCACACTTCTATTGATTACAACATAAGGATTACAACTCGAAACTTAGAACAAGATATGACTCTATATGAATGCCTCCGGCGGTGTACCGGGATGGTGCAATGAATCAAGAGTGACATGTATGGAAAATAATGCATGGTGGATTTGCCACAAATATGATGTCAACTACAAGATCATGCAATGGCAATATGACAAAAGTAATGCATGTCACGACGATGATGGTGGAAGTTGCATGGCAATATATCTCGGAATGGCTATGGAAATGCCATGATAGGTAGGTATGGTGGCTGTTTTGAGGAAGATATAAGGAGGCTTATGTGTGATAGAGCATATCGTATCACGGGGTTTGGATGCAGCGGCGAAGTTTGCGCCAACTCTCAAGGTGAGAAAGGGCAATGCACGGTACCGAAGAGGCTAGCAAAGGCGGAAAGGTGAGAGTGTGTATAATCCATGGACTCAACATTAGTCAAAAGAACTCATATACTTATTGCAAAATTTTAGAAGTCATCAAAAAATTCAAGTACTACGTGCATGCTCCTATGGGGATAGATTGGTAGGAAAAGACCATCGCTCGTCCCCGACCGCCTCTCATAAGGATGCACAAGCCAGGTACACTTCATATTTCAAATTTGTTACACAACTTTAACCATACGTACATGCTACGGGACTTGCAAACTTCAACACAAGTATTTCTCAAATTCATAATCACCCAACTAGCACGACTTTGATATTATCACCTCCATATCTCAAAACAATTATCAAGGATCAAACTTATCTTAGTATTCAATGCACTCAAAAGAAAGTTTCACATATCTTGAATACCAAGTATATTAACATTAAGCAAATTATCATGCTATTAACGACTCTCAAAATAATCTAAGTGAAGCATGAGAGATCAAGTTTCTTTAAAACAAATCCATCACCGTGCTCAAAAATATCTAAGTGAAGCACTAGAGCAAAAATTATCACGCTCAAAAGGATATAAGTGAAGCACCATGAGCAAAACTATCAAGCTCAAAAGATATAAGTGAAGCACATAGAGTATTCTACAAATTTCAATTCATGTATGGCTCTCTCAAAAGGTGTGCACAGCAAGGATTATTGTGGTAGACTAACAAGCAAAGACACAAATAATACAAGACGCTCCAAGCAAAACACATATCATGTTGGTGAATAAAAATATAGCTCCAAGTAAATTACCGATGGAAGTGGATTTAAAGAGGAGATGCCTTCAGGGCATCCCCAAGCTTTGACTTTTGGTGTCCTTGATTATCTTGGGGTGCCATGGGCATCCCCAATCTTAGGCTCTTGCCACTCCTTGTTCCATAATCCATCAAAAGAATTCACCCAAAACTTGAAAACTTCACAACACAAAACTCAACAGAAATCTCGTGAGCTCTGTTAGAGAAAGAAAACAAAAGACTACTTCAAGGTACTGTAATGAACTCATTATTTATTTATAATGGTGTTAAACCTACTGTATTCCAACTTTTCTATGGTTTATAAACTAATTTACTAGCCATAGATTCATCAAAATAAGCAGACAACACACGAAAAACAGAATCTGTCAAAAATAGAACAGTCTGTAGCAATTTGTAACTAACGCAAACTTATGGAACTCTAAAAATTCTACCAAAATATTAAGTCCTGGAAAATTTGTTGATTGATCAGCAGCGAAAAGAATCAACGCAAAAGCACGTTCCTGTGATTTATCATAACTAAATTCGTGCGTGCAAAGTTTCTGTTTTTCAGCAGAATCAAATCAGCTATCATCGTAGGTTATCCTATAGGTCCTACTTGGCACAAACACTAATTAAAACATAAAACCACATCCAAATAGAAGGTATATGGATTATTTATTCCTAAACAGAAGCAAAAACAAAAAACATAAAATAAAATTGGGTTGCCTCCCAACAAGCGCTATCGTTTAACGCCCCTAGCTAGGCATAAAAGCAAGGATAGATTTAGGTATTGTCATCTTTCGTAGGCAATCCATAACTGGCTCTCATAATAGATTCATATGGTAATTTTATTTTATTTCTAGGGAAGTGTTCCATACCCTTATTTAAGGGAAATTGGAATCTAATATTCCCTTCCTTCATATCAATAATTGCACCAATCGTTCTAAGGAAAGGTCTACCAAGAATAATAGGACATGAGGGATTTCAATCTATATCAAGAACGATAAAATCTACGGGCACATAATTCATATTTGCAACAATGAGCACATCATTAATTCTTCCCATAGGTTTTTTAATAGTGGAATCCGCAAGATGCAAGTTTAGAGAGCAATCATCAAAATCACGAAAATCTAGCAAATCACATAAAGTTTTGGGAATAGTAGATACACTAGCACCCAAATCACATAAAGCATGAAACTCAAAGTCTTTAATTTTAATTTTAATAGTAGGTCCGCCCTCATCATAGAGTTTTCTAGGGATAGAAACTTCCATCTCAAGTTTTTCTTCATAAGATTGCATCAAGGCATCAACAATATGTTCGGTAAAAGCCTTATTTTGACTATAAGCATGAGGAGATTCTAGCACGGATTGCAACAAGGAAATACAACCAATCAAAGAGCAATTTTAATAATTAAATTCCTCGAGATCCAAAATAATGGGTTTAGCAACATCACGGTTTCTATTTATTTCAATCCCACTTTCATCAATTTCATCATCAAGATCTAGAAACTCCGAATTCTTAGAACGCCTTCTAGGTAAAGGAAGATCATATTCAGTTTCATCAAGATTCATATTGCAAAACAAAGATTTAATGGGGGACACATCAATAACTTTTAGATCTTCATCTTGATTTTCATAGGAATTCGGTTTAGCGGCCATCTTATTGACTAAGGTAGCTTGCATATCCAAAATTTCAGCGGTCATCTTTTCAAGATGAGCAATTTGGGCCCTTATACCATCAAATTCTTTAGACATATCATCGAGTTCTTTATTCATAAAGCTCATAAAACTTTTTTGTTCCTTAAGTTCGTTTCTAAAGAAATTATTGTGCTCAAATTGCAAAACCATAAACTTTTTAACATTGCTTTCGATCTCCTCTAGCCTTTTAAGGTGAAGGTCACCAAATCTAGGTAGAGCCATCGCAAAAAATAGGCAAACTAACACACGAGCAAACAAAAGGACGAGGAAAAGGCAACGGAAAGAGAGGAGGAGATTGGGAAAGAGAGGGCGAATAAAACGGCAAGGGTGAAGTAGGGGAGAGGAAAATGAGAGGCAAATGGCAAATAATGTAATGCAAGAGATAGGGATTGTGATGGGTACTTGGTATGTTGACTTTTGCGTAAGCCTCCCAAAGAACGCGCGCGTAAATCCTTCTTACTACGTCTCGAGCTTGTGTTGGTTTTCCCGAAGAGGAGAGGATGATGCAGCACGATGAGCGTAAGTATTTCCCTCAGTTTTTGAGAACCAAGGTATCAATCCAGTAGGAGGTCATGCGCAAGTCCCTCGTACCTGCACAAAACGATAGCTACTCGCAACCAATGCGATTAGGGGTTGTCAATCCCTTCACGGTCACTTACGAGAGTGAGATATGATAGAGATAATATTTTTGGTAAGTTTGGTATAAAGATGCAAAGTAAAAAGTAAAGGCAAAGCAAATAAATAAAGTGATATAGATTGATATGATGAAAATAGACCCGGGGGCCATAGGTTTCACTAGTGGCTTCTCTCAAGAGCATAAGTATTCTACGGTGGGTGAACAAATTACTGTTGAGCAATTGACAGAACTGAGCATATTTATGAGTATATCTAGGCAATGATCATGTATATAGGCATCACATCTGAGACAAGTAGATCGAAACGATTCTGCATCTACTACTATTACTCCACTCATCGACCGCTATCCAGCATGCATCTAGAGTATTAAGTTAAAAATAGAGTAACGCCGTAAGCAAGATGACATGATTTAGAGGGATAAATTTATGCAATATGATAAAAAAACATCTTGTTATCCTCGATGGCAACAATACGATACGTGCCTTGCAACTCTTTCTGTCACTGAGTAAGGACACCGCAAGATTGAACCCAAAGCCATGCACTTCTCAAATTGCAAGAACTACCAATCTAGTTGGCCAAACCAAACGGATAATTCGAAGAGACTTGCAAAGATAACTCAATCATACATAAAAGAATTTAGAGAAGAATCAAATATTTTCCATAGATAATACTGGATCATAAACCCACAATTCATCGGCCTCAACAAACACACCGCAAAAGGAAGATTACATCGAATAGATCTCCACGAGAGAGGGGGAGAACATTGTATTGAGATCCAAAAAGAGAGAAGAAGCCATCTAGCTACTAGCTATGGACCGAAAGGTCTGAAGTAAACTACTCACACTTCATCGGAGGGGCTATGGTGATGATGTAGAAGCCCTCCGTGGTGGATGCCCCCCGTGAACTCTAACAGGCCCCAAGATGGGATCTCGTGGATACAGAAGGTTGCGGCGGTGGAATTAGGTTTTTGGCTCCTGGTCTGGTCGTTCGGGGATACATAGGTATATATAGGAGGAAGGAGTACGTCGGTGGAGCTCCGAGGGGCCCACGAGGTAGGGGGCGCGCCCTCCACCCTCATGACCGTCTCGTGGCTTTCTTGACGGAGGTTCCAAGTCTCCTGGGTCTTATCTGATGAGTAAATCACGTTCCCGAAGGTTTCATTCCGTTTGGACTCCGTTTGATATTCTATTTCTTTGAAATACTAAAAAAGGCAAAAAAAACAGCAATTCTAGGTTGGTCCTCTGGTTAATAGGTTAGTCCCAAAAATAATATAAAAGTGGAAAATAAAGCCCATTATAGTCCAAAACAATAGATAAAGTAGCATGGAGCAATCAAAAATTATAGAAACGTTGGAGACGTATCAATGACGAGTGTTTTCTCTGCAATGAACTCGGTTTCACCGATTTGATGTTTTCGGTCCAACCGAATCCTTTCGGTACAACCGAAGCATACCACTCGGTGCCACCGATTTCACAATAGGAAAAACAGTTTGCCACTTATTCTGTGTTTCTTCTGATCCAGCTCCACTCAATGAATCTTGTCCTCTACAAGCATCACATTTTTAACATTGCTCTGTGTTGTGACTCAAGGACCAAACCCATTCACGACAAATTCCAGAAGACCCTTCTTGGAAATTGATGTCAAAGGGGGAGAGAGAGATCACATCAAAGCTTATCATTTAGAGAGATCACATCAGAGAAAGGGAGTATCACCTCCTCAGGGGGACAAAGAGATCTCCAGGGGGAGAGAATACTCAAGTAGAAAGTATTTCTCAAGGATCCCAGATGCTTGGTGTTCAAGAGGAGAGATGCCACATGTCTTCTTGAGGGGAAAGACATGTTCATATGTGCTCATTTGCATTAGCTTGCATTAGCTCTGTTCATTTATATCTTTCAGCTCTGTTTCTCTGTTCCCTATCTTCTCCCAGTATCCCATGCTAGATTCAGGGGGAGCAAGACATCTAAGGGAAAGAAATCATTTAAATTCATTGCATATCTTTACTCTTGGGGACATGTCTAATGTGGTACTTAGTACTCAATCTCTACATGTCATCCCAGTCTTGGTATTCTTGTGGTTTCTTCTGTTTGCTCCGGCTAGTAGATGTATCTGTGTTATCTAACCTTGTTTGCGCAGGTTCATTCCATCCTAAGCCAACTCAAGACTACAAGGTAAGTATATGCATCACAATCATGTGTATGAGGAATTCTTGCTGATGTAGATACTGTTTGCAAGAAGGACTCATGGGCATGAAGGTATCCTCCTTAATATTCTTTGCTCTGATGCATATGACCAAGACACATGTAACACATTGCCTACTCTATCATGGTTATGCTCTCACATGCTTCTATATTCCATATTCACATGATTGCATACATGTAGGGGGAGCCTATGCTTGTTACATGTCTTTCCAAAGCTTTACTTACTATTCTTTATATCTTTATTTAAAGCTTTGATGTATGTTGTCATCAATTACCAAAAAGGGGGAGATTGAAAGCACAAGTGCTCCCAAGGTGGTTTTGGTAATTAATGTCAACATATCTCTTGTTGGACTAACACTTTTATCTAGTATGTTTCAGATAAGTTCAACAATGGAGTGGCATGGACTAAAGATGTGGGAACTCCTTCAAGATGCTAAGGACAAAGGATTGGCTCAAGCTTCAAGCTCAAGACTCTTCATTTTACATTTTAGTGATCCAAGATCACATTGAGTCTATAGGAAAACACTACTAGGGAAAACCCTAGTAGTAGCGCGTGTTTTGAGGCTAGCAGCAGCGCGGGTGGCTGCGCTACTAATAAGGCGCTACGCCTAACTCATAGTAGTAGCGCGGCCCTTACCCGCGCTACTACTGTTAACGATATCAACAGCGCTTTTTAAGAACGCGCTACTATTAACTAGCTGTAGCGATTTCTCCATCCCTCGCTACTGCTATATCTTTCATCATTTTCCCATTACCCCTTTCCCTTTCAGTTTCCCTTTCAGATACTAGATACTAGGTACTGCTAGTAGATATCAAATTCATAAACCATTACTAGGTAGTACTCCCTTCGTTCCAAATTACTCATCGTGGTTTTAGTTCAAACCACGACGAGTAATTTGGAACGAAGGGAGTACTAGATAACACTTTCATGCATAGTCAACATGCATCCTCAAGCAGTACAAGGTCATATCAATGGCCATCATCATATGTAGTTCTAGATGCTATCGACGACGATCATCATATGTAGTTCTAGATGATATAGCCACACACACATATGTAGTTCTAGATGATATAGCCACACACATATATATGTAGTTCTAGATGATATCGAAGACAATCATCATCCTCAAGCATGGGCGGTTGGTGCTCCTGATAGTAATTAGGATGGCATGTCCAACACGAAGATTCTTGCCATCGAGGAATTTCTTCCACCCAACCGAGTTTAAGTGTGTGCGACCGTCCGTGTCCACGCTGTAAGTACAAAGTTGTGACGGAGCCCCTTGCAAGAAGGCGTAGTCCGGTGAGCCTTCTTCATCGTGCTCAATACCATAACTCACAAATATGCTCTTTGCCAATTTCTAAATAAGAAAAACATATCAATTAATAAATAGCCTCGCAAATAAGTACATATGGATTATCTACACTATTAATAGTTTCCTTAGATTCTACACTAATAAGCATGTGATCAAACTCTACACTAAAACATATCATCGACTAGATTCCACACAACATACCATATCATTGGACTGTACACTAAGTAATTCATCGGATAATTTGCATTTGTAAGTATAACATACCATATCATGTCGATCAACCATGGTATTTGTCAAGCGGGTCACGAATGGCACCACGACAAAGTCAGCACGTGGCGGAATTATGTCCCACAGGTTGGACACCTCCTCCTCACTCAGCCTTGTTCTTTGAGCTACGATGGCTTCATGAAGTTGGTCCTCATCATGTTCATCGAGTGGGTCCTCATTATCTTCATCATCTTCATCATCTTCGTCATCTTCATCATCTTCCACCAGGTTGAGATAAATGACAGCTAGCTTTGGTCTTTCTGCTCGGAAGGAGAAGCTAATCAACTCACCACCGAAGAAGGCGATGCGAGCCATTTAAACGGGCCCATCCATCTCCTCCAATCTGTGACATATTGCGTCCTTTCTCGACCTCCATAGTGTACGGCCCCTAGGAGCCTCAAATGTCACAGTGTCTCCGTCGACTTGTTGAATTTCAAACTCACATTGCATGGGACGATCTGTGTAAAATAAGCAAAATGACACAATGCAAGAATGCCAACACTAAAAATAAAATAGTTATTACATTTCATCTAATTTCTTACGCTGCATGACAAAAGCTCAAATTTGAAGTAGATGCCGAACAGCTTGCTGATTACATAAGGTTGTCAAGATGGCGATCTTGACCGCACGATCGACATAGTGGTGGTGGTGGTGGCGCTATTTTTCCTAAAGCAATATGAGCAAAGGATTAACGATCAACTAAATCAAAATGTTCTAAGTGAACTAAATCAACTAGCCTACTAAATCAACTAAATCAAAATGTTCTAAATCAACTAAATCAACTAGCCTACTAAATCAACTAAATCAAAATGTTCTAAGTCAACTAAATCAACTAGCCTACTAAATCAACTAAATCATATCAACTAAATCAAAATGTTGCATATGAACTAGCCTACTAAATCAACTAAATCAAAATGTTCTAAGTCAACTAAATCAACTAAATCAAAATGTTCTAAATCAACTAAATCAACTAGCCTACTAAATCAACTAAATCAAAATGTTCTAAATCAACTAAATGAACTAGCCTACTAAATCAACTAAATCAAAATGTTCTAAGTCAACTAAATCAACTAAATGAACTAGCCTACTAAATCAACTAAATCAAAATGTTCTAAGTCAACTAAATCAACTAGCCTACTAAATCAACTAAATTATATCAACTAAATCAAAATGTTGCATATGAACTAGCCTACTAAATCAAAATTTAGAGGGCAGGAGGGAGAAGGAGGGGCGACTCGAGGAGGGAGAAGAGAGTAGGATGGAGGAGGAAGGCGGAGCGAGGAGGGCCGGCCGGCACGACCAGTGGAGGGAGGACGGAGGAGGAAGGCGGAGCAAGGAGGGGCCGGCCAGCGGCGAGTGGAGAGGGAGGACGGAGGAGGAGGCCGGTACCGAGTCCAGCAAGGAGGAGGAGGTGACGGCGCGCGGCGCAGATGGAGGAGGGGCGACGGGGGTGGACTGGCGCGCGGCGCAGACGGAGGATTGAGTGTGTGACTGTGTGAGTGGATCGGATAGAGGAGATGGGGGGGAGATGAATGGCTTAGCAAAGGCGCTTATCTGAGGAAAATACGCCATCGCTAAGCTATCTAGCAGCAACGCCTTTCACAATAAAGCGCTCTTGCTATGTGTCAAGCATGTAAAATAGACTTTGTTCAATATATCAAAATACATTGATCAACAACGATCTTTTTGTGTACAATCTGATTTATCAATATGAGTCCTCACCGGTTTAGGAACAGGTGAAGACTCATATTGCAGCCACAAATTCTACACATAGAGTTCAATGAAGACCAAGTGCTTGTAGTAGTTTGAGAAGTAACATATTTAAGGTGGTAGAAACTCTCTCCACGGAGCGAGGTGGGACTAAATTTTGTAGGAAACTTAGCGAGAGCGCTTATCTGAGAAATGCGCTGCTACTATGCTACATAGCAGTAGCGCCTGTCGTTATAACGCGTTGCTGCTATAACTAGCCTCGCGGTGGCCTCGTGGGAATTATAGCAGCAGCGCGTCTTTGAGCGGGCGCACTACTGCTATATGTGTATCAGTAGCGAGTTTCGGCTGGGCACGCTACTGTTAATTAGTAGCAGCGCCTTATTTTAAAGCACGCTGCTGATAAGATTCTGTGTATAGGCTTTTCCCTAGTAGTGAAAGCCAATACTATCAAGGAGGGATGAGGTGTTGCTTAATGAGTTTCTTGCTCCACAGTGCTTAGTGATATGCTCCAAAACCCTCAACTACTTTCCCACTTCCACACATATGACCTAAACCTAAAGTCAAACTCGGTCACACCGATTCTTTCTATCCGGCGCCACCGAGTTCAAATGTCTCAGCCACTGCCACAAACCCTAGGCAAATCGGTCTCACCGATAGGGATCTCGGTCTCACCGAGATGAGATTGTAATCTCTCTGTGTATGTCCATTACCAAAATCGGTATCACCGAGTTTGAGTAATCGGTACTATCGAGATTACAATGCAAACTTCCTGGTTGACTCATTACCAAAATCGGTCCTACCGAGTTTGTGTAATCGGTCCAACCGCGTTTTCCTGACCAACTCTCTGGAAAGCTCATTACCAAAATCGGTCTAACCAAGTTTGAGTAATCGGTCTTACCGAGATTACGTTATGCCCTAACCCTAACCATATCGGTCCTACCGAGTTGCATGTCAGTCCCACTGAAAATCCTAACAGTCACATTATTTGTTAAATCGGTCCGACCGAGTTTGTTGATTCGGTCCCACTGAGTTTGGTAAATTGTGTGTAACGGTTAGATTTTGTGTGGAGGCTATATATACCCCTCCACCTCCTCTTCATTCGTGAAGAGAGCCATCAAAACAAACCTACACTTCCAACTTACCATTTCTGAGAGAGAACCACCTACTCATGTGTTGAGGCCAAGACATTCCATTCCTATCATATGAATCTTGATCTCTAGCCTTCCCCAAGTTGCTTTCCACTCAAATCTTCTTTCCACCAGATCCAAATCCTATGAGAGAGAGTTGAGTGTTGGGGGGACTACCATTTGAAGCACAAGAGCAAGGAGTTCATCATCAACGCACCATTTGTTACTTCTTGGAGAGTGGTGCCTCCTAGATTGGCTAGGTGTCACTTGGGAGCCTTCGACAAGATTGTGGAGTAGAACCAAGGAGTTTGTAAGGGCAAGGAGATCGTCTACTTTGTGAAGATCTACCGCTAGTGAGGCAAGTCCTTCGTGGGCGACGGCCATGGTGGGATAGACAAGGTTGCTTCTTCATGGACCCTTCATGGGTGGAGCCCTCCGTGGACTCGCGCAATCGTTGTCGGATTTCGGGTTCCGGCAGACCCTTGAGGTTCAAACTCTGGGGTGTGCGCGGAGATTCAACCCTCTGCCTACTTGCTCTTCGCCGAATCGCTAGGACCTAAACTACCAAACAGAACAACACAAGAGACACAAGGTTTATACTAGTTCAGGCCACCATTGTGGTGTAATACCCTACTCCAGTGTGTGGTGTGGTGGATTGCCTCTCAGGCTGATGATGAACAATACAAGGAAGAACAGCCTCACGAGGGTCTGTTCTATGGTGGTGCTACTTGGTTCTGGCTCTTGGATTCTTGATCCGGTCTCCCGGTATCAGATGCCTCTACCCAGGGGGTGGCTAGTCCTATTTATAGGCAAAGGCCCTGGGCCTCTTCCCAAATATTGAGCGGAAATGGCGCTAACAATTGGCCATTTTGAAGGGGAACAGAGGGTACACTTATCCCGACTAAAGTTGGTCCTCTTTGTCAAAGGCTCGTGGTGACGCCTATTTGGGCTCCACAATGACTTCCTTCCGGCCGTTGGGCTGGTCTTGGTCTTGTTGCATCAAACGGATGCCTTTGCTTGATGCTCTCGCTGCGCTTGCTCCTTTGCACCAAAGAGGAAAGGGAGGACATGCATGGCTGGCGCCTAATGGCGCCCTTGGTCGTCATGGCTTGCGTCATGGGCACCTCGCGAGGTACCCGCCTTGAACTCTCCGCCTCATGAGCAGCGCGGACGAGGCCGTGCTCGAGGAAGCTCCTTGTCGTCCGCCCATGAGGGTCTTGAGCTTGTGTTGATGAAGATGGGTTGTCTTGGGCCTCCTTTGAGCCACGCCGCAGCCGGCAGGAAAGTCAGGGACCCCGTTCCCAGAACACCGACAGTAGCCCCCGGGCCCACGGCGCGCCCGGACTTGGCTGAGCAGAGAGGCGAAAGGGCAAGTGCGAAGCGTCGCGGGCCCTAACAGCCTGCGGCCTTGGGCGCCGCGTGGCGGTTGATTGGACGTGGGCGCCTCTGCAACTGCGCGAGTTGGTAAAGGAGCGGCACCTGCCCCTTGCCTCCCTTGCTTTCTCCAGTTGCTGCTCAGATCCCCTTTCTTGCGCCTCTCCTCCCCGCCTCCGAAATCTTCAGATCTACTCCGCCTGCGTGCCCTAGCCAGACATGGTGCCTCGCCAAGCCCCGGTCGTAGCTTGGTACTCGTCTGCCTTGGACTCGCCGAACATGTCGGAGGCGAGCCCTTGCTTGGTTGCGCCAGATGGTGGTGGCGCAGGGCATCGACGGGGCGAAGGTGTTCAAGGCCGGCTCTGCCATCCCTGAAGGCCAAGGGATCATGTAGGATCGTTGAAGGCAAGAGTGTCTAGAGGGGGGGTGATTAGACAACTTGACAAGATAAAAGTTTATGCCTTTTGATTAACATAAATTCTTAGCAAGTTCACAATGAAGACCAAGTCAAGCATCATGCATACAAGTCGAGCAACATACTAAGCATGCAATTCTAGAGTATAGGGCAGCGGAAAGTAAATTGCATGAATAGTAAGGATAGATTGTGAAGAGCAAACGCAATTTGGAGACACGGAGATTTTTCTCGTGGTTCCGATAGGTGGTGCTATCGTCAATCCACGTTGATGGAGACTTCAACCCACGGAGGGTAACGGCTGCGAGAGTCCACGGAGGGCTCCACCCACGAAGGGTCCACGAAGAAGCAACCTTGTCTATGCCATCATGGCCTACGTCCACGGAGGACTAGCCTTACTCGGGGTAGATCTTCACGAAGTAGGCGATCTCCTTGCCCTAACAAACTCCTTGGTTCAACTCCACATCATGACGGAGGCTCCCAAGCGACACCTAACCAATCTAGGAGGCACCACCCTCCAAAAGGTAATAGATGGGGTTGGTGATGATGAACTCCTTGCTCTTGTGCTTCAAATGATAATCTCCCCAACACTCAACTCTCCTCACTGATTTGGCTGTGGTGGAAGAAAGGATTGAGTGGAAAGCAACTTGGGAAGGCTAGAAATCAAGTTTCATATGGTGAGAGTGGAGCAACTTGATCTCAACACAAGGGTAGGTAGTTTTCTTCTCGTAAATGTAAGGTAGGAGTGGTAGTTCTTTTCGATGGCTCTCTACTGAATGAAGAGGAGGTGGAGGGTATTTATAGCCTCCACACAAAATCAACCGTACACACATTTGACCAATCTCGGTCGGACCGAAGTTGACAACTCGGTGGGACCGAAAGTTCAAATCTTGTGAGCGTTGGGATTTTCAGTGGGACCGAAAATACAATCTCGGTTAGTCCGATTCTTCCAAAGTCTAGGGTTTGCCAATCTCGGTGGGACCGACTTTCTCATCTCGGTGACACCGATTTGAGTCTGAAGGATTCTGAAGCTTGGCAACACCAATTTCGTATGACCGAGTTTGGAATCGGAAAATCCGAAATTTTAGGGTTTGGCTATATGGCTGAGGTGGTTCATCTCGGTGTGACTGGTTTGGAATCGGTGGGACCGAGATTACTTATGGGTTTATGTTGGAATGAAAGATTGTCGATAGTTTGAGAGGTAAATCACTAAGCACTTAGAGCAACCAGATCATCATCATAACCTCATCCCCTTTTAATAGTATTGGCTTTCCTATGGACTCAATGTGATCTTGGATCACTAAACCAAAAATGGAGTCTTGAGCTTCTTGCCAATCCTTTCCTTAGCATCTTAGGGGTCCACCTTTCTAGTCCTTTTGCCATGCCAGAGTGATTGACTTTCCTGAGACATACTTGATAAGAGCATTAGTCCAACCACAAAGTATGTTGTCATTAATTACCAAAACCACCTAGGGAGCAAATGTGCTTTCAGATCACCTTCTATCCGCTCTTCGTGAGTGCCATTGTCACCGGTCTGGTGCCTCCCTTTTCTGAGTTCTTCTTCTCTGTCCTCCGCCACTATAATATTCAAGCTCTGCACCTCCATCCCAACTCCGTCCTTCTTTTGGCGATCTTCACCTACTATTGCGAGGCTCACGTAGGGGTGAAACCCTCGGTGGCCTTGCTGCGCCACTACTTCTCCCTCCGGACCTCCCACGGTTACGCCTCCAGCGCTTGAAGCTTGTCACAGACTGGCGGCTCCATCGCCATTTCAACCACAGGAAAAGGATTGAGGGCTTCAGAGCAAGTGGGTCTTGGTGGATGCAGCGCATCCACCTCGGCTGATCCCGCCCACGGAGCACCCATGAGTTCCGACGACCGGTCCCGAGTGGAGCTTGGATCCCCATGTGGCGGTGTTGGAGAAGATGGACGCAGATCTGAGGCCGGCCAGTGTGGCGGCGGCGAAGCTGACTAGTGCATCGCTGCTGAGGGAATTCCTGGAGCACCAGCTGGCTCCACTTTGTCAGTACTCACTTCCGATGTGGAGGCCTCACCCGAGCCCCACGGTCTTGGCCGATGAGGATCTGGCTGCGGTCCTCCAGTCCTTGGTTGGGGGCGACGTGGCGAGGCTAGAGGGCGCTCCTACGCCCCTGTTCCTCCGCGAGGACTAGGAGTAGATAGTGGGGTCCATGCCCGTCTTTAACGGGGACGGGCCCGTGCCCGTGGAGGCTCCATAGGACCTGGTGGACGTGTCCTTCGGCGACTCCAGTGGAGAGGAAGAAGAAAGGGAGCAGGAAGAGGGGGCTGATTCTGAGGCGGAGTCAAGGGCTCCCCCCCTTCGGCGTAGGTCCCGCGCTCTCTGCCTTGCTCTAAGTGATGATGACAAGGATGATGATGAGCATGGCGGCGGGAGCCTGCCTCCGATCCCGAAGAAGGACCGGACTGGGCTGATCCCCCGCGGGTCTGCCCCAGCCCCGAGGCGATCCACAGGCGCACCTCCTGCTCCCGCGCTCCTTGAAGCTGATCCTAGCAGCCGGCTCTCGGGCTTTAAGTATGGTCGGAGGCTGCTCGATCCCACAAGCGATGACCTGTAAGTGCTTGATTCCTGTCTTGGTTATTGTTCTGTTGCTGAGGCTTGACGCTCGTGTCTCCCGGCTAGGCTGGCGCCCGCGGCGAAGAAGTCGAAGGGAGCTCCTGAGGCCCCATCCATGCAGCAGCTTTTGCCGAGAAGGAGGTGATCGTGACGACCGCCTCCCCTGCCGGGCGTCCTCGTGAGGTCGCTGAGCTTCTGGGCGAACTCAGCCCCCATGGCCCAGGCGACTCCTGAGGTGCCCTTACCTGATGCTGCCTCCACAGCCGTCGTGGCGCAGCTGGTTCCGCCTCAGGATACCGTGGTCACGCTGCCGTGTTCTCCTCCTACTCCATCGACAGCTGCTTCTCCGACTACTATTCTAGATCGCGCCGTTGCCGGACTAGACCGTCTGCGGCAAGACCTTCTGGGCGCCGACCCTCGTCTAGTGGCCGGCGCTTGGAGCTGGCTTCTGGCTGGATTCGCTCCGACGCTTCGATACGGGCGGCGCTGGTCCAGGCCTCGATGGCTTGCGACGAGGAGAAGTAGGCCGTCCTTGGGGTGAAGGTTGCCCGTGGCGCTGCCCTGGGGGAGGCAGCTAGTGTCCGAGGTCGCTGTGAGACGCTGGAGAGTGAGCTGAAGGGCCTGCAGAACCAGCTTGCCGAGGAGGCCCGCCTTCGCCAAGAGCAGGAGGAAAGCATGAAGGCTCGTGAGGCGGCCGTCAAGGACCTGGAGGCCAAGCTCAAAAGGCGTCGTGGCCGCCTAGGCGTGCTGGAGCAAGAGCTGGAGGCGAGGAAGGTTGAGCTGGACGGCAAGGCCTGGGTTCTCACCGAGGATCGCGTGGCCTTCGCGGATATGGAGAAGGCTCGTACTTCATTGAAGACACTTTATGATAGCGGCCTTGAGAGCCCGCTGGCCGGAGAGGAGGATGGCCCCGCCAAGCTGCTTCCCTTCCTGGTTCGCGCCCTTGAAGACGTCACCCTTGGCCTTGGCCCTACGGCTGAGGCCGAGGCACGCGTCTTGTCTTCGCAGAATGACGCTGGTCTTCACCCACATCTATCTTCGTGACCCCAACATCGACCTCGACAGCCTGCTGGAGCCAGCGAGCGGCAAGCGTGCCGCTACCGCTACTGAGGCCGTGAAGGGTCGTGCGGAGGCTCTGCTGGGGAAGTTCCGTGCCTTCAGCACCAAGCCGAAGTGAAGCGTTGCTAGCCCTGCTGCTCCACAAGGCGAACCTGCTCCGCGCAGCTCCACCGCCGGCAAGTGACTCCGTCGTGGCTCCCGTCCTGCTTTTAATTCCTGCACATGTATCATGCCTCGGGGAGGTGTTAAAACTTGTGTTTGATGTTGTGATAACAGTATGGACTATAATATTTGCTTTTGAATTCTCTGAAATTTGCACTATTCCTTCCTACTTGCTTATGTTCTACGCCGGCAGAACCCGGCCCCGCGCATACCTCAGCCGCCATTGGCCCCGACCGGAAACCAGGACGGGACCAAGGAGTGAGGGGCTACGTGACAAGTTAGGCTCCTGAGTCGCGATGCTCAGGAGTCCCCCTTGGCGCTCGAACAGCAAGTAGGGAGGTGAGATGTGGGGGTGACTCCTTAGGGAGGTGAGATGCAGGTGGATCTGCCGTTCTCGTCTGCAGAGCCCGCCCCGCAAGATACCTCAACCGCCATTAGCCTTTCGGAACTAAGGAGTGAGGGCTACGTGACCATTTAGGCTCTGAGTCGCGATGCTCAGCAGTCCCCCTTGACGCTCAAATGGCCTTTCAGACCTTGGCTCCGCCGGGAGGGCGACGGCGACAAACCAGGCCCGGGGGGCCTGGCCAGGTGGCGTGCGTCTTGGCGTGACCTAGACGCAGCCCCCGTGCCCAGCCCCCTCGCGCGGAACTCCCGAGGGGAGGCGTTGCAATGAGGCCAGACACTGAGCTCCGGGCTCCCTGAGGTTGATGCGGCCCGGGGGCCATCCTCAGTTGTTTATCACCAGCGTGGAGCATAGCGCTTCAGATGCAAGACGGGCATAGCCGCTCCTCGGCGATGTCGTCACCAGTAGGAGCATGGTGCTTCCAGTGCGTGGGAGGGGCTCCCCCCGAGGAGCCCCAGGGGCGTATACAGCCCCATCCTGACACGTGGCTGGCACGGTAGGGCTTGACGAGGTGTATCTGGGCACCCGTGGGCCAGCGCGGGACTCACGGGGCCCTACCTCAAGGCGGGTTGCGCCTGGCTCTGGGCCTTATCTTTGAGTGTGTTCCTGCAAATTTTGGCCATATGCCGGTGCTCTACGTCTTCGGGTCCTGGCTCTCGAGCTGGTCTCAGCCATCGCTGGCATGCTAGGTCGCGATGCCATGGACAAAACCAGAGGGTGAGGGCAGGAGAGCCGGTAGGAGCCCTGAGTCGCGATGCTCAGGCACCCCCCTTTTAATGCTCAAGCTGGGTTAGATGTCGAAACTCTACGTCCTCGGGTCCCGGCTCTCGAGCTGGTCTTAGCCGTCGCTGGCATGCCAGATCGCGATGCCATGGACAAGACCAGAGGGTGAGGGCCGGAGAGCCGGTAGGAGCCCTGAGTCGCGATGCTCAGGCACCCCCTTTAACGCGCAAGCTGGGTTAGATGTTGAAACTCTACGTCCTCGGGTCCCGGCTCTCGAGCTGGTCTCAGCCGTCGCTGGCATGCTAGGTCGCGATGCCATGGACAAGACCAGAGGGTGAGGGCCGGAGAGCCGGTAGGAGCCCTGAGTCGCGATGCTCAGGCACCCCCCCCCCTTTAACGCCCAAGATTCCGACACCCAAGAGGAAAAGGCACCAAATAACAAGCATGATGGGTCGAAAGCATAGCCCTAAGGTAAACGCAAGAAGGGTACACACCGCTGGGTCAGGCCCGAACGACTTGGGGATGATGCAGCCCGAGGGGCGCCCCCAATAAGGTAAGCTAAGGACATGAAATAAAAGGGATACACGCCGCAGGGACGGACCCACGCGGCCTGGGAATAATGCGGCCCTGAGGGCGCTCCCAGCTGGAAATAAACTTGAAATATGTCACCTGATGATGTTGGGGACGAAGGGGTGTTGGTGTAGCAGACTCGGTGGGCTGCTGGAGCCGATCTTCATGAGCCCCCAGGCTCAGGGGCCTCGGGAGGCTCCGGAGGTGCTGGTGGCTCCTCGCGGGTCATCTCCATCTCCACCAGGGCTGCGGAACGCCTGACTTCCTGAGCCTCCAGGATGGCCCTGCTGACAAAATCCTGAGGGTTGGGCCCTCCTTGCCTTGCTCCTTCTTGAGGGAAACGTGCTTCGAAACACGCCTCCACGTGGTGCCCAAGCGCCTCCCTCGTGACCTCGGCGAGGTCGGCGGCCCTCTAGGGGAGAGCCCCCGGGCCCTGCCTGAGGAGGGCGTCAGGCGTGCTTCCCTATGCGATGGAAGGAGGTTCCCCCTGAGCAGGCGCGGGCCCTGAGGGGCCTGCCTCCTGAGGGGCCGGGCTGGACGATGTCTTCTTCTTCTTGGGGGAGGCCTCGGGAGGCCTCCTGCTTCCGCGGTCCGGGTCTTCCAGTGAAGCAGCCTGAAAGGCTCGCTCCAGGGAGCACACTGTGTCCCTCTCTTCGCAGGGCACCGTGATGACCCCGCCACTTCCTGGCATCTTGAGGACATTGTAGCCATGGTGGGTCACGGCCATGAACTTGGCCAGCGCCAAGTACCCGAGGATGGCGTTGTACGGCAGGCGAATGTGGGCGACGTCGAAGTCGATGAGCTCGATGCGGTAGTTGTCACGTGCCCTGAAGGTGACAGGAAGGCGGACCTGTCCAATCGGGACGGTGGAGCCGTCGGTGACTCCGGAGAAAGGCTTGGTTGGCTGAAGCTGACTGTAGGGCACCTGGAGATTGTTGAATGTTTCCACGGACAGGACGTTGAGACCTGATCCGCCGTCGATGAGGGTCCTGGTGACTAGCGTTGTTGATGATTGGGGAACAAAGCATCGGGAGGACCCCGGCTGTGGCCGCGCACTTGAGCTGATCTGCTGAACTAAACGTGATGGCGCATGCCGACCACCTGAAAGGGCGCGTGGCTTCGAGCTTGGGGAGGACTGCATTCACTTCGCGGGCGAACTGCTTGAAGATGCGTGGAGAGGCTGGAGCTTGAGCTCCACCCAGGATGCAGGCGATTGCACGCGGTTCCTGGAAGCCCCCAGCCCCCTCGTCTTGATGACGGTCTTCATTTCTCCTCGGCTGCGGCAGCAGCGGAGGGAGGCCTGCGTTCCCTTGCGGGCGATCCTCGCGAGGCTGATCCCTCCAGCCTCCCTCGCGAGGCGGGTCCTGCCAACGATCCTCGCGAGGTTGGTCGCGCCACCCTTGGCGCGGGCCGCGGTCTTCCCAACGTCCTGCGTTCCTTCCTCCTCCTCGGTCGTAGCCCCGGTCGCTGCGGTCGGGACGTCTGCCGACCCTTCCTTCACGCACGGCCCGGAGCTCTTGGCATTCATTAGTGTTGTGGGTGTGGAGGTCGTGGTACACGCAGTACCGACTGCCCTTAGAGGATTCGGGCTGATCTCTGCCCCGCTTGGTGTCTGGCTCTGCCACGAGTACGGCAGCCCCCTTGTGCTTCACGTCCTTGGCCTTGGGCTTCTTCTCTTCTGGGTCCGTGGTAGGCAGCTCGAGGAGGGAGAGGCGTCCCTCCTCAGCCTGGCGCACTTGGTCGCCAAGTTGAACAGCTCCAAGGAGGTGCACAGGTCTTCATGCATCGCCAGCTCCTCCTTCATCTTGACGTCGCGCACACCGTCGGAGAAGGCTGAGATGATGGCCTCCTCCGTCACCTTGGGGATCTTGAGGCGCGCGTTGTTTAAGCTGGATGTACTTCGCAGGATTTCCCGGTTGCTGCTTGATACGGTGCATGTCGCCATGGCGGGTGGCCGGTCGCCGATACCACTCGAAGTTGGCGATGAAGGGGTGCGCATCTCGTCAGAGGAGATCGTGCTCGAGCTGTGTTCAGAGCAGTGCAGGCTCCGTCCTTGAGCGCCATGGGAAACTAGTTGGTCATGACCTTCTCGTCCCCGTTGGCAGCCTCGATGCCCAACTCATAAAGCTAGAGGAACTCTGCAGGGTCTGCCGTGCCGTCGTAGCGTGGAGGCAGGTCTGGCTTGAACTTGCCGGGCCACGCGACGCTGCATAGCTCGGAGGTGAAGGCGCGAACAGCCCGCCGTGGCCACAGGGGGCCTTGGGCGACGGAGAGCTTGGTCCTACGGGTCCCCATGCGCCGCGGCTGGGGGTAGCGCAGGGTCTTGACGTGCTGGAGCAGGGAGCGCTCGGGCAACTTCTCGAGGGCGAGGGACTTCTTGGCAGCTCTGCTCTTGCCGCGCCGGCACCTGACGGAGCGGGTTCCATCCAGGGGCCGCGCGTCTTGGGGCCAGGGCGTCTTCTTGAGGGGGAGGCGGCTGAGGCGCCCCAGGAGCTTCATTGCCCGCACAGGGCGGGGTGCGGTGCAGCGAGAAGGACGGCGCGGGGGAGCCCCCGGCGGCGCAGACGAGCTCGGCGACGCGGTCGAGCCACTCTTCGTAGACGTCGTCGATGGGGCGGTAGCGCAGGAGCTCATTTGCCGCGATGAGCACAGCTCGGGCCTCCATGGCCGCGCGGGGCGCGCGTGACGAAGAACCAGCGGGGGTGAGCGAGGGTGTGGCAGTGCGGCCATCCCGCCTCATGGATGGATGTTGGGACGATGCTTGCTGCTCGTTCCCCGCCGGGCCGGTGGCGGCGTTGATGGCAGGAGACGGGGAATGACGAGGGCGCCCGCCGACGGGAGCCGTCTGGGCGACATGGGAAGCAAGGGCGGCTCGGCGCTCGGCGCGAGCCCGACGAGCGTCAGACATGGATGCGATGGTCGGAGAAGAACGAGAGGACGGAAGGCAAATTCCGGCGCACCCCTACCTGGCGCGCCAAATGTCGGATTTCGGGTTCCGGTAGACCCTTGAGGTTCGAACTCTGGGGTGCGCGCGGAGATTCAACCCTCTGCCTACTTGCTCTTCGCCGAATCGCTAGGACCTAAACTACCAAACAGGACAACACAAGAGACACAAGGTTTATACTGGTTCAGGCCACCATTGTGGTGTAATACCCTACTCCAGTGTGTGGTGTGGTGGATTGCCTCTCGGGCTGATGAGGAACAATACAAGGAAGAATAGCCTCGCGAGGGTCTGTTCTTGGCTGGTGCTACTTGGTTCTGGCTCTTGGATTCTTGATCCGGTCTCTCGGTATCAGATTCCTCTACCCAGGGGGTGGCTAGTCCTATTTATAGGCAAAGGCCCTGGGCCTCTTCCCAAATATTGAGCGGGAAGGGCGCCAACAATTGGCCATTTTGAAGGGGAACAGCGGGTACACTTATCCTGACTAAAGTTGGTCCACGCTTGTCAAAGGCTCGTGGTGGCCTTTGTTTGGGCTCCACAATGACTTCCTTCGGCCGTTGGGCTGGTCTTGGTCTTGTTGCACCGAAACGGATGCCTTTGCTTGATGCTCTCGCCTGCGCTTGCTCCCTTTGCACCAAAGAGGAAAGGGAGGACACTGCGCAGGCTGGCGCCCAACTGGCGCCCTTGGTCGTCATGGCTTGCGTCATGGGCACCTCGCGAGGTACCCCAGCTTGAACTCTCCGCCTCCTCGTGAGCCAGCCTGACGAGGCCGTGTCTGAGGAAGCTCCTTGTCGTCCGCCCCGCGAGGCTTGGCCCCTCGCGAGGGTCTTGAGCTTGTGTTGATGAAGATGGGTTGTGCTGGGCCTCCTTTGAGCCACGCCGCAGGCCGCAGGCAGGCAAGTCTGGGGACCCCTGTTCCCAGAACGCCGACAACCATTACCCTTCGTGGGTTGAAGTCTCCATCAACGTGGATGTACGATACCACCACCTATCGGAACCACGCCAAAACATCCGTGTCTCCAATTGCATTTGAATCCTCCAAAACCCTTCTCTTTACATTCTTGCAAGTTGCATGCTTTACTTTCCGCTGCTCATATACTCTTTGCATGCCTGCTTGATATGTATTGTGAGTGTTAAATTTGTGCCTAAACTCCACCTAAACTTTAGGAACTTAAAAACTGCAACTTTGTCACTTAGTGTCTAATCCCCCCCCCCCCCCTTAGACACCTCTTCTCAAGGTCCTACAGGAAGCCGAGTGAGCCCATAGGTATGACCTGGAGCACAAGGTTTTAGCGATCCTTCGTGCGGAAGAAGAATATTGGCGTCGTAGGGGCGACATTAAGTGGGTGACTAAGGGAGACGCAAACACGACTTATTTTCACGCATACGCTAACGGTAGAAAGCGTAAGAGCTTGATTCTTCGCCTGCAGTCGGAGCAGGGCCTCCTTCTCTCCCAGGGAGACATCTCCCATCACATCTATGATTAATTTGTTGGTCTATTGGGTACGACCGAGGAGAAAAAACTTAGTATCTGCGAGGATTTGTGGGATCCTCAGTGTCCACCAAGGAGAACGAGAGCTTGGTGCTCTCTTTCCTTCCTGAAGAAGTAGATGCTGCTTTGATGGGTATGAAGAAAGGCACGGCCCTGGGCCCTGACGGCTGGTTGGTGGATTTCTTTTGCAGATTTTGGCCTTTGCTTTGGCCCATCTTCTTTAATATTGTGAATGGTTTCGCCCTTGGAACAGTAGATATCTCTCGCCTTAACTACGAGGTTATCAGCCTTATTCCAAAAATTAAAGGGGCCGACAATGTTAAGTTGTTCAGACCAATCACGCTTATTAATGTGCCTTTCAAGATTTGCGCCAAGGCTTATGCGACCCGGCTGGCCCCCGTTGCCCAAAGGGTTATCCTTAAAAGTCAAACGACATTTCTTAAAGGTCGTAATATTCTGGAGGGCCATGTTGCCCTTCATGAAATCGTTCACGAGCTTAAAATTAAAAAGCAGCAAGGGGTGCTGCTCAAGCTTGATTTCGAAAAAGCCTAAAACCATGTAAACTGGGAGTTTGTACGGAGGTGCTCCTCAAAAAGGGTTTTGAGGCAGGTTTTGTCCACCGTGTCATGAATCTGATTAATTGTGGACAAACGGCAATTTCTATTAATGTGGAGGTGGGTAGATTCTTCCGCAACAAAAAAGGCTTAAGACAAGGAGACATGTTATCTCTGATTGTTTTTAATTTTGTTGCGGATGCTTTGTCAGCTATGTTACTTAAGGCTCGCTCGACAGGGCACATCAAAGAGTTGGTGTTGCATCTGATTCCGGGAGGGGTTACGCATCTATAGTACACTGACGATACGATGTTGCTTTTTGAACCGGATGACAATAGCATAGCTTCGATCAAGCTTTTGTTGCTTGCTTTCTAGCTCTTATCCGGGCTCAAAATTAATTTTCTCAAGAGCGAGGTCATAGCCATGGGGATGGTTGACCATGAGAGTAGGAGAGTGGCCAACTTACTCAACTGCAAGCTTGGGAGCTTGCCGACCAAATACCTTGGCCTGCCCATTTCACATAGCCGGATTTCCATTAAGGAGTGGGACCCCTCTATGGAAAGGTAGCGGGTAGAGTGAGCCCTTGGCGTGGGAGGTTTATGTCTTCCGTGGTGAGACTTATTCTTACTAACTTTAGCCTATCCTCTCTTCCATCACCATGGGAATGTTTCTTCTAGCGGATGGGGTGCATACTAAATTGGACATGCCTCGCTCCAGTTTCTTTTGGGAGGGAACGATCATTAAGCGGAAGTACCACCTTGTCGAATGGGTTGTGGTTTGCCGTCCAAATTTTTTTGATGGTTTGGGCATATTGAATTCCAAATTCATGAATGTCGCTCTCCTTTCCCGCTGGTGGTGGAGGCTAGCCCAAAATGAGTCGGGTCTCTGGGCTGATCTGCTTAAGGCTAAGTATTTCCCTAACAACAATGCTTTCTCCGCAAAATGATCAAGCTCCTCATTCTGGAACGGGATCCAGGCTGTGCGACCCGCTTTCACCTTAGGGTCTAAGTTTTTCAGGTCTGGGACAGCCAGTCAGCCCGGTTTTGGCTGGACTCTTGGATCAACACTTCTCCTCTTTGGTAGAGTCACCCTGCAGTATTCCAAGTTGCCTCTAACACGGAGCTGCTGGTGGGCAAGGCGCTTCGGACCTCTCCGCCTTCGGTTACCTTCCTTAGATCGAGGAAAATGAATGGAACGAGGTGAAGGCCTTGATCGGTCATCGCTCAACCAGTCTGGGTGCGGACGAGGTCTCTTGGGAGCTATCTTCCTCGGGATCATTCTCGGTTAAGTCTCTGTATAGCAAACTAACCGAGGGCGAGGTGTTGGACATAGCTCAGGGGCTGTGGAAGGCTAGCCTCCTGTTGAAAAAAAATCTTCCTGTGGCAGATGTTTCAAAACCGCCTCCCGATGGCGGATAACGTTGCGATTCATAATGGCCCCTCCGACGGATCATGTGTGTTGTGCAGCTGCATCGAAGATGCTAACCATGCATTCTTCCACTGTCACCTAGCCAGATTTGCCTGGAGCGCAGTGAGAGCTGCTTTTCGGCAAAATTGGAACCCAGCGTCGGGTGCCGATCTTTTACATATCTTGCGTTCGCAAAAAGGGGCTAGTGCATGGATCTTATGGTGTTGCCTAGGGGTGCTGATTTGGTCTTTATGGACTATTCGCAAAAAGATGACCATTGAGAAGAAGTTTCCTTCTCACCATGCTGATATTCTGTTCAAATGCCACTTATCCTTGCAGACTTGGACACCGTTGGGGAAACCGCGTGATGAGGATCGCATGACCGAGACAATGGCAAAGATCTCCTGCATCCAGACGGAAGCACGCCAAGTAGCAGCCCAAGATTGATATCTTTTGCATCTCGTTATCCTCGGCACCTTTTGCTCGTCGTTGTAATTAGAACTTTTGTTATGCCAGCATGAGTGCTGATGATCTGCCAGCCTATGTGCTGCTGTTGGTGAACCTCCTTTCTTTTGGTCGTTCTGATGGCCTTGCTTGATGACGACTCTTGAAATATGTGGTTACCGTCTGTTGGCTTTATTAATTTAAAGTCGGATGCCTTCGGCGTCTCCGTTCCAAAAAAAATGATAGTCCTATTATCTTTTTGAATTCTCCCAACTACACTATATCTGAGAAGTTTGTGCTTATTAAGGATTATATTGATGGGTTGTGTTCTACTATTGCACATGATAATTTTGATAAATATATTATGCATGTGCTTGCTGCTCCTACTTTCACTTATTATGAGAGAGGAACTACATCTTCGCCTCTCTATGTTTCCAATACGATAAAATTGCAAGAAATTGTTTATACTATGCATTGGCCTTTACTTTGTGTGCATGAATTGTTCTTTTATGACATGCCGATGCATAGGAAGAGAGTTAGACTTCGTCATTACATGTTATATGTTACTTTGTGCTCACTACTAACTTACAAATCATTGTTAATTAAAATTGGCTTTGATATACCTTGGGATCCGGGTGGATCCATTACTTGAGCACTATATGCCTAACTTAATGGCTTTAAAAAAGCGCTGCCATGGAGGCAACCCGGAAGTTTTAGAGAGTCATTTATTTCTGTTGAGTGCTTTTATAAAGTTTAAAAATAAAAAAAATAAAGAGGGGAACCTAATACTTTTTCAAAAAGAAAAGTGAAAGTGAGAGAGACGAGCATTGTTAAAGTGGGAGCATGCCTTGAACTTTGTTCATGCCCATGGAAACTTTGTGAATCTTAATTACAGGAAGTTTTCAACAAAAATAATTATCCCCTTGTGTAAATTCATTGTATTATATAAATAATGTGCCAAGATTTGCCTTTAGGATGATTAGATTGCTTGTTTGGTTTGTGCGGTGTAAAAACAGAAACTTTGGTTGTAGTGCGTGATTTTACATTTTTTTTACTGGAAAGTCAAACAGTTCTGAAACTTTTTGCACGGTACTTATATACAAATTATTATTATTTTCCTAATTTTTCAGAATTTTTGGAGTTACAGAAGTATGGTAGATGTTCAGATTTCTATAGATTGTCCTGTTTAAGACAGATTCTGTTTTTGATGCATTGTTTTGCTCGTTTTGATGAAACTATCCATTTTATCGGTGGTATAAGCCATGGAGAAGTTATAATAAAGTATATACAATGAAAAAACAAAATATGAATGAGTTTGCAACAGTACTTAAAGTGGTGATTTGTTTTATTATACTAATGGATCTCACGAGGGTTTTGTTATGTTTTGTGTGATTGAAGTTTTCAAGTTTTGGGTGAGATCACGATGGAGTGTCAAGAGACTAAGCTTGGGGATGCCCGAGGTACCCTAAGGTAATATTCAAGGACTCCCAAGAAACTAAGCTTGGGGATGCCCCGGAAGGCATCCCCTCTTTCTTCTAACGATCATCGGTAATTTTACTTGGAGCTATATTTTTATTCGTCACATGGTATGCGTAACTCTTGGAGCGTCGTGTGCTTTTTATTTTTCTTTTAGTAATTTCACCATGCTGGTATGAGATAGTCCTTGGTTGATTTATAGAATGCTCTTTGCACTTCACTTATATCTTTTGAGTATGGCTTTATAGAATGCTTCATGTGCTTCACTTATATCATTTGAAGTTTGGATTGCCTGTTTCAATACACATAGAAAACCGCCATTTTTAGAATGCTCTTTTTCTTCACTTATATTTGTTAGAGCGTGGGCATATATTTTGTAGAAAGAATTAAACTTTCAAGCTTCACTTATATCTATTTAGAGAGTTGATAGGAATTGGTCATTCACATGGTTAGTCATAAAATCCTACATAAAACTTGTAGATCACTGAATATGATATGTTTGATTCCTTGCAATAGTTTTGCGACAAAAATATGGTGATATTAGAGTTATGCTAGTGAGTAATTGTGGATTGGTAGAAATACTTGTGTTGAGGTTTGTGATTCCCGAAGCATGCACGTATGGTGAACCGTTATGTGATGAAGTCGGAGCATGATTTATTTTTTGATTGCCATCCTTTGTGTGGAGGTCGGGATCGCGCGATGGTTAAATCCTACCAACCCTTCCCCTAGGAGCATGCGCATAGTGCTTGGTTTCAATAACTAATAGATTTTTGCAATAAGTATGTGAGTTATGTATGACTAATGTTGAGTCCATGGATTATACGCACTCTCACCCTTCCACCATTGCTAGCTTCTCTTGTGTTGCGCAACTTTTGCCGATACCATACACCCACCATATACATTCCTCAAAACAGCCACCATACCTACCTATTATGGCATTTCCATAGCCATTCCGAGATATATTGCCATGCAACTTCCATCATCTTCATGTACATGACTTGAGCATTCATTGCCATATTGCTTTGCATGATGTTTTTATGGCTTGTCCATTTTTTGATGTCATTGCTACGCTAGATCATTGCACATCCTGGTACACCATCGGAGGCATTCATATAGAGTCATATCTTTGTTCTACATATCGAGTTGTAATGTTGATTTGTAAGTAAATAAAAGTGTGATGATCATCATTATTAGAGCATTGTCCCAATGAGGAAAGGATGATGGATACTATGATTCCCCCACAAGTCGGGATGAGTCTTCGAACTTTAAAAAAATAAAAGAGATCAAAGAAGCCCAAATAGAAAAAAGAGGCCAAAGAAGCCCACCAAAAACAAGAAAAAAACAAAAAATGAGAGAAAAGGATAGAAGGGGCAACGTTACTATCCTTTTACCACACTTGTGCTTCAAAGTAGCACCATGTTCTTCATAGAGAAGTCTCCTATGTTGTCACTTTCATATACTAGTGGGAATTTTTCATTATAAAACTTGTCTTGTATATTTCGATGATGGGCTTCCTCAAATGCCCGAGGTCTTCATGAGCAAGCAAGTTGGATGCACACCCACTTAGTTTTCAATTTGAGCTTTCATACACTTATAGCTCCAGTGCATCCATCGCATGGCAATCCCTACTCACTTGCATCGATATCGATTGATGGGCATCTCCATAGCCCATTACTTTGCCTAGTTGATGTGAGCCTTTCTCCCTTTTTGTCTTCTCCACAACCACCATGTTCTATTCCACCCATAGTGCTATGTCCATGGCTCACACTCATGTATTGCGTGAAAGTTGAAAAAGTTTGAGAATAATCAAGTATGAAACAATTGCTTGGCTGAAACCGGGGTTGTACATGATTTGGATATTTTGTGTGATGAAGATGGAGCATAGCCATACTATATGATTTTGTAGGGATAACTTTCTTTGGCCATGTTATTTTGAAAAGACATGATTGCTTTATTAATATGCTTGAAGTATTATTGTCTTAATGTCAAATGATAGACTATTGCTTTGAATTACTCATGTCTTAATATTCATGCCATGATTAGATTACATGATCAAGATTATGCTAGGTAGCATTCCACATCAAAAATTATCTTTTTTATCATTTACCTACTCGAGGACGAGCAGGAATTAAGCTTGGGGATGCTAATACGACGGAGGGATGCTGATAAGTCTCCGTCGTACCTATAATTTTTTATTGTTCCATGCCAATATTCTACAACTTTTACATACTTTTGGCAACTTTTTATACTATTTTTGGGACTAACATATTGATCCAGTGCCCAGTGCCAGTTCCTGTTTGTTGCATGTTTTTTTGTTTCGCAGAAAATCCATATCAAACAGAGTCCAAATGCGATAAAAACTTAGGAGATTTTTTTTGGAATATATTTGATTTTTGGGAAAAAGAATCAACGCGAGACGATGCCCGAGGAGTCCACGAGGTAGGGGCGCGCCATGGGCCCTCGTGGCCACTCCGTAAGGCGGTTGGTGCCCTTCTTTCGCCGCAATAAAGCCAATATCTAGATAAAATTGTGTCCAAATTTTAGCCCAATCGGAGGGAATTTAACAAACGGTGAAAGGGCAGAGAGCGCAGAAACAGAAGGAAACAGATAGAGATATCCAATCTCGGAGGGGCTCTCGCCCCTCTGCCTCCATGGAGGCCATGGACCAGAGGGTAAACCCTTCTCCCATCTAGGGGGAAGGTCAAGGAAGAATAAGAAGAAGGGGGGCTCTCTCCCCCTCTCTCCCGGTGGCGCCGGAACACCGCCGGGGCCATCACCGTGCCGACGATCTACACCAACAACTTCACTACCATCATCACCAACTCTCTCCCCCTCTATGCAACGGTGTAACACCTCTTCTCCCCGCTGTAATCTCTACTTGAACATGGTGCTCAACGCTATATATTATTTCCCAATGATGTATGGCTATCCTATGATGTTTGAGTAGATCCGTTTTGTCCTATGGGTTCATTGATGATCGTGATTGGTTTGAGTTGCATGTTTTATTATTGGTGCTGTCCTATGGTGCTCTCCGTGTCGCGCAAGCGTGAGCGATCCCCGCTGTAGGGTTTGCAATATGTTCATGATTTACTTATGGTGGGTGGCGTGAGTGACCGAAGCACAGACCCGAGTAAGTAGGTTGTTTGCGTATGGGAATAAAGAGGACTTCATACTTTAATGCTATGGTTGGGTTTTACCTTAATGATCTTTAGTAGTTGAGGATGCTTGCTAGAGTTCCAATCATAAGTGCATATCATCCAAGAAGAGAAAGTATGGTAGCTTATGCCTCTCACTCATATAAAATGGCAATAGTGTTTACCGGTCTAGTTATCGATTGTCTAGGCACAAATAACTTTCTTGTGACAAAAAGCTCTCTAATAAAACTAACTTAGTTGTGTCTTCATCTAAACAACCCCTACTTTTTATTTACGTGCTCTTTATTATCTTGCAAACCTATCCAACAACACCTACAAAGTACTTCTAGTTTCATACTTGTTCTAGGTAAAGCGAACGTAAAGCGTGTGTATAGTTGTATCGGTGGTCGATACAACTTGAGGGAATATTTGTTCTACCTTTATATCCTCATTGGGTTCGACACTCTTATTTATCGAAAGAGGCTACAACTGATCCCCTATACTTGTGGGTTATCATTCTGGGATTTGGGAGTGAGGGACTTGACCACTTCGTGTGTTCTTTCCATTGCTTTAGTGGCATCTATTTGAGTTCTCCACGGTGATATGTGGAAGTGAAAGTTGAGAAGCTTATTACTCTTTGGTGTTTGGGCACCCTAGAGCTTGTACCTCTTGGGTGCTTGGGCACCCTAAATGGTTGATGGTGTCGCAGAGCTAAATTATTGTGGTGGAAAGCTCGGGTACAAGCGTCAGGGTCTCCAATTAAGTTGTGGAGATTGCCCCGAGCAATTTGTACGGGTTCCGGTGACCGCCCACAAGGGTTGCCATTTTTACGGGTTCAGAGGGTCCCTTAGTGGAATCCTGGCATCTTGCATTGTGCGAGGGCATGAGGAGATTACGGTGGCTGAAAGTGCAACTAATCCCCGGGTGGTTTTGGTAATTAATAACAACATATATATCATTGAACTAATAGTTACTTGAGAATCATTTCAGAAAGTTCAGTGATATGGGTATGGCAAGGACTGAAGAGGTGGACCCCTCAAAATGCTAAGGCAAGCATTGGCAAAAGCTCAAGACTCCATTTTTGGTTTAGTGATCCAAGATCACATTGAGTCCATAGGAAAAGCCAATACTATTAAAAGGGGATGAGGTTATGATGATGATCTCGTTGCTCAAGTGCTTAGTGATACATCTCCTAAACTATCAGCAACTTTCACTGCCACAGACACTCATAAGTAGTCTCGGTCCCACCGATTTTCCAAACTCAGTCACACCGAGATGAACCACCTCAGCCATAAAGCCAAACCCTAGAAAACTCGGATTTTCCGATTCTGAACTCGGTCTCACCGAAACTTGAGTTGCCAAGCTTCTGTAACCTTCTGTCATCAAATCGGTGTCACCGAGATGATGAAGTTGGTCCCACCGAAATTGGCTTGCTCTTGTCATTGCACGAATCGGACTAACCGAGATTGTATTTTCGGTCCCACCGAAAATCCCAACGTTCACATTATTTGAACTTTCGGTCTCACCGAGTTGTCAACTTCGGTCCCACCGAGATTGCTCAAATGTGTCAGAACGGTTGGATTTTGTGTGGAGGCTATAAATACCCTCCACCCCTCTTCATTCGTGGAGAGAGCCATCGAAAGAACTACCACTCCTACCTTACATTTCGAGAAGAGAACTACCTACCCTTGTGTTGAGATCAAGTTGCTCCACTCCCACCATATGAAGCTTGATCTCTAGCCTTCCCAAGTTGCTTTCCACTCAATCCTTTCTTCCACCACAGCCAAATCAGTGAGGAGAGTTGAGTGTTGGGGAGATTATCATTTGAAGCACAAGACCAAGGAGTTCATCATCATCTACAACATCTATTACCTTTTGGAGGGTGGTGCCTCCTAGATTGGTTAGGTGTCGCTTGGGAGCCTCCGTCGAGATGTGGAGTTGAACCAAGAAGTTTGTAAGGGCAAGGAGATCGCCTACCGTGAAGATCTACCCGAGTAAGGCCAGCCCTCCGTGGGCGAGGCCATGATGGAATAGACAAGGTTGCTTCTTTGTGGACCCTTCGTGGGTGGAGCCTCCGTGGACTCAAGACAGCCGTTACCCTCCGTGGGTTGAAGTCTCCATCAACGTGGAAGCACGATAGCACCACCTATCGGAACCACGAGAAAAATCACCGCGTCTCCAAAATTGCGTTTGCTCTTCTCCACCTCTCTTTACTACATGTGCAATTTACTTTCGCTGCCTATACTCTAGAATTGCATGTGTAGGGTGATGCTTGACTTGATCATAATTGTGAATCGCCAAAAACTGTTCTTTGTCAAAAGGCAGAATTTTATATTGTCAAGTAGTCTAATCACCCCCTCTAGACATACTTTCGATCCTACAAGTGGTATCGAGCTTTGGTCTCCATTGTATTGGTTTCCATTGCATTGACTCCATAAGCTTGGTTTCACAACCTAGGAGAGTATGGCGTCTAGTGAGGGTAAATTTCAGAGAGGTCCTTACTTTGATGGTACAAATTTTGCTAGTTGGAAGCATAAAATGAAAATGCATATTCTTGGCCATAACCCAGCCGCATGGGGCATTATTTGTGTTGGTATGCAAGGTGAATTCTTCGAGGAAGGAAAAGTTCGGATCGCGGGCTACAACGAAAGAATTGTGGATGTTGCAAAACAATGCTCAAGCTTGTGACATTCTCTTCAATGCCTTGTGTCCCGAGGAGTTCAACAAAATCAGCCGTCTTGAGAATGCAAAAGAGATTTGGGATACTTTGGTTGAAATGCACGAAGGTACCGAGTCCGTGAAGGAATCAAAGCTAGACATTCTTCAAGGTCAACTTGACAAGTTCAAGATGAAGGATGGTGAAGGAGTCGCTGAAATGTACTCTAGGCTTGCTCTCATCACAAATGAGATTGTCGGATTAGGAAGCGAAGAAATGACCGACCGATTCATCATCAAGAAGATTCTCAGAACTTTGGATGGAAAGTATGACACCGTGTGCACTTTGATCCAAATGATGCCAAACTACAAGAATCTCAAGCCAACCGAAGTCATTGGAAGAATTGTTGCTCATGAGATGACACTTAAGGATAAGGAAGAGCTTCACAACAAGTCAAGTGGTGCTTACAAAGCTACAAGTGATGCTCCCACAACCTCAAGTGACAAGTTAGTTTCCAATGAAGAGATAAGCCTAATGGTCAAGAACTTCAACAAATTCTACAAGAATAGAGGCAAAGAGAGAAGCTCAAAGTCTAGATCATATGATGAAAAGAGATCTTCTACTCGTGATCGAAACTGCTACAATTGTGGAAGACCCGGACACTACTCAAATGAGTGTACGGCTCCCCACAAGAGAAGAGAAGAATCTCCAAGAAGAAGAAGCTCAAGAGATGAGTCACCTCAGAAAGAGAGAAGGAGCAGAGATGATCGTTATGAACGAAGACCCTCTCGGAGAAGCAAGGATTCGGAGAGGAAAGACAAGTCATCAAGGAGCTACACAAGAAGAAAACATCAAGCTCATGTAGGTGAATGGGTCTCCGGCCCGACTCCGACAATCAATCCGAAGGAAGCTATCACTCCAACTCGACTACAACCAAGATGAAGGTGTTGCCGGTCTTGCTCTCGTATCCTCCAACTCCAACTCCTACGACTTATTTGATTCACCAAATGAGGGAATTGGAAGATGCTTCATGGCTAAAGGCCCCAAGGTATCACACCCTGAATTCATTGACTTCAATAGTGATGAGGATGACTTGCTTGGTGAAGATGAGCTCTTACTTGATAAATCCAATGAACCTAGTAACGATGAACATGCTAGTAGTCTTTATAGTCGAGAAGAGTCGAATGACAATGCTATGAAGGAGATTGAGCGTCTAACTAAAGAACTAAACACTCTTAAGTTAGCTCATGAAACAACTCAAGAAGATCATAGAGAGCTCCTAAGATCTCATGAGAAGCTACGCTTCGAGAAGCTCACTCTAGAGCAAGAACATGAGTTTCTAAAAGCAATCAATGACGATCTTCGAAAGAAGAGTTCTTCATATCTTGCCAAACGACTTCTCTTGTCTAATTTCTTGCCACCCATTAAGACTAAGCATGACAAGCATAAGAAAAATTCTTTCTCTAGTAGTAACAATAACCATGCTAAATCCAATGTTGTTGCTTCTAGTAGTTCTCTTGATTCCACTAACAATGTTTCAAGCCAAGTTACACTTGAGCAAGAAAATAGTTTATTGAAAGGGATTTAGAGAAAGGTGTCTACAAGAGCCTTGCGGAAGCAAGAACTTTGAGGAAATTGTTCGCAAGCAAGGAAGGCACCGGAAGAATCAAGGAATTGGTTTTGAGCGAAAGTTCAACGCCGAAGGTGTTGAATGGGAAGAAGGTCAATATCCTACTCCACAGTTTGTTCCTCAAAAGGAGAAGTATGATCCTACTTCTTCCAATGTGGAACAAGCTCAAGATGACCTTCCACCACAAGACCACAAGCTAAAAGGCAAGGACAAGCTTCAAGAGGAGATTGATGCATTTGTTGAAGCACCTCAAGCCATGGTCAAGTGGGTTCCCAAGGAAACGTCAAGTTCTACTTCGTCAAGCTCAACTACAACCCCAAGGATTCCCATCAAGATGATGTGGATCCCGAAGAAGAAGAACTAGAAAGCTCTTGAGGGTGACTCCGCCAACATACTTCACTCACATTCATTTTGGCAAAAACTTGTGCAATCAACTTCCACATCGTGCACTAGTTCATGGAGTCACAAACCCTCTTGTTGGTAAGTCAAGGGACAAGGTAATCATTGCTTTCATGGACATCATCTATTGTGAACTTCAATCTATGTCCATGGATATCCTTGTTTGTTCCTTGTGGGACTAACCCATGTAGGTATTGAAAGTGCCCGAATCCAAAGGATAGCTCCCAACTCTTGATGATCTTCATCAACATTGAGCATCCACATCTTCAACATCTACATGAAGTCTTCTACGACAACCCAAGGTTAGTTTGACCCTTTAAAAGGGGTTCTCACATCTAGGGGGAGCTTTGCTCTAAAATTTGAGCTAAAGCATCTTCAAATGATGTGAACACATCAATGCTTTATGTAAAAGTGGTAACCCCACTTGTGCTTAAACGATGAGTATGACCTATGATCAAATGTTCTCATTTGGCTCCTAAGTCAATATACTCATATAAAGATGACCTAGTCATCGACAAATTGTGTGTTAGTTGCTAGAGTTTTGGTTGTGCATGTTTGACACATATTTCATTTGCTATCTTATTGTGTGAGCATGTTGGATGCATGATTTTATCCATTCAAGGACATCCATTTGTTGTTTTGGTCTTTTGATTTTTTCGACCAAATGGATGGACAAGAATGCCTAAGTACCTCCCTAGCTATCTATGCTTTCTTGTCTCAAATTCTATTCATGCTTACATCACAAATTTTGAACAAGTCATTTTCGGACCCTCGGGTGAGGAGCACTTGAGCCACCGATCCGTCAAGGGCTAATTTCCAAAACCTTCTAATTGATTTGGTCGGACCAACTCACTCAAACTCGGTCGAACCGAAAGCATTTAGATCGATCTAGGTTTTCACCTCGGTGAAACCGAGTTGTGATTTTTGGCGTGATCGAAGTGCATAATCGCCTAGCAGTTATCCATCTCGGTGCCACCGAAGTTTACAACTCGGTCCCACCGATAGCAAAGGGTATATATACTCGAGGGCGTAGCGCTGATTCCTCCTTCAAACGTTTCGCCCCCACACCCTTGCCGCCATCGCCTTGGACTCCGGATCGTCGCCGTGCGTCATCATCAGGCGCCCCGCCGAAGTCTCCATCGCCGTCAGCGGACATCTCCTCCGAGCCGTTGCCGCCGTAGAAAAACTCCACCAAGTTAGGGTGAGTTTTGATCCCACTCGTGCTCCCATCTCCGATTCAATGCACGTTTGGTTTGCCTAGTATCTTGCCACGATTGAAATCCTCCTGTACATCAGATTAGTTCGTTTGGACTAGATTCGAGTAAAAGTTTTAGGGTTAGGTTTCCACCGAACACATCTCGGTGAGACCGATTTTAGATTTTCGGTAAGACCGATTTGGCCTATGGCCATTGCACTGCACCCTTCGGTCCAACCGAGTTGTGCAAATCGGTGTGACCGAAATGACGATTCTGTGAAACCCTAGTGTTTTCGGCAGGACCGAAACCCACTTCGGTCAAACCGAAAGTGGTGTGAAAGCTTCTGTTTAACACTTCGGATTCACCGAATTTTAAGCTCGGTCTGACCGAAATGTCTTCTGTGAAAACCTAATACTAGAATTTGAACTCATTTTTTTGCAAAACTTCGCATTTGTGATGACTCTTCTTCTCTGCCTACACCTTATCTATTCACGGGTTGTCACCATGTCGATGCCGTGTGATCGAACAGTCGAGACACCCATTGCGAGACATTCCAGAGGCAGCACTAGTCCCGATCCTAGCAGCTCATCCGATGATGGTGAGAGGAGTACACCAAGTGGCTTGCCTCCTGCAGCCACCGAGCTAGAAAGAAGAGGAATTCAGATGATGTGGATTCAGATTTCGTTGTTGAGGAAGAGGTGACCTCAAAGCCCAAAGGAAGGTTGTTGCCAAAGAGCAACAAGGTCAACAAACTAAGAAGGGCACCAAACAAAGTCAAGCGATCAACTGTTGCCAAGAAGCTGAATTTGGGAGAGGCAACGCAAGCAAAGTGAAGAAAACCTCCAAGAGAAAGAGGATAGTGCATGATGCAGCAGACGAGAAGATGAGGATGAGGAAGCACCCCAGCCTACTCCTCGAAGCCTAAGTTCATGGGTGATGCCATTAAGGCCGGAGCCACATCCAAGCCAAGCAATCTGCTTCAGCTAAGGCAGCTCCAGCAAAGCCTCGCTGCCAAGCCCAAGAAGACCGTCGAAATATTCCAATATTCGAGAAGAACAAGGATGATGTGCCACCAGCTATGTCGACGATGAAGGACCGATTTTTTTGAAACTTCGTCCAAAACTGCCACTACATAATGATGCTCATCCTCAAGCCGAGGATATGAAGGCAAGGAAAGATAGAGGTCTCGGGCTATGGAGACAAGCTGACCCATATGCCGTGAGGAGAAGAACCGCTGTAGATCCCAGATTTCACACCGAGAGCAGCAGGACTTCTATGAGACCGTCTTGATGGACAAGAAGCCCATAGTCGCAGACACAAGATACGTTGATTTGGAAGTACATTGACAAATAAGAGCACAGAGATTTCTTTCCACATGTGCATGAAAGTTTCACCGCATGTGGAGTTGCAGACTTTGTAGGTCGAAATTGACCAGTGGAATGATGAGATGATAATGCAATTCTATGCCATGACTCACTTCTACCCCGATGGAAAGATTATATGGATGATGAAGGTCAAAGATTTTCTTCATCTGTTGAAGAATGGGCAGAAATTTGAATGCTCCAAAGGCAACGAGAAGATGATATTGATGTATATGGGATTCAAGAAGAATCATGAATCCATGAAGAACATGTACAAAGAGATTCCAGCAAAGGATTTGGGAACTGGAAGCTCGGCTCGATCTACTATCTCGAGCAGGCCTACCTACCACTAATACTATTTTGAGGCATACCTTGATGCCCAAGTCCGGAGATCATCGCATGATCGAGGATACTCTATCAACATGCTGCACATACTTGATGAGAAAGCACCTTTCAAGGTGATGGACTTGATGGTAGAGACCATTAAGAGGACTGCGGTGACGAGAAAAGGTCATGTGGATTTGCCCATGATTCAGATGCTTATCAATGCCAAGTTTGGCACGGGCACATTCTTGTTGGATAGAGAACATTTACCACCGCAGCAGAGCATGAAGACAATGTTGTTGTGATGGATGAGGAGGATCCGACGTCTGTTGAAGGTCAAGCCAAGATCGAAGCTGCTAAGAAAGCCAAAGTCGACAAGGAAGCAAAGAAGCAGCAGCAGCTAAACCAAAGAGCTTGGAGAGCAAATTCTTGAAGCTACCCAAAGGATTGAACAACGCTGGCCAGCATTATACAGTCTCGGAGAGCTTAGAGAGGATTGTTGAGGACAAGATCCACGCCCGGACGTGAAGCCGATCAAGTGCAAGTGACCGCCAACAAGCTCGAGGCGACATTGAGGAAGCAAAGCGGAGAAGGAAGAGCTTATGCGTGAGATGCAGGATGACTTAGTCCAGATGCTTATCAGCAGATCGCTCCGGTTCCCACAGACCCGATCATTGCTATTCCGAGGATCGACACGGGACTACAGCCTTGGCACCTCCCACAGTTCCAAAGAATTACTCCAACTCCAGCTCGGTGACCACCCCTCCAAAGACAGAGATCGGTGAAGTCTTCGCCAATCTTGTCATATCCACTCCGACATCAACCCAGACGGAGCCGCCAACAGAGTCCCCAAAGTGACGCTTAGCTCTATGCTTTTTGAACTTTTGGTAACTTGTTGCCAAAGGGGAGAAATTGTATAGATCATAGGACTTCGAGAGAGAGAGTGTTGTTGTCTTTGCGCTTTTGCTCTTTCGTTCTTTTGCGGTTTCTTTGAGATACTTTTGGTTTTCGAGACATTCAGTGTGTTTGATACTACGTTTGATTCTACCTTAATGAGTGCTTGGTCGTACTATGCTTTAATGTGTGCTTAATGCTTATCATATGCTATTCCTATCTTGTATGACCATTTACTCATGTCTTGGTGATTGGGTGCATGCTGTTCATTCTTATCATTTTGTGCGCTCCACCAAGATGTATGTGACATGGAAGAGTGACCCATGATCCTAATCGATTGTGCATTTGCATTCAAACGCAAATCTTAAATAATGCACAAATTTAGGGGGAGCTCTTGCTTATCACATACTTCTCAAAGCGACGATATTATTCATTGATTATATCCTTTGTCGAAGCTTTGATCTATATGTTGTCATCAATTACCAAAATGGGGAGATTGAAAGTGCAACTAATCCCCGGGTGGTTTTGGTAATTAATAACAACATATATATCATTGAACTAATAGTTACTTGAGAATCATTTCAGAAAGTTCAATGATATGGGTATGGCAAGGATCAAGAGGTGGACCCTCAAAATGCTAAGGCAAGCATCGGCAAAAGCTCAAGACTCCATTTTTGGTTTAGTGATCCAAGATCACATTGAGTCCATAGGAAAAGCCAATACTATTAAAAGGGATGAGGTTATGATGATGATCTGGTTGCTCAAGTGCTTAGTGATACATCTCCTAAACTATCGGCAACTTTCACCGCCACATACACTCATAAGTAGTCTCGGTCCCACCGATTTTCCAAACTCACCACACCGAGATGAACCACCTCACCATAAAGCCAAACCCTAGAAAACTCGGATTTTCCGATTCGAACTCGGTCTCACCGAAACTTGAGTTGCCAAGCTTCAGAACCTTCATCATCAAATCGGTGTCACCGAGATGATGAAGTCGGTCCCACCGAAATTGGCTTGCTCTTGTCATTGCACGAATCGGACTAACCGAGATTGTATTTTCGGTCCCACGAAAATCCCAACGCTCACATTATTTGAACTTTCGGTCTCACCGAGTTGTCAACTTCGGTCCCACCAAGATTGCTCAAATGTGTGTAACGGTTGGATTTTGTGTGGAGGCTATAAATACCCTCCACCCCCTCTTCATTCGTGGAGAGAGCCATCGAAAGAACTACCACTCCTACCTTACATTTCGAGAAGAGAACTACCTACCCTTGTGTTGAGATCAAGTTGCTCCACTCCCACCATATGAAGCTTGATCTCTAGCCTTCCCAAGTTGCTTTCCACTCAATCCTTTCTTCCACCACAGCCAAATCGGTGAGGAGAGTTGAGTGTTGGGGAGATTATCATTTGAAGCACAAGAGCAAGGAGTTCATCATCATCTACAACATCTATTACCTTTTGGAGGGTGGTGCCTCCTAGATTGGTTAGGTGTTGCTTGGGAGCCTCCGTCGAGATGTGGAGTTGAACCAAGAAGTTTGTAAGGGCAAGGAGATCGCCTACTTCGTGAAGATCTACCCCGAGTAAGGCTAGCCCTCCATGGGCGTAGGCCATGATGGAATAGACAAGGTTGCTTCTTTGTGGACCCTTCGTGGGTGGAGCCCTCCGTGGACTCGCAGACAAATTGTTACCCTCCGTGGGTTGAAGTCTCCATCAACGTGGAAGTACGATAGCACCACCTATCGGAACCATGAGAAAAATCACCGCGTCTCCAAAATTGCGTTTGCTCTTCTCCACCTCTCTTTACTACATGTGCAATTTACTTTCCGCTGCCTATACTCTAGAATTGCATGTGTAGGGTGATGCTTGACTTGATCATAATTGTGAATCTGCCAAAAACTGTTCTTTGTCAAAAGGCAGAATTTTTATATTGTCAAGTAGTCTAATCACCCCCCCTCTAGACATACTTTCGATCCTACAGTGGCCCTAGTGGCTTTTTGGGGAGCATTGTGCCTCCACACCACTCCAAACGGAGATTAGCATCCGCAAGGGTCTAAACTTTCGGATACATCATCGTCTCTGCATGCCTCGGTTATCTCTTACCCGAGCCCTTTAATTATGCACTTTATTTTGTGTTAGCCATAGTATGACATGTTATATGTTCCTATCACTTAGTTGTTTATCTTACTTAGCATAAGTTGTTGGTGCACATAGGTGAGCCTAGTCAATTTAGGTTTTGTTCTTGAAAAATTAAACGCTAGTTTTATTATGCATTTGTTCAAGCCTCGACCATAATTATTTTAAAGCGCATATTCACCCTCCCCCCCCCCCCGCCCTCTAGGCGACATCCATGACCTTTCAGTAGGCAAAGAATATATTAAGTTATACTTTGTCGAGGTTGAAGAGGCACACACGCATGTTGTTGCCCTTGGTGGCCTCGACCATGGTGTATGCACTCCGCCACTTTAGGAGCTCATTCACCACATGTTCTTGGCACGCAAGGGTGGTCTGGTGGTCTTCGGAGACCATGTAATTGACCTTGCCATCGTTCGCGCCTCCGGCAAAGGTTCAAGCGGTGGAAGGAGTATGAGAGCGGGGAGGAATGAAGATGGCGGTGATTGGGACAGAGGGGGATCACAGGTTGCTCATGATTATACGATGGTAGTAGTGGCCGAGATGAAGGCGCTTCCCCACCACCCCTAGCCACATCGTTCCTCCTGGGGGCACCACAAGTGTGATGTCTGGCAGGCTAGCCGCTGCAGTACGGGGTCTTGACGGAGCAACAACAACCCCACCAAGAGGAGGAGATGATAGCGGTGGCGGTGGCTTGTGGAGGCGAGGGTGTCTGACGAGAGGCTAGGGTTGGGGTCGATTTGGGGCTCTGTGTACGGGCACGCAAAAGGGGATCTGGACTCAGAAGGAGCATATGGATGCATGTGGAATCGAGTAACAACCCATGCATCAATCTTAAAAGTGGGGCTACAAAGCACCGACAAAAGTCACGATCAAACAGATGTGACCAATTCCTGGGAGCTTAGGGCATCTCCAACGGCAACCCGCAAAAACCTCCCACTTATGTCCACAGGCAAGGGAGCCAGTTGCCGGACACGGAAGCGGGCCATCCAACCGTGGCCGCATACATCCGGCCTTCCGGGTTTTTTTCCTAGTCCGCACGATCAAGTACCCCCATGAAAAGGCACAAAAGTTCAAATAGCCGCATGCAGCACTAGTTCAAATTTTAAGAAGTTCTAATATTTACATCCCAACATTGTTGTCCCCTTTCACCATCCATTGATGCTCAATCAGATCTTCCTTGAGCTGCTCATGAGTTGGTCAATGCCAAATTTGTTGATGCATTTGAATAAACTCCTCAGATGTGGCTGGATTCTGGTCCGGAAGTTGGATAGGATCATCCATGTCATCAAATTCAAGAGCAGCTGCAGCATCGTCACCCTCATCCTCGATGATCATGTTGTGCATGATCACACAACATGTCATCACCTCCCGCAAGTTCTCCAATCCCATTGTTTTGCAGGTCCACGAACAACTGCAAAACGAGCCTGAAGAACTCCAAATGCCCTCTTGACACCCTTTCTAGTTGCTTCTTGTCTTTGGGCAAAGTGAGCCTTTTTTCTGGCCAACTGGGTTTGAGATGGTGCTGATAAAGGTGCCCCATGGAGGAAAGATACCATCAACCAGATAGTAGCCCATGTTGTACTCATGTCCAATGACAGTATAGTGGCAAGGATGAGCTTTTCCTTCAGACAGCCTCGCGAACAACAACGATCATTGCAGCACATTGATGTCACTGTGAGGCCCGGGCATGCCAAAGAAAGCATTCCAAATACAAAGATCATATGATGCAACTGCTTCAAGAATGATGGTGGGATTCTTAACATGACCCTAATATTGTCCTTGTAAATCCTTTGGGCAATTCTTCCATTTCCAATGCATGCACTCTAGAGATCCAAGCAAACCTGGCCACCCTCTTGCTTCTAAGATTGCCAGGAGCCTCTCAGTGTCTGCCACAGTTGGTTCTCTCTGGTACTAAGGTCCGAACACCTCGACCATGGTAGTTGGAAACTTGACCATGGCATCTCCACATGTGCTCTTATATATACATACATAGGTAGTCGTCCCATGAATCAACGGTCGTGCCATATGCAAGTATCCGGAGTGCGGCCGTGCACTTCTGGTAACCAGAGAAGCCAATCGTTCCCACAGCGTCCTTCTTCAGGATGAAGTAGTCACCATAGGACCAGATGCCATGGAACAAACGGTTGAAAATAGTCTTGCGCACCCGAAAACGCTGGCGAAAAAGGTCAGCGAATAGTGCACCAGGGGCAAAGTAGTGAAAATGGCCCCCGGGTCTATCTTTACCATATATTAAATCCATAAATACCTTGCTGCAATTTACTTACCTTTTTTTATTTTGTGTTTTTGTTTATCTATCTACCATTATCAGACTTGGTCATTGCAATTAACCACCGAGGGGATTGACAACCCCCTTGATCGCGTTGGGTGCAAGTATTTTAATTTTTTGTGTGTAGGTGTTGTTCACGAGGTTTCACGTGGTTCTCTTACTAGATTGATAATCTTGGTTCTTAACTGAGGGAAATACTTATCTCTACTGTACTACATCATCCTCTCCTTTTCGAGAAAATCCCAACGCAGCTCAAAAGTAGCAGCGTCCACGGCGGCCGCCTCCTCCGCGAAGGAGGAGATCGGCATCTCCTCCAGTGACGAGGAGGAGCAGGCGCCACCGCAGTAGCCGCAGGAGCCACCGCAATAGCTGCCCCGACTCCTCAAGGAGGCTGCTTTGTGCAGCAGGGCAGGGCAGCCACACGTACGAGGTGGTCGTCCGGTATAGTGTTTAGGGTTTTTTCTAGTCTTTTAGTTAAACGGTCGAAATATTGACCTTTTTATGTAAATTATATCAGAACTTGAATGAAATCCATCCAGTTTAATCGAATTTCGTCCGGTTGGTTCGAATTGTGATTGAATGTAAGCGGCTACAGTTGGATGGCTGCCTCCCGCATCCGTGTCCGTGGACTGATCCTCTGCCCATGAACAGATGCGGGAGGATTTTTGCGGATTGCCATTGAAGATGCCCTGAGTAACTGGACAGATAGACGTGGCTGATAGACAAACAGATAGACATGGCTGATAGACGTGTTCCGTGATAATTCCAGTTGGATGAATGCTACGGAGCTAGTAACAAAGATCTTTGAGGAACTACATCTTTGGACCCTAACAGGAGGAAGAGGAGTGACTGTGTGGTGTGAGTAGTAGTGTGAGTTGGTAGGAATAGGAGTGGAGTGTCTTTCTTGCCTTAGCCGATCTGTGGCTTCGAGGCATCAAAATTCTTGTATATACGCTTTCTATCTTTTATAAAGCTACGGTACGCATTTTGCGTACTCTTCGAAAAAAAATAGACAAAGGAAACAGCCATGTTTTCTGAAGAAAAAAACAGCCATATATCGTTTTCTCAGGTTGCAGTGCGCGCTGATTTGGATTTTTCCGTGCTCACGAGTGTGCATCATATGCCCCTTTCTCAGGGGCCTCCGTGCAAACAGAGGGTGCGTACATTTCCGTTGCGTAGGAGCATATGGGCCCCGCTGCACGTGAGGTATTTACCGGCAGGTCCATCTCGCAGACCGACGCGCCCTGCATGCGAGCCGCGTAGGCGTTCCAGCCAGTGCCGCGCAGCCACGTCGCACCGAGTCACTGTCACCCCTGTCCTTGAAAAACAAAACAAAGTCGCTGCTCACTGCCTTTTTGAGCTAAAAAATAAACGATACTACGTGGACCAGTTGGTCACTGCAGTTAGATAAACCCAGCCGGCGATTGCTCAATCTGGCAGATCACAGGAACCGTGCGGGTCACGAGCTCCATCGTGCGTGTGTTCGCCTCTGGTGGCGGCACATAACCGGCGGCGTAGCAGGCGCCGTACCGCGGGTAGAGCACCCATTGGCATGAACTGTTGCTTCGTATCTTGTGCGAGCTGCACTCATCAGTGACGAAGGCAAAACAGATTCGCCGGTGCATGGGATGGGACGGGGCGGGACGTCCAAGGACCGGCGACGGCGTACGGGTTGCAGCCAGTCAGAAACTCAGAACCAGTCGATCCTTCGTTCGAGGCCAGTCGATCGACACATGAGATGGCAAGTTTTTTCTTTTAGAACGAAATGGCAGGGGTTGACACGCACGTTAGTACGTGCTGCGATTTGGAGCCAATGAGATTAGCGCATCTCCAACACTGGCCCACAAACCTCCCGCAACCGTTCAGACCGTGAAAGCATCCAGCCCGACTGTATTGATTCGCGAGTTTGGAATGATCCCAAGCCCGTTTCTGACCGCCCTGACCCACCAAAAACAACCCCTCCTCCCCGCGCGTGCTTTCCACTCGGCGCCACCTGCCCGTATTCATGTCACTGTAGAGCGCGTTGCTCCACATTGAAGGCGGCTCAGGGCGGATGCGGCCTCTCACTGCCTTCGCCATTAAAGCGGCGCGCCGGTCGAGGGTGCCACCCGTTGCACGCCCGGCTGAACATGCCTCCTCGCTACATTCAAACGCCTCCATTAAACCCGCGTGAAAACCGAGAAAACTACTTCGGCCACACGTCCATTCATGAGCGGGCCGACATTAAACGCAAAGCCGGTCGAGCTTCTCCCGTCCATCCTCTATTTAAACGAGGCCAGACGTCGGGCAAGAATCGCACCCCTCCGCCGCTCCACCATCTTCTCCTTCACCATTTTCTTCACTCTTTCGATGGCTTCCGAATAGCAGTTCTCCGGCATACAAGCCGAGTGGTTAGCCCGCCAAACCCGCCGGATACAAGCGAGGCAACTCGTTGCTCCATCTCCCTTGCCTAGCCCGACGGAGCCAGTTGTCGACCCAAGCCGGTGCGTGGTTCAGCAACCCGCCGCTTCAGTGCAGCTCGGTCAGGAGTGGCGAGTTGCTCCACGCCGGCACGGCGGAGAGCACGGCAGCATAGGCATGGCCACATCCAATGCCTGCGACCGTGCCGTCCGCCTCTCAAGACCGAGGTCGAGATGCGTGCATGTTTGTTTTCTCTTTAACCAAAGATGTATACACCGGAACACAAGGTTGTGCGTCCATTGCAACGCACGTTCTCTTCCCGGGATATTGGAAGGAGTCAACGCAAAACTTGAGTACGGACATGGCACATACTACTACTTGAGTTGGTAAAGACACCGTACTAAACTTAAACTTTTCAATTTTGCTACGTCTCAATTGGTTGAGATTATTCACGGTCTCAATTGATTCGAAAATTTGCACCGAGGTAAAAGTGTACAAATTCAACCCGCAAAAAAGTGTACAAAATTCACAGTTTTTTAGACTTTAAAGAAGAAGGAAAACGACCACTTAGACATAGAAGAATCCTAGACCGTTAACTTGAACTCCCTCCCTTCCGATCTGTAAATGTCTTTTTGGTTACTCGCATCATTTTCACGTTTTCGATGAGCTTGGCTCGGTGGAGTCTGGCCGAGGAAAAACAACTTTTATTCATTACTCTGAACGCACACATGTAAACCCTACCTCTATGAGCATCTCTGAATAATTAAGTTGAAATAGCATTTTAAGATTTTACGAAGATACGATGGCCGAGAAAAAACAACCTCTTTTTTTGAAACTAGGAAAAACAACCTCTGAGCTATGTTCTGCATCCAATTTGGTTGTGTGCATCCCCTTCAGCCATGCTGAGCAAAAATAGACGCACAACATTTGGTTACAAGTTTCGGCTCTCTGGATGCAATGGTCGACTAGTTGGTTACGTGAGCACGGATGGTTAAATCTTATTCCGTGTCCATGTAGTGAACTTACCTCAAACCACCACACTTGAAGAACTTTGTTTATGAGCATTGGAACAAAAAAACTTACAACACTACAGTTGTGTAGAACAAATAGCTAGTGGTCAAAGAAAATTTCAAATGACTGACCGTGCACGATCATCGTTACATAGTCCAGACTCCCGCAACCCCTCGTGGCGCAAGGGCACCACACGATAGGGTTCCCTGACTCCAGTCGGTGTCGCAATCGGTCTATCTCATCTCCAGTAGCCTTAGGGTCATGGAGGCGTGGTGGATCTCGGCCCATGCCAGCGATAGGGCTCTATTTTTAGATGTTTGTTCGTGTTTTGTTAGGGTTTGTATCATACTCAGGAAGGCGAGGTGGCGGCCCTCCCTGAAGATAAAATAAGGTTCTCCTAGCTTAGCCATGTCCCGACGGTGCTTCTAGCATCGTTGTTGAGCGTGTGGAGGTTTGTCTCTATTGGATCTCGCGGAATTCAGTCGGTGTTTGTTTTGCTCAGCTCCGATGAGGGAGAGATGATGACGACGACACGTCTTCAGCTCGCTCTAGTTCTTATAGTCGTCGCTCGATAGTCCACGAACCTGGATATAGTATTTTACTTCTGGCGTTATTTATACTACCTTGAATAGATCGGGAATTTTCTTTAAAAAAAAAAAAGAACTTCCACCGATATTATTTTTCTTATACATATAATTTGCATTTTTTTACTTCAAGTTACGATCAAAGTTCAACCCAAAATACTACCCTTTCCGTTCAAAACTATAAGATGTCCTAACTTTCTTTTTAACCGGTTGTATATAGATGTATTTTTGCGTTTTTGTTCACTCGTTTCAGTCTGTATGTATTTTATATATCCAAAAGATTTTATAATTCGGAGTGGAGGTAGAACCACATTGAAGTTTGAGGCATCCTTTACTATTATTTTTGCGGGTGAAGCCTCCTTTAGTTCACACAATAGAAGTATCACAGGAACAGGAAAATTGGAAAAAGTCTCAATTCTTATAGAGCAACATATGTCATTTGATGCATATGATAGAAATTTTTTCATTGAATTTAGACTAATATATTTTTTTTAAATATGAAGGATTAGTTCCTATACGAGATATGAATAAGAATATATTCCTACGAACCAAAGGCTCCAAAGAAATTTTTCTTTAAAAATCCCATCCTTTAGAATCCCTAAAAAATCACCCGCAAAAAAAACAAAGAATCCCTAAAAAAATCCTACAAGTCAAATGAGGCTTGAGTAACTGAAGACCGGCGCATAATTCAGTGAAACCCAGAGTCCCTGTATCCAATAGCGGCATGCTGCATGTCATTGCCACCTCTCCAACGATCGCAGCAATGATACACACGCGCCCATGCCCATCCTCATCGCCTCCTTTCATATACTCCAGCACACTGCACACTGCACACGTACGCGGCCGCGTGCCCAGCCCCCATTGCCCCTCCCGCGGCTACGCAGCCAAGAACATACCAGAAACCTGCACAGCGCTGCACACACACACCGCAACGAGCAGAGAGGCCCGACACTTGCGCCACCCCCTCCCGCTCCCCCTCCCATCCATCTCGCCGGAACCGTCCATTATTAGCAAGACCAGATGCTGTCGTCGTCGTCATCGTCCGTCCCCCGTTGATCTCTCTCCGCCCTCTCTTAGCCACACTCGGGAAGACACGGCGCGCGGTTTGAGGAGTAGCTAGCTCCACGTTGGGTCGCGTCACCGTCGGACGGAGAGGCGCGCCGGCCGGCCAGCATGGAGGGGAAGCACATGGTGATGTCGGCGGTGGGGATCGGGATAGGCGTCGGCGTGGGGCTGGGGCTGGCGTCCGCGCCGTGGTCGGGCGGAGGGTCGGGAGGCCCGGCGCGGGCCGGGGTCACGCTGGAGCGGGTGGAGCACGAGCTCCGCCGCCTCGTCGTCGACGGCAGGGACAGCAAGGTCACCTTCGACGAGTTCCCGTACTACCTCAGGTAAACGCCCTCCTTCCGTCGCAAAAACGTTCATCTCTCGACGATGTGAGTGAGACTCTCGGGGCTGTTCCTTTCATGGAACTGTAGAAGCTGTCCCGTCACCTTCCATCGTCCCAGATGTTTTGGGCAGATCTTTTGGTAGGGAAAATGAAATCCCTTCATTTCTGTGTGATGTGCATGAATTAGATTTACATATGAAGTGCATATTTTGCATGTAAAAGAAGAAGAAAAATCCAGAGTTTGTGTGTAGTCTAATTTTCCGCCTCATGGAGCTTTGCGTCACTGAGAGAAGTGAAATATCTTCTTCTTTTTTTCCTTTCTGAAATGTCCATGAAAGGTGGTGACAGAATCGCTATGCTGCCAGAACTCGGATCACAGGCACGAGAAACCCAGAGGGTTCAAAAGCTCAAGAAGAGTCTCTCTATGTTGTCAGTTTTATGAGCAAAATCTGCTTGGATCAGCCAACCATGCATGACACTAGTTTACTGATAGATTGCGCGCACTAAGCTATGTTTTCTAGTGTACAATTCTGCTTTTCACCTCATGCAGTCCTCATCCATGTCTGTCTTTTTCCCCCCTCAATCGCCCCCTTTGCAGTGAGCAAACACGCGTCGTGCTGACGAGCGCCGCGTACGTCCACCTGAAGCAAGCAGAGATCTCCAAATACACCAGGAATCTCGCCCCGGCTAGCCGTGCGATTCTGCTGTCAGGCCCTGCAGGTAAAAACCATCTTCATCACAGCAGCTCAAGGACTTTGCTTGACCATACTTCCGCTGCTTCGGACCGAGTAATCTAAGGCCAAGTTCCTCTCTTGAAGAGCTTTACCAGCAGATGCTCGCCAAGGCGCTCGCTCACTATTTCGAAGCGAAAATCCTCCTGCTGGATCCTACGGATTTTCTCATAAAGGTAAGTTTTGCTGGAGCATTAGTCCTTGCGTTACGCGTCGGTAGATATGTTTTAGATATGTTGTAATGCAATGGTATTCCTTGCAGCTTCACGGCAAATATGGCACCGGTGGCAGCGAACAGGTAAGACCTTAGCATACCACTGGCTCTGCTTTTGATCTTCAAATTTTGCCATAGTTGCATACTGTTTCCAATCTTTCCATTTCTGAATGTTTGGTGCGCCCATGAGCTTATTTTTGATACGGTGGCACTATTTGTTCTGCATCACTCACTGATTCTTTTTAGTTTGTCGACGGAAAATATTGGTAAATTTTATCTAATAACTGCTAACTGGAGAGTATTTTTCTTCTCATCAGTCTGTTACAAGATCCATCTCCGAGACGACTCTTGAAAGGATGTCTGGATTACTCCAGTCTTTTACAATGACTCCACTGAAGGAGCAATCCAGAGGTGACGCTTCAGCATTTAGTTTGTATTCGTTCTTCTGTAGTGGTAGCAACCTACTTCAGTTTTTACCTAAATATGTTCAACTCAGGTCAATGATTAGCAGTTGATGAGAACATCCATGTACCATTCTATTTATGCAAACTGGATGGAACATGTATTTTCATATCAATATTATACTGATTTAGTGATTCACACATACTAGAAGCCTCAAATCATGAGTCCGTTCTTATTCATAGAAGAAAAAGAGGGTGTATGCCTTTTTCTCATATATTGACACAATATGTATGTCGTGTGCATTTGAATTCATTGATTAATAAAACAAGTACTCAAATCAAACAACAGAGTTCTAGAGAATCAGAAGATCTGTGGAACTGATAGACTAAATAAAGTTCCTGAATTTACTTGAAAACTAAATGAACTTCATGTTTTATCTTAAAACATAAATGAAGTTTCTCACCCAGTGCAGTTCTTGTGAATAAAGCATCGACCACTATACTGACTTTACCTAACTTGGCCTTCATTTAGACTGAATGCTGTGAAGGAATATCAATACTCGCTCTTGGGGCATAACTAAACTCAGTTGCATGCATGCACTGTAGAACATGATTCCCATTGTGTGTATCTACTTTCAGAATTTGTATCGGTATATTCATTGATGTATTTCCATTTTATGTTGCAGGAGGTATACGTAGACAAAGCAGTATGACCGACATGAAATTAAGGTGTGAGAAAAATTCACTATAGTGGACCCATTACAAAAAAACATTTACTTATTTCCTAATAAATTTCCAGGAGCTCTGAAAGTACAAACAGCATGCCCAAGCTCAGAAGAAATGCATCTACTTCATCCGATATGAGTAGCCTGGCATCGCAAGGCGCTCCAAGTAACTCAGGTCATACCATGTCCTTTTGAAAGACTTGCAATGGCACAAAATAAATTTCGTCACCTTGAGGAAATTATTTGTTTTCATGTATGTATACCTTGTGTGTATTTGAGCATTTCCTCATTATGCTGTTTACTTGCTTAGCATGTTAAATGGTGATCTGTTATTAATTTCCGACTTGCAAGGTAGTGAAATAGATCTAAATGCAACTATTGCGACAATGCAAGTGATGCACAAATTGACGAGAAGTAGTTTGTTTATGTTCTTTCTGTCGATGCACCTCAGTGTTCACGTTATCCTACACACTAACATTTTTACTTGGAAGGTATGGACACACATGCTTGCATGTCTAGTTCCCTTCAGATAACACTTATCTCATGCACAAAGTTGGAATCTAAATGAACAGAGAAGAACATATGAGCTGTATCACTTTGTTGCCAAGTTTGTTCCACACTTCCACTGCTGCTCCTGCTGTAGATTAACTTCACTATTTCTTGTTGCGCTGCTGCTTCACACTGCATTTTTTTTTTTTGCACTGCAGCTCCTCTCAGACGTGCTAGTAGCTGGAATTTTGATGAGAAAATGTTGGTACAAGCGTTGTACAAGATTCTGCATAAAGTATCTAAGAAGAGCCCTATTGTCCTCTACATAAGAGATGTCGAGAAGTTTCTTCACAAGTCCCCCAAAATGTATCTCTTATTTGAGAAACTACTGACCAAGCTTGAAGGGCCAGTGCTACTTCTCGGCTCAAGAATTGTGGATATGGACTTTGATGATGACGAGCTGGATGACAGGCTATCTGCTTTATTCCCATATAACATAGACATCAAGCCGCCCGAAAATGAGAATTGCCTTGTAAGCTGGAACTCCCAGTTAGAAGAAGATATGAAGATTATTCAGTTTCAAGATAATCGGAACCATATCACGGAAGTCCTTGCAGAGAATGATCTCGAGTGTCTTGATTTAGGCTCAATATGTCTATCCGATACAATGGGCCTCAGTAAGTATATTGAGGAGATTGTGGTATCTGCAGTTTCTTACCACTTGATGAATCATAAAGACCCAGAGTACCGGAACGGAAAACTAATTCTATCTGCTAAAAGGTAATTGCTATAGTTGTCTGTTGGCTTCATCATCTCTGCCTTGGTTTATGACTCTTCAATTGTGCAGCTTGGCCCATGCATTGGAAATTTTTCAAGAGAACAAGATGAGCGATAAGGACACCATGAAGTTGGAAAGACATACTGACGCTCGAAAGGTTTGTTTCTTTTTATTGTTTTTGCACTTCTAGGTTCCGCTATTTAATTTATTTGTACTCCCCTTGGTTCCAAAATATAATGCATGTAGATTATTCAAAAGTCAAGCTTCGTAAAGTTTGACCAAGTTTATATGGGGAAAAATCAACATTAATAATATCGAATAAATGCAATGTTTATTTGGTATTATAGATGTACATTGTTTTCCCTATAAAGTTGGTCAAACTTCACAAAGCTTACTTTTGAAAAAAATCTACATGCGCTGTATTTTAGAACAGGGGGAGTACCTATTTATTGTTTTTCCAACGAGGTGGCTTGATTTCTGGCATAGGCATCCAATTCTATTAGAAAGTTTAGAATATTTTAGAATTAACAATTATAAACAATGACATGCCTCAACTACATAGATTGCTGAAAAGAGAATTGCTCCGACTGCTGCGAAATTGGAAACAAAACCTGCAACTTTGCTGCCACCAGCAGCTCCTGCTGCCGCTACTCCAGCTCCTCCTCCTGAGAGCAAAACAGAACCAAAGAAACCAGAGAATCCACCTCCACCTGCAAAACTACCAGTAAGATAACTATTGGCCACTTTAATGTTACTTTGTGCAATTTCCAGGAAACTAATTTACCCATCTGCAATTCCTTTTTATTGCGTTTAGGAAGTGCCCCCAGATAATGAGTTTGAAAAGCGCATCAGACCAGAAGTGATACCAGCGAATGAAATTGGAGTTTCATTTGATGATATCGGTGCATTGGAAGATATCAAAGAATCCCTTCAAGAGCTTGTCATGCTACCCCTCCGACGGCCAGATCTCTTCAAGGGGGGTCTTCTTAAGCCCTGTAGAGGTATATTACTCTTTGGTCCTCCTGGAACTGGTAAGACGATGCTAGCCAAGGCTATTGCAAATGAAGCTCAAGCAAGCTTCATAAATGTATCGATGTCGACTATCACATCAAAGTGGTTTGGTGAAGACGAAAAGAATGTTAGAGCACTGTTCACTTTAGCTGCTAAAGTATCGCCCACTATCATTTTCGTCGATGAGGTTGATAGCATGCTTGGGCAGCGAAACAGAGCTGGAGAGCATGAGGCAATGAGGAAGATTAAGAATGAGTTTATGACACACTGGGATGGTCTCTTGTCAAGACCAGATCAAAAAATTCTTGTTCTTGCTGCGACCAACCGTCCTTTTGATCTTGACGAGGCTATCATCAGAAGGTTTGAGCGCAGGTTGGCATCCCTTCCTTGAAATCAATCGGTAGTGTTATTTTTTGTTTACCATTTTGCCTGAAGCACATGCTCCTTTGGTTTCATAGAATCATGGTCGGCTTACCATCAGTGCAAAATCGGGAAATGATTATGAAGAGGCTTCTGTCGAAGGAGAAAGTTGATGAAAGTCTAGACTATAAGGAACTAGCAACCATGACTGAAGGATACAGTGGCAGTGATCTCAAGGTTAGTATCATGAGACATGAATCTTTCTCCACTTAAAACACTTCTTGGCTAACCCAGTTTGCTCTGCACAGAACCTTTGCACAACGGCGGCATATCGCCCTGTGAGGGAACTGATACAGAAGGAAAGGAAGAAGGAACTGGTAATCTAATCACCACCATACTAAGCATTGTATCCATGAAAAAACCTGTCAAATTTCTGAAGCTAACACTCAAATATTGCCAGGAGAAGATGAAACTGGAAAAAGGAGGCACTCCACTAGATCCTTCAAAGATGAAAGAAAAGGACAAGGAGATCATTCTAAGGCCATTAAACATGGCAGATTTGAAAGAAGCAAAGAACCAGGTGAACTGGTTTTCTAGCACAATGCAAATAGTATTCGCAAATGCAAGCATGTAGTAGAAGCCATTAATTAATACTCCCTCCGTTCCTAAATACTTGTCTTTCTAGAGATTTCAACAAGTGACTACATACGAAGCAAAATGAGTGAATCTACATTCATATTTATGTCTACATGCATCCGTATGTTGAGTCCATTTGAAATGCCTAGAAAGACAAATATTTAGGAACGGAGGGAGTACTATATAACAGTGGAGCTGAAAGCTGATAACTTGGACACATTAGAACGTGCTAATATCTCGCAAACTTGGAATTGCAGGTGGCGGCGAGCTTTGCTGCTGAAGGTTCCATAATGGGTGAGTTGAAGCAATGGAATGATTTGTATGGTGAAGGCGGGTCGAGGAAGAAGGAGCAGTTGACATACTTCCTGTGAACACAAGTGTATGAACATAATTCGGAAAGTAGAATAGATGGCGAACAACTACATGAAAGGACAGTCTATCGCCACGTAAACTGTAGTTTGCCTGTGTTCGGTTGTTGTACTACTACACTAATAATGAATCTGCAGGGCAGATCCTTTTGATTTTGTTCTTTCTTGTAGTTTTGCTCCTTTGTGTGCATCTCTCAATCCCCCATGTCTTGTGTATAGGTAGTTCATACTACTTGGTAGGTTGTTGTTGGCCACAAAACAGTATCAGCGTGCCAGTCTGTATCAGTATGCTTCCCTCATGAATCTAGTGAAACTCCTTAGTTATGTTTTTGTTTAAAATAATGCAATGTCAGAGATTTCTAGGATTTCAGCGTGTACTGTAAATAAGCGTGTAATGTTAACCCTTGTACTGTAAATGAGCGGTCTCTTTGATGCCTGAAGTTCACTACAATTTGAGAGTACTGACACTAGTCGGCAAGTTTCCACTCCTACTTATGTTTTTTTTCGAGAATCTCCACTCCTACTTATGTGGTAGAGAAACTCCAGCAATTGTGTGCCAACGATGCACGCTGAACACACGCAGACTGGGCTTTTAATAGCACAAAAAGTTGTTATGCAGCAATGATAGTAGTAGTAGAATAGAAACGAGTACATGACATCTAAAGCCCAACGAGTTGATAAACATCATCAATACTCCAAACTGCAGCAATGCAAGTAGCAAAATCAGCGTCCAGAAACCGTACCCATGCGACACCTTAACAGATCAAAAATCAAACAGCGGTACAGCGAAACAAGTGCTGCCTCTGCATTACTGTTGGAGGGTAAGCTACCCAAGGCTACTCTCATCAAAGTCGCAAACATCGAAAACAGCCTTACACAACACAAGACAACTGGTGAGAAATTTGGTGCTCATACCACAAGGGCAGCCACGAACCAGTCGCCATCATTCCATACCATACCGATGGTACACAGCATCACTCGTTTCTAGTTCTTCTTGTCTTTCAAGGGACCCCTCGGCACTTTGCTCAGAACCTTGGCATCAAACACAGCGTACTGTTTCTTAACCTCAATCCACCCCTTCTCACCATAGGTATCAATCTGATCTTCATACTTCTCGTAGATTACTGGAACTGTGTGCAGAACCACAAAAACTGTTTGACATAGAAGAGAGAGATCCACTGTTAGCCAAATCCATATTGGGAAGAAGAGGTGCTAAAAATGGTATACTCAGTTGAGATCCCTTACCAATGTAGAACAGCGTCAAGAAGTTGCAGCAACTGCCGAGAATGGAAAGCAGCCATAGACCAGCAATCACCTACAATTTTGTAAAAATAAGTTAAATGAGGCAAATCCAGACTGATGTAGGAACAACGCTTGGTAAACAATGGCAGAACAGACATACAATAAGGAACTTCTTTATGTCGCGGCCAAGAGCAATCTGACGAAGGTTTGCAAAGGCTCTGTTGATCTCATGACGTGTAGATAGCGCAATGTTGACAACCAGATCTTCAGGAATGATCACCTCGGGAATCCTTGGGGGAGACCTGAAATGGGTGGCAGAATTTAGAACTCATTTTTGAGGACTAGCTCTTGAACGTGCAAGGGTATGCACATGTAATCTGTGATACTGAGATGAAGATAGCTTACTTGTTAATGAATGATGAGGCATTAGACCAGAGAAAGAGAACACCCAGAGAGAATATGAGAGCATGGCCAAGGAAAGCCAGAAGATGGTAGCCAAGCAATTCAAAAAGGATCCAGATTGCAGTTGTACCACCTAGTACTCCAGCAGAGATGTGCTTGTTCCTCCACATAAACACGTCAGCAGCTGCAGAATAGAGAAACAAAGTGAATACAACAGCAAGATTGGCAGATCATGAAATTACATAACATGTGCTCACAAATGACACCTTAGTCACAATATAATACAAGACAGAGATAAATTTGGCAGTGTTTAAGGAGTAGAAATAGAATATGACAGTTAAAAAATGTTGCAGGATGCTCTGCGAAAACTTATGGAGTGACAATGCAAGGCAAGAAAACACAACTAGTTGTTTAACCTCTGCTGCCCGTTAAGTATTCACAACAGAGTAAGGATGCCCTCTAGATTTGCATGTTTTCAGCCTATGGTTAACAGCTCAAGTTCAAAGGAAAAAAAAAGACACAAATGTACCATACACAGAAACCACATTGTAGTTCCATTTCTTTAGTCCATGAGTATTAGTTATATTGCAATGTGCAACGACTAATGGCGCATAGGTGCTCCAAAATCATGGTAATTCTATAGAGAATCTTAAGCTGAACTTCAATATTTCCAAAATGTTTGTAAGTTTGAGAAAGGGAAAAAGTAGCAATAACACCACAAGGTTTATTGTTTCTTTATTTAAAATTCAGAGAAAACAAACCTAAAGAGTCATATATGATGATAATTCTCATACAAGAAACAATGTTTCTATAAACAAGCGACTTAGCAAGGACACAGCAGAGAATTCACTGAGCGCCTGAGGATGATTCTGCCACAAACTGACAAACATAGATTCAAGCGCAGGTAATGCTCAACGGTACTATTAATAGTAATATCCTATTTTAGCAGCCGGCCAACTGAAATATCAATATCCTATTTTAGCAGCTCGGCCATATGGACTACGACAGAGCATAATAAACTTACTATTACTAACAAAAACCAGTATCCATTTTTGCGCAATAATACAGGGGAGGAATCCTAAAGATCAGACCGCACGACCACAGCAAAACTCATACGAAGGCAGCTTGCATTGACCAAATTCGAAACCACCAGCGTAAATCAGGTCGCTCCAGTAGCGTTGGCTTTGGTGACGCACCGTCCCTGTGGATCTGAACAAACCCAGCCGCCCAAAAAGAAGGCTTAAACCTCACCCGCACTACCCAATCAGTGCCTTATACCAGATCTAGTACGAAACCCGAGGCCCAAACCCGTCCAGATCCACATATTCCGATCCGATCTACGCGTCTCAAGCAAAGTCACTAAAAAACGAGCATCAGTTAGATCGGTAATGGGGCCATACGTTTGCCTCCGCCGAGGACCTTGTGGATGGGCTGCTCGCGGCCGAAGAGGCGGAACATCTTGTTCTTGGCGTCGGCCGCTGCCGCGGAGGCGGAGGCGGCGAAGGAGGCGGTGGTGACCTCGGAGGCGGCGGGGGCGGGGGCGGGGGCGGGCGGGGCCGAGGGCGCGGGTGCTCCTCCTTGTCGGAGTCCGACGAGGAGGAGGAGTGGTCGCCGCCGCCGACGTGGAGCTTGTCGGCGATCTTCTCCATCAGGGTCTCCGGCTTGTGGCCGGCGTCCTCGGCGTGCGGCTGCTCCGCCATGGCTTAGCTTTCCGAAACCCTCACGCTGCTCCGCAAGAAAAGGGGTGGTGCCGGTGCGCGTGGGAGTTGAGGGGGAAGAGAATGCGGGGGAGGAGGAATTCTGGCGTGGTGGGGTTTTATAGATGCGATGGGGTTTAGGTCTGATCGGAAGATCGGGGACGTTGGATTTGGATTGGACGGCCAAGAGCGAGCGGGGGAGGACTTGGGGTGGACGGCGGGGTGTGCTTTTGCCACGGACCACCATGTCCCCTGGCATGGCTGTAGAGTTTGAAGGAAATGCTACGTGTACACGAGCACCGAAGGCAAAAAAAAAAAAAAAAACAGGAAAAAAGAATAGCCTTTTTTTTTGCGAAAAGGGAAAAAAAAGAATAGCTTGGGGATTGGTGAAATTTGGAGATGAATTTGGGCAATTGTTTGGCTTTTGATAATGTTGCAATGCTGAATTACTCCCAATGGCTTAGTCGGATGTTGAGTTGATTTTTGGCTTTGGTCATGTTGAAGATTGATGTGTGTTCTAACGTAGTGTTACATGGTGCACTGTTTTAGCGTAACATTGACAAAACTTTCATTTAGGCCAACTGTTTGGGCTTTTACTTCAACTTTTGTAGCCTTTTCACTTTGTCAAAAAAGCCAAAAAAATCTCCTAAATAGATGCCTTTTTTGCTTCAGCTTTTGGCTTGTAAGCCAAAAACCGAAGCAAAAAGGCCCTATTTAGAAGCCATTTCTGTTTTTTTTGCCAAAGTGAAAAAGTTGCAAAAGCCAAACAAATAGGGCCTTAATGGTGTGCGCGGTTTTCAATCCTAGGATTGGACATGCCTTGCAAAATGTGTTTAGCTAGTCTTAGGAAACCCTCCGTCCAACTTTGCACATGAAAAGAAAACCATATTTGCCTTCTTTTATGATTTTCGTCAACTTGAAGGGTTGCCGTTAGTGTTTCTTGACCGTTTTTTCGGAAGCAAGGGGGAAATAAATGCCTAATAAACTCTAAATGAAGTAGAAGCTTAAGGCCTAATTGATTTTATTATATTTCCATTGCTCGGGCATAACAATTCAACGCAACGCCGCCACTTACTCCATTTCCCTCATTGTGTGCACAACACCCCAGCTTAACCCACTGTTCAGCCTATCGCCACGTACACCGTTTGTCGCTAGCTCTCATTGCCATTTGCTCTTGTCACCACACTAACGAGTATGATGCATCACTAGACAAAAAGTGTAGGTTGAGGCGAGTGCTAGCACCTCTTAGCCTACACACTTGTGGAACATAAGAGCATGTACTATGCTCCACATTGGACTACTGCCCTAGCACACCACATCAGTTCAAATGCTCCACCTCATCCCGGCATGTGTTGCTTGCAGAGTGAAGCGAGATCCCGTAGAGAAACCCGCTTCCTCACTCACAAAAGCCAATTTTAGAGGGTAAAAGCATGAGGAAGATGAGCTCACACATGGGAGGACGACTCACGAGAGAGAGCAGCAGGCGTGAAAAGGCTGAGACGATGGGTCCAAGTGAGATGATGCTTGCAGTGGAAGCTAGTGATCTCCAAATAGCTGCTTCGTAAATTTTTACCTAGGTGGAGCATGAGACAACACCATAAAGTTGTCACATAGCGCGTGCGCGCGTGTGTGTGTGTAGAGAGAGAGAGAGAGAGAGAGAGAGAGAGAGAAGACTGATGCGTGTGGACACATGGATAAGAATGTTGCCTAGAGGTGTAGTGAGTTGATAAAAAGGTTAAGTTCAAAACATGGACACGTGTATAACCTTATATGCATCTGACATGAAAAATTCTCGGATATTCAATAGGAAGTGTTCAAGATACATTAATTGTAGATGAAAAAAATACTTTGAAACTTTGTATTTCGTAGAAAATTGTGTGTATTATTGGGTCTGGAGGTTAAGGAGAATCATCTTCACTTGTATTGAAAAAAAAAATCACATGGCGCTCCATGTTTCATAATCTACTATTCTCTCCGTCTCAAAATATAGAACTTCTTTTTTTCTCAATTCAGACAAAAAAAGGTCTTATATTTTGAGACAGAGGGTGTAGCTCTGAACACATCATGCCCTACGATTGTAATTCATAATGCTTTTTTTTGCGGGGTAATTCATAATACTGCTGTTTATAATCAACTTATCTAGAGTAAAACACAACACACCGTTTCATTTTGCTCGAGAGAAAGAGCGTTATCCTATCACAACGCATGCAATGTCTGTAAATCTCGCTAAATCAAAAAAATGTGATGTGATTTTATCTTAACATCGTATGTAAAATATCTTGCCATGGCACGAGAGAGATGATCAGATGGGAAGGGCTAGTGTACACCTAGCACAAGAGCATGGGAGGAGGACCAGCCGTTGATAGCCGCAGGAAAGGGCCGTGGAATCAACGTGGCGGGCACCACCCCACACTGCACCCCCTTCACTTTTTCTGCTGGACTGGGACCGCGCGATTTGCTTGCGCTCGGAATCTCTGCGCCCTTTTGATTTGTTCTATAGTCGCGCGGGTCCCATGCGGAATCAGCTGCTTGCGCACCCTTGCGTGGAGATGCACCACCGGGAATCCTGGCCTGGCCTGGCACTTTGCGTTTGAAGGAAATCGCGGACGTGCGACGCTTTTGCTGAGCAGTGAGCACACGACCAAGCCAAAAAACTACGCGAGCGGGAGCACGTTCGAGTACACAAACTACCGGTTCCAAGGGAATCACACGTACTAGTATAGCACAGCTTCTTTTCTGAGCCAAGGAAGAATTCACAGCTGGGAGGACGGAAATGTTGACCGCCTCGGTCAGTTCTTCCGCCGTGCCACACTTCGGTGCAAAAAAGAAGAAGATAGCAACCCACAACAACAGGAGGAGCAACGCACGCAGCCCATATAACTTACAAAACACAAAAAGGCCCATGGCAGATGAACACAAATGCAAACCTGGCGCACCAAGGGACAAACACACAGGCGGGACAACAGGGTAGACACAAACACCACCGCAGCGCGCGAGACAAACATTTTGCAAGTATCTAGCAGCAATTAATCATGTGGCGTTTTTTTTTTAAATTTAACCTCATGTCGCTCTCTCACACTTGTGATGCGGATTCTTTGAAAACCAATGTTTAATCCATGGTAGTAATTTGTTTGATCCAAAATTGCCAATGGCAGTCAATGTTTAATCTAGGGTAATTTTCCTTTCAGGGCGTAAGGCTATTATCCATCCGGTGACCTGGACATGAGTAAAATCATGATGTCATCTTCATCGCCTACTATATCCGCTTATTTGATTTGGCTAAATTTCATCATTTTTCAATCAACTCATTTCAACCATATATATAAAGGAAAAAGAAGACTAACTGGTAACAATAAATTTCAACCAACTTATTTGATTTGGTCAAACTTTATCATTTTTCATACCATCTCGACTTGAAGCACACTCTAAGCATACCTCCGTGTCAACCGTCAACACATATTTTGCCACCAAATGGGCTTCTATGCTATAAATCCGACACAGGAAAGACTTCCGATTCGCATGGCAGAGAAAGAGTAAATCATGTTTAAACACATGGCATTATTTCAGTTTACCATATGAATACTGTACTGTTTTCCATACAACAATATTACAGCCGTGAAACAAAACAAGGTCTCATAAGATCTCTTTACTCAAAAAAGTCGACTAGCTGGCTGGAGATTCAAGTAACCCTTTCCCAAGAGATTATAGCCGCAGAAAGAAAAGAAGGATGTGCGAGGTAATAAACCCAACCCTGAGCCCTGAGCTATTGACCTACTCATCAGCCGTCCAAGGGCAGCTCACCACAATCCACAATTCGACAGGGCTGCTTGGGAATATCGGACCTGCTGGTTTCTTGCGATTCAAGCTCCCTCACAACGTCCATGCCCTCCAACACATGTCCAAACACAACATGACGGTTGTCCAACCATGGTGTCTGAGAAGAGCATTCCATTATTTTGAGTCAGAATAAGCACAAAGAAAATCTCAACGTAAAGGCTTGCGGATAAAACAAACACAGAATTTATTTAATTGGTTAGGGATAATTTATTCCTCATAAGCTATCCTATCCAATCTAATCTCTTGCATTTTGTCTTGTTCATACATTGATAAACGCACTACCAATCTACCATCCCAAGTGGTTATTAAGTTATACTATCCCTGGCTGGGAATCGCCGCTGAGCATACAAGTGCCCAGGCTAAGGGGGGTCAATCGTTAACTCCGCTCACCATCTTGCCTGCATCTTCAACAGCACAAATCTGGATTGCAACCCCTTGGCCCAAAGTATCTAGCTGGATGTGGAACAGTGTGCAAGCTAGCCGACAGCAAGGTGCTGAGGAGGCCGCCGTTTCACACGACGTCCTCCTGACCTGCCATAGGCAGCAGTAATAGTAGGGCTTTGGTCTCATTTTACCTTATTTTCACTTCCTTTTCTCATTTTTGGCAGTTCTCCATTCTCTTCTTTTCGGCTTTGGCAGGTTTACCACTTAAGCTTTGTATCTTGGCGTTCTTCTTCTAATACAAAATGGAACACATCTTGGCGCGTGTAGAAGAATTGTTTTTGGAAATGGCATGGCGATGACATGTAAAATGTGATGAACGGGAGAACCTGTACAGCTGTAATATGGAATGTGCATTTTTCACCACATATTGTGGGAAACTTGAAGAAATGTGGAATGTTCACTTTTCAACAGCTCTTAACAGCTATAAAGAATCAAGTAGTAACCTAAAATGAAGTTCTGAAAACAATAACATGATGAAATATTAGGACGTGTACAATGATGTTGTGCCACATATGATAAACGATGAGGTGGAAGAACGAGAAATCAGAAAAAAGGGATAGTCTTCTCTTAATTAAGAGATTATCTCTTAGAAACAATATCTCTCACAACATATTTGTAATATTTTTGTGACGCCCGGGTAGTTAAGCTACAGTAACCCTCTGCTAATGATGCCACATCACTTCGATTACTGTTGCCAATTTCGCGTTAGTTCGAAATCGATTCAAATTCAATATAAAAATCAAGTAAAACATTTTAAGTTTTGAAAAGTTAAAACTAAAATGTGCAAACTGTGGCAAATAATCTCTAGGTAATACTGTTGAAGGAACCACACTTTTATAAAATAATTAATGCACTAAAATAAATAAAACAGCAGCAAAATCAATTAATTAAATGCAGTTTACAATTAATAAAATATTAAACTATTTTATTAGGGTAACATAATTATTGTGGCAGTATTTGTTAGTACTAATTTAGCTGTTAGCGGTAACTTTTGTAAAACTAAACTTAAAAATAAACTAAAAGAAAACAGAAAAGGATGATTAAAAAGATAAACAAAACAAAAGCAAACAGAACAAAAATAGAAAATAAACAAAGGCTAAAAAGGCCCCCCATAACCGGCCAGCAGGCCAGGCCCAACCGGCCACCGACTCCCCATAACCCCCGCTAGCCCAAACCCTACCCTAACCGCACCCTATCCCCCCCCCTCTCACGAACGAATCCTCTCCTCCATCTGTTCCTCCCGATCTAGATCAGAGAACTGCCCCGACGCCGATTGCCGCCGCCTGGCGCCTCCGCCTCCCCATGAGTCGCCTCATTGGCGCCGCCTCCGGCCTCCTTCTCTTCCTCTGCGCGCATCGTCTTCCACAACCTCCACGCGCCCAACGCCGCCGTCCTCTCCGCTGTCGCCCGTCGTCACCGCCACCTCGCCGGACTGCCTCCCTACGTCGCCGGCGTCCCCATCTTCCTCCTCGCGCCCCACTGCCCCGTCCCTACGAACCCCGGTGAGACCCAGTCCTCTCTCTCTCGCTCGCCTTACCATCGCCCGCGCCATCGCCTCTGCCCGTTCCCTGCGCCCGCTTCGCGGTTGGCCTCAGCGCCGCCTTGACCCTCTCTGCTTCGCCACAGCCCCGCCGCGTCGTCAGTGGCTCGTGCGTGGCCGCCTGCTTCTCCTCGGCCGCCTCGCGCGGTCCTCAGACTGCCCTCGCCGTCCGCCGTTGCCGCGTCGTACCTTCGCTCCGCCGCCTGCGCCGCTCCGGCCGGCCGTGCCTCGCCGACGCCGAACGCCGAGCCCCACCCCGCGGCTGGCCTCACCCAGTGCCCAGTCGGGCCAACGCTCATGCCCGCGCCCGCACTGCCCAGTGCCCGCTAAGGCCTCTGGGCCTTTGACATGTGGGGCCGCCCCCAGAATGTTTAAAAAAAGTGAATTAAAAGAAATTATTAATAATAAATAAATAAATATGTTAATCAATCAATTAATTAATTAACTAAATTAATTAATTGTATTTAATTAACCTAATTACTAATTAACCTAATTCACTACTGTTAATTAATTAGACAGTCAATGACATGCGGGACCCACACGTCAGTTTGACCCAATCAACGTCATGTTGACTGCTGACATCATGCTGATGTCAGCATACACTATTCTGGATAATGTTGATTTAAAATAATTAAGGAAATTCTAAACTGATTAAATCTTTTAAAATTAATAAAAAAAATAAACCGTAGCTCGGTTGGAAAAACTTTGTACATGAAAGTTGCTCAAAACGACGAGACGAATCCGGATATGCAGCCCGTTCGTCCGCCACACATCCGTAGCATAGCGAACACGCAACTTTCCCCCTCCGGTTCATCAGTCCGAAAACGCAAAACACCGGGGATATTTTCCCGAATGTTTCCCCCCTTCTCCGGCATCGCCTAGCACCGTGTATTGCCTCGTTATGTTTTGTGATGCTTTGTTTACTCCGTATTTACTGTTTCTTCCCCCTCTTCTTCTCCGGTAGACTCGAGACCCGACTTCTTCTTTGGTCCCCGATCGATCTTTGTGTTGACGACCCTCCTCGGTGAGCTTCGTGCAAGCCCCCTTGATCACCAAATATCGCCTATTCTTCTCTCTACTGCTTGCATTAGAGTAGTGTAGCATGTTGCTGTTCGATTACTCCTATTCTGTTGCATAGCCTGTCATTGTTGCTACAATCGTTGATACCTTACCCGCAATCCTAAATGCTTAGTATAGGATACTAGTTTATCATCATTGGCTCTACATTCTTGTCAGTCTGCCTTGCTATACTATCGGGCCTGATCACTTGGGAGGTGATCACGGGTATATACTATACATATATACATACTAAACAGATGGTGACTAAAGTCGGGTCATTTCGTTGAGTACCCGCAAGTGATTTCGATGTGAAATTTGGAAGGACAGTGGCTCCATCCGGTAGAGGTGGGCACAGGTTCCGCGCCCCATTGTTACTTTGAGGCGAGCGGCAGGCGAGTTGAGACCACCAAGGCGAGAGGTGGGCTGGCCTTGGTCGGCGTCGCGGTTACTTCATAATAACACGCTTAACGAGATCTTGGTATTTGATCTGAGTCCGCCATCGCCTATACGCACTAACCAACCACGGAGGAGCAGATTATGGGCACTCGGCGTCGTGGTATCACCAAGCCTTCGTGACGCCAAGAATCGAAGCGGCGCGCCGGTTGGACCGTAAGCTTGCTCTTGTATTAAGGGGCTAGGTGCGCTTCGGCCGCCGCCGCAACGTCTTGGTGTGCAATGGGCGATGGGCCCGCACCCTACGCACATAGGATTTAGACCGGCGTGCTGGCCTCTCTGTTGTGCCTAGGTGGGGCTGCGACGTGTTGATCTTACGAGGCCGGGCATGACCCAGGAAAGTGTGTCCGGCCAAATGGGATCGAGCGTGTTGGGTTATGTGGTGCACCCCTGCAGGGAAGTTTATCTATTCGAATAGCCGTGTCCCTCGGTAAAAGTACAACCCGAAGTTGTACCTTGACCTTATGACAACTAGAACCGGATACTTAATAAAACACACCCAGACAAGTTCCAGAGACAACCCGGTGATCGCTTTCCCACAGGGCAACAAGGGGAGGATCGCCGGGTAGGATTATGCTGTGCGATGCTACTTGAAGGACTTCAATCTACTCTCTTCTACATGCTGCAAGACGGAGGCTGCGAGAAGCATAGTCTTCGATAGGACTAGCTATCCCCCTCTTATTCTGGCATTCTACAGTTTAGTCCATCGATATTGCCTTTTTACACATATGCCCATGCATATGTAGTGTAGCTCCTTGCTTGCGAGTACTTTGGATGAGTACTCACAGTTGCTTTTCTCCCTCTTTTCCCCCTTTCCCTTCTACGGTTGTCGCAACGGATCACGAACCAGAGCGACGCCACGCGTCGGCGGCGACTCTTACTACTAATCGGAGGTGCCTACTACTACGTGCGGGCGGCGGCGTCGACAGAGTAGTTTAGGAGGATCCCGAGCGGGAGGGCTGCACCTCTTCGATCTGTATCCAGCTTTTGCTAGCCTTCTTAAGGCAAACTTGTTTAACTTATGTCTGTACTCAGATATTGTTGCTTCCGCTGACTCGCCTATGATCGAGCACTTGTATTCAAGCCCTCGAGGCCCCTGACTTGTATTATGATGCTTGTATGACTTATTTTATTTGTAGAGTTGTGTTGTGATATCTTCCCGTGAGTCCCTGATCTTGATCGTACACGATTGAATCGGGGGCGTCACAAGTTGGTATCAGAGCCGACTGCCTGTAGGAATCCCCCTTCCACACTCCTTGGCCGAAGTTGAGTCTAGTCGATGAAAACTGTTTTACTAACATGGCTGTGCGGCCCATGGGCCCACGTCGCCATTGGGTGACATTAGGATCTTTTATTCCTCGTCTATACTCTGGGACTCTGAGCTCTCTTCTATTCAGGTTAAATGATTTTGCTAAAAACAAAACTAACTTTAGGTTCTCGAAAATACTTTCTCCTGGAGAGCCCCTCATTTCAGATGATCGCCTGCTGCGCTAGAAGATCCCGAAGTTACTCTACGATGTTCTCTCGAGTCTTTGTGCCATCGCATTTGCGATTTCCTTCCATGGTCAACCCCTATGAAAACTGCATACACTTGCCATTTATACAATCATTCCCCGTTGATCTTGTTATTACAAGATACCCCCGAAATTCTCTCTATTGTTTTGAGAATACTTTGTGCCTCCTGCCCTGCAGTTCTTTGCCACCTGAATACCCCTACGGATAATTTCTCGCACTTATCGAGTATCCGTTCTTTCCCAGTTGATTCATGTATTTCACAACTGTCTTTGAAATACCATTCGATCTTCCAAAAATCCTGAGCAACCTATTGCTCTTGAAATTCTTGCTTGCTTGCATTATGGTTAATCCCATAAGTCTCGTAATCTTATTGGTATCCCTTGTCATTATCATTTTGAGTCTGTTGATTCAATATCTTGCGAATGCTCGCAATCCTCAGTCAGATCCTAGAATTCATCCTTCTGACTCAGACGTCATTTGGATATGAGCTGGTTCTTGACCAATCAATGCCTTGATCGGTTGTGCTTCTAAGTCTATTGAACTTATTCATTTTCGACCAGAACATTTGCTTTTGATCCCTTGATTTGGAAATCATAAATTCCTTTGCAATTGAGCTTTGAATTAGTCAGTTGTTTCTATACCCCAATGCCTTTGCATTTTTTCTTCTTCTGATTGTGTGCCGATGCTCACATCAGCTCCGTTGTGGACCGTCAGATCCTTTGTTGAATTATCAATCTGACAGTGTCCTTTGTATACAAGAACCTCGAGAAGTTCTTTCCCTGAAACATAATGCCATTGGTAAATTCTATTCTCTGATATGGCCAACGACGCTCTGCTTTCGAGCTTGAGTTATTTACTTCTGAACTTTGTAGTATATGTTCCTAAGGTACCCGATGGGTTGGCCCAATGCCTTCCCTAATTTGTGCAAACCCGAGAGTTTTCACTGAGTCATACTCTTCCGGTGTTCTACCACATAAAATTCCAACACTACAGTTTTATCAAAGCGAGAGGTGAATGAAATGTTATGCATTAAAGAAGTGGGAGTCGACCTTGAACTTTGCGTTCATGCCCATGAAAATGATGTAGACCGTCTCAGAAGCTTCTTGCAAAATGATTATCCAGCTGTATGATTCTTTCGGTATTCTTGAAATTGATTCCTTACGCTTATGGTTACGACCATCTTGTCACGATCCGATATATCTGATGGGAATTCAATCCAGTGCCTCATCTATTTTTGGCAAGGTTGAAGTATCTACTGTCATAGGTCAATGACCCGGTTATACTTCTATCATGTTCTACCTTCGAGTATTACCCGCTAATATCTCGAAGATGTCTCGCCATTGCACCACATCTTACTAACTCTGTTGAAGTAATGTATTTCCTTGTCGTAATCACTCTATGTGTTCTGGGTTGTTGTCAACCGAGGACACCGACTAGTGAAATTATTCCGCACTACAAATCAAATACCCCTAGTAATTTTACTAGGAAATTATGAACTCAATCTGGTCATTCCTAGACTATCGGCTGCATCCTGGTCTTGCTATCTTTGACTGTGCTACCTCGTCCTTCTCTGGTGCACGAATTCTTCAGTGTGTGAGCACGACTTACGTCGAGCTTTCAATATCATGTTGCTTGTCTTGAAAGGCAACTTTGGTTCCGAGCTTGCATCTTATATATTGATCCTATAACTTGCCACTTCGTCATTCCCTTGCTTGTTGCCGTTGGTGTTTAATTGCATCCTGTCGAAACCTCCCGACAAATGTGTCGGATCACCTTCAACACTTTGACTTCTTCCGAGATGTCAACTGCGTTCATGATGAGAAATATCCTCCTTGCCCTCGATGATTTTTATTATCATCGACAACACCCTTGACTTCCTTTCATCGCGAACTTGTCCACATTATGAATACAACTTGCTCTCCAGCTAGTGTTGTGTTCTGCCTTGAAGTATTACTGTTTTTTCTGTCGAGAATGTTGTGGGGATTGCTCCACCTCTTAGAAATTCTCGGTATGATGATACTTCTCACCATCACCATTCTTCCTTGGTCCCCGTATTGTTTTTAACTGGGATACCAATATGCTAACGATGCTGCTTGAGTTCTGTACTTCTATAATCCTATTGCTTTGAAGTTAACGATCGACAGTTCGTTCTTAGACTGTTGGTTATTGAATCATCACTCTAACATTGATCTTGCTGCCTAAGGTCATATTTCAGGCACACCTTTCAACTAGTGATTGATGGTGTATGTTTTTCCTCGAGCATACAACATTATATCATTTGAATTGACAAGTGTCATCTTCTTGTTCACATTATTGTGGAAATCCATCCGTTTGGAATTCTTGATGAATTGTCGCTGAGCCCATCAGCCACCTCCTCATCCTCTCCTTGGTTTAATGATGAACTATTGTTTCAGGAACCCGCTCCCATAGTTCATTTCCCGAGAATTTTACAATGTCATCTTGTCACTTTGTGTTGCACCTTTCTTCTCAGGCATCCCGAGTCTGAGTTATCCTGACACCAATCAGATCTGAATCTCGGTCAGATATGATGGTTGGAACATATATCCAAGAGTTATTAGACTAGTCTTTTATGATCCAGCAAGGTGATGTCATGCCTAGCACACTTGGCCGGAGGACCTACTGTTATAATTTCTTTTTAGCAAGGTTAACCATTCTTTCATGAGGAAATCATAAGACTTATTCTATGATTTGTTCCTGATGGATGCTTTGTGTGTCCAAAGTCCGAACTTTGCTTAAAGACCATGTCAATGCTATCTCGAAGCATGTATGTGGTACTCCTATCAACAATAAGAACACTTGAAGCACAATGCTAAATTTTCTTAATCAAATTATCCAAACATCATTGTATGGGTAATGTCATGAAATTTCTCTCCCCTTTCCTAACGGGTTTTCTACTTAATATCATGTCATGGTTATCATGCTCTGCTTGTCCTTGGGAAGGATATACCCCTGAAATATGTGTTTAAACACATTTTCCTTTCCATTGTTCTGTTTGATCTAATAATCGTATTTCCTTTCCATTGTTTTGTTTAACCTTTCTTGTAATCTGACTTAACTGAGCAGTGATAACCCCCTGCTTAGGTAAGCATCTCATTGTGCAACTCTGTCAGTAAGAACCTGTTACTATTGTTGATGACATTCCGGTAACCACCGATGGACGAGAACTGTGCCTATTGGTCCGCCTCGTTTCAACGAGCAGGAAAATGGTTCTCTTCGTCCTTCGCCCTTGGTACCGACGTTGTTGCCGACATAATCGACAGGCTACCCTCTGACATACCTTGCTTGCATGATCACGCAAGACGTCTCCGCCCTTCCTACTTTTAACCCACATGGTGGGCCCATAACCCACAATTCCACAGGATCGAAACCTGACACTCCTGTACACCCCCTGTTTCCATAGTTATTCCTCGCGCTTGATTTCGTACGTAATGCATGGGTCACCTTCCTAGTAATCTACTTTGGTATCAGATGCAATACTTATTGTCGTTGCTCTGGACCCTTTCACACTTTGCTCAGGCATCGAAAAATTGCCTACCCACTTAAACTTCTCATAGTTCCTTCTTACTTTGCTCTCGAAATTTTCTTAAGTCTCAGTTCCAGAGTTACTTTCCGCCACCTCCCCTGATGTTAGCTACCAGGTAGTCAACCTTGCAGAGGTCCGTTCTTCCGGAATAACCACCCTTTATTCTTTCGTAAGTACGATGGAGTTCCCGAAGAAAGGATGCCGACTTCATCATGAGGACTCGAAGCAGAAAAATGAAGAATTCAATGTAATGGATCGACCTCTTCGAGAAGAGCAACCAAGACCAAGAAGAATCGTTAGAATTTCATAACCTATTCTTCCCCCTTACCCCCCTCTTAAATCTCGGGATGAGATTTTTTGTAGTGGAGGAGAATTGTGACGCCCGGGTAGTTAAGCTACAGTAACCCTCTGCTAATGATGCCACATTACTTCGATTACTGTTGCTAATTTCGCGTTAGTTCGAAATCGATTCAAATTCAATATAAAAATCAAGTAAAACATTTTAAGTTTTGAAAAGTTAAAACTAAAATGTCCAAACTATGGCAAATAATCTCTAGGTAATACTGTTGAAGGAACCACACTTTTATAAAATAATTAATGCACTAAAATAAATAAAACAACAGCATAATCAATTAATTAAATGCATTTTACAATTAATAAAATATTAAACTATTTTATTAGGGTAACATAATTATTGTGGCAGTAGTATATTTGTTAGTACTAATTTAGCTGTTAGCAGTAACTTTTGTAAAACTAAATTTAAAAATAAATTAAAAGAAAACGGAAAAGGATGATTAAAAAGATAAACAAAACAAAAGCAAAACAGAACAAAAATAGAAAATAAACAAAGGATAAAAAGGCCCCCCCTGCTCCCACCAGGCCAGGCCCAACCGGCCACCCACTCCCCCCATACCCCCCGCTAGCCCAAACCCTAACCTAACCGCACCCCATCCCCCCCTCCACGAACGAATCCCTCTCCTTCCTATGTTCGTCCCGATCTAGATCGGGGGAACTGCCCCCGACGCCGTCGGTTGCCGCCCCGCCGCGCCTCCGTCCTCCCCATGAGTCACTCATTGGCGCCCCCCTCCTGCCTCCTTCTTCTTCTCCTCTGCGCGTCGTCTTCCACAACCTCCACGCCGATCTGCCGTCGCCGTCGTCGTCCGCCGCCCTCGCCGGATCGCCTCCCATACGTCGCCGGCGTCCCGTCTTCTCTCTCGCTACGGCTCGCCGTCCCTACGAACCCGGTGAGACCGATCTCTCTCTCTCTCGCCCGCGACCATCGCGCGCCCGCGCCTCCATGACCGTTCCTGCGCCCGCTTCGCGGTTGCCTCTAGCGCTTGGCCTTGACTACTCTACTACGCGCGAGCCCTTTGCCCGTCCGTGGCTCGTCGTGGCGTGGCCACCGCTTCCTCGACAAGGCCACCACGGTCTCGCAGACGACCCTTAAATCCGGCGTTTGCCGCGTCGTACTTCGCTCCGCCGCCTGCGCCACTCCGGCGGTCGTGGCTCGCCGGCGCCGAACGCCGAGCCCCACCTCATGGTAGCCTCGCTTGATGCCTGATCCGGCTAACGCTCATGCGCGCGCCAGACTTGCCCAAAGGTTTTGACATGTGGGGCCGCCGTAAGCGTATAAAAAGTGAATTAAAAGAAATTATTAATAATAAATAAATAAATATGTTAACCAATTAATTAATTATTAACCAAATTAATTAATTGTATTTAATTAACCTGATTACTAATTAATCTAATTAACTACTGTTAATTAATTAGACAGTCAATGACATGCGGGACCCACACGTCATTTTGACATAGTCAACGTCCTGTTGACTGCTGACATCATGCTGATGTCATGACGACGTCAGCATACACTATTCTGGATAATGTTGATTTAAAATAATTAAGGAAATTCTAAAATGATTAAATCTTTCAAAATTAATAAAAAATAAACCGTAGCTCGGTTGGAAAAACTTTGTACATGAAAGTTGCTCAGAACGACGAGACGAATCCGGATATGCAGCCCGTTCGTCCGCCACACATCCCTAACATAGCGAACACGCAACTTTCCCCCTTCGGTTCATCAGTCCGAAAACGCAAAACACCGGGGATATTTTCCCGGATGTTTCCCCCCTTCGCCGGCATCGCCTAGTACCACGTTAGGGCATACCTAGCACCGCGTATTGCCTCGTTATGTTTTGTGATGCTTTGTTTGCTCAGTATTCTTGTTTCTTCCTCTTCTTCTCTAGTAGACCCGAGACCGACTGCTTTGGTGCCCGATCATTCTTTGTGTTGACGACCCTCCTTCTCGGTGAGCTTCGTGCAAGCCCACTTGATCACCAGATATCACCTATTCTTCTCTCTCGCTTGCATTAGAGTAGTGTAACATATTCTTGTTCGGTTACTCTATTACATTTTATAGCTTTGTCATTGTTGCTCTGATCGTTGATACCTTACCCATAATCCTAAATGTTTAGTATAGGATGCTAGTTTATCATCATTGGCCCTACATTCTTGTCAGTCTGCCTTGCTATACTATCGGGCAGTGATCACTTGGGAGATGATCACGGGTATACTATACATATATACATACTAAACAGATGGTGACTAAAGTCGTCACTCGTTGAGTACCATAAGTGATTTCGATGTGAAATTTGGAAGGACAGTGGCTCCATCCCGGTAGAGGTGGGCATGGGTTCCGACGGCCCCTAATTGTTACTTTGAGGCGGAACAGCAGGCGAGTTGAGACCACCTAGGCGAGAGGTGGGCTGGCCTTGGTCGGCGTTCAGCGGTTACTTCATAATAACATGCTTAACGAGATCTTGGTATTTGATCTCGAGTTCCGCCACCGCCTATACGCACTAACCAACTACGCTGGAGCGATTATGGGCACTCGGCGTCGTGGTATCACCGAAGCCTTCGTGGCGTCGGCGACCGAGGCGGCCGGATTGGACCGTAAGCTGCTCTTGTATTAAGGGGCTAGGTGCGCTTCGGCGCCCTCGCAACGTCTTGGTGTGCAATGGGCGATGGGCGGACCCTACGCACATAGGATTTAGGCGGCGTCTTGGCCTCTCTGTTGTGCCTAGGCGGGCTGCGGCGTGTTGATCTTCTGAGGCGGGCATGACCCAGAAAGTGTGTCGGCCAAATGGGATCGGCGTGTTGGGTTATGTGGTGCACCTGCAGGAAGTTTATCTATTGAATAGCGTGTCCCTCGGTAAAAGTACAACCGAAGTTGTACCTTGACCTTATAATGACTAGAACCGGATACTTAATAAAACACACGGACAAGTTCGAGAGACAACCCGGTGATCGCTTTCCCAGCAGGCGACGAGGGAGGATCGCCGGGTAGGATTATCTTTGTGCGATGCTACTTGGAGGACTTCAATCTACTCTCTTCTACATCTTTGCAAGGCGAGGCTGCCAGAAGTGTAGTCTTCGATAGGACTAGCTACCCCCCTCTTATTCTGGCATTCTGCAGTTCATTCCACCGATATTGCCTTTTTACACATATACCCATGCATATGTAGTGTAGCTCCTTGCTTGCGAGTACTTTGGATGAGTACTCACGGTTGTTTTTCTCCCTCTTTTCCCCTTTCCCTTCTACCTAGTTGTCGCAACCAGATGCGGAGCCAGAGCGACGCCTTGCGTCGGCGGCGACTCTTACTACACTAGAGGTGCCTACTACTACGTGCGGGCGGCGGCGGCGACCGGGAGTAGTTTAGGAGGATCGAGCGGGAGGCTGCGCCTCTTCGTCTGTATCCCGGTTTGTGCTAGCCTTCTTAAGGCAAACTTGTTTAACTTATGTCTGTACTCCGATATTGTTGCTTTCGCTGACTCGTCTATGATCGAGCACTTGTATTCGAGCCCTCGAGGCCCCTGGCTTGTATTATGATGCTTGTATGACTTATTTTATTTTTAGAGTTGTGTTGTGATATCTTCCCGTGAGTCGTTGATCTTGATCGTACACGTTTGCGTGTATGATTAGTGTACGATTGAATCGGGGGCATCACATATTTAGTTACTATAGAGATAACAGATAAGACTTAAGAGATAACCATTATACATCATATATATATTATTTCTAGATTACGTGGCAGATTTAAGATACGACTGTTTTATTAACCATTGTACATGCCCTTATACACTTTGGACTACTGCAATGATTGCGACTTTATGCCTCTCTGCTGAAGACACACTATTTTAGAAACAAGAATTCAAGTATCGTCAATTGTTACTTTGGGTGTAAGTGTTTCTGTGGGCACAAACAATCTTACAAAGAAATCTAGGGAGCGGATTGAAGGGTTAAAGTTTTCTGTCAGGATCAGGAATCTAAACCACATCCTACTCCTTTTCTGGTATACAAAAGGGAGTAATGGTTTTTGTGAAGCTAATTTGTTAGTGGGGTATTACTACATTGATTTCAGTTCTGTCAATATAGAAAAATACCACCATTTTCAAGTGTCTAAACTTGGAAGTAATACCTAAGGCTAGTAAATAAATCTCAATGGTATTGATCGAACACAAAATAGGGATAGAAATGTACCCCTCTGTCCATAATTTGCACATACTTTTGAAGACTAAATAAATATAGCCTTTACTTTACCATACATGACTTTGAAAGCGAAGAGTTTGGCAAATAGTGACCTAAAAATGATCCAGCCATATTGAATATTAAGGATTACTTACCTTCACAGTGCAAATGAAAAACTGACTTCCATTTGTGCCAGGGCCAGCATTGGCCATGCTTAGTACACCAGGACCAACATGCTTTACTGAAAAAGGGGTAAGAAATAAAAACTTTCAATTTAACTACTAGTGAACTAAAACTGAACCTATTGCAGGCAAAAAATTAAATACACAACTCTATGCAAATCAATGAAGCTTCAGTCCATAAATCAGAAGTGCGACAAAAAGGTCAAGGTTATAAAGTGGAAACTTCATTCAAAGATAATGTGCAGTATAAAACCACTTACATGTAAAATTTTCATCATCAAAGCATTCACCATAAATACTTCTCCCACCAGTACCCTGCGGTCACCAAAAAATCCTTAGCACCTAACAAGTGAAAAAAATCTTTTACCTTGTCACAGAAACAAGTTTGCTGATAAATAAGTCACTGAATTCCAAACCTAGATTAGGATGAACTTCGCTTGTCTTTCATAAGGTGCTTTTCGACCCCCTTTAACATTTATTTTGTACACTATCTTAGCATTGCAGTGCTTCCCAGAACTAAGAAAGTTGCCAGTCTTTCCCTAGATGCATCCATAGCACAAATACTACTATTTTGCAATTAAACATGTTCTCTTCCAAACTTATATACTCAACACATTATGGTCTTATCTTTTTTTGTGTGTTTAAGAAATTTAATCGTTCAAATTTCAGCCTTGCCCTTGGTAGCTTCTCAACACATGTAACTCATGAAAGGATAAAAATGAATCTTCGCCTGGTAAACTGTTGTGTGGTAGATTTGTCACTTAGCTTATCATAGGAAAGTAGTATAAAAGTGAAGAGGTGAGGAGTAGCGATAGGAAAAATGAGTTGCATTAGGAAAGGCTGTGTTGCTCAACCGCTTAGCCTAGCAGCACAACCCTTGTATTGCTCTCCCACAACCCCGTTCTCATAGTTTAGGCTGCTCCCATTCGCTCGCCGCTGCTGCGGGAATCGATTTGCTTTTTTTCCTCTGGCTACTAAGATGTTTAAGTTCGCCAGGTTGTCTCTTGCCTGCTCATGGACTTAGCAGGCGGTTTAAAAGGTTGACCTATTTGAGAATCTCTGGATCTATGTTTATTTCCAACTCCCCGAAGGCCTCCCGATGGGTTCTACCATAGAGGCACAATACTAGGTAGCCACCGTGGCTGCTAGCCTGTATTCATCTAACTTTCATAAATATTGGATGAGCCATACAGTCATAATACGATGCCCTTTCAACATAATTATATTGGCCTAAATATAAATTAACAGATTTAAGAACCATCTTAACTAACTAGAGAATATCATAAATCAATAGCTGAAGTGGTACTACATGATCCCACAAACTCCAGGGGATGTGTAGACTCAGTGTGCTGAAGAGGATAGGACCTAGCACATCCACTTAATCCAGATATCAGTAAACTTGTAGGCAGCTGGTACAATAACTGGCAACTCTTCTGCTAAAATAAGTCTATTATGCCATCTTTTTCATGGGTGGTGCTGAAAAGTACTAGTTTCTGCAATGGCATTGATCGGGATCCTCTATTTCCCCCATCCATTTTATTAGTTGACTTGGTGAAATAGAAATAGAATGCACCCAGATTCATAATTCCAAAGGGACATTTATGCAGACCTGAAGAATTTAAAATCTACATTACAGACATCAGTGCACCCTGTAAGTGAATGGACATATGCTGCACGAACACCATCTGAAACAAACTTCGCAATTTGATTGCACTGGAACTGATGTATGGTGTACAGGGAGGAGTACAGAATAAAGTGAGCTGACTAGTTATCAGGGAACATAGTACTTACATTGTTGTTCTGGAAATCCCCGCCCTGAATCATGAAATCCTTGATAATTCGGTGGAAGGAGCAGCCCTTGTATCCATAACCTTTGTCTCCTGCCCCAGTAAAAAAGAGAGCAACAATATCTGAGTCCAGATATATACTACCTCAGCACATTTACTGACACTAGCAACTCCTATGAATTTGCTGTCGACGTTAAATAGTGAGGACCAAGGATTGCTAATTAAAACTTTGGAACCTTGGTCCTTTATAGACTGGGCATCATTAATGATGTCTTTTATCTGAAAAGATAGCCTGCTATACCAGTGCACAAGGCGCGGAAGTTATCGACAGTCTTGGGGACGACCTCGCCGAAGAGCCCGATTACCACCTTGCCTGCGCGATCCCCGCCGATCTCGACGTCGAAGAAGCATTTGCTCGTCACCTTAGCCTGGAGATCCAAGTCACCCTGCAGAAGCAGCAACAGGACATGGCAAATTACAAGCTAGATTTGTCTAAGACCTATGATCGTGTCGAATGGAAAATTTTGGAAGATCTCCGCCTGTGCTAGCAACCCAACTACTGTGCCCGCTAGGAAGATTCTGAACTGGCTGATCATCCTGATGATGCACTGCCTCTGGAAGGAGAGGAATAAACGTGTCTAGATGGCATCTCCGCGTCTGTGACTGTGGTCACTTCCATCATCGACAGGGAATGTCTCTGGTTGCTCACTTGGCAGCTGAGACGGTGTGGTTGTAGGGAAGTTCTGAGTAATCGATTCATCTTTGATGTCAGTGGATTTCTGGTAGATGTGGCTGTTTTCCCTCTATCTTAATGAAATGACGCGCAATGCTCTTGCGCGTTCCAGAAAAATAAAGGACCAGTGGGGCACCTCCAATCGTTGTACATCAAAACAGACACCTCAAATGTCCACGGACACGTCCAGACATGTCAACGGACAGCGATTGTGGAGCCGGTCATCCAAATCGTATGCATCAAATAGGCATCACATTCGTACAACAGGATGGGCCAGGCGGACCTAGAGGAGAAAACACATTGGCTGTGAGAACATGTGGTCCAACTGAATACGGGCAAGCGGACTATCCGGACTTCCCCAAATCTCTTGGGTTCGGGTTTTTGATAATTCGGACGTCCGGATGTTTGATGCACGGCGTTGGAGGGAAAAAAAGTGTCCGGACCGCTTGGTACGGACGTTTTGGCAAGGAGTTGCCCTGATCGGACATACTATGCGTTGGTTCTCAGGGCGCTGAGTGCGAGGACGCAGAATCCATCGCAGTGGTGGGCGCTGTACAAAGAGCTTGGGGAGATTTTCCAAACGTTTAAGATACAGAAATCTGATAGAGAGCAACGTTGCCACCCATCAGACGGCAGCCCAAGCCAAGAATGTCAACCATGTAATCGCATGTGATTGTAAATTTGTAATCCCATCGAGAATGGATATATTAAGCTCTCGCTTTCACCTCAAAATAAATAGAACAATGAACATTCAAACCCTAAGAATGACTAGCGAGCACAGAACTGCCCGGGGGGAGGGGGAGGGGCGTACCTCGGCAGCCGCCGCGCGGACGACGAAGGCGGCGGCAGGGGCGCGGCGCGCGCCGAGTCTGACCGCACCCGTGGAGCTGGAGCGGAGGGGGCAGTCAACGCGTCCCCAGGTGCTGCTGCGGCCAGGGACGACGCGTCGGCGGGGCGCCGGCGTGAGTGCGGAGGGGTTGGATACGGCCGGCCTGCACGCCATGTCAGGGTTGGTTGCTAGTACTGGGATTATCAGATTTCTTTTTCTTATTGGTGAGAGCACTTGGATTATCAGATATAAATCGACCAATGGGGATTTGGGATAAGGAGGAGAAGACGGGGCGCACTAGTGGCATCTCCAGAGCGGACGCCTATTTCACAGTTTTTTCTTAAAAAAAGTCTAAAATAAACCTTGAAGTGGGAGACGAAAGCTAAATCAAACCCTAAACTTTGAATCCTGAAAATTAACACTCTGACTCCCGGTCTATTTTGGACCCTATACCTGTTTGGCACACCAGGAATACTACAATCCCGGCCAGGATTACCAGCTACTCTCTCGGACAAGAATTTGGGCCGGCCCAATATAAGAAAACAAGAATTCGTGAGGTTTAAAAAATGTCCGCACATTTCTAAATTTTTTCAGAAGTTAAAAAGGTTCTTGTTTCCTATTTTTCGGACAAATTCAATTTTTTGTTGTGTTTTTTAAAAAACTTTTTGGAATTTAGAAACTCTATTAACATTTTAAAAAACTGTTCGCGATTTCAAAAAATCACATTTGTCGGAAAATGTTCAGAATTCAAACAATATTTCACATGTTTTGAAAAATGTTTCGTATTTTTAAAATTGTGTCACATTTTTCAAATAATGTTTTTGGAATTTCGTAAAGTATTTCATAAAAAATGTTTCAGATTGTTGGCAGTGGACTGGACTGGGCTAGCCCACCAGAGATGAAGCGAGTTTTTTTCCTTAACATGCGACGTAAAAATTATTTATTTCTTTTTCTTAACGGGCGATGTAATAATTCCAAAATAAAAAAACATGCCCTGGAGTCGAACTTGGGACCTGGTAGCCACTATAGTAGACGACTATGACTGACATAGTCAGAGGCCCAAAATATTTAATCAGAAACCAAAGCGTCGAACTTTGAAAATATTTTTTAGGGGCAAACAAGTATTGAAAACGTATTTATATATGAAATCTTTGAACATTTATAAAGTGCGAGCACTTTTTGAAATTTTCGAATACTTCTAAAAAACCAACAACTTTGAAAAAGTGAACACCTTTATAAACATTTAATAAAAATATTTAATGTGTGCGTTAAAAATATACATTGGATACAGAGAAAATTTAGACATGTGTAAAAATGAAAAAAATAAAAGAAAACGAAAAAGAAAGAAACTAGGAAAACCAGATTAGTGTGCGTGCGCGAGTAACTGCATTACTGGGCTGGCCCAATTCAGGAAATCCCGGGTACGTCCTGTCAAGGTTTAAAATAGACCGGCATTAGAGAGTTTGGTGTGCACATTTCAGGGATTAAGAGTTCGGGGTTTGATTTAGTTTTCGCCTACAAATTGAAGGTTTGTTTTGGACTTTTCCCTTTTTTCTTTCAAGACACGTTTATTAGTCAATGTTTAGGGGAATATAAGACCTCTTCCAATACATCGGTGCTCAAATGAGATGCTAAATGTATTAAATAGTTTAGCAACTATAAGGTTAGTCATAGTGGATAGTAACTTAGACTAATAACATGCATATGTTACTAGTCTATGTACTAGCATCATAGTGGGTAGCACTAACATAAGTATTGTGTCATGCAAGCCTTCATTTATTATGTTGTAGACTCATTTTACATTGGGGTATGTTATGTTACGGTAACATATTATGTTACCAGAAGCACCTCTCTCCTCATTAACTCCATGCCACATCAGCATGTCTTCGGGTGCGTTATGTTACTGTCTAAGTTACTCCCACTATGGCTAGCCTAAGACTACGCACAATGAAAATAACATAGATAGTAACATTACACGTACCTAGATAAAATAGATGATGTAGCAAGCAATAAATGAAAAAAAGGCATGTGGTAACATAGCTAGTTACTAGTAGCATGAGCAACATCACATATATCAAGGCAAGATGAGTCTATAGGATAATAAATAAAGTGTTGTATGTTATCACACATATGTTACTTCCCACTAGAGGTAGTAACATAGGCATGTTACTAGTCTAAGTTATTTCCCGTTGTGGCTAGTCTAATCCTCAATACATAGGTGCTTAACTTGTTGTAGCTAAGCTTCATTCATTTAATGACTCTTTCCTGCATTGATGAGCTTGCTTCATTTAAATTCGCGCGCTTGGCATTGGTTCTTCCTAGGGTTACCAAGCCCATGCATGTCTCTCCTCTTAATTGTCTTCCACATAAGATTTCTCGCCTATATGGCAGGCTTAGCACTTGTACAGGGTGGAGCATTGGGAGGGGCCTATAGGTGATTTGGAGGCTCACCCAATCAGATATAATGCCCACTCTAGTGATGTAGCCTTCCTAGCTAATCTTTACAAACACGTTGTTCATGACTAAACATGCAGGCTGCAAAGAGAGCAGCTCTAACTTGTGTTTTCTTCCGAATCACACAGTAAGGATCCATGTTAGTTGATGCTTGAAGCTCCTTTACGACCCTCAGACACAGTCAGATGCCAAACTGATCTTCTTCACATGCAAGTCCTCAGTCAAAGTAATGGCCTCCCTGTATTCATGCGCTTCAAGTGCTATTAGGACCATCACGCCATTTATTACCACAACTGATGCTCCCAGAAACCGGCCTCCTTCATCATGACAGACAGCTGGCACCGGCCCCCCTAGAAAGGAGCTTGGCCACCACACCATCTACTTCACCCATCCCGCCCAAGCTTCAAAATATCGGATATCGGGTTCATATCGGTTTGGCTTCAACATATCGGATGTCGGATATCGGGTGATATATCGGATGATATGTAGATATATCGAAGAAAACATGTCCAGTCTTTTTTTTCATTATTCTTGTGCAAAACATGTATTTTTAGTAAAACAAAATGTGTGATGACAATGCTTCAACATAACACTATTAGATTCCTAGTTTATTAACTTGTTGATTAAGAAACTATTAAGGAAAGATTCACAAAATTCTTACTCTATGATTAAAAACAATACGATATGTATGGATTTGTATGAAACATTGTGCACGACTTTCATAATATATGCTGAAGTTGTAAGTGCGTAATCTTATTTCACTGTTATTTAACAATGAACTATTGTTATCTATGTATCGTGCTATATCGATGGACGTATCGGGCTAGATATCGGCCATATCGGTTGATATTTCGGTCCATATCGGGTGATATGTTTGAAAATGATATTTACAAAATGATATGTTATGTCTATATCGATAGAGCCCCAAAAGTGATATATCGGCCTTTATATCGGTCATATCGGCCTTGATTTAGAAGCTTGATCTCGCCTCTGATTTGATCCATACTGCTTCCGGCCAAGAGCGCGGGCGTCCCACTTCGCGTGTAGCTGTCTGGGTACCATACAATTCATTTTTTTGATATACGTCCCGATGAACATGTGAGTGGACAATGGGCTCTGAATTTCTTTCTCATGTATGGAGCAACGGCGAGCCCACCAAATCACCCATAGGGTAACTAGGGCCTCCACAAACTTGCTGGACTCAAGGGTTCTGCTTAGTTCAAACAGCCAGAGCTTTGCATTAGTAGTCTCGTCGATGAAGAGTGGTATTGAGACATCATCATCCCTCGAGGACCAAATGCTCTTGGTGAAAAGGATCGAGATGGACCTAGAGGGGGGGGGTGAATAGGTACAATTACAAATTTTAATTATTACCAAGCAATTTTAGGCAATAATACGGAATATGAGAGTGAGCCTAACAATTGCAAGAGTAGTACTAAGTGCTAAGCAAGTACACGAGTATGAAAAGAAGCAAGCACAATATGATATAAGTAAGTGCTAAGAGACAAGTAACCACAAGTAGGGAGTTATGGTTAGGAATAACGCAGCTCGAGAGGCGAGATGTATGCGATGTTCACTTCCTTGGAGGAAGCTACGTCACGTTAGAGAGGTGGATGTTACCACGAAGGCACACCAACGCCACGAAGGCTCCTTTGTCGGTGTCAAAACCGGCGGATCTCGGGTAGGGGTCCCGAACTGTGCGTCTAGGCGGATGGTAACAGGAGACAAGGGACACGATGTTTTTACCTGAGTTCGGGCCCTCTCAGCGGAGGTAAAACCCTACTCTGCTTGATTGATATTGATGATATGGGTAGTACAAGAGTAGATCTACCACGAGATCAAAGAGGCTAAACCTAGAAGCTAGCCTATGGTATGATTGTTGTTCTTCCTCAGACTAAAACCCTCCGGTTTATATAGGCACCAAGAGGGTTAGGGTTACACTGAGTCGGTTACAATGGTAGGAGATCTACATATCCGTATCACCAAGCTTGCCTTCCACGCCAAGGAAAGCCCCATCCGGACACGGGGACGAAGTCTTGATCTTGTATCTTCATAGTCCAGAGTCCGGCCAAAGATGATAGTTCGACTATCCGGACACCCTCTAGTCTGGGACTCCTCGGTAGCCTCGAACCGGGCTTCAATGACGAGCGAGTCCGGCGCATATTGTCTTCGGCATTGCAAGGCGGGTTCCTCCTCCGAATACTTCATAGAAGATTTTGAACACAAGGATAGTGTCCGGCTCTGCAAAATAAGTTCCATGTACCACCATAGAGAGAATAATATTTACACAAAATTAATCTGCTGACGTATTTTGTGGCGTGACATCACACCACGGCCAATCCTTTATTCGATTTGTTTTTACTGTCCCACCTCAACGCGTTTAGCGAGGCGGTTTCCTTGGCACGTCTTGTCAAAGCAGAGATCGTGTCCCCTTATTTTGGGATTCTCATCAATACGGGCGTGGGTAACCCAACCGTGCCCGTTGGCATGTCTCCTCTATCGAAGGCGGGTCCCGAACGGTCACGGGGGAGGCTCTTGGTATTCAACCTCTTTATAAAGAGACCAAGGCTCCACTCCCTTCTTTCAATCTCAATCGAATCCGCCCTCGCCTCGAGTTCCAACACCCAAAGCTCCAGATTCAGCGCCGGACCTTCGATGATGTCCGGCTCCGACCTGCAAGGCCGGTGGATGCCTTCCTTCATTACGGAAGAAGGCGTGCTAAAGCTAAGAGATGCCAGGTATTTAACCGGCGAAATTTCGCATAGGCTGCCTGCCCAAGGGCAGGTTATTCCCACTCCCAAGCCTGGTGAAAGCGTGGTGTTTGTGTCTCACTTCCTTCGGGGGCTAAGCTTCCCGACGGACCCCTTCATGAGGGGGCTCATGTTTTACTATGGGTTGGAATTTCACGACTTGGATCCGGAGTCCATCCTCCACATCTCATCGTTCATCGTCGTGTGCAAAGCCTTCCTCCGCATTACCCCTCACTTTGGATTGTGGCTCAAGACCTTCAAAGTGGAGCCGAAGATGATCAAGGGGCAACAGGCAGAGTGCGGAGGGGCTGTTATAAGCAAGAGTGCTTATGCTCCGTGGCCCGAGGGCTCTTTTTAAGAGGAGCTTAGTTTATGGCAACAAGAGTGGTTTTATATCACAGCTCCCAGGGGCACCAAATGGGTGGCGCCACCTGCCTTTCGCTGGGTCCTCCATCGCGGCTGGCGTCATGGGTCAATAAAGGGTTTGACTGGGGGCCGTCCAAGGACGTGCCCTTGCTGCAGGGCCGCATTCGAGACCTCCTAGAGAGTGAGATCACTTTGGTCGTAGTAGCGCAGGTCATGCTTGATTAAATCGCATCTCGCCCTCTGCACGCCGCCTCCGCCTGTGGGAATTTAACCCAGAGGGACCACGAGCTCTCCAACATTTCATGGGCGCGACGCCCGTGGAGATGTACAAGCTTTTCTTCGGATCACAAGAGATGTGTCCGGACTTGACCGAGGACGCAGGTCTGAGCTGCAATCGCCCGGATACTCAAGTAAGTAGCCCTGTACCCGGACATGCTATCCTATATTTATCACAAACTTGCCCTTTTAAACAAGCTGTCCCTTGAACAAGAGTGGATAGCGAAAGCAAAGTTAATCAGTGTCCCCCCTCCACGAGACCATGCGAATCCGTGTTAACCCGGGATCTTTGGAGGTTGCGCCGGGAGAAGGTGAAAGGGGAACAAGGCTACACCGCCTCATGAAGGTTGCCAGAAAGGAGGATCGAGAATCCCTCCATCCAAGGGAAGAAGAGGACCGTCTCTGAAGACCCGGAGATCATGGTCTCAAAGCGAGGGAAGAAATCTTCGTCAGAGGGTCCGGCGCCGAGAGATGTCTTGGCCGCATTATGCCCCCAAGGGGATCAGCCCTCCACCGAGCCGTAAGTAAAAAATGGGAGTTTCTATTAAAATAAAGGATATCCCTACCCTATTTCTGATAACCGAAATTTTACCTTGTAGTTGAATCTCAGCCCTTCTCGCAGAGCTCATCTTGAGGATCTTCGTCGGAGATGATAGAGAGCTAAACGCTTCCCCTGCCATACCGTCTTCTGGCGGGCGACCACGAGGTGTAAATCACGGAGGTTTTTCCGAGTCGTGGGCGGAAGGTAGTCGATGTCCCCTCAAAGCCCTCCGCGTCCAGCCTTCGAAAAAGGCCATCGAACGAGTCCGGCACCATATGGTGTACGGTCGGAGGAGCTGAAGGATCTGCTCGGGCGAGCGTTTATCTCAGAAGATCACCGTGCGTTAATGAGTACGGTGATTGAAAGGATTTCATCCGCTGAGAGCGGATTGCATGAAGCCGTCAGAAGTTTGATGACAGGTTTTGAGGTACGCAAAATGATATACCTTCTGACAGTTCCTCATATAAAATGCGTCCTGTGTAGATAGTAGCCCCTGAGGCTCAGTGTGTTGTCAAAAATGACGGTGCTCCGAGCATCATAATCCCAGGTATAATTTGTCGCCCTTCCTATGCAGGTGGCGAAAGGTCCGGTGGCTGGCCGGACTGATGATTTTGCCGAACTAAAGCGGCAACTTGACGTGGCGGATGTCGACATTGCGCTTGTCAATAGGCGACTTGACGAGTCACAAGGTATGCAATTTCCCTGCGGACACCTGGTAAGGGAGCTTGATGCCCGTGCCTTACAACCAGTATGCTTGATGCAGATGGTGCCACTGCCATGGAGAACCTGCGGGCGGAGCTCACCCAAGCCAAGGAGCAGGCCAGAAAGAGTGACACGGCTGCCTTAAAGGCGGCCGAAGAGCTAAAAGCCGAACAGGCTGCTCACTGTCGAAGCAAGAAGGAGATGGCCGAGATGGCCGTGGAGTTGAAGAATGCTGCCGACCGCTCCAAGCTTCTTGAAAAGGAAGATCGGGAGGTACGAGAGGACATGAAGAAGGCCACTGCCGAGGCCAAGGATGCTCGCTCTGCGATGAGAGCTATGAAGGAGGAGTTGCGTCAGGCCGGAGATATCGCGGCTGGAAAGCCCTTTCTGCTGCGGAGGAAATTCCTGGACCCTAATTATGCTCATTTGGACCGGCTGTGGAGTGCGGAAGATGCTTATCTGGACTTGGCGACAAGTGCGGCGGATGCGGCCGAACACTTCCGAGATCAAGAGGATCACGAAACGGGAAAGATTTTTTGGTCGCAGTTCCATGATCCAGAGCGCCCACTTCCATTAACCGATCGCTTGGCCGAATGGGCGGAGCTGAATAGGTTATCCGGACTTGCCATGAAGGATGTCGTGAGTCTTTTGTGGCCGAAGAGGCCTGAGCCGAAGAGTTATTTTGGCTTGGTGCAGCAGCTCCTTGGTGTGGTGCCGCATATCAATGCAATGAGGAGGTCGGCATGCATAGAGGGTGCTCGAATGGCTCTTGCCCGTGTCAAGACATATTGGGCGGAGATGAAGGCCACCAATGTTGCAACCAAAGATTCGGACGGAAGCCGAGTACCTGTCGAGCACTATTTTCAGGAACTTCTGTCGGGCGCTTGTTTAATAGAGACGCGGTGCTCGAAGGATATTATGTTCGAATAACATGTATTATTGTGAAACAATGTTTCAATGAAATATAAAAGCTTTTTATACTTGTGCTTTCAAGAATTAAAATACCTCTTGTGCGGCTGTTAATGTATATGTGTATATAACCTGAAAGATGGCAGTTCTTGACATTTCACGCATATAATGTGGGGGCGTTTGCAAAAGGCGCATTTTCACACTTGATCCAACGTCTTGGTACTATAAAGGAGGTGGTAGCGTAGCAAACTAGGCAACCGGACTATAATGCTTTATCACTTTCACTTAGCCATAGGAGTTTGACAATGGGGCTACTATATAGCCCCTAGGGGCACCGCGCTCACCCGAATTCGGGGCGCGTATGTGCCTGACCGGGAAACGGCCCTTCGTCAATGCAGAGAATCCTATAGATTCCGACGGGTCATCAGTGGTTGACGGTCTCACGCTATATCATGATGATCGGTTTTGGCTTTTCTCTCGAGCTGCTACTTTGGCGAACCGAGGCACAATCGCGAGAGTCCTTACGGTGCGCGTTAGCCAATAGAGCGGAACGTAAGGCAGGAAAACACAGGAGCCGGGCAAACCCAACATTTGACCAAAGACATGATTCGGAGCTGATGCATATAAGGCCTAACTCGAGACGCCGAACACTCCCTAAGGTATTCGGTCTTTATAAAAATGGGCCGAACAACGCCCTTGGTAATAAGCCCCTGGTGTCTAGGTACGCGCAAAATTCTGACGTGGCCTATGCCAAAACGCCATCCTCCTCCTCGGTTATAGTAAAAAACCAGGGGATGTGTATCAACAAGAGACAGTAAAAAAGGTTTACGCAGGGTCTTAATCTGAAAAGAATCCTTGCAACGGGTCCCTACTACACCTCTGCGCCTGTGCCTCCGTTGTGCCGTATCCTGGACGGGTGTCGCATGGTGTTCATCTGTAAAAGAGAGGAACTTAGTTGAAAAAGATCGTGCGAAAATGTACGTTATATTAAATAAACAAAGTACATTTCAAAAAATGAATAAAATTGAGCTTTATTGTCTCTTGTTGTATATGCGCGGAGCCCCTTGTGCGGGGGTGTGCGGCTGGTAAGCCTCTGTATGTTTACGCCGGGCTCGTCTAACCGTGTCCGGGGTCTGAACGACCTATTTAGGTGCTTGGATTAGTGTGTGGATGTCGAGGCAGTCACACAATCTTCCGCGCTCGAGGAACACTCGATATTTCCCTTTAAGGAGATGATGCCTCGTGGACCGGGCATTTTAAGTGTGAGGGATGCATAATGCAGTATTGCGTTAAAGCGGGCGAAAGCTTCGCGCCCCAGTAGTGCTTTATAGCTACTCGTAAATGGGGCGAGGTGGAAGGTTAATTTCTTGCGGCGGAAGTTGTCGGGTGAGCCGAACACAACTTCTAGCAATAGAGAGCCCGTATAATGGGCATATCGGCCTGGCATTACCCCTTGAAAGGAAGTGTTGCTATGGCGAATTTTGGTTGGGTCTATCCCCATTTTGCAGATTGTGTCCTGATATAGCAGGTTTAGATCACTGCCGCCGTCCATTAGGACTTGTGTAAATTGGAGTCCGTCGATTATCGGATCTAATATCAAGACAGTCCATCCTGCATTCCGGATACATTTAGAGTAATCCTGATGGTCTAAGGTGATTGGTTTTGACAACCAGTGGCGGGACTCCTCTGGAATAGGCTGTATGGCGTGTGTCTCTATGGGCGCCATTCTGTTTTTCCCTTTTGTCGCGTAAAGTGAGTTTACTGTTTTGACTTCTTGTGGGAAATTCTTTTGTTTTCCGGTGCTCTGCTTGTGGGGTTCGTCATCGTCCTCGCTTGGTGTGTCGAGCCCCTTGTGTTTGGCGTTGAGTTTGCCGGACTGCTTGAAGACCCAACAATCTCTGTGGATATGATTTGCAGGCTTCCCGGGGGTACTGTGGATTTGGCATACCTTGTCCAAGATTTTGTGTAAGTTAGATAGCTCGTCCCTGTTATCCTTAGGGGGCATTTTTCTATGATTCTGCTGTGAGCTTTTTAATCCGGCGTTGACTGCCGTGCTCTTCAGGCTGTTGCCCTTGGTCCGGCACTGGTCCTTGCTGCCTCACGGTTTCCCGTTTTCATCCCTAACTTCGGATGTACTTGGGTCGCTGGTACTGAATATTGCCAGCCAGCTATCCTCTCCCGTGCAAAAGAGGGTCATGAGGCTTATTAATGCGGCCATTGTTCTTGGCTTTTCTTGGCTGAGGTGTCTGGCGAGCCATTTGTCTCGGACGTTGTATTTGAAAGCTGCTAAGGCTTCAGCATCCGGACAGTCGACTATTTGGTTCTTTTTAGTAAGGAATTTGTTCCAGAATTTTCGGGCTGACTCTCCGGGTTGTTGAGTTATGTGACTTAAATAAATGCGCATCCGGAGGTCGGACATAGGTCCCTTGAAAATTTTCGAAAAGCATCCTCGAGCTCTTCCCAACTTCCAATGGTGTTTTCGGGGAGGCTTTTGAGCCAATGCCGGGCTGGCCCTTTGAGCTTGAGGGGTAAGTATTTTATGGCGTGGAGGTCATCTCCTCTAGCCATGTGTATGTGGAGGATGTAATCCTCAATCCAAACTCCAGGGTCTGTTGTTCCGTCGTATGCCTCTATGTTTACGAGCTTGAATCCCGCTGGAAATTCATGATCCAGAACCTCATCGGTGAAACATAGGGGATGTGCGGCACCCCTATATTTAGGTGTACCGTAATATTCGGATACTTGACGTGTTGCATTGCTTACTAGAGCTTGCTTTCTTGGCCCGTAGATGGATCTAACTGGGCCATCTTTTTGATGCGAATCCGTGTGCGGATCGCGTGCCGGCTTGTGTGCGGCGCCGTTTGCCGTTCTATGTTTGCCATCGGGTCATCTATCCGACCGGGTGGTCTCCTTGTTCTTTGATTGTGGTTGCTCTACAGCCTCCTCGTCAAATTCTGGCAGTAGTTTTCGCTTCAGGTAGCTCTTTGTTCGGCGACTGTCACCGTATTTGTCTGCGGTGTTGAGTACTTTGCTCCATCTGATTCTGAGTGCATCTTCCGCTGTTTTGAGCTTCCGCTTTTGCTTCTTCAGGCTACGTGCAGTGGCGACGAGCCTTTTATGGAGGTTCTTCTGCTCCTGTAACTTGTCCGGCATGAGATCGTCCGGACTGTTATTTTCGCCGGGACGGGTTGTTTATCCGGATTGTCCTGTTCGGACGGTTGCTCAATAGCATGTCTGTCATCCACCGGTTCACCCTGCTCTATGGGTGGGTCTGTATGGCTGCTGCCTTTGTCGAGGCGGGATTTTGAGCGGCGCTTACGTCGCCGTTTTGACTGCTTTTCGAGGGAATGATCCCTCGTGGTGTCCCATTGTTCCTCGTCGTCGCTTCCTTTAGGTGTGTCCACCATGTATACATCATGAGATGAGGTGGCTATCCAGTGCCCTATAGGTGCTGGTTCATGTTTGTCTTCTACATCGTCGTCCATACCGTCGATGTCTTCGGAATCGAAGTCGAGCACGTCGTTTAAACTTTCGACAGTGGCTACGAAGTGGGTGGTGGGTGGGCTTCGAATTTCTTCATCGTCTGCATCCCAACCTTCCTGACCATAGTCCGGCCAGGACTCTCCTAATAGAGAGAGAGACTTTAGTGAATTTAGGATGTCGTCGAAGGGCGAGTGCTGAAAGATGTCCGCAGCAGTGAACTCCATGATCGGCGCCCAATCGGATTCGATTGGCAGGGGCGCGGAAGGTTTGGAGTCCCGAGAGGAGTCCGACACCTTGGAGTCGCGAGCTATGCAAAGGACAGGGTTGGTGTTCGGCTCAATCGCTGTAGGGATAGCAGCCCCCGAGGCGGTGTCCAACCACCCATCCTCGATCGATGCAGTCGGCTCCGAGCTAAGGGTCGGGCGGACACTTATCTTGACCTCGGGGCCTTTGTCCGGCAGCAGAGCTAGATCATGCCCATCGTGACAGTGCGGCGCGCTTGGTTGTGGCTCGAACCCGTCGAAGATCAAGTCTCCATGGACATCAGCCGTATAGTTCAAACTTCCAAATCTGACCTGATGGCCAGGGGCGTAGCTTTCAATCTGCTCCAGATGGCCAAACGAATTGGCCCGCAGTGCAAAGCCGCCGAATACGAAGATCTGTCTGGGGAGAAAAGTCTCACCCTGGACCGCATCGTTGTTGATGATCGGAGGAGCCATCGGGCCTAAAGATGACGACACAGAGGAACTCTCAATGAAAGCACCAATGTCGGTGTCAAAACCGGTGGATCTCGGGTAGGGGTTCCTGAACTGTGCGTCTAGGCGGATTGTAACAGGAGACAAGGTACACGATGTTTTTACCAAGGTTCGGGCCCTCTCGATGGAGGTAAAACCCTACTCCTGCTTGATTGATATTGATGATATGGGTAGTACAAGAGTAGATCTACCACGAGATCAGAGAGGCTAAACCCTAGAAGCTACCCTATGGTATGATTGTTATTCGTCCTACGGACTAAAACCCTCCGGTTTATATAGGCACCGAAGAGGGTTAGGGTTACACAGAGTCGGTTACAATGGTAGGAGATCTACATATCCGTATCGCCAAGCTTGCCTTCCACGCCAAGGAAAGTCCCATCCGGACACGGGACGAAGTCTTCAGTCTTGTATCTTCATAGTCTAGGAGTCCGACCGAAGATGATAGTTTGGCTATCCGGACAGCCCCTAGTCCAGGACTCCCTCACTCACCCTATTCTCCCTTTGAGACAACTGTTGGGGAACGTAGTAATTTCAAAAAAATTCCTACGCACACGCAAGATCATGGTGATGCATAGCAACGAGAGGGGAGAGTGTTGTCCACGTACCCTCGTAGACCGAAAGCGGAAGCGTTAGAACAACGCGGTTGATGTAGTCGTACGTCTTCACGGTCCGACCGATCAAGCACCGAAACTATGACACCTCCGAGTTCTAGCACACGTTCAGATCGATGACGATCCCCGTACTCCGATCCAGCAGAATGTTGGGGAAGAGTTCCGTCAGCATGACAGCGTGGTGACGATCTTGATATTCTACCGTCGCAGGGCTTCGCCTAAGAACCGCTACAATATTATCGAAGAGGACTATGGTGGAGGGGGCACCGCACACGGCTAAGAGATCAAGAGATCAATTGTTGTGTCTATGGGGTGCCCCCTCCTCCGTATATAAAGGGGGGAGGAGAAGAGGGCCGGCCTAGGGGAGGAGGCGCGCCCAAGGGGGGCAATCCTACTCCAAGTAGGATTCCCCCCTCTTTCCTAGTCCAAGTAGGAGAGGGGAAGGAAGGGAAGGAGAAGGAGAAGGAAGGAGAGGGAGGAAATGGAGGAAAGGGGGGCCGGACCCCTAGTCCAATTCGGTTTGGGCTAGGGGGGCCGCGCGCCCTGCCTCCTCTCTTCCACCACTTGGCCCATGAGGCCCATTGCTTCTTCCTCGTATTCCCGTAACTCCCCGGTACCCCCGAAAATACCCGAATCACTCAGAACCTTGCCGATGTCCGAATATAGTCGTACAATATATCAATCTTTACGTCTCGACCATTTCGAGACTCCTCGTCATGTCGCCGATCTCATCCGGGTTTCCGAACTCCTTAGGTACATCAAAACTCATAAACTCATAATATAACTATCATCGAAACCTTAAGCGTGCGGACCCTACGGGTTCGAGAACTATGTAGACATGACCGAGACATGTTTCCGGTCAATAACCAATAGCGGAACCTGGATGCTCATATTGGCTCCTACATATTCTACGAAGATCTTTATCGGTCAAATCGCATAACAACATACGTTGTTCCCTTTGTCATCGGTATGTTACTTGCCCGAGATTCGATCGTCGGTATCTCAATACCTAGCTCAATCTCGTTACCGGCAAGTCTCTTTACTCGTTCCATAATGCATCATCCCGCAACTAACTCATTAGTCACATTGCTTGCAAGGCTTATAGTGATGTGCATTACCGAGAGGGCCCAGAGATACCTCTCCGATAATCGGAGTGACAAATCCTAATCTCGAAATACGCCAACCCAACATGTACCTTGAAGACACCAGAGCTCCTTTATAATCACCCGATTCGTTGTGACGTTTGGTAGCACACAAAGTGTTCCTCCGATAAACGGGAGTTGCATAATCTCATAGTTGTAGGAACATGTATAAGTTATGAAGAAAGCAATAGCAACATACTAAACGATCAAGTGCTAAGCTAACAGAATGGGTCAAGTCAATCACATCATTCTCCTAATGATGTGATCCCGTTAATCAAATGACAACTCATGTCTATGGTTAGGAAACTTAACCATCTTTGATTAATGAGCTTGTCAAGTAGGGGCATACTAGTGACACTATGTTTGTCTATGTATTCACACATGTATTATGTTTCCGGTTAATACAATTCTAGCATGAATAATTAACATTTATCATGAAATAACGAAATAAATAATAAGTTTATTATTGCCTCTAGGGCATATTTCCTTCAGTCTCCCACTTGCACTAGAGTCAATAATCTAGTTCACGTCACCATGTGATTTAACACCAATATTCACATCTGTTTGTGATTAATACTCATAGTTCACATCGTCATGTGATCAACACCCTAAGGGTTACTAGAGTCAATAATCTAGTTCACATCGTTATGTGATTAACAACCAAAGAGTACTAAGGTATGATCATGTTTTGCTCGTGAGAGAAGCTTAGTCAATGGGTCTGTCACATTCAGAGCCGTATGTATTTTGCAAATATTCTATGTCTACAATGCTCTGCACGGAGCTACTCTATCTAATTGCTCCCACTTTCAATATGTATCCAGATTGAGACTTAGAGTCATCTGGATCAGTGTAAAAGCTTGCACCGATGTAACACTTTACGACGAACTCTTTTATCACCTGCATAATCGAGAAATATTTCCTTAGTCCTTACTAAGGATATTCTTGACCAATGTCCAGTGATCTACTCCTAGATCACTATTGTACTCCCTTGCCAAATACAGAGCAAGGTATACAATAGGTCTGGTACATAGCATAGCATACTTTGTAGAACCTATGACTGAGGCATAGGGAATGACTTTCATTATCTTTTCTACTTTCTGCCGTGATCGGGATTTGAGTCTTACTCAATTTCACACCTTTGCAACACATGCAAGAACTCTTTCTTTGACTGTTCCATTTTGAACTACTTTAAAATCTTGACAAGGTATGTACTTATTGAAAAAAACTTATCAATTGTCTTGATCTATCTCAATGGATCTTGATGCTCAATATGTAAGTAGCTTTACTGAGGTCTTTCTTTTAAAGAACTCTTTCAAATACTCCTTTATGCTTTCCAGAAAATTCTACATCATTTCTGATCAACAATATGTTACTCACATATATTTATTAGAAAGGCGGTAGTGCTCCGACTCACTTTATTGTAAATATATGCTTCACCGCAAGTCTGTATAAAACTATATGATTTGATCATCAAAGTGTATATTCCAACTCTGAGATGCTTGCACCAGTCCATAGATGGATCGCTGGAGCTTGCACATTTTGTTAGCACCTTTAAGATTGACAAAACCTTCTGGTTGTATTATATACAACTCTTCTTTAAGAAAACCATTAAGGAATGCAGTTTTGACATCCATTTGCCAGATTTCATTAAATGTGGCAATTGCTAACATGATTCAGACAGATTTAAGCATCACTACAGTTGAGAAAATCTCATTGTAGTACACACCTTGAACTTGTCGAAAATCCTTTTGACAAGTCGAGCTTTGTAGATAGTAACACTACTATCAGCATCTGTCTTCCTCTTGAAGATCCTTTTATACAATATGGCTTGCCGATCATGGGGCAACTCCACCAAAGTCCACACTTTGTTCTCATACATGGATCCTATCTCAGATTTCATGGCCTCAAGCCATTTCGCGGAATCTGGGCTCATCATCGCTTCCTCATAGTTCGTAGGTTCATCATGGTCTAGTAACATGACTTCCGAGCAGGATTACCGTACCACTCAGTGCGGACTGTACTTTGGAAGACCCACGAGGTTTTGTAGTAACTTAATCTGAAGTTTCATGATCATCATCATTAGCTTCCTCACTAATTGGTGTAGGAATCACTGGAACTGATTTCTGTGATGAACTACTTTCCAATTCGGGAGAAGGTACAAATTACCTTATCAAGCTCTTACTTTCCTCCCACTCACTTCTTTCAAGAGAAACTCCTTCTCTAGAAAGGATCCATTCTTAGCAACGAATGTTTTGCCTTCGGATCTGTGATAGAAGGTGTACCTAGGGGTGGGCACCATCACACCGAAAACCGAAAAACCAAACCGAACCGAACCGATTTAACCGGTTTATCCATTTATTCGGTGTACGGTTGTTTGGTTCGGTGGCAACTTTGATATCTATTCGGTGTTCGGTGTTCAATCGGTTTCCAGCGCTCACAAACCGTAATCACCGAAGAAACCGTAATTAATTATGATGCCTGGTTTCCTGATGCCATATGTGAGTTATTTTTGGGAGTAAAGGCCGTACGTGAGTGTGGCGTTGACTCTGTGACCGCAGCCCATTTGTCATCGGCCCAACACCCCCGGATTTACTAATGCCTAATGTAATCACTCCACGTTCACAAGTACATACATCTAGCCATCGCTCATCTCTCCATCCGGCGGCGCCTTGTCGGCCTCTCCACTCAAACCTGGCCTAGGCGTGTGATCAACGACTCATTGAGCGGAGTATCCTTACGGCAAGTATTTATACGATTTCGATCTGCGGATATTCTTGTGTACATGTGCAGTGTGTGTGCCTAGTGAAACAAGTGGTATAGTGCATGTGCTTTCTGATCCATATATTGTTACATAAGCCAAGACGCCAAGAAACGATCGAATTGATCGCTAGCTACAAGCTCATGTATGTACGTGAGTACGTACCGGCTAAACGTGATGTACGGCTGCTGGAAAATAAATCAAGCTCCCTCTGTTCTACCTTTCTTGGGCTCCCTCATTATTTTATACATTCTGTACCACTACAATGCAAGTCGCTGCTCATCAATCAGGCCTCTTACACATAGACAGTGGGGTGCATGTACTTCCGGTTTTCGGTTTAACCGAACAAACCGAACCGATATATTTTGGTTAATAAGGTTTGGTGGCTAAGTTTTGTGTCATTATTTCGGTTGTCGTTTCTCCAAAACCGAAATTACAAAAAACCGAACAAACCGAGCCGTATTAACCATATTAACCGAACGCCCAGCCCTAGGTGTACCCAACAGTTTCCTTTGGGTATTCTATGAAGACGCACTTCTCCGATTTGGGTTCGAGCTTATCAGGTTGAAACTTTTTCACATAAGCATCGTAACTCCAAATTTTAAGAAACAACAGCTTAGGTTTATTGCTAAACCATAGTTCATACGGTGTCGTTTCAACGGATTTAGATGGTGCCCTATTTTAACGTGAATGCAGCTATCTCTAATGCAGAACCCTAAAACGAATTTGGTAAATCGGTAAGAGACCTCATTGATCGCACCATATTAAATAAAGTGCGGTTATAACGTTCGGACACACCGTTAAGCTGTGGTGTTCCAGGTGGCATGAGTTTGTGAAAATATTCCACATTATTTTAACTGAAGGCCAAACTCGTAGCTCAAATTTTCATCTCCACGATCAGATCGTAGAAACTTTATTTTCTTGTTATGATGATTTTCCACTTCACTCTGAAATTCTTTGAACCTTTCAACTGTTTCAGACTTATGTTTCATCAAGTAGATATACCCATATCTGCTCAAATCATCTGTGAAGGTCAGAAAATAATGATACCCGCCACGAGCCTTAATACTCATTGGTCTGCATATATTAGTATGTATTATTTCCAACAAGTCAGTAGCTTGTTCCATTGTTCCGGAGAATGGAGTTTTAGTCATCTTGCCCAAAAGGCATGGTTCGCAAGTATCAAATGATTCATAACCAAGTGATTCCGAAAATCCATCTTTATGGAGTTTCTTCATACGCTTTACACCGATATGACCCAAACGGCAGTGCCACAAATAAGTTGCACTATCATTATTAACTTTGCATCTTTTGACATCAATATTATGAATATGTGTATCACTATGATCGAGATCCAACAAACTATTTTCATTGGGTGTATGACCATTTGAAGGTTTTATTCATGTAAACAGAAAAACAATTATTCTCTGACTTTAAATGAATAACCGTATTGCAATAAACATGATGAAATCATATTCATGCTCAACGCAAACGCCAAATAACATTTATTTAGGTTTAACACTAATCCCGAAAGTATAGGGAGTGTGCGATGATGATCATATCAATCTTGGAACTACTTCCAACACTCATCGTCACTTCCCCTTCAACTAGTCTCTATTTATTCTGTAACTCCTGTTTCGAGTTACTAATCTTAGCAACGGAACAAGTATCAAATACTCAGGGGCTACTATAAACACTAGTAAGGCACACATCAATAACCTGTATAACGAATATACCCTTGTTCACTTTGCCATCCTTCTTATCCACCAAATATTCAGGGCTTTTCCGCTTCCAGTGACCATTTCATTTGCAGTGTAATCACTCAGTTTTAGGCTTTGGTCCAGCTTTGGGCTTCTTCACAGGAGTGACAACTTGTTTGCCATTCTACTTGAAGTTTCCCTTTCTTTACCTTTGCCCTTTTCTTGAAACTAGTGGTCTTGTCAATCATCAACACTTGATGCTCTTTCTTGATTTCTACCTTCGTCGATTTCAACATCACGAAGAGCTCGGGAATTGTTTTCGTCATCCCTTGCATACTATAGTTCATCACGAAGTTCTAGTAACTTGGTGATGGTGACTAGAGAATTATGTCAATCACTATCTTATCTGGAAGATTAACTCCCACTTGATTCAAGCGATTGAAGTACCTGCACAATCGAGCACATGCTCACCGGTTGAGCGATTCTCCTCCATCTTTTAGCTATAGAACTTGTTGGAGACTTCATATCTCTCAACTCGGGTATTTGCTAGAAATATTAACGTCAACTCCTGGAACATCTCATATGGTCCATGACATTCAAAACGTCTTTGAAGTCCCGATTCTAAGCTGTTTAAGCATGGTGCACTAAACTATCAAGTAGTCATCATTTTGAGCTAGCCAAACGTTCATAACGTCTGCATCTGCTCCTGCAATAGGTTTGTCACCTAGCGGTGCATCAAGGACATAATTCTTCTATGCAGCAATGAGGATAAACCTCAGATCACGGATCCAATCCGCATCATTGCTACTAACATCTTTCAACACAGTTTTCTCTAGGAACATATCAAAATAAACATATGAAAGCAACAACGCGAGCTATTGATCTACAACATAATTTGCAAAATACTACCAGGACTAAGTTCAGGATAAATTTAAGTTCAATTAATCATATTACTTAAGAACTCCCACTTAGACAGACATCTCTCTAGTCATCTAAGTGATCACGTGATCCAAATCAACTAAACCATGTCCGATCATCACGTGAGATGGAATAGTTTTCAATGGTGAACATCACTATGTTGATCATATCTACTATATGATTCACATTCGACCTTTCGGTCTCCGTGTTCCGAAGCCATATCTGTATATGCTAGGCTCGTCAAGTTTAACCTGAGTATTCCGCGTGTGCAACTGTTTTGCACCCGTTGTATTTGAACGTAGAGCCTATCACACCCGATCATCACATGGTGTCTCAGCACGAAGAACTTTCGCAACAGTGCATACTCAGGAAGAATACTTCTTGATGATTAGTGAGAGATCATCTTAAAATGCTACCGTCAATCAAAGCAAGATAAGATGCATAAAGGATAAACATCACATGCAATCAAAATATGTGACATGATATGGCCATGATCATCTTGCGCCTTTGATCTCCATCTCCAAAGTACTATCATGATCTCTATCATCACCGGCACCACACCATGATCTCCATCGTCTTGATCTATATCAATGTGTCGTCACATGGTCGTCTCGCCAACTATTGCTCTTGCAACTATTGCTATCGCATAGCGATGAAGTAAAGCAATTATTTGGCGCTTGCATCTTATGCAATAAAGAGACAACCATAAGGCTTCTACCAGTTGCCGATAACTTCAACAAAAACATGATCATCTCATATAACAATTTATATCTCATCACGTCTTGACCATATCACATCACAACAAGCCCTGCAAAAACAAGTTAGACGTCCTCTACTTTGTTGTTGCAAGTTTTACGTGGCTGCTACGGGCTGAGCAAGAACCGTTCTTTCCTACGCATCAAAACCACAACGATAGTTTGTCAAGTTAGTGTTGTTTTAACCTTCACAAGGACCGGGCGTAGCCACACTTGGTTCAACTAAAGTTGGAGAAACTGACACCCGCTAGTCACCTGTGTGCAAAGCACGGCGGTAAAACCAGTCTCGCGTAAGCGTACGCGTAATGTCGGTCCGGGCCGCTTCATCCAACAATACCGCTGAACCAAAGTATGACACGCTGGTAAGCAGTATGACTTGTATCGCCCACAACTCACTTGTGTTCTACTCGTGCATATAAAATCTACGCATAAAACCTGGCTCTGATGCCACTGTTGGGGAACGTAGTAATTTCAAAAAATTCCTACGCACACGCAAGATCATGGTGATGCATATCAACGTGAGGGGAGAGTGTTGTCCACATACCCTCGTAGATCGAAAGCGGAAGCGTTAGAACAGCGTGGTTGATGTAGTCGTACGTCTTCACGGCCCGACCGATCAAGCACCGAAACTACAGCACCTCTGAGTTCTAGCACACGTTCAGCTCGATGATGATCCCCGTACTCCGATCCAGCAGAATATCGGGGAAGAGTTTCGTCAGCACGCCGGCGTGGTGACGATCTTGATGTTCTACCGTCGCAGGGCTTCGCCTAAGCACCGCTACAATATTATCGAAAAGGACTATGGTGGAGGGGGCACCGCACACGGCTAAGAGATCAAGAGATCAATTATTGTGTCTATGGGGTGCCCCCTCCTCCGTATATAAAGGGTGGGAGGAGGAGAGGGCCAGCCTAGGGGAGGAGGCGCGCCCAAGGGGGGCAATCCTACTCCAAGTTGGATTCCCCCCTCTTTCCTAGTCCAAGTAGGGGAGGGGAAGGAAGGGAAGGAGAAGGAGAAGGAAGGTGAGGGAGGAAAGGAGGAAAGGGGGCCGGCCCCCTAGTCCAATTCGGTTTAGGGGGCCGCGCGCCCTGCCTCCTCTCTTCCACCACTTGGCTCATGAGGCCCATTGCTTCTTCCTCGTATTCCCGTAACTCCCTGGTACCCCCGAAAATACCCGAATCACTCAGGAACATGTATAAGTTATGAAGAAAGCAATAGCAACATACTAAACGATCAAGTGCTAAGCTAACAGAATGGGTCAAGTCAATCACATCATTATCCTAATGATGTGATCCCGTTAATCAAATGACAACTGATGTCTATGGTTAGGAAACTTAACCATCTTTGATTAACGAGCTAGTCAAGTAGAGGCATACTAGTGACACTATGTTTATCTATGTATTCGCACATGTATTATGTTTCCGGTTAATACAATTCTAGCATGAATAATAAACATTTATCATGAAATAAGGAAATAAATAATAACTTTATTATTGCCTCTAGGGCATATTTCCTTCAACAACACCATGAAGGGGTTTCTCAACCACTAGTGGTAGACCTTGGGGTGGTCTCCAAACCCTCACAAACTTTTCCGGGGGTAATCACAAAGGTCGATTCCTCTCCGAAAGACTCCTACCGCCTAGGAGTCTCCAACCTGCAAGAGTAATGAGAACATTGGGGAAAAGCTCAAGACTTGCTCAAACCACAAATTCCTTTGGTGCAAAGAAGGGGAAGGAGTGGATCTATCACATAATTGGAGAACTTCTCTCAAATGTTCCTAAATCCCTTGGGGATCTAGGATTTGGTGTAGAGGATTGAGAGAGAGCGTGAAGAGTGTTCTTGGCAAGCTCAAAGTGAATGGTCAACCTCATCCCGTGGAGGGGAGAGGAATATATATAGTAGGTGTGGAAAATTGACCGTTTGGGCCACTTAAGTGCACATGAGGGGTCGGACGTCCGGACAACACCGGACGTCCGGTGACACAAATAGGTCCGGACGTCCGACAGATAATGGACGACCGGCTGCTAGGAATACATGAGCCACGAAATGGTACATAGGATACGGACGCCCGAGACATGCCGGTCGTCCGGAGCCCGGATGACCGGAAAGGCCCGAAAACCCGTAAATATGGTTATGTGGTGGAATCTCGGCCGTCCGGAGGTCGGACGTCCAGAGTGTTTCGGAAATCCGTAAATAACTTTCTGTATGCGGAACACTGGACGACCAAAGAGAGCCGGACGTCCGGACACCTGAGAGGGACCGGACGTCCGTAGAGTACCGGACGACCGGAGAGAAAAACAGAAGTTGTGGGTTTTGAGCAAGTCTTTCACTAGATCCAACGATCCCCTCTTAATAGTGTGGGATCCCTATACTCAAGGACAAACCGTCATCAAAGCCAAGGCTACTGTCTTGTATCTCCATTCTTGAGTTATATGCATTTGTCCCTAGTCATGATCCACACACAGTCTTTGTGACATAATCCTGAGATATACTTGATAAACATGATTAGTCCCAACATACATGTTGTCATCAATATCAAAAATATGATTAAGGGCATGATTGCACTTTCAATCTCCCCCTTTTTGGTAGTTGATGACAACATATATGCACACACATAAAAAAATAGGAATCGAAAGGATTTGTTGTGGAGCTCAATAATCAAAGAATAAGCAAGGAGTGAGCTCCCCCTCAATATGATACCATAGAGACTAGACATGAAGAGGGCTCCCCCTCAATATGACACCAACACAACTGAGGGAGTCCCGGACTAGGGGGTGTCCGGATAGCCGAACTATCATCTTCGGCCGGACTCCTAGACTATGAAGATACAAGATTGAAGACTTCGTCCCGTGTCCGGATGGGACTTTCCTTGGCGTGGAAGGCAAGCTTGGCGATACGGATATGTAGATCTCCTACCATTGTAACCGACTGTGTAACCCTAACCCTCTTGGTGCCTATATAAACCGGAGGGTTTTAGTCCGTAGGACGAACAACAATCATACCATAGGCTAGCTTCTAGGGTTTAGCCTCTCTGATCTCGTGGTAGATCTACTCTTGTACTACCCATATCATCAATATCAATCAAGCAGGAGTAGGGTTTTACCTCCGTCGAGAGGGCCCGAACCTGGGTAAAAACATCGTGTCCCTTGTCTCCTGTTACCATCCGCCTAGACGCATAGTTCGGGACCCCCTACTCGAGATCCGCCGGTTTTGACACCGACATTGGTGCTTTCCTTGAGAGTTCCTCTGTGTCGTCATCTTTAGGCCCGATGGCTCCTCCGATCATCAACAACGATGCGGTCCAGGGTGAGACTTTTCTCCCCGGACAGATCTTCGTATTCGGCGGCTTTGGACTGCGGGCCAATTCGCTTGGCCATCTAGAGCAGATTGAAAGCTACGCCCCTGGCCATTAGGTCAGATTTGGAAGTTTAAACTATACGGCCGACGTCCGCGGAGACTTGATCTTCGGCGGGTTCGAGCCACAGCCAAGCGCGCCGCACTGTCACGATGGCCATGATCTAGCTCTCTGCCGGACGGTGCCTCGAGGTCGCGACAAGTGTCCGCCCGACCCTTAGCTCGGAGCCGATCATACCGATCGAGGATGGGTGGTGGACACCGCCTCGGGGGCTGCGATCTCTACGACGATTGAGCCGAACACCATCCCTGTCCTTTGCGAAGCTCGCGACTCCAAGGTTCCGGACTCCTCTCCGGACTCCGAACCTTCCGCGCCCTTGTCAATCGAATCCGATGAGGCGCCGATCATGGAGTTCACTGCTGCGGATGTCTTTCAGCACTCGCCCTTTGGCGACATCCTAAATTCAATAAAGTCTCTCTCTCTATCAGGAGAGTCCTGGCCGGACTATGGTCAGGTAGGTTGGGATGTGGACGACGAAGAAATTCGAAGCCCACCCACCACCCACTTCGTAGCCACTGTCGAAAGTTTAAACGATGTGCTCGACTTCGATTCTGAAGACATCGACGGTATGGACGACGATGTAGAAGACAAACATGAACTAGCACCTATAGGGCACTGGACAGCCACCTCATCTCACGATGTATACATGGTGGACACACCTAAAGGAATCGACGACGAGGAACAATGGGACGCCACGAGGGATCATTCCCTCGAAAAGCAGTCAAAACAGCGACGTAAGCGCCGCTCAAAATCCCGCCTCGACAAAGACAACAGCCATACAGACCCAGCCATAGAGCAGGGCGAACCGATGGACGGCGAACATGCTATTGAGCAACCGTCTGAACAGGACAACATGGATAAACAATCCGTCCCCGGAGAAGATAACAGTCCGGGCGATCCCACGCCGGACAAGTTACCGGAGCAGAAGAACCTCCACAAAAGGCTCGTCGACACTGCACGTAGCCTAAAAAAGCAGAAGCGAAAGCTCAAAACAGCGGAAGATGCGCTCAGAATCAGATGGAGCAAAGTACTCAACACCGCAGACAAATACGGCGACAGTCGCCGAACAAAGAGCTACCCGAAGCGAAAACTACTGCCAGAATTTGATGAGGAGGCCGTAGAGCCACCACAATCAAAGAACAAGGAGACCACCCGGTCGGATAGAAGACCCCGTGGCGAACATAGAGCGGCAAACGGTGCCGCACACAAGCCGGCACGTGATCCGCACACGGATTCGCATCAAAAAGATGGCCCAGTTAGATCCATCTACGGGCCAAGAAAGCAAGCTCTAGTAAGCAATGCAACACGTCAAGTATCCGAATATTACGGTACACCTAAATATAGGGGTGTCACACATCCCCTATGTTTCACCAATGAGGTTCTGGATCATGAATTTCCAGCAAGATTCAAGCCCATAAACATAGAGGCATACGACGGAACAACAGACCCTGGAGTCTGGATTGAGGATTACATCCTCCACATACACATGGCTAGAGGAGATGACCTCCACGCCATAAAATACTTACCCCTCAAGCTCAAAGGGCCAGCCTGACATTGGCTCAAAAGCCTCCCCGAAAACACCATTGGAAGTTGGGAAGAGCTTGAGGATGCTTTTCGGGCAAATTTTCAGGGGACCTATGTCCGACCTCCGGATGCAGACGATTTAAGTCACATAACTCAATAACCCGGAGAGTCAGCCCGAAAATTCTAGAACAGATTCCTTACTAAAAAGAACCAAATAGTCGACTGTCTGGACACTGAAGCCTTAGAAGCTTTCAAACACAACGTCCGAGACGAATGGCTTGCCAAACACCTCGGCCAAGAAAAGCCAAGAACAATGGCCGCGTTAACAAGCCTCATGACCCGCTTTTGCGTGGGAGAGGATAGCTGGCTGGCAAGATGCAGTACCAGCAACCCAAGTACATCCGAAGCTAGGGATGGAAACGGGAAACCGCGATGCAGTAAGGACCAGCGCCGGACCAAGGACAACAGCCCGAAGAGCACGACAGTCAACGCCAGATTCAAAAGCTCACGGCAGAATCATAAAAAACTGCCCCCTACGGATAACAGGGACGAGCTATCTAACTTAAACAAAATCTTGGAGAAGGTATGCCGAATCCACAGTACCCCCGGGAAGCCTTCAAATCATACCCACAGAGATTGTTGGGTCTTCAAGCAGTCCGGCAAACTCAACGCCGAACACAAGGGGCTTGACACACCAAGCGAGGACGATGAAGAACCCCACAAGCAGAGCACCGGAAAACGAAAGAATTTCCCACAAGAAGTCAAAACAGTAAACTCACTTTACGTGACAAAAGGGAAAAACAGAACGACGCCCATAGAGATACGCGCCATATGGCCTATCCCAGAGGAGTCCCGCCACTGGTTGTCAAAACCAATCACCTTCGACCATCGAGATTACTCTAGAAGAATCCGGAATGCAGGATGGACTGCCTTGATATTAGATCCGATAATCGACGGACTCCAATTTACACAAGTCCTAATGGACGGCGGCAGTGATCTAAACCTGCTTTATCAGGACACAATCCGCAAAATGGGGATAGACCCAACCAAAATTCGCCATAGCAACACTTCCTTTCAAGGGGTAATGCCAGGCCGATATGCCCATTGTACGGGCTCTCTATTGCTAGAAGTTGTGTTCGGCTCACCCGACAACTTCCGCCGCGAAAACTTAACCTTCCACCTCGCCCCATTTACAAGTAGCTATCAAGCACTACTGGGGCGCGAAGCTTTCATGCACTTTAACGCAATACCGCATTATGCATCCCTTACACTTAAAATGCCCAGTCCACGAGGCATCATCTCCTTAAAGGGAAATATCGAGTGTTCCTCGAGCACAGAAGATTGTGTGACTGCCTCAACATCCACACACTAAACCGGCTTCACTAATCCAAGCACCTAAACAGGTCGTTCAGACCCCGGACACGGTTAGACGAGTCCGACGTAAACATACAGGGGCTTACCAGCCGCACACCCCCGCACAAGGGGCTCCGCGCATATACAACAAGAGACAATAAAGCTCAATTTTATTCATTTTTTGAAACATACTTTGTTTATTTAATATAACGTACATTTTTGCACGATCCTTTTCAACTAAGTTCCTCTCTTTTACAGATGAACACCGTGCGACGCCCGTCCAGGATATGGCACAACGGAGACACAGGCGCAGATGTGCAGCAGGGACCCGTCGCAAGGATTCTTTTCAGATTAAGACCCTGCGTAAACCTTTTTTACTGTCTCTTGTTGATACACATCCCCTGGTTTCCTACTATTACCAAGGAGGAGGCTGGTGTTTTGGCATAGGCCACGTCAGAATTTTGAGCGTACCTGGACACCAGGGGCTTATTACCAAGGGCGTTGTTCGGCCCGTTTTCATAAAGACCGAATACCTTAGGGATTGTTCGGCGTCTCGAGTTAGGCCTTATATGCATCAGCTCCGAATCATGTCTTTGGTCAAATGTTGGGTTTGCCCGGCTCCTGTGTTTTGCTGCCTTACGTTCCGCTCTATCGGCTAACGCAACACCAGGAGAACTACTGCGATAGTGCCCCGGTTCGGCCAGGCGAGCACCTCAGTAGAGAAAGCCGAAAACTGACTGTCATCATATAGCGTGAGACTGGTCAACCACTCGATGACCCGTCGGAATCTCTAGGATTGCTCCGCATTGTGAAGGTCGTTTCCGTCAGCACATACGCGCCCAATTCGGGTGGTAGCGGTGCCCCTAGGGGCTATATAGTAGCCCCATTGTCAAACTCCTATGGCTAAGTGAAAGTGATAAAGCATTATAGTCCGGTTGCCTAGTTTGCTCGCTACCACCTCCTTTATAGGACCAAGGCGTTGGATCAAGTGTGAAAATCGCTTTTGCAAACACCCCGCATTATATGCGTGGAAATGAAGTCAAGACCGCCATCTTTCAAAGTTATAAACACATATACATTAACGGCCGCACGGGAGGTATTTTAATTCTTGAAAGCACAAGTATAAAAAGCTTTTATATTTCATCGAAACATTGTTTCACAATAAATACATGTTATTCGAACATAATATCATTCGAGCACTGCGTCTCTATTAAACGAGCGCCTTGCAGAACTTCCTGAAAATAGTGCTCGACAGGTACTCGGCTTCCGTCGGAATCTTGGGATGCAACATCGGTGGCCTTCATCTCCGCCCAAGATGTCTTGACACGGCAAGAGCCATCCGCGCACCTCTATGCATGCCGACCTCCTCATTGCATTGATATGCGGCACCGCACCAAGGAACCGCTGCACCGTGCCAAAATAACTCTTGGCTCAGCCTCTTTGGCCACAAAAGACTCACGACATCCTTCATGGCAAGTCCGGATAACCTATTTAGCTCCGCCCATTCGGCCAAGTGATCAGTTAATGGAAGTGGGCGCTCTGGATTATGGAGCTGCGACCAAAAAAACCTTTCCCATTTCGTGATCCTCTTGATCTCGGAAGCGTTCGGCCGCGTCCGCCGCACTTTCCGCCAAGTCCAGATAAGCATCTTCCGCACTCCACAGCCGGTCCAACCAAGCATAATTAGGGTCCATGAAGTTCCTCTGCAGCAGAAAGGGCTTTCCAGCCACGATATCTCCGGCCTGACGCAGCTCCTCCTTCATAGCTCTCATCGCAGAGCGAGCATCCTTGGCCTCGGCAGTGGCCTTCTTCAGGTCCTCTTGAACCGCCCGATCTTCTTCTTCAAGAAGCTTGCAGCGGTCGGCAGCATTCTTCAACTCCACGGCCATCTCGGCCATCTCCTTCTTGCTTCGGCAGTGAGCAACCTGTTCGGCTTTCGCCTTTAAGGCAGCCGCGTCACTCTTTCTGGCCTGTTCCTTGGCTTGGGCAAGCTCCGCCCGCAGGTTCTCCAGGGCAGCGGCACCATCTGCGTCAAGCATACTTGTTGTAAGGCACGGGCATCAAGCTCCGTTACCAGGTGTCCACGGGGAAATTTCATACCTTGTGACTCGTCAAGTCACCTATCGACAAGCGCGATGTCGACATCCGCCAGGTCAAGTTGCCGCTTTAGTTCGGCAAATTCATTAGTCTGGCCAGCCATCGGACCCTTCGCCACCTGCATAGGAAGGGCGACACATTATACCTGGGATTATGATGCTCGGCGCGCTGTCATTTTTGACAACACACCGAACCTCAGGGGCTACTATCTACACAGGGCGCATTTTATATGCGGAACTGTCAGAAGGTACATCATTTTGCGTACCTCAAAACCTATCAGTAAACTTCTAACGGCTTCATGCAATCCGCTCTCAGTGGATGAAATCCTTTCAATCAGCGTACTCATTAACGCACGGTGATCTTCTGAGATAAACGCTCGCCCGAGTAGATCCTTCAGCTCCTCCGACCGTACACCATATGGTGCCGGATTCGTTCGATGGCCTTTTTCGAAGACCGGATGCGGAGGGCTTTGAGGGGACATACGACTACCTTCCGGCCCCGCCGGACTCGGAGAAACCCTTCGCGACGACACCTCAGGGTCGCCCACCTCGTAAGACGGTACGGCAGGGGGAGGCATTTCGCTCTCTACATCTCCAGACTAAGATCCCCTGAAGATGAGCTCTGCTAAGAAGGGCTGAGATCCGAACTACAAGGTAAAATTTTGGTTATCAGAAATAGGGTAGGGATATCCTTTATTTTAATAAAAACTCCCCTTTTTACTTATGGCTCAGTGGAGGGCTGATCCCCTTGGGGGCATAATGTGGCCGAGGCATCTCTCGGCGCCGGACCCTCTGACGAAGATTTCTTCCCCCGCTTCGAGACCATGGTCTCCGGGTCTTCAAAGGCGGTCCTCTTCTTCCCTTGGATGGAGGGATTCTCGATCCCTCCTTTCCTGGCAGCCTCCTTCGTGGAGGCGGTAGCTTCCTTGTTCCGCCCTTCACCTTCTTCCGAAGGCGCAACCTCCAGCATCCTGGTTAACACGGGATCCGGCGTGGTCTCAGGGAGGGAGCCGGACACCTGATTAACTTTGCTTTCGCTATCCACTCCTGTTCAAGGGACAACTCTTTTAAAGGGCAAGTTTATGATAAATATAGGATAGCGTGTCCGGGTACAGGGCTACTTACTTGAGTATCCGGGCGATTGCAGCTCAGACCTGCGTCCTCGTTCAAGTCCGGACACATCTCTTGTGATCTGAAGAAAAGCTTGTACATCTCCATGGGTGTCGCGCCCATAAAATGTTGGAGAGCTCGTGGTCCCTCTGGATTAAATTCCCACAGGCGGAGGGGGCGACGTCTGCAGGGCAGGATGCAACAAATCAGCATGACCTGCGCTACTACGACCAAAGTGATCTCTCTCTCTCTAGGAGGTCTCGAATGCGGCCCTGCAGCAAGGGCAGGTCCTTGGACGGCCCCCAGTCAAGCCCTTTATTGACCCATGATGCCAGCCGCGGTGGAGGACCCGAGCGAAAGGCGGGTGGTGCCACCCATTTGGTGCCCCTGGGAGCTGTGATATAAAACCACTCTTGTTGCCATAAACTGAGCTCCTCTTGAAAAGAGCCCTCGAGCCATGGAGCATCAGCATTCTTGCTTATAACAGCCCCTCCTCACTCTGCCTGTTGCCCCTTGATCATCTTCGGCTCCACTTTGTAGGTCTTGAGCCACAATCCGAAGTGAGGGGTAATGCGGAGGAAGGCTTCGCACACGACGATGAACGATGAGATGTGGAGGATGGACTCCGGATCCAAGTCGTGAAATTCCAACCCATAGTAAAACATGAGCCCCCTCACAAAGGGGTCCGTCGGGAAGCTTAGCCCCCGAAGGAAGTGAGATGCGAACACCACGCTTTCACCAGGCTTGGGAGTGGGAATAACCTGCCCTTGGGCAGGCAGCCTATGCGAAATTTCGCCGGTTAAATACCTGGCATCTCTTAGCTTTAGCACGTCTTCTTCCGTAACAGAGGAAGGCATCCACCGGCCTTGCAGGTCGGAGACGGACATCATCGAAGGTCCGAAGCGCCTGAATCTGGAGCTTTGGGTGTTGGAACTCGAGGCGAGGGGCGGATTCAATTGAGATTGAAAGAAGGGAGTGGAGCCTTGGTCTCTTTATAAAGAGGTTGAATACCAAGAGCCTCCCCCGTGACCGTTCAGGACTCGCCTTCGATAGAGGAGACATGCCAACGGGCACGGTTGGGTTACCCACGCCCGTATTGATGAGAATCCCAGAATAAGGGGACACGATCTCTGCTTTGACAAGACATGCCAAGGAAACCGCCTCGCTAAACGCGCTAAGGTGGAACAGTAAAAACGATTCGAATAAAGGCTTGGCCGTGGTGTGATGTCACGCCACGGAATACGTCAGCAGATTGAATTTGTGTAAATATTATTCTCTCTACGGTGGTATGTGGAACTTATTTTGTAGAGCTGGACACTATCCTGGTGTTCAAAATCTTCTATGAAGTATTCGGAGGAGGAACCCGCCTTGCAATGCCGAAGACAATATGCGCACCGGACTCGTCGTCATTGAAGCCTGGTTCAGGGGCTACTGAGGGAGTCCCGGACTAGGGGGTGTCCGGATAGCCGAACTATCATCTTCAGCCGGACTCCTGGACTATGAAGATACAAGATTGAAGACTTTGTCCCGTGTTCGGATGGGACTTTCCTTGGCATGGAAGGCAAGCTTGGCGATACGGATATGTAGATCTCCTACCATTGTAACCGACTCTGTGTAACCCTAACCCTCTTTGGTGCCTATATAAACTGGAGGGTTTTAGTCTGTAGGACGAACAACAATCATACCATAGGCTAGCTTCTAGGGTTTAGCCTCTCTGATCTCGTGGTAGATCTACTCTTGTACTACCCATATCATCAATATCAATCAAGCACGAGTAGGGTTTTACCTCCGTCGAGAGGGCCCGAACCTGGGTAAAAACATCATGTCCCTTGTCTCCTGTTACCATCCGCCTAGACGCACAGTTCGGGACCCCCTACCCGAGATCCGTTGGTTTTGACACCGACAACAACCAACTCACATACACAAGATAATCAAGACAGTAAGCTCCATATAGATTCATCACTCATAGCATAGAACATAAGTTTCGACAATCTCATAACATAAGTTTGATACAAGCTAATCAACAATCATAGCAATGAATTCGATTACAAGTTAACAAGCTAATATCATAATATCATAGTATGCATAGTGCCTACTCCCCCTTGGCATCAAATACCCCCCAGAAAGGGGGAAATCATAATAGAATCAGAGATCATCCTCATCGTCATCATCATGAGCACCACTGCCACCAGCCTCGTCGAAGAAATCAGCCCACTCAGGACCCAAGGGGAAACCAGAATCAGAAGGAGGCTCGTCAGGAAGACGTTCATCGTCACTCACATCAAAAACTCCGGAGTCTCTCAGACGAGCCTTCAGATCATTCTTGGAAGTGACCATGCGAGTGACAACATCGTGTTGTTGGGAACAATGAAAGGTGAACATCTTCATCATTGCAGAGTGAGCCTGCCCAAGAAAGCGAGCAATGCGCCCAAAGGGTGCAGAACTGGAAGGAGTAGAACAGGCAGTATGAGAAGGAACACTAGCTGCGGTGCGACGAGCAGGAGCAGTAGGAGGAGGAACATAATCATCCGCCATGTGAGATGGAATGACCCATCACTCATGCACGTGAGTGCGGACAATGGGAAATGAAGCGACACTCTCGATAAAAGCCTGAAGGAAGGGGGCATGAGGAAAGGCCCGCTTGTGCTGAAGACTAGCGAGGCGGATCTCATGCCATAGAAAATGTGGAACATTTATCTTCCCTTTGGTGGATGCAAAGAGGCGATGCATGAGATCAATGCAATAGCTACTGCAAGAGCCTTTGTCACCCATCTTGGGATAGATGGTGCAGATGACACACTGATAGATAAGATAGAAAGGGGAGCGCCAAATGGATACCTAGTTCAGACCCTTTTGTTTCTCCGTTTTAGACAAAGTTTCTATTGGTTTGAGAAGATCCGCACAGACATCAATGCCCTTGGGCCTATGGTTGGGGTCATCCTTGTGGATTTTGAACCCGGTGTCAGGAAAACCAAGGGCAGTAACAAATTGGCATAAGATGTTGTGAGCACTGTGTCACAGGTCATCCAAGTGACAGTGTTATTTGGACGAAAATAGCATGTGGCATAGAATTGATGAATGGCAGCTTGGTTAAAGTCATGTTGAAATGCAAAAGGAGCAGCAAGATTAGATGACTCAATGAGCTCAACAGCACCCGGATATTTATCCGGATGAGTGCGAATATGCTCTAGGTCAATGTAGACATGGAGTGACAAGCCTTTAGGAATGACAATAGTGGTAAATATGTTGGCTTGGACATTGGTGCAAAAACGACTGTCCTGGGAATCACTAACAACCGTAAACTGATCAACATCGCGATGCAACTTAAGATAAGATGCGATGGGAACTCGTTGAACCGCTTAACATGACGGCCGAGTGGTAAAGGGGGCTCAAGAGAGATGTGACGAGCATCACCGTGGGGTTACACCGGAGGAGGAGGAGGCTGGAAGGTGGGTCGACGAGTTCCCGGCTTGGGTGCGGAAGTACGAACACCAACAAACGGGGGCGGTTCCAAATCCTCTAGTTCATCCTCATAGTCGGATGCCTCCGAGGAGGAGTTGCTGGACGAACTATGAGGGTGGGCGGCGTGCTTCCGAGGACGAGCCCGCTCGTGAGAGTCATCGGAGCCACCACGACGATACTTGCGAGACGGCCCACCGGTGACTTGCTTGCGTGCGGAGTGCTTGGTCTTAGGCATCACGACCTAGGGAAGAAGGAAGACCCAAATCAACACCCCATCATAGATCAAGGAATCGATGCATGAGGGAGACAAGATAGGGGCTACCTTGAAGTGAGGAACGCGAAGGGAGACGGCGACCGGAGTGAATCAGGCAATGGGGCGAGTGGTCACGGCGCATGATGTGACGACGGCGTCGCAGCTTGAGCGGAGACAAAGGCGCCCCGAGCGGCTACGGCGAGGGGCGTGGCCATGGCGAGGAGCCCAAGCAGTGAGCGGCCCCGGCGAGGGGCACAGGCGGCGTGTGGCCGCAGTGAGGAGCCGCAGGATAGGAGCGGCGACGGTGGGGAACAGAGGCGAGGGAGCGAGTGGATTAGGGTAACTGCCCCGAAAACCTACCCCGCGCTATATATAGGAGCCTGATAAATCGACTGGACGACCAAAGATCTACGGACGTCCGGTGTCGGAAAATCATCCGGACGACCGGGAAACCACGGACGTCCGGCGCCACAGCAAAAAATATACCAGAGGGGATTGTACGGACGTCCGGATAGGCTGGACGACCGGGCTGAGTCCAACAGAGAGGTTTTTACGGACGACCGTGTATCCTCGGACATCCGGCGCCTGGGCCAGGGACGGATACCAGAGATGATTTTACGGACGTCTGGATAGGCCGGACGACCGGGCTGAGTTCAACAGAGAAGATTTTACGGACGTTCGGAGATCCATGGACGTCCGGTGCCAGAATTTTTGAGAGGAGTAGGTGCAATTGTTTGTGCTACTGATCATGATGAGGAGATGATGATGACCATACATAGTAAGAAATTCTTATTAAGCAACTAGTATCCTATGCCGACAATAATAAAGATATACCACTCAAATATTGTTCAAATGACATGAGTGGTGGCTACTGCCACCATGTATGAGTATACGTGACATGGCACAGAAGGATTCGAACTTTGAGTGCATAATCACTACTCCATCATGGAAAGCACCATAGTTCGAGAACCATGATAACTTTGAGAGTGTTTGTTCTTTTTGTGCATTGTGTAGGGTGAGCATATTCATGAATTGAATGTCTCCCCCTAAATATATGCCTACATCAAGACAAAACATTATGAAAATGCATGCATGGGTATTAGATTTCACACAATGTTGTCAAGCTCCAAGATACCAAGTTCACGCCTAAGTCGACAAAACCTTGGTTCATCTAATGGTTTGGTGAAAATATCTGCAAGTTGCAAATCTGTACCAACATGATCGATGTGAATATCACCCTTTTCCACATGATCTCTCAAGAAGTGATACCTAATATCAATGTGCTTGGTGCAGAGATGATCCTTGGGGTTCTCAGCAATATTGATGGCACTTTCATTATCACATAGGAGAGGCACATGTCTATAAGTGATACCATAATCCTTCAAGGTTTGTCTCATCCATAGTAATTGAGTTGCACAACTACCGGCCGCAATGTATTCAGCTTCTACGGTAGAGAGGGCAATACAATTTTGTTTCTTCGAGGACCAACTTACCAAGGAGCGACCAAGAAATTGACATGCACCAGAGGTGGACTTACGATCCACTTTGTCTCCAGCCCAATCCGCATCCGTATACCCAATGAGATCAAACTTAGCATCCTTGGGGTACCATAGACCCAACTTTGGGGTGTGAATAAGGTATCTAAGAATATGCTTAACCGCCTTATGATGACTTTCCCTAGGGGAAGCTTGAAATCTAGCACACATGCATACACTAAACATGATGTCTGGTCTAGATGCACAAAGATAAAGCAATGAACCAATCATAGAGCGGTATTTAGATGGGTCAAAAGGGATACCGTTGGTGTCTTCAGTTAGTACAATTTTGGTTGGCATGGGTGTCTTACATGGACTAGCATCAGTCATGCCGAACTTTTCTAGGATATCCTTGAGGTATTTTGCTTGAGACAAGAAAATTCCTTCTTGAAATTGTTGAATTTGAAATCCAAGAAAGAACAAATCCGTATTGAGTGACATTTCAAAATTCTTGGTCATGGAGTCCGCAAACTTCTTGCACAAATGAATGTTAGGAGAACCAAAAATTATATCATCTACATAGATTTGGCATAAGATCAAATCACCCTTGCCCCTCTTAGTAAAAAGAGTGGGATCGATCACCCCTCTCACAAAGCCATCATCGAGTAAAAACTTCTTAAGATGATCATACCAAGCACGAGGTGCTTGTTTGAGGCCATACAGAGCCTTATGAAGTTTATACACATAGTCTTTGTGATCGAGATCAACGAACCCCGGTGGTTGTGACACATATACTTCTTCTTGTAGAGGACCATTAAGGAAAGCACTCTTTACATCCATTTGATGCAATGTAAATCCATTGAAAGCAGCGTAAGCAAGTAAGATGTGAATGGATTCAAGACGGGCAACGGGGGCAAAGGTCTCACCAAAGTCCAAACCTTCAACTTGTGAGTACCCTTGAGCCACTAACCTTGCCTTGTTGCGGATGATTATACCATTCTCATCTTGCTTGTTCTTGAAAATCCATTTTGTTCCAATGACATTGTGTGTCGTAGTTGGTCTCTTGACTAATGACCACACTTGGTTGCGTTCAAAACTGTTCAACTCTTCTCGCATAGCAACGAGCCAATCGTTGTCCATCAATGCATCTTGTACCTTGATAGGTTCAACACTAGACACAAACGAGAAGTGAGCACAAAAGTTAGTCAATTGTTTACGAGTGACTCTACCTTCTGATATGCCAGTGAGGATTTTATCAACATCGACACGACCGGCCACTCGAGGCATGATGGAGGTTAAGGTTTCGCGAGGTTCAACTTCATGTCCATCATCCACGTCCTCAACATACGGATCATTAATGTGTGGTGGAAGATCTTCTTGTACATATTGCATTTGTTGAGGTTCATCATCAATGATTTGACTTTCTTGTTCTTGCCCTTGATGATGATCTTGTTCTTGAATATTCTCATAAGGAGGAACTTGATCATCTTCTTGTACTTGGACTAAGGGCATCGGTTGAACAATAGGAGTTTGTGGTGGTATGGGTGTTGAAGTAGTTTGATGATGTGTGAGACTTCCCTCTTCTTCTTCATCATCATGAGGTTCTTGTTCCATTGGAAGAAGTGCACCAACACCCATGGTCAAAATATCTTGAGACGAATCTTCTTCACCTACATCACTTAGATCAACTTGCTCCCCATGGGAGCCATTAAATTCATCAAACACCACGTCACAAGTTTCTACAACACATCCATTGGATTTGTTGTAGACTCTATAGGCGTGAGAGTTTGATCCATAGCCAACAAATATGCCCTCAATTGTTTTGGATTGAAATTTTTCTCACCGTTCTCTTTTGTTGAGGATGAAGCATTTGCACCCAAATACACAAAAGTACTTGACATTTGGCTTGTTCCCAGTTAGGAGCTCATATGGAGTCTTTTCCAATATAGTGCGGAGGAAGAGCCGGTTTGATGCATGGCATGCAGTGTTGACAGCTTCGGCCCAAAAACTATGTGGTGACTTGTATTCATCCAACATGGACCTTGCCATCTCCACAAGGGTATGGTTCTTCCTTTTGGCTACACCATTTTGCTGAGGAGTATATGGAGCTGAATATTGATGCTCAATCCCTTCATCACTAAGGAATTCTTCCAAGGTATAGCTTTTGAACTCAGATCCATTGTCACTTCTTATTGCCAAGATTTCTTTGTCAAACTTGCGTTATGCTTGCTTGGCAAAATCAATGAAGGTGATCTTCGTCTCGTCCTTGGACTTGAGGAAAACACCCATGTATATCTTGAGTAATCATCAACAATGACAAGTCCATACTTTTTCCCACCAAGACTATCCCATGAAGGAGGCCCAAAGAGATCCACATGAAGGAGCCCCAAAGGCCTTGAAGTAGACACAATATTCTTGGGTGGGTGCTTTAATTGATGTTGCTTCCCGGCTATGCATGCACTACACACACGATCTTTCTCAAAAGAGACATTTGTTAGTCCAAGGATGTGATTACCCTTTAAGAGATCTTGAAGATTCCTCATGCCGACATGGACTAGCCGGCGATGCCATAGCCACCCCTTGTCGGCCTTGGCCATTAGACAAGTTGCATGGAATGTGCTCTCTTTCGAGAAATCAACCGTGTAAAGGTTGCCATCCAACTCTCCAACAAAGGCCACTTCGAGAGTATCTGTCTTAAAGACTTTCACATCCGTTAGTCCAAATAGTGTATCATAACCAACAGAAGCCAATTGACGAACATAAAGCAAATGATATTTAAGGGATTGGACAAGCATGACATTTGCAAGAGACATGTCATTTGTGATAGCCACCTTCCCCAACCCAAGTACATGTCCTTTTGATCCTCCACCAAACATAATGCTCATAAATGGTTGAATAGCTTCCATGAAATCGTAGAGCAATTTGCTATCTCCGGTCATATGATTGGTACATCCTCTATCAATCACCCATTTTACTCCATTGAAGAAGGCAACCTACACACAATTATTACTTGGTTAGAGGCACCCATTTTGCAATGGGACCTCTCAAATAGTCACAAGGGTCTTAGGGACCCAAATTGCATAAAACCGAAATGCATTTTGAGGACCAACAAACTTTGCATAAACTTCTCCATCCTTAGTCTTATGAAGTACATAGGATGGAGGCATGAACTCTTTTGGCTTGTTGAGAGTGGGCATGCTCCTTGTGGTCTTCCCACTAACAACCTTACCTTTCTCCTTGTGCCCTTCTTGTACAAATGTTTCTTTTAGAGGGGTTGTGCACTTTTGAGAGGACGTCTTCTTCTTGCTTGTGCTTGGGTCAAACCCGAGTCCCTCTTTGGCAAACACTTAATTGTGTTGGCTCAACACCTCATTAAGGTTCTTTTGCCCTTGAGCACATGTCATGAGCCCTTTCTCGATTTGAGCCTTGAGAAAATGATTCTCCTTAAGAATAGATGCTAAGTCACTACTAGAGTTAGTAGAACAAGCATCAACATTGATAATAGGAGAAGAGTAAGCCTTAGCTAGAAGTTTGAGCGTCTCAAAACTCTCTGTAAGAAGGGTGAGCTCTTCTTCCTTAGTCTTGAGGGAACGAATAGAAGCTCACAATCCTTAGAGAGAGAAGCATGAGACTTCACAAGCTTACTTTTATTATTCATCAACTCTTCACAAGAGTCAATAGCCTTTTTTAAGGAGGCAAGATCTTTAGTATGAACATCAATATTTGCACCAATTTTTAAGCATAGTTCATCATTTTGTGCTTCCTCATATTGGACTTTCTGCTCAAGGATTTCACATTTTTCCTTTTCCTCAGTGACGAGGGTTTCGAGTTCCTTAATGGTGATGGTGTGCTTACTCACCATCTCCATAAGCATACAAAACATTGTGAGCTTCTTTCCTTTTAGGGAGCAGATGAACTTATTAAGTTTAGCAAGCATAGGATCATCTAGATCATCATCCTCATATCTATCCTCCACATCAAGATATTCATCACTAGGAGTAGATGGAGTGAAAAGAGGAGGATTTGATCGTGGGGTTACCTTGACCTTATCAGGAGAGCTTTGGTCCTCTCCATATTCTACCACGGCCTTTGCCATTAGACACTTGTGAGTGTTGCCCTTGTAGTCTTTAATGTAGTTGTAAGTGACCACATCACCACTCTTGTTCACTAACCTCAAAGTGTTTTGAGAGTCTTGAGCAACTCCGGCAACACCACTAACATCATCCGGATCGGATTCTTCTTGAGCAACCATTGCTTTCCCATCTCTCTTCTTGAGCTTGGAGTTCAAAGGATTTGGCAACTTCTTCTTGGGAAAAATCTCGGGAAACCTTGGTTTATCCTCTCTCTTCTCATAGGGGCACTCATTTGAGAAGTGGTTGGTTTCTTCACAGTTGTAGCATTTTCTTACTTTCTTCTTTTGAAATCTTCCCTTCAATTTTCCCGCGCTAAACTTTTTGACAAAGAGAGCCATGTCTTCATATGAAGGACCCTCATCAGATTCAATCTCATCACCATCTTCATCATCATCATCATCTTCTTCCTCTTCTTCACTTTGCTCATCTTAAACTACATGTTTGGCCTTCAATGCAAGATTGATCTTTGATGTTGGAGTACCATGCATGGCAAGATGTTTTGTGGCATTTGCCTTTGACTCTTCAAATAGTTGGAAGGTGGATATGATGTCATCTGTAGTCATTTCCTTGAAGGCATGGTGTTGTCTTATGTCCCACACCATTTGATGGTGATATGGGGCAAGAGCATGAAGCAGCCTATCCACAAGGAATCGCTTAGTCATGTTGAATCCATCTTGTGTCTTGTCACACTCACACGACTCAATGTTAGCGGTGAGAGTCATGAGACGCTCAAGGAGTTGATTGGGAGTTTCACCTTTCTCCATACAAAAGTTTTGCAATTGCCCCTTGGCAATTTCATACTGAGCACTTCGGAGGGTGGAGGTACTGGTCTTGGATCTTATAATGCTTTCCGATAGTTCCTTGGCACTTGTGACGTGTATGAATGGTCTCCTTTGCTTTTCAACCATACCTCTCCTTATGCACATGATTGCAGTGTCATTGAGATTCTTGTCATAAATTTCTCTTGGTGTAGGATTCTTTGGATCAACCACATGGTACCCATACTCCAAGATTTCCAGCATCTCATCGTTTCCATATCAAAGATGATCCTGCATAGCAACTCTCCACAAGGAAAAATCGGAAGTAGCATCAAGTAAAGGAGGTTTTCCTTGAGGATTATATTTCGGTTTCTCAACTTGGGGTCTTGCATAAAGCCAGGGAACACCGGAGTGATCATTGCTAGGAGGTTGTTGACCAAGTGACGGAGCAGTCACAGTTGGCCTCGAGGTCGCACCACCAAAAAGTGGTGCAGGCACCGTCGACAATGTGGCTAATCTCATTTGGACCAAGGCCTCAAGAGAAGCATCATGCTCCTTCTTTTGCTTAGAAAGAGCCCGTTCCAGATCTTCAAAAGTAAAGGACTTGACTTCAGAAGAAGCCTCGCCTTTATCCTTTGGATCTACAACAAGGGGAGTCCCATCGGGGTTCATCTCACTCTAGGGTGGTTAAGCCACAAGAATAGAGCACGAGGCTCTGATACCAATTGAAAAGGATCGAGATGGACCTAGAGGGGGGGGGTGAATAGGTACAATTACAAATTTTAATTATTACTAAGCAATTTTAGGCAATAATGCGGAATATGAGAGTGAGCTTAACAATTGCAAGAGTAGTACTAAGTGCTAAGCAAGTACACGAGTATGAAAAGAAGCAAGCATAATATGATATAAGTAAGTGCTAAGAGACAAGTAACCACAAGTAGGGAGTTAGGGTTAGGAATAACCGCAACTCCGAGAGACGAGGATGTATGCCGATGTTCACTTCCTTGGAGGGAAGCTACATCACCGTTAGAGAGGTGGATGTTACCATGAAGGCACACCAACGCCACGAAGGCTCATCCTATTCTCCCTTTGATACAACACCACGAAGGCGTTTCTCAACCACTAGTGGTAGACCTTGGGGTGGTCTCCAAACTCTCACAAACTTTTCCGGGGGTAATCACAAAGGTCGATTCCTCTCCGAAAGACTCCTACCGCCTAGGAGTCTCCAACCTCCAAGAGTAATAAGAATGTTGGGAAAAAGCTCAAGACTTGCTCAAATCACAAATTCCTTTGGTGCAAAGAAGGGGAAGGAGTGGATCTATCACTTGATTGGAGAACTTCTCTCTAATGTTCCTAAATCCCTTGGGGATATAGGATTTGGTGTAGAGGATTGAGAGAGAGAGAGAGTGAAGAGTGTTTTTGGCAAGCTCAAAGTGAATGGTCAACCTCATCCCATGGAGGGGAGAGGAATATATGAGGAATATATATAGTAGGTGTGGAAAAGTGACCGTTTGGGCCACTTAAGTGCACAGGAGGGGTCAGACGTCCGGACAACACCGGATGTCCGGTGACAAAAATAGGTTCGGACATCCGACAGATATCGGACGACCGACTACTGGGAATACATGAGCCACGAAATGGTACACAGGATACAGACGTCCGAGACGTGCCGGTCGTCCAGAGCCCGGACGACTGGAAAGGCCCAGAAATGCGTAAATATGGTTATGTGGTGGAAATACCGGACGTCTGAGACGTGCCAGCCGTCCGGAGGTCAGACGTCCGGAGTGTTTCAGAAATACGTAAATAACTTTCTGTATGGGGAACACCGGATGACCGGAGAGAGCCGGACGTCCGGACACCTGAGAGGGACCGGACGTCTGTAGAGTACCGGACGACCGGAGAGAAAAACAGAAGTTGTGGGTTTTGAGCAAGTCTTTCACTAGATCCAACGATCCCCTCTTAATAGTGCGGGATCCCTATACTCAAGAACAAACCGTCATCAAAGCCAAGGCTACTATCTTGTATCTCCATTCTTGAGTTATATGCATTTGTCCCTAGTCATGATCCACACACGGTCTTTGTGACATAATCCTGAGATATACTTGATAAACGTGATTAGTCCCAACATACATGTTGTCATCAACATCAAAATATGATTAAGGGCATGATTGCACTTTCACTTGGCCATGTTGCAATCCAATAAGGCATGTCTCCACGAGTCGTTTGTAGCCTGACGGATAGGGCAAACCATCATGTCTATCATGTGGCGTCGCTTCCTTTCCTCACTAGTATGGAGTGAAGATCGAGCAAGTTGCCATGAAAACATCCTGAGCTTGCCCGTGACCTAATTTTCCACAGCCGCTTCCAACTCTTCTCTTCCTCAGCCATGTTCGACGAGCGGTCGTGCTGTCAAGCCAGTCCTTGCATCGAAGCTTTGTCTCAATCAACAGTCTGTACGTGGACCTGACGGAGAAAACACCAGACTTATCGTACTGCCATGCCCAAAAATCCTCCTAGGCAGAAAAACATAAAGAATTTGTATTATCACTTCCACATCGATTGGTAGCATGTTGGCCCCCAGCACTTGTATATTGCATTCCCTAGTTGTGGCACAGATAAACTATGAAACCAAACTTGGTGGATCAGTCGCAATTGCACACACTAGCATCATTCTGAAGTCTCTTGGTATCTAGTTATAGTTCCAAGCAATTGGTCGATTGCCCATTGCCACTACATTTTATTAACCCCAACTTCAGGGTGTCCCTTCCTTCGCACAGAGATCTCCACACTTTGGATGGATGTGATCCAAGCTTTGCTGTTAGAATGTCGCTATTTGGGAAATAAGCTGCTTTCAACATGCGAGCGCTCAGAGTGGATGGGTCCTGTAATATGCGCCATACATGGTGTGCTAGGAGTGCCAAGTTGAAAAACTCAATGTCTCTGAGCCTGAGTCCCCCCCCCCTTGTAGTTGGGCATAGTCATTGTCTCCCAAGAGAACCATGTTGTTTTCCTCTCACTGGCTTTACTTTCCCACCAAAATTTATGAACCAGTGAGGTAATGTGTTGACAGAGACCTCTGGATAGCTTAAAGACAACCATAGAGTACGTGGGGATGGCATGCACCACGGATATAAGGATCTCCTTGCCACTTCATGCAAGACACTTCTCCATCCATCCCTGGATGTTCTTCCACACCCTATCTTTGAGGTAACCAAACGTTCCATTAACCGACCTGCCAATCTCTGAAGGTAAGCCCAAGTATCTTCTGCCAATGTCTCGTTTGGAATTTGGTGCAGCCCCTTGATCAAGGTACGAGTGTTCTTGGAGAACTTCTTGCCAAAGTACATTGAGGATTTATCAGAATTGATCCATTGACCTGACGCATTGCAATGCATATCAAGAATCAGCCTCAGTCCAGACACATGGTCCTCTGATACATTGCTGAACAAAAGGCAACCATCGGCAAATAAGAGATGATGTACTTTGGGTGATGTAGGTGCAATCTGAATTCCTTCAATGTGCTGTATCCTGACCTCGTGCTTGAGCTAACATGACAAACCTTCCCCTGCCAAAAGGAAAAGGCAGGGGGAGATGGGCTCGCCTTGTCTAATCCCACGCGTGAGCACAAATTCCCTTGTTTGTCCACCATTAAAAAGAACCGCAAAATAATCTATACGAACTCCTCTCATCACTGCTTCTACAAAGGATCTACAAAATCCCAACTTGTGCATTATGTTGTCCAAATATTGACATTCCAAATCTATCATAACACTTCTTCATATCTAACTTCACTATGCAATGTGAATTGTTTTTGCCTCCATTGGACTTCAAATAATGCAAGCACTCAAACAGCGTTATCACATTATTAGTAATAAGGCGGTCAGAAACAAACGTCGATTGCTCTTCAGATATGATCTCAGGAAGTATCTACTTCAGATGGTTAGCAAGTACTTTGGATGCAATTTTGTAAATCACATTGCACAAGCATATAGGCTGGTACTGGACAAGATGGGATGGGTTTAACACCTTCAGAATAATAAAGATCACTACAAAAAACCCACTTCCGTGATGTTACGTGTTTGTCACAGTAGGTCACGTTTTCTGTCATGCATGTACATCCATGACGATTTTATAACAGAATCAAGATAGTCATACATGTGCTGGCGTAGAACTGTTCCATGACAATACCAAAATTATCATCACGGAAGTGTCCACTTCCATGACGATAAAAGGCGCGTCATAGAAGTGCTTTCGTCAAGGGTAACTGATACGTGACATCCACTGTAACAGGTCGCCGTTAAGATCTTGGGTTCCAGTTTGGATCCGATAACCCGTTAACTGCCCGGACCAATGGGGATTTTCCACATGTAAAATTCTCATTGGCTGTACCAACCACGTGTCAGCTTCGCATTGAGACAGATGTCAACCGCGCAATGGTAGGAGGCGCCTATGATATGTCAACACGTGGCAAGGCCCAACAGCGGCCCATTCAGGTCAAAAGGCCGTCCCATTTGACTTGGTCAAAAGGAAGCTGTCCGGCCCATGGGAAGCATGTTAACGGCATGTTCGCATATAGCTCATTTACAACCTGCTAACTCACGACCTGTTATGGCCTATCCGAATTAGGCCCAGTAGCGTCATCTGGGTCGTCCAATATGATTCCAACCCATTTTAACTTCCGACCCATGGATGACCCATGATGTCTTGAGGCCCATATGAGGCCCTTTGTAACTCTGGGCCCATTAAAGGCATGTGGTAAAACTGGCCCGTAATGAATAATTTATCACTTTATGCCCATTAATGGCCCATTATTCCATTGGGCCATTTTCCAGCCCGTGTTACCTTTCGGCCTTCTGAGGGCCCATTTATTCTTGGGCTCATTTCCAGCATTCGGTTACTTACGGTCCGTTACTGGCATGTTCCGCTTGTGGGCCAAATTCAGCCCGTGGTTACACTCGGCCTATTAACCCGTTGGACTGTTTTCAAAGCGTCATCAAATACGGCCCATTAACGACCCGTTATGCATGTCGATAGAATTAAGCCCGTTATACATATCGGCCTATTAACGACCCGTTATGGTCTGGCCATAAACATACGATTTCCACTCTAGCCCTTTTACGGCCCATATTGCGGACCGTTATTGGTCCAGGAATAGCATGGCCCATGTTTGGCCAATCGATCATACGACCCGTAGAAGACCCAATGATTCTACGTCATGTAGAAGGACCATGGATCCTACGGCCCGTAGGAGTCCCATGGTCACTACAACAGGTAGCAGGACCATGGTTACAACGATCAGTATGTTGCCCATGGTTATTGTGGCCTAGTTTAAAAAATATTTGGCGCTAGAATGCAATGACTACAACCAAACAAATAAACAAGACAATAAGAAAATAAATAAGCAAGCAAATTACGCTAGGCTATTACGACTATTACACATATTACATCCACTGGGCCTCAAAATTTGCCACCAGTGCAAATACAGGGAACAAAGCAGCATATTACATACACTGGGTCTAAATTCGCCACCAGTGCAAATAAACGCGGCAACAAAACAAGTCCAGAACCAAAACCACTCTAGAAGAGCTCAAGAAACAATATCCGGGATACCCACCATGCTGGCGAGAAGCTTAGCAAGCTTATTAGTTTTCTCTTGTTTGGTGCTAAAATCCTCCAGCGCTTGTCGTTGCACCAAAAAGTGTTCACCTAAATTCTACAGGGACTTCCTCAGTCCTTCAGCTTCTTGTCGCAGCACAGCTGACTGATGCCTTCTAGCTTGTAGCTAAGACTGAATAAGCCGAAGTGATTCAAGCAGCGAGTTTGAAGAGCTTGTGCCAGTGGTAGTGACCAGGAGCTAAAGGTAAGACCAGTATTCTCTCAAGTCCTATCTGCCACCGATACAACTCTATGTAAACCGAGCATTTGCTTTCATCTAGAAACGAGAAATAAAACTATGTTGTGGGTATAAAGAGGATAACTTTGCATGATATCACAGAGCTAAAATATAAAAATAGGTGTTGTTAACATAAACTTGGGATATATTATAATATATTACAAATAGCGAGTGTGGAATAATGATGGAACGGTGTGTGAAATTGTCCTAGGCAATCGTTAACAAGATCGGTAATCATTATTGTGATTCAAATGAGGGAGAGGCATGAGCTAAAGTACTTTTCGTACTTGGATCGTATAAACTTATGATTGGAACTCTAGAAAGAATCCGCAACTACTAGAGATCATTAAGGTAAAACCCAACCATAGATTAAAGTATCAAGTCCTCTTTAATCCCATACGCAAACAACCCCCTTACTCGGGTTTAAGCTTCTGTCACTCTAGCAACCCACTATAAGCGAATCATGAGCATATTGCAAACCCTACAACGGGAATCCCTCACGTATGCGCGGCACGAAGGGCACCATAGGACAGCACCAAAATAAAAGATACAACTCAAACCAATCTAGATCATCAATCAACCCAAAAGATAAAAGAAATCTACTCAAAACATCATAGGATGGCAACACATTATTGGATCATAATATGTGGCATAAAGCACCATGTTCAAGTAGGGGATTACAGCGGGGTGCGGGAGAGTGGACCGCTTAAAAGAGACGAGGACGGTGATGAAGAAGGTGATGTTGATGAAGAAAATCACTGCGGTAATGGTTCCCCCGGCGGCACTCCCGCACCATCGAGAGAGAGGGGGGAGAGTCTCCCCCTTGTGCTTCCTCCTCCATGGCCTCCCCCTAGATGGGGAGAGGTTCTCCCTCTGGTACTTGGCCTCCATGGTGATGATGGCCCCCTCTGGCTTCCTCCTCCAATGGCCTCCGGTGATGATGGCCCCCTCCGGCAGGGTGCCGGAGAGGGCCTTGTAACACCCCGGGTGTCATGCTACAGTAAACTCCTGTTAATGGTGCCACGTCGTCATAGTTAAATTTTGCTAATCATCACTTTGTCTCAAACCGACCTCAAATTCAAACTAAAAGAAAAGTCAAAATATTATTTCTCCAAAGTACAGTACTAAAATGTTTGCACTTTAGTATAAATCCCCCTGGATCATTTTCTTGTTGATCCCAACATTATTTGACTCTCCAATTAATCCCTAGGAGATTATAAAGTGAACCGACGATGTTAGATTGAGGCTTTTCAATTTAAACAAATATTTATAGGATTCTAAATGACCTCAAACTTCACGGGCTTCTTCAATATATAGCCTAGTATAAAGTGACTAGTTTTGTATATAACTAAATTCATTTGAAGCATAAATAAAATACAAGGCAGTAGCTAAAATATAAAACAGGCAAAATAAAAAGGAAAGTGGATAAGTGCTTACTGTGCACTAGAAGCCTAGTGCCACAGTAACCCGGGCCAGCCCACCACCGGCCTTCTCCTTCCTCGCTACAGGAGGCACGAGAGGCGTGGCGTGCATCCAGCCGCCATGGCCGCGTGCCGGCCATCCCATGGCCCGCCTGTTGGATAAGGCGACCCCCCCGACCCACTGGTGAACCCTAGCTTCTTTCCCCCCTTTCCCCCGTGCCGTTTTCTTCCTCCCCTCGCTACACCGAGCCGCCGGCGCCATGACTGCCGTCGTACGCGTGCCCTCCATCGTCCCCGCGCTGTAGGGAGGTGCCCATCCGCTCCGCCGGCCTCCCCTTCATCGTCTTCGCCCACGGGATCGAGCCCGGAGACGCCCCGTCGTCGCCGTCGTCCTCGTCTTCACCGACGGTCGTCATCGATGCCCCGCCGCGGATCCACGCTCCGGCACGTCCCGGCCCTCCCCGAGCTCGTCCGACGCTCTTTGTGAGCCCCCTCCGTCAACCCCCCCTGTTTTTTTCCTTTTTAGTCGTCGTAGTCCGCCGCGCCCGAGCCTCCGGCCACGCCCCGACTCCGCTCCCACGTGAGCTCACCACGGCTCCCCTGCACCCCCGCGCGAGGCCTCCCTGCCTGCCTTTGCCTTGCCCGCGCGCACCTCCGCTCGTGTCTGCCATGGCCGCCGCTCCCTGCTACACGCCATCCCCGCTCGCCCCTGTCCGTCGCGGGTGCAACCCGCCTGCCGGCGCTGCTGTCGGCTGCCGCTGCTTCGTATTGCTGTCGCTACTCCCTCCTGTTTCTTGCTTTTACTATGCTGATGCTTTGCTTGCTGCCTCCGTCGCTTGTTGTCGTTGCTACCTGCTGCTATCGCCTCTACGCCCTGTCATTGCTGATGCTCGTTGATCGCTTGCTGCTCTTGCTTCCCTCGCTTTGCTTATTATTGCTCTTGTACCGCTAATTGCCGCCGCTTGTTGCTCGTGCTTATGCTGCTGCTTGGTTGTTGGTGCTGAAGGAAATATGCCCTAGAGGCAATAATAAAGTTATTATTTATTTCCTTATTTCATGATAAATGTTTATTATTCATGCTCGAATTGTATTAACCGGAAACATAATACATGTGTGAATACATAGACAAACATAGTGTCACTAGTATGCCTCTACTTGACTAGCTCGTGAATCAAAGATGGTTAAGTTTCCTAGCCATGGACAAGAGTTGTCATTTGATTAACGGGATCACATCATTAGGAGAATGATGTGATTGACATGACCCATTCCGTTAGCCTAGCACTTGATCGTTTAGTATGTTGCTATTGCTTTCTTCATGACTTATACATGTTCTGTAACTATGAGATTATGCAACTCCCGTTTGCGGAGGAACACTTTGGGTGCTACCAAAGCGTCAACGAATCGGGTGATTATAAAGGAGTACTACAGGTGTCTCCAAAGGTACATGTTGGGTTGGCGTATTTTGAGATTAGGTTTTGTCACTCCGATTGCCTGGAGAGGTATCTCTGGGCCCTCTCGGTAATGCACATCACTATAAGCCTTGCAAGCAATGTAGCTAATGAGTTAGTTACGGAATGATGCATTAAGTAACGAGTAAAGAGACTTGCCGGTAACGAGATTGAACTAGGTATTGGATACCGACGATCGAATCTCGGGCAAGTAACATACCGATGACAAAGGGAACAAAGTATGTTGTTGTGCGGTTTGACCGATAAAGATCTTCGTAGAATATGTAGGAACCAATATGGGCATCCAGGTTCCGCTATTGGTTATTGACCAACACTACTAGGGAAAACCTTGTACACAGAATGTTACCAGTAGCGCTTGTTAAAATGAGGCGCCATCTCTATTTTTGATAGCGCGCTTAAGCGTAACCGCGCTGCAGTTAGCAGATTAGCAGTAGCGTTGTCCTTGCAGAAAGCGCTACTACTATAATTGCCACACCGTTCCCGGCGTGCTAGGTATAGTAGCAGCGCCCTACTATGGACAGCGCTACTACTATGGATTTTAGCAGCAGCGCATTTTTCCTTCCCACGCTATAGTTAAAGCTATTTTCACCTAACCCCCCGCGCGGCCTGATTCCCTCTCCTCTGCTTCCTCCCCCAATTCTCGACCCGCCTACGCCGCCGCCTCTCCCGACCCGCCTGCCCGCCGTCTCCCCTAGCCCGCCTCGCCCGGCGCCTCGGTGCCGCCGTCTCCCCGACCCGCCTCGCCGCCGTCTCCCCCGACCCCGCCTCGCCGCCGTCTCCCCCGACCCCGCCTCGCCGCCATCTCCCCCGACCCCGCCTCGCCGCCGTCTCCCCCGACCCGGCCGCCTCGCCGCGCCTCGGTGCCGCCGTCTCCCCGACCCCATCTCTCTCCCCGCCCTCTGTAAGCACTCTCCCCTTCCGATCCCTCTCTCCCCTTCTGATCCCTCTTCTCTGCTTAGTATGAACCCTAGGAATTTAGTGCTAGTTAGTATGAACCCTAGGCTATTTTTAGTGCTAGTTAGTTAATTACTTAGATGGTAATTAGGGCAGTAGTTCCTAGGTACTAATTAGTTAGTAAGAATTAGGTACTAATTAGGTACTAGAATATTTTTATTTATAGTATTATTTTTAGTAAGAACTAGTTGAATTAATAGAACTAGTTAGTAAGAACTTGTTTCTATTTTTTAGTTAAAGCAATTTTCCCGCCTCGACGTGGATGATGCCTATCTCGCATCCTCGTCATCGAGTTGGAGGAGGACGACACCTGCTTGATCAGATCGGCCATGTCCGGGACTGGGCTCCGCCGGGGTGGTACTGGGAGGCGCTACCTACCGGGGGGCGCAGGTTGGTGAGGAGCCAGCCTGTCGTTGACCCAAACCTTGTTTGGTGGCGGTCGCGTGGGCCAGTGATGATCCAGAGGCTCGAGGACTCCGCGGAAGTGGTGCGTCACCATGTCAGTGAGGAGGACGCGCACGTCCGTCGCTACTTGTTTGCGTTGGAGCACAGGCCGTTCTCCAATACCTGGCGGGTTCTCCGGGGATCTCACTTGGAGCTATGATCCCGTGATGGTGCCTTCTTTGTGGGTGTCCACCGCCTGGCGCCGATACCGTCGTGTGCTAGAGTTTTAGTTGTATTAGTGATGTTATATGTATGACACTATTCGTGATGTATTAGTGATAATATTCGACGATGTCTTGACGCATGAGATGATCTACTTTTGCTTATTGAATGCATGCTAATTTGAGTCCTATAAGATATTTTGAAATGTATATCTTGTGTTGCTCAATATCCAAGTGGCGGTCATGTTTGCAGGTTATACCTTGAGTGGCCTATGTTTTGTCAAGTGTTGATTCATTTCCGTTCGGCAAATTTCAGGTATTTCGATATGTCCTATTGTAGCAAAGGTCATGCCGGATTTTTCCGTGAATTTTGGCATGACTTGTGCTAGAATATGTAGGAAATATCGAGTGCCCCGGTTTGTGTGTTGAGTATCTTGGTAGTTGTCTTGATCGATTTTCAATTAATGTTTTAACTATGAACATAGGAAATGTCGGACGACGAGAAGGATTTCGGTATTTGCAAATCTGCGAAGACGAGCTTGCCTATCGACGGAATCTTCCTAGATGATGATAGGCACTTCACATCAAGCTGGACGAGAACTTGAAGTGGATCTGATGAAGTCACAACGATAAGTCTTTTTTCGTAATTAAGCATGACATCTGCTTCGTTTGCTTCAACTTATATTTTTTTTACTATTCTACTAGCGTATCCCCTGCCATGCAAGAGTTTTTGTATTGGATAAGATAGGTTTCAGTCATAGTATGGAGGAAAAGAAAGTTTACTTGAAGACCGAGCATGGTTATATTTTCCATGCGAAGTTATACAATTCAGACGACTACACCTATTTTGGATGCAAAACATAGCGAGCACTATGCAAGACTTATGCATTTGAGCCGATATGGTTATCACCTTTGATATTCGTCCAGGAAGATGATATTGAAGGTAATACCGACATCTGGGTCAATGTGCAAATGCCTCGATTATACCATTATGTAAGTTTCTCAACCATATTTATGTCTTTGATATTGTTTATTCAAAATAGTTGACAACTAATTTGTATTGTCACTTATTTCCGTGCAAGCAAACATGTCCAGCGCTTGGTAGACATGACCGATATCTTGTCTCGGGCTGAACTCAAGCTGCGAGGAGCTCGGTCATTATGTTTCATGGCTTGAGGACCTTGATATCGTCAAGAAAAATTTTCTTCCTGCATTTAGAAATCTTAGTACTGAAAATGTGCGACCAATAGTGTTCAGTAATGAACTACGGTCACATCCATTTAGGAAGGATGGTAAGATTTTTACTTTTTATCCTCATTGCATCTTTTCCATACATTATTTTGAAGCTAAACTTCATTGCTAAGTATGTTACCATACGATGTTCTTCATGAGGACTCCCGATGAATGTTGTGCCTTATGGGATCGAGACTAAAGGTATCATGAGTATTATCAACTTACGGCCAAGATATCCTACAGCTTACTTTAGTGCATTCAAGATTAGCGACGGATGCTTAATAGTGCAAGACTGGACCAAATATGTGTTGGGGGGAGCAGAGAAGTACTAGGGAGCAGCAACGAGAGCGCCTTCCACGATTAGGAGACAGGTTCATCTGCATGCTCCAACTTGATCAAGGAGGAGAGCTACACATGTTTTATGTTCTTTTACCTAAGAGAGAGCAGCGAGGAGTGAGTAGCGAGGTGAGTAGCTGGCTAGAAATGAGTTTGAGGATGATGATGTGCTACACTATTACTATGATGATAAAATAGCTAGTGTTGGTGGTAATGACTATGATGATTATTATTAGCTAGTGTTAGTGGTGATTAAATAAATAATGTTGGTGGTAATGACCATGATGATGATTAAATATCTTGTCTTTGGCGGATTAGATTCAAGTGGAGACAACATGTGGTGCACATCGAAAGTACTACTAATCCAAAGTAGATCAAGTTTGGATTAGTAGTATACTTTTGACATGCACCACATATTGCCTCCACTTGAACCTAATCCACCTTCATTTAATACTTTGTTATGGACATAATGATGTAAACCTCATAACAGCTGGTATTGTACCAATATTTGTATGATGGGCATAAATACACTAAAAATAAAAAAATATAAAAAAATACTAGTAGCGATGGAAAGGAAACACGCTGCAAGTAGATAACTTAGCGAGAGCGCTGCATGAACAAGCATCGCAGACTATTTGTACTAGCGATGGCGCGTGATGGCAGCGTTCTTTGCTAAGCAATAGCTGTAGCGCCTTATTAGTAGCGCGGCTTCCCACGCTACTAGTAGGCACAAAACACGCGCTACTGCTAGGGTTTTCCCTAGTAGTGCAAGAATAGTTCTAGGTCATGTCTACATAGTTCTCGAACCCGTAGGGTCCGCACGCTTAAGGTTTCGATGACAGTTTTATTATGAGTTTATAAGTTTTGATGTACCGAAGGAGTTCGGAGTCCCGTATGAGATCGAGGATATGACGAGGAGTCTCGAAATGGTCGAGACGTAAAGATCGATATATTGGACGACTATATTCAGAGTTCGGAAAGGTTCCGAGTGATTCGGGTATTTTTCAGAGTACCGGCGAGTTACGGGAATTTGCCGGGAGAAGTATTGGGCCTTATTGGGCCATACGGGAAAGAGAGAGGGGCTTCCTAGGGCAGGCCGCGCGACCCCCCGTGGCCTAGTCCGAATTGGACTAGGGGGAGGGGCCGCACCCCCTCCTTCCTTCCCTTCTCTCTTCCCCTTCCTTGTCTCCTACTCCTACTACTTGGAAGGACTCCTAGTTAGACTAGGAAAGGGGGAATCCTACTCCCAGTGGGAGTAGGACTCCCCTAGGGCGCACCATAGAGAGGGACGGCCCTCCCCTCCTCCACTCCTTTATATACGGGGGCAGGGGGCACCCCATAGACACACAAGTTGATCTACGGATCGTTCCTTAGCCGTGTGCGGTGCCCCCTCCACCATATTCCACCTCGGTCGTATCGTCGCGGAGTTTAGGCGAAGCCTGCGCGATAGAACATCATCACCGTCACCACGCCGTCGTGCTGACGGAACTCATCTCCGGAGCTTTGCTGGATCGGAGCCCGGAGATCATCATCGAGCTGAACGTGTGCTGAACTCGGAGGTGCCGTACGTTCGGTGCTTGGCTCGGTCAGATTGTGAAGACGTACGACTACATCAACCGCGTTGTGCTAACGCTTCCACTTCGGTCTACGAGGGTACGTGGACAAGACTCTCCCCTCTTGTTGCTATACCATCACCATGATCTTGCGTGTGCGTAGGAAAATTTTGAAATTACTACGTTTCCTAACAGTGGCATCCGAGCCAGGTTTTATGCGTTGATGTTATATGCACGAGTAGAACACAAGTGAGTTGTGGGCGATACAAGTCATACTGCTTACGAGCATGTCATACTTTGGTTCGGCGGTATTGTGAGATGAAGCGGCCCGGACCGACATTACGCGTACGCTTACGCGAGACTGGTTTCACCATTACGAGCACTCGTGCTTAAAGGTGGCTGGCGGGTGTGTGTCTCTCTCACTTTAGCTGAATCGAGTGTGGCTACGCCCGGTCCTTGCGAATGTTAAAACAGCACCAACTTGATGAACTATCATTGTGGTTTTGATGCGTAGGTAAGAACGGTTCTTGCTAAGCCCGTAGCAGCCACGTAAAATTTGCAACAACAAAGTAGACGACGTCTAACTTGTTTTTGCAGGGCATGTTGTGATGTGATATGGTCAAGGCGTGATGCTATATTTTATTGTATGAGATGATCAGGTTTTGTAACGAAGTTATCGGCAATGGCGAGAGCCATATGGTTGTCGCTTTATTGTATGAAATGCAACGCATACGTAATTGCTTTACTTTATCACTAAGCGCTAGCGATAGTCGTAGAAGATATATGGCGTAACGACAACGATGCTACGATGGAGATCAAGGTGTCGCGCGCGGTGGCGATGGTGATCACGACGGTGCCGAAGATGGAGATCACAAGCACAAGATGATGATGGCCATATCATATCACTTATATTGATTGCATGTGATGTTTATTCTTTATGCATCTTATCTTGCTTTGATTGACGGTAGCATTTTAAGATGATCTCTCACTAATTATCAAGAAGTGTTCTCCACGAGTATGCACCGTTGCGAAAGTTCTTCGTCTTTGAGACACCACGTGATGATCGGGTGTGATAGGCTCTACGTTCAAATACAATGGGTGCAAAACAGTTGCACACGCAGAATACTCGAGTTAAACTTGACGAGCCTAGCATATACATATATGGCCTCGAAACACGGAGACCGAAGGTCGGCGTGAATCATATAGTAGATATGATCAACATAGTGATGTTCACCATTGAAACTACTCCATCTCACGTGATGATCGGACATGGTTTAGTTGATTTGGATCACGTGATCACTTAGAAGATTAGAGGATGTCTATCTAAGTGGGAGTTCTTAAGTAATATGATTAATTGAACTTTAATTTATCATGAACTTAGTCTGGTAGTATTTTGCAAATTATGTTGTAAGATCAATAGCTCGCGTTGTTGCTTTCATATGTTTATTTTGATATGTTCCTAGAGAAAATTGTGTTGAAAAATGTTAGTAGCAATGATGCGGATTGGATCCGTGATCCGAGGTTTATCCTCATTGCTGCCTGAAGAATTATGTCCTTAATGCACCACTAGGTGCGGACCTATTGCAGGAGCGGATCACGGGCGTTATGAACATCTGGCTAGCTCAATATAATGACTACTTGATAGTTTAGTGCACCATGCTTAATGGCTTAGAATCGGGACTTCAAAGGCGTTTTGAACCTCATGGACCATATGAGATGTTCCAGAGTTGAAGTTAATATTTCAAGCAAATACCGAGTTGAGAGATATGAAGTCTCCAACAAGTTACGTAGCTAAAAGATGGAGGAGAATCGCTCAACTAGTGAGCATGTGCTCAGATTATGCAGGTACTTCAATCGCTTGAATCAAGTGGGAGTTAATCTTCCGGATAAGATAGTGATTGACAGAATTCTCTAGTCACCATCACTAAGTTACTAGAACTTCGTGATGAACTATAGTATGCAAGGGATGACGAAAACGATTCCCGAGCTCTTCGTGATGTTGAAATCGGCGAAGGTAGAAATCAAGAAAGAGCATCAAGTGTTGATGATTGACAAAACCACTAGTTTCAAGAGAAGGGCAAAGGGAAAGAAAGGAACTTCAAGTGGAAAGACAAACAAGTTGTCACTCTGCGAAGAAGCCCAAAGCTGAACCAAAGCACTAAACCGAAAGTGCTTACACGCAAAGGAAATGGTCCTTTGGAAGCGGAAATACCACGAATATTTGGTGGATAAGAAGGATGGCAAAGTGAACAAGGGTATATTTGATATACAGTCATTGATGTGTGCCTTACTAGTGTTTATAGTAGCCCCGAGTATTTGATACTTGTTAGGTTGCTAAGATTAGTAACTTCGAAGCAGGAGTTCTGAGAATAAGCAGAGACTAGTTGAAGGGAAGTGGCGATGAGTGTTGGAAGTAGTTCCAAGATTGATATGATCATCATCGCACACTCCCTATACTTTTAGGATTAGTGTGAAACCTAAATAAATGTTATTTGGCGTTTGCGTTGAGCATGAATATGATTTGATCATGTTTATTGCAATACGTTTATTCATTTAAAATCGAGAGAATAATTGTTGTTACATTTACATGAATAAAACCTTCAATGGTCATACACCCAATGAAAATAGTTTGTTGGATCTCGATCGTAGTGATACACATATTCATAATATTGAGGCCAAAAGATGCAAAGTTAATAATGATAGTGCAACTTATTTGTGGCCTTGCCGTTTGGGCCATATCGGTGTAAAGCGCATGAAGAAACTCCATAAAGATGGATTTTGGAATCACTTGGTTATGAATCATTTGATGCTTGCGAACCGTGCCTTTTGGGCAAGATGACTAAAACTCCGTTCTTGAACATTGGAGCGAACTCTTGACTTATTGGAAATAATACATCTTGATGTATGCGAGACCAATGAGTATGAAGGCCCGTGGCAAGTATCGTTATTTTCGACCTTCACAAGATGATTTGAGCGGATATGGGTATATCTACTTGATGAAACATAAGTGCGAAATAGTTGAAAGGTTCAAAGAATTTCAGAGTGAAGTGGAAAAATCATCGTAACAAGAAAATAAAGTTTCGCGATCGATCGCGGAGACGAATATTTGAGTTCTGAGTTTGGTCTTCAATTAAAACAATGTGGAATAGTTTCACAGCTCACGCCACCTGGAACACCACAACGTTATGGTGTGTCCGAACGTCGTAACCACACTTTATTGGATATGGTGCGATCTATGATGTCTCTTACTGATTTACCAATATTGTTTTGGGGTTATGCATTAGAGACAACTGCATTCACATTAAAAGGGCACCATCTAAATCCGTTGAGACGACAACATATGAACTGTGGTTTAGCAAAGAAACCCAAGTTGTCATTTCTTAAAGTTTGGGGCTGCGATGCTTGTGTGAAAAAGTTTCAACCTGATAAGCTCGAACCCAAATCGGAGAAGTGCGTCTTCATAGAATACCCAAAGGAAACTGTTGGGTACTCCTTCTATCACAGATCCAAAGGCAAAACATTCGTTGCTAAGAATGGATCCTTTCTAGAGAAGGAGTTTCTCTCGAAAGAAGTGAGTGGGAGGAAAGTAGAACTTGATGAGGTAACTGTACCTTATCCTGAATTGGAAAATAGTTCATCACTGAAATCAGTTCCAGTGATTCCTACACCAATTAGTAAGGAAGCTAATGATGATGATCATGAAACTTCGATTAAGTTACTCTGAACCTCGTAGGTCTTCCAGAGTACGGTCCGCACTGAGTGGTACGGTAATCCTGTTCTGAAAGTCATGTTACTAGACCATGATAAACCTACGAACTATGAGGAAGTGATGATGAGCCCAGATTCCGCAAAATGGTTTAAGGCCATGAAATCTGAGATGGGATCCATGTATGAGAACAAAGTGTGGACTTTGGTGGACTTGCCCGATGATCAGCAAGCCATATAAAATAAATGGATCTTCAAGAGGAAGACGAACGTTGATAGTAGTGTTACTATCTACATAGCTCGACTTGTCGCAAAAAGGTTTTTGACAAGTTCAAGGTGTTGACTACAATGAGATTTTCTCAACTGGAGCGATGCTTAAGTCTGTCAGAATCATGTTAGCAATTGCCACATTTTATGAAATCTGGCAAATGGATGTCAAAACTGCATTCCTTAATGGATTTCTTAACAAAGAGTTGTATATGATGCAACCAGAAGGTTTTATCAATCCTAAAGGTGCTAACAAAATGTGCAAGCTCCAGCGATCCATTTATGACCTGGTGCAAGCATCTCAGAGTTGGAATATACGCTTTGATAAGTTGATCAAAGCATATAGTTTTGTACAGACTTACGGTGAAGCCTGTATTTACAAGAAAGTGAGTGGGAGCACTATAGCATTTTGGATAAGTATATGTGAATGACATATTGTTGATCGGAAATGATGTAGAATTATTCTGCAAAAGCATAAAGGAGTGTTTGAATGGAGTTCTTTAAAAGAAAGACTTCAGTAAAGCTACTTACATATTCAGCATCTAGATCTATTGAGATAGATCAAGACGCTTGATAAGTTTTTCAATAAGTACATACCTTGACAAGATTTTGAAATAGTTCAAAATGGAACAGTCAAACAAAGAGTTCTTGCCTGTGTTGCAAAGGTGTGAAATTGAGTTACTCGAATCCCGACCAAGGCAGAAAATAGAAAAGAGAATGAAAGTCATTCCCTATGCCTCAGTCATAGGTTCTATAAAGTATGCTATGTTATGTTCCAGACCTATTGTATACCTTGCTCTGAATTTGGCAAGGGAGTACAATAGTGATCTAGGAGTAGATCACTGGACATTGGTCAAAATTATCCTTGGTGAGAACTAAGGAAATATTTCTCGATTATGGAGGTGATAAAAGAGCCCGTCGTAAAGAGTTACATTGGTGCAATCTTTTACACTGATCCAGATGACTCTAAGTCCCAATCTGGATACATATTGAAAGTGGGAGCAATTAGCTAGAGTAGCTCCGTGCAGAGCATTATAGACATAGAATATTTGCAAAATACATACGGCTCTGAATATGATAGACCCGTTGACTAAGCTTCTCTCATGAGCAAAACATGATCACACCTTAGTACTCTTTGGGTGTTAATCACATAGAGATGTGAACTAGATTATTGACTCTAGTAAACCCGTTGGGTGTTGGTCACATGACGATGTGAACTATGGGTGTTAATCATATACAGATATGAATATTGGTGTTAAATCACATGGCGATGTGAACTAGATTATTGACTCTAGTGCAAGTGGGAGACTGAAGGAAATATGCCCTAGAGGCAATAATAAAGTTATTATTTATTTCCTTATTTCATGATAAATGTTTATTATTCATGCTAGAATTGTATTAACCGGAAACATAATACATGTGTGAATACATAGACAAACATAGTGTCACTAGTATGCCTCTACTTGACTAGCTCGTGAATCAAAGATGGTTAAGTTTCCTAGCCATGGACAAAAGAGTTGTCATTTGATTAACGGGATCACATCATTAGGAGAATGATGTGATTGACATGACCCATTCCGTTAGCCTAGCACTTGATTGTTTAGTATGTTGCTATTGCTTTCTTCATGACTTATACATGTTCTGTAACTATGAGATTATGCAACTCCGTTTGCGGAGGAACACTTTGGGTACTACCAAACGTCACAGCGTAATCGGGTGATTATAAAGGAGTACTACAGGTGTCTCCAAAGGTACATGTTGGGTTGGCGTATTTTGAGATTAGGTTTTGTCACTCCGATTGTCGGAGAGGTATCTCTGGGCCCTCTCGGTAATGCACATCACTATAAGCCTTGCAAGCAATGTAGCTAATGAGTTAGTTATGGAATGATGCATTACGTAACGAGTAAAGAGACTTGCCGGTAACGAGATTGAACTAGGTATTGGATACCGACGATCGAATCTCGGGCAAGTAACATACCGATGACAAAGGGAACAAAGTATGTTGTTGTGCGGTTTGACCGATAAAGATCTTCGTAGAATATTAGGAACCAATATGGGCATCCAGGTTCCGCTATTGGTTATTGACCAAGAATAGTTCTAGGTCATGTCTACATAGTTCTCGAACCCGTAGGGTCCGCACGCTTAAGGTTTCGATGACAGTTTTATTATGAGTTTATAAGTTTTGATGTACCGAAGGAGTTCGGAGCCCCGGATGAGATCGGGGACATGACGAGGAGTCTCGAAATGGTTGAGACGTAAAGATCGATATATAGGACGACTATATTCGGAGTTCGGAAAGGTTCCAGTGATTCGGTATTTTTTGAGTGGGAGAGTTACGGAATTCGCCGGGAGAAGTATTGGGCCTTATTGGGCCATACGGAAAGAGAGAGGGCTTCCTAGGGCAGGCCGCGCCCCCATGGCCTAGTCCGAATTGGACTAGGGGAGGGCCGCACCCCTCCTTCCTTCCTTCTCTCTTCCCTTCCTTGTCTCCTACTCCTACTACTTGGAAGGACTCCTAGTTAGACTAGGAAAGGGGAATCCTACTCCGGTGGGAGTAGGACTCCCCTAGGGGCGCCATAGAGAGGGCCGCCCTCCCTCTTCCACTCCTTTATATACTGAGGCGGGGGCACCCCATAGACACACAAGTTGATCTACGGATCGTTCCTTAGCCGCAGCGGTGCCCCTCCACCATATTCCACCTTGGTCGTATCGTCGCGGAGTTTAGGCGAAGCCCTGCCGTAGAACATCATCACCGCCACCACGTCGTCTTGATGGAACTCATCTCGGAGCTTTGGATCGGAGCCGGAGATCATCATCGAGCTGAGCGTGTCTGAACTTCGGAGGTGCCGACGTTCGGTGCTTGGATCGGTCGGATCGTGAAGGCGACGACTACATCAACGCGTTGTGCTAACGCTTCCGCACACGGTCTCACGAGGGTGCGTGGACAACACTCTCCCCTCTCGTTGCTATACCATCACCATGATCTTGCATGTGCGAGGAAAATTTTGAAATTACTCGTTCCCCAACAAAGTGCTCTTGCAGCACTGCTACCTCCATTGCATGTCTTTACGCCATGACCAAGGCCATGGCCGTGGTGTGTGTGATTAGATAGTATCAGTTCAGATACTATCAGTTTAGTGCTAGTATCAGTTTTGGGATTAATTCTGCTGTTTAGATAGTATCAGTTTAGTGCTAGATTAGCCTAATAGCTTATGACATGTGTCCCTTTGTTTTAAATTAGTTTAGTTAATTCTCTTTTTGCACATGGGCAAATGACAAATGGGCCCGTTGACCTGCTGACTGGTCAACCCCGTGATCAACTATTGACTTTGACCCGAGCCCCACGGTCATACACATGGCTAGCCCCGATGAGGTGTAAAAGGGATTACGCCTTTTTAGTATAAACGAATTAGATTAATAAAAGAAATGTAGACAATGCTTAAAACTTTGATAATTCATAGAAAGATAATGGTAACTCGGATGAAAATACTTTGTACATGAAAGTTGCTCAGAATGACGAGACGAATCTGAATACGCAGTCCGTTCGTCCGCCACACGTCCCTAGCATAGCTAACACGCAACTTTCCCCTCCAGTTCATCTGTTCGAAAATGTCAAACACCGGGGATACTTTTTCGGATATTTCCCCCTTTCACTAGTATCGCTTACTACCGCGTTAGGTCACCCCTAGCACCGCGTATTACCATGTTACGCTTTGTGATGCTTTGATTGCTCTGTTATTTATTGTGTTCCCCCTCTTCTCTCTGGTAGACCCTGAGACCGATGCTGCCACTGTGATCGACTATGTCGATGACGACCCCTTCTTGCCAGAGCAACCAGGCAAGCCCCCCTTTTGATCATGCCAATATCGCCCATTCCATTCTCTCATGCTTACATTAAATTTTGCTATTGTTATTGTTTGCTCCTATTCTGACGCATAGCCTGCTTTTGTATTTGCTGTTGTACCTTACCTGCTTATCCTAAACTGCTTAGTATAGGTTGGTTAGTGATCCATTAGTGACCCCACCTTGTCCTTGTTGCCCCTGCTTCATCATCGGAGACCCGATCAACGGGATCGAAGACCAGGCCCCGGCACCACACATCACTTTCCCCTTAGTTGCTCGACACTACTGGGTTACTATCGAGTGCCGAGGGTGAGACCTCTACCGCACTTCTGATGTTAACCCTGTAGTGTAGCTGTTCGGTCGTGGTCATCGAGGGTTATTCCGCCTTAACCACTTCCGATATGACTCTGTCGTGCAACCCCTCAAGTGTGAACCTCGGGGGTGGTTCCTCTTACGTTCACCTTGATGATTACATCGAGTGGAATTCACCGGGGGTGATTCCTCGGGTTTTCCCCTTGATGTTTGGACACACGGATACTTGGACTTTACCTCTGCTACTTGAAAAGGCTGGTCGACCCTGAGGGGTACCCGCGAGTGATGTGGAGACGGGTTGACCTGGAGGGTGCCCGCGAGATAATTATGAGGCATGGCCGGGCATTCCTAGCCCTTGCCGCAAGTCCTCGAGGCAGGCAACGGGTCACATCTTTGTGAGTCTCGCTTGTTACCGCGTTCCTAATCCACTACGATTTGGATATTTGATCCGAGGGGCCTCTGGCCTGATAGCACTAACCATCACGTGGGCATAGTATGGGCGTTCTGCGTCGTATGCATCAGCCGAAGCTTAATAGACGTCAGCGACTAAGCGGCGCATGCCGGGTTGGACTGGTAAGCACCTGCCTTTTTAAAGGAGGTAGCTGGGTCTGCTCATCGCCCGCCGTGATACGCAAGCGTCTGAGAGTTCGAGGCGATGGCCCATGACCGGGGCATAGGTTTAGTCCGCGTCTTGACCTCTCTATTTAGCCTAGGTCGGGTTGCGGCGTATTGTTTGGCGAGGCGGGCATGACCCAGAAAGTGTGTCCGGCGGAGTTAATCGGCGTGGTGGGTAAGTTGGTGCACCCCTGCAGGGAAGAAAACATCTATCGATAGCCTGTCCTACGGTAACGAACACTCGGAGTTGTATCCCAATCGATACAACTAGAACTGGATACTTGTGATGAGAATTGGATTGTGATGACAATTGGATAGTATGGCTCTGGGATTGCTTTCTCGCAGGGAGTCGAGAAAGGATCTCTGGCCGAGGTTGATAACACTACTACTACTTTACTTTATGCTACTCTACTCCCTCCTGTTGCTGCAAGATGGTGGTTTCCAGAAGATGCTAGTCTTCGATAGGACTTGACCTTCTCTCTATTTTGGCATTTCTGCAGCCCAGTCCACATATACAGCCTTCCTTTGATAATGTTGCATATGTAGTGTAGATCCTTGCTTGCGAGTACTTTGGATGAGTACTCACGGTTGCTTTCTCCCCCTTTCCCCCTTTCTTTTCCTTTCCAGTTGATGCAACCAAATGTCGGATCCCCGGAGCCAGATGCCACCACCGGTGCCTACTACTACTTGAAGACCGCTGACGACCAGGAGTAGTTAGGAGGCTCCCAGGCAGGAGGCCTTTCCTTTTCGATCATAGATGCTTTTGTCCTAGCCTTCTTAAGGCAAACTTGTCTAACTTATGTCTGTACTCAGATATTGTTGCTTCCGCTGACTCTTGTGTATTCGAGCTTATGTATTCGAGCCCTCGAGGCCCTTGGCTTGCAATATAAAGCTTGTATTATTTTAATTTGTGTCTAGAGTTGTGTTGTGATATCTTCCCGTGAGTCCCTGATTTTGATCATACACATTTGCGTGTATGATTAGTGTACGATTGAATCGGGAGCGTCACAAGTTGGTATTAGAGCCGATTGCCTATAGGTAGCCCCCTTTCCAACTCCTTGGCCGAAGTTGAGTCTAGTCAATGAAAACTGTTTTACTAACTTGGCTGTGTGGCTTACGGGCCCACATCGCCATTGGGTGGTATTAGGATCTTTTACTCCTCGTCTATACTCTGGGACTCTGTTCTCTCTTCTATTTGGGTTAAATGAATTTACTAACTACATTAGGTTCTCGTAACGACTTTCCCCGGAGAGCCCCTTCATTCCAGATGGTTGCCTGCTTCACCAGAAGACTTCGAAGATATTCTCCGATATACTCCCAAGAACTTGTGCTCATTTCTTTTGCAGTCCCTTAACACCGTTGAATCCCTATGGATAACTGCATATCCTTGTCGCTCATACCTTCATCCCCAGTTGCTCTTGTTATTACAAGATGCCCTGAAATACTTGTCGTTGTTTCGAGAATCCTTTTGTGCCTACTGCCTTGTAGTTCCTTGTCGCCTGAATACACTGACAAATTAATCCTCACACATATCGAGGATTTGTTTTTCCCCAGTTGTTCATATGTTTCACAAAAGTCCTTGAAATACTACTCGATCTTCCGATAATCCTCAGCAGCCTATTTTGTTGAAATTCTTGTTTGCTTGCATTATGGTTAATTCCATAATTCTAGTAATCTTCATTGACATCCTCTGTCACTATCGATTCGAGTCCCTTGAACCAATATGTCATGATGCTCGTAATCCTCAATCAGATCCTAGCATTCATCCTTCCGGCTCAGACGTCACTCCAAACATGAGCTTGTTCTTGTCAAATCAAACCTTGTTTGATTGTCGATCTGTATCGATTCAACTCAATTATCTTTTTATCAGAGGCTCTGCTTCAGATCTTCTGATTTGAAAATCGTAATTCCTTTGTATTCAAGCTTTGAAGTTATCCAGTTATATCTATAACCCGATGTCTTTGCATTCTTTCTTCTTCTGGGTGAGTATCGATACTCACATCAGATCTTTTATGGACCGCCATATCCTTGGTTGGATTATTACCCGACAATGTCCTTCATATTCATTAAACTTGTGAGTTTTGCCCTGACACATAATGCCTTTGGTAAATTCTATCATCTGCTTTTGTTAACCATGCTCTGCTTTCGAGCTGGTATATTTTAATCCTGAAGTTAGTGGTATATGTTCCTAAGATACCCCTATGGGTTGAACCTATGCCTTGACTAATCCGTGTGAACTCGAAAGAGATGTGATTCATACTCTTCTGGTGCTTCACCAGATAAATCTTTCGCACTACAAATTCTTCAAAAACAAGGAGTGAATGAAAGGTTATGCATTGAAGAAGTGGGAGTTGACCTTGAACCTTTGTGTTCATGCCCATGGACTCGATGTAGAACTTATCATGGAAGCTTCTCGTAAGAATAATTATTCCCTTGGTATAATTTGATCCTGTATCTGTGATTTTGGCCTTTGCAATCGTGGTTCCAACCAAGATTGTCTTCTTTGATCCCCTTTCTCGGACAAGTTGAAGTGCTTGCCTTCTGCATATCAATACACATGTCCAAACTCTAATATGGTCTACCTTCGAGTATTACCCCCGGTATCTCGAGAATATCAAATAACTGAGTTGCTTCCTATGAGTATTCATCTAGTATTACTTCTCATCGATTTCAGATTTCCCCCGGGTTCTGAGTTATCAGTCACTCGAGAACACCGATAAGAGAATCGACCCCGCACTCTGATTCAACAACTCTAAGTAATTTCCTTTGCTTACGAGTTTAATAATCCTTCAAGTCATTCCTAGCCTGATCGGCTATATCATTATCGTGATAAATTTTAACTATGCTACCTGGTCCTTATTCCCGGAGCACAACTTTCCGACGACGAGCTAAGCCTACGTCAATCTTCTTCTTCTTATCATTTCACCTCGAACAACAAGCTTGACTTCGAGTTTGTGTCGTACCCATGGTTCCAATAACCTTTCGCTTCATCATTTCTTTGACTTGATGTCATCATCGATCGATTACATGTTAATGAAACCTCTCGACAAATATGTCGTGATCATCATCAATATTCTGAGCTCTTCCAGGTTATCAATCGAATTCATGATGATAAATATCATCCTTGCCCCCTCGATAAATTGTTACTGAGCCCGTGGGCCCTATCCTCATCATTTTTCTTGCTAAAATTATACGACTTAATTTATAAGTTGTTTCCGATGGATCCTTTGTGAATCCAAAGTCTGGTCTTTACCTGATGACCATGTCGATGCTATCCCGAAGCATGATTGTGGTACTCCGATCATCAACAAGAGCATTCAAAGCACTATGCTAAATGTTTCTTGATCTATTATCCAAACACTGTTGTATGGGTAATATCATGATTCTTCCCTCGCCCCATTATCTAAATGCTTTTGAACTTGCTGTCCTGTCATGTATTTCATGCTTCGCTTTTTCCCTGGGAAGGAAATACTGACAATTTTTGTGTGTAAACACATTTTCCTTCCCATTGATTAATTTGAATAATCAATTAATCACTTGTTTCCTTTCCATTGGTTTGTTTAACCATTCTTATGATCTATATGATATAAGCAGAAATAATTCACTGCTTATGTAAACACCACGGTGTACAACTTTGTCAGTAAGACCCTATTACTATTGTTGATGACATTCCGGTAACCACCGATGGACGAGAACCTTGCCTATTGGCCCACCTCGTATCAACGAGCAGGAAAATGGTTCTCTTCGTCCCTCGCCCTCAGTACCGATGTTGTTGCCAATATAACTGACAGAATATGATCTAACCTGCCTGGCTATCATGACCATGCAAGATGTCACCACTCTTTCTACTTCTAACCCACATGGTGGGCTCATAACCCACAGTTCCACAGGATCGAAACCTGACTCTCCTATACCACCCTGTTTCAAAGTTATTCCTCATGCTTGGCTTCGTTTGTAGATCACGAGCCACCTTCCTAGAGATGATCTACTATTGTATCAATCACAATATTTATTTTCATTGCTCCGAACCCTTTTCACCTTATGTTTTGGCATTGAATGATTGCTTACCCGTTTGAAACCTTTGTACCATCATGAATTGCTTTGAATGAATTCCCTGAGTTACAACCTGAGAAATAATTCATGTCTTCTTCCTTGAGTTCACCGTCAGATGCCCAACCTTGTGGAGATGCGTTCTTCCAGAGTTTTCCCTCTTATCGCGTTTGTAGGACGATGAAGATCCCGAAAGGAAGAATGACGACTCCACCATGATGACCTGAAACAGAGAAATGAAAGACATCAATGTAATGGATCAACCTCTTCGAGAAGAGTGACCAAGACCAAGAAGACCCGCTAGCATTTCGTAATCAGAACTTTTTCCCTTACTCCACCTCTTAAATCTCGGGACGAGATTTCTTGTAGTGGAGGAGATTTGTAACACCCCAGGTGTCATGCTACAGTAAACTCTTGTTAATGGTGCCACGTCGTCATAGTTAAATTTTGCTAATCATCACTTTGTCTCAAACCGACCTCAAATTCAAACTAAAAGAAAAGTCAAAATATTATTTCTCCAAAGTACAATACTAAAATGTTTGCATTTTAGTATAAATCCCCTCGATCATTTTCTTGTTGATCCCAACATTATTTGACTCTCCAATTAATCCCTAGGAGATTATAAAGTGAACCGACGATGTTAGATTGAGGCTTTTCAATTTAAACAAATATTTATAGGATTCTAAATGACCTCAAACTTTACGGACTTCTTCAATATATAGCCTAGTATAAAGTGACAAGTTTTTTATATAACTAAATTCATTTGAAGCATAAATAAAATGCAAGGCAGTAGCTAAAATATAAAACAGGCAAAATAAAAAGGAAAGGGGATAAGTGCTTACTGTGCACTAGAAGCCTAGTGCCACAGTAACCCGGGCCAGCCCACCACCGGCCTTCTCCTTCCTCGCTACAGGAGTCACGAGAGGCGTGGCATGCATCCAGCCGCCATGGCCGCGTGCCGGCCATCCCATGGCCTGCCTGTTGGATAAGGCGACCCCCCCTCCCCCCCCGACCCACTGGTGAACCCTAGCTTCTTTCCCCCTTCCCCCCCGCGCCGTTTTCTTCCTCCCCGCGCTGTAGGGAGGTGCCCATCCGCTCCGCCGGCCTCCCCTTCATCGTCTTCGCCCACGGGATCGAGCCCGGAGACGCCCCGTCGTCGCCGTCGTCCTCGTCTTCACCGACGGTCGTCATCGATGCCCCGCCGCGGATCCACGCTCCGGCACGTCCCGGCCCTCCCCGAGCTCGTCCGACGCTCTCTGTGAGCCCCCTCGTCGACCCCCCTGTTTTTTTCCCTTTTTAGTCGTCGTAGTCCGCCGCGCCCGAGCCTCCGGCCACGCCCCGACTCCGCTCCCGCGTGAGCTCACCACGGCTCCCCTGCACCCCCGCGCGAGGCCTCCCTGCCTGCCTTTGCCTTGCCCGCGCGCACCTCCGCTCGCGTCCGCCATGGCCGCCGCTCGCTACACGCCATCCCTTCGCCCCATCGTCATGGCCGCTGGCAACCCGCCGCTGCGCGCTTTGTCGACATTCGCTTCATATTCTTGTCGCATCGCCTCCTGTTGCTTGCTTTTACTATCTTGATGCTTTGCTTCTTTGCCGCCGTCGCTCGTTGTCGTTGCTACCGCTGCTCTCGCTTACGCCCTCGCCGCGCGCTGCGATGCTCGCTTATTCGCTGCTGCTCTTGCTTCTCTCGCTGCTTATTGCTCTTTGTACCGCTAGTTGCCGCCGCCCATTTGCTCCGTGCTTATGCCATTGCTGATTCTTTGGTGCTCGCAGCACTGCTACCTCCCGCGGTTGCTATGCCATGGCCAAGGCCATGGCCCTGGTGTGTGTGTGTGTGTGTGTGTGTGTGTGTTCTGTGTGTGTATGCAGCGTGCACTACCACACTGAGCCCCTATGCCGACGGCCCAGGCCGTCGGCATAGCCCTGATTCCCGTCGGCATAGGCCTATGCCGACGGCCCCCGTCGGCGTAGGGCCGTCGGCAACATATGCGTCGGCATACCCCAGGGCCCCGTCGGCATAGAAAGGCCATCGGCATAGATGCCTATGCCGACGGCGTCCGTACATCTATGCCGACGGCCTAACGGTCACTGCCGGCACCGCCGTCAAGTGCAGCCCATACAAGAGACGCCACGTGTCAGGGCTATGCCGACGGCTTAGCCGTAGGCATAGCTTCGAACCTATGCCTACGGCTAAGCCGTCGGCATAGCCCTGCCACGTGCCGCTCTCTAGTAGCTCCTGGTGTAGGGCTATGTCTACGACTTAGCTGTAGGCATAGTTCTGAACAAATGGTCGTGGACTATGCCTACGACAAAACCGTAGGCATAGATGCAAAACTATGCCGACGGTTTTGCCGTAGGCATACACCCCACACGGCAGATCCTGGTATCACGATAGCCATCTATGCCTACGGCATTGCCGTCGGCATACTTGCTCACCAGAACCAAAAAAAAAAAGATTAGCCAAAAAGGCTAGCTATTTACAAATGCTTATACAGACATGATTCAACGACCATGGATTTGCAAACACAGACCTAAGAATATTTTTTATGTACATACATTCCCATTCTAAGACTCCACAAACAACATTAGAGGAGGCCGAGGGCGGTGGTGGGGAGACAAGGCTGCAATGATGGAGGTGGCATACAATCATAAAACAAACCAAAGATCCTACATATGAGGATGAATATGTAATCTACACCTTGAATATACCAAAAGAAACCCGCCTAGAACAGGGCATCCAACTAAAAAGGCGAAAATTATTGCCTTTGATTAAGATAACTTGTCATGTTGGTGCTTGAAACAAACAATGCTACTAATACATACAGACAGAGATGCTCCGATTTGGTTGTATCTATCAAGCATGAGTTGTTCAAGGCAAGCTCCAAAGAGAAAGAAATTGGTCTCGATTGTGGTGATGATACTTACTCATATAAATTTTGAGTCAAAGTAAAACCAAAAAATCAATGCATATAAACTGAACCGAGTGTGGTGCTGATTCATATGTATATCTGAGAAGATGCAAGTGTCACCAAGATAGATAGTTTTAGTCAAAGTAAAAAACAATTAGACACATACAAATCAAGCAAACTGTCATGCTTTTTCATGTGTACATACAAAAGATGCAAGTGGTATCCAGAATTTGGATATAGGTAGTACACTCATGTGGTGAATTTTGTGAATCTATACTCTGCATCTACCAAAAGGATCGCTCCCTCACATGCAAATATAATTCAGTCCAATGGCTTTCTTCTCCCTCACATGCATAAGACAAGAGCAGACCATCTAAACAGTGGATCAGGACATTCACCTTGGGAGGGAGGCGAGTGCTACTGTTGTCGGTTGTCGTCGAGATCGGGTGGTCCTCCTCAAGCAAGACAAGGTTGTTCCTCCCTACACTCCAATGGCCATCTTCTCCAAGGACATCTACAAGGGCGTAACACACCATTGATGCAAGTGTCACCAAGATAGTTTCAGTCAAAGTTAAAGTAAATGTAAACATGCAAACTGAACCAAACCGAGGTGCATATTCATATGTGTGTGTATGTAGAGATGCAAGTGCCATCTGAATTTTGGGGAACCAAAGGTGGTTGTTGTTGTTGCTACTTTAGCAGCAACAGCATCCTCGAAATCAAACAAGGAGCAAGTTGTTTTAGCAACAGCGCATACTAGTAATTAGCTAGGACCATTATTATTGCACAGCCATTCGAGGACGGTGGCAGACACATCAACTTACAAGGCTCTACTGGAGAAACAAAATAATAGGATATGTGATGCTATCAATCTTAGCACAAGAAGAAAAAACACAGCCTCTCCGATAGAATGGATGGATGCATCATGCACAATCATCTTCCATCATTGCAGCACTAGTCGAGCAACAAATCAAATATAGCAGTAGTTCCATTGGTTCAGCCAACAAGTTAACAAAAGTTTACTTCCCACTACTAATTTTGCAACTTGTCATAATAAAGAAAACAGAGCTCGACATCACAGCAACAAATAAATAATGACCCGTTGTACTACATATATCTGTAAAGGACTTCTTGAGAGATGATAGTATTACCAATGAAGAAAAATTAAGATCAAGGCTCTAGTACATCAGCGGTACCTACCTGTGCATCAAAGAAGATATGGATAATCAATTTATATGTAGGTAATACCAAACAAAGGATCAAATTTAAGTTCATTCAAATTGATGCATATGTGGGTTGGCAGAAACAAAAAAAGAATATATACAAATAGATCTACACATATGAACGAAATGGTAAATGTGAAAGAAAATAGCGCAGATAAAATGTAGATTGTTTTGGAAGATCCAAAGGTACATACCTGGAATATAGTGAGTTCACTAAAAACAGGGCACTGTGCCACCAAGCAGAGAGGCATGAGGTGAGCATCAGTAACCCTGATAAACAAAGGAAAAGAAGCCCACAGAGATTCAATACTCATGTATTGTACTGGCAACAAAATATGTGTTACTATACTTCCAATTTTGCAGGTTTTGCATTGTATAAACAGTTGCCGAGCGTGCCGGAAAGCTCGAGTGATATATCTGAAAAAAGAAAGAGAAATAACATCCATCTATTAGAACTATGAACCAAATATACTTTGTTGGACAAATGATCAGTTAATCATAACTGGGAATCTGAACATATTAATGCGAAATAGTAACTGACTATAGCAAATGAAATTGTGATAGAAAAAATTGCTACCTAGAGTCCTTGACTCAACCGAGAGATCTATGGGAACCAAAATTTTACATGCAATTTATCCATGTTTAGGTAATACAAAATATGTGGAGTAATTAAATTGTGTAGTAGCTAGCCCATATATAAAACTAAAGGTAGAAACTGGAGTAATGAAACATATCTGGATTGATGTGCAAATGCTATGGCGACTTACATGCTTGGATTCAATAATTATGATGAAGCAGATTAGTGTGATGCATATGCATGTTCGTCAGAACATATTAATCACATGCTCTTTGACTAACCATCCAAAAATAATAGATCAAGGATGATACTGCCAGCCACCTGAGGGGAGTAAGAATGAGTAGTTTCTGCTAATTAGAGGACAAACTAAAAAAAAAAACTAACTAGAGATTTCCCCTCTCTGTGTGTGTACGTTGTGCTCTGGCCGGTGGGGGAATGATAAAAAAAGCAACTACTGCTATGTATGTTAGCTTGTCCATCAGGATAGATCAAACTAGCTACCGGTGAAGGATATATCCAGCTTCGTGACTTAAGAGAACCACAGCTAGGTTGCGTCGGCAAGGAGTGGGTTTGGCTCAGCGTTGCGTCGACTTTCATCACCTTCTACTCACACCTTGCTCCTCATCTCCGTTCGACTTGTAGCAGCAAAATTAGCAGCAGCAGTAGTGAGCAGAGGAAGGAGGCGGAGGAGATGGAGGTGCTACCTGCCGAGGTGGGTCGTCGTGGCCGTGCTTGAGCTAGACAGCCCCCGTCTCCTCGAGCAGGACAGGGCTGCCAGCTAGGTGCGCCCCTCGTCCTCCGCTTCCTCGAGTAGGAAGGACGGCGCCCTCCTGCCGTCCTCATCGTCCAGACCGCGCCAAGGTGACCTGCAGCAAGGGAAGGAAAGGAGAAGGTGAGGTGGGGAGGGTGGATCCGGGGGAGAAAAGAGGGGAAGGACATACGTGCGCCATGCCGGTAACAGATCCGTCGAGCTCAGGCCTCGCCGTCGCCAGATGTGGCTGATCCCAGCGATGTTAGGGGTGGCGGCCGAAACCCTAGCTAGCCACGGGGACGGTGGAGGCGGAGCCCGATTCAGATGGAGGGAGGTGGAGCGGACCAAGGGAGCTCTGGGCGTGCTGCGTGCAGCGGAGCTCGCTGAGGCTGGCCGGCGTGGGTGGTGGCGGCGGCGAGGGAGAGAGGCTCATGGGGGAGAGAGGAGTCGCGAGAGACAGAGAGGTTCGTGGGGAGAGAGCGAGGTAGGGGTTGGGTGGGCTTTTTTTCTTTTTATTTTTTCTCCTTTTCTCTAGATGGATGGATGGATGGTTGTGGGGTGGACAGCTAGATGGAGATGGATGGATATGCGCCACGTCATCGATCCGTGGCAGAAACGTTTCTACCAATAGAAACGAAGCTCATACAATTGTGTTTTCCCTTTTGTTTTTTCTCTAATTTTTTCTACTCCCTTGCACCGACCGTCGACGATCCGTGAGGGGGGAGGAGGGCGGCAAGGAGGAGATGGTCTAGTGAGGTGGGGAGAGAATGGATCGGGGAATGGTGCGTTCGGTATGATGACTATGAGTCCGGGCGGAGACCTACGGAAAGTCGCACGGAACATCTCTTCGGCTTTCCCCATCACCGTCGACGAGGACACGTGTGACGTACATCACCATCGAACGACGACACCAGAGGAGGGACGGGTCCCCACCACCGAGGGCGAATGTACCTCGGCGGCATGCCGGATTCAGTTGTTAAAATCGACCAAAAGTCATACGATGCCGGAAATCCTTGGGACCTGGCACGGTGTCATCATATGGACCTTGTAGGGTGTGATGAAAGTTTTAGCGCGTTTCGTAGAAGCCTGGCCGGAGATGGAGGTGCTACCTGCCGAGGTGGGTCGTCGTGGCCGTGCTTGAGCTAGGAAGCCCCCGCGTCCTCGAGCAGGATAGGGCCACCAGCTAGGTGCACCCCTCGACCTCCGCTTCCTCGAGTAGGAAGGACGGTGCCCTCCTGCCATCCCCGTCGTCCAGACCGCGCCAAGGTGACCTGCGCCAAGGTGATGAAAGTTTTAGCGCGTTTCGTAGAAGCCTGACCGGAGGTCGCTTGTAAACTGCACCATCTCCGAGGTAGTATCGGGCTATGGAGAGAGAAAGTGTCCAATTTGTGAAGGAAGTGTGTTGCCCGTTCCTCCGTTAACCTCGAAACTTCCCGTCCTCTCAAATGGGTCAATTGCATGACATGTGTCGGTACATGGCATTTTTCGGGCCCGCCTGCAATATTTGAGACATTTACTACATCAGTAGGGTTTCAATGCGGGAATTGCATATCTGCATGGCGACCACCTGAAATGATGTCCAAAAGTGGTTTGTCAAAACATATATGATGCTTTGTGGTATGTGTAGGCCTAGTAAAACTGAAGGAGGGGCATGACCCACCACTCGGAGGCAAATGTACCTCGGCGACATGCCAGATCCAGCCGTTAAAATCGACCAAAAATCACACGATGCCCGAAATCCTTGGGACCTGGCACGGTGTCATCATATGGCCCTTGTAGGGTGCGGTGAAAGTTTTAACGCGTTTAGCCAAAGCCTGACCGGAGGTCACTTGTAAACTGCACCATCTCCAAGGTAGTATTTGGTTATCGAGAGAGAACGTGTCCGGTTTTGTGAAGGAAGTGGGTTGCTCGTTGCTCCGTTGGCTATTTCAACCCTCCATCACACTTGTATACATATATTAAGACACAATGCAAGTTTTGGTGGCATTGCTACCCCGAAGGCCCCCGAACGGCCTTACCCTAGCCCCGTTGACCCGGAGATCTAAGCCTTTGACTTTCACCGGACGGCCTTTGACCAATGGACTTTTCCACCTGGTTGTGATAGGTCAGCCCATAGGAACATTTCAGAACAAGGTCTGGGCCCAACCCGCCATCGGACCCCCCTCGTGAAGGGGGGTCACACTCCAGAGTCGCATGACGGGTGTTTGCACCTGACACCATACGTCCAGACATGTAAGAGGACACAACACAAGATTTGGTGGCATAGCTAGCCCCCGAAGGCCCCTGGCCACACTCGTAGACATGCGAAGAACAATCTGTAGTGGGTTTTTTTACATACTCTTGCATCTTTAAAAATATAAGAAATTGCCACGCCTATTATATCACATGTGTCTGTACTGTGTAGAAATTTCATGAATTGATCACACTTCGAGTATTTAGAAATATTTCATGCGACGCCAAAACCGCAGAGGGGTTACTTCGATTTCATTGTCGTCCCTGAGGGGGGGGGGGACCTCACACTGGAGCCGCGTATTGCCTCTTCATACATGCCACCACACCTTAAGACTTGTATGAGGACCTGACGCGATGCTCTGGTGGCATTGCTACCCCCCGAAGGCCCCGACCGACCTAACCCTGGACTAGTTGACCCGGAGATGTACGCCTTTGACTTTCACCGGACGGGATTTGACCAATCGACGTTTTTCACCTGGTTGTGATAGGTCATCCCATAGGAACACTTGAGAATAAGGTTTGGGGCAAACCCACCATAAGATTCCCTCCGTGACGACCCAACGTGGCCGTTTTCCACCTCCAAGTGCCGACGACATCGCCGTCCATGAAGGGGTCACACTCCGGAGCCGGTTGTCGGGTGTTTGTGCCTGCCACCACAATCCTTGAAACAATCTGATGGATGTAGATATAAAATTTGTCTCGATTGGCCAAGGAATAAAAAATATACAAAAAATTCAAAAAAAATTTCTATAAATGTGAAGCAAACATGATTTAAGTTTATTCAAATTTGAAACATAGTATAGCAACAGAATCCTTTCAAGATTATGATAAAAAAACCTTATAAAATTTGTCAAAATCGATCCAATTATCAATTACTTATGCTTTTAACAAAGTATAAGGACCTATATGCAAAAGTACACGAGGTCACATTTCTAACATACTCAAAAACAAAAACAAACTGGATATTCATAAACTATGGAAAATTCTACCCCAAGTCGATGCATAATTTGTGTATGTTTAAGTTTAGATAAGTTAGATTTAAATTATTCAAACTTAAAAATTTAAAATAAAAAACAGATGATATCTATGCCTACGGCTAGTTCTCGGGGCTACCAGGAGGCGCCATGTGGCGGGGCTATGCCTACGGCCTTGCCGTAGGCATAGATGGAATTGATATTTATGCCGACGGCCGCCGTCAGGGCCGTCGGCATAGATTTGACGGCGTCAGCCCGCCGTCTGTCTACGGGCCACTAGGGGTACCTCTATGCCGACGGCCTTACTATGCCTACGGCTGCCGTAGGCATAGATGGAGCTACCCCGACGGCCTTACTATGCCTACGGCTGCCGTAGGCATAGATGGAGCTACGCCGACGGTATCCGCCAGGCCGTCGGCATAGCTCCATCTATGCCTACGGCACCCGTCGGCATAGATAAGGCCGTAGGCATATAAGGTTATTCTGGTAGTGGTGGTGTGTGAGTGTGCTGTGTGAGTGCACGTGTGTGTGAGTGTGCTGTGTGAGTGTGTGAGTGCACGTGTGTGTGAGTGTGTGTGCTGCTGGCCCAAACTAGTTTAGGTCTATTTAGCTAGATTAGTTCTAGGATTAATTCTGCTGTTTAGATAGTATCAATTTAGTGCTAGATTAGCCTAATAACTTATGACATGTGGCCCTTTGTTTTAAATTAGTTTAGTTAATTCTCTTTTTGCACATGAGGGGTTCACACTTGAAGGTGAGATACACTTATGTCCATCTTAGAAAAATCTTTGATGCCCAATGTACACAATTTTTCTAGACCCGCCTTCTTTTGTTGGCGTTAGCTGTTGAGATGTTGTATCATCCATGCACCACGTGCATCCGCAATATCCGTGGCACACCTGGCCTGTGACATATCCGTAACCGAGATAGTTGTGCACTGTCGTGATCAGCGCGACTCTCATATAGAAATACCCTTTACTGGCGTCCCATGTCTTGGTTGGTGTTTTCTATAACGTGTCTAACTCTTCTTGAAATAGCCCCAGAGACATATTAATATTATTTCCTGGTTGTTTCAGCCCTTGAATCAGTATGCTGATGTGTATGTACTTTGACTTCATGCACACCTAGGGGGGATGTTGTACATCCATACAAACACGGGCCATGTGCTATGGTTAGTGTTCTGGTTGTCAAACGGATTCATGCCATCGGTACACGTGCCAAGCACAATGTTCCTTGCATCACATGTGAAATATCGATATTCGCCGTTGAACGCTCTCCACTGGCTTGCATCCGTGAGGTTTCTCAACTTCGGATCATCTCCATCGTCGGGCTTTGTCCTCTTCGCGTGCCAACGCATGAGCTTTGCTTCTTGGGATCTACAAAATAACGTTGCGGACGGGGAGTGATCAGTAAGTACCATACAACTTTCTGGGGAGATTTCTTTCTGGCCTTCTTGTGTCGAGAAGCATTGCACACCGGACAACCGATTTTTCCCGCATGCTCCTTCCAATAAATTATGCGATCGTTGATGCATGCATGGTATCTAACGTGTCGCAGATCAAGAGGGCACACAATCTTCTTGGCCTCATCCACACTAGTAGGACATAGATTCCCCGTGGGAAGAACATCCTTTAGGTACTTGAGAAGCTCATCGAGGGTAGTGTTAGTTCATTTGTTTTTAGCCTTCGTCTTCAGAGGTTCGAGCGTGAAACTCAAGCGGGTCACGACGGGATCACAAACATCATACAATGGAGTGTTCGAGTCTACCATTAGAAGCAGCTCTGTGAGTACTCGTCTCCTTGCAAAGCAGTTCTCGAACTTGTGGGTCCCGCACGAATGGACTTAGTAGCGACAAAGTCTGTGGCATGTCCATGTTTTCTCCACTGCCATTGCCGGCCTCTTCTCCGCCGCCATCTCCGGCCCCTTCTCCGCCGCCATTATCGGTCATCTCTTCATCTTCCCCAGTGTCATCATTGCCTGCCCCGTCGGCGTTCTTATCATCTTCTTCTGCAATTATCCATCGAGTATACCCATCCATGAAACCAGTCATGAGCAGGTGCACGATCAAACAACCATCCTCATAGGGGTCGAGCCAAACTCCTCCTTTGCATCTTTGACACGGACATAAAATCTATGTCCGGTTATTTTCATTCATGTCCTGCACTGCCGACCACAACCACCTTTCCACCATTGTTGCATAGACCATCATGAACGCCCGTGTGGCAATAATAAACAAATTTATTATAAAAATGCATGCATGCATCAAAGTCATACAAAATTTGGCATGACCTTTCCTAAAAATAGGACGTATAGAGTTTGCCCAGAATTTGCCAAAATGGAAATAAATCGACATTTCGGCAAAACATAGGCAACTCAACCACTTGCTACCTTGCTGTTTTTATATTTTCAGATTACAAAAACCCATATCTACCATCCATATTGCACTTGTATCACCATCTCTTTGCCGAACTAGTGCACCTATACAATTTACCATTGTATTGGGTGTGTTGGGGACACAAGAGACTCTTTGTTATTTGGTTGCAGGGTTGTTTGAGAGAGACCATCTTCATCCTACACCTCCCACAGATTGATAAACCTTAGGTCATCCACTTGAGTGAAATTTGCTATTGTCCTATAAACCTCTGCACTTGGAGGCCCAACAATGTCTACAAGGAGAAGGTTGCGTAGTAGACATCAGCGCTACTGTTAAGTGCAGCCCGCCATGTGGACAAGTTCAAACTTAGCCGTAGCACCCTACCCTAGAAATATGGTACTACTATTTGGTTAGCAGTAGCGCATTTTTGTAAGGGCGCTACTCCTATACCTAGTCTGGCGGCAACGGCGGCAATTATAGTAGTAGCGCCTTTTCTTCTCGATGTGCTACTGCTATCTGGATAGCAGTAGCGTCCTCTGGGACCACATGCTACTGCTAAGTAGCAGTAGTGCTGCATTTTGATCCGCGCTACTGGCAAGCTTCTGTGTATAAGGTTTCCCTAGTAGTGTTCCTAACAGTATAATTCGCTGAGTGGACCTCATGCCAGATGGTGAGGGCGGCAGTAGGCCAGATGTTGATGTTGAGGCCTACCAGAGTAGCAATATCCCAAATGGAGTTAACGATGTGTGGAGCAGTGAAACCTACGAGCAGAAAGACTTGTGTTGCCGCCATGCATAGAATAACGAGGTGGGCAAGAGGAGTCGGTGGAGATGGTATTGCACTCCAAGTTCGCCTTTGTGTTCATCCTGTCCCAGAGAAGCGGCGCACCAAAAAGTTTGACCTTTGTGTTCATCCTGTCCAAGTTCGCCATGGAGCCCCAGATATAGCCAGCGTTGTCATCAACCTCAGAGTTGGGCGAAAGTGATGTGTAAGCACACCTTGAGGAGAACGTTGAGCCATGCTTGAGGAACATTTCGTCTAGAGCATCACTAGTAGAGACATCCTGCAGTAAAGATAAAATAGCAGCAAGCTTGACAGAAGCAACATGGGGCGATCCCACAAGTTCATGAGTAATCCATCCTGCAAAACCCGAGCAACCAGAATGTGGGGTGAGGTGGAGTGAGAGTTTAAGTGGGGGTGGGCTAAAGCTAGAGGTCTTTCAATTAGCCAAGAGTTGCAAGAAGCAATGTTCAAGAAATCGTTAACAGGTAGTTGCTCGGTCGGTTTAGGAGTAGCGATTAATGGATGAATAAGCCTATTAAATGGATTAAACCATTAGTTGGTATATTGAATAGGAACTTGCTAACATATATCTAGATTTCTTTATGTATTGTACCATACTCTCATGCTCCCAGCTATGCAGTATACCCAAACATGTTGTTGTTAGCATAATCTTGAATAGTGTCAAGTCCAAGTAGTATTTGTGTTATACTAGGAAGTATTAGACGTGTTATGTTAGGTCTACATGGTGATCAACGTGTGTCGAGAAAAAGGAAAAAGAAATAAAGAGAAAGAAGGGGCACGACAAGGGCCCTTGGCCAAAACTTTTTGTGCGCGCGTTCATCATGATTTGATGTGATCGATCCTGAGGGCAGAATTTCCAACAATTGGTATCGGAGCAAGGTTCAGGAGTCGAGCGCTTGCCCCGGGGTTGCGACCCGACTAGCGCCTCGGGGCGGGCAATATAGTCGCTGGATGGAGCGACGGACGAGGAGGATCAGGCGATCGTCGTTCATTGGAGCGGCAAGGAGGGAGGCGGCAGGCTGTCGTCGGCATAGTGATGAAAGAGATTGTTGATGGGAGAGGTGGTGCCGAGGTGCGGCGCTGGAGCTCATCAAGATCATTGTCCGAGGGAGTCAGATGAGTTATGGAGTCGTGCGAGTTTGCACGGTCAGTCGTCGTTGTGTCTGTGAGTCATCGCCGTATCCAAGTGCTCGTCTTGGTGATGATTCGTTGGAGTGGAAGCGGTGTGCACGGTGTTCCGTGGGTCATGTCCACGTCCTCGTGGAGCGTCCTGGTTGCGGCCAGTGTGGATTCGGTGTGATGCCGAAGGCGGACGGTGGTAGGCGAAGCCATCGTAAAGCGAGGAGGTGTGCAAGCAGTGGAGAGTGGATCTATTGCAAGCAAGTACAAGGAGTACGGTGCGGACCGAGTGCAAGGCAACGGCCAAGCAATGGCGGTGGCACAACATGGCAGAGCAAGGAGGTGCACTGCATGTTTCCAGGCGGGTCATACTCTGTGTACTGATATGATAGTTGAAGATCAAGCTCGACGTGTAGTGGGACAGTTGCATTTTTCCAGGCGGGTCATACTCAGTGTACTGATATGATAGTTGAAGATCAAGCTCGACGTGTAGTGGGACAGTGACCAGTTAAGTTGTTCGACGTGAAGATTGATGACGCGTCCAGTCTTGCACGTTGCACGCGTAGAAGCGACCGTGTGGGCTGGTAGTCCGGATCATGCGTCGGAGTTTGGATCGTCAAGTCGTGGATCTCCAGCGAGTAAAGACGAGAAGGAGCATGAGGAAGATGACAAGTCAAGATTAGGGGAAGATTGTTAGCATAATCTTGAATAGTGTCAAGTCCAAGTAGTATTTGTGTTATACTAGGAAGTATTAGACGTGTTATGTTAGGTCTACATGGTGATCAACGTGTGTCGAGAAAAAGGAAAAAGAAATAAAGAGAAAGAAGGGGCACGACAAGGGCCCTTGGCCAAAACTTTTTGTGCGCGCGTTCATCATGATTTGATGTGATCGATCCTGAGGGCAGAATTTCCAACAGTTGTCGTGCACGTATTAAAAGCATAGAGAGGAAGTAAAATTATTAAAATCCTAGCTATTAAGGAGTGGGATGGGGCTAGAAGGGGTTACGGGCCAAAATCTTGAGCTTTGTTTGCCCACCTGATAATGGTCCAGTAGGGATTAATCAGCCTGAGAAGTAATTAATGGTTGTAACTGGTCAATTGATCGGTCGACAAGTTAACACGGGAATAGGTGCTATTCGATTCGGCCACGCTATGAGTGGCCATTAACTGGTCTGATTAACCGGGAGAATACTTGAACAATGGCCAGAAGAATGTGGAGGTGCCATTGTTAAGTAGGATGAAAAAAATATTTTGTAGAGATTGAATTTGGTCATGAGATGAAACATAGACAAGATTAATTGACATGAATACTGATGCACCTTATATGGAACATAGGGTGTAGTACACAACCATCAAAGATGACACTTTTGTTTACATAGGGAAACAACAACGGAAACATACTCAAGAAAATAATTTCCTATAGTTTCACACCCACATAACATATCTCCAGCCTTGGGCTTCTATTGATAATTTTGTTTCCAGGATACATAACCTCTTAGAAATTTTCTCCACCCTTGCTAAAACCTTTGTGCATTCACCCATTGTGTGGCTGTGAGAAATATTGGTCCCAATAATATTAATCATGGGTTATCTAGTTACGCGGCAGGATCAACTTTGTAGGCTTTTCATCCTTGCTTTGCTATGCGAACTCATGTGACCACCATATGCTTGAGATGAGTTGAATGTGGCACTGCAAATCTTGCATTTGTACTTGCGTGCTGTTGTAGGACCATGTGTAATACCACTATCAGAAATAGCATTTGCACCAACTAGAGGGATTTTATCTTCTCTTGGAATAGGTGAGGACCGCATGCCTGGAGAACCAGGGGTAGGTACACCATAAGGATCATCAAATAACAATCTCCCATCTTGTATGTTCTGTTCCTGTTACATAGTACTTGGTGTGAAGGGGTGAATCTTTTCAGGATAACAAAGAAACGTAGATGGTAGTGAGTTTACCTTTGAGACATGCTTGATGTCCATCTTAGAGATCGAACCATCATCCGGCTCGCCCATGGCGATAACTTGGGAATGGACAATTAATTTTTGTTCTGTTTGGAGTAACGATGTGAAGGATGAAGCTTCCATGGAAATATTATGCCTCTGATGAGATGAGTCAAAGTCATTCCAAAAAGGATTTGTGAGGAATTCTTCATGTGAGAACATTTCTTTTTTGTCCAAGGATAAAGGATTAGGGATCATATCACCCAATTGTGGGGGTAGTGGTGCGAGGTCTGTATGTGATTGGTATGGAATCATGGATCTATCATTGACTAACATCACATAAGCTTCTTGTGGTGCATGGATGATTGGTGAGGAATTTTCTATTGAAGGTGAATTTGATGATGGGGATTCAAGGGCTACAAAATCTTTTAATGTCGGCATGGCTGTCGTGCCTCTCAATGCTTCATGCAAGGGGGAAATGTTAGGATAGGAGCCATTAGGATCCATAGCTACTAGCAAGATCAACAATTTGAAGTAGAAGCTATAGAGAATGGGATGCATATGCTAGGATGGCGTTTGATGCTTATGGAGATTATTACATAAGGTGATATTTATAAGGATCTTACAAAACTATAGGCGTGCATGGACTCATGTACTATTTAATTATCTCATTACCAAGAAGATCTGGATTCTAATAACTGGTATTAATACAACATATAAAAGATATGGGATAAAAAATTCTAATAATTAACAAGATCTTTTACGATCTTTTGGTAAATTTGATCTTCCCACCTGCTTTCATAAAACCTAGCATTAGTCATGTGCAATATATGGTATAATTATTGAAGAATTGGTCCCATGTATGTTCTCTTTTGTTGGAAGAATAAACATGTATGTTGATACAAAATTGCATGAAGTGATGTCACTTTATTATCGTATTTCAAAAAAAAAATAACTTCCTTATATGATTGCAAAATAGGTCCAAACTAGTATTGCTAATGGATCTGTGAGAGATAGAGATAGATAGAGATAGATGGATAGAGAGATGGAGAGAACAAAGATTTTCCATATATGTCTTTCTCTCATGGATCAACATTTTGATGCAAGGCAGGCAACCAAAAGGTCCAAAGTTGCACCCCGCAGGTTTGCTGCAGACTACCAAACACATCCTCAATGTTTTCCGTAGGGGACACGAGAGACTGCATAGTGGGTCAACTTTGTAGGTCATCAAGTCAAGCACCAAAGTAGTTTGTACTTTGAAAGACATATACCAATCTATGCGTTTATGTGGGTTCTTTCTAGGAGGAGGATAGGCCGTGACACTCGATTGGAGTGAGTGCAGGCTTCATTCTTAAAGAAGACGTATCGCAATCACCTTGATATACAAAAACTGCATGTCAATCATATGAAATGATCAGCTGAATCAAGCGGCACTCGTCCACAATAACTTTTAGTAGCTGCACTGTAGCATGCCCAGTAATCAAAGAGGAGAAATAATTGCGATTCATTAGTACCCACAAGGAAGAAAATACGCATACGCACATCCGCGGGCGAATTTTTTTGTCGTCCGGTCAAATTCGCTGGTATAATTGGATCATCCTTCATTCGTCTTCCTCCCCCGCTCATCTTATTCATCATCAGCACCACCCGTGCCTCGCCTCTGAAAATGTTATGTCCAAGACTCGCCGCTACTCGCCAAGGTGTCCCTGTCTCTGGCTCCGAAACATTCCTGGCTCAGAGTGGGAACTCTAAGAAGATGATTGAAGCATGAAAAAGTTTTAGGCACCAGATAAATAGCAAATGCGAATAAGGGTCTCTTTTATTTGCAAGATTTTGAAAATGCGGGAACAAGAAAGGTATAGAACCGAAGTGGCAATGCCCACTTGAATCCTATAGGATTAGCAAGCATCGTTTGATGCCACATGAAAAACAAAGGAATTGTAAAAAGAGGTTGGAGTGGAAGTTAGATATTCTATGAGATATAGTATAAAAGATTACATATGAAGTATTCCTATGGGATTCGATCCCATGAATCAAAGGACCAACATAGGAAAAAAATCCTTAAGTATTTTAATCCTTCAAAAATACTATAGAAATCCTTTGAGTCAGAGTAGCCCCAAATGGGAAAACACTACAACTATGACAACAACAGATACTCGAAAGTGAATCGGTTACCGTGGTAATTGTAGTTCACCTATGTTGGCTGGAGTTTTATCTTCCTGTTATGGTAACTCTAAAACGAAATATGTATGTGGCATGCCACATCTTTTTTTCAAAACTACCAACCACACTGGATGTCGTTTGTTTCAAATTTGACGCGCACTGGTTTTACTCCATCGCGACCGAGCGCGATCATGGGCTTTTAGTCGCTGGTGTGTGGGCCCTATCGATACTGTCGCCTACTCTCCCTTCCCACCCTACATTACTTCCCCCTATTCATTTTTTGGCAACCACACCTCTTCCCACTCTGCTCTCTTCTCTCTCCGCTCTTCCTCCCGTGCTCTAAATTGACAATGCATGAAGCACTTTGACCATGCCGATTCTCGGCGGTCAGCGATAATTCTGTTGATGAGTCACATTCTAGTCCCCTCCATATCCTCCCCCAATCTGTCGAGTAGTTCGTGTTCAGTTTTGGTCGCTGTTATTTGTGGTTTGTTCATCGGATTGGTCGCTCATTATACATAGCACAGGTGAGGGATTCATTCCAATAAGCTAAATCGGTGATGGATTTGCTATTTGGTAGCCCCTATTTCGCATGCACAATGTTTAATTGACGATTTTCTGTTATTTTCATGGGTTATTTCTATTGATATTTGGAACCAAACGTCTCTATTCGCTATTTCCATATTGGTTCTAGCGTTTCTAGAGATGCTTAGTTTTGCTTTGATCGATTATGTTTTCCATGCACGGTCGCTTCCACGATGATTTTGCCGTTATGGTTTTCATGGATTGCAGGAGGGTTAGTTGTGGGAATTGGGAACCAAACCCCTCTGTTCTTCAATGTTGATGCTATCAATTTCGTAGTGCTTTTCTCGGTTTAGAAATTTGTTTTCAATCCTGAAGGACCTGTTGTAATTTGATACGTCTCCAACATATCTATAATTTTTTATTGTTCATGCTATTATATTATCCATCTTGGATGTTTCATATGCATTATTATGCTATTTTATATCATTTTTGGGACTAACTTACTAACCTAGTGCCCAACGCCACTTGCTGTTTTTCCTTGTATTCGTCTCTACAAAAAATCAATACCAAACGGAGTCCAAATGGAACGAAACTTTTTGAAGATTTTTCTTGGACCACAAGACACCCTAGAAGCTTCGGGAGGAGGCCAGAAGGGCCACGGGATGGCCACAAGCATAGAGGGCGCACCCCGGGGGGGGGGGGGCGTCCCCCAAGCTTATGGGCCCGCGTGGCTCCTCTAACCTAATTATTCTTCTATAAATACCCAAATATTCCCCGTAGACCACATGTCACACCAAAAATACTTTTCCACTGCTGTAAGTTTTTGTCTTCGTGAGATCCCATATGGGGACCTTTTCGGTACTCTGCAGGAGGGGGATTTGATCATGGAGGGTTTCTACATCAACCTTGCAGCCCTTCCGATTATGTGTGAGTAATTTACCACAGATCTACGGGTCCTTCTTCTCTCTCTTTGATCTTCAATACAATGTTCCTCGATGTTCTTGGAGATTTATTCGATATAATCTTCTTTTTCGGTGTGTTTGTTGAGATCCGATGAATTGTGGGTTTATGATCAAATTATGTATGAATATTATTTGAGTCTTCTCTAAACTCTTTTATGCATGATTTATATAGTTTTGTATTTCTCTCCGATCTATTGATTTGGTTTGGACAACTAGATTAATTTTTCTTGCAAAGGGAGAGGTGCTTTGTAATGGGTTTAATCTTGCGGTGCGCAACCCCAGTGATAGAAAGGGACATGACACATATTTGTATTGTTGCCATTAAGGATAAAAAAGATGGGGTTTGTTCATATTGATTGGATCTATCCCTCTACATCACGTCGTCTTGCTTAAGGCGTTACTTCGTTTTTGTTAACTTAATACACTAGATGCATGCTGGATAGCGATCGATGTGTGGAGTAATAGTAGTAGATGCAGGCAGGTGTGGATCTACTTGTCTCGGACGTGATGCCTATATACATGATCATTGCCTTGGATATCGTCATAACTATGCGCGTTTCTATCAGTTGCTCAATAGTAATTTTTTACCCACCGTATGCTTTCTTTCAAGAGAGAAGCCTCTAGTGAAAACTATGTCCCACAGGTCTATGTTTTATCATATTATTTTCACATCTATAAAATCAAAAACACAAAAATACCTTGCTGCAATTTATATAGTTTTATTATATTTTGCACTTTTACTTATGCTTTATATCTATCACTATTAGATCTCATCCTTGCAAGTAACCGTGAAGGGATTGACAACCCCTTTATCGCGTTGGGTGCAAGTATTTGTTTGTTTGTGCAGGTGCAATTATTGGAGACTTGTGTGTTCCTCCTATTAGATTGATACCTTGGTTCTTAACTGAGGGAAATACTTATCTCTACTTTGCTGAATCACCCTTTCCTCTTCAAGGGAAAAACCATAGCAAGTTCAAGAAGTAGCAGAAAGAATTTCTGGCGCCATTGTTTGGGAGGATCTACACTAAGCCTACCAAGTACCTATCATAAACTCTCATCTCTTGCATTTACATTATTTTCCAAGTGACTCTCGTTTTCCTCTCCATCGCTTCTAAAATGTTTTTAGAAAAATACAAAAATATTTGCCTTTTTATTTGCCCTCTTTCCGATCGCCTTTTCGTTTGCTTCTTGTTTGCATGTGTGCTAGATTGCTTTCTGTGTCATGATGTCTCAAGAAAACACTAAGTTGTGTGATTTTTCCAACACTAATAATAATGATTTTATTAGTACTCCGATTGCTCCCGCCACTAGTGTAGAATCTTATGAAATTAATGCTGCTTTGTTGAATCTTGTTATGAAAGAACAATTTTCTGGTAGTCCTAATGAAGATGTTGCATCCCATCTTAATACTTCCGTTGAATTGTGTGATATGCAAAAGGAAAAAGATGTGGATAATGATATTGTCAAATTGAAGTTATTTCCGTTCTCACAACAAGATCGTGCTAAAACTTGGTTTTCATCCTTGCCAAAAAATAGTATTGATTCATGGAATAAGTGTAAGGATGTTTTTATTTGGAAGTATTTTCCTCCCGCTAAGATCATCTCTCTTAGGAACGATATAATGAACTTTATGCAACTAGATCATGAACATGTTGCACAATCGTGGGAGCGGATGAAGTTAATGATAAGAAATTTCCCTACTCATGGTTTAGTTTATGGATGATCATACAATTTTTTTATGTTGGATTGAATTTTGCATCTAGAAATCTTTTAGATTCCACCGCGGGTGGTACTTTCATTGAAATCACATTAGGAGAAGCTACTAAACTCCTAGATAATATTATGGCAAATTATTCTCAATGGCACATCAAAAGATCTTCTACTAATAAAAAAAGTGCATGTTATTGAAGAAATTAATACTTTGAGTGGAAAGATGGATGAACTTATGAAATTGATTTCTAGCAAGAATGATCCTATTGATCCTAATGATATGAATTTGTCTACTTTGATTGAGAATAATAATGAATCTATGGATGTGAATTTTGTTGGTAGGATTTTTTGGTAATAATGCTTATAGAGGTAATTTTAATTGTAGGTCGTGTTCTAGCAATTCCTCAAATAATTATGGTAATTCCTACAACAATTCTTATATAAATTATGATAAGATGCCCTCTGATCTTGAGAACAATATTAAAGATTTTATTAACTCTCAAAAGATTTTTCAATGCCATGATAGAAGAAAGATTGCTTAAGTTTGATGATGTGGCTAGAAACGTTGATAGTATTTCTCATGAGATTGATTCCCTTAAGATTAGATCTGATCTTGATATTAATGAATCTCTGAAATCTATTCAAATTTCAATTAATGAAAGTAGGGAGGGAACTGCTAGAATAAGAGCTAAGAGAGAATGGCTAGGAAAAGTATGTTCTTCTAGTTTTTGCGATAATCATGATGAAAATCTTAAAGTGATTGGTGTGACTAATATTGAATCTTTGTTTGCTAATATAAAACTTGACAAAGAAGGGGCTGGAGAGGAGTCAACTTTAGCTAGAAGATGTCCCAATAATTGTGAGTGTGATGATCTTAATGAAAAAACTCATAAAAGTGGGTTTGGCGAGGTCAAAACTTTAACTAGTGATGTGCCCACTTTTTTGGATTACAAGTAGTTTAATTATGATAATTGTTCTTTGATTGAGTGTATTTCCTTGTTGCAATCCATGCTAAATTCAACTCATGCTTATAATCAAAATGAGGCTTTTACTAAACATATTGTTGATGTTATGATAAAACCTTTTGAAGAAAAATTTGAGTTGGAAGTTTCAATCCCTAGAAAGATATATGATGAATGGGAACCTACTACTAAAATTAAGATTAAATATTATGAGTGCAATGAATTATGTGATTTGGTGCTAGCGTTTCCACTATTCCAAAAACTTTATGTGATGTGCTAGGCTTGCATAAACTTGATGATTGTTCCTTAAATTTGCAGTTAGCATATTCCACTATTAAAAAACCTATTGGAGAATTAATGATGATATTATTATTGCAAATATGAATTATGTGCCGTAGATTTCATTGTGCTAGATATTGATTGCAATCCTACATGTCCCATAATTCTTGTTTGACCTTTCCTTAGAATAATTGGTGCAATTATTGATACGAAAGAAGGAAACATTAGATTTCAATTTCCATTAAGGAAAGGCATGTAGCACTTTCCAATAAAGAAAATTAAGTTACCATATGAGCTATTATGAGGGACACTTATGGATTGAATATCAAAGATGAAAATACCTAGATCTATGCAATATGCCTAGCTAGGGGTGTAAAACGATAGCGCTTATTGGGAGGCAACACAATTTTTTTGTTTTTCTTGCTTTTCTTCTGTTTTTCAATAAATATTCAATTATACTACTGTTATGATTGTATTTTAGTATTTTAATTAGTGTTTGTGTCAAGTAAGACCTTTGGGATGGTTTAGAAGATTGTTGATTTGATTCTATGAAAAAACATAAACTTTTGCGTCCAGTAGTAGAATTGTTAAAATTTGCTGCAGCGTGATAAAATTCTGATTTTTTTACAGAAGATTGATATACAAATTTCCCATGTTGTACTAATTTTCAGAATTTTTGGAGTTACAGAAGTTTGACTAATGTTCAGATTACTACAGTCTGTTCTGTTTTTGACAGATTCTGTTTTCATTGTGGTGTTCGCTTGTCTTGATGAATCTAATGGGTTGTATTGGGGGGGGGGGAGGGGTATGAACCATGGTGAATTTGGAATATAGTAGATATAATGCAAATATAAAATTTGAATGAGTTCACAACGGTACCTAAAAGTGGTGATTTGCTTTATTATACTAACGGATCTCACGAGTTTTCTGTTGAGTTTTGTGTTGTGAAGTTTACAAGTTTTGAGTGACGTTTCGATGGGCGAAGGAATAAGGAGTGACAAGAGCCTAAGCTTGGGGATGCCCAGGGCACCCCAAGGTAATATTCAAGGACAACCAAGCATCTAAGCTTGGGGATGCCCCGGATGGCATCCCCACTTTTGCCTACAATCCATCGGTAAATTACTTGAGGCTATATTTTTAATCACTACTTGATATGTGTTTTGTTGGAGCGTCGTGTATTATATGAGACTTTGCTTTATTTGCTTTTTAGTTTGCCACATTCATCCTTGCTGCACACACCTTTTTGAGAGGGACACACATTAATCATGAATTTAGTAGAATACTCTTTGAGCTTCACTTATATCTTTTGAGCTAGGCAGTTGCTCTAGTGCTTCACTTGTATCTTTTAGAGCAAAATAATGGTTATGTTTTGAAGAAATTGATGAACTCTCATGCTTCAATTATATTATTTTGAGAGTCTTATAAATAGTATGGCAATTTGCTTGGGCTATGAATTTAGTCCTTATATGATGGGTATTCAAGAGTGATATAATAAAAACTTTCATGAAGATCATTCAATATATGAGAAGTTTGACTCCTTGCATTTGTTTTGAGATATAAAGATGGTGATATTAGAGTCATGCTAGTAGTAGATTGTGGAATAGTAAGAATATTTGCGTTAAGATTGTGATTCCCGTAGCATGCATGTATGGTCTTCATGTTATGTGATGAAGTTGGAGCACAATTTATCCTTGATTGTCTTCCTTTGCGTGAAGTTAGGGGCGCGCAATGGTTAACTCCTACCAACCTCCCCCATAGGAGCATGCATAATAGTCTTTGCTTTGAGGGCTAATAAACTTTTGCAATAAGTATGTGAGTTCTTTATGACTAATGTTAGTCCATGGATTATATGCACTCTCACCTTTCCGCATTTTGCTAGCCTCTTCGGTACCGTGCATTACCCCTTCTTACCTTGAGTTGTGGTGCAAACTTTGCGGTGCATCCAAACCCCGTGATATGATATGCTCTATCACACATAAGCCTCCTTATATCTTCCTCAAAATAGCCACCATACGTACCTATTATGGCATTTCGATAGCCATTCAGATATATATTGCCATGCAACTTCCACCGTTCCAGTTTATTATGACACACATCATCATTGTCATATTGCTTTGCATGATCATATAGTTAACATAGTATGTGTGGCTCCGCCACCATTCATATTTTTTATATATGTTATGCTAGATCATTGCACATCTCGGTACACCGCCGGAGGCATTCATATAGTCATATTTTTGTTCTAGTATTGAGTTATAATTCTTGAGTTGTAAGTAAAAAAGAAGTGTGATGATCATATTCATTATTAGAACATTGTCCCAGTGAGGAAAAAAAGGAAAGGACAAATGATCCCAAGAAAAAAGAGGCCAAAGAGCCCAACAAAAAAAGAAAACAATGAGAGAAAAAGAGAGAAAAGGAGATAAGGGACAATGTTACTATCATTTTCCACACTTGTGCTTTAAAGTAGCACCATGTTCTTCATGATAGAGTCCCCTATTTTGTCACTACCATATATTACTTGTGGGAATTTTTCATTATAGAACTTCGCTTGTATATTACAATGATGGGCTTCCTCAAATGCCCGAGGTCTTCATGAGCAAGCAAGTTGGATGCACACCCACTTAGTTTTCTTTTGATCTGTCATACACTTATAGCGCGAGTGCATCCATTGCATGGAAATCCCTACTCCTTGCATTGATATCAATTGATGGGCATCTCCATAACCATTGATTAGGCTCGTCAATGTGAGACTTTCTTATTTTTTTTGTCTTCTCCACACAACCTCCAACATTATACTCTATTCCACCCGCAGAGATATTCCATGGCTTGCGCTCATGTATTGCATAAGAGTTGAAAAAGCTTAAGCACATTAAAAAGTATGAACCAATTGCTTGGCTAACACCGGGGTTGTGCATGATTTATACTTTGTTCTAAGAATATGGAGCATGACAAGACTATATGATTTGTTAGGGATAACTTTCTTTAGCCATGATAATTTGAAAAGACATGATTGCTTTCTAGTATGCTTGCAGTATTATTGTTTTTATGTCAATATTAAAAAAATTATGAATCTTATGAGTCTGAATACTCATGCCACATAAAAAAACATTACATGATAAACATGTTAGGTAGCATTCCACATCAAAAATTCTATTTTTGTCATTTACCTACTCGAGGACGAGCAGGAACTAAGCTTGGGGATGCATGATACGTCTGCAACGTAATTTTTTTTATTGTTCCATGCTATTATATTATCCATCTTGGATGTTTTATATGCATTATTATGCTATTTTATATCATTTTTTGGGACTAACTTATTAACCTAGTGCCCAATGCCAGTTGCTATTTTTTCCTTATTTTTGTCTTTACAGAAAATCAATACTAAACGGAGTCTAAATGGAACAATTTTTTTTGAAAATTTTTGTTGGACCACAAGACACCCTAGAAGCTCTGGGAGGAGGCCAGAAGGGCCATGGGATGGCCACAAGCTCAGAGGGCTCGCCCCAGGGGGCGTCCCCCAAGCTTGTGGGCCCCCGTGGCTCCTCTAACCCTAATTCTTCTTTTATAAATACACAAATATTCCCCGTAGACCAGAGGGCACACAAAAAATACCGCCGCCGCAAGTTTCTGTCTTCGTGAGATCCCATTTGGGGACCTTTTCCGATACTCTGCCGGAGGGGGATTCGATCACGGCGGGCTTCTACATCAACCTTGCTGCCCTTCCGATGATGTGTGCATAGTTTAACACAGACCTACGGGTCCACAACTAGTATCTAGGTGGCTTCTTCTCTCTCTTTGATCTTCAATACAATGTTCTCCTTGATGTTCTTGGAGATCTATTCGATGTAAGTTTCTTTTGCGGTCTGTTTGTTGAGATCCAATGAATTGTGGGTTTACGATCAGATTATCTATGAATATTATTTGAGTCTTCTCTAAACTCTTTTATGCATGATTTATATAGCTTTGTATTTCTGTTTGATCTATTGATTTGGTTTGGCCAACTAGATTGATTTTTCTTGCAATGGGAGAGGTGCTTGGTAATGGGTTCAGTCTTGCGTTGCTCGATCTGAGTGACAGAAAGGGACATGGCACATATTTGTATTGTTGCCATTAAGGATAAAAAGATAGGGTTTTTTCATATTTATTGGATCTATCCCTATACATTATGTCATCTTGCTTAAGGTGTTACTCTGTTTTTGTAAACTTAATACACTAGATGCATGCTGGATAGCGGTCGATGTGTGGAGTGATAGTAGTAGATGCAGGCAGGAGTCGGTCTACTTGTCTCTGACGTGATGCCTATATACATTATCACTACCTTGGATATCGTCATAACTATGCGCATTTCTATCAATTGCTCAACAGTAATTTGTTTACCCACCGTATGCTTTCTTTTAAGAGAGAAGTCTCTAGTGAAAACTATGGCCCCACCGGTCTATCTTTTATCATATTATTTTCAGATCTATATAATCAAAAACACAAAAAATACCTTGCTGCAATTCATTTACTTTTATTTTATTTTGGACTTTTACTTATCTTTTATATCTATCACTATCAGATCGCATCCTTGCAAGTAACCGTGAAGGGATTGACAACCCCTTTATCGCGTTGGGTGCATGTATTTATTTGTTTGTGAAGGTGCAATTATTGGAGACTTGTGTGTTACTCCTACTGGATCGATATCTTGGTTCTCAACTGAGAGAAATACTTATCTCTACTTTGCTGCATCACCATTTCCTTTTCAAGGGAAAAACCAACGCAGGCTCAAGAACTAGCAGAAAGAACTTCTGGCGCCGTTGTCTAGGAGGATCTACATTAAGCCTACCAAGTACCTTATGCAGATATGCCATTGATAATTTCTATGTGTTGTGTTTTTTCTAGCAAAATACTGGCAATGTAAAAGCCTGTAACATCCCAAAATTCTAAATTTTGAAATGTTATATTAAATAAATAATTATTATTGTTTATTTTATTATTTTGTGATTGATTGTGTGAAATTTGAAACTTTTGAAAGTTGAATGAGAGGGAATAAAATGACTTTAAAAAAACATTCATTCTTGCATTTGATCTCCATGAATTCAAATTCAATTCAAAATCAAAGCCCTAGAGTGAAGATGACATGACTTCTTTTATCAAAGAAATGAAATTGGGTTTTTGAGAAGATTTGGATTCCATTTGAAAATATTTCAAATTCAGAAACTTTATGCAACTCAATGATTTACATGAGAGAAGATAAAATGACTTCTTAAAATTATAAGAAAGATAGTTGGAAGTTTAAAAGAACGAATTTGAAAGCCCCTTTAGTTCCTTATGAAATTTCACTTTTTTCTTTTAGTTAAAATAGAGTTTTGAAGTTCAAATCCCTAGAAACTTGTTCAAAAGAGAGAAGGAATGTGAACCTTCAAATTTTTCAGAAATATTTGAAATATATTTGAATAAGGGAAAACAGAAAAGATTTGAAAGTGGTTTGAAATTCAATTCAAACCAAATTATGACTTATTTGGTTTTTATTCAAATTCTTTTTCTCCAAAAATAAAATATAGTGAAAATAGGGAAACATGATTCCCTTCAACATAAAAAATGGAGAATAATAAATTTGTATTCATTTTGGTACTTTAAAATAATTTTGTTTGCATGTTAAATGCAACAATAGCATTGTTTGAATTTGAGAGTTTACGGTTACATTATTTGAAATTGAAAAATAGTTCATCTTTTTCTTTGTAACCTTCTGAAAATTTTAATTATTATGTGCCTACACAATAGTTTTATTACATTTGTTTATTTTGATTTTTCTTTTCTGTGTTTATAAAACTAAACAAGAAACACTATTCATCCATACACTCTTCATCTGGGCGACCCGCTCCTATTCCTCACACGTGTGCGCAACACAGTAGCAGCAGCACTCCGCCCAACTAGTGCGCCCTAGTATTTTTTTTCATGGGCCAAGCCGAGCTGGATTGACAACCCCTTTATCGCGTTGGGTGCATGTATTCATTTTTTTTCATTTCTTTTTCTCTCTTTTCTTTTGTTTCTCGGTTTTCTTTTCTCTTGGGCCGTTCCTTTTCCCGTACACTAGTAGTCTTTCTTCTTTGTTTCTGTTTAGTCCCACATTGCCTAGTTATAGACCTCCAAGCCTCCCTCCAACCTATAAATAGAGACCAAGTGTACAAAAAAATCATCCAACTCGGGTTAAATCAATCTTTTGGTTTAAGTAGCTTCACACAAAATAAAATATTATTTCTTCTCTCTGACGGGAATTTTGGAAGTCATCTCCTCTCTCTGAAGTCGTCTATTCTCTACGTTTTAAAGGAATCTCTCTTCGTATTTTTTATACTCCCATAGTTATTGTTTTTAGATTAGTATACGATAAAAATCTAGTTTTTCCTCTTAGTTATTTAATTCATACATAGTAGCGTCTTATGTATAAAATAATTAGATTATCAGTATTTACACATTAAGCCAAGAATTCTTTTAGACATAGCTCTTTCTCTTCCGTAAACAGCTTGGTCCTGATTTTCCAAATATCCGTAACATTTTACTCTTTTATCTAAATTAGTGTTTCCACACATCGTTCTAAGTAGATTCAATGCCATATTGAATTATTCGTATCTTGATTAGTTATTCTGAATCTAATAATTCTTTTTACTACGCGCTCATATTGACTTCATACATCCAGTAGCATCAATTCCAAACTTTTGAATCTTTAGTTGGTTTTGCCTGATTATTTCATAAGCTTTCTCTATGCTTCTTTATGCTCTTTTTTTGCTTGTCGAGTGATTGCTTATTTGTATGTAATTGTGTTGTTACGATAGATTTCTCGGAATGTGACGAGTAGAATTATCAGGATTTATGAGTGCGAAAACTTTATCAAATTTTACCAGGCAAGTTCACTTTGATCATATTTTGAACACCTAAGATTTTTTTGCATTAGTTTCACTTTTTTTCTTGCATTCAATAGGAATATTGAAACCTGTACCTTGAGTAGAATCATGAGATAGGAACCCATGCCTTTGTCACCAAGCCCTAGGAATCATTGTTAAGTTAGATGCACCTATGCTTCAGTAGACGGGGATTGGTGCGAGTGTTTCATGTGAGATGTGAGCGTGATAATAATATTTGGATCGACCTCAAGACTAAGACCAGACAGTGCGAGGACTTCAAGGGAGGCGACCGAGTCTTGCGGGAAAAATGTGCAAACCTCTGCAGGGTGTTAAACTAATCGATTAGTCGTGTCCCTGATTACGGACAATTTGAGCGACTGGAATTGGATGGTCTGGATATTCTCAACACGGTTACCAATTAAATGAATTTTGGGTTTATTAGTAATTGGGATATGAGAATTGGTTGGTGGAACCATCTCATTAACAACCAATTTTTGTATTAATTTTGCATCGGACTCCTTTGTTGTAGGGGGAAATCAGCTTTTCACAAAAAATATAAACTTAGAGCTACCACAAAACCATATTGCATATAGTATAGCAATTACTTTCTATTGTGATCTTGCAGGTACATTCAATGTACTGACCTACATGGCTGCAACGTCTCATGTTGTAGAATTTCTATGACAAGTAAGAGTTACGATATAGGGTTACGGTCTACACTCAAATTGCCGATGGCGTTGATGGGACTCCACACCTGTTTGTTTGTTTCCGCTGAGACTTATGAGGTACATAATAGTTTTACGTTATTTATACATGTGGTATATACATTGATGTACTGTTTGTGCCATCATACTGATCCACGGATGGCATAGATACGCAGAGACTTGACCGTTTGAGGTTGGTCGCTACAAAGCCTCAACTGGTGCATAGTCATTACTGGTTAGTTACACAAAGCGCTTTTAAAAGGCAAGCCTACGATGGGCTGCCTCCTATTCTACAATGTTAGTGCTCCGCTTTTTTGTGTTACTGACAGTCATTCCTTTTTCTTTTTCCATGATCTATGATTTGTGTAGCTTACTCCCCAACCATACGGTACCAACCTTTTTGTTACCAGCTTCTGTACATTCATGTTATTGATCTCACTAGCCTTGGGATCAGCATTCCTAATGGTCCAGTCGCAATTAACATGTGGACAAATGACTGGCATCGAAAGTGCTATAGATGGACACCCAGAGGGACAAGCTTTCTTATGGGAAATTGCCAGTAATTTTGTATTTTCATTATTTTTAGTATATGGACTGCCAACAACTTTTACCTTCCCATTTACTCATGCTTGTTTTCTTGATTTTATCCTATGTGCCATCTCAAGCCCCGATATGGTCAAGAATATTGCATGTTTGGTGGACTACAAGAACTTGACAAATTCATGCATTTTCATGCAACACCAAACTGTGGCCAATAGGTATGTACTTTTTTGTGTGTTTCAAATTCTTTTTTTGGTAAACAGCATTCTGAAAGCTTTGCAACTTTATTGTAGTAGCATGGCAACTTTTTTATAAGTTGATGTATTTTTTTGTACGGCAACAAGCCCCTTGCATAGTTTGTTCATTTTTTTGTTGTGTTTTTAGTAGTTTTAGATGGTAACTTATGTCTCTCACAACCTGATCACTCCCCCACTTTTATGATGAGAAACTTGCTAAAGTTTCTGCTATTGTGGGTCATTTTTCCTCTGGCTTGGTCAGCCTCATGGGTGAGTTTGTAAATGGTTTCATATCTATGGAAGACAAAGGTATTGCTGAGATGGCCCGTCTGTTAGAGACCCAACTCACATCAAGGAAAAGATTTGGGAAAACAAAACGCTTAGGTGTTAGATAGGGATCACAAGATATAGGATGGCGGCAGCAACGATTACTCTAATGATGATCCAGACTTCCACGTTGTTTATGTGGTCCATCATGGGGTTTGAGGCTTCCAGTAGCAGCGGACCGGATGCTCATGAGGCTTCAGGTAGTGGGTCAGCGAACGCACACGTGCCTACAAGCGGTGCTGCAACTGCAGATGTGCTGGTAATCTCAACGGGAAATGATGGAAGCACCCCTCAAGTTGTCCGAACCGGACAGTCTCTTGAGTTAGAGATTATGCTTACTGAGTGCTCCGGAACTGTATCCGATGAAGGACTGCATAGCCTGCCAGAGAGGCAGATACTCAAGTCTAGATGACCATTTATGCTTGGGTGAAGAGTAGAAGTTCTTCTCTGGTTCAAAAGGTGGACAAGAAATATTCCAGGTGTCGCAAGAAAATACGCCTACCTTCTCCGCCCGTGCCCCCCAGTATAGTTGTTTCTGATCAGCCATCGTTGGATGATACACATCGATATGTCAAGCAAATTGTCATCGATGAGCTCGATATTGTAGGTCCTGATAAGGGCATTGGCTTAGTAATCCCCGATCCCACGCAGAAGAAGAAACAACCTCGGCACTGAGTTTATTATCCTCCCCATGCGAGTACTATTTCTTCCCAATCATAAAGTAACCCTTTGTATGATAACTTTTAGTACTTAACTCCTGATAACTCTAGGTACTTGTGTCTGGCAACTAATGTTTTTTGGTTGTAAGTTAGATAGCCTTTTGTAGTTAATTTTTTTCTGTGATATCTTTAGTACTTAACTCCTGACAACTCTAGGTTTTTCTGTCTGGTAACTACTATTTTTTGGTAAGTTAGATAAATTTTTCTACTTAATTTTTTTGTATGATAACTTTAGTAATTAACTCATCATAGCTCTAGGTTCTTTTGTGTGGTAACTACTATTTTTGGGTTGTAAATTAGATAACTTTTTGTAGTTTACCTTTTCTGTATGATAACTTTAGTACTTAACTCGTATTAACTATAGGTTCTTGTGTCTGGTAACTTTTTCATTTGTACGATATCTTGGTTAAATATTTTTTAGGGGTTCGGTCGTCCCATCTGTCAGTGTTGCCAGCATTCAGCAAATGCGGTCTACCAATCTGGGTGTCATGTCCAAGGAGCCAGGTACTTTTTTCAAGATATTTTTTTACATTCCACATCTCCCCCCTCTGGAAATGAGGCTTACAATTTTTTTGTTAATAGGTCCCATATTAGTTCTTAGTAGATGTGGACTCGGTTGACCCGTCATGTAGGTGATTATGAATCTTTCTCCTCCCTTTTTAGTATCATTCAAAATCATTCCAACTATGGAAGTCCAAATCTTTTTTTTGTGTGTGGTACATTAGGTGAATACAAACTGGTAATTTACCCTTTTCTGTTGGGTATGGTAAATGGTTTGGAATTGGCTTGTAGTTCTCTCTATTAAAGCTTGGTAAGTTTAGTATTATTAGCATGGTAACTTGTTTTATAGGTTTTTTGTGTCTTTTGCTAGGTAACTTTACCTTTTTATTAGCATGGTACTTTGGGTTCGTAATTCTACTATTTCTAGCATTATAAAGCATTCTTACTTTTGGAGTCAAAAGTTTTTTTTTGGGTGTGATAACTCAGGTGAATATAAGCTGGCAATTTTCTTTTGTGGAATAATAAATTGTTTGGATTATGCTGGTAGTTTCCATCTCATCCTTTGTACTTTTTATGAGAAATATAGCTACAATTTTTTTAACTCAATTATCATGTGATGAGTTCTCTTGTTTTACATTTTCCCTGTATCTACAACCTTTTCTGTGTGTGTAGCAAGAAGACCATGAAAAATGTGGGGAAGGTCAAGGCGTCTTCTCAAGTAGCACTTGCAACTAGGAGTGAGTACGTCATGAACCCATATATGAACCCATTTTTAAAATGTATTTTATATCATAATTGATACAAAATTCCACGCATACATCTCCTCAACATGTGTGCGTGGCACAAAGTTTTCTAAAAAAATCTGCTTTTATTTTGTCTGCACAAAAAGACAAATTTTAGTGCTTCTAAATAGCGTTCCATGACATGTTTTTTGTATTTTTTGCACAAGCTAAAGAAAAACTTGTTTTCTGCAAAACTTTCTAGTAAATACAACATCACCTTGTTGATAACTGCATCACTTCATTCCTTTTGGTGTTTTGACTACTAACCGTCTTGAATCCCCCTCATAATTTTCTTGTTGTTGGTCCATAGTTAAAGTATTATAGTGATGATAATTACTTTCTTGAGAATAGCTGCATCGATAGTGACTATTTTTTAACCATCTCATCCCCTAATAACTTTCTTATTTTTTCTATGGTAAATATAGCATCACCTTATTGATAACTACCTCCCTTCACAGGTACAACGAGGTGCTATACAAACGGTTTTTAACCCCTTTCTGCGATGGCATTTGGAACCGTCGCCAAGTGAGTGTGGGCTATAGGGTGGTCCTTCCCACACGACCCAGAAACCGTCGGGGATATGGAGCCATGATCCAGAGGCCTTGCAAAATGTAATCGTGTGTGATGCAGCACACACTAAATTCTTTCGCACGTGTGGGTCCTGTGATTAAACGTTTCTAATGACGCAGTGAAACCAAACGGTGTGCCATAATGAACCGTTTGGGAAACAGTATGTAAGTCACACGGGCCAACATATGAACTGTGTGCAATATGTGCCCCATCACACACGAGTTTTCTATGGGACCCGTCTGCCATGCAAGACTCCATCCCACACGTTTCCCAATAATTACCGTGTGTGATAATGTTCTATCACAAATGGTTCGGGAGCCTGTAGAATCGAAAGTAGTTCTAGAGGGGGTGATTAGACTACTTGACCAAATAAAAATCTAGCCTTTTCCAATTTTAAGCCTTGGCAGATTTTAGCAACTTAGCACAAGTCAAGCAATCAACCTACACAAGCCATTCTAAGAGTGTAGCAGCAGAAAGTAAAACATTGTAGATGAAGGTAAAGGGAAGGGTTTGGAGAAGGCAAACGCAATGTAGACACAGAGGTTTTTGGCGTGGTTCCGATATTTGGTGCTATCGTACATCCACGTTGATGGAGACTTCAACCCACGAAGGGTAACAATTGCGCAAGTCCACAGAGGGTCCACCCATGAAGGGTCCACGAAGAAGCAACCTTGTCTATCCCACCATGGCCATCACACACAAAAGACTTGACTCACTTGGGTAGATATTCACGAAGTAGGCGATCTCCTTGCCCTTACAAACTCCTTGGTTCAACTGCACAATCTTGTCGGAGGCTCCCAAGTGACACCTAACCAATCTAGGAGACACCACTCTGCAAAAGGTAATAAATGGTGTGTTGATGATGAACTCCTTGCTCTTGTACTTCAAATGATAGTCTCCCGAACACTCAACTCTCTCTCACAGATTTGGCTATGGTGGAAAGAGGATTTGAATGGAAAGCAACTTGGGGAAGGCTAGAGATCAAGATTCTTGTGGTTGGATTGTAATGTCTTGGTCTCAACACATGAGTAGGTGGTTCTCTCTCAGAAAATGAATGGTGGAAGTGTAGGCACGTTCTGATAGCTCTCTCTCAAATGGAGATGGGGTGGAGGAGTATATATAGCCTCCACACAAAATCCAACCATTACACACATTTGACCCAGCTCGGTGAGACCGAATAGAAGAACTCGGTGAGACCGATTAGTTCAAAATGTGAATGTTAGGAATCTCGGTGGGACCGACATGATCAACTCGGTGGGACCAATGTGCTAGGGCTAGGGGAAAACCTCATCTCGGTGAGACCGATTGCATAAACTCGATGAGACCGATTTCAGCAATGAGCAAATAGAGAGTTGGTCAGGCAAACTCGGTGGAACTGATCGCTCATTTCGGTGAGACCGAAATGTTATGAAGGGAAACAGAGAGTTTGCAATGCGAACTCGGTGGGACCGATTGCTCATTTCCGTGAGACCGAAACATTACGAAGGGAAACAGAGAGTTTGCAATGCCATCTCGGTGAGACTGAGAATCGTATCGGTTAGACTGAATTGTCTAGGGTTTCTGGCAATGGCTATGTCAACAGAACTCGGTGGCGCCGGATAGATCAAATTGGTGGGGCCGAGTTTGACTTTAGGTTTTGGACATATGTGGAAATGAGAAAGTGGCTGAGTGTTTTGGAGCAATATCACTAAGCACTTTGAGCAAGTAGACCATTAAGCCACACCTCATCCCCTTTTAATAGTATTGGCTTTCCTATAGACTCAATGTGATCTTGGATCACTAAAATGAAAATGAAGAGTCTTGAGCCTTTGACAATCTTTGTCCTTAGCATTTTGAGGGGTCCACATCTTTAGTCCATGCCATGCCAATCATTGAACTTTCTGAAATATTTAACTTGAATGGATATTAGTTCAATGAGCTATATGTTGTTATGAATTACCAAAACCACCCAGGAATTAGTTGCACTTTCATTCTCCCCCTTTTTGGTAATTGATGACAACATATAGATCAAAGCTTCGACAAATGATAATATGAATGAAATACATCATCGCTTTGAGAAGTATGTGATAAGCAAGAGCTCCCCCTAAATTTGTGCATTATTTAAAATTTACATTTGAATGCAAATGCACAATCGATTAGGATCATGGGTCACTCTTCCATATCACATACATCTTGGTGGATGATGTACAATATGCAACTTTATTCTTGTAGACATGTGTTGGGTCTCCAAGCGCATAGTTTTGTAGGACAATAGCAATTTTCCCTCAAGTGGATGACCCAAGGTTTATCTATCTGTGGGAGGTGTAGGATGAAGATGGTCTCTCTCAAACATCCCTGCAACCAAATAATAAAAAGTCTCTTGTGTCCCCAACACACCCAATACAATGGCAAAATGTATAGGGGGACTAGTTCAGCGAAGAGATGGTGATAAAAGTGTAGTATGGAATGAGTTTTTGTAGTGCGAACAGTAAAAAAGCAAGGTAGTAAATAGTAAAATGGAGCACACGCGGTATTGCAATGATGGAAAATGAGGCCTAGGGTGCATACTTTCACTAGTGCAATCTCTCAACAATGCTAACATGTTGGATCATATGATTATCCCTCAAAGTGCAATAAAGAATCACTCCCGAGTTCCTATTAGCAGAACAAAAGATAGAAATTGTTTGTAGGGTACGAAACCACCTCAAAGCTATCCTTTCTGATCAATTTATCCTAGAGTTCGTACTAAAATAACACAAAGCTATTCTTTCTGGTCGATCTATCAAGAGTTCATACTAAAATAACACCATATGACACACATCAACCAACTCTAATGTCACCTAGATACTCCAATGTCACCACAAGTATCCATGAGTTAATTCTACGATATGCATCAAACAACTTCATGATCATAATATTCAATCCACACAAAGAACTACAAGGGGACCCCAAAGTTTCTATCGGAGAAAAGATAATAAAAACGTGCATCAACCCCAATGCATAGATGACCCCAATGTCACCTTGGGAATCCGCAAGTTGAGTGCCATAACATACATCAAGTAAATCAATATGATACCCCATTGTAACCTCAAGTATGCATACCGCAAGACATACATCATGTGTTCTCAGATCTGAACATTCAATCAGACAAGAAAAAACTTCAAAGGGTAAAGATTCAGTTCATCACAACAACAGTAGAGAGGGGGGAAACATCATATGATCCATCTATGTTAACAAAGCCCATGATATATCAAGACCGTGACATCTCAAGATCATGAGAGAGAGATAAAGAGATTAAACACATGGCTACAGGTACAAACCCTCAGCCTCGAGGGTGGACTACTACCTCCTCAACGTGGTGGCCGCTAGGATGATGAAGATGGCCATTGGTGATGATCTCACCCTCTTGTAGGGTGCCGGAACAGGCTCCCGATTGGTCTTCGGTGGCTACAGAGGCTTGCGGTGGCGGAACTTCTGATCTAGGTTCTTCTTGAGGGTTTTTGGAATATTTGAGAATTTATAGGGCGAAGAGGGGGTGCGGGAGGCCACCGAGGTGGGCACAACCCACCGGGGCGTGCTTGGGGGCCCAGGCGCGCCCTGGTGGGTTGTGACCCCTTGGGGCACCCCCAGGTGCTGCTCTGGCCCATTGGTAGTCTTCTGGTCCATAAAAATCCACAAAAAGTTTCACGGTGTTTGGATAACTTTCATTTCTGCACAAAAAACAACACTACGGTAGTTCTGCTGAAAACAGCGTCAGCCTGGGTTAGTTCCATGCAAATCATACCAAAACCATATAAAATTATTGTAAAGATGGCATGAATACTTCATAAATTATAGATACGTTGGAGACGTATCAGTGGAGCGCACAAAATAATAATCTATGAAAAACATGCACTCATCACCAAGGATAAACATGATTGAACATACACAAGTATCATAGATATCATCAAGCAAAGTATGATCAAACACACAATCACAAGAGTATCTCACACACATAACACAAATATTGTAGAATGCATCAAACAAGCAAACGACCAAAGCAAATGATCAAAGTAGCAAGAGAGGCAGCAAAAAGCAAAACACACAATCTCTCAAAGCCTAATGATCTATACACTTTCTCCCCATTTAGCAACAAGTTACCAAAAAGCTTGAAAATGCATGGTGCTATGCAGCACTCTAGGCACGATCTCCGGTGTGCGTAGATGGCGTGGAGAGGAGTCCATCTGCAAAAGCTTCAACTGACATCTGTGGAGCTACAGGAGTTGAAACTGGAGGTGTGACTGAGGCAGTTGCTGCAGGTGCTGAAAAGGTAGTCCTGGAGTCTTTGACAACTGGCACAGCTGTAGACCTTTGTGCCCTTGGCACTGTCTGAAAGACATCTGTGGTTGGTCTGTCATTCCTGTCCTCAATTTCTTCCTGGAGATTCTCCATAGTAGTCTGGATCTCTGTGACCTTCACATCTAGATAATGGAATTTGGTCTCAATGATCCTTTCAAGACTTTCATGATTACGAGTTAGGGTGGCCAAGCCCTTCTAAATCCTCATAGTATCCTCAAGAAGATAACTGAGTTGATCTTACTTCATCTTGAGCATCACTTGTGAAGCATTTAGTACACTAGCTGCTTTTGCTGCTTTAGCAGCCTTTGCTCTCTCTCTCTCTCTCTCTCTCTCTCTCTCTCTCTCTCTCTCTCTCTCTCTCTCTCTCTCTCTCTCTCTCTCTCTCTGGGCTTCTGCACTGGTTGGATGAGATGCATCCATAACAATCTCATTGTCTTCAAATTCTGGCCTCAGGGGAAGGTTCTCTTGGTCAAGAAGATATGTCCTTGTCCCCATCTTGGAGTTGATTAGCATCCGTATGTGAGGGGCATATCCACATGATCTCTTCTAATCAGCTCCAGTTCTCTTCACTGTTTCAACTATTAAGCTCGTCACTTTGAACTTTTCTATCACATGAAACATATGGAGCAAGTTGATGGAGTGACCATGGATCATCCTATGATCTCCTGACTTGGGCTACAGAGTGTCACTCAAGATGGTGTTGATGGTGGTCAAACCTGCCAGCAGATAGTATATAGACCCAAGCTTGTGCGTCTCCAAGGCTTTATCAGGAATTTTGTACATATTTGCCATGGAGTTGTGATTCTTCCTTGTCTTGGCATATACACCCGTGCCATTTTCATCTTCCTCGGGGGCATTAATCAACTTGGCCCATTCAACAATTGAATATTGATATCTGGTTCCTTCTATCATCCAGACAATCTTGCCATCTAGATAGAAATGAGCAGTGGAGTAGAATTGCAATATCATTTCATCATTCCACTATGTCAATTTCTGACCAACAAACTTGTCGACTCCATTCATCCTGAAGCTCTCATGCACACCTGGGAAGTAGTCCTCATTATCATTAATGTATGTCTAGTCAACCCATCTCATATCACTGACATTAGGCTTCTTGTCTAGCAAGACAGTCTCATAGAAGTCCTGTTGTTCCTTGGTGTGGAAACGCTAGTCTACGGCAGTTCTTCTCCTGGTGGCATATGGATCAGTCTGTCTCCACAGTCTCAGACCTGCATCCTTCCTTTCCTTCATGTTCTCAGCAACAGGATGACCACCACTATGATCAGGAATCTTTGGCTTTAACTTTCTGAGCACTTGTTGCTCTTCATCCTCTTGAACTTCTGGCACTAGGCCTTGTTCTTCTTAGCAATAGGGATGTTTCTGGTGGATCTCTTGTGTGCAGAAGGTTTTGAAGCTTGAGCTTGAGTTGGAGGCTTGGGGGTAGACTTGGGCTTAGATGGAGCAGCCCCTGATCTTATAGCATCCCCCATGAGCTTTTGAGTTTTTGCAGCATGTCCAACTGGCTCTTCTCCTCTTCAGAATCTCTCATCATGGAAGGTTTGCCAATTACTCTGGCCATAGTCTTCTTGACTCTCTCCTTCCTCTTCTTTCCTCCAGCAGCCTCTTCCTCTCTTTGTTCAAGAGTGAACTCGATGGTTTCCTGAGTGGAGGCCAAGGCTTTAGACATGGGCTTCCTCTTGGAAGGAGCTTTCACCTTCATTCCAGGCTTGGTGGCAGCAGCAACAACACATACTCCTTCTTGAGCACTTTCTTTGTCGAGGTCACCTCCTCATAAACAGCAAAGTCCTCATCCTCTGAATCTGAGGTTCTCTTCTTCCTTTGCCTAGTAGAAGCCTTAGGCAAGTTGCTTGGAGTACTTCTGCTACCATCATCATAACTGCTATTGGAGGGACTAGTGCCCTCATTGAGATTCACCTGCTCCGGGCATCGGGCAGCACCCACCTTCCGTCCTGGTTGGTGGCACCAACCGGGACCAATATCCAACTTTCGTCCCGGTTGGTGCCACCAACCAGGACTAAATGACATGGTATATAAGCCCACACTTCCGCCAGTTCCCCCGTCAACACCGATCAAGATCGACACCGCCAAGCTGCCTTGACACCTTTTGCCGCCCCCGCACCATCGCCGTCGCCATGCCCCTGCCCCGTCATCACCGTCGCCGTCGTCGTCCCCGAGCCCGCGGTCCTGCCCCACCGCCGAGCCCGCAGCCCGCCCCGCCCTCGGAGCGCCCTGCCCGCCCACCCCGCCATCGTCGTCACCTCACCGACCGCCTGCTCGCTGTGTTGATTTTTTTATATATGATGATTTTTTTGTTCATATGTAATGTATGTATGTGGCTATATGTTTGTATGGATGGATGTATATATGATTTTTTTTGTTCATATATGTATTTTTTTTCATATATGTGGCTATATGTATTTTTCTGTTCATTGCATTTTTTCCATGTATGTATGTGGCTATGTATGTATGGATGGATATCTTTTTTTTGTTCATAGAATATTTTTTCATAGAAATTAGTTAAAATTTACCAAGTTACTAAGTTAATAAGTTAAAACGTTCATATATTCAAAATGAGGGGTACGGTGAGCATTGTTGTCGATCTACCCCCTCCCCGATAACTTCGATGTGAGTTGGGGGGGGGGGGGGACATCGAACATGCATGAGAGAGAGAGGTGGTCCGCTCGTCGGACATGTCATGTGGTTTTTTTTCGTATAGAAAACTTTGGTAACTTCGACATGAGGGGGACGTCGATCAACCGCCTCTCGCCCGATCAACTCTCAAGTCCACCCAAACCGGGACTGAAAAAGCATTGTCGAGGCCACCCCAAACCCTAGAAAAAAGTGTTGTCGATCTTGTACCCCCTCCCGCGCCTACCTGATAAACTCTCGAGGCCACCCAAACCCCCAGAAGAAAACTCTGGTAACTTTGACATGAGGGGGACGTCGATCAACCCCCTCTCGCCCAACCAACTCCCGAGTCCATCCAAACTAGGACTGAAAAAACGTTGTCGAGGCCACCCCAAACCCTAGAAAAAAACATTGTCGATCTCCTAACCCCTCCCGCCCCTACCGACATACTCTCGAGGCCACCCAAACCCCCAGAAGAAAACTCCGGTAACTTCGACATGAGGCGGGACGTCGGACATGCATGAGATAGGTGGTCCACAACTAATCCGTTGCTCATATATGCATATGGTTCCTTGTTGTGATTAGCTATAGGTCTATGTTTTCCATTAATATATCCATCACTCATGTTTGTATATATTGCCATGTTGTAATATTTGCAGAAACCATGGAGAAATACATGGAACAAGAAGAGTTGTTGGGGGATATAATCCGCGACGGAGCTGATCCCTTGTTTTTTCTCAACGACACGGATGGTCAGGAAGGAGAGGATGACGGCTCCGGTAATCCAACAATGGAGGAGGAAGTATATGATGACGACTCCGTTGACCGAATGGCGGAGGAAGGAGATTATGATGACGGCTCTAGTGATCGAACGGAGGAGGGAGTTGTTGGAAAGTCCGGCGAGGTATATATATTAATTAAGCTTGTGCTAACTTGATGCATTAATTTTTTTGGTATGTACATATATTAACGCTTCTTTCTTCTTTTATAGCCCTCCGGATCGAGCCAAACTTCCTTAAGGAGACGAGGCCCAAAGAAAAGGTTCGCCAGGATGAAAAGTTCACGATCACAGAAATCACGGACGATGGCCAACCGATTGCTCCCAAGCGGACCAAGGACACATTTGTATCTCAGTGCGGAGCTATTGTTAGGGACAGCGTCCCGATAATCATCCAGCAATTTAATAAGAGTAAGTACGACCCTGAAGTTTCTTATGTTCAGGATTGACTAAAAGGTGATCTTTGGACCTCGCCGATGACAAATTTCATCCTCCCGCCAGAGGAGGATCCGAATAACCCAGTTATAGAGCCAAAGGTCAAGGCATTTGCTCTTAAGAATATGGCAGATCTATTCAGGAACTGGAAGAAAGAGTTGAACACAAAGTTTGTCGACAAAGAGAAGACTCAAGAATTCAACGGTCGATATGAGAAGATAAGAGATCACTGGCACGCATGTGTGGCCTAAAAGAAATCGGAGAAGGGTCTTAAAAGGTCAGCGACAAACAAGAAAAATGCTGCAAAGAAGAAGTATCACCATCACACGGGGTCAGGTGGCTACTACAAAACCCGGCCGTTGTGGGACAAAGCTGAGCAAGACCTTCTTGTTAAAGGGGTCCAACCAGCGACATTGAACTGGCCAGACCGTGCAAGGACTTGGTTCTTCGGGGTTGAACTTTGGACCCAAAAATAGGGAGTGTGTTTGGACGGACAGCAACTTGTAATACCCATCAAGAAGCTTCAGAAATATATCAGGGTAACGCAGGAAGGGACGTTCATTCCCCACAGAGAGAAGGATGAGCTGACAGAGGCCCTCGGGAATCCTGAGAACCCTGGACGAACACGAGGCACACCAGGCTCCATTCTGTGGGTGCATGGGTTTCTCGATAGCGGTGGTTACAGAACCCGAGAGAGAAAGAGGAAAGCGAAAGCGAGCTCAATGCAGAAGCTCAATGCAAGGTAGCAGCGCTAGAGGAACTTGAGAGCCAGCGAGCTACCGGCCAACCATCTCAGCGGCACGAAGATCCTTGCTTGGACGCTGCCCCAGAAGCTACCTCACCATCTTAGTGGAAAAGCAGCATGGCTTCCATGGAGCTTGTTGAGCCTGATTTCAGGCTCCTCGCTACCCCATGGATAGTATCACGGAGGCTGAAAACTGCGAGCTAATGACAAAATTCATGAACCTGACTTTGAAGGCGGTGGTCGGCTCTACTATACCTCCTCAACCTGAGGGTAATTTTCATTGCCATCCGATTCCACATGGCTATGCTGTTGTGATGGTGGATGAAATAATGGAGGGATTTGAGGAGCTAGAGCTTGACTTCCCTATAGGTGAAGGGGAGAATCATCTGCGAGCTGCTTTAAGGAATACCTGTCTATGGAGGAACGAGTACATCAAGCTTCCAAACTGGACGCCTCCTCCTCCTCCTCCTTCGGTAAGTCAGGGCACTTCGCCTCCTCTTCTGCTGCCTCCTCCTCCGGCGAGTGATCAGGGCACTCCGCCTCCTCCTCCGCCTCCTCCTGCGCGTGAGGGCACTCCGGCTCCTCCATCGCCTCATCCAGCACATCGGAGCACTCCGCCTCCTCCAGAGCGTGAGGGCACTCCGGCTCCTCCTCTGCCTCCTCTGGCGTGTCGAAGTAGTCCGCCCCCTCTAGCGTGTTAGCGGACTCCGCCGCGTTAGCAACGGCGGAAGAGAGACGTCGCCAGTCCGGCGGCTAGCAGTACAAGCAGAGGTGGGAAGCAATTCGAATACAGTCCATATCTCAAGGCTCCGAGAAAGTTACCATATTAGAGGACCGACAAGGAAAACATGGACATCTGTGCTGCCGAAGTGAGGGACTTTTTTGCACGGAAACCTCCACCTTCGAAGGAAACGTTAGATCCGGTGAAAGTGAAGCACACTCTGGATGCCGTCAAGCGACCACCACTGCCTTCGCCGCAATCCAACTATGAGTGCATTATTGAAAGGACATATAAGGAAGCACGGCGCTCGGGAAGTACTTGCAGTGATGCAAGATTAGCACAATGAAGAAGTGGGAAAACAATTCCCCAGCTCGGCGAATAGGCGAAGCAATCGTGCCCCCTGCTCAGGGTGTCTAGCGATATCGTCGCTAATCATATGGGGCTATTGCCCGGTACCAATGCTGGTGATTACCTGAGAGATGATGTAGAGTTTGAAACGTTAGAGGCAGTAGAGATCTTCAGATACGAGCACGGGAAGCCTCTCGTCAAACCTGATCATCCTCCTCTATAAATGATGATGCAAAGATTGCATGAATGGTACATGGATAGTTGAAGGAAGTCTAGGAAGGATAGTTTGATGCTGAGAATTAAAGAGGAGCACGACCTCGTTGGAACTGATATTTTCCTCTTCAATTTGTGGAGTTATTCTAGTTATACAATCAAGACGCCCTCGACAAACAACTCATGACTTGCTACTGTCTCTAAGTATTACTTCTATAATTAAGTCTCTATAGCACAACTCTTTCATTGCATATATGTAATTATCCTCACTATATTATGCAGATTGAAGAAATTCGAATGCAAAAAAATAAATCTATGACATTGGGTTCATTAACCCAAATACCATAAATGAATGGTCGGTTAAAAAGAGAGTCGAAGATACTCAGGACAACTTGCTACAATCGTTACTTCGAAATCAAAACAAAGGGAAATACTCTTTCCTTACAACTTCAAGTGAGTGTTACTTTCTTGTGCATATTCGGTTTCGCTTACTCGAGGTTAATTATAGTAATGTAATTGATGAGTCATGCATGCGTGCGCAGCTTCCACTTTATTCTGCTAGAGACTAGGCTTGATCTGGGAGTGGTAACTGTCTTAGACTCGAGACGAAAAGATCCCCAGGACTATGCGGACACGACTGCAATGCTCCAGAAGTAAGTTCATGTCACAACCTAGATCAGTCCTTGTTTGACTTAAATAAAAGAAGGGCAAGAACCCTTTAAATTGCATTCAGTGATTCCAAAATGCCCTAAAAATCATTTTGGTAATTTTGGCAAGAGATATATATCAAACCAAAATTCTGGAATTTTTATGGAATATTTTGGGAAATTGAATTTAAATCATATTCTATTTGAATTTGGAATTATATTCATAATATATAATGAATATATTTTCATATGCCCTGAGATATTTTTTGTATATGTGAAGTGACTTCAAAATATCCAGGGAAGTTTTGGCACTGTTTTCAAATTTGTTTGAATTTGAATTCAGTGGCAATTAAATAAAACAAAACAGAAGAAAAATAAAAAAAGAGCAGAAGACCTACCTGTCGCTTACCTGTCCAGCATGGCTGGCCTGCTACTGTGTGGCCCAGCCCACAGCGCCGTGCCAGTCACCCTCAACCTCCTGCCAGGAGGATGAGAGGCGCGTGGCCACCGCACGCGAGCACGCGCCCCTCCACCTCCTGCTTCCCGCCACTGCCCCGACACGCCCAAACGACGCCACGACACCCCTAGCTCCCTCTTTCTCTTCTCCCTCACTCGTTTCCCTTTCTCCCCTCCTCTGCTCTCTCCCCGAGCACCACCGAGCGGAGGTCGTAACCGCCGACACTGTTCACCGTGGCCACAGCCACCTCCTCGCCCCTCCCCCATGTCTGGAAGGTCCGGCGCGACTTCCTCTTCCTCTTCACCGAGCCATGCAAGCTGAGGATCGCCACACCGTCAGCTTCGAGCTCGTCACCACCGCACCTGCTCGCCGGACTTCGCCGGTTGATTCGCCGTCTCCGACGCGTCCCCGAGCCCGCTAATCCGCTCTGCGTGTCCATCGTGAGCCCCTGCGTCGAACCCCCCTCTTCCCCGCTTCGTTTACTCTCTGTAGACGTAGCCCTCTGCTCGCCGTAGCTGCTGCCGCACGGGCTCATCGCCGGTGAAGCCCCGGTGACCAAATGGTCCCGCGCGTGCGTCCATTGCACTTGCAACGCCCCGTAGAGCAACGCTAGCGCCACAGCCAGCTCGTTTGCAAGCCGCAGCGCCGACCCCGCACCCACCCAAACTCCGATCGCCGCTGCGAGCTCGACTCCGGCGAGTACAACACACCCCGATCGCTCCTCCCTGCTCCATTGGATGTGGACGAGCATGGGCTCCCTCCTGGTAGTCTCCCCGCACCTAAACGCTGCTCCTAGCGCCACTTCGGCGAGCCACCGCCGCTCTGGGTCGTCACCGTCGTCTAACCGCAGGCGCAACCGACGTAGCAGTCATTAGTGCTAATCCCCCTCCTAATCAGCCACCTCACTGCCACTGACAGTGGGCCCCACCGCCGGTCAAACCCAGTTAGCGTTGGATTTGACCGGGTTTGTCCAGTGTGTCATTGACCAGTGGGCCCCACTGGTCAGCTTTGACTCTGGACCGGGTCTGTTGACCTGCTGACTTCAGCATGACACACTGATGATGTAGTTAATCATTTTCTGGATTTTTATTAATCCTGGAAATTTCAGAAAATGCCCAAAACTTCAAAAATTCATAGAAATTCAACCATAACTCCAAATGAAATAATTTATATATGAAAAATGATCAGAAAAAATCAATCTATCCATCTGTACCATTTGCATGCATCTTAGAACAACTTATAGCTGCTGTTTAAGACAAATCATATAAATGGCATTTGAATATCCACATATGGAGTTTGAATTTGAATCTTGGATTCAAACCAATTTCATTTAACCTGTTGCTAGTTGCATTTGCTCAAATCATAGCATATTGACATGTCATGATCATGCATAATATTAAGCATTGCATTAATTGTGTTCTTCCTTGTTTGCCAGTATTTGTGCCCTCTCAGTAGACGACGTTCCGACGATGAGTTCGATGACACCGATGAAGAGCTATACTATCTTCAGAAGTGCCAGGCAAGCAAAACCCCCTTGTTCATTCTGATACAATCCCACTCTCTCGCTTCTGCTCTCTTTTACTACATTAGGACAACAACAATACATCTGTTACATGCTGCCGTAGTTGAACCCCTTTCCTCTACATGACCTGTCGTTGCCACAGTAAATAGATGAAACCCTCTAGCATGAGTAGGAATTGTTTGAGCCCTGATGTGCCTACTCATTCATGCTTGTTTGTCATGCCTGCTATTGGTTAGAGTTGTGTCAGGTCTGATTCATCGGGGACGAATCGGAAAGTTGTGAACATGTCTTACTATTGAGAGCTAAGTGTGTGACCACGATTTGGTAAAGGTAGTGGTGAGAGGCCATGTAGGAGTACAGGGTGGGTTGTCTCATTAAAACCATCCTCAGGAACTGAGTTCTCTGTTTGTAATCCATGAATAGTTACTACCACACATTGGGCTCCGGGCACTCCAAGCTCTTTTGACTTATTAATCAACTCGATCTCTATCCAGGAGTTGCAACTAGTTTCTAGTGTTTGTAGGTAGTGCTAGTAGTCTACCAAGTGGCACCCGGTACAGGTGGGCTTGGGACAGACTAGGTGCAGTGGCACGGTGTACCAAGTGGCACCTGGATGGTGGGCTTGGGAACCCTACTCACATCGTTTGGGGCCGTGAGCGACACCCCGGCTGGATCTCCTTGCGGATGGAATCCGAATAGGCGATAAACCTGGACTAGAGACTTGTGTGGTTAGTCAGGTTGTGGCCGACACCCTCGCAAGGCTTCCACCTGAAGGTTGCCGAGATACATGACGTGTACATGGAGGTAAGTGGTGAGAGCATGTGTGAAGAAGTACACCCCTGCAGAGTTAACATCATCTATTCGAATATTTGCGTCCGCGGTAAAGGACCTCTGGGTTGCCTATACAGTTCACAGACAAGTGAAAGTGGATACTCTAAAATGCGCAAGATAAGCGTGAGTGCTATGGATGGCATTCTCGTAGGGAGACGGGAGCGGATCCATAGTGGTGTATTGATATCGTGATTATGTGGACTCGTGTGTGCCACCTGAAAAGAGTTACTTGCAGTCGTAGTTCAGGATAGCCACGGTCAAAGCTGGCTTGCTGTAGTTAAACCCCACCATCCCTTTGTTGATAATGATGCATATCTAGTTAGTTCTAATCTTAGTCTTACTGGGTACATTTGTACTCATGTTTGCTTAATTTATGTTTTTGGAGAGAGATTTCAGTCTCACTGGTAGTTCCACGTGGACTTTGACATTTAGCTTGATACCTCAGCTACGATCTTGTGCCCTCGGCAGGATCTTATAGATAGTCGGGCTTCTTAGCCCCTTTTGATTGGTAGTTGTCTGTACTCAGACATGTTATGCTTCTGTTGCTTGTATGCTCTAAATGCAGGGTCATCAGACCCATGTTTGTAATATCTCACTCCTCGAAGCCTAATGAATAAATACTTTGAGTCGTAGAGTTTCATTGTGATGCCATGTTGTATTTGCACATATCGAGCATATTATGTGTATGTTATTGAAATGCTTGGTATGTGTGGGATCCGACAACCTAGTTGTTTATTCTTGGTAGCCTCTCTTACCAGGAAATGTCTCCTAGTGTTTCCACTGAGCCATGGTAGCTTTCTACTGCTCCGGAACACTTAGGCTGGCCAGCATGTGTCCTCTTCGTACCTGTGTCTGTCCCTTCGGGGAAATGTGACGCGTTGTTACTTTAAGTCCTTGTAGCTTGCTACGACTTGGGTTCATACGTTGTTGATCGACATGTTCGTTGCTAGGTCATGTATGCTTGTTCCTGTAAGTTAGAGCCACCTTGGGTTTACGACTAGTCATGTCGGCCCGGGATCTTTGTCATATGGATGCTAGTGACACTATCATATACGTGAGCCAAAAGGCGCAAACGGTCCCGAGCCAGGTAAGGTGGCACCCATGGGAATACCGTGCGTGAGGCCGCAAAGTGATATGATGTGTTACATGCTAGATTGGTGTGACTTAGGATCGGGGTCCTGACAGCTTTGGTATCAAAGCCTAACTGCCTGTAGGATTACCAAGCCAAACTGGTCGAAGCTGAGTCTAGAAACTCTTTAGTTATATAAGGGAATTGATTGTGGAAGGGAACATAAGGCTCTTTTTACTCCTTATACCTCATGCCTTTCTTATCTGAGTCATCCTATTTTCCTACAGGGTTAAGGAACTAGGGTATCTCTTCTTTCTATCAGGATCACATGTTACTAATCCGTAGACTTATAAGATTGGTGAACTCAAGCCTCAGTTCAGTTCTTCTATCTTCGTGTATTGATAGTTGATGTCGGAACCTTGCTATTATGATGATTGAGTGGTGATGCCACCACCTTACAAGATGTGTCAAACCTTTTCAAGCTTTACAGCCGTTATGCTGTCCGAGTCATCCCAGGTTTCTAAACAATCTGATGCATTGGCAAAATCTTTTTCCTCTGGTTTCGATGTTCTTTTAGGCCAGGTTAACAACACTAAATCGGTGAGTTGAGGTACTCTATTACCTTGACATATATGTTGGAGCTATTATTACGACCCTACGTGTCTTAGTTAATCACCTAGTAGTCTAGCCATGTTTTGTGATCCCAGTGTGATGATTCTGGCCATCATTCTCAAAAGCATTCCGTGATGCCATTTAGATAGTAGGTATTCTATTCCTGAGTTCTTGAACGTGAGATTCGCCCTACTGACTTCATGTAGATAGTGTTTTCTCGTTCCTTTATTAGTAACCTTTGCAATAGTCCTCGAGGTTTGTGGTATATCGTTCTTCCAGATACCATGAACTGCTTATGGCAGAAGTTCCTCGCTGAACTGAAAGATCACAACAATAGTGCTCTCGATGAGTTCTCCATTCTATATTGTGACTCTGCCAGTTCTACCTTTCTGCATGGGTTATCCGGAAGAAACCTGTTGAACTTGGTTCGACATACTAATCTATGCATCCACAACTCAAAAAATCATATGTTCCTTTGAGTTGTCCCTCTTTAGTTGTCTTCTGACCTTCGTCTATCAATTGATAGTTAGGAGTAGTCGTGCATTCGTGTTCCATGATGCTTATTATTCTTGTGGTCCATCAAGCCATTCTATTCCAGAATGACTAGGAGAAACAAATTCCAGTACCTTTTCCATTTCCAGGATTGGGTCAAAGCAGTTGTATTTCGTAGATCAAAATGCCAATCCAGCTTTCGCTTTGTTCTACCCTGAGGTGTTACCCTCTTTACGTCACGATTGTCATGAGAATTGCACCATCTCTTATGAACTCTTGACGCAGTGATACTTCTTGCCATCATTGTTCATCCCTCGGTTTTCCGTGTTATTGTAACGGGGATGCCGACAGGTGAACTGTGATGTGTGAAATCAATACTCCTAGCAACCCCATTGCTTGGTAGTTAATGGACAACAATCTCATTCTTAGTGTGTTGGGTATTGAACTATCATTCTAAGATTGATCGTGCTACCTAGTCCTTATTTCCTGGTGCACTCTTCGATCAATGGGTTAGGATTATATCAATCTCTTGCTCTTTTGATCATATCATCTTGCCCTGAAAAGCAAGATTGTTCTCGAGCTTAGTAGCATATCAGTGGTTCATGATTTTCCGAATATCTTCATGGAAGTATTACCAGGTTGTCCCCTGACCGTTTTGTTGAGCTCGTGATCAAGTTGGTTTTATTATAAACCACCTCTTCTCCAAGAGTCGGTGTTGGATACCCCTGAACTAGTTGGATACGTTAAACAATAACTGGAGAGTTGGAAGATAAAGACTTGTCTGACTTAGTACATTTTATGGGATATCTTGTATGTGTGTTGAAGAAAGATGGTATCTTCATCGATTGACCCTCGTGATTAGTTAATGGACCTACCATCTTATCCAATCCTTGATTTGAGTATGGGATATTGTCAAATCAAATCAAAACCAACGATATTCGTAATGTTGTCTTACTTGTGGTTGTTTCCTCGATCATACACCATTATATCTTTTGAGTCTGACCAATGCTATCACCTTATTCACATGATTGTGGAATTCCACTTATATGGAACCTCTATAAATGTTGTTGAGCACATCGACAACATCCTTAGTTTCTCCATGATTCATGTTGAACATTAAAGCTAGTGTTGGAAACTTTGTAAGCAATGCCTTCATGTTCCGTTCATGAGGTATATGTTCGGATGAAAGAAGTGACTTCCTATAATTCAGGTGCACTTGATGTAAGTTGCCGCCGTGTATTTGAGAGAGTTTGTTTTGCTTCCTCTAGAATCATCCCAAATCAGCCATGCATACGTGCGAAGTATTCTATGGTTTGGTAGATTAATTACCTCCACTCCATATGTATTCCCTAGCACACCAAGCCACTGATTGATTGTTCAAGGATAATAAGTTCTAAGTGCTAGTCCTAAAGGTACCAGATGGATTTGTACAAGATTCCGTTATCCTCGATCATGGTTCCCAACCTGAACTCGGTAGTGTTTTATCATAAGCCTACTACGTGGTCATGCTTGTCTGGGATAGTGTGTTCACATGTATGTAGCAGAACCAGCTCATGTTTTGGAGCTTGCTATCGTAGTTCATTTCCCAAGAATCTCGCAACGTCATATCGTCGGTTTGTGTTGCAAACTTTCTTTTCCAGACAAGTTGTCTGAATTATCATGTTACCAACCATATGTCAGGACCCCGACTCTATGCCACACCGATCTAGCATGTAACACCTCATATCACTTTGCGGCCTCACACACGGTATTCCCACGGGTGTCGCCTTACCATGTCCGGGACCGTTTGCGCCTTTTGGCACACGTATATGATAGTGTCGCTAGCATCCACATGACAAGAACCCGGGCTGACATGGCTAGTCGTGAACCCGAAGTGGCACTAACTTACAGGGACATGCATACATGACCCAGCATCGAACGTGTCGGTCATCAGCGAGTGAATCCGGGCTGCAGCAACTGGGCTAGCAGGACTCCGGAGAATCCGGGCTGTAGCAGGCTAACAGGACTCCGATAGACACAGCGTGACATTTCCCCTAAGGGACAGACAAAGGAACGAAGAAGGACACATGCCGGCCAGCCTAAGTGTTCAGGAGCAGTAGCAAGCTACCAGGGCTCAGTGGAAGCACTAGGAGACATTCCCCAGTAAGAGAGGCTACAAAGGATAAACAACTAGATAGTCAGATCCCACACATAGCAATACACATTACACGTACGCATAACATGCAAGTATGTGCTGTGCAACATGGCACCACAGCATAACTCAACAACTCATATAGATAAGGCTCAAAGAGCCAACATAGCATTATTACAAACAGGGGTCACATGACCCAACATTCAGAGCCGTCAAGCAACAAGCGGAAGAATTACATGTCTGAGTACAGACATCTACAAATGAAAAAGGCTGAAGAGCCTGACTATCTACAACGTGCGATTAAGATCGTAGCTGAGGTATAAGCTACTCGTCGAAGTCCACGAGAACACTAGTAAGACCGAAATCTCCGCTGCAAAAACATAAATAAAGCAACATGAGTACAAAGGTACTTAGCAAGACTTACGTCAGATCCTATCATACATTCATTTGTATCAAGAGGGTAATGTAGGGTTTAGTTGCAGCAAGCCAGCTTTGACTTAGTGGCTATCCTGTTCTACGACTACGAGAAACTTCTTTGAGGTGAGATGGCGCACACGAGTCCACTAATCACCACACAATACACTACTATAGATTCATCCCCGTCTCCCTATGAGAAGGCCATCCATAGCACTCACACTTGTCTTGAGAATTTTATAGTATCCACTTCAAGTTGTCTATGTACCATGTAAGCATCCAAGAAGTCCATACCGCGGACCCGGCTATTCGAATAGATCATGTTAACCCCGCAGGGGTGTACTTCTTCAAACACGCTCTCGCCACTTACTGCCATGTACACGTCATGTATCTCGGCAACCTTCAAGCAGAAGCCTGGCGAGGGTGTTGGCCACGACCTGACTAACCACACAAGACTCTAATCCAGGTTTATCGCCTATTCGGGTTCCATCCGCAAGGAGATCCGGCCGGGGTGTCGCTCACGGCCCCAAACGATGTTAGCAGGGTTCCCAAGCCCACCATCCGGGTGCCACTTGGTACACCGTGCCACTATGCCTAGTCTGTCCCAAGTCCACCCTGCTGGGTGCCACTCGGTAGAAAAATAGCACTACCTATAAACACCAGAAACTAGTTGCGACTCCTGGGCAGAGATCAAGTCTGTTAATAAGTCGAGAGAGTCAATTAAGGATCCCAATGTGTGGTAGTATCGAGTCATTGGACAACATACATAGAACTCAGTGCTTAAGGACGGTTCCAGTGAGACAACCCACCATGTACTCCTACATGGCCTCTCACCGTTACCTTTACCAAATCGTGTTCACACACTTCACTCTCAGCATCAGAACATCAAACACTGCACTCCAATTCATTCCCAATGAATCAGACCTGACACACTCTAAGAAATAGCAAGCATGGCATGGCAGGAACACAACAATGGCTTCAATCAACTCCTACACATGCTAGTGGGTTTCAACTATTTACTGTGGCAATGACAGGTCATGCACATGAATGGGTTCAACTACCGCAGCACAAAGTACCAATTGAATAGTTGTTTTCCTAATGCAATAACAGAGAGCAGGAGCGAGAGAATAGGATTGTATCAGAATGTACAAGGGGGTTTGCTTGCCTGATAGATCAACAAGGGGGCACTGCTCCTCAGACAGGTACTCTGGAACGGTCTCCGGAGCAGGACCTATCGAGAAGGAATGGTGTCGTCAATCAAACACAAGCATATGCAACAATATGATGCATGATCATGGCATGTAGATGTGATGCTGTTTGAGCTAATTCAGCTAGCATTCATTTGGTTGAAGTCCATTTGAATCAAGAATTCAAATGCAACTCCAAGTTAAGTCTTTCATAAATGCCATTTTAGTGTTTCACTTATACAGTAGATATAAGTTGGTTTGTCATGCACGAAATTAGTACAGATGGATAGATTGAATTTTTTTGATAATTTTTCATATATAAATTATTTCAATGTGAGCTACGGTTGAATTTCTATGATTTTTTGAAGTTTATATCATTTTCTGGATTTTCCTGATGTATTTTTAAACCAGAAAATAATTAATTGCGTCAGCATGACAGTGGCATGACGTCAGCAGGTCAACCGGGGCTGACCAGGGTCAAACCTGACGTATGGGGTCCATACATCAGTGACTCAGTGTTAAACATGTTTTTTTACTAATCTAATTAAAGGATTAGGGCGTAGGGGCCCACTGTTAGTGTCAGGGTTAGTTAAATGATGATTAGCACTAAGCTAATCACCTGACGACGGGGCCCACCGGATGGGCTGGCGAGGTCAAAGGGTCAAACCCCACCGGTGTTAAACCGCCGACAAGGCCCGAGACGGCGGTGCGGCTCGGAAATCGCACACAAGGCTCCGTTCGAGGCGTGGTTAGGCTCTTCGAAGAGCTGGCGATGCGGCGCATCGAGCAGTGCCCTTGGCTAGAGCTGGGGTGGCTGAGAACGACGTCGGCGACCACGTTTGCGGCCGCTGGAGTTCGGCTGTGTACAGGGGCGCGGGTGCAGCGTGCAAACGCGCGAACTAAAACGCTAGCGGGGCACTACGAGGTGCAGCGAGAGTGCTAGGCGCACTGGCGTGACCAAAGGGTCGCCGGAGCAACGCTGGCGACAAGCTCGAGCGGAGGCAAGCTTCGGCCACTAAGGCCTAGACGGTGCAAACACGAGGAGGAGGAGAGGGGTTCGGAGCAGAGGCTCACGAGGAGGTCGATGGGTTGGTCAGCTTGCTCGGGGAAGGGCTGGAGTCGGCGGGGCGGCGAAGACGATCTCCAGCGACCGGACATGAAGACGGTGTCTATTGTGGCACTCCAGGGCCTCCCGAGGCGCGTGGTTTGACGGAAAGATGGCGGACGACGTGGCGGAGCTTCTGGGCACAGGGAGAAGGTGAGGGGGAGGCGGTGGCTACAGCAACGGTGGCCGGTGGCGACGGCAGTGCTCGGCGGCGGGGTGAGGGAGAGAAACAGGGGAGGAGGGGGGACGAGAGAGAGTGAGAGTGGTGCGGGGCGGCACGTGGCATCGTGCGGGGCTTCCAGGCAATGAGGGAGGGGCCATGCAGGAAGGTGGCGTGGCGGCACGGCCGTGTGCATGCGCCAGACACACGCCTGGCTGACTGGCGCCAGGAGGACGACAGCGCTGGTGGGCTGGCCCAGCTGGGCCGCACAGTGCTGGGCCAGACGGCTGCAGGTAAGCGCCAGGTAGGTTTTTTCCCATTTTGTTTCTTTTCTATTTTTTCTGACATTTTTTTGATTTAATAAAAATACTAAATCATTTTATTTTCTTATGCCAATTTTTGTAGGAACTAGTGGTATTATTCCAGAGCTCCTCAACAAATGGCATAATTTTTGGACATATATTATATATATAACATATATATATATATATCCAATGCAAATAATTATGCTTTAACTCCAAATGCCCAAAATAAATACTTATGAGCTCCTAAAAACATTGGTTTGATTTTTATCTCTGTCCATTATTTTCATAGAGCAACACGAACATTTTCTTGGACCCTTTTGGAGCAATTTTTATTTGGGACATTTCCAGAAATGATTCTGAGGTTTCACAAATCCCCATTTCAAATTTAAATGGAATTTAAACATGATGCACACATGACTAGCTAGCCTTGAGCATACCAGAACTAGGGATGTGACAACTCGCCCCCACTTGAAAGAATCTCGTCCCGAGATTCAGGGGTCGACGGAAAGAAAGCGGGGTACTCCAATCGAAGACGATCTTCTTGCTCCCAAGTAGCTTCTCTCTCGGAATGATGGGACCACTGAACCTTGAGAAACTTGATGTTATGACGTCGAGTGACACGCTCTGCTTGACCAAGAATGCAAACTAGATACTCTCGATATGTGAGGTTATCTTGGAGATCAAGCGTTTCGTGGTCCACTCCGCGGATAGGATCCAAGAAGCAACGCTTGAGTTGAGAGACGTGGAAGACATCATGCACTCTGGAAAGATGTGGGGGTAGTTCCAACTGGTAGGCAACCTCTCCTCGTTTAGCGAGAATGCGAAAAGGACCAATGTAACAAGGATCCAACTTGCCCTTGATACCGAAACGATGGGTACCCTTCAAAGGTGTAACCCGAAGATAAGCTTTGTCGCCAACTTCATAAGTCATATCCTTATGATGACGATCATAGTGGCTCTTTTGACGAGACTGGGGTGTTTTCAAGTTCTCACGAATGATGTGAACTTGCTCTTCTGCCTCCTGGATCATGTCCGGTCCAAAGAATTGTCTTTCACCGGTTTCTGACCAGTTCAAAGGTGTTCGACATCTTCGTCCATAGAGAATCTGAAAAGGAGCTTTCTTGAGACTGGATTGATAGCTATTGTTATAAGCAAACCCGGCAAAAGGAAGACATTTCTCCCAACCATACCAAATGAGATAACGCAAGCTCTAAGCATGTCTTCGAGAATTTGGTTGAGCCTTTCCACCCGACCACTCGACCAAGGGTGGAAAGCGGTACTGAAGGAAAGATGGGTTCCCATGGCAGTCTGGAAACTCTCCCAGAAATGAGAAGTGAAAAGACTACCACGGTCTGGATTGATCTCTAGTGGAACACCATGAAGTGACACTATTCGAGAAATGTATAAGTCAGCAAGCTGGCTAGCAGTGATACTCTCTCGAACAGGAAGGAAGTGAGCCACTTTGGAAAGACAATCAACAACTACGAAGATAGCGTTATTCCATTTCTTGGTCCTGGGAAAGCCCGTGATGAAGTCCATACCAACTTTATCCCATTTCCATTCAGGAATAGCTAAAGGCTGAAGGGTGCCAGCAGGTCTCTGATGCTCTGCCTTAACACGACGACAAACGTCACAATTAGCAATGAAGTCGTCGATTTCTCTATGCATCCTAGTCCACCAGAACCTCTGGCGTAGGTCCTGATACATCTTAGTGCTACCGGGATGAATTGTGAGAGGAGATTCATGAGCCTCCTTAAGGATCAGTTGCCGAAGATGTTGCTTCTTGGGAACCACCAGACGGTTCTCGAAGAAAACAACACCTCGATCATCAACAGAGAAACTACCAATAGCTCCCTTCTTCACGTTATCCTTAATTCGAGAAATACCCATATCTTACTGCTGGCTAGTTATGATCTGATCCTCAAGAGTAGGTTTCGCCACCAAGGTAGAAAGGAATCCGTGAGGAGCAATGTGAAGATTAAGCTTACAGAATTCCTCATGGAGAAGTGGTTGGCCCTGCCGCAACATGAGATTGTTGCAATAGGATTTACGACTTAGCGCATCAGCCATGACATTGGCTTTGCCTGGAGTGTAAGTAATCCCTAGATCATAATCTGAGATCACTTCCAACCAACGTCTTTGCCTAAGGTTCAGATCTGGTTGTGTGAAGATATACTTGAGACTCTGGTGATCGGTGTAGATCTCACAACGTTTACCAATAGGGTAATGTCGCCAGGTCTTGAGTGCATAGACTACGGCTGCAAGCTCTAGATCATGTGTAGGATAATTCTCCTCATGTGGATGCAACTGTCGAGATGCATAGGCAATCACATGACGATCCTGCATGAGAATGCAACCTAGTCCCTGTCGTGAGGTGTCGCAGTAGATAACAAAGTCTTTAGTGAAATCCGGTGGCACAAGTATGGGAGCAGAAGTCAGGCGTCTTTTGGTTCTCAAAACTGTACTCACACTGTGGGGACCACTCAAATTTTTTATCTTTCTTGAGAAGTTCTGTGAGGGGTTTGGCCACTTTAGAGAAGTTTTCAACAAAGTGGCGACAATAACTGGCTAGACCAAGGGAACTCCTAACTTGTTTAACCATTTTAGGTGGAGTCCAATCGAGAACGGCCTTAACTCTCTCGAGATTGACAGCAATGCCCTTACCAGAGATTACGTGGCCTAGGTAGGTCACTTCTGGCAACCAAAATTCACACTTGGAGAACTTGGCATAAAGGCTGTGCTCTCTGAGTTTTTCTAACACAAGTCTAAGATGTTCGGCATGCTCTTCCTCGTTCTTCGAGTAAATAAGGATATCATCGAGGTAAACCACGACGAACCTATCTAAGTACTCCATGAAGATCGAGTTCATCAAGCGAGAGAATGCAGCCTGAGCGTTGGTTAGACTGAAGGACATGACGGTGTACTCGTACTAACCATAATGAGTGACAAAGGTCGTCTTGGGAATGTCCCCGTTTCTGATCTTGATTTGGTGGTAGCCTAACCTCAAATCCATCTTGGAGAAGTCTGAGGATCCAGCAAGATGATCATACAGGTCGTTGATCCTGGGGAGCGGATATTTGTTCTTTATCATGACCAAATTAACAGGACGATAATCTACAACCATCCGATCCGTACCATCCTTCTTCTTGACGAAGAGGATGGGGCAAGCCCAAGGATAAGAACTAGGACGGATGAAACCCTTTTGCAAGGACTCATCAAGTTGTTTCTTAAGCTCGACTAGTTCTAAGTGTGCCATTTTGTAAGGTCTCCTAGAGATTGGAGCGGTTCCTGGGATAAGATCTATGACAAACTCTACATCTCTGTCAGGTGGAACACCTGTCAGTTCCTCTGGAAAGACATCCGGAAAGTCACGAACTACAAGGGATATCTTCAAGGTCTGGAAGAGGGATGGCATTAAGAGAATAGAGCTGATGCCTTGCAACTCTAGTGGAGACAGTGACTATCTTGCCAGATGGGTGTGTAAGCTGAACGGACCTGGTGTAACAATCAATCTTGGCATAATGAGCTTTCATCCAGTCCATACCCAAGATGATGTTAATATCTGTAGACTTGAGGGCTACAAGTGAGGCAAGGAATACAAGTCTGTCAATAAGGATTTCATTACCCTGGCTTACACTAGAAGTTTGCCATTTGGATCCAGGAGTTTGAATGACCAGTGGAGAGGGCATATCACAAAATGACATGTTGTGCAAGTTAGCCTAGCTTTCAGAAATGAAGGAATGGGATGCTCCAGTATCGAATAGAACCGAGGCTGGATGACAATTGACAAGGAGTGTACCAAGAACGACATCTGGATCATCATGAGCATCTTTAGCTGAGACGTGATGCACACGTCCACGTTCAGTGGGAGCTGACTTGACACTGATCATCTTGTGTGATGGCTTACCACGGCCAATAGACTTCTCGGGCTGGGGTGGAGCATAACTAGTCTGAGAGCAGTCACGTGCATAGTGTCCTGGCTTCCCGCATGTGAAGCAAGTCCCTGAAGTCGGACGTGGACCCGCACTGACAAGCGGTCTACCAGTAGGCCTGGGTGGAACATACGACTGAGCTGGGGAAGGCACCACATAGGATGGTCTCGGTGTATATCCGGAAGGAAGAGCGGAGTTTGGAACCCAAATCCGGCGCTTCTGAGAACTAGAACCGGAGGAAGATCCCAAATCACGGGTGTGCTTACGAGACTCCTCGTAAGTGAGCTGGGCTGTCTCTCCATTAATGGCCTTGTTCACAAGAGCTTGGAATGTATCACAATGATGCAGGTGGAGATCACGATGCAACTTGGGGTTGAGACCATTCCGGAACCAAGCCTGCTTCTTGGCATCCGTGGACACTTCTTCTGTGGCATAACGGGCGAGGCTCTCAAACTCTCTACTGTAAGCATCAACAACCATCTTACTTTGGGTGAAACTACAGAACTCTTCTCTCTTGCGATCAATGAGGGCCTGGGGAATGTGATGCTCGCGAAAAGCCTCGATGAAATCCCTCCAGGTAGGAATCTGGCCAGTTGGAAGCATAGCCTCATAGTTCTGCCACCAAAGACTAGCAGGACCTTCCAGGTGGTATGTGGCATAGGTGTCCTTGTCATCTTCAGCTATGTTCGCAGAATGCAGATTATGAGTGATGCTACGGAGCCAGTCATCTACATCAAGTGGCTCGATGGAATGATGAAAGGTAGGTGGGTGCAAGCGAATGAAGTCATGAATGGTTGCAGACCCTTTGAACTGATGTGCGGTGTTCTCCTCGATACGTGCCAACAAGCGGTTAGACTCACGCTTGTTCCTGTCCATCTCTAACATGAACTTTGCCAACGAAGGCTGGTCGGGAGGATCCTCATCCCTACCATCTCCGTGGTTCTGGCTACGAGCAACAGAACTTCGCTTAGCTGATGACATCCTGGGAAACGAAACCAAGGACGGATCCGCATCAACTATAGACTGCAGAATCTAGGACAAATAAATTAGTATCTCTCAAACTCCTAGGGCAATTCCGCCAGCATAATGGCAGTAAAATGCTAAGAATGAGACATCCTGCTAAAATGGGGTAGTAACATAACATCATCACTCAAGGTTCTGAGATCATACTAAACAGACTACACTGGAAGTACTCAAAAACTGGGGTATGACTCTGATCAACCAATCCTATGGGACTACGGAGTAGTAACACGTGATCCTGATAGACGGAAGAGAAAGCCTAGTTCCTTAACACCGTAGGAAAGATAGGATGACTCAGACCAGAAGGCCATGAGGTATAAGGAGTAAAAAGAGCCTTATGTTCCTACCCACAATCAATTCCCTTACATAACTAAAGAATTTCTAGACTAAACTTCGACCAGTTTGGCTTGGTAATCCTACAAGCAGTCAGGCTCTGATACCAAAGCTGTCAGGACCCCGAATCTATGCCACACCGATCTAGCATGTAACACCTCATATCACTTTGCGGCCTCATGCACGGTATTCCCACGGGTGTCGCCTTACCATGCCCGAGACCGTTTGCGCCTTTTGGCACACGTATATGATAGTGTCGCTAGCATCCATATGACAAGAACCCGGGCTGACATGGCTAGTCGTAAACCCGAAGTGGCACTACCTTACAGGGACAGGCATACATGACCCAGCATCGAACGTGTCGGTCATCAGTGAGTGAATCCGGGCTATAGCAACTGGGCTAGCAGGACTCCGGAGAATCTGGGCTGTAGCGGGCTAACAAGACTCCGGTAGACACCGCGTGACATTTGCCCGAAGGGACAGACACAGGAACAAAGAAGGACACATGCCGGCCAGCCTAAGTGTTCCGGAGCAGTAGCAAGCTACCAGGGCTCAGTGGAAGCACTAGGAGACATTCCCCGGTAAGAGAGGCTACTAAGGATAAACAACTAGATAGTCAGATCCCACACATAGCAATACACATTACACGTACGCATAACATGCAAGTGTTGGGGAACGTAGTAATTTCAAAAAATTTCCTACGCACACGCAAGATCATGGTGATGATATAGCAACGAGAGGGGAGAGTGTTCGTCCACGTACCCTCGTAGACCGTAAGCGGAAGCGTTAGCACAACGCGGTTGATGTAGTCGTACGTCTTCACGATCCGACCGATCCAAGCACCGAACGTACGACACCTCCGAGTTCAGCACACGTTCAGCTCGATGACGATCCCCGGGCTCCGATCCAGCGAAGCGTCGGGGATTAGTTCCGTCAGCACGACGGCATGGTGACGATGATGATGTTCTACCGGCGCAGGGCTTCGCCTAAACTCTGCGACGATATGACCGAGGTGGATTATGATGGAGGGGGGCACCGCACACGGCTAAGGAACGATCCGTAGATCAACTTGTGTGTCCATGGGGTGCCCCCTACCCCCGTATATAAAGGAGTGGATGAGGGGAGGGCCGGCCCTCTTCTATGGCGCGCCCTAGGGGAGTCCTACTCCCACCGGGAGTAGGATTCCCTTTTTCCTAGTCCAACTAGGAGTCCTTCCATGTATTAGGAGTAGGAGACAAGGAAGGGGAAGAGAGAAGGGAAGGAAGGAGGGGGTGCGGCCCCTCCCCCTAGTCCAATTCGAACTAGGCCATGGGGGGGCGTGCGGCCTGCCCTAGGCAGCCCCTCTCTCTTTCCCGCAGGGCCCAATAAGGCCCAATACTTCTCCCCGGCGAATTCCCGTAACTCTCCGGTACTCCAAAAAATACCCGAATCACTCGGAACCTTTCCGAACTCCGAATATAGTCGTCCAATATATCGATCTTTACGTCTCGACCATTTCGAGACTCCTCGTCATGTCCCCGATCTCATCCGGGACTCCGAACTCCTTCGGTACATCAAAACTCATAAACTCATAATATAACTGTCATCGAAACCTTAAGCGTGCGGACCCTACGGGTTCGAGAACAATGTAGACATGACCTAGAACTATTCTCGGTCAATAACCAATAGCAGAACCTAGATGCTCATATTGGCTCCTACATATTCTACGAAGATCTTTATCGGTCAAACCGCATAACAACATAGGTTGTCCCTTTGTCATCGGTATTTTACTTGCCCGAGATTCGATCGTCGGTATCCCAATACCTAGTTCAATCTCGTTACCGGCAAGTCTCTTTACTCGTTATGTAATGCATCATCCCGCAACTAACTCATTAGTTACATTGCTTGCAAGGCTTATAGTGATGTGCATTACCGAGAGGGCCCAGAGATACCTCTCCGACAATCGGAGTGACAAAACCTAATCTCAAATCGCCAACCCAACATGTACCTTTGGAGACACCTGTAGTACTCCTTTATAATCACCCGATTCGTTGTGACGTTTGGTAGCACCAAAGTGTTCCTCCGTAAGCGGAGTTGCATAATCTCATAGTTACAGGAACATGTATAAGTCATGAAGAAAGCAATAGCAACATACTAAACGATCAAGTGCTAGACTAACGGAATGGGTCATGTCAATCACATCATTCTCCTAATGATGTGATCCCGTTAATCAAATGACAACTCTTTTTTTCCATGGCTAGGAAACATAACCATCTTTGATAAACGAGCTAGTCAAGTAGAGCCATACTAGTGACGTTATGTTTGTCTATGTATTCACACATGTATTATGTTTCCGGTTAATACAATTCTAGCATGAATAATAAACATTTATCATGATATAAGGAAATAAATAATAACTTTATTATTGCCTCTAGGGCATATTTCCTTCAGTCTTCCACTTGCACTAGAGTCAATAATCTAGTTCACATCGCCATGTGATTTAACACCAATATACACATTTGTATGTGATTAATACCCATAGCTCACATCATCATGTGATCAACACCCAAAGGGTTTACTAGAGTCAATAATCTAGTTCACATTGCTATGTGATTAACACCCAAAGAGTACTAAGGTATGATCATGTTTTGCTTGTGAGAGAAGTTTAGTCAATGGGTCATCATATTTGAGCCGTATGTATTTTGCAAATATTCTATGTCCACAATGCTCGCACGGAGCTACTCTAGCTAATTGCTCCCACTTTCAATATGTATCCAGATTGAGACTTAGAGTCATCTGGATTGGTGTAAAACTTGCATCATTGTAACTTTTTACGACGGGCTCTTTTATCACCTCCATAATCGAGAAACATCTCCTTAGTTTTCACTAAGGATATTCTTGACCGCTGTCCGATGATCTACTCTTAGATCAAAACTGTATTCCTTTGTCAAACTCGAGCAAGGTATACAATAGGTCAGTTCACTGACATAGCATACTTTATAGAACCTATGATCGAGGCATAGGGAATGACTTCTCATTCTTTTTCTATTTTCTGCCATGGTCGGGTCTTGAGTCTTACTCAACTTCACACCTTTGCATCACAGGCAAGAACTCTTTCTTTGACTGTTCCATTTTGAACTATTTCAAAATCTTGTCAAGGTATGTACTCATTGAAAATCTTATCAAGCGTCTTGATCTATCTCAATAGATCTTGATGCTCAATATGTAAGTAGCTTTACCGAGGTCTTTCTTTTAAAAGAACTTCTTTCAAACACTCCTTTATGCTTTGCAGAATAATTCTACATTATTTCCGATCAACAATATGTCATTCACATATACTTATCAGAAATGCTGTAGTGCTCCCACTCACTTTCTTGTAAATACAGGCTTCACCGTAAGTCTGTACTAAACTATATGCTTTGATCAACTTATCAAAGCGTATATTCCAACTCTGAGATGCTTGCACCAGGTCATAAATGGATCGCTGGAGCTTGCACATTTTGTTAGCACCTTTAGGATTGATAAAACCTTCTGGTTGCATCATATACAACTCTTTGTTAAGAAATCCATTAAGGAATGCAGTTTTGACATCCATTTGCCAGATTTCATAAATGTGGCAATTGCTAACATGATTCGGACAGACTTAAGCATCGCTATAGTTGAGAAAATCTCATTGTAGTCAACACCTTGAACTTGTCAAAAACCTTTTTGCGACAAGTCGAGCTTTGTAGATAGTAACACTACTATCAACGTCCGTCTTCCTCTTGAAGATCCATTTATACAATATGGCTTGCCGATCATCGGGCAAGTCAACCAAAGTCCATACTTTGTTCTCATACATGGATCCCATCTCAGATTTCATGGCCTCTAGCCATTTTGCGGAATCCGGGCTCATCATCGTTTCCTCATAGTTCGTAGGTTTATCATGGTCTAGTAACATGATTTACAGAACAGGATTACCGTACCACTCTGGTGCGGACCGTACTCTGGAAGACCTACGAAGTTCTGTAGTAACTTGATCTGAAGTTTCATGATCATCATCATTAGCTTCCTCACTAATTGGTGTAGGAATCACTGGAACTAATTTCTGTGATGAACTACTTTCCAATTCTGGAGAAGGTACAAATTACCTTATCAAGCTCTTACTTTCCTCCCACTCACTTCTTTCGAGAGAAACTCCTTCTCTAGAAAGGATCCATTCTTAGCAACGAATGTTTTGCCTTCGGATCTGTGATAGAAGGAGTACCCAACAGTTTCCTTTGGGTATTCTATGAAGACGCACTTCTCCGATTTGGGTTCGAGCTTATCAGGTTGAAAAAATTGTTTTATATAAGCATCGCAACTCCAAACTTTAAGAAACGACAGCTTAGGTTTACTGTTTAAACCATAGTTCATACGGTGTCGTCTCAACGGATTTAGATGGTGCCCTATTAAACGTGAATGCAGCTGTCTCTAATGCATAATCCCAAAACGATAGTGGTAAACTGATAAGAGATATCATAGATCGCACCATATCTAGTAAAGTACGATTACGACATTCGGACACACCATTACATTGTGGTGTTCCAGGTGGCGTGAGTTTGTGAAGCTATTCCACATTGTTTTAATTGAAGACCAAACTCGTAACTCAAATATTTGTCTCCGCGATCAAATCACAGAAACTTTATTTTCTTGTTATGATGATTCTCCACTTCACTCTGAAATTCTTTGAACTTTTCAAATGTTTCAGATTTGTGCTTCATTAAGTAGATATACTCATATATGCTCAAATCATCTTTCTAAAGGTCAGAAAATAACGATACTTGCCACGAGCATCAACACTCATTGGATCGCATACATCGGTATGTATTATTTCCAACAAGTCAGTAGCTCGTTCCATTGTTCCGAAGAACGGAGTTTTAGTCATCTTGCCCAAAAGGCACGGTTCGCAAGCATCAAATAATTCATAACCAAGTTATTCCGAAAATCCATTTTTATGGAGTTTCTTCATGCGCTTTACACCGATATGACCCAAACGGCAGCGCCACAAATAAGTTGCACTATCATTATTAACTTTGCATCTTTTGGCATCAATATTATGAATATATGTATCACTATGATCGAGATCCAACAAACTATTTTCATTGGGTGTATAACCATCGAAGGTCTTATTCATGTAAACAGAATAACAATTATTCTTTTAACTTCAAATGAATAACCGTATCGCAATAAACATGATCAAATCATATTCATGCTCAACGCAAACGCTAAATAACATTTATTTAGGTTTAACACTAATCTTGAACATATAGGGAGTGTGTGATGATGATCATATCAATCTTGGAACTATTTCCAACACTCATTGTCACTTCCCCTTCAACTAGTCATTGTTTATTCTGTAACTCCTGTTTCAAGTTACTAATCTTAGCAACCGAACAAGTATCAAATACTTAGGGGCTACTATAAACACTAGCAAGGCACACATCAAACACCTGTATATCAAATATACCCTTGTTCACTTTGCCATCCTTCTTATCCACCAAATATTCAGGGCATTTCCGCTTCCAGTGACTATTTCCTTTGTAGTGTAAGCACTAAGTTTCAGGCTTTGGTCCAGTTTTGGTCTTCTTCACGGGAGTGACAACTTGCTTGTCTTTCCACTTGAAGTTCCCTTTCTTTCCCTTTGCCCTTTTCTTGAAACTAGTGGTCTTGTCAATCATCAACACTTGATGCTCTTTCTTGATTTCTACCTTCGTCGATTTCAACATCACGAGGAGCTCGGGAATCGTTTTCGTCATCCCTTGCATACTATAGTTCATCACGAAGTTCTACTAACTTGGTGATGGTGACTAGAGAATTCTGTCAATCACTATCTTATCCGGAAGATTAACTCCCACTTGATTCAAGCGATTGAAGTACCTGCACAATCGAGCACATGCTCACTAGTTGAGCGATTCTCCTCCATCTTTTAGCTATAGAACTTGTTGGAGACTTCATATCTCTCAACTCGGGTATTTGCTTGAAATATCAACTTCAATTTCTGGAACATCTCATATGGTCCATGACGCTCAAAGTGTCCTTGAAGTCCCGATTCTAAGCTGTTAAGCATGGTGCACTAAACTATCAAGTAGTCATCATATTGAGCTAGGCAAACGCTCATAACGTCGATCCGCTCCCGCAATAGGTCATCACCTAGCGGTGCATCAAGGACGTAATTCTTCTGCAAAGCAATGAGGATAAACCTCGATCACGGATCCAATCCGCATCATTGCTACTAACATCTTTCAACACAGTTTTCTCTAGGAACATATCAAAATAAACATATGAAAGCAACAGCGCGAGCTATTGATCTACAACATAATTTGCAAAATACTACTAGGACTAAGTTCATGATAAATTAAAGTTCAATTAATCATATTACTTAAGAACTCCCACTTAGACAGACATCTCTCTAGTCATCTAAGTGATCACGTGATCCAAATCAACTAAACCATGTCCGATCATCACGTGAGATGGAGTAGTTTCAATGGTGAACATCACTATGTTGATCATATCTACTATATGATTCACGCTCAACCTTTCGGTCTCCGTGTTCCGAGGCCATATCTCAGATATGCTAGGCTCGTCAAGTTTAACTGAGTATTCGCGTGTGCAACTGTTTTGCACCCGTTGTATTTGAATGTAGAGCCTATCACACCCGATCATCACGTGGTGTCTCAAAGACGAAGAACTTTCATAACGGTGCATACTCGGGAGAACACTTCTTGATAATTAGTGAGAGATCATCTTAAAATGCTACCGTCAAACAAAACATAATAAGATGTATAACAGATAAACATCATATGCAATCAAAATATGTGACATGATATGGCCATGATCATCTTGCGCTTTTAATCTCCATCTCCAAAGTACTGTCATGATCTCTATCGTCACCGGCACGACACCATGATCTTCATCATCTTGATCTATATCAATGTGTCATCACATGGTCGTCTCACCAACTATTGCTCTTGCAACTATTGCTATCGCATAGCGATAAAGTAAAGCAATTATTTGGCACTTGCATCTTATGCAACAAAGAGACAACCATAGAGCTTCGCGATCGCCGATAACTTCAACAAAACATGATCATCTCATACAACAACTTATATCTCATCACGTTTTGACCATATCACATCGCAACATGCCCTGCAAAAACAAGTTAGACGTCCTCTACTTTGTTGTTGCAAGTTTTACGTGGCTGCTACGGGCTTAAGCAAGAACCAATCTCACCTACGCATCAAAACCACAACGATAGTTTGTCAAATAGACTCCGTTTTAACCTTCGCAAGGACCGGGCGTAGCCACACTCCGTTCAACTAATGTTGGAGAAACTGACACCCGCCAGCCACCTGTGTGCAAAGCACGTCGGTAGAACCAGTCTCGCGTAAGCGTACGCGTAATGTCGGTCTGGGCCACTTCATCCAACAATACCGCCGAACCAAAGTATGACATGCTGGTAGGCAGTATGACTTATATCGTCCACAACTCACTTGTGTTCTACTCGTGCATATAACATCAAACCATAAAAACCTAGGCTCTGATACCACTATTGGGGAACGTAGTAATTTCAAAAAATTTCCTACGCACACACAAGATCATGGTGATGATATAGCAACGAGAGGGGAGAGTGTTCGTCCACGTACCCTCGTAGACCGTAAGCGGAAGCGTTAGCACAACGCGGTTGATGTAGTCATACGTCTTCACGATCCGACCGATCCAAGCACCGAACGTACGTCACCTCCGAGTTCAGCACACGTTCAACTCGATGATGATCCCCGGGCTCCAATCCAGCAAAGCGTCAGGGATGAGTTCCATCAGCACGACGGCGTGGTGACGATGATGATGTTCTACCGGCGCAGGGCTTCGCCTAAACTCTGCAACGATATGACCGAGGTGGAATATGGTGGAGGGGGGCACCGCACACGGCTAAGGAACGATCCGTAGATTAACTTGTGTGTCCATGGGGTGCCCCTACCCCCGTATATAAAGGAGTGGAGGAGGGGAGAGCCGGCCCTCTTATATGGCGCGCCCTAGGGGAGTCCTACTCCCACCGGGAGTAGGATTCCCTTTTTCCTAGTCCAACTAGGAGTCCTTCCATGTATTAGGAGTAGGAGACAAGGAAGGGGAAGAGAGAAGGGAAGGAAGGAGGGGTGAGGCCCCTCCCCCTAGTCCAATTCGGACTAGGCCATGGGGGGGCGCGCGGCCTGCCCTAGGCAGCCCCTCTCTCTTTCCCGTAGGGCCCAATAAGGCCCAATACTTCTCCCCGGCGAATTCCCGAAACTCTCCGGTACTCCGAAAAATACCCGAATCACTCGGAACCTTTCCGAACTCCGAATATAGTCGTCCAATATATCGATCTTTATGTCTCGACCATTTCAAGACTCCTCGTCATGTCCCCAATCTCATTCGGGACTCCGAACTCCTTCGGTACATCAAAACTCATAAACTCATAATATAACTGTCATTGAAACCTTAAGCGTGCGGACCCTACGGGTTCGAGAACAATGTAGACATGACCTAGAACTATTCTCGGTCAATAACCAATAGCGGAACCTGGATGCTCATATTGGCTCATACATATTCTACGAAGATCTTTATCGGTCAAACTGCATAACAACATACGTTGTTCCCTTTGTCATCGGTATGTTACTTGCCCCAAGATTCGATCGTCGGTATCCTAATACCTAGTTCAATCTCGTTACCGGCAAGTCTCTTTATTCGATATGTAATGCATCATCCCGCAACTAACTCATTATTTACATTGCTTGCAAGGCTTATAGTGATGTGCATTACCGAGAGGGCCCAGAGATACCTCTCCGACAATCGGAGTGACAAAACCTAATCTCGAAATACGCCAACCCAACATGTACCTTTGGAGACACCTGTAGTACTCCTTTATAATCACCCAGTTACGTTGTGACGTTTGGTAGCACCCAAAGTGTTCCTCCGGTAAACGGGAGTTGCATAATCTCATAGTTACAGGAACATGTATAAGTCATGAAGAAAGCAATAGCAACATACTAAACGATCAAGTGCTAGACTAACGGAATGGGTCATGTCAATCACATCATTCTCCTAATGATGTGATCCCGTTAATCAAATGACAACTCTTTTGTCCATAGCTAGGGAACATAACCATCTTTGATAAACGAGCTAGTCAAGTAGAGCCATACTAGTGACGTTATGTTTGTCTATGTATTCACACATGTATTATGTTTCCGGTTAATACAATTCTAGCATTAATAATAAACATTTATCATGATATAGGGAAATAAATAATAACTTTATTATTGCCTCTAGGGCATATTTCCTTCAGCAAGTATGTGCTGTACAACATGGCATCACAGCATAACTCAACAACTCATATAGATAAGGCTCAAAGAGCCAACATAGCATTTTTACAAACAGGGGTCACATGACCCAACATTCAAAGCGGACAAGCAACAAGCGGAAGTATTACATGTCTGAGTATAGACATCTACAAATGAAAAAGGCTGAAGAGCCTAACTATCTACAATGTCCAATTAAGATCGTAGCTGAGGTACAAGCTACTCGTCGAACTCCACGAGAACACTAGTAAGACCGAAATCTCCGCTGCAAAAATATAAATAAAGCAACATGAGTACAAAGGTACTCAGCAAAACTTACATCAGATCCTATCATACATGCATTTGTATCAAGAGGGTAATATGGGTTTAGTTGCAGCAAGCCAGCTTTGACTCAGTGGCTATCCTGTTCTACGACTACGAGAAGCTTCTTTGAGGTGAGATGGCGCACACGAGTCCACTAATCACCACACAATACACTACTATGGATTCATCCCCATCTCCCTACGAGAAGGCCATCCATAGCACTCACACTTGTCTTGAGCATTTTATAGTATCCACTTCAAGTTGTCTATGTACCATGTAAGCATCCAAGAAGTCCATAACCGCGGACCCGGCTATTCGAATAGGTCATGTTAACCCTGCAGGGGTGTACTTCTTCACACACGCTCTCGCCACTTACAGCCATGTACACGTCATGTATCTCGGCAACCTTCAAGCGGAAGCCTGGCGAGGGTGTCGGCCACGACCCGACTAACCACATAAGACACTAATCCAGGTTTATCGCCTATTCGGGTTCCATCCGCAAGGAGATCCGGCCGGAGTGTCGCTCACGACCCCAAACGATGTGAGCAGGGTTCCCAAGCCCACAATCTGGGTGCCACTTGGTACACCGTGCCACTGTGCCTAGTCTGTCCCAAGTCCACCCTGCCGTGTGCCACTCGGTAGAATAATAGCACTACCTACAAACACCAGAAACTAGTTGCGACTCCTGGACAGAGATCAAGTCGGTTAATAAGTCGAGAGAGTCAATCAAGGATCCCAATGTGTGGTAGTATCGAGTCATTGGACAACATACATAGAACTCAGTGCTTAAGGACAGTTCCATTGAGACAACCCACCATGTACTCCTACATGGCCTCTCACCGCTACCTTTACCAAATCGTGTTCACACACTTCACTCTCAGCATCAGAACATCGAACATTGCACTCCAATTCATTCCCAATGAATCGGACCTGACACACTCTAAGCAATAGCAAGCATGGCATGTTAGGAACACAACAATGGCTTCAATCAACTCCTACACATGCTAGTGGGTTTCAACTATTTACTGTGTGCATGACAGGTCATGCACAGGAATGGGTTCAACTACCGCAGCACAAAGTAGCAATTGAATCGTTGTTGTCCTAACGCAATAATATAGAGCAGGAGCGAGAGAGTAGGATTATATCGGAATGAACAAGGGGGTTTGCTTGCCTGGTAGATCAACAAGGGGCACTGCTCGTCAGACAGGTACTCTGGAACGGTCTCCAGAGTAGGACCTATCGAGAAGGAACGGTGTCGACAATCAAACACAAGCATATGCAACAATATGATGCATGATCATGGCATGTAGATTCGATGCTGTTTGAGCTAATGCAACTAGAATTCATTTGGTTGAAGTCCATTTGAATCAAGAATTCAAATGCAACTCCAAGTTAAGTCTTTTATAAATGCCATTTTAGTGTTTCACTTATACAGTAGATATAATTTGGTCTGTCATGCATGAAATTAGTACAGATGGATAGATTGAATTTTTCTGATAATTTTTCATATATAAATTATTTCAATCTGAGCTACAATTGAATTTCTATGATTTTTTGAAGTTTATATCATTTTCTGGATTTTCCTGATTTATTTTTAAACCAGAAAATGATTAGTCAGCATGATAGTGGCATGACGTCAGCAGGTCAACCGGGGCTGACCAGGGTCAAACCTGACGTGTGGGGTCCACACGTCAGTGACTCAGTGTTAAACAGGTTTTTTACTAAACTAATTAAAGGATTAGGGCGCAGGGGCCCACTGTCAGTGTCAGGGTTAGTTAAATGGTGATTAGCACTAAGCTAATCACATGATGACAGGGCCCACCTGACAGGCTGGCGAGTTCAAAGGGTCAAACCCCACCGGCGTTAAACCACCAGCGAGGCCCGAGACGGTGGTGCGGCTCGGAAATCGCGCACAGCGCTCCGTCCGAGGCGTGGTTAGGCTCTTCGAAGAGCTGGCGATGCGGCGCATCGGGCAGTGCCCTCGGCCGGAGCTGGGGTGGCCGAGAATGATGTCGACGACCACGTTTGCTGCCGCCGGAGTTTGGCTGTGTACGGGGGCGCGGCTGCAGCGTGCAAATGCGCGAACTAAAATGCTAGCGGGGCACTATGAGGTGCGGCGAGAGTGCTAGGCGCACTGGCGTGACCAAAGGGTTGCCGGAGCAACGCCGACGACAAGCTCGAGCAGAGGCGAGCTTCGACCATGGCGGAGCTAAGGCCTAGACGGTGCAAACACGAGGAGGAGGATAGGGGTTCAGAGCAGAGGCTCACGGGGAGGTCGATGGGCTGGTCAGCTTTCTCGGGGAAGGGCTGGAGTCGGCGGGGCGGCGAAGACGATCTCCGGCGATTGGAGATGAAGACGGCGTCGATGGTGGCGCTCCAGGGCCTCCCGAGGCGCGTGGCTTGACGGAAAGGTGGCGGACGATGTGCCGGAGCTTCTGCGCACGGGGAGAAGGCGAGAGGGAGGCGGTGGCTATGGCAACGGTGGCCGGTGGCGACGGCAGCGCTCGGCCACGGGGTGAGGGAGAGAAACAGGGGAGGAGGGGGAACGAGAGAGAGTGAGAGCGGAGAGGGGCGACGCATGGCGTCGCGCGGGGCTTCCAGGTGATGAGGGAGGGGCCAGGCAGGCAGGTGGCATGGCGGCACGGCCGTGCGCGCGTGCCGGCCACATGCCTGGCCGACTGGCGCCACGAGGACGACTGTGCTGGTGGGCTGGCCCAGCTTGGCCGCACAGTGCTGGGCCAGACGGCTGCAGGTAAGCGCCAGGTAGGTTTTCCCCCCATTTTGTTTCTTTTCTATTTTTCTGACATTTGTTTTGATTTAATAAAAATACTAAATAATTTTAACTTTTTTATGCCAATTTTTGTAGGAACTAGTGGTATTATTCCAGAGCTCCTCAACAAATGGCATAATTTTTGGACATATATTATATATATATAACATATATATATATCCAATGCAAATAATTATGCATTAATTCCAAATGCCCAAAATAAATGCTTACCAGATCCTGAAAATATTGGTTTGATTTTTATCTCTGTCCAATATTTTCATAGAGCAACATGAACATTTTCTTGGACCCTTTTGGAGCAATTTTTATTTGGGTCATTTCCAGAAATGATTCAGGGTTTCACAAATCCCCATTTCAAATTTAAATGGAATTTAAACATGATGCACACATGACTAGCTAGCCTTGAGCATACCAGAACTAGGGATGTGACACCAGATGTGAATCTCTGGCAGATATGATGGTTGGAACTTCTTCCAAGAACTATGATATAGGTTTCAGTGAAGTGGACGCACCTAGCTGGTAGCACTATTATTGTAATATCTTGACTAAGCCGTTTGGTCACTTCCCATGAGGATTTCACATGACTTATTCTAGAAGTTGTTCCTTATGGATTTTGAGCTCCTGAAGTCCGACCTTTACTTGATGGCCATGTTGATGCTTTTTAAGCATGACCGTGGTAGCTAGAACATCAGCGAGAACATTAGAAGCAGAGTGCTAAATGTCTCTCGGGCGATCATCTAGATTTTGTTTCCTTGGCATTGCTAAGGTAAAATCTAAGAAAGTGTTTGTCTTCCTTTGCATCTGTGTCTTCCATCACTATTCATCATGGTAGTATGAAGTGTTGCCAAGATCTTGGCACAGGTGTTGGTAAAACCCTGATGAATATGGAAATGCTCAAGTTCGTGAGAGCGTGCTCAAACACCAGGTTATATCCTTGATATCCATTGGAATGTGCCTCCCGTTTGTCGAGTTGTTCTATAACCATAGTTTCCTTTTCGATCTGAGTATGCCATTTCTTCGAGCTCTTTCATACGACGGATTGTGATTTGCCTTAGTCTAGTATAGAGAGTCTCAATGATCTCTGTATCAAAAGTAATTCTTTTTGCCACTTAAGGAAATTATTCTATGAGTCACCTCCCCAAAGGTGCCCCGTTGTGGAATCATGGCAATCTATCCCGTCGCTACCATGAAACTCACTCACCATCTTCTCCAAGCGTGGAATTGTGCTTATAAACTTGAACCTTCGTCCTCTGTATCTTTCCATCCCTTCTGATGTGTGTTTCGTGTCTCAGCTCGAGAGATGTTTCACTGTCTCACTCCATGAGTTGATCCTGAGTTGTTCGATCTTCGAGAAGATCGATCCTTCTAGAGTTTTCCCTTTCCTCTTGTTGTCATGTTGGTTGGAGTTCTCAGAGCAAGACTTCAAGACAAGGATGGTGATCGAATCAACGTTCTTACGAAGTGCAATCTGGAGCGCGAAAATTATGTTAGTTTGTGTCCCCTCTTCATCTTACCCTACACTTGCATCTCGGGACGAGATTCTTGTTTAGTGGGGGTGAGTTGTCACACCCTAGATCAGTCCTTGTTTGACTTTGCTTGATCTTCATGCATCATGTCTAAAATTTCTGAAAGTTGAAATAAGGAAATTTGAAAGCCTCAAAAACTTAAATAAAAGAAGGGAAAGAACCCTTTTAATTGCATTCAGTGATTCCAAAATGCCCTAAAAATCATTTTGGTAATTTTGGCAAGAGATATATATCAAACCAAATTTCTGGAACATTTTTATGGAATATTTTGGGACATTGAATTTAAATCATATTCTATTCAAATTTGGAATTATATTCATAATATATAATGAATATATTTTCAAATGCCCTGAGATATTTTATGTATATGTGGAGAAGTCCATTAAGTGACTTAAAAATATCCAGGGGAGTTTTGGCACTGTTTTCAAATTTGTTCGAATTTGAATTCAGTGGCAATTAAATAAAACAAAATAGAAGAAACATAAAAAAAGAGCAGAAGACCTACCTGTCGCTTACCTATCCAGCCTGGCCGGCCCAGCCCACAGCGTCGTGCCAGTCACCCTCAACCTCCTGCCAGGAGGATGAGAGGCGCGTGGCCACTGCGTGCGAGCACGCACCCCGCCACCTCCTGCTTCCCGCCGCTGCCCCGACGCGCACAGACGATGCCATGACAAGCTGGCTCCCTCTCTCTCTCTTCTCCCTCACTCGTTGCCCTCTCTCCCCTCCTCTGCTCTCTCCCCGAGCACAACCGAGCGGAGGTCATCGCCGCCGACACCATTCACCGCAGCCATAGCCACCTCCTCGCCTCTCCCCCGTGTCTGGAAGGTCCGGCGTGACTTCCTCTTCCTCTTCGCCGAGCCATGCAAGCCGAGGAACGCCACGCCATCGTCTTCGAGATCGTCACCACCGCATCTTCTCGCCAGACTTCGCCGGTCAATTCATCGTCTCCGACGCCTCCCGGAGCCCGCCGTTCTGCTCTGCGTGTCCACTGTGAGCCCCTGCGTTGAACCCCCCTCTTCTCCGCTTCGTTTACTCTCCATAGACATTGCCCTTTGCTCACTGCAGTCGCCGCCGCACGGGCTCGTCGCCGGTGAAGCCCCGGTGACCAAATGGTCCCATGCATGCGTACGTTGCACTCGCAATGCCCCGTAGAACAACGCTAGCGTGACAGCCAGCTTATTTTCAAGCCGCAGCGCCAACCCTGCACCCACCCGAACTCCGGCCGCCGCCGCGAGCTTGACTCCGGTGAGTACATCACACCCCGTCCGCTCCTCCATGCTCCGTTGGACGCGGATGAGCATGGGCTCCCTCCTGGTAGTCTCCCCGCACCTAAACACTGCTCCTAGCGCCACTCCGGGGAGCCACCGCTGCTCTGGGTCGTCACCGGCGGTTTGTGGTCATCATTAGCGCTAATCCCCCTCCTAATCAGCCACCTCACTGCCACTGACAGCGGGCCCCACCGCCGGTCAAACCCAGTCAGTGCTGGATTTGACCGGGTTTGTCCAATGTGTCACTGACCAGTGGGCCGCACTGGTTATGTTTGACTTTGGACTAGGTCTGTTGACCTGTTGACATCAGCATGATACACTGATGACGTAGTTAATCATTTTCTGGATTTTTTATTAGTCCTGGAAATTTCAGAAAATGCCCAAAACTTCAACAAGTCATAGAAATTCAACCGTAACTCCAAATGAAATAATTTATATATGAAAAATGATCAGAAAAATTCAATCTATCCAGCTGTACCATTTTCATGTATGTTAGAAAATTTATAGCTGCTGTTTAGGACAAATCATATAAATGGCATTTGAATATCCACATATGGAGTTTGAATTTGAATCTTGGATTCAAACCAATTTCATTTAACCTATTGCTAGTTGCATTTTCTCAAATCACAGCATATTGACATGTCATGATCATGCATCATATTGAGCATTGCATTGATTGTGTTCTTCCTTGTTTGCCAGTATTTGTCCCCTCTTAGTAGACGACGTTCCGATAATGAGTTCGATGACACCGATGAAGAGCTATACTATCTTCATAAGTGCCAGGCAAGCAAAACCCCCTTGTTCATTCTGATACAATCCCACTCTCTCGCTTCTGCTCTCTTTTACTACATTAGGACAACAATGATACATCTGTTACATGCTGCGGTAGTTGAACTCCTTTCCTTTGCATGACCTGTCATTGCCACAGTAAATAGATGAAACCCACTAGCATGAGTAGGAATTGTTTGAGCCCTGATGTGCCTACTCATTCATGCTTGTTTGTCATGCCTGCTATTGTTTAGAGTTGATTTATGTTTGATTCATCGGGGATGAATTGAAAAGTTGTGAACATGTCCTACTGTTGAGAGCTAAGTGTATGAACATGATTTGATAAAGGTAGCGGTGAGAGGCCATGTAGGAGTACATGGTGGGTTATCTCATTGAAACCGTCGTCGGGAACAAAGTTCTGTGTTTGTGATCCATGAACAGTTACTACCACACATTGGGCTCCGGGCACTCCAAGCTCTCTCAACGTATTAATCAACTCGATCTCTGTCCAGGAGTTGCAACTAGTTTCTGGTGTTTGTAGGTAGTGCTAGTAGTCTACCAAGTGGCACCCGGTACAGGTGGGTCTGGGACAGACTAGGTGCAGTGGCTTGGTGTATCAAGTGGCACCCGGATGGTGGGCTTGGGATCCCTGCTCACATTGTTTGGGGCCATGAGCGACACCCCTGCCAGATATCCTTGCGGATGGAACCCGAATAAGCGATAAACATGATTCTTCTGAGATATCTTTAGCACTCCGGATACGGATAGAGAGAGGTGAACGCTTATGAGATGCACCGGCATGGGATTGCATTTGAAACGAGGAAAGGGATATGATCAACACCGAAGCTTAAGTTAAATCCACGGGAAAAGAATACGAGAATGAAGAATGATGAACTTGAAGCTCGTGAGCATCTTCACGAGGGATCACCGGATCAGAACATTGATTGAAAAGAGTGAAGAGACTTCACATGAATAAATGGACACTTGATTAAAATAACTGAGTCCTTGGAGAAAAAGGGTGGGAGGGCGGGAATAAACAAAGGCAACTTGGGACGAATGGAAGAAACACCATTGAGAAAACTTAGAACTGATCTAGCAAATGTTGAAATGATCAGATCCACTTGAAGAGAAGCACGCCAGTTGGAAAAGAATTAACATGACAACCTCAATGATAAAGAAGGATTAGCACTCCCATAGAAATATGAGAACACCTTTTAGGGAAGGTATGGATTCAACATTTGACTTCGAAGCAACTCGAATACCACAAATAAAACAAAACAGTGGATTTGGCTTGCAGAATAAGCCGGAAACAAACATATGATAAGAGATTTCGTCCAAAGTTTTCGTGGTAGGGCCCACACGGGCTCGATCGTACAACACCATCATGTACAAGGCAATGCACATGACATACGAAGCGTCCCCGAATCAGCATAGCCAAGGATTCTTTAAGACACAACGAGACCACTGTAAAAACGACCATGGATAGGCGGACCACTAGACGTCGAACCCCAATCTCATATCATGCATCTGTCGGAAAAAAACTAGAGCTACCTGAATTCCCACCTATAAAACTCCCGAAACTTTCTGGTTATGCAATCTGGTGTTGGGGATACAGGGGAAGCAATATATATCTCACCCAGAACTAACAATCCCTACATCCAAGCTGTATCCATCCGTCAACACATAACCAAGAAACCTTCGAAAATCGTATACCTCAACCTTCGAAAAGCATCCGTTATACGAGCTATGGCAATACTCCTGAACTCCCGCCCTAGTAATGGGTGGCATCGAGGTTATCTTACCACTAGCTGCATAAAAGAGATTTTCGATGTCGGCGAAACTCAGGTATTCCAGAACTGCAACGATAAAATTGTGACGACAACACCTAGGAGATCAACTCCCCGGGACACTGCCACAACCCCTAAATGTCAGGAGGCACCAAGAACAATGTTCTCGTCACAAGAATATCGGAACAATTCCAAGATACCCGCGTGATCCTAAATTTTTTTTAGTGAAATTTGAGGAGAGGAAAGTCAAAACATCTACGTCAGGAGACCTCACCAGAGCGATGAAGGGGCCGAGGAGTAAAAAGAATCCTACTCTCCGATATATATAATCCTAAGACTCAAAACATTTTGTTCGAGACTCAACAACGCCAGCGATTCGATCAAGCAGGGGGCTCGTAAGTCGGGGATGGCTCTGATTACCAACTTGTAACACCCACGATGCGGCTATATCTCCCACGTGTCGAAGCACGACTTAGAGGCATAACCGCATTGTGGTTTTGTCGCAAGAAGGGTCATCTTCACACAATCCCATGTAATGAACAAGAAAGGGATAAAGAGTTGGCTTACAATCGCCACTTCACACAAGTACTTAAATAAATCATACATCATTCAGAGTACACACATAGTCCGACTACGGATGAATCCAAATAAAAAAGAAGATAACCCCAAATGCTAGATCCCGATCGTCCCAACTGGGCTCCACTACTGATCATCAAGAAATGAAACATAGTAACGACCAAGGTCCTCATCGAACTCCCAACTGAGCTCGGTTGCATCACCTGCACTGGTATCGTCGCCATCTACAACTGTTTTGGTAGTATCTTGTGAGTCACGAGGACTCAACAATCTCAAAACCTGCGAGATCAAGACTATTTAAGCTTAAGGGTAGGACAAGGTAATGAGGTGGAGTTGCAGCAAGCACTAAGCAAATATGGTGGCTAACATACGCAATTAAGAGCGAGAAGAGAAGCAATGCAACGGTCGTTGTCAGTGTCAAAACTGGCGGATCTCGGGTAGGGGGTCCTGAACTGTGCGTCTAAGGCTAATGGTAATAGGAGCGGGGGGACACAATGTTTCCCCAGGTTCAGGCCCTCTCGATGGAGGTAATACCCTACTTCCTGCTTGATTGATCTTGATGATATGAGTATTACAAGAGTTGATCTATCACGAGATCGTAGAGGCTAAACTCTAGAAGCTAGCCTATGATTATGATTGTTTTTGTCCTACGGATTAAACCCTCCGGTTTATATAGAAAACAGAGGGGGCTAGGGTTACTGAAAGTGCAACTAATCCCCGGGTGGTTTTGGTAATTAATAACAACATATATATCATTGAACTAATAGTTTCTTGAGAATCATTTCAGAAAGTTCAGTGATATGGGTATGGCAAAAGGACTGAAGAAGTGGACCCCTCAAAATGCTAAGGCAAGCATTGGCAAAAGCTCAAGACTCCATTTTTGGTTTAGTGATCCAAGATCACATTGAGTCTATAGGAAAGCCAATACTATTAAAAGGGATGAGGTTATGATAATGATCCGTTGCTCAAAGTGCTTAGTGATACATCTCCTAAACTATCAAGAACTCTCACCGCCATATACACTCATAAGTAATCTCGGTCCCACCGATATTCCAAACTCACCACACCGAGATGAACCACCTCAGCCATATAGCCAAACCCTAGAAATCTCGGATTTTCCGATTCGAACTCGGTCTCACCGAAACTTGAGTTGCCAAGCTTCAGAATCTTCGTCATCAAATCGGTGTCACCGAGATGATGAAGTCGGTCCCACCGAGATTGGCAAGCTCTTGTCTTTGCACGAATCGGACTCACCGAGATTGTATTTTCGGTCCCACGAAAATCCCAACGCTCACATGATTTGAACTTTCGGTCTCACCGAGTTGTCAACTCGGTCGACCGAGATTGGTCAAATGTGTGTAACGGTTGGATTTTGTGTGGAGGCTATAAATACCCTCCACCCCTCTTCATTCGTGGAGAGAGCCATCGAAAGAACTACCACTCCTACCTTACATTTCGAGAAGAGAACTACCTACCCTTGTGTTGAGATCAAGTTGCTCCACTCCCACCATATGAAGCTTGATCTCTAGCCTTCCCAAGTTGCTTTCCACTCAATCCTTTCTTCCACCACAGCCAAATCAGTGAGGAGAGTTGAGTGTTGGGGAGATTATCATTTGAAGCACAAGAGCAAGGAGTTCATCATCATCAACACCATCTATTACCTTTTGGAGGGTGGTGCCTCCTAGATTGGTTAGGTGTCGCTTGGGAGCCTCCGTCGAGATGTGGAGTTGAACCAATAAGTTTGTAAGGGCAAGGAGATCGCCTACTTCGTGAAGATCTACCCCGAGTAAGGCTAGCCCTCCGTGGGCGTAGGCCATGATGGCATAGACAAGGTTGCTTCTTCGTGGACCCTTCGTGGGTGGAGCCCTCCATGGACTCTCGCAGCCGTTACCCTCCGTGGGTTGAAGTCTCCATCAACGTGGATTGACGATAGCACCACCTATCGGAACCACGAAAAAAATCTCCGTGTCTTCAAAATTGCGTTTGCTCTTCTCCACCTCTCTTTACTACATGTGCAATTTACTTTCCGCTGCCTATACTCTAGAATTGCATGTGTAGGGTGATACTTGACTTGATCATCATTGTGAATCTGCCAAAAACTTGTCTTTATCAAAAGGCATAATTTTTATATTGTCAAGTAGTCTAATCACCCCCCTCTAGACATACTTTCGATCCTACAAGTGGTATCAGAGCTTTGGTCTCCATTGTATTGGTTTCCATTGCATTGGACTCCATAAGCTTGGTTTCACAACCTAGGAGAGTATGGCGTCTAGTGAGGGTAATTTTCGTAAGAGGTCCTTACTTTGATGGTACAAACTTTGCTAGTTGGAAGCATAAAATTAAAATGCATATTCTTGGCCATAACCCACCAAGATGGGGCATTATTTGTGTTGGTTTGCAAGGTGAATTCTTCGAGGAAGGAAAAGTTCCGGATCGCGGGCTACAACGGATGAATTGCGGATGTTGCAAAACAATGCTCAAGCTTGTGACATTCTCTTCAATGCTTTGTGTCCCGAGGAGTTCAACAAAATCAGCCGCCTTGAGAATGCAAAAGAGATTTGGGATACTTTGGTTGAAATGCACGAAGGTACCGAGTCCGTGAAGGAATCAAAGCTAGATGTTCTTCAAGGTCAACTTGACAAGTTCAAGATGAAGGAAGGTGAAGGAGTCGCTGAAATGTACTCTAGGCTTGCTCTCATCACCAATGAGATTGCCGGCTTAGGAAGCGAAGAAATGACCGACCGATTCATCATCAAGAAGATTCTCGAGCTTTGGATGGAAAGTATGACACCGTGTGCACTTTGATCCAAATGATGCCAAACTACAAGAATCTCAAGCCAACCAAGTCATTGGAAGAATTGTTGCTCATGAGATGACACTTAAAGATAAGGAAGAGCTTCACAACAAGTCAAGTGGTGCTTACAAAGCTACAAGTGATGCTCCCACAACCTCAAGTGACAAGCTAGTTTCCAATGAAGAGATAAGCCTAATGGTGAAGAACTTCAACAAATTCTACAAGAGTAGAAGCAAAGAGAGAAGCTCAAAGTCTAGATCATATGATGAAAAGAGATCTTCTAGTCGTGATCGAATCTGCTACAATTGTGGAAGACCGGACACTACTCAAATGAGTGTTCGGCTCCCCACAAGAGAAGAGAAGAATCTCCAAGAAGAAGAAGCTCAAGAGATGAGTCACCTCGAAAGAGAGAAGGAGTAGAGATGATCGTTATGAACGAAGACCCTCTCGGAGAAGCAAGGATTCGAGAGGAAAGACAAGTCATCAAGGAGCTACACAAGAAGAAAACATCAAGCTCATGTAGGTGAATGGGTCTCCGGCTCCGACTCCGACAATCAATCCGAGAGAAGCTATCACTCCAACTCCGACTACTGACCAAGATGAAGGTGTTGCGGTCTTGCTCTCGTATCCTCCAACTCCAACTCCTATGACTTATTTGATTCACCAAATGAAGGAATTGGAAGATGCTTCATGGCTAAAGGCCCCAAGGTATCACACCCTGAATTCATTGACTTTGATAGTGATGAGGATGACTTTCTTGGTGAAGATGAGCTCTTACATGATAAATCTAGTGAGCCTAGTAATGATGAACATGCTAGTAGTCTTTATAGTCGAGAAGAGTCGAATGACAATGCTATTAAGGAGATTGAGCGTCTAACTAAAGAACTAAACACTCTTAAGTTAGCTCATGAAACAACTCAAGAAGATCATAGAGAGCTCCTAAGATCTCATGAGAAGCTACGCTTCGAGAAGCTCACTCTAGAGCAAGAACATGAGTTCCTAAAAGCAATCAATGACGATCTTCGAAAGAAGAGTTCTTCATATCTTGACAAACGACTTCTCTTGTCTAATTTCTTGCCTCCCATTAAAACTAAGCATGACAAGCATAAGAAAAATTCTTCATCTAGTAGTAACAATAACCATGCTAAATCCAATATTGTTGCTTCTAGTAGTTCTCTTGATTCCACTAACAATGTTTCAAGCCAAGTTACACTTGAGCAAGAAAATAGTTTATTGAAAGGGATTATAGAGAAAGGTGTCTACAAAAGCCTTGCCGGAAATCAAGAACTTTGAGGAAATTGTTCGCAAGCAAGGAAGGCACCGGAAGAATCAAGGAATTGGTTTTGAGCGAAAGTTCAACGCCGAGGGTGTTGAATGGGAAGAAGGTCAATATCCTACTCCATAGTTTATTCCTCAAAAGGAGAAGTACAATCCTACTTCTTCCAATGTGGAACAAGCACAAGATGACCTTCCACCACAAGACCACAAGCTAAAAGGCAAGGACAAGCTTCAAGAGGAGATTGATGCATTTATTGAAGCACCTAAAGCCATGGTCAAGTGGGTTCCCAAGGAAATGTCAAGTTCTACTTCGTCAAGCTCAACTACAACCCCAAGGATTCCCATCAAGATGATGTGGGTCCCGAAGAAGAAGAACTAGAGAGTTCTTGAGGGTGACTCCGCCAACATACTTCACTCACATTCATTTTGGCAAAAACTTGTGCAATCAACTTCCACATCTTGCACTAGTTCATGGAGTCACAAACCCTCTTGTTGGTAAGCCAAGGGACAAGGTAATCATTGCTTTCATGGACATCATCTATTGTGTACTTCAATCTATGTCCATGGATATCCTTGTTTGTTCCTTGTGGGACTAACCCATGTAGGTATTGAAAGTGCCCGAATCCAAAGGATTGCTCCCAACTCTTGATGATCTTCATCAACATTGAGCATCCACATCTTCAACATCTACATGAAGTCTTCTACGACAACCCAAGGTTAGTTTGACCCTTTAAAAGGGGTTCTCACATCTAGGGGGAGCTTTGCTCTAAAGAAATTGAGCTAAAGCATCTTCAAATGATGTGAACACATCAATGCTTTATGTAAAAGTGGTAACCCCACTTGTGCTTAAACGATGAGTATGACCTATGATCAAATGTTCTCATTTGGCTCCTAAGTCAATATACTCATATATAGATGACCTAGTCATCGACAAATTGTGTGATAGTAGCTAGAATTTTGATTGTGCATGTTTGACACATATTTCATTTGCTATCTTATTGTGTGAGCATGTTGGATGCATGATTTTATCCATTCAAGGACATCCATTTGTTGCTTTGGTCCTTTTTGATTTTTCTGACCAAATGGATGGACAAGAATGCCTAAGTACCTCCCCTAGCTATCTATGCTTTCTTGTCTCAAATTCTATTCATGCTTACATCACAAACTTTGAACAAGTCATTTTTGGACCCTCCGAGTGAGGAGCACTCGGAGCCACCGATCCGTCAAAGGCTAAACTTCCAAAACCTTCTAAGTGATTTCGGTCAGACCAACTCACTCAAATTCGGTCAAACCGAAAACATTTAGATTGATCTAGGTTTTCACCTCGGTGAAACCGAGTTGTGATTTTCGGCGTGACGAAGTGCATAACGCCTCAGAGTTGTCCATCTCGGTGCCACCGAGTTTTACAACTCGGTCCCACCGACAGCAAAGGGGTATATATACTCCGAGGGCTGCGCGCGTTGATTTCTACTTCAAATGCTTCGCCCCACACCCTTTGCCGCCGCCTTGGTCTCCGGATCGCCTCCGTTGTCGTCAGGCGCCCTCGCCGCAGTCTCCGTCGCCGCCAATGGATATCTTCTCCGCGCCGTTGCCGCCGTAGAGAAACTCCACCAAGTTAGGGTGAGTTTCGATCCCACTCGTGCTCCCATCTCCGATTCAATGCACGTTTGGTTTGCCTATAATCTTGCCATGATTGAAATCTTCCTGAACACTAGATTAGTTCTTTTGAACGAGATTCGAGTAAAAGTTTTAGGGTTAGGTTTCCGCCGAACACATCTCGGTGAGACCGATTTTACATTCTCGGTATGACCGATTTGGCCTATGGCCATTACATCGCACCTTCGGTCCAACCGAAGTTGTGCAAATCGGTGTGACCGAAATGAGGATTTAGTGAAACCCTAGTGTTTTCGGCAGGACCGAAACCCACTTCGGTCCAACCGAAAGTGGTGTGAATGCTTCTGTTTAAACACTTTGGATTCACCGAATTTTAAACTCGGTCTGACCGAAATGTCTTCTGTGAAAACCTAATACTAGAATTTAAACTCATTTGTTTGCAAAAACTTCTGCAGTTTGTGATAACTCTTCTACTCGCCTACACCTTATCTATTCACAAAGTTGTCGGCCATGTCGATGCCAGTGACAGCCGTAACAGGTCGAGTCACCTATAGCGAGATATTCCAGAGGGGCACTAGTCCCGATCCCAAAGAGCTCATCGATGATGGTGAGAGGAGTACACCAAGTGGTTTGCCTCCTGCAGCCACCAGGGCCAGAAAGAAGAGAAACTCAGATGAAGAAGACTCAGATTTTGTTGTTGAGGAAGAGGTCACCTCAAAGCCCAAGAGAAAAGTTGTTGCCAAAGAGCCTCAAGGTCAGTAGACCAAGAAGGGCACCAGGAAAGTCAAGCAGTCCACTGTTGCTAAGAAGCTAAGTTTGGAAGAGGAAACTACGAGCAAAGTGAAGAAAACTTCCAAGAGGAAGAGATTAGTGCATGATGATGCTGAAGAAGATGAGGATGAGGAAGCACCCCAGCCTCCTCAGAAGCCTAAGCTCATGGATGATGCCATCAGGGCAGGAGCCACTTCAAGGCCCAAGCCATCTGCTCCAGTCAAGGCAGCTCCAGCAAAGCCTGCTGCCAAGCCCAAGAAAACATCAGAACATTCCAAGATCGAGAAGAACAAAGATGATGTGCCACCACTGTGTCAGATGATGAAGGACCAGTTTTGCTGAAACTTCGTCCAAAACTGCCACTTCACAATGATGCTCATCCTCAAGCTGAAAACATGAAGGAAAGGAAGGATAGAGGTCTCAGGCTATGGAGACAATCTGACCCATATGCCGTGAGGAGAAGAACTGCTGTTGATCCCAGATTTCACACCAGAGAGCAGCAGGACTTCTATGAGACAGTGCTGATGGACAAGAAGCCCATAGTGGCAGACACAAGATTTGTTGATTGGAAATACATTGACAGCGAAGAGCACAGAGACTTCTTTCCACATGTGCATGAGAGCTTCACTGCATGTGGCGTTGGAGATTTTGTAGGTCAGAAGTTGACAAATTGGAATGATGAGATGATTATGCAATTCTATGCCACAGCTCATTTCTATCCAGATGGAAAGATCACATGGATGATCAAGGCCAAAGATTCTCTTCAACTGTTGAAGAATGGGCAGAACTTCAATGCTCCAAAGACAAAGAGAGGATGATGTTGATGTTTATGGTATTCCCAAGAAGAACCATGAATCCATGAAGAATATGTACAAAGAGGTTCCAGCTAAAGATTTGGCAACTGAAGCTTGGCTCGATGTACTATCTCCGTGCAGGTCTACCTACCACAAACACTATTTCGAGGCATACCTTGATGCCCAAGTCCGAGATCATCGCATGATCGAGGTTACTCTATCAACATGCTGCATATACTTGATGAGAAAGCACCTTTCAAGGTGATGGACTTGATAGTTGAAACCATTAAGAGGACTGCAATGACTGTAAAAGGTCGTGTGGATTTGCCCACATATTCAGATGCTTATCAATGCCAAGTTTGGCACGGGCACATTCTTGTTGGATAGAGAACACTTACCACCGCAGCTTTGAGCATGAGGATAATGTTGTTGTGATGGATGAGGAGGATCCAACGTCGGTTGAAGGACAAGCAAAGATTGAAGCTGCCAAGAAAGCCAAAGTGAGAAGGAAGAAAGAGAAGCAGCAGCTAAACCAAAGAGTGTTGGAGAACAGCTACTTGAAGCTACCCAAAGGATTGAACAACGCCTGCCCAGATTATGCAGCCTCGGGAGAGCCTAGAGAGGATTGTTGAAGACAAGATCCATGCTCGATGTGAAGTCGATCAAGTGCAAGTAATCACAACAAGCTTGAGGCAGATATTGAGGAAGCAAAGAGGGAGAAAGAAGAGCTTATGCGTGAGATGCAGGATGACTTAGTCCAGATGCTTATCAACAGATCGCTCCGGTTCCCACAGACCCCGATCACTGCTATTCCAAAGGATCGACACCAGACTACAACCAAGACCTCCCACAGCTCCATCGGTTGCTCCGGCTCCAGCTCCAAAGGACTACTCCTCCAAAGCCTGAGACATCAGCTGAAGTCTTCGCCGATGCTGCCATATCAACTCCAACATCAACCGAGACAGGAGCCGCCAGCAGAGTCCCCAGTGACGCTTAGCTCTATGCCTTTTCGAACTTTTTGGTAACTTGTTGCCAAAGGGGGAGAAATTGTATAGATCATAGGACTTCGAGAGAGAGAGTGCCTTTGTCTTTGCGCTTTTGCTCTTTCGTTCATTTGCAGTCTTTTTGAGATACTTTTGGTTTTCGAGACATTCCGTGTGTTTGATACTACGTTTGATCCTATCTTAATGAGTGCTTGGTCGTACTATGCTTTAATGTGTGCTTAATGCTTATCATATGCTATTCCTATCTTGTATGACCATTTACTTATGTCTTGGTGATTGGGTGCATGCTATTCATTCTTATCATTTTGTGCGCTCCACCAAGATGTATGTGACATGGAAGAGTGACCCATGATCCTAATCGATTGTGCATTTGCATTCAAACGCAAATCTTAAATAATGCACAAATTTAGGGGGAGCTCTTGCTTATCACATACTTCTCAAAGCGATTTATATTATTCATTGATTATATCCTTTGTCGAAGCTTTGATCTATATGTTGTCATCAATTACCAAAAGGGGAGATTGGAAGTGCAACTAATCCCCGGTGGTTTTGGTAATTAATAACAACATATATATCATTGAACTAATAGTTTCTTGAGAATCATTTCAGAAAGTTCAATGATATGGGTATGGCAAAAGGATCAAGAAGTGGACCCTCAAAATGCTAAGGCAAGCATTGGCAAAAGCTCAAGACTCCATTTTTGGTTTAGTGATCCAAGATCACATTGAGTCTATAGGAAAGCCAATACTATTAAAAGGGATGAGGTTATGATAATGATCTGGTTGCTCAAAGTGCTTAGTGATACATCTCCTAAACTATCAAGAACTCTCACCGCCATATACACTCATAAGTAATCTCGGTCCCACCGATATTCCAAACTCACCACACCGAGATGAACCACCTCAGCCATATAGCCAAACCCTAGAAATCTCGGATTTTCCGATTCTGAACTCGGTCTCACCGAAACTTGAGTTGCCAAGCTTCTGTAACCTTCTGTCATCAAATTGGTGTCACCGAGATGATGAAGTCGGTCCCACCGAGATTGGCAAGCTCTTGTATTTGCACGAATCAAACTCACCGAGATTGTATTTTCGGTCCCACCGAAAATCCCAACGTTCACATGATTTGAACATTCGGTCTCACCGAGTTGTCAACTTCGGTCTGACCGAGATTGGTCAAATGTGTGTAACGGTTGGATTTTGTGTGGAGGCTATAAGTACCCCTCCACCCCCTCTTCATTCGTGGAGAGAGCCATCGAAAGAACTACCACTCCTACCTTACATTTTCGAGAAGAGAACTACCTACCCTTGTGTTGAGATCAAGTTGCTCCACTCCCACCATATGAAGCTTGATCTCTAGCCTTCCCAAGTTGCTTTCCACTCAATCCTTTCTTCCACCACAGCCAAATCAGTGAGGAGAGTTGAGTGTTGGGGAGATTATCATTTGAAGCACAAGAGCAAGGAGTTCATCATCATCAACACCATCTATACCTTTTGGAGGGTGGTGCCTCCTAGATTGGTTAGGTGTCGCTTGGGAGCCTCCACGAGATGTGGAGTTGAACCAAGAAGTTTGTAAGGGCAAGGAGATCGCCTACTTCGTGAAGATCTACCCCGAGTAAGGCTAGCCCTCCGTGGGGTGAGGCCATGATGGCATAGACAAGGTTGCTTCTTCGTGGACCCTTCGTGGGTGGAGCCCTCCGTGGACTCTCGCAGCCGTTACCCTCCGTGGGTTGAAGTCTCCATCAACGTGGATTGACGATAGCACCACCTATCGGAACCACGAGAAAAATCTCCGTGTCTTCAAAATTGCGTTTGCTCTTTTCCACCTCTCTTTACTACATGTGCAATTTACTTTCCGCTGCCTATACTCTAGAATTGCATGTGTAGGGTGATACTTGACTTGATCATCATTGTGAATCTGCCAAAAACTTGTCTTTATCAAAAGGCATAATTTTTATATTGTCAAGTAGTCTAATCACCCCCCCCTCTAGACATACTTTCGATCCTACAGTTACACAGAGTCGGTTACAGAGAAGGGGATCTACATATCCGAATTGCCAAGCTTGCCTTCCACGCAAAGGAGAGTCTCACCCGGACACGGGACGAAGTCTTCAATCTTGTATCTTCATAGTCCAACAGTCCGGCATAAGTACATAGTCCGGCTGTCCAAGGACCCCCTAATCCATGACTCCCTCAGTAGCCCCTGAACCAGGCTTCAATGACGATGAGTCTGGCGTGCAGATTTACTTCAGCATTGCAAGGCGGGTTCCTTCTCTGAATACTCCATAGAAGATCTTGAACACAAGGATTGTGTCCGGCTCTGCAAAACAATTTCCACATACCACCGTAGAGAGTACAATATTCCACAAATCCAATCTGCTGACAACTTTTCATAGCGCGACATCACGCCACGGCCCGGTCATTATTCGAACCATTTCCCAACCTGCTACCGCACATATCGCGAGGCGGTTTTATTGGCACGTCTTGTCGAAGCAAAGATCGTGTCCCCTTATCTCGGGATTCTCATCAATACGGGTGTGGGTAACCCAACCGCGCCATCAACATGGCGCTTGGGGAATAAGCGAGTTTACTTGGCAAGTGGGGAGGCCGAGGATCCCTGCTGCCTTTATAAGGAGATAAGGACTCCCTTTTTCACCCATGACTTCTTCTTCCTCTGCTCATCCATTCCCCCTCGCTCAAGCTCCAGCGCCCAAGCGTTCGTCTTCTCCGCCCACAAAGGTCTTCCAAAAATGTCTGGATCCGGAGTAGGAGGTAAGTGGATGGCCTTTACCATCCGAGAGAATGATATCAAAAAGCTTCGGGAGGCCGGGTATCTGGCCAAGAAAATCAGCCACCGTCTTCCGACGGCGGGACAGATCGTCCCTACTCCGAAACCCCACAAGAAGGTTGTATTCCTCGCTCATTTTGTTCGTGGTCTAGGGTTTCCTCTCCACCCATTCGTTCGCGGCATCATGTATTATTACGGGATCGATTTTCATGATCTATCCCCCAATTCCTTCCTCAACATCTTAACATTCATCGTCATGTGCGAGGCCTTTCTCTGCATCTCGCCACACTTCGGCTTATGGCTGAAGATCTTTAATGTGAAGCCCAAGGTAGTGAGCAGCGAGCACGCCGAGTGCGGAGGCGCCATGGTGAGCAAGATGCCCAATGTCACATGGCTGACAGGTACTTTCAACGATTCCATCAAAGAGTGGCAGGAGCGGTGGTTTTACATCACTGAGCCACGCGGCATGTAATGGGCCGTTGCTCCCGAATTTCGATTCGGAGCCCCCCGCGGCTTACGTCCTGGCCCAAGAAGGGCCTGAACTGGTCTTCGTCCGACGAATTGTCGGTGCTCCGGACGCGCGTCAAGGATATGGAAGACAAGAATATCAAACTCATCAATGTAGTCCCGGTGATGTTAGTTAGCCGGATTCTTCCTTGTCAACACAGGGCTTGCAATTTATGGGAATTCGACCCGGCCAAGCACCAGACCCTGCTAGAGCTCTTTGGCTCCTCGCACAAGGACATTTGGAAGGTGGTCTTTAAGTCGGGCAAATCGTGTCCGGACTCTGCCGAAGACCGCGGGTACCAACTGTCCCGCCCTGCAAGTTCGGTAAGTCATTGTATGTTGGAAATTCATACGTTTTATTTGCATAACCCGAGAGAAATGCTTGATGTGTTTTCCTCGACTCTCCTAGGGCTGGACGAAGAAGGCGGGGCGGATCTACTGTCTAGCCCCCCTGCTAGAAGAACCGGCCAGCCCACTTCTGACGAAGATGCTGGTCCCAGCGCCTTACAAGGCGCCGAAGAAAAAGGCCGAGAAGGAGGCCAAAAAGACCAGGGGCGGCCTCCATCGCCGCGGTACTTTGGACACAATGTCCGAAGACTCCGATGCCCGCTCTTCCTCCGAAGAGGTCGAGGAAGAGGAGGAAGAACTATCCCCAATGAGGGGAAGAAAGAAAAGGCCGGCCTCCACATCTTTGGAGGCCGAGTCGCCCAAGAAGGGAAAAACTCCCTTTCCAGAGGAGTCCACCGCCGCTACCAACAGCAGCCCGGAGTGGGATCCCAGGGCCCAGCCCCTGGTGAACTCATGAGTATATAAAATCCGAACATGTTTACGCATCCAGACTCACTATGGCATGACGTTTTAATCATTGAGCCATACTGTTTTGCAGTCCGGTGAGGTCCCGCACCGAACAATCCTCATCAGAGGATTTACCAGGCTCAGATGCTATGGACAGCAGGACACCCCCGAGGGTCCCCTCCCCAAAACACGTGAACGACACCAAGGAGGGGGGGGGAGATCGTCAAGGTGGCGCCAGAAGGTCAAACTTCGGGGGCCGGACAAACGGGAGAAAAGGCTCCCATGGATGTCGACGGCGGGGGCTATCTTGAGTTCGGCCCCCAGCCGGATGCAATTCCGGAGACCGATACGGCTCCAGAATCAGGAAGGCAGCCCCTCTTGGCTGGAGGGGGTGCGCCTGTTCCACTGACAACCTCAATCCAACCAGAGGTGCCTTATACTTTATCAGTGGCGTTGAAGAGCGCCTCCATCGTTGACAAACACCGTGCCCTTATGGGTGCGGTGATTGAGAAGATTCAGTCCGCTGAGAGTGGACTGAATGAATCCTGCGTCAGCCTTATAACGAGCTTTGAGGTATGTTTTGTGTGGTTCCGAAGAGTCTCATAGTACAGGTAGTAGCCCCTGATACACTATTCGGTAAAAAAAGGAGCCGGACAGAGGATCAAAAATGTATGTTTGCAGGAGACTTACTTTATGGCATCTCTCCCTCTTTTTATTTTGTAAGCAGACGTATGTAGCGACTGCTGCCTCTCATATTGTGGAAGTCTTTGGACTAAAGCAGAGTCTGATCAGGCCGAGGAAGAACTCGGCCGAGTGAAGAAACATTTGGAGGATAACCAAGGTATGCAAAAACCTTGTTCGCATTAGCGTGAATGAATAAGTTAATATGATGAAAATATCTTAAAGATATGCCCTAGGGGCGACGGCCGAAATTGAGGCTCTTAAGAAGGCTGTGGCCGAAGCCGAGAAGAAGGCAGCCGCAGAGCAGGCTCTTCATGAGAAGCACAAGGCCAAGGTTATTGAAGCTGAACAAGAGCTTCAAGAGGCTGTGAAGAGATGCGAGACCTTGGAGCAGAGTTTAATGGAGAAAGATTCCAAACTCGCCCAAGCTCACCAAGCCGCACGCGATGCCCGGGGGGGAGCCCAAGGCGCCCTGCAGGAAATACAGGAGGCGAGGTAGATCACAGCGGGTAAAGCTTTTTCTATGTAAAGCAGGTATTTGAAGGGAGAAAATCATGTTTACTAATTTGAATTCTGATTTCTCCAGGGGTATTTGCGGAGCTGCCACGCAGCATATCTGATGCCGCCCAATTCTACCAAGCAGAAGAAAAGAGTACTGCGGAGAAGCTCTTCTGGTCGTAGTATCTGGCACCGAATTATCCGATGCCATTTGCCGATCAACTGAAGCAGCTGATCGAACTGCATAAGGCGGCCGAACTAGCCATGAAGGATTTAATTATCCGGCTATGGCCCGCCGAGCCGATTCCAAGAAGCTACTTCGGGCTCGTGAAGCGGCTTGTGAGTGCCTGCCCTCGATCGAAGTCATCAAGCGGTCGGTCTGTATGGAGGGTGCGCGAATGGCCTTCGCCCGCGCAAAGGTGCACTGGGGGAAGATGGATGCGGAAAAGCTGATGACCGAGGGACCGCCGGAGGGGAAGGACCACCGCAAGCCCAAATTATATTATGATAGTGTCCTGAAAGGATCCCGCCTCGCGGCGGAGCAATGCACCAAGGACATTATATTTCCATGAATACGGTCATGTTGTCATTTCTATTATTTATTGCATGTTATTTGAAAGTTTTTCCATTTTATATATTAATCCTGAGAGTTGGCCAGTCGTCGGCTTCTACCCCCACGTAGGAAGTACGGGGGTGTTCGGGATAAACTTGAGCACTCTTTATCCCAGTTTTGGGTCCTTGAAGGAGGTGTTCAGCACAACGAACCAGGCAATCAGACTATAGGGCTTTATCACTCTCACTTAGCCATAGGAGCTTGACAAAAGGAAGGTAGGCGCAGCCCCTGGTGTTCGGAAGACCATACGAGGGGCTCTATAAGCACCTGATCGGAAGAAAAGACGATCCATCGCACGCTGCATTAGTTATGGCATTATGTAGAAGAAATCCTTAAAGATTTTACAACCTCTCGAACAGCTGACCAGCTCTCGCCGTATCATGACAGTCAATTTTTGGCTTTCTCTACTGAGGCGCTCATCCGGAAGAACCGAGACACAATCGCAGTAGTTCTCCCTGTGTCGCCTTAGCTGATATAGCGAAACGTAAGGCAGCAAAACATGGGAGCCGGGCAAACCCAACTATTGACCCAAGACATGATTCGGAGCTGATGCATATAATGCTATAAGTTCGGGGTGCCGAACGACTGCGAAGGTGTTCGAACTTTATTGCCGTATTATGGGTACGATGAAGCCCCTGGCATATTAAGGCATATCGTGATGTACGGATGCCTTTTGACAAAGGGTGTCAGTAAGAAACAGTAGCAGATAAGCGTCATATAAAGCCACATGTTGTAATTGAGTAACACGCCAATGCGTACGAATACAAGTAATGTGATAGAAAAAGAAATATGACTTTGGAACCTGCTAAGATCAAGCGGGAGGAGGCTGTGTGCGGATCCGGAGTGTAACCTGATGGTCATCAAGGGGCATCTCTAAGGGTTCCCTTACGCATTCGAGTTGCTTCCATGTCGCCAGTCCTGGCCTACGCAAAAGCGGACCTGCAAAGAAAGTGCAAAAAAGATATTTTTGTGCCACGGAACGGTTAAGCCGCATTGTGTGGCCTATCCTGGCTGTGCCTCTGTTTACTGCCAGAGTGTTTTAATTAAGCTCCGGACGAGCCGGGCTATCCTGCCGCGAAGTAGTTCGGACTCCCTTAACGGTGTCCGGGAGCTTGGCCGTCGACTCGAGGTTCGATTGAAGGATGCCACTTGTTGCTTCTGCCCTTAAGGCGGCGGTATGCTCTTCGGCACAAAGAGGGAGTTCGGCCTTGCCATTAACCGTTATGACGCCGCGCGGACCAGGCATCTTGAGCTTTCAATAGGTATAATGTGGCAACGGGTTGAATCGAGAAAACGCGGTTCGTCCGAGCAGTGCATGATAATTACTGCGGAAAGGGATGATGTCGAAGATTAACTTTTCGGTACGGTAATTGTTCGGTGATCCGAAGACTACCTCCAGAGTGATGGAGCCTAAGCAACGGGCCTCCGCACCTGGTATAACACCTTTAAAGGTGGTTTTAGTGGGCTTGATCATCGAATGATCAATACCCATCTTGCGCACCATGTCCTGATACAGCAGGTTTAGACTGCTGCCTCCGTCCATAAGGACTCGTGTGAGGTGGAATCCGTCAATTATTGGGTCAAGGACGAGTGCGCCTGAATTGCCCTGATTGGTATTGGCCGGACGATCCGTATGATCGAAAGTGATCAGCCATAGTCTATATTGTGGGGCGACTGGCTCCGTTAAGTCGACATCCGTAAGAGTGCACGTCTGTTCCAGTTTGGGAATGTGGATGGCGTTTATCATATTCACCATTTTGATTTGTGGGGGAAATTTCTTTTGCCCTCCTGTGTTTGGTGATCGGGGCTCCTCCTCATCGTCATCACTTTGAGATCCTTTCTCCTTCTTTTTGGCACCTGACCTGCCAGCTTGTTTGAAGACCCAGCATTCTCTATTGGTATGATTGGTTGGTGTTCCTGGGGTGCCATGAATTTGGCATGGACGATCGAGTATGCGGTCCAGACTGGACGGGTCCGAATTGTTCTTTTGGAATGGCTTTTTCCGCTGACCGGACTTTGAGCCACTGAATCCGGCATTGACTGCCGTGTCTTCGGCGTTATCACCATTTTTGTGACGCTTGTGTTTGTTGCGTTGGGGCTTGCTGTTGCTATCTCTGGCCTCTGATGTGCCAGGATTGCTTGCTGTGTTGTTGCTACGAGCCAACCAGCCATCCTCGCCCGCGCAAAAGCGGGCCATGAGTGTCGTGAGGGCTGCCATGGACTTCGGCTTTTCTTGGCCGAGATGTCGGGCAAGCCACTCGTCACGGATATTATGCTTAAAGGCCGCTAGGGCTTCGGCATCCGGACAGCTAACAATTTAGTTCTTTTTAGTTAGGAACCGAGTCCAGAATTTCCTGGCTGACTCTCCGGGCTGTTGGGTTATGTGACTTAAATCGTCAGCATCCGGTGGTCGCACATAAGTGCCCTGGAAGTTATCCAGGAATGCGTCTGCCAAGTTCTCCCAATTTTTGATGGAGTTTGCGGCAAGCTATTCAGCCAATGCCGAGCCGGTCCCTTGAGTTTTAGTGGGAGGTACTTAATGGCGTGTAGATCGTCCCCGCGGGCCATGTGAATGTGGAGAAATTAATCTTCTATCCATATCGCGGGGTCTGTAGTCCCGTCATAGGGCTCGATATTTACGGGCTTAAACCCTTCGGGGAACTCATGATCCATTACTTCGTCAGTGAAGCATAGGGGGTGTGCGGCGCCTCTATACCGGGCTACATCACGACGCAGTTCAAATGAGTACGGTCTGTTGTATTCGGCCCTGCCGGATTTGCTTTTAGTGTATCCGGCGTGACGGTCATCGTCACGCGTTGGGGCACAACCCCGTGATCCGTAGATCGATCTTGACTGTCCTGCTTTGTTTTCCAATTTGTCTTGCAGGTCATGCGCGTAGCCCCGGACCTTCGTGTTTTTGCTTGTTTGGCGATGAGGTGCAGGCTGGACTTCGGGCTGATACGCCACTTTGTCTCAGCCATGAGGTGGCCGGTCAGCCGCATCCTGCGCTGGTAGTGTAGGCTTTAATGCCTCCTCCTCGAGTTGAGGTAACAACCTGCGCTTTGGGTAATTTTTGGTTGCGCGCTCAAGTCCGCATTCCTCGGCTGCCAGTGAAGTAAATATGCCCTAGAGGCAATAATAAAGTTATTATTTATTTCCTCATATCATGATAAATGTTTGTTATTCATGCTAGAATTGTATTAACCGGAAACATAATACATGTGTGAATACATAGACAAACTTAACGACACTAGTATGCCTCTACTTGACTAGCTCATTAATCAAAGATGGTTGTGTTTCCTAAACCATAGACATGTGTTGTCATTTGATTAACGGATCACATCATTAGAAGAATGATGTGATTGACTTGACCCATTCCGCTGGGTTAGCATTTGATCATTTAGTATGTTGCTATTGCTTTCTTCATGACTTATACAAAGTTCCTACAACTATGAGATTATGCAACTCCCGTTTACCCGAGGAACACTTTGTGTGCTACCAAACGTCACAACGTAACTAGGTGATTATAAAGGAGCTCTACAGGTGTCTCCAATGGTACATGTTGAGTTGGCATATTTTGAGATTAGGTTTTGTCACTCCAATTGTCGGAGAGGTATCTCTCGGCCCTCTCTGTAATGCACATCACTATAAGCCTTGCAAGCAATGTGACCAATGAGTTGGTTACGAAATGATGCATTACGTAATGAGTAAAGATACTTGTCGGTAACGAGATTGAACTAGGTATTGGATACCGACGATCGAATCTCGGGCAAGTAACATACCGATGACAAAGGGAATAACGTATGTTGTTATGCGGTTTGACCAATAAAGATCTTCGTAGAATATGTAGGAGCCAATATGAGCATCCAGGTTCCGCTATTGGTTATTGTCCGGAAACAGTTCTAGGTCATGTCTACATGGTTCTCAACCCATAGGGTCCGCACGCTTAACGTTACGATGACAATTTTATTATGAGTTTATAAGTTTTGATGTACCGAAGGTTGTTCGGAGTCCCGGATGTGATCACGGACATGACGAGGAGTCTCGAAATGGTAGAGACATAAAGATTGATATATTGGACGACTATATTCGGATACCGGGATAGTTTCGGGGGTTATCGGATATATATCGGAGTATTGGGGGTTACCGGAACCCCCCTGGGAACTAATGGGCCTTGTTAGGCCCTAGTGGAGAGAGAGAGGGGCCGGCCAGGGCAAGAGGCGCGCCCCCTCCCCTTGAGTCCGAATAGGACAAGGAAGGGGGTGCGGCTCCCCCCTTGCCTTTCCCCTCTCCCACTCCTTCCCCTCCTTCTGGACTAGAAAGGGAGGGCAAACCTACTTGGAGTAGGTTTTCCCTAGGGCACGCCACCCCTTGGCCGGCCCCCTCCTCCTCCCCCCTTTATATACAGGGGCAGGGGGTACCCCATGACACACTAGTTGATCTTCTGATCGCTCCTTAGCCGTGTGCGGTGCCCCCCCTCCACCATATTCCACCTCGATCATATCGTTGCGGTGCTTAGGTGAATCCCTGCGTCGGTAGAACATCATCAACGTCACCACGCCGTCGTGCTGATGGAACTCATCCCCGACACCCTGCTGGATCGGAGTCCGGGGATCGCCATCGAGCTGAACGTGTGCTGAACTTGGAGGTGTCGTACGTTTGGTACTTGGATCGGTCGGATCGTGAAGACGTACGAGTACATCAACCACGTTGTTCTAATGCTTTTGCTTTCGGTCTACGAGGGTACATGGATAGTACTCTCCCCTCTCGTTGCTATGCATCACCATGATCCTTGCGTGTGCGTAGGATTTTTTTGAAATTACTGCGTTCCCCAACAGTGGAATTAGAGCCTGGGTTTATGCGTAGATGTCATATGCACGAGTAGAACACAAGTGAGTTGTGGGCGATACAAGTCATACTGCTTACCAACATGTCATACTTTGGTTCAGCGGTAATGTGAGATGAAGCGGCCCGGACCGACATTACGCGTACGCTTACGCGAGACTGGTTTCACCATTACGAGCACTCGTGCTTAAAGGTGACTGGCGGGTGTCTGTCTCTCTCACTTTAGTTGAACTAAGTGTGGCTACGCCCAGTCCTTACGAAGGTTAAAACGTCACTAACTTGACGAACTATCGTTGTGGTTTTGATGTGTAGGTAAGAACGTTTCTTGCTCATCCCGTAACAGCCACGTAAAATTTGCAACAACAAAGTAGAGGACGTCTAACTTGTTTTTGCAGGGCATGTTGTGATGTGATATGGTCAAGACATGATGCTATATTTTATTGTATGAGATGATCATGTTTTGTGACCGAAGTTATCGGCAACTGGCAGGAGCCATATGGTTGTCGCTTTATTGTATGAAATGCAAACGCCCTGTAATTTCTTTACTTTATCACTAAGCAGTAGCGATAGTCGTAGAAGCAATAGATGGCGTAAACGACAATGATGCTACGATGGAGATCAAGGTGTCACGCCGGTGACGATGGTGATCACGACGGTGCTTCGGAGATGGAGATCACAAGCACAAGATGGTGATGGCCATATCATATCACTTATACTGATTGCATGTGATGTTTATCCTTTATGCATCTTATCTTGCTTTGATTGACGGTAGCATTTTGAGATGATCTGTGACGCCCCCGATTCAATCGTACACTAATCATGCACGCAAACGTGTACGATCAAGATCGTGGACTCACGTGAAGATATCACAACACAACTCTAAAAACATAAATAAGTCATACAAGCATCATAATACAAGCCGGGGCCTCGAGGGCTCGAATACAAGTGCTCGATCATACACGAGTCGATGGAAGCAACAATATCTCGAGTACGCATATAAGTAAACAAGTCTCGCCTTATGAAGGCTAGCACAAACCGGGATGAGATCAAAGAGGCGCAGCCTCCCGCCTGGGATCCTCCTAACTACTCCCCGGTCGCCGCTGGCCGCACGTAGTAGTAGGCACCTCCGTGTAGTAGGAGTCATCGCCGACGGTGGCGTCGGCTCTGGATTCCAAAGATCTGGTTGCGCAACCGTAGAAGGGAAAGGGGAGAAAGCAACCGTGAGTACTCATCCAAAGTACTCGCAAGCAAGGAGCTACACTACATATGCATGGGTATATGTGTAAAGGGCCATATCATGGACCGAATCGCAGAATGCCAAAATAAGAGGGGATAACTAATCCGTCAAGACTATGCTTCCGCAGCCTCCGCCTTGCAAAGATGTAGAAGAGAGTAGATCAAGTCCTCCAAGTAGCAACGCGATAGCATAATCCTACCCGGCGATCCTCTCCTCGTCAGCTCGTTAGAGAGCGATCACCGGGTTGTATCCGCACTTGGAAGGGTGTGTTTTATTAAGTATCCGGTTCTAGTTGTCATAAGGTCAAGGTACAACTCCAAGTCGCCCCATTATCAAGATCACGACTATTCAATAGATTAACTTCACTGCAGGGTGCACCACATAACCCAACACACTCGATCCCATTTGGCCGACACACTTTTTCGGGTCATGACCGCCGCGAAGATCAACACGCCGCAGCCCCACCTAGGCACAACAGAGAGGTCAAGACGCCGGTCTAAATCCTATGCGCGCGCAGGGTCCGGGCCCATCGCCCATTGCACACCGCGACGCTATGGGCGGCGGAAGCGCACCTAGCAACCTCCATTACTAAGGAAGTCACGTTACGCGGTCCAATCTGGCGCGCACCACTCAGCCGCTGACGTCAAGAAGGCTTCGGCTGATACGACGACGTCGAGTGCCCATAACTGTTCCAGCGTAGTTGGTTAGTGCATATGGGCCAGTAGCCAGACTCATATCAAATACCAAGATCTCGTTAAGCGTGTTATTATGAAGCAACCGCGAACGCCGACCAGGGCCAGGCCCACCTATCTCCTGGGTGGTCTCAACTCGCCTGCCGCCTCCGCCACAAAGTAACAAATGGGGCGTCGGGAACCCAGCCCACCTCTACCAGATGGAGCCACCTATCCTTTCAGCCCCCACATCGATCACTTATGGTACTCAACGAGTGACTCGACTTTTAGTCACCATCTCAGATAATATGTATGTATGTATAGTATATACCCGTGATCACCTCCCGAGTGATCACGCCCAATAGTATAGCAAGGCGATCGACAAGAATGTAGGGCCAATGGTGATAAACTAGCATCCTATACTAAGCATTTAGGATTGCGGGTAGGCTATCAATGACTGTAGCAACAATGACAGGCTATGCAATAGAATAGGAGTAACCGAATAGTAACATGCTACACTACTCTAATGCAAGCAGTATAGAGAAGAATAGGCGATATCTGGTGATCAAGGGGGGGGGGCTTGCCTGGTTGCTCTGGCAAGGAGGGGTCATTAACACCGTAGTCGAACTGGGGGTCGTTGGCAGCCTTGGGGTCTACCGGAAAGAAGTAACGGAGGGGGAACACAATAAATAACAGAGCAATCAAAGTATCACAAAGTGTAGCATGGCAATACGTGATGCTAGAGGTGACCTAACGCAGTAGTAGGTGATACCCGCGAAGTGGGAAAACATCCGGGAAAGTATCCCCGGTCTTCCGCGTTTTCGGACAGATGAACCGGAGGTGAAGTGTTGCAGGTTTGCTATGCTAGGGATGTGTGGCGGACGAACGGGCTGCGTATCCGGATTCGTCTCGTCGTTCTAAGCAACTTTCATGTACAAAGTTTTTCCATCCGAGTTATGGTTTATTTTATATTGATTTTAAAGATTTAAATCAATTTTAGCATTTATTTAATTATTTTAATCCAATTATCCAGAACAGTGCCCGCTGACGTCAGCAGTCACAGAGGCGTTGACTGGTCAACTGATATGTGGGTCTCGTTGGTCATTGACTGTTTAGTGTAATTAGGGTTTAACTAATCTAATTACTGCTTAAATAAATTAATTAGTTAATTAGATTAATTAATTAGGATTAATTAATTTAATTAATTACTTAATTATAAATTTTATTAATTCATTTTTATTTTTATTTTTAATTTTTCTTAAAACGTTTTGGGCTGGGCCCCGTTTGTCATAGGGCCATTGGGCCGATGCGGGTTAGCGGGCGCAATGGGTGTCGGGCACCAGCCCGAGCGGTTCGGGCATGCGCACGAACCCGACGGTGGCGCCTGGCGGCGTGGTCAAGCTCGAGCGGCGATCAACAGACGGGGCGGCACGGCGAGGCCCCCAGCCAAGCGCAACGAGGCCGAGGGCGGGTGCGCGAGCCGCGACGGCGAAGGCGGGGATCAAGGGCGGAGCAGAGCTCCGGGGCGCACGGCCGTCGGCAATGAGGCGAGGAGGGGCGTGGCCGTGCGTATCCCTGGCGAGGTGGGGCGGTGCGGGGTCGGCGGTGACCAACAGGGCGCGCCATGGCGGGCGCAAGATCGAAGGAGGCAGCGGCGTAAGGCAAGGTGGCGCACCGAGGGAGGGGCGGGCGGCGCAGGGACAGGGGAAGGAGGATGGCGGAGGTCGTGGCCTCACCGGGATTTGTAGGGACAGGGCAGCGGGGGGCGAGGAGGTCGTCGGGGACGACGCGGACGAAGTGGAGGCAGGCCGGCGAGGAGGAGGAAGCAGACCGGCGAGGGAGCTCCGGCGAGGTCCTCGGGCGGCAGCGTCGGGCGGCGATGAGGCGTGGCCACGGCTTCACGTGGTGTCGCGCAAGGGAGAGGAGGGCGAGGGAGGCAACAGCGACAGAGGCGATTTACGATCCGGGGCGGCGGTCGGGCGCGATGGGAGGCGCCGTCGAGCGGGGAGGTGAGGTGAGCGGAGCCCGATCCAGATCCAAAACGGGTGGGGGGGGGGGAACGAGAGAGAGACGTGGGGGGCGAGTGGGGAGTGGGATGGGGTTAGGGTTTGACCGGGGGCGGGTGGCCTAGTAGGGCGACATGGTGGGCCAGCCTGGTTGGATGGCCAGCTGGGCTAAGGCCAAGCGCGCGTGGGGGGGGGGTCCTTTTTGTTTTGTTTTGTTTTATTTCTTTTCTTTTTATTTATTCTTTCCTATTTTGGTTTAGTTGCAATTTATTTTAGTAAAATATACACTTACTATCTAAATTAGTATTTCAACTTAGTCCACAGCCACAAAAAGTCTAGACCCCAAATAACTTAGTATGACATTTTATTAATTATGAAAGGTATTCAAATAATTGTTTTTGCTACTGTTTTACTTAATATAATGCACTTATATACTTTATAGAAGTGTGGTTTCTTCACCAATATTTAGTATGGAATATTTGCCACCACCCAAACATTTTTTTTATTGTTTGAAATCTTTTGTTGTTTGGTTTTATTTTAAAATTTGAAATTGGAACTGGGTTTCGAACTGACGCGAGTTTATCAACAGTAACCGAGGTGACGTGGCATCATTAGCGGAGGTTCACTGTAGCTTGGTTACCCGGGCGTCACATGATCTCTCACTAAATTATCAAGAGGTGTTCTCCCTGAGTATGCACCGTTGCGAAATTTCTTCGTGCTGAGACACCACGTGATGATCGGGTGTGATAGGCTCTACGTTCAAATACAACGGGTGCAAAACAGTTGCACACGCGAATACTCAAAGTTAAACTTTACGAGCCTAGCATATACGATATGGCCTCGTAACATGGAGACCGAAGGTCGAACGTGAATCATATAGTAGATATGATCAACATAGTGATGTTCACCATTGAAAGTACTCCATCTCACGTGATGATCGGACATGGTTTAGTTGATTTGGGTCACGTGATCACTTAGATGACTAGAGAGATGTCTGTCAAAGTGGGAGTTCTTATGTAATATGATTAATTGAAGTTAAATTTATCATGAACTTAGTAACTGATAGTATTTTGCTTGTCTATGTTTGTTGTAGATAGATGGCTCGTGCTGTTGTTCCGTTGAATTTTAATGCGTTCCTTGAGAAAGCTAAGTTAAAAGATGATGGTAGCAATTACACGGACTGGGTCCATAACCTGCGGATTATCCTCATTGCTGCACGTAAGAATTACGCCCCGAAGCACCGCTGGGTGCCAGCCTGCTGCAGATGCAACTGACGATGTTAAGAACGTCTGGCAGAGCAAAGCTGGTGACTACTCGATAGTTCAGTGTGCCATGCTTTACGCTTGGAACCGGGTCTTCTACGACGTTTTGAATGTCATGGAGCATATGAGATGTTCCAGGAGTTGAAGTTAATATTTCAAGCAAATGCCCGGATTGAGAGATATGAAGTCTCCAATAAGTTCTATAGCTGTAAGATGGAGGAGAATAGTTCTCAAGGAACACATACTCAAAATTTCTAGGTATAATAATCACTTGATTCAACCGGGAGTTAATCTTCCGATGATAGTGTCATTGATGTAATTCTTCAATCATCGCCACCAAGCTACAAGAGCTTCGTGATGAACTATAATATGCAAGGGATTGACAAGACTATTCCCGAGCTCTTCGCAATGCTAAAGGCTGCGGAGGTAGAAATCAAGAAGGAGCATCAAGTGTTGATGGTCAATAAGACCACCAGCCAAGAAAAGGGCAAAGGGAAGAAGAAGGAACTTGAAGAAGAACAGCAAACAAGTTGCTGCTCAAGAGAAGAAACCCAAGTCTGGACCTAAGCTCGAGATCGAGTGCTTCTACCGCAAGCAGATCGACACCGAAGCGGAACTGCCCCAAGTATTTGGCGGATAAGAAGGATGGCAAAGTGAACAAAGGTATATGTGATATACATGTTATTGATGTGTACCTTACTAATGCTCACAAGAGCACTGGTATTTGATACTGGTTCTATTGCTAATATTTGCAACTCAAACAGGACTACAGATTAAGCGAAGATTGGCTAAGGACGAGGTGACGATGCGCGTGGGAAATGGTTCCAAAGTCGATGTGATCGCGGTCGGCACGCTACCTCTACATCTATCATCGGGATTAGTTTTAGACCTAAATAATTGTTATTTGGTGCTAGAGTTGAGCATGAACATTATATCTGGATCTTGTTTGATGCGAGACGGTTATTCATTTAAATCAGAGAATAATGGTTGTTCTATTTATATGAGTAATATCTTTTATGGTCATGCACCCTTGAAGAGTGGTCTATTTTTATTGAATCTCCATAGTAGTAATACACATATTCATAATGTTGAAGCCAAAAGATGCAAAGTTGATAATGATAGTGCAACTTATTTGTGGCACTACCGTTTAGGTCATATTGGTGTAAAGTGCATGAAGAAACTCCATACTGATGGACTTTTGGAATCACTTGATTATGAATCACTTTGTACTTGCGAACCGTGCCTGATGGGCAAGATGACTAAAACGCCGTTCTCCGGAACTATGGAGCAAGCAACTGATTTATTGGAAATCATACATACTGATGTATGTGGTCCAATGAATATTGAGGCTCGCAGCGGGTATCGTTATTTTCTCACCTTCAAAGATGATTTGAGAAGATATGGGTATATCTACTTGATGAAACACAAGTCTGAAACATTTGAAAAGTTCAAAGAATTTCAGAGTGAAGTGGAAAATCATCGTAATAAGAAAATAAAATTTCTACGATCCGATCGTGGAGGAGAATATTTGAGTTACGAGTTTGGTCTACATTTGAAACAATGCGTAATAGTTTCAAGAACTCACGCCACCCGTAACACCACAACGAAATGGTGTGTCCGAACATCGTAATCGCATTTTATTAGATATGGTGCGATCTATGATGTCTCTTACTGATTTACCACTATCGCTTTTGGGGTTATGATTTAGAGACGGCCGATTCACGTTAAATAGGGCACCATCAAAACTGCTGAGATGACGCCTTATGAACTGTGGTTTGGCAAGAAACCAAAGTTGTCATTTCTTAAAGTTTGGGGCTGCGATGCTTATGTGAAGAAACTTCAACCAGATAAGCTCGAGCCCAAATCGGAGAAATGTGTCTTCATAGGATACCCAAAAGAGACTATTGGGTACACCTTCTATCACAGATCTGAAGGCAAGATTTTCGTTGCTAAATTTGGATCCTTTCTAGGGAAGGAGTTTCTCTCGAAAGAAGTGAGTGGTAGGAAAGTAGAACTTGATGAGGTAATCAGACCTGCTCCCTTGTTGAAAGTAGTTCATCACAAGAACCAGCCTCGTGACAACTACACCAATCAGTGGGGAAGCTAATGATATTGATCATGAAACTTCAGATCAAGTTACTACTGAACCTCGTAGGTCTACCAGAGTAAGATCCACACCAGAGTGGTACGGTAATCCTATTCTGGAAGTCATGTTACTTGACCATGGCGAACCTACGAACTATGAGGAAGCGATGATTAGCCTAGATTCTGCGAAATGGCTTGAGGCCATGAAATCTGAGATGGGATTCATGTATGAGAACAAAGTATGGACTTTGGTTGACTTGCCCGATGATCGGCGAACCTTCGAGAATAAATAGATCTTCAAGAAGAAGACCGCCGCTGATGGTAATGTAACTGTCTACAAAGCTCGACTTGTTGCGAAAGGTTTTCGACAAGTTCAAGGGGTTGACTACGATGATACTTTCTCACCCGTAGTGATGCTTAAGTCTGTCCGAATCATGTTAGCAATTGCCGCATTTTATGATTATGAAATTTGGCAAATGGATGTCAAAACTGCATTCCTGAATGGATTTCTGGAAGAAGAGTTGTATATGATGCAACCGGAAGGTTTTGTCGATCCAAATGTTGGGGAACGTAGTAATTTCAAAAAATTTCCTACGCACACGCAAGATCATGGTGATGCATAGCAACGAGAGGGGAGAGTGTTGTCACGCACTCGTGAGACCAAGCGAAGCGCTGACACAACGAGAGGAAGTAGTCGACATCCTCCCGGTCCAACCGATCCAAGCACCGCTACTCCAAAGACCTCCGAAGTTCTTGACACGCACAGCTCGATGACGCTCCTCGATCTCCAATCCAAGAGAGGCCCGAGGGGAGTTCCACAAGACGACGGGCGCAGGACGATCTTGATGTTCTCTGTCGCAGGCTTCGCCTAAGCACCGCCACAATATGATCGAGGTGTAATATCGTGGAGGGGGCACCGACACGGCTAAGGAACGATCTCAAGGATCAACTTGTGTGTTCTAGGGTGCCCCTACCCGTGATATAAAGGAGGGAGGGAGGAGGTGGCCGCCAAGGGGGCGCCATAGGGGAGGGGGAAACCTACTCCAAGTAGGTTTCCCCCCCTTTTTCCTTATCTTATTTGGAGGGGGAAGGAAAGAGTACTAGTAGTAGGAAGTAGTACTAGTAGTAGTATTAGGAAGAGGGGGAAGGAGAAAGGAAAGGGGGGGGCGGCCCCCTTCCCCAATTCGGATTGGGCTGGGGGGGGGGGCGCGCCCCCCTCCCTTGTTCCTTCTCCCTTCCTCCTACATGGGCCAATAAGGAACATATACCTCCCGGGGGGTTCCCGTAACCCTCCGGAGCTCCAAACTTCTCCGGAACCTTTCCGGTGTCCAAATATATCCGTCCAATATATCAATCTTTATGTCTCGACCATTTCGAGACTCCTCGTCATGTCCGTGATCATATTCGGGACTCGAACAACCTTGGTACATCAAAATACATAAACTCATAATATAATCGTCATCGAAACCTTAAGCGTGCGGACCCTACGGTTCGAGAATAATGTAGACATGACCGAGACACGTCTCGGTCAATAACCAATGAGGGACTGGATGCCCATGCCTTCTCATAATGAAGATCTTTATCGGTCGACGCACCGCATAACAACATACGTTGTTCCTTTGTCATCGGTATGTTACTTGCTTCGATCGTCGGTATCCAATACCTAGTTCAATCATCGCAAGTCTCTTTACTCGCCCGCAATACATCATCTCACAACCAACTTTGTTGAAATGCTTGCATGGCTTATGATGATATTTATCAGATATCTCACATTCGGTCTGAATTCTTCATCTAACTCATTGCACTCATGCATATTTGAACATGCATAATATGTAACATAACATACCAACGACGTGCTAAGCCAACGGAATGGGCCGCGTCAATCGATCATTCAACTAATGATGTGATTTGTTAATCAAATAACAACTCTTGTTCATGGTTAGAACACATTCACTTGATTGATTCTTCCATGATGTCACACAGATGGATCTCATGATGGCTTTTTTCAGACATCTGATTCACTGACCATCTTTCACTGACATTTTCACTGATGACGCATGCATGACATTCTTCATCTTGCATAGATTCGCATCGATTCATTTTCAAGATCAGGCACGACACAGCATCGTTTAATTCATCGTTTTATCGTCCATCAGTTTTCATTTTTTTTTTTTTCATTTCTGTTTTCGTGATGTTCTGACTAGCGTCAAGAACATCCTCAAATACCGAAAAGGACTAAGGATATGTTTTCGCTTATGGAGGTGACAAAGAGCTAGTCGAAATGGTTACGCTAATGCAAGCTTTGACACCGATCCTAACGATTCTAAATCGCAAACGGATACGGTTTTATTAAACGGTGGAGCCGTAAGTTGGTGCGCTTCTAAACAAAGCGCCGTGGCGGATCTACATGCGAAGCGGAGTACATAGCTGCTTCGAAGCAGCAGATGAAGGAGTCTCGATGAAGGAGTTCATTTCATATAGGTGTCATACCTAGTGCATCGACCAATGAAGATCTTCTCGTGACAATATCGTGCAATTGCCTTGGCAAAGGAATCCAGATTTCACAAGAGGACCAAGCACATCAAGAGATGCTTCAATTCCATCCGGGACCAAGTCCGTGGGAGACGAGAGATTTTCAAGATACATACAGATCTGAATGTTGCGCACCGCTGACTAAGCCTCTTCCACGAAAGCAAAACATGATCAGCACCAAGACTCCATGGCTGTTAGAATCATTACTATGTAATCTAGATTATTGACTCTAGTGCAAGTGGAGATCAAGGAAATATGCCCTAGAGGCAATAATAAAGTTATTATTTATTTCCTCATATCATGATAAATGTTTGTTATTCATGCTAGAATTGTATTAACCGGAAACATAATACATGTGTGAATACATAGACAAACTTAATGACACTAGTATGCCTCTACTTGACTAGCTCATTAATCAAAGATGGTTGTGTTTCCTAAACCATAGACATGTGTTGTCATTTGATTAACGGTATCACATCAATAGAAGAATGATGTGATTGACTTGACGCATTCCGTTAGCTTAGCATTTGATCGTTTAGTATGTTGCTATTGCTTTCTTCATGACTTATACAAAGTTCCTACAACTATGAGATTATGCAACTCCTGCTATCGGAGGAACACTTTGTGTGCTACCAAACGCCACAACGAATCGGGTGATTATAAAGGAGCTCTACAGTGTCTCCAATGGTACATGTTGAGTTGGCGATTTCGAGATTAGGTTTTGTCACTCCGATTGTCGGAGAGGTATCTCGCCCTCTCGTAATGCACATCACTATAAGCCTTGCAAGCAATGTGACCATGAGTTGGTTACGGAATGATGCATTACGAACGAGTAAAGAGACTTGCCGTAACGAGATTGAACTAGGTATTGATACCGACGATCGAATCTCGGCAAGTAACATACCGATGACAAAGGGAACAATGTATGTTATTATGCGGTTTGACCGATAAAGATCTTCGTAGAATATGTAGGAGCCAATATGAGCATCCAGGTTCCGCTATTGGTTATTGTCCGGAAACAGTTCTAGGTCATGTCTACATGGTTCTCGAACCCGTAGGGTCTGCACGCTTAACGTTACGATGACAATTTTGTTACGAGTTTATAAGTTTTGATGTACCGAAGGTTGTTCGGAGTCCCGGATGTGATCACGGACATGACGAGGAGTCTCGAAATGGTCGAGACATAAAGATTGATATATTCGACGACTATATTCGACACCGTAATAGTTCCGGGTTATCGGATATATATTGGAGTACCGGGGTTACTGAACCCCCGGGAACTAATGGGCCTTGTTGGGCCCTAGTGGAGAGAGAGAGGGCCGCCAGGCAAGAGGCGCACCCTCCCTTGAGTCCCAATAGACAAGGAAGGGGCGCGCGCCCCTTGCCTTTCCCTCTCCCACTCCTTCCTTCCCTCCTTCTGGACTAGGAGGGAGGCAAACCTACTTGGAGTAGGTTTGCCCTCCCACGGCGCCGCCACCCCTTGGCCGCCCTCCTCCTCCCCTTTATATACGCAAGGGGGCACCCCATGACACACAAGTTGATCTTCGTGATCGTTCCTTAGCCGTGTGCGGTGCCCCCCTCCACCATATTCCACCTCGGTCATATTGTTGTGGTGCTTAGGCAAAGCCCTGTGTCGGTAGAACATCATCAACGTCACCACGCCGTCGTGCTGACGGAACTCATCCTCGACACTCTGCTGGATCGGAGTCTGGGGATCGCCATCGAGCTGAATGTGTGCTGAATTTGGAGGTGTCGTACATTCGGTACTTGGATCGGTCGGATCGTGAAGACGTACGACTACATCAACCGCATTGTTCTAACGCTTCCGCTTTCGGTCTACGAGGGTACGTGGACAACACTCATCCCTCTCGTTGCTATGCATCACCATGATCCTTGCGTGTGCGTGGGAATTTTTTTGAAATTACTACGTTCCCCAACAGCCAGGACCTCAGTCCATCTATCAGTTAGCAGATCTTGATCAGCTTGAAGCTGCTATTGCTTCTTCTTTAGGCTTTTTGCAGTGGCTATAAGCCGGCGCTTGAAGCGCTCCTGCTCGATGGGATCCTCAGGCATGATGAATTCTTCGTCGCCGAGGCTCACCTCGTCTTTGGAGAGGGGCATGTAATTGTCATCCTCCGAGTCTCCATCCATTGCCTGTTTCTCAGGGCTAGCTTGCCCATCCTCCCGTCCAGCTTGCTCGACGTTTGGCTGGGCGGGATTGTTTTCGTCTTCGGCACCATCCGGAGTGCTATCGTCTCTTGTGCTGGTATCGCTGTTTTTGCTATGGCGGGGCTTAGAGCGGCGACTATGACGCCGGTGCTTAGATTGCTTCTCAAGGGGACTATCCTCCGTTGCCTCATCGCCATCGCCTTCTTTGGGCATGTCCACCATATATATATCATATGATGAGGTGGCTGTTCAGCGCCCTGTGGGCGGTGGTTCCTGTTCTTCTCCTGCATCGCCGTCCATACCATCGAAGTCTTCAGAGTCAAAGTCAAGCATGTTGGTTAAGTCATCGACAGTGGCTATTAAGTGGGTTTTGGGTGGGGAACACATTTCTTCAGCGCCCGCTTCCCACTCAAGTCAGACATAGTTCGGCCAAGAGTCTCCTGACAGGGAGAGAGACATTAATGAATTTAGCACGTCGCCCAAGGGCGAGTGCTGAAAGATATCCACGGAGGTAAACTCCATGATCGATGACCAATCAGGTTCGATAGGCATAGATGCACGCGGTTCGGAGCTTATGGCCGGATCCGATGACACAAGCCTCGTTGGAGGCGAAGTCTGTGTTCGGCTCTAACGCTGCTGAGTGTGCGGCCTCCGTGGCGGGGTCCATCCACCCGTCCTCGGATGGCACGATCTGTTCCAGATTAAGAGCCGGGGCAGCCGCAGGTGTGATCTTCCAAACACCGTCCGATGGCAGATCTAGGTCATGCTCCTCCTGACTCTTCGGCACACCTGTCATGGGCTCGGATCCGTCGAACATCAAGTTTCCGCGGATGTCGACGGTGTAGTTCAAGCTTCCAAACCTGACCTGATGGCCTGGGGCGTAGCTATCGATCTGCTCCAGATGGCCAAGCGAGTTGGCCCACAGTACGAAGCCGCCGAATACGAAGATCTGTCTGGGGAGGAAAAACCTCACCCTGGATCGCATTGTTACAGATGATTGAAGGAGCCATCAAGCCCTATCATGACGACACGGTGGAACTCTCAATGAAAGCACCAATGTCGGTGTCAAAACCGGCGGATCTCGAGTAGGGGATCCGAACTGTGCGTCTAAGGCTAATGGTAACAGGAGGCGGGGGACACAATGTTTACCCAGGTTCGGGCCCTCTCTATGGAGGTAATACCCTACTTCCTGCTTGATTGATCTTGATGATATGAGTATTACAAGAGTTGATCTACCACGAGATTGTAGAGGCTAAACCCTAGAAGCTAGCCTATGATTATGGTTGTTGTTGTCCTACGGACTAAACCCTCCGGTTTATATAGACAACAGAGGGGGCTAGGGTTACACAGAGTCGGTTACAGAGAAGGAGATCTACATATCCAAATTGCCAAGGTTTCCTTCGACGCAAAGGAGAGTCCCACCCGGACGCGGGACGAAGTCTTCAATCTTGTATCTTTATAGTCCAACGGTCCGACATAAGTTTCCCCGAGGTGGCCCAGTAGGTTGCTCGGTTGGACCAACACTCAGAGGAGCACTGGCCCGGGGGGTTTAAAATAAAGATGGCCCTTGAGTCTGCAGATATAAAACCAAAGTTGGGCCTTGCTGGAGGAGTTTTATTCAAAGCAAACTGTCAAGGGGTTCCCATAAACCCAACCGCGTGAGGAACGCAATATCGAGGAACATAACACCGGTATGACAGAAATTAAGGCGACAAGAGTGGAACAAAACACCAGGCATAAGGCCGAGCCTTCCACCCTTTACCAAGTATATAGATGCATTAATTTAAATAAGAGATATTGTGATATCCCAACATAATCCCAATCCAACATGGAGCAATCTTCAACTTCACTTGAAACTAACAACGCTATAAGAGGGGCTGAGCAAAAGCGGTAACATAGCCAAACAACGGTTCGCTAGGAAGGGTGAAAAAGTTAGAGGCTGACATGGCAATATGGGAGGCATGGTAAACAAGTGAAAGGTAGCGCAGCATAGCGATAGAACGAAGCAACTAGCAAGGAAAGATAGAAGTGATATCGAGGGTAATGGTCATCTTGCCTGAGATCCCGTAAGGAAGAAGAATGAGTCCAAGAATAAGACAAACGGATGTAGTCCAATGAATCCTCACAATCGCAACATTACTGGAACTTAGAAGCAACACCGGAAAGAAGCAAACAACATGGTAAATGCACAAGCATAAACATGGCATGATGCACAAACAAATATGATGCATGACCGGTTTAATGAGGCATGGCATGGCAAAATGCAACAAACAATACTACACTTTAAGTGGAAACCAATATGCAACGGGTTGCATATTGATGAAACACCACATTCAACTATTTAGTTCACTCTCGTTAAGCTACTCAACAATATTAAATGTTGTTAAACATGCCAAGAGGTGAAGCATAATTAAACTAACTATCTAGGCAATTTAAATGAGTCCAGAAACAACAAATAACAATTCCGGAAAATCCCCATGTCATTTAGCAATTTTAATGCAAACATCAATTTTAAACATCTTAAATGTTGTTATCATGATGCGGATGACATGCACAAGTTTTATGCAATTTTTATGAAAATGTTGACATGAGCATGCTATGAGGCATTTGTCACCGTGGTGAAAGGAAAGGGTGCCACGGCCACGAATCCAAAAATGATGCCACGGCAACGTATCGGTTCCGGTAGCTCACGGAGATATCGGTGCAAAAGGAAGTGGGCGTGAGTGTGTCATGCAAGGATGGTGGGGGTGATCCCGGATACGGGGTTCCCACGGGTAAGTGGCATGGAAACGAGGAACGCGCAAGGAACAACTCAGACACGGTGCAAGCACGAGCCTCTCATACAACACATGCATTCGGTCCACGGGTGATCGTCTCGTTGGTTATACCTTTGAAGCATGCTTTTCGGGGAGGACGGGTTCCATGCGGTATAGACGGAAGTAGCTGTAAAATCGGTCCACAGCGACGGTAGTGGAAGTAGTGGTACTCGCAGTCTTGTTAGATCCATGGCGACGGTAGTGGTACACGGTTCGAAGAGGAACTTGACGGATTCGAATCCCTTCGGGGTTGTCGTGGTACTTGGGGTCTTCGGGACTTGCCGGTCTCGTCGACTCGAAGGGGTACTTGGCGTTTTGCAGTCCCATATCAAGGGTCGTCATTTAGTCATTCTCAGCGATGGAGTCGACCTTGACATATATAGGGCTCCGGGCGTCGTGGTACTTGGCGAGTCCGCGTAGTTGTAGACGTCCAGTGCATCCGTAGAGGTACTTGGCGCTCGGTGCGGTACTTGACGATCCAAAAGAAATGCCCATGTTCAAGGAGGTCTCAGTCTTACGATCTCATGGATGGCAGAGGCATGGTGCAGGGTCGACAATAGCAAGAGGTGCATGGAGGCCTCGGGGTGCAGGGGGTCGCTGGACCTTGGCGTGGGCTGCAGCCCATGGAAAAGCATAGAGGAGGCGCAGAGGGCGTAGTCAACGTGGCTGGGACGAGCAGCGAGGTAGGAGAAGCGGGGCTTGTGGCGACAGCACGACACAACATCAGCAGAGGCCACGGCGTCATGGGGCCTTGGGCGCCATCTGGGTGCAAGGCGAACTCGGGGTCCGGCAGCAGCAAGGCGACGATGAGGAGGCATGCGCAGCGATGTTGAGGTAGCGGAGGCACTGGTCATGGAGGTCGAGGTGGCGGTTGGGGCTCGAGGTAGCGTGCGGCGGACGGAGCAACTCCAGCAGAGCTGCTCGCTGTCGGTGGTCGAAAATAGAGGCGGGGCCTCGGGCGGATGCAGCCGCTTGGGGTCGGCGAATGGAGGTGGAAGGCGGAGGAGCTACCGAGGGACGAGGCGCCCGGGATGGACGGGACCGGGCGCGGGGCTTCAAGGCGAGGAGGGCACGACGGCGGGTCGGGGATGAGGCCGGACGCGAGGACGAGGCGGAGGAGGAGCTGCAGGGGAGCGACTGGAGATGGTGGTGGCGGCGCCATGGCTGCGAAGCTCAGGTAGGGGCGACGGGGAGGCGCAGGGTTAAGGGGATCAAGAGGATGGAGCGGGGGTTAGGGATAGTGAGCAAGAGAGATGGGGGATCGGGGCTGCACGAGTGGGATCGGGCAAGTTTCGACCCAGGGAGAGAGTGAAGGGAGAGATCGAGAGGAGGTTTGCGCGTGGGGATCAGCTAGGGTTTATCGGGCGTCGGCTGGGCTGTGGGGAGGCCTTGGAGGCTGGGCCTAGGAGGTTAGGCGGGCTGGTTGCAGCTTCGGAGCAAAAAAGGCCCACCTTCTCGCTATTTTCCCACTACAGAAAATAGACAGAAGGAAAAAAGAAGGGAAGAAATAGCTAGGGGTTTTGGAAAATGCTGAAACTTCTCCTACAGAGTCTATGAATTATACTTAGCCCAAGAAAGGAAGTTCCGCGCGATAAGTAAGAGTTGAGTTCAAACTCATTTGAATTTAATTCAAATGGTTTGAACTCGGACGAGGTTATAGGAGTGTGCAAAAATGTTGAGAATTTAGGAGGAGCCTCGATAAAAGAGATAAGAACTATTGGCAAAGTTTGAGGCAAGGAATCGAGATAGAAAATGCATGGAACTTAAACTGTAAGTGTGTTACGGCTTATTCCTAAAGAATGGAATATTTATCACCGCTCCCTAATAATATTGGGAGACTTTTATATGTTGTAAAGAGAAATCACCATGCGCATTTCCCTCGATTTAAATGGACCGAAGATCCATGCAATTTATTTATTTGAGTTTTAAAAAGGGGGGTGCATGATGACATGATGCAGAGACGAACACACGAACAAAACAAAAACACATGACAAATCTCGGAATATAAGGAAGGCATCTGGAGTGTCGGTCTTGGGGTGTTACAACTCGTGTGCGCCACCTGAAAAGAGTTACTTGCAGTCGTAGTTCAGGATAGCCACGGTCAAAGCTGGCTTGCTGCAGTTAAACCCCATCATCCCTTTGTTGATAATGATGCATATGTAGTTAGTTCTGATGTAAGTCCTGCTGGGTACATTTGTACTCACGTTTGCTTAATTTATGTTTTTGCAGAGAGATTTTAGTCTCACTAGTAATTCCGCATGGACTTCGACGTTTAGCTGATACCTCAGCTACGATCTTGTGCCCTCGGCAGGATCTTATAGATAGTCGGGCTTCTTAGCCCCTTTTCATTTGTAGTTGTCTGTACTCAGACATGTTATGCTTCTATTGCTTGTATGCTCTGAATGCTGGGTCATCAGACCCATGTTTGTAATATCTCGCTCCATGGAGCCTAATGAATAAATACTCTGAGTCGTAGAGTTTCGTTGTGATGCCATGTTGTATTTGCACATATCGAGCATATTGTGTGGAAGTTATTGAAATGCTTGGTATGTGTGGGAGCCGACAACCTAGTTGTTTATTCTTGGTAGCCTCTCTTACGGGGAAATGTCTCCTAGTGTTTCCACTAAGCCATGGTAGCTTGCTACTGCTCCGGAACACTTAGGCTGACCGACATGTGTCCTTCTTCATTCCTGTGTCTGTCCCTTTGGGAAAATGTCATGCGTTGTTTCTTTAAGTCCTTGTAGCTTGCTACGACTTGGTTCATACGTTGTTGATCGACACGTTCGTTACTGGGTCATGTATGCATGTCCCTGTAAGTTAGAGTCACCTTGGGTTTACAACTAGTCATGTCGGCCCAGATTCTTTGTCATATGGATGCTAGTGACACTATCATATATGTGAACCAAAAGGCGCAAACGGTCCCGGGCAAGGTAAGGTGGCACCGGTGGGAATATCGTGCGTGAGGCCGCAAAGTGATATGATGTGTTACTGCTAGATCGTTGTGACTTAGGATCGTGGTCCTGACGGCTCAATCGATCATTATTGCACCATATCGACAACTTTGTTCATTTCCTGATATCAAGTAATTATTTTTTGTCTGACAGGGTTTGGAAAGAGTTCATCGGAATTGTTCCGGGACTGCCGAGGGAGCTGTGATTTACACACCCGAAAGTAAGTAGTACTAGCTAGTTCCGCGCATCTCCCATTGATTCTAGTTTCATTAATACCATTTATCATGCTTGATTATCAGTTTGATTGAACTCTATTTCTCGTAAAGGTCTTGTGGCAGGAGGCAGGAATAATTTATGTGGATACAACATTTTCGAGTTCATCTACAGCGCGACCTCTCAGCAGGGCTACTCTGAAAAACAATATGAAGTACGTAAACAATAATATTCACAATTTTATTTTATTACCGTTATTTGTGTTGAGTTTCATTAATATATATGTATTGACCCCCTTCTTTAAATTAGATGTGGAAGATGCAGGATGAACTCCTACCACATGATTGCATAAGAGCAATTCAAGAGGAATTGGCGGGATTCTTTCTTGACCACGTCATAAATGAGAAGGGAGAATGCCATGTGGAAATTGAAATGGACTTTAGATGTTAGGGATTGTAAGAGATGTTATATTGTATATATGTAGTAGTGTCGATATACGAAAACTTGTTGTTCGACCAATCTCTCGGAGAAGGACAGGTCACTTCTCTATGTATATGTTCATGAAGATCTTGTGTAACTAATGGTTCCTTCATTTGCTTACTCTAGCTAGTGTCTCAAGTTCTCTCTATATGTATAGTAGCTACCGTTGACCAAGCATGGAGAAAGAGAGGTCACTTCTCTCTATTAGCTAGATAACACAATATGAAACCCCTAAATTAATCCTCCAAAACCCCTAACCCCCCCTTCAAAAAAACAAAAACCACAGCGCCTACGAGCTGCTGACGCATGTCATACTTTTGGTCCCGGTTGGTGTTACCAACCGGGACTAAAGGTCCTCCTGCCTGGGCGCCCCGCTGCGGCCACGTGGAGACTCTTCAGTCCCGGTTCATAAGCAAACAAGGACTAAAGGTTTTGGGATTTAGTCCTGACCCTTTAGTCCTGGTTCCAGAACCGGGTCTAAAGGACCTCTGGAACCGAGATTAATGGGACATTTTCTACTAGTGAGAAGAACTCGGTGAGACCGGTTCAGTTAAAAATGTGAATGTTAGGAATCTCGGTGGGACCGACATGATCAACTCGGTGGCACCAATGTGCTAGGGCTAGGGGAAAACCTCATCTCGATGAGACCGATTGCATAAACTCGGTGAGACCGATTTCAGCAATGAGCAAACAGAGAATTGGTCAGGCAAACTCGGTGGGACCGATCGCTCATTTCGGAGAGACCAAAACGTTACAAAGGGAAACAGAGAGTTTGCAATGCAAACTCGGTGGGACCGTTTGCTCATTTCCGTGAGACTAAAACATTACGAAGGGAAACACAGAGTTTGCAATGCCATCTAGGTGAGACCAAGATCCGTATTGGTGAGACCGAATTGTCTAGGGTTTCTGGCAATGCCTATGTCAACAGAACTCGGTGGCGCCGGATAGATCAAATCGGTGGGGCCAAGTTTGACTTTAGGTTTTGGACATATGTGGAAATGAGAAAGTGGCTGAGGGTTTTGGAGCAATATCACTAAGTACTTTGAGCAAGTAGACCATTAAGCAACACCTCATCCCCTTTTAATAGTATTGGCTTTCCTCTGGACTCAATGTGATTGTCGGTGTACTAAGGTAGGGGTACCTCAGTACCCCAACTTGTGCACGGGCAGCCGCAGCTCCCCCTCAGCTGGATCCACCAAAAGCTTGCCGGAGACCATCTCCGCTCCATTCCAAGCCATTCAAGAACAAAGTGTACAAGACAGAAAGCTTAAGACCCAAGCAAGAGGAGCTTGCCGGAAGGCCGCTCCAGTTCAAGACTACATCGCGACAATAAGCCCCGGCGAGAGGAGCTCGCCGGGAGACTAGAAGATCACGCCACAGAAGACACGCCGACGCTATATGCTGCCGGCGAGGGCCCGGGAGCGATAGTTACAAGCCCGACAAGCTCCCTGCCCGCAAGATCAAGACCCCGCAAGGTATTTTGCCGGAGAGCTGCGACGCTGCGCTCGTGACTCCAGCTCATTTGCCCACGCGCCGCCTTCAGCCTTTCTCCGAGACGCGCGTGGCGGGTGGTCTGCTGCATGGGGGCGGTGGCACTCCACGGTGGTGGCTCCATCGCCGTGGCAAACGGAGACGCAAGGGCGGAGCTTTTGGGGCGACGGCGACGGGCATTTAATGCTCCTGTCCCCCCTCTCACAAAAGTAGGTAGAATCCATCGCTCATGCAATCGAGCTGCACCGTCCCGCACTATTCCAACTACCACCTCTTTTACGCTTTTACCCTCTACCCTACGCTGACACTGCCGGTGACCCTTGCCCTATAAAAGGAGGCCCATGCACAACGAGAGGAGGTTCCGACCATTCACCATTCTCGCGCGGGGTTCGGCTCTTTGGCAACTCTCAGGCCAGGTTCCGATCCTTCGCGACACTCGCGAGGCTCCCAAAACGCAATACAACACAAAGCAGCAGTAGGGTTTTACGCGACCATCGCGCCCGGTTGGTAAAAACCGCCAAGCGCCGCCGATTCGCTTCTTCAGGCATCCTCCGCCTCGCATCAACACACGGCGGGGCCGCCCCAGCGGGCCCATAGGTGCCGCGCCACCCATCGCTGCGACATCTTTGGCGCGCTGTAGGGGCGCCGAGGTTGTGCGGACCTGATTCGCGTCGCTACCGCGTTTTTCATCAACCTCTCCGTTTGCCGCCAGCTTCATCGACAATTGCGCCATGGCCCCGAAGACGAGAGCTTCGAGGGTCGCAGACCCATCTCCGTCTTCTCCACCGCCACCGGAGCCAACGGTGGGCGGAGGAGACGCCGATGGAAGGGTGGACGCCGGCGAGGGCACTCGCGGCGCCACCAGATCCAGAGACAGAGCGGAGGACCACGCCCCGGTCTCCGTGGATCCGCGTCCCCCTCAGCATACGATAACCCAGCAGCGCCGTGCCACGGAGGATGGTACTCGCGGTTGGGCGAGAACGCGCTGTGGGTTCGCGGGATGCTCCGACCGCTGTCCATGCATGAGCAAAAGCGAGTGCCGAGGAGGACTCGCCTCCTATCGCTACTAGGAGTCCGAGCATGTTCAGACTCGCGCCGCTTCGCCCCCTGCACCCCGCAAGCGATCTCCTCGAGCGCTATATCGTTGCCGAGGACGCGCCATCGAGCTCTAAGTCCGCGGAACAGCTCGTGCTCACTCCGCAAGTGCAGCCTCGAACGCTATAAGCCCGGCGGAACAGCTCGTGCCTGCTCCGCGAGCGCACCTCTCGAGTGCTGCGCCGCCGAGGACGCGCTTATTGAGCTCCATCCGCAAGAGCAGAGACACAAGAAAAAGAAAAGCTAAGTCGCCGCGCCGCGCGAGCACTTCTTATTCCATGCTTTTATCTCGTTATATCCTCTCGCTTGTCGCTTGTGCCGTAAACTCGGCGCCGAGGAGCCCGCTCGTGAACGGTCGCACTTTACTTTGCTTCAACACGCCAACGAGTTAAGAGTGAATCGCGACCAGCCGCGCCTCGCTTCGCTTTCGCGGTCTGCTCAGCAAGTTAAGCTGCCGCGAACTAGACACGGTAAGGTTGCTTGCCGGAAGCGACGCCAGCGGGCGGCTGCGATGTCCCAGACTCAAAGAAGCGCCAAGTAGCACCGCAAGTTCCCTAGAAGCGCAGGTGAAAACACACAAAGGATGCAGGCGAGGGTATAACGTGGCAAGCTTTGCCGTGAGATGTCCTCGGTATGGGAGACTTGTGCGCGAGAGGAGCCAAGCCGTGGTCCGCTTATGCATTTGTTTTGTTTCCGAGTCCGCCAACAAACACAAGTGTGCTGCTGCACCCTTATCTTGCTTTCGAGCTTGCTCAGCAAGGTAAGTGTCGCAACTGACCCGACAAGGTTGCTTGCCGGAAGCGACACCGCCGGCGGGCTGTCCCGCGGCAAGCGTGTTCGCCCTTTAAGCTCCCCAAGAGCGAGAGTACAAACATACGGAAGGGCGAGGCACGGCATCGTATTGCATGGTCAAGATTTATATACGCATACATATACATGAAGTAGTCACATATCTACCTCAGCTGCTTTCATGATCAAAATTGCAGCGACAAGGAGGAACCAAAAGACCCCACCAACGCCTAAGATCCGACAAGCCCGGGTCGCCGGGGGCTGCGGGTGCCAAGGTTCTTCCTCGGCAAGCCAGCCTCGCTGGGGGCTGCGAGCGCCGAGATCCGTCTCCGACAAGCCAGAGTTGCTGGGGGCTGCGAGACGCCTAAGTTTTCCATCCTCGTCATGCATCCTCCTATGGACCGGAGATGCGGGCTGCGCTTTTGAACGAGCGTGTCTTGTAAAAACCGTGACGTGGAGGAACCGAGTTGTGGCTCAGCTTATGCATTTGGTTTGTTTCCGAGTCCGCCAACAAACTCAAGTGTGCCGCTGCACCTTATCTTGCTTTCGAGCATGCTCAGCAAGTTGCGTCCGAATCGCCCGACAAGGTTGCTTGCGGAAGCGACACCACCATCGGGCTGTCCCCATGGTCGCTAAGCGTGTTCGCCTGCAAGCTCCCCCGATAGCGTAAGAACACACAAGGCACGCAACAAGTAAAAGACTCAATCCGCAAGCTTTCCCTCTTTTCATTAAAAACACCCAGCTCAAGACAAGTCCATAGAGGATGAAAAACATGATAGAGAGGATTACAAGTTCTAAATGCAGCTAATGCCCGAGGGCTTACAATATAAAAAGATAAGGTGCCGCGGATCCCTCTCCTGCTTCTCCTGCTCAGAGTTCAGGAGGTAGGTCAGGAGCCCCGAGCAAGATAAGCTTGCCGGGAGAGGAGACCCTGCAAGAGGAACTTGTCGGGAAGGGCGAAGGAGCGCCTAGGAGAGCGTGGCGGTGACGCCGCTGTGCCACAGGAGCTGCGCAAGGTGACGGGCATGGGGAACGATGCCCGGAGAGCCAGCGACAAGTCCCAAGCCCGCAGAGAGCCACGGGCGCCGAAGACCCCAAGAGAACACCCCGAGCCGCCAGAGCTTGGCGGAGTCGGAGGCGCCGAGGCAGAGCTTGAAGACGGAGTGGTGGGATATCAGCACGAGGGCACCTCGCCTCAGACTCGACTTAACGCCTTGCCGCCGTCCCCTCTTCCTCTTCTCGCTGCTTTCACGCCAGCCGCCAAGGAGACGGCCCCGGAGCCAGGAGCCCGCAACCCTGAAGATGGGGTTGCGGTGGCGCGAGGCAGCGTGTCCGACGCCTAGTCGGGCCCGCCATCCCTCTCGCCGCTGCCGCTCTCCTCCTCGCCACTTTCGCCGGGAGGAGCTTCGCTATCCGAGGAGCTGTCCACACAGCAGCGCACCCGGTTCCATAGTCGCCAAGACCTTGACGGCGAGGAGGTCACCATCCAAGAACTTGAAATGGAGGGTGAACCCCGCCGCTGCTATGGATCCGGCGAATGTCTTCCACCCCGGCCGAAGAACATCACGCCGGGCTGGGGACACGACACTCACCCGAAAGTGCCGCTGATCCCGCAGCCCCTCGCGCGTAGCTCCATTACGCCGGTGGATCCGTCCCATCGCGTCCGCGAACGGACCGCAGCGGAGGCGACGGCGAGGCGCCCGCGAAGCTTGATGAAGAACTCCTGGGTCATCTCCGGTGTGGACCGCGCCGTGGTCGAGACGCCGGGAGACGGGAGGCACGCCGCCACGCCGCCTCTCCCCGACCGCCTGCCCGCGCTCGCCTCGCTCATGACGCGCTTCTCCCTCTCCCTCTCGTGGCGGCTCTACCGCCACGGAGCGGATGGGGAGTGGTGCGCTGCCTAGAAGCAACCAGCGCCGCCACCGTCAAGAGCCGGGATTCCTCCTTCCATGGCGGCAAGAAGAAAGAAGACTAAGACGAAGGGAGAAGTGGATGAGTGTGGCTGCCAGGCACCCCTTCCGCCCTATTTAAAGGGGCGTAGGGACTCAACCGCCCGCCGACCAATCAGAAGAAAGGAGGCCGAGGAGCGGGCCGACTCGCCCTCCACTGCGGACGGCTCGGCCTCCCACTTTCGCCGCCCACGCACCCCCATGCATGAGGGCCGCTGGCGGAAAAAGCGGAGCCGAGCGACGGTGAAGCGACCCGCTCTGCGCGCCACGATCACGGGTGGATGCCTTAAAGGCTGCATGCGCCGCCCACGCCTCCCACGACGCCAAGAATCGACGCTGCGTGCTGCTGGGAAGCGGCGGATGCAGTACAGATTCGACGCGCCATGGGCTTCAAGGTGTCTGCAGATCGCCTTGGGCCTGGCCCAACAGCGCAAGACCTGTATGGCCCAGGCCCGGGCTCCTGTCGGTGACTAAGGTAGGGGTACCTCAAGACCCCAACTTGTGCACGGGCAGCCGCAGCTCCCCTCACCGATCCACCAAAAGCTTGCCGGAGACCATCTCCGCCCATTCCAAGCCATTCAAGAACAAAGTGTACAAGACAGAAAGCTTAAGACCCGGCAAGAGGAGCTTGCCGGAAGGCCGCTCTGTGTTCAAGACTACATCAAGACAAGAGCCCCGGCGAGAGGAGCTCGCCGGGAGACTAGAAGATCACGCCACGAAGACACGCCGACGCTATGCGCCCGGCGAGGGCCCGGGAGCGAAGTTACAAGCCCGACAAGCCCCTGCCCGCAAGATCAAGACCCCGCAAGGTACTTGCCGGAGAGCGCGACGCGCGTCTCTGACTCCAGCTCATTTGCCCACGCCGCCTTCAGCCTTTCTCCAGAGACGCTGGCGGGTGGTCAGGCTGCATGGGGGTGCGGTGGCACTCCACGGTGGTGGCTCCATCGCTGTGGCAAACGGAGACGCAAGGGCGGAGCTTTTGGGCGACGGCGACGGGCATTTAATGCTCCCTGCCCCCTCTGTCAAAAGTAGGTAGAATCCATCGCTCATGCAATCAGAGCTGACCGCTCCCGCACTATTCCAACTACCACCTCTTTACGCTTTTACCCTCTACCCTACGCTGACACTGCCGGTGACCCTTGCCCTATAAAAGGAGGCCCATGCACAACGAGAGGAGGTTCCACCATTCACCATTCTCGCTGGGTTCGCTCTTTGGCAACTCTCGTGCCAGGTTCCGATCCTTCGCGACACTCATGAGGCTCCCAAAACGCAATACAACACAAAGCAGCAGAGGGTTTACGCGACCATCACGGCCCAAGTTGGTAAAACCGCGCTGCCTTGGCCGACCGATCTGCTCTCTCTGCATCCTCCGCCTCGCATCAACACACGAGGGGCCCCCCGGCGGCCCCATAGGTGCCAAGGCCACCCATCACATGACATGTGATCTTCGATCACTAAAATGAAAATGAAGAGTCTTGAGCCTTTGCCAATCTTTGTCCTTAGCATTTTGAGAGGTCCACATCTCTAGTCCATGCCATGCCAATCGTTGAACTTTCTGAAATATTTAACTTGAATGGATATTAGTTCAATGAGCTATATGTTGTTATGAATTACGAAAACCACCCAGAAATTAGTTGCACTTTCAGAGCCCCTTCGCACACATACAAGTGCTACAGACCATTTGTGATTTGTTGTGTATCACCTACGATTGCGGTAAGAGTGACGTGTGCTTTTCGTTTGGGATCCCACACGTTTCCTGAAACATTTATGACTGGGATTGTATTTTACATTGGGCACGGTTTACTCCGAGCTCTCGTGTGCGATAACGTGATATCACAAACGGTTCCAGAGACCCTACACACATGTAGTAGCGTTGCAAATCATTTGTGATCTGCTGTATATCACCGACGGTTCTGCTACGATTGACGTATGCTTTCTGATGTGGATCGCACACACTCATTTAGTTGAACCATTGAAAGCACAAGTGCTCCCTGGGTGATTTTGGTAAGTAATGTCAACATATCTCTTATTGGACTAATACTTTCATCTAGTATATTTCAGATAAGTCCAGCAGTGGAGTGGCATGGACAAGAGGATGTGGAACCCCTTCAAGATGCTAAGGACAAAGGATTGGCTCAAGCTCAAAGCTCAGGACTCTACATTTTCTATTTTAGTGATCCAAGATCACATTGAGTCTATAGGAAAGCCAATACTATTAAAAGGGGATGAGGTGTTGCTTAATGGCTTGCTCGCTCAAAATGCTTAATGATATGCTCCAAAGCCCTCAACCACTTTCTCATATCCACATATGTCCCAAACCAAAAGTCAAACTCGGCCCAACTGATTTGGTCCATCCGACGCCACCGAGTTCGTTTGACATAGCCACTGCCAGAAACCCTAATCAATTTGGCCACACCGATGGGATCCCGGTCTCACCGAGATGGGCTTGCAAACTCTCTGTTGTCTATTGCAATATTTTCGGTCCCACCGAGAAGATGTAATCGGTCACACCGAGTTTGCCTGACCAACTCTCTGTTTTGCTTATTACCAAATCAGTCCCACCGAGTTGTGTAATAGGTCAAACCGAGAAGAGGTTTTACCCTTACCCTTGAACATCAGTCCCACCGAGTTAATCATATCGGTCCCACTGAAATTGCCTAACAGTCACATATGTACTAAATCGGTCCGACCGAGTTTTCTGATTCGGTCCCACCGAGTTTGGTATAATGTGTGTAATGGTTAGATTTTGTGTGGTGGCTATATATACCCCTCCACCCTCTCCTCATTCGTGAGGGAAGCCATCAGAACGTGCCTACACTTCCACTACTCATTTTCTTAGAAAGAGCCACGTACTCATGTGTTGAGACCAAGATATTCCATTCCAACCATATGAATCTTTATCTCTAGCCTTACCCAAGTTGCTTTCCACTCAAATCATCTTCCCACCAAATCCAATCCTATGAGAGTGAGTTGAGTGTTGGAGAGACTATCATTTGAAGCACAAGAGCAAGGAGTTCATCATCAACACACCATCTGTAAGGGCATATTTATCCCTAAGTGTTTTGGTGATTGATGACAATACTCGTGCGGACTAATCGTGTGCCTTGAGTCTCTCGATACTTCATCATTAGGCACAAGACGATTCGGTGCCCCTCGAGACCTGCTGAAGCCGGGCGTTGTTCTACGCTTTCTTTGGTGGAGTTGAGTCATAGGAGAGCCGACTATTAAGAGGGGGTCCGCCGGAAAGGTAGGGTGGAATCACACGCACACTTGTCCCTCCTTTCCTTGCACTTTGGAGCTACCCGTCGTTATCTTGGTTGTGTGAAAAACTGACGACTACTGGTGTACTTGCGGTAGTACCGCAGGTACAAGCGGTAGTACCGCGGGGCGTCACGGTAGTACCGCTCCTTTGGCACGGTAGTACCGCGGCACCCTGGCCTAGTGCCACTCAGGTGCGGTAGTAGGGGCGGATGTAATTTTTTACATCCTCGCCCCTCACGGTATTACCGCCCCTTTTGCGCGGTAGTACCGCAAGCACTGCCTAGTGCCGCCCGTGCGGTAGTAGGGCGGATGTAATTTTTACATCCGCGCCCCACGGTAGTACCGTCGCCCAGCAGCGATAGTATTGCTGGGGCCCACGGTAGTACCGCCCCTTGGGGTGGTAGTACCGTGGTTCTTCTCGCTTAGTACCGCAGCGTCGCGGTAGTAGGCGCGATGTAATTTTTACATCGCGCCAACCACGGTAGTACCGCTGCGCCGGCGGTAGTACCGTGTCGGGTTTTTGCACCACCTTAGTTTCGCATGAAGTAGGCACGGATGAAATTTATTTCGTCCGCGCTCTTCCTGTGCCGTGATTCTCCGCCTTGCGGTAGTATCAAGAAGGGGAGCGGTAGTACCGCGCAAGAGGTAGTAACGCCCGTCCTCAGTTTGTTCCGCCAGGCAGGTGCCACGGTAGTACCGTGGTTGTCCACGGTAGTATCACAAGGGCGCCATGTAGTACCGCTTCCTTGGAGCGGTAGTACCGTGGGTCATGGGCAGAACTAGTGGATAACGGTTGGATTCTTTCCACGACTATATAAGGGATGTCTTCTACCTCTAGTTGACTACCTCTTCCACCTCTAAGCTCCATTGTTGCTCCAAGCTCCATTTTCGCCGATCTCTCCCTAGCCAATCAAACTTGTTGATTTGCTCGGGATTGGGTGACAAGGGCCCGATCTACACTTCCACCAAAGGATATTTGATTCCCCACTTATCCCTTGGATCTTGTTACTCTTGGGTGTTGAGCACCCTAGACGGTTGAGGTCACCTCGAAGCCATACTCCATTGTGGTGAAGCTTCGTGGTGGTGTTGTTGTTGGGAGCCTCCGATTGTTGTGGAGATTGCCCCAACCTTGCTTGTAAAGGTTCGGTCGCCGCCTTTAAGGGCACCAATAGTGGAGTCACGGCATCTCGCATCGTGTGAGGGCGTGAGGAGAATACGGTGGCTCTAGTGGCTTCTTGGGGAGCATTGTGCCTCCACACCGCTCTAACGGAGACGCATTTCCTTAAAAGGAAGGAACTCCTGAACACATCCTCGCCTTTCACCGCTCCACTCTTGGTTATTTCGTGCCTTTACTTTCGCAAGCTTACTTATTGTTTCATCTCTTACTTGCTTGCTTGCTAGTTGTTATTGCATCATATAGGTTGCTCACTTAGTTGCATATCTAGACAACCTATTTGTTGCAAAGTTTAATTTGGTAAAGAAAAGCTTAAAAATTGTTAGTTGCCTATTCACCCCCCCTCTAGTCAACCATATCGATCCTTTCACCATCTATTACCTCTTGGAGAGTGGTGTCTTATAGATTGGTTAGGTGTCACTTGGGAGCCTCCGACAAGATTGTGGAGTTGAACCAAGGAGTTTGTAAGGGCAAGGAGATCGCCTACTTCGTGAAGATCTACCCTAGTGAGGCAAGTCCTTCGTGGGTGATGGCCATGGTGGGATAGACAAGGTTGCTTCTTCGTGGACCCTTCATGGGTGGATCCCTCCGTGGACTCGCACAGCCGTTACCCTTCGTGGGTTGAAGTCTCCATCAACGTGGATGTACGATAGCACTACCTATCGAAACCATGACAAAAACATCTGTGTCTACAATCGTGTTTGCACACTCCAATCCCATCCCTTTACTTTCTTGCAAGTTGCATGCTTTACTTTCCGCTGCTCATATACTCTTTGCATGCTTGCTTGATTTGTATTGTGAATGGTTAAACTTATGCTTAAACTCCACCCAAACTTGAAAAGCTTAAAAACTGCCAACTTTGTATGTTGAGTGTCTAATCACCCCCCTCTAGACACCTCTTCTCGATTCTTTCAATTGGTATTAGAGCTTTGGTCTCCATTGCTTTTGTTTAAACACCGTTGGAGGAAGATGGATGAGTCTACTTTGGGGAGTCTTAGACATAGAGTGCCTATACTTGATGGAGAGTACGTTCATGAGTGGAAAAATGAGATGCTTGTGATTTCCAATGAATATCATTTGAACAAGTACATTACTAGTCCTTGTGCACCTCATGTTGATCCTATGCATCCTACTCTCGATGAGTCAATTGACATGATTCGCAATCTTAGAACTATTGATCTTATCACTAGAGGTTTGCCTAGAAACTTGATAGGTTGCTTGCCTACTCTTAGGTGTGCGTACAGCATATGGAAATTTCTTGAGGAACGTTTTCCAAATTATTCCTTGCAAAATCTAGATGAAGTTCTCCATAAGTCTATTTTCTTGAGTAAGATGAATTCCAATGATCCTTAGTTTGGTGATTGTCTATTTGAGCTTACAAATCTTATGCGTGCCAAAGGAGATGTTGGAATTATTAGCAATATTATTTCCGAAGCTATTAGAATTCATAAAGAAGATCATTGTCAAACTCACTCTAATGAATCACCATCTCTAGGAATTGATCCACCACATGACGATGTTGAACATGGATACTATGATGAGGATGATGATAGTGACTTTGATCTTGATGATGCAATGAGACACTTTGGTCTTATGGAAAATCTTCGGGGATACATGCCAGGAGGAAAGGAATGTGTCCTTGATAGTGGATGTACTGATCACATGACCGGAGATAAAGATATGTTTCGGGAGCTTACTGAAAACGATGGCCCTCGAAAGTATGTCACTTTTGGTGATAACTCAAAGGGAAATGTGGTTGGCCTCGGTAAGGTGGCCATCTCACATGATAGCTCCATACAAAATGTCATGCTCGTTGAATATCTTGGCTATAATCTACTTTATGTTTGTAGACTAGCTGACTTTGGCTTTAATGTTCTATTTACCGAAGTAGATTGCCAAGTGTTTCGTAGAGATAATCATAAAATGGTCTTTACCAGCATACACAAAGGTGACCTATACATTGTTGATTTCACTAAAAAGGCTCAACCTAGAACTTGCTTGATTGCTAAATCCTCTACAGGTTGGTTGTGGCATAGACGGTTAGGTCATGTGGGCATGCGAAATCTTGACAGGCTTATTAAAGGTAATCATATCCTTGGTGTTAACGATGTCATATTTGATAAGGATAGACTTTGAAGTGCTTGTCAAGTAGGTAAACAGGTTGGAGGAAGACACCCCATGAAGAACATCATGACCACAACGAGGCCACTCGAGCTACTTCACATGGATCTGTTCGGTCCCAACGCTTACAAAAGTCTCGGTGGAAACTCATTTGGTCTAGTTATAGTTGATGATTTTTCAAGATTTACGTGGGTGTTCTTTCTCGATGATAAATCGCAGGTCCAGAAGATCTTCAAAAACTTCGCTAGGAAGGCCCAAAAACAATTTGAAGTGAAACAAAACTCGGTATCTTTATCCACCGCTGAAGCGGAATACATTGTCGCTGGTTCATGTTGTTCTCAATTACTTTGGATGACCCAAACACTTAAAGATTACGGGATATATGTGAAACATGTTCCTTTGCTTTGTGACAATGAAAGTGCTATTAAGATTGCTCACAATCCCATACAACACTCTCGAACTAAGCACATTGAAGTTCGTCATCACTTCATTCGAGATCATGTTGCTAAGGGTGATATTAACCTTAAGCATGTTCTCACTGACAAGCAATTGGCGGATATATTCACTAAACCACTTGATGAGAAAGTGTTTTGCAGGTTGAGAGGTGAATTGAACATCATTGATGCCTCAAACTTGGAGTAGGAACTCCATGTGGATACATGCAAGACATGAGCCTACGACTAATCCCTGATATTTCTCTCATGATGATGATCATATGTCTTGGATACATTTGCACCATTGCATGCTATCTAACCCATGTAGGTACTTGGATGGATCTAAATCTATGAGATTGAAACTCATTCATATCTTGATCAATCTCTACATCACCAAGTTTCTACTTCATGGTGGTTGAAGACAAGAAAGGATGAAATTCTTCAAATATATCCTTTGACAAATTCCTAAGTCAAATTTCATGATTGTCATTTTGGATACACAAGTGCTCTTCATTGCAAATCTAATCCATGTAGGTAGATGAACTCTGTCGGTGTCATAACCGGCGGATCTCAGGTAGGGGGTCCCGAACTGTGCGTGTAGGCGGATGGTAACAGGAGACAAGGGACACGATGTTTTTACCCAGGTTCGGGCCCTCTCGGTGGAGGTAAAACCCTACTCCTGCTTGATTAATATTGATGATATGGGTAGTACAAGAGTAGATCTACCACGAGATCAAGGAGGCTAAACCCTAGAAGCTAGCCTATGGTATGATTGTTGTTCGCCCCACGGACTAAAACCCTCCGGTTTATATAGACACCGGAGAGGGCTAGGCTTACAGTAGTCGGTTACAATGGTAGGAGATCTACATATCCAGACGCCAAGCTTGCCTTCCACGCCAAGGAAAGTCCCAACCGACACGGACGAAGTCTTCAATCTTGTATCTTCATAGTCCGGGAGTCCGCCGATGATGATAGTTCGCTATCCGGACACCCCTAGTCCAGACTCCTCAAGAGCTCCCTGAACCAGCTTCAATGACGACGAGTCGCCTTCGTATTACAAGGCGGGTTCCTCCTCCGAATAATTCACGTAAGATTTTGAACACCAGGATAGTGTCCGCTCGCAAAATAAATTCCACATTCCATCAGAGAGAATAATATTCACACAATTTCAATCACGACGATTTCGCAAGCATGACGCCACACTACGCCAAGCCTTTACTCGAATTGTTTTTATTGTTCCACCTCAGTAGCGCTTAGCGGCGGTTTCTTGGCACGTCTTGTCAAAGCAGAGATCGTGTCCCCTTATTCCGGGATTCTCATTAATACGGGCGCGGGTAACCCGACCGCGCCCGTTGGCACGCCCCCTCCATCGGAGGCGAGTCCCAAACGGTTACGGGGACGGCTCTTGGTATTCAACCTCTTTATAACGAGACCAAGGCCTGTTCCTTTTCTTCAATCTTCAATCGAATCCGCCCCTTGCCCCGAGTTCCAACACCCAAGGCTCCAGATTCAGGCGCTTCGGACCTTCGACAATGTCCGGCTCCGACCTACAAGGCCGGTGGATGCCTTCTTCCGTCACGGAAGAAGATGTGCTAAAGCTGAGAGACGCCAGGTATCTAACCGGCGAAATTTTGCATAGGCTGCCCGCCCAAGGGCAAGTCATTCCTACTCCCAAGCCTGGTGAGAGCCTGGTGTTCGTGTCTCACTTCCGTCGAGGTTTAGGCTTCCCGATGGACCCCTTCGTGAGGGGGCTCATGTTTTATTATGGGTTGGAATTTCATGACTTGGATCCGGAGTCCATCCTCCACATCTCATCGTTCATTGTTGTATGCGAAGCCTTCCTCCACACTACCCCTCACTTCGGATTGTGGCTCAAGACATTCAACGTGGAGCCGAAGATGATCGAGGGACAGCAGGCAGAGTGCGGAGGGGTAGTTATAAGCAAGAGGGCTGACACTCCATGGCCCGAGGGCTTTCTCCAAGAGGAGCTTAGTTTGTGGCAACAAGAGTGGTTCTATATCACCGCTCCCAGGGGCTCCAGATGGGTGGCGCCGCCTGCCTTTCGCTCGGGCCCTCCACAATGGCTGGCGTCATGGGTCAACAAAGGGCTTGACTGGGGGCCGTCCAAGGACATACCACTGTTGTAGGGCCGTATTCGAGACCTCCAAGAGAGGGAGATCAATCTAGTTGTACTAGCGCAGGTCATGCTGATTCGGCGCCTTCTGCCCTGCAAACGTCGTCCCCTCCGCCTGTGGGAATTCAATCCGGAGGGACCGCGAGCTCTCCAACACTTCATGGGTGCAACGCCCGTGGAGATGTATAAACTGTTCTTCGGATCACAAGAGATGTGTCCGGACTTGACCGAGGACGCAGGTTTGAGCTGCAATCGCCCGGATACTCAAGTAAGTAGCCTTGTGCTCGGACATGCTATTCGTATATTTATCATAAACTTGCCCTCTAAAGAGCTGTCCCTTGAACAGGAATGGATAGCAAAAGCAAAGCTAATAAGGTGTCCAACCCCCCTCCCTGAGACCACGCCGGAGCCGGTGTTAACCAAGATGCTGGAGGCTGCACCGTCGAAAGAGGGCGAAGGGGGGAATAGGAAAGCTACCGCCTCTGCTAAGGAGGCTCTTAAGGAAGGGGGAATCGAGAATCCCCCTCCAAGGGGAGAAGAGGACCGCCTCTGAAGATCCGGAGGCCTAGGCCTCAAAGCGGGGGAAGAAATCTTCACCAGAGGGTCCCGCGCCGGGAGGAGCCCCGGCCGCACTATTTCCCCAAGGAAATCAGCCCTCTAGCGAGCTGTAAGTAGAAAGGGGAGTTTTGTAATAAGGGACATCCCTGTTTTTATTTCTGACGATAAACGAAGTTCTTACCTTGTAGTTCGAATCTCAGCCCTTCTCAGTAGAGCTCATCTTCGGGGGATCTTCGCCGGAGATGATGGAGAGTGAAACGCCTCCATCTGCCGCACCATCAGGGGGGCGACGACCCGAGGTGTCGCCACGGAGGGTCTCCTGAGTCCGCGGGCCGAGAGTTCGCACCAACCGTGTACGGCCGAGGAGTCAAGGATCTGCTCGGGCTGGCGTCTATCTCAGAAGATCACCGTACATTAATGGGTACGGTTATTGAAAGGATTTCATCCGCTGAGAGCGGGTTGCATGAGGCCGTCAGAAGTTTACTGATGGGGTTTGAGGTACGTGAAAATGATATACCTTCTGACAGTTTTGCACATAAAATGTGCCCTGTATGGATAGTAGCCCCTGAGACTCGGTACGTTGTCAAATGCGACAGCGTGCCGAGGATCATAATCTTAGTTGTACGATGTCGCCCTTCCTATAAAGGTGGTGGAGTGTTCGGTGGCCAGCCGGACTGATAGAGTTGCCGAACTGAAGCGGCAACTTGACGTTGTGGATGCGGACATCACGCTGGTCAATAAACGACTTGACGAGTCACAAGGTATGTGGCTTCTCCGCGGACGCCCGGTAAGGGAGCATGACGCCCGTGCCTTAAAACATGTATGCTTAATGCAGATGGTGCCGCTTCTATGGAGGACTTTGCGGAGCTTGTTTCGAGCCAAGGAGCAAGCAGAAAAAAGTAATACGGCTGCCTTGAAGGCGGCCAAGAGCTAAAAGTGAACAGCTATTCATCGCCAAGCATGGAGGAAATGGCTGAAATGGCAGAAGTCAAGGATGCTACCGACCGCTATGAGTTTCTTGAAAGAGAACGCCGAGCGGAGCAAGAAGACTCAAGAAGGCCACCGCCGGTTAAGGATGCCGCCCGCGATGAGAGCTATAAAGAGGGGCCACGCCAAAGCCGGGATATTGCGGCCGAAAGCCCTGTCTACTATGTAGGAAGTTCATGGATCCGGCATGCTCGGCTGGGCCAGCCAGGGGTGCGGAGGATGCTTATCTGAATTTGGCGGCGAAAAGCCATGTATAGCCGACACTTCCTGTGCCAAAAGGATCACGGAATGGAAGAGCTTTTTTGGTCGCAATTCCATAGTCCGGAGCGTCCACTTCCATTAACCGATCGGTTAGACGAGTGGGCTGAGCTGAATAGGTTGTCTGGACTTGCCATGAAGGATGTCGTGGCTCATTTGTGGCCGAAAAGGCCCGAGCCGAAGAGTTATTTTGGCTTGGTGCAGCAGTTCCTTGATGCGGTGCCGCATATCGAGGTGATGAAGCGGTCGGCATGCATAGAGGGTGCACGGATGGCTCTCGCCCGTGTCAAAACATACTGGGCAGAGATGGAGGCCACCGACGCTGCATCCAGGATTTGGACAGGTTTATTACCAGCCGAGCACTATTTTGAGGAAGTCTCGCAGGCGCTGCTTAATAGAGACGCAGGTCTCGAAAAATGTTATGTTCAAACGACATGTATGATTTGTGAAACCATGTTTCAAATATAATATAAGGGCTTTTTATACTTGTGCGCTCAAGTGTTGAAATACCTCCGGCGGCCGTTAACGATATGTGTATATAACCCGAAGATGGCGCTTTGCTTCAGCCCCCACGCACGAAGTGCGGGGTGTTTGCAAAAAAGCGATTTTCACACTTAATCCAACGCCTTGGTCCCGTGAAGGAGGTGATAGCGTAGCAAACTAGGCAACCAGACTATAATGCTTTATCACTTTCACTTAGCCATAGGAGTTCGATGGTGGGGCTACTATATAGCCCTCGGGGCACCGCGCTCTCCAATTTCGGGCGATATGTGCTCGACCGAAATGGTCATTCGTTAAAGCGGAGGAATTCTAAACATTCCGGTGGTCGATCGAGTGGTCGACCAGCTCTCGCTATATCATGACAACAGTTTTTGGCTTTCATCGAGGTGCTCACCGCTAACCTCGGCACAATCGCAGAGTTCTCCGGTGTCGCGTTAGCCGATAGAGCGGAACGTAAGGCAGCAAAACACGTGAGCCGGCAAACCCAACATTTGACCAAAGACATGATTCGAGCTAATGCATATAAGGCCTAAATCGAGACGCCAACACTCCCTAAGGTATTCGGTCTTTATGAAAACGGGCGTAACAATGCCCTAAGCCCCTAGTGTCCGTGCACGCGCAAAAATTTCGACGCTGCCGATGCCAAAACGCCACTTCCTCCTCGGTTATGGTGAGAAACCGGGGATGTATCAAGAAGAGACAAGAAGAAAGGTTTACGCAGGATCTTAATCAGAAGAATCCTTGCAACGGGTCCTCGCTGCACGCTCGCTACCAGGTTCCGCAGCCAGATCCTCGACGGGCGAGCACGGTGTTCGCCTCAGAAAAGAGAAGAACTTAGTTTGAAAAAGGGATCGTGCGAAAAATGTATAAACAGAGTATAAGTCAAAAAAAGAATATAATTGAGCTTCATTGTCTCTTATTGTACATGCGTGCATCCCCTTGTAAGGAGGGACGCGGTTAGTAAGCCCCTTGTTTATTTGTGCTGGACTCGTCTAACCGTGTCCGGGATCTGAATGACCTGTTTGGGTGCTTTGATTAGCAAAGCCGGATTAATGTATGGCTGTCAATGCAGTCTCACTTTCTTCCGTATTCAAGGAACACTTGAGGTTTCCCTTTAATGAGATGATGCCACGTGGACCGGGCATTTTAAGTGTAAGAGATGCATAATGCGGTATTGCATTAAAGCGGGTGAAAGCTTCGCATCCCAATAGTGCTTGATAGCTACTTTTAAATGGGGCGATGTGGAAGACTAACTTTTCGCGACGGGAGTTGTCGGATGAGCCGAACACAACTTCTAGTGGTAGAGAGCCCGTGCAATGGGCGTATGGGCCTGGCATCACTCCTTTAAAGGAAGTGTTGTTATGGCGTATTTTGGTTGGGTCTATCCCCATTCTGCGGATTGTATCTTGATATAGTAGGTTTAGATCACTGCCGCCGTCCATTAGGACTTGTGTAAATTGTAGTGCGTCGATTATAGGATCTAATATCAAGGCAGTCCATCCTGCGTACCGGATACTTCCGGAGTAATCCTGCTGGTCGAAAGTGATTGGTTTTGACATCTAGTGTCGGGACTCCACTGGGGTGGACCGTGCGGCGCGTATTTTAATGGGCGCCGCTCTATTTTTGCATGTTGTCACATGAAGTGAGTTTACTGTTTTGACCTCTTGTGGGAAATTCCTTTGTTTGATGGTGCTCTGCTTGTGGAGTTCGTCATCGTCCTCACTTGGTGTTTCGAGCCCCTTGTGTTCGGCATTAAGTCGGCCGGACTGTTTGAAGACCCAACAATCTCTGTGGGTATGGTTTGCCGGCGTCCCGGAGGTGCTTTGGATTTGGCATATCTTGTCCAAGATTTTTTTTAGGTTGGATAGCTCGTCGCTGTTGTCCTTGAGAGGCAAGTGTTTTGTTGTTTCGCCGAGAGCTTTTGAACCGGCGCTGACCGCCGTGCTTTTTGGGCCGCTTTCCTTAGTCCGCATGGTCCTTTCAAGGCGTCGTGGTTTCCCATTTCCATCCCCCGACCTCGGATGTACTTGGGTCGCTGGTGCTGCATCTTGCAAGCCAGCTATCCTCTCCCGCAAAAGCGGTCGTGAGGCTTGTTAGTGCAGCCATTGTTCTTGGCTTTTCTCGCCGAGGTGTCTGGCGAGCCATTCGTCTTGGACGTTATGTTTGAAGGCTGCTAAGGCTTCGGTCCGGACAATGACTATTTGGTTCTTTTTGGTGGGGAACCTGTTCCATTTCTGGCTGACTCTCCGGCTATTGGGTTATGTGACTTAAATCGCTCAGATCCGGAGGGCGGACATAAGTCCCTCAAAATTTGTTCAAACGCATTCTCGAGCTCTTCCCAACTTCCAATGGTATTTTTCGGGAGGCTTTTGAGCCAATGCCGGGCTGGCCCTTTGAGCTTGAGGGTAAGTATTTTATGGCGTGGAGGTCATCTCCTCTAGCCATATGTATGTGCAGGATGTAATCCTCAATCCGCACTCTGTGGTCTGTTGTTCCGTCGTATGCCTCTGTTTACGGGCTTGAATCCCGCTGGAAATTCATGATCCAGCACCTCATCGGTGAAACATAGGGGGTGTCCGGTGCCCCTGTATTTGGGTGTGCCGTGATTTTCGAATACTCGACGTGTTGTTTTGCTTTCTAGAGCTTGCTTTCTTGGCCCATAGATGGACCTGACCGGGCCGCCCTCTTTGTGAGGATCCTTATATGGATCACGTGCCGGCTTGTGTGCAGCGCCGCTTGCCGCTCTTTGTTTGCCATGTGGTCATCTATTCGACCGGGCGGCCTCTTTGTTTTTTGATTGTGGGGGCTCTACGGCCTCCTCGTCAAATTCGGGTAGTAGTTTGCGCTTCGGGTAGCTTTTTGCTTGGCGACTATCGCCGATTTGTTCATGGGTCTTGAGTACTTTGCTCCATCTCATTCTCGAGTACGCTCACCGCTGTTTTGAGCTTCCGCTTCTGCTTCTTCAGACTTCGTGCAGTGGCAACGAGCCTTTTGTGGAGGTTCTTCTGCTCCAACGATGTGTCCGGCGTGAGATCATCTGGACTGTTGTTTTCGCCGGGGATGGATTACTTATCCAATTCATCCTGTTCGGACGGTTGCTCGGGGGCATGTCTGTCATCCACCGGTTCGCCCTGCTCTATGGCTGGGTCTGTATGGGTGTTGGCGTTGTCGAGGCGAGACTTTTGGCGGCGCTTGCGTCGCCGTTTCGGCTGTTTTTCGAGGGAATTATCCTTCGCAGCGTCCCGTTGTTCCTCGTTATCGCTTCCTTTAGGTGTATCCACCATATATACATCGTGAGTTGAGGTGGCCTTCCAGTGCCCTGTGGGTGCTGGTTCTTGGTCATCTCCGGCATCGTCGCCCATACCGTCGATGTCTTCGGAGTCGAAGTCTAGCATATCAGTTAAGTCATCGACAGTGGCTATGAACTGGGTGGTGGGTGGGCTTTGAATTTCTTCGTCGTCCGCATCCCAACCGTTCTGACCATAATCGGGCCAGGGCTCTCCTGATAAAGAGAGACACGTTAGTGAATTTAGGATGTCGCCAAAAGGCGAGTGCTAAAAGATGTCCGCAGCGGTGAACTCCATGATCGGCGCCCAATCGGGTTCGATAGGCAGGAGCGCGGAAGGTTCGGGGTCCGGAGAGGAGTCCGCACCTTGGAGTCACGAGCCACAAGGGACAGGTCGGTATTCGCTCCATCATCAGAGGTAGCAGCCCCGAGGCGGTCTCCACCACCCATCTCGACAGGCAATGGCCCGAGCTAAGGGTCGGAGCGACTCTTGTGCGGCCTCTGTGGCACCGTCCCGAAGCAGAGCTAAATCATGCCCATCGTGATGTTGTGGCGTGCTCGGTTGTGGCTCGAATCCGTCAAGATCAAGTCTCCGCGATGTCGGCCGATAGTTCAAACTTCCAAATCTGACTCGATGGCTGTGGGCGAGCTTTCGATCCGCTCCAGATGGCTATGAATCTGGCTCGCAGCATGGTTGCCGGATCCGCCCAGGAGAAAAGTCTCACCCGACCGTGTTGTTGTTGATGATCAAGGAGCCATCGGACCTATAGGTGATGACACGAGGAACTCTCAATGAAATCACCAATGTCGGTGTCAAACCGCGGATCTCGGTAGGGGTCCCAACTATGCATCTAGGCGGATGGTAACAGGAGACAAGGGACACGATGTTTTTACCCAGGTTTGGGCCCTCTCGGTGGAGGTAAAACTCTACTCCTACTTGATTAATATTGATGATATGGGTAGTACAAGAGTATATCTACCACGAGATCAAGGAGGCTAAACCCTAGAAGCTAGCCTATGGTATGATTGTTGTTCGTCCTACGGACTAAAACCCTCCGGTTTATATAGACACCGGAGAGGGCTAGGGTTACACAGAGTTGGTTACAATGGTAGGAGATCTACATATCCGTATCACCAAGCTTGCCTTCCACGCCAAGGAAAGTCCCATCCGGACATGGGACGAAGTCTTCAATCTTGTATCTTCATAGTCTGGGAGTCCGGCCGATGATGATAGTTCGGCTATCCGGACACCAATTCCAAGTGATGCTCCAAATGAACTACATCAACATTGAGCATCCCACACAAGTTCAACTATATGATCAAGATCACCACCACCACCCAAGGTATGTTATTCCATCTTAGAGAAGATTTACCCCAAGATATGGGTCAAAGCAACTCAACAAGATGAGAATACATCAAGATGCTTAAATAAAAATGGCAACCCCATTTTGAGCTTAAACGATGAGTATGACCTATGATCAAGTGTTCTCACTTGACTCCTAAGTCAATATACTCTAACATAGGTGACTTTGTCGCCGACCAATTCTAGATGAAGTTCTCTAGTGTTTCTTGTTCTTGCATTTTGTCTCATGCATATTTGTTCCCCTTTCAAAAAAAAACTTCGTCTAGACTTGATCTCTTTACTTCTGTTCTACATTTCTCTTCATCCAATTCATTGCAAATCCTTTAGCTAATTCCTTGAAAATCCTTGTGAGATCTTTCTTGCCTAGTTAGCTGATGTGACTAGTATTTTCTGTGTGATGAACTCGGACAAACCGATTTGCCTCATTTGGTCAAACCAAAAAATTTCGGTGCCACCGAAGGAGTCAACTCGGTGCAGCCAATTTCAATGCTGAGAAATCACTCTTTCACTTGCATTATGCACATTTAGTTCCAGCTCCACTCGATGATTCTTATCCTCTATCAGCATCATACTCTATGTGCTGCTTTGCTCTCTGACTCCAGGACCAACCTATTTTGACTCACACTCTAGAAGACCCTTCTTGGAAATTGATGTCAAAGCGGGAGAGAGAGTTCACATCAAAGCTTAATCACTCCAACAGGGGGAGGGAGCAACAGGGGGAGAAAGACATTCCTTTTATTTCAAAAGAGAGACTCCAGTTGCTTAGTATCCAAAGAGGAGAGAAGTTACATGTCTTTAGAGGGGAAAGACATGTTCATGTTGTTTTTGTGTTTGCTTTGCTATGATTTTCTATTCCCTATCTTCTCCCAATATCCATTAAGATTCAGGGGGAGCAAGACATCTAAGGGAAGTAAATCTTCAAATTCATTGCATATCTTTATCTTTGGGGACATGTCTACACTAATTAGAGCACCCAGTACTCACTCTCTACATGTCATCCCAATCTTGGTACTCTTGTGGTTTACTGTTCTTGCTCTCCTTAGTAGATGTTTCTGTGTTGTCTAACCTTGTTTACTTAGGTTCATCTCTTCCAAAGCTAGTTCAAGACCACAAGGTAAGTATATGCATCACACTCATGTACATGAGGATCTCTTGCTGATGTACATATTGTTTGCAAGAAGGACTCATGAGCATGAAGGTACATTTCCCATGTTCGCACCATTTGCTCTGATGCATATATCCAAGATACATGTAACTCATTGCTTGCTCTGTCATGTTTATGCACTCACATATCTTATGTTCCATATTTACATAATTGCGAACATGTATGGGGAGCCTATGTATGTTACATGTCTTTCCAAAGTTTTACCTGCCTTTCACTATATCTCTATCTAGAGCTTTGATGTATGTTGTCATCAATTACCAAAAAGGGGAGATTGAAAGCACAAGTGCTCCCTGGGTGATTTTGGTAATTAATGTCAACATATCTCTTGTTGGACTAATACTTTCATCTAGTATATTTCAGATAAGTCCAACAGTGGAGTGGCATGGACAAGAGGATGTGGAACCCCTTCAAGATGCTAAGGACAAAGGATTGGCTCAAGCTCAAAGCTCGGGACTCTACATTTTCCATTTTAATGATCCAAGATCACATTGAGTCTATAGGAAAGCTAATATTATTAAAAGGGGATGAGGTGTTGCTTAATGGCTTCCTTGCTCAAAATGCTTAATGATATGCTCCAAAGCCCTCAGCCACTTTCTCATATCCACATATGTCCCAAACCAAAAGTCAAACTTGGCCCAACCGAGTTGATCCATCCGGCGCCACCGAGTTCGTTTGACATAGCCACAGCCAGAAACCCTAATCAATTCGGTCACACCGATGGGATCCCGGTCTCACCGAGATGGGCTTGCAAACTCTTTATTGTCTATTGCAATATTTTCGGTCCCACCGAGAAGATGTAATCGGTCACACCGAGTTTGCCTGACCAACTCTCTGTTTTCCTTATTACCAAATCGGTCCCACCGAGTTGTGTAATCGGTCAAACCAAGATGAGGTTTTACCCTAACCCTTGCACATCAGTCCCACCGAGTTGATCACATCGGTTCCACCGAAATTGCCTAACAGTCACATATGTACTAAATCGGTCCGACCGAGTTTTCTGATTCGGTCCCACCGAGTTTGGTATAATGTGTGTAACAGTTAGATTTTGTGTGGAGGCTATATATACCCCTCCACCCTCTCCTCATTCGTGAGGGAAGCCATCAGAACGGCCTACACTTCCACTACTCATTTTCTGAGAGAGAGAGAGAGAGAGAGCCACCTACTCATGTGTTGAGACCAAGATATTCCATTCCAACCATATGAATCTTGATCTCTAGCCTTCCCCAAGTTGCTTTCCACTCAAATCATCTTTCCACCAGATCCAATCCTATGAGAGTGTGTTGAGTGTTGGGAAGACTATCATTTGAAGCACAAGAGCAAGGAGTTCATCATCAACACACCATCTATTACCTTTTGGAGAGTGGTGTCTCCTAGATTGGTTAGGTGTCACTTGGGAGCCTCCGACAAGATTGTGGAGTTGAACCAAGGAGTTTGTAAGCGCAAGGAGATCACCTTCTTCTTGAAGATCTACCCTAGTGAGGCAAGTCCTTCGTGGGCGATGGCCATGATGGGATAGACAAGGTTGCTTCTTCGTGGACCCTTCGTGGGTGGAGCCCTCCATGGACTCGCGTAGCCGTTACCCTTCGTGGGTTGAAGTCTCCATCAACATGGATGTACGATAGCACCACCTATCGGAACCACGACAAAAACATCCGTGTCTCCAATTGCATTTGCACACTCCAATCCCATCCCTTTACTTTCTTGCAACTTGCATGCTTTACTTTCTGCTGCTCATATACTCTTTGCATGCTTGCTTGATTTGTATTGTGAATGGTTAAACTTATGCTTAAACTCCACCCAAACTTGAAAAACTTAAAAACTGCCAACTTTGTGTGTTGAGTGTCTAATCACCCCCCCTCTAGACACCTGTTCTCGATCCTTTCAACCATGTGTAGATCAATTTGTAGGTTAAAACAAAAGTATCGCGTTCTAAATTGGCATGCAAAAAGCAAATTCGCCACAATACTCAATTGAACAAATAGTGTCCACAGGAAGAACATTCATCAGATTCGTAACAATTGCAATTAAACATATGGTAGCTAAATTCCAATGATTTGTTGACAAATATATGCATTGCATAATTAATCATGGTGTACGAAATACGAAGACCTCATCAGATGGAAAACAATGGATCCATGCGTATATGTTTAGTGGCTAAGTCTTACTCAGTGTTTCAGGAGAACGCATGCTGAAATCTTCATTATCACCAGTAGTATTGATGTAGTGATTTAGGAAAAAGTCACCGATAAATCTTCGAACCATTAGCAATTCACCAGCGGGGAGCGGTTCAGGGGTCCTCGGTTCCAAGATGAGCTGCAATATTTTTAAGATCAGAATGTGCCATATGAGTGGAGTAGAAGATATTAATTAAGATAGACTTACTGGTACTAATTCACGAGGATCTTCACAACTATCAGCAGATTTGCAGATGGAGATCATGTGTCTGCAAACATAGTATCCACAAAGGTTGGTCCCTTCTTGTTGCTGAGGACACTAAAATTTGTTTATAAAATTATTCATGCATGTGTCCTGTTAGGAACAACCTAACCGGTGTTAGATATAATTTTTTTCTTTGGACAGAAATAGAAAGAGGTTTATTTGCAAGATTGAACATTTGACTAGCATAAGAAAAGGTATTTGCATACTATTGGATAAATTTTTCGAAAATAACGGATTTGGGTGTGTTGCCGGAGAAACGATCTCGTGTTGCAGAGGTAGTTCCCTCTTGAACAGGTTCCCTGATTTAGTTTTCCACAATGCGAGCACACTGCAAATGAAGATGAATTTTGACAACATTAATTATTGAACCAGATATATGAATGCAAATCATCCATGTCGTTGGAAATAATATTACTCCCCGATTCAAACAACCTGTTGTTAATTTGGTTCTGGGCGATGAGTGCTTTAAGTAAGAGGCAATTGTTCTCTTTCCTCTTTGCTCTCCTGGCGCGTTTCCTCATGTGTGCAGCCTATTTGGCCGCTTCCCTCTTGGTACTTGAAGCATTTCTGGTATAACATCTGGTTGGCTGAAAGGTAGGCTGCCGAGCAGATGGTGAAGCTTCGGTGGACTACTTAGAAGACGGTTTAGCTATGCCAAACCGCTGAGCTGGCAGTGTTGCTGTGATGGACTACTGGGCTGTAGGAGCAGAGAGGCATCGGACTACTGACCCTGCGCTGAAGCTATGTCGGGTTTCTGCGCAGGTGGTGCCAAATTGTCGTTGTGCTAACGAGGCCATGCTAACACATTGGTTTGTTGAGCAAGAAGTCCTGACACATTGGTATTCTCATCACGCGGCTGCGGAGTGACGGACTAATGAGCGTCGCTCGACCTACATACCGCTTAGCGTGCAGTTCAAGCATCGATCGCTTAGCAATCCGCTCCACCAAAGTTGGTCTCATCGAGCATGTGTAGCAGCTAGGTCTCCCCTCGCTGCTTTAGCGGCCGGCATGTGAACCGCTGGTGCGTCTTAAGCAGTTGTAGGCCTTGCCACTGGCTGCTCTGGGGTCGATGATGACATGGCATGTACGGCACAAAGTCGGGCCGGCTGATCACAGGTTGATGCATCAGCCGTCGGATTACGAGTATTTGGTTCTTTGGTGGAAGCACGCAAGAGCTGTTGTGGCAAGGAGAGTGTCATCGGTTGAGGGGCAACATTGGTTGCTCTTGGCGGGGCTTCAGGGATCTCAATACATGAACTCTATTTCCTTTCGTGGGCACTGGATTGTTGGGGAACGTAATAATTTCAAAAAAATTCCTACGCACACGCAAGATCATGGTGATGCATAGCAACGCGAGAGGAGAGTGTTGTCCACGTACCCTCGTAGACCGAAAGCAGAAGCGTTAGCACAACGCGATTGATGTAGTCGTACGTCTTCACGATCTGACCGATCAAGTACCGAACGCATGGCACCTCCAAGTTCAGCACACGTTCAGCTTCATGACGTCCCTCGAACTCTGATCCAACCGAGCTTTGAGGGAGAGTTCCGTTAGCACGACGGCGTGGTGACGATGATGATGTTCTACCGACGTAGGGCTTCGCCTAAGCACCGCTACGATATTATCGAGGAGGACTATGGTGGAGGGGGGCACCGCACACGTCTAAGAGATCAATGATCAATTGTTGTGTCTAGAGGTGCCCCCCTGCCCCCGTATATAAAGGAGGGAGGGAGAGGCCGGCCATAGAGGGGGCGCGCCAAGTGTGGGGAGTCCTACTAGGACTCCGATGTCCTAGTAGGATTCCCCTTTCCTTTCCGGAGTAGGAGAGAAGGAAAGAGGGGGAGAGGGAGAAGGAAAAGGGGACTGCACCCCTTGTCCAATTCGGACCAGAGGGGGGCGCGCACCTCCTTCCTTTTGGCCTCTCTCCTCTATTTCCGTATGGCCCAATAAGGCCCATATACTCCTCGACAAATTCCCGTAACTCTCCGGTACTCCAAAAAATACCCGAATCACTCGGAACCTTTCTGAAGTCCGAATATAGTCGTCCAATATATCGATCTTTACGTCTCGACCATTTCAAGACTTCTCGTCATATCCGCAATCTCTTCCGGGACTCCGAACTACCTTCGGTACATAAAAACACATAAACTCATAATATAACCGTCATCGAACTTTAAGCGTGCGGACCCTACGGGTTCGAGAACTATGTAGACATGACCGAGACACGTTTCCGGTCAATAACCAATAGCGGAACCTAGATGCTCATATTGGCTCCCACATATTCTACCTAGATCTTTTTCGGTCAAACCACATAACAACATACGTTGTTCCCTTTGTCATCGGTATGTTACTTGCCCGAGATTTGATCGTCGGTATCTCAATACCTAGTTCAATCTCGTTACTGGTAAGTCTCTTTACTCGTTCCACAATACATCATCCTGCAACTAACTCATTAGTTACAATGCTTGCAAGGCTTATGGTGATGTGCATTACTGGGTGGGCCCAGAGATACCTCTCCGACAATCGGAGTGACAAATCCTAATCTCGAAATACGGCAACCCAACAAGTACCTTCGGAGACACTTGTAGAGCACCTTTATAATCACCCAGTTACGTTGTGATGTTTGGTAGCACATAAAGTGTTCCTCCGGTAAACGGGGGTTGCATAATCTCATAGTTATAGGAACATGTATAAGTCATGAAGAAAGCAATAGCAACATACTAAACTATCAAGTGCTAAGCTAACGGAATGGGTCAAGTCAATCACATCATTCTCCTAATGATGTGATCTCCTTAATCAAATGACAACTCATGTCTATGGTTAGGAAACTTAACCATCTTTGATTAACGAGCTTGTCGGGAGTTGGATTCGACATATGCCAACGGGTGGCTTATCATGGTGGGGGCGAGTAGAACGTCGCCGGTGCCTGGAAACGGGATGAGGCGAAGACATGCACGCCGGCGAATCTTACCCAGCCGGGGCTCTCGAGGAGATAACACCCCTACTACTGCTGCATGGGTCTTCGCATGATCACTATGGGGTGATAGTACAATGGTGCTCCTCGAGTGTGTAGAGGCGAGGAAGGAGCAAGGCTAGCTCTTTCCTTCTTGCTATATGTCTAAACCTATCCAGGCGAACCCTTTGCATGGGTGCCGGGGGTTTATATAGGCCTACCCGGGTACAATGGTAATCCGACCGGGCGGGCCCCTATCGCCGGATCTCTCTTGTACCGTCTTTCCCGCCGATTGGGCCCGCTAATGGCGGGTCCCATGAACAGCGTAACATCTGCAGCACTCGATGACGCAGCTTGGTCATGGGGTCGTGGGAACAGTGCCGCCACCGTCAGTGATCACTGCCGCCACTCCCGCCCAATCTGGTTTATTGCTTGCGGGGCCTCGCCGGAGGCGGCCGACTGGGAGGCCGACTCCGTGAGTGCCGTCTTCGGACTCTCCGGCGGGTTCTTCTATCTCACCGACGGGGCGGCGATCTCCGGCCGTCTGCGCGCCCGCCAGGCACAAAGGTTTGTGCATCGTGGTTGAGATCAAGGAGGCATGGCAACAAATGCCGCTACCACCGAGATCTCCGGTGACGCGGCTCATCAGAGCCATGCCTTCTTCCCAGGTCCGAGGGGACAGCCACGATGGGGCTGTACCGCATTGGTCTTCGTGGAAGGTCGCGTCCGACTCGAGTCGGCCCTTGAGAGGTCGCAAGCCCAGAGTCGGCTTGGTCCGAGTCGCCGTCTGGGGACTTCTTCAAGGTCGCCAGGTGGGACTCGCCTTCGAAGGTCGCCACTGGGCTCGGCCTTCTCGAAGGTCGCCATTGGGACTCGGCCTTCTCAAGGTCGCCTCATTGACTTCGTCGAGGGCGCGCCCGCCCGATGTCTTGAAAGATCTTGGGTCTGGGTCAGCCTACCCATGGCCCATTACTCGACAAGAGTCCCCGGCCGGGCGGCCCGGCGGGCGCCGCCTCGTGGGGCCGGCGATTCGATCTGCGGCGCCGACTCGAGATTCGCTGCCGCGTCTTTCGCCGCCTCAGAGCCGCCCAGCCTCGCTAGGGGCCGCCTCTCGCAAGTCATGGCGGGAAACCAGCGGCGTATCGGCTACGCTTCCCTGCCATCTTCGAGACGGTCCTATCGCGTAACGCCACGTGGAGGCGATAGCCTGTCTGCCCACGCGCGTGACGGGACGGGCCGCCAGGTGGGGCCCGCCACTACCGCACCTCGGCTCCCGAGCGGATCCGCTGCGGCCGAGGGCGGTTAGCATCCCCACGCGTTATCGCGGGCGTAACCGTGGGGTTTTAATCGTGGGGCGCCGTGGGGTCGTGGGCGATTAATCCCCACGCCGCCTCGCTTCTCAGCCCACGGGCTATAATAGGCCGAGGGGAGCGCGCGATAGCACGCGCACTCCTCCCCTGCCCTCTTGCCCTTCTTCTTGCTCCGTCGCTCCGCCGCTTTCTTCTTCCTCGCCGACGATGAGCTCCTCCTCCGCCCGCCCCGCCCGCGCCCGGCGAGTGGGATGGCTCAGACGTGGGACGCGGAGGACATCGAGTTCCTCCGCCCGGACCCGCCGCCTTCCGAGCTTGGATTGGTGCAGGCCCGCCTGGCCGGGGGGAAATCCGGCCCGGGCTGGAGGCAAAGCGAAGGGTCATCTTCCGCCGCACCTCATGCGCTGGATGGGGCTCCCAGCGGCGGGTTCCTCCGCTGCTCGAGCTGTACCACTTGCAGCCGCACCACTCACCCCCAACGCGGTGGTGCTTCTCTCGCCGCCGCCACCCAGTGCGAGGGCTACATCGCATTCTCCCCACCTCGAGCTGTGGGGAGTTCTTCTCTTGGCTCGGCACACGGGCTGCGGCCTGACGCCGTTGAAGGCGGCACGCTCATCGCGCCACGGCGCGACGACGGCCGACAACCCCTTTCCGCCCATCCATTGGTGAAGTCGGTGAAGATGTGGCGAAGACATACTTCTATGTGAAGAACGCCGCCACCGACGGCGATCGGGTCAACTTGCCGCCCTCGACCCGAGCCGCCGACCGGCGGCCGGCTAGCTGGTCCCATCGGTCGAAGACGCTTCGACCTCGGTCGGGCGCCGTGGCGCGCCCGGTTATGACGCATCGGAGGGCCCGCCGCCTCCAACCTCCTGGCCGCCGTGGCGCGCGCCGGTACTTCCGCCCAAGGCCGCCCCATCTCATCTCGCCAGATGAGCGGCCGCACGATCAAGCCGGTGTGCACCAAAGACATGCCGCTGGGAAGTGGCGAACATGGTGAACCTCATCGCCCATCGCAAGTTCACCGACGAGTGGCGTTCGGCAAGGAGCCGTACTCGCGCGACAACCCTCCGCCGATGGTAAGTTTTTCCGTCGTGTTCGATCTTGCTTGTGTCGACTTGAGCTCGATCTTGTTGGTTTCTTGAGCAGAATCCCCTCACGGCGCCTGCTGCCGGCGCCCTGAGAGAGCCGCGTGAGTACGTCCCTGACCGCGAGGTCAGCGACATCGACGACCCCGACCTGGGAGCCGCGGCGCTGGAGGCCGACGCCGAAGGCGGCGGAGAGGACATGGACGGCGGCCTCAGACCGTCGGCGACCTTCGCCGACTGGCCCGAGGGCGACATCGACGCTGAAGTCGCCCCCGCACCGCCAGCCAAGAGCCGCCCTTCCAGCCAGGCCGGCAGAAGAGCGCCACGCCGGGCCGAAAAGCGCCCGGCGGCAGTCAAGAAGCCCCGGGAACCGCCATCGCGACCAAGCAGAAGAGGCGGCGCAAGGCCAACCGCTCGGAAGGAAGTGAAAAGGCCACCGCTTGTCTCTTCGTAAGTCCCTTTCTTCGCTTTCTTCTGAATTTGCTTGAATTGCTCGACTTTCCCCCTTTCTTCTCAGCGCCCCCTCTCCCTTGGGAGAGTCGCCCTTTCCCTCCGTCATGGGGTCGGGGCGACGCCTCCAACACGCTGGGTCGACCCGCCGCCGATCTCCGCGAGGCGACGGAGCGGAACGCGGGAGAAGCGCGAGGAGGAGGAGGCCAAGCGCCTAGAGAAGGCGCAGGCCGATAAGGCGGCCGCCAACGCCCAGCGGCATCTGGACGAGGCGTGGCGCGCGCGCGGCAAAACGGGATGCCGAGGCGGCGTTCGTCGCCGCGCGGTGATGCTTGTCCCCCCGCTGTCGTCAGCGCCGCCGCCTCCTGAATTCACGGGGCAGACCGGGGAGGTCGGCACCGCCAACCCTCTCACCGAGGAAGGTGGCGACGCTTCGGGCTCGGACACTCGCGCGCCGCCTCCGCCACCTCCGCCGCCTCCGTCTCCGAGGCCGCACGGCAAGCAGCCAGTGGACCCGCAGGATCCGCCGGCTGCGGACGACGCCGACGCGCAGCTGCTTCTCCAGGTCGCCGCGCCGACACGCCCGAAGTCGAGAGGACGAGCTCAGGCGCGGCTGGCTCGAGAGACAAGCGCCGCCAAGATGGCAAACCTGGACGCCGAGGCCTCAAAGGCCGCGCCCACCGGCTGGGTGCGCTGGCGCAACGCTCCGCCGCACCAGCGCTTCGGACGTTCACCAAGTTGCGCAAGGAAGGCGGCCCTCAACTCTACACCAGACGATCCGCCATGCGGGCCTCCGCCCGCACGCTTTGTTCTCTTGTTTTTTCTTTTTTGTTCTCTTGTCTTTTTCTGTGGGGGCGCGCCAGTGCACCCACTGGGTGTAGTCCCCGAGTTCGGAGTCGGCTGTTGAGCAGGCGGCTCGGAACTCCTTCTGGCGATCTCCGAAGGCTGACTTTGCTTTGCCGGCCTTGCAGGAATATCACAACCTCCGCGCTACTGCCTTCAACCGCAACGTTGAAGAACTGAGGAAGCGGACCGCCGATTTGGCGGAGAGTCGAGGTAAGCGGATTCTTCCTTCTTCGCGGGGGCGCGCTGGCGCGATCCGCTGGTTGTAGTCCCGAGATTCGGGCGATCGCTGCGCAGATCGGGCGGATCTCTAGCGATTTCCTTCTTTCTTCTCCGCTGGCGCGCTAAGCCTGCTGGGCTGTAGTCCCCGAGATTCGGGCCGACTGCTGGGCAGTCGGGCCGGATCTCCCGGCAACCTTCTTTGTTGATGATGTTTATCTTTCTTTGAGCTCAGACGCCAATGCCGCCCTTCAAGGGCAGCTGGATGAGGCCCATGCCGCCCGTCGCGCTAAGTAGGAGGAATGCGACAAGCTCGTCCAAGAGCGCGACCTTCTGGCGACGCAGCTGGCCGAGCAGAAGGACCTGCTTCGGAAGGCGCAGGAGGACGCCAAGTCGCGGGAGGAGGGCCTCTTGGCCGAGTTCGCGATGGAGCGGGCCGCCTGGACCGATCGCGAGGCGATGCTGACCTCCGGCTATCACGTGCTCGAGTACGTCGTCGATGGTAACTCCTGTCTTCTCTTCTTTGGTCCTTCGACTCTTTGTCGAACTGTCTTCTGGTTTTTCTGACTGTTTCCTTTTCTTGTCTTTGGCAGACTTCTTCCCCGGCCACTCGCAGGCCGTCCCTCCGGCCATCGAGGCGGATCGGGAGGAGCGGAGGGCGCAGGGCGAAGTGATCGCCGCCAACGCGCCCCGAACCGTCGACGAGCAGATCTTGAGCATCGGGGCCGCCGCTCGCTCACCGTTTGATGCGTCGCCTTCAACGCGCCGGCGCCCAAGTCGTCACCGCCCTGTGGCCGGAGGTGCCGGCTCTTCGCACCGCCAGTCGGACGGCCGACTGGCTGGAGGTCGCCGTCGGTCGCATCGAGGCTTGGAAGGGCTCCTCGGCCCGCCGAGCACGCCGCCACGAGTTAAATCAAGGGTTGGTACCTGGCTGGACTCGACCGCTGGCCGCTGCTCCGGTCCGAGGCCCAGCCGAGTTGGGGCCGTGGAAGGCGCCCTCGTGAATGGCGGCCATCGCCGAGTACACGGACACCAGTGTCTTTGTGCCCGAACGGATTGCCGACGGCGAGGAGGCTCGCCGAGTGGTTGGGATGCACCAGTACGAGGAAGACTCGGCGGAGGTAATCGGCTCCAGACCGAGGGGGAGGCGAGTCGGAGGACGGAGGCGAGGAGGAGGAGGCGCCAGAACACGGGCAGCGGCCAGCCTCGGCTGATCGCGCCTCCAAAGAACGTGCCTCGAAGGATCGGGCGACCGTCGCCGCTGGCGACCAGGCCGAGACCGCCCAGCCGATCGCCCGACGCCGGACGCCGCCCGCCGTCGCCTCCGGCCCTCCGGGAGGCCGCCCCTAGAGTGCATCTGCTTTATCATCTCTTTGTACTTTGAAAAACTTGTTAGTTTCAAACAATTCCACCCGCGGGGTGTATTCGGCCAAGGGCCTTATGTATATATTTATCGAATTTCCGCCTTTCCTTGCTTTCGCTCTTTAGACTTTTCCCTTTGCCGCCTTCCTTCGGTTGCCGCCTTGCCGACTGGGAAGCAGCTCTGGACTGCCCATTTGGGTCAAGCGCTCAGCTACTTTAGGAGGCAAGTACTTAGTCGTTTAGAGTGCCGTAGCAAGTTTGGCTGGAAATCGGCCGGCCGACTCTCAAAGTCGGTCGTCCTTAACAAAGGTTGAAACTACGAGCCGACTGCCCGCGAGTCGGCTCAAGAGGGGAAAGCAGGAGCGGCTTGGGCTATCGTAGCTCTTAAGTCCTTAGCCGTTTTTTGCAGTGTGCACTGCTCTCCATCTCCCGTTTACCGGCGGCCGCTCTGCGGCTGCGGCTTTCCGTCAGGAGACGGCTTTGAGGGCAACACATTACTTGTCCGACCTTAGGGAGCATTTCATAGCACAAGGCGGCGAGTCCCCGGGCCGACTAGTCGGACCCGGTGCCAGACAGTATGATAAAAAAGGAGGAAGCATTTCGGAAGCGAGATCCATATCATACAGATAATCAAAAAGGCAGTCCCGAGCTCGTCTTGGGGGCCTAAGGTCTTAGTACTTAATACAAACGGGGGTAGCGTGATACATACTGCATCAATCGTAAAATCTTGAAGAAGATTTATGTTCCTGGGCGCCTGTCTCTTTGCCGGAGTCGTCTCTCTTGCGTGCTCGAGGCTTCTGGGCGTCGATCAAGTAGTAGGCGTCGTTTCCTAGCACCTTGCTGATGATGAAGGGGCCCTCCCAAGGCGCCGACAACTTGTGCTGGCGGCTGTTCTCTCGAATCAGCGGAGCACAAGGTCGCCTCTTGGAATGATCTTGGCTTGACCTTGCGGTTGTAGTATCGCCACGCATCTGCCGGTAGATCTTTGGACGGCCGAGTGCCAACAGCCGGCCCTCTTCCAGCAGGTCGACGCCGTCTTGGCGTGCTTCTTCAGCCTCTTCTTCGGTGTACATGGAGACTCGCGGAGAGTCAAATTGGATATCCGTCGGGATGACGGCTTCGGCACCATAGACGAGGAAGAACGGAGTGAAGCCGGTTGATCTTTTCGGTGTTGTGCGCAGACTCCAGAGGACGGCAGGCAGCTCTTCCACCCAACAGCCGGCCGAGCGCTCGAGTGGTTCGACCAATCGAGGCTTGATGCTGGACAGAATGAGGCCGTTGGCTCGTTCCACCTGGCCGTTTGACTGCGGATGGGCAACGGACGCTAAGTCCAGTCGGATGCCCTGCGTCGCGCAGAAACGAGCCAAAGCGCCCTTGGCGAAGTTAGTGCCATTATCTGTGATGATGCTATGCGGTATGCCGTACCGCACCGTAATGTCGGCAATGAAGGTCACTTCTGTAGGCCCATTTAATTTCTTGATGGGCTTTGCTTCTACCCACTTGGTGAACTTGTCCACCGCGACGAGTAAATGAGTCGAGCCACCTCGGCCGCCTTGAAAGGTCCCACCATGTCCGTGCCCCAAACCTGCGAAGGGCCAAGCGATGGGGATCGTCTTTAGTCTGGCCGGTGAAGGGGCTTGGAGCGAACACCGGAACCCCTTGCACTTCTTGACTAATTCTTTAGCTTCTTCCAGGCGGTCGGCCAAAAGAAACCGTGCGAAGGCTTTGGCCCTGGCGCCCTCGAGGCCGCATGGTGACCACACTCGCATACGATGGATGTCTTTGAGGATCGCTGGCCTTGTTTCGATTCCACGCAGCTGGTGGACACCAAGTGACGCCAAGGCGTCGACTAACTCTCTGCTGACTATGGCGTGGCTGCCGCTCGGCGTTGTACTCGCCGAGCGAGTCTCATCTGCGGGCAACTCTTTGTTGACTAGGAACTTGAGGATGGGCTGCGCCCATGAAGGTGCCGCTATCTCTTGATTGTCACCCACAATGACTTGGACGAGGGTGGCTGGGCTGGGAGGCGGCGGGTTGGATTCTGCTGCCGCTTGCTGAATTGAGGAATCTCTGGCTGATCGGTCCAGTCCTCCGGCCGATCGCGTCCCAGCCCCAGCCGACCGGGCGAGCCCCGCCGATCATGGCGCAGATCCCGGGCCGGCCGGGCGCGAGTCCCCGGCCGACTGTGGCTTTCTTGAGGTCGCTTGCTTGGGTCTTGGAGTCGGATCCGACTATTTCTGGGGAAGCCGGCACGAAAATGGAGTCGGACTCTGGTGAAGGCTTGATAGACGGCTTGAGGAGGCGCTGAAGGGCGACGCCAGAAGGTATCGCCTGGCGAGTGGAGCCGACTCACGCCAATGCATCTGCTTGATCGTTGTCATTTCTTGGTATGTGGAGGAACTCGCATCCTTCAAAATATCCGCTGAGCTGCTGCACCAAGAAGCGGTAGCTTGCCATGTTTGCGTCCTTGGCGTCCCAGTCGCCGGATGACTGCTGAACCACCAAATCGAGTCGCCATAGCACGGGATCCGCGAATGCCGAAGTTCCTTGGCAAGCCGAACCCGTGGATGGCGCTTCATATTGGCGACGTTGTTGGAGGCGGCGAAGTGGATTTGCAAAGCACGATTTGAGCTTATCGCCCTTGGGGAGGTGAGGACGACGCCGGCTCGAGGCGGGCGCATCTTGGAGCCGTCGAAGTGTAGTCGCCAATGAGTAGAGTCGGTAGCGGCAAGTATTGGGTCTCGGCCGGCCGACGAGGAAGTCGGCCGAGGCTCTGCGACTTGATGGTATAAAGCGAGGTTGGTAGTAGATCGTGTAGGGAGCTAGATCGATAGCCCACTTGGCCACTCGGCGGAAGCATCTCGACTTCCGATGATCTCGGCGAGTGGGGCGGTGCAAACCCGATGATTGGATGCTCTTGAAAGTAGGGCTTGACTTCTTGGCGGCAAAATGCACGCCGTAGCACATCTTCGGTAGTGAGGGTAGTTCGCGGAGTCGGCGATTACCTCGCTCGGGTAATATCTTGGTCTCGGACGGGGCGCTTTGCCTTCCTCCTTGCGCTCGACTACAATAAGCGTGCTAACTACCCGACCGGTGGCGGCGATGTACAAAAGCATGGGCTCTTTGGGAGTCGGAGCCGCCAACACAGGGGAGTCGCCAAACATCTTCTTGATTGGAGAAATGCCTCATCGCCTTGTGGTTCCACTCGAAAAAAGTGGTCTTCTTCATCAGTTGATACAATGGCGAGCTTTCGCCAAACCGATCGATGAATCGGCTTATGGAAGCCAAGCAGCCGGTGAACTTCTGCACATCCAACAGTCGGCTGGGTACTTCCATCCTCTCAATGGCCTTGATCTTCATAGGGTTGCACTCTATGCCGCGTTCGGAGACCAAAAAACCAAGGAGCTGGCCGGCTGGGACTCCGAACACACATTTCTCTGGGTTGAGCTTGATCTGGAATCGGCGCAGATTCTCGAAGGTCTCTTTAAGATCCTCTAGCAGCGTCCCACGCTTCTCCGTCTTCACCACCACATCATCCACATAAACATGGGCATTCTGCCGAGTTGCTTGAGGAGGCATTTCGCATGCAACGCTGAAAGGTGGCGCGGCATTCCTCAAGCGAGCGTCATCGTCGGCAGCGAAGGCTCAAGCGGCGTGATGAGCGCGGTCTTCACCGTCCGCTGGATTCAGCTTGATCTGGTGATATCCTGAGTATGCATCCAAAAATCTCAACAGCTCGCATCCGGCTGTGGAGTCTATCACCTGATCAATCCTTGGCAGAGCGAATGGATCCTTCGGGCAGGCTTTGTTGAGGCTGGTGTAGTCGATGCACATCCGCCACTGCTTGTTCTTTTTCAACACTAGTACGGGGTTAGCCAACCACTCCGGAAAAAACACCTCCATGATGAATCCGGCTGCTAGGAGCTGGGCTATCTCTTCTCCTACGACTCTTCTCTTCTCTTCTGACAGGCGGCGCAAGGGCTGCCTGACGGGCTTCACATCTGGCCTGACATGTAACTTGTGCTCGGTGAATTCCGTCGGTACACCGGGCATGTCCTTGGGGGACCATGCGAAGATGTCCCGATTCTCACGGAGGAAATCGTGACTCGCCTTCCTATTCTTTGTCGAGGCGGTGCCCATGACAGCGTACCTCTCTGGGTGTTCGGGTCCAAGGGTATCTTCTTGGTTTCTTTGGCGGCTTGAATGATCCTACGCCTCCGACTGGGTGCTGGCGACATCTCGGCTGCTTCCCAGCCATCGCCACGACACGATCAAGGAGCCGCTTCTCGGCCGCGATCACCAAAGATTCGGCCAGCCGACTGCTCTCGGCCGCGCAAGCGGACGACTTCTTGTAGCCGCCGGCAACGGTCCGGATCCCCTTGGAGGTCGGCATCTTCATCTTGAGGTAGGCGTAGTGGGGAACCGCCATGAATTTGGCCAAAGCAGGCCGACCTAGCAGAGCGTGGTACGGGCTCTCCAAATCCACCACCTCAAACCAGATCGGCTCTCGGCGGAAATGATCTTTGTCTCCGAAGAGGACATCTATCAGGATCTTGCCAATCGGCGAACAGGAGAGGCCGGGTACGATCCCATGGGACACGGTGCGGCTGCTCTGCAGCTGCCTCCGCCTGATTCCGAGCTTCTCCATGGTATCCTTGTACAGGATGTTTATGCTGCTACCTCCGTCTATCAGGACCCGCGAGAAGCGGGCGGCCCGCTTGTCAGTGGCCAAGGTTGCTCCGAGAACCAAGGCGTAAGAGCCTGGACTCGGCATCACCTCTGGGTGATCTGCCCGACTCCAGCTGATAGGCTTCTCGGACCAATGCATGAACTCGGGGCCTGCGCCATCTGCGTTGACTTCTTCTTCTTTGTTGGCGCTTTGCGCCGATCATCTGCCAGGTCGGTGGACACTCGTATGCTCCGTGCTCTTACGGGAACTCGTCTTGGACCGTGCCGGTGGCCGAGCCGCCGGCTGCGGAGGCGGCGGAGGCGGCGGCAGCCCCAGCAGCGGCGGAGGGGCGAGGCCGTCTCCTTGGCGATCTGATGAGCGATGGCACTTCTGGTGGTATGGTTCGACAACCGCCCGTGTGAAACTTGCAAGGACCATCGAGTCTCGCTCATAGGAGAAAGCGGCAGCAGTTGGACTTGCCGCCTATACGCCTCTTGGCGGAGGCTGCCCTTCAGCTCTTGGTCTTCTCTTTGCGCGACCGCCGATTGTTGGAAGTCGGCTAGGGGCTTTGGCGCTTGTTGTCGCTCTGTTGCTGCCATCGGCGGCGTCTCGGCCCGGCGTTCGGGAGCCTGGGAATAACCTTGCCGGCCAGCGTTGACTTGGATCTCCGTCTTCATAGAGGAGTCGGCCATGGCGCATTGCTTATGCGCTATGACTAGCAGCTCGTCGAGGGTTTCGGGCTCGTCGCAGAGGAGCTTGTGCTTGAGGAGGGTGCCCTCTCGGCACCCGGCCGTAAAGTACTCGATGGCCTGCACCTCGTGCACGCCCTCAGGAGTTTGAGCTTCGCCCGGTAGCGTGAGATAGTCGCGTCGATTCCTCGGCCCCTGACGCACAAGGAGAGCTGGCGCGGCTTGGGAGGTCGCTTGTACGTCTTTGGTGAAGTTGCGAATGAAGGCTTCAGTGAAGTCGACCCAGCTGTTGATGCTGCGGGGCTTCAAGCTGTTCAGCCATGTCGGGCCGTGCCCTGGAGCATGAGGGGAACATACTTGACGGCGACTTCGCTTGTTGCCGTTAGCGTCTTGACACCGTAGAGTAGTCTATCGGCCAATCTTCCGGCTTCCGGAGCGGTGTACTTAGGCGTATCTCGAGGGGCGTGAACCCTTTGGGGAAGGGCTCGTCTCGATCACGGGGCCGAAGCAAAGCGGACCCAGCTCGTCTTCTTCTTCTAACGCCAGGGACCGGTGGAGTCGGTCGATCTGGTGGCGGGCGTCGTTTTCTCCGAGTCCCTCTCGGCGGCCGAGGCGATCTCCGAGAGTCGGATGCTCGACAGGCGGCGGGGAGACTCGTCGTTCTCTCCGGGGCGGGGGAGGCAGATAATCATCTCGCCGCTCCACTGCTCTAGGGCGGCCATCTTGGTCACGCTCGATGGAGATGCGAGTCCGGCTGTGGCTCGCAGCCGGCTCCTTCTCTCTTCTCCCGCGGGCTCCGCCAGTCGGCGTCCGGGAGGTCGCGCCTTGATCTCGGCGAGGGGGTAAGTCGTCATTCTTCTGTTGCGTTGCCGTCGGTAGCGGCTGCCGCCGCTTTTTGCGCAAAGAACCGCATCGAGGAGCTGCTGGACTCGCTCGCGTCATCACACGGCGCTCTTCGCCGTCGAGGTTCCTCAGCTCCTCGATCGCCGCTTGGCTAGCGGATGTTCTCTGCAGGGTGGCGATATCTGGCGCCTCGCCCGAACAGATCGGCGATAGCGCGGCAGCTCTCGGACGCGCTTAAGACGGCTCGGCCTCGCCGGAGCCGGCGAGCCGCCCGCAAAGACGGTCCATCTCGCGCTGATATGCCGGACAAGCGTCTCATGCTTGCTAACTTTGGCGCCTTCAATGAGCTGAAGGCGGCGCTCTTCCAACATCTCTGCGCCCACGTCCTCTGGGAGGGGCGCGGACAGTCTTGCAGAGACGCAGCAGCGGGTCTGGCGTTTCGCGGAGTGCTCGCCGTGGCGATGGCGAGCACCTCCGTGGCGGCGCTTCGCCGCTCTCCTCGTCTGAGAAGCTCGTCGTAAACCACCACGTTGGTGGGGAAGGTATCAGCGTCTGGCGCCGAGTCGACCAAGATCGGGTCGGAGGAGTTTACGGACTCAAGTCTGGCGGGCTCGTCGGCGACTTGAAGTTGGTCGAGAAGGCCCGCGAGAAGGCTCGGGGCCACCCGAGCCCGTGCTTGGCGCAGAGCTCGTCGAGGCGCACTCGCCGATGAGTTGGCGAGGCCGCCGCGCGCTTGGCGGCTTCGGGCGCCGCTTGAAGCGTCGATGCAAACTCCATCTGGCGAGCCGGGCTGGCTGCACTCGCCAGGGAGGAAGAGGGTTCCCGTCCAGAACAGATCTCCGGACGACGGTGCACCTCGCCCCATGGTGGGCGCCAAATGTCGGGGGTTGGATCGACATATGCCAACGGGTGGCTTATCATGGTGGGGCGAGTAGAGCGTCGCGGTGCTCGAAAAGGATGAGGCGAAGACATGCACGCCGCGAATCTTACCCGGCCGGGGCTCTCGAGGAGATAACACCCCATCGCTGCTCTGCGGGGTCTCCGCATGATCACTATGGGGTGATAGTACAATGGTGCTCCTCGAGCTGTGTAGAGGCGAGGAAGGAGCAAGGCTAGCTCTTTCCTTCTTGCTATATGTCTAAACCTATCAGGGCGAACCCTTTGCATGGGTGCCCGGGGGTTTATATAGGCCTACCGGGTACAATGGTAATCCGACCGGGCGTGGCCCCGATCGTCGATCTCTCTTCTGGCCGTCTTCCCGCCGACTTGGGCCCGCCAATCTGGCGGTCCCATGAACAAGCAACATCGTGGCGGCACTCGATGGCGAGCTTGGTCATGGGGTCGTGGGAGCAGTGCGCCGCTGTCGGTGATCCTGTCGCCACTCCCGCCCAATCTGTTTATGGCTTGCGGGGCCTGGCCGGGAGGCGGCCGACTGGGAGGCCGACTCGTGAGGGCCGTCTTCGGACTCTCCGCGGGTTCTTCTATCTCACCGACGGGGCGGTGATCTCCGGCCGTCTGGCGCGCCGTCGTGGGCACAAATGCCTTGTGCTTGTGGCTGAGTCAAGGAGGCATGGCAGCAGCAGCCGCGCCTCCTGGAGATCTCCCGGTGACGCGCTCCTGTAGCCATGCCTTCTTCCGTGGGTCGAGGGGACAGCCACGATGGGGCTGTACTGCATTGGTCTTCGTGGAAGGTCGCGGGCCGACTCTCGAGTCGGCCCCTTGAGAGGTCATAAGCCCAGTCGGCTTGGTCCAGAGTCGCCGTCTGGGGACTCTGCTTCTTTGAAGGTCGCCAGCTGGGACTCGGCCTTCTCGAAGGTCGCCAGCTGGGGCTCGGCCTTCTCGAAGGTCGCCCCGCTGGGACTCGGCCTTCTCGAAGGTCGCCCCGCTGGGACTCGTCTGAGGGGCGCGGCCCGCCCCGATATCTTGAAAGATCTTGGGTCCTGGGTCAGCCTACCCATGGCCCATTACTCCGACAGAGCTAGTCAAGTAGAGGCATACTAGTGACACTATGTTTGTCTATGTATTCACACATGTATTATGTTTTTGGTTAATGCAATTCTAGCATGAATAATAAACATTTATCATGAATATAAGGAAATAAATAATAACTTTATTATTGCCTCTAGGGCATATTTCCTTCATGGATGTGATGTAACAGTGTTTCTCCCAAGGTCCTTTGCTCATCAAAGTCTCCTAGGACATTCTTTAGGACAAATTCTTGAATCTAGGCTTTACTTCAGTCACGTAGCACTTCGCACAGCCCGGCTTCAATGCCACATTGTCAAACAAGAGGCCATCTTCCAAGATGGGTGGGCAAACCTAGGCTGTTGCACATTTTAATGTACCTTCATAATGTTTAAGCACGCCCTTCGATCTGTCTTTCATTCCAGATAGATCAGATATAGCATCATCATGAGCAGCTGCAGTCTCAGTGTTGCTGGGGTCGGCTCATGCACAGCTACTCTTGTGCGGTGTTGTCACGTAATAACTAGCATCCTCCATGCCCGCCTCCCCTCCCATCTGCTGGCTATCTGTCAGTATTAGAGTCTTCTACAGCATCATTAACTCCTCAATATCCTTTTGAACAGCTAGATACATGTCCTTCCTCAACCTCCATATAATTCATTCTGCTTCATTTCACTCCTCGCTTTTTTCATGTTGAGCCTCTCTTCTTTGCTGAGTGTGAAAGCCCTCTTGTGCGGTATATTAACACCTACCCCGCTTGCACGGCTAGGGGTCTCTCTTGTTTCTAGAGCATCGGACAGAATATCACATGACCCTGAGTTCCTGTAGAACCTCCCAGGGATCTTGGGAGCCTTTAACATCACGCGATATCGTTCTTTGTTATGTGAGTTTTCAATGTAATAAGTTCCGTCATCACGCCTCCTTGCACGCGCCCGCAAGTAGTCTCTAGCGCGTTCGCCCCTAATTTCACTAAAGGTCGGTTTCCCACCTATCGCTATTGCTTCTTTGTCCTCCTGGTCCCCATATCAGTTTCATGTCGTAGTATCCTGCCACACCCATACGGTGGGGGTGTGTGTTCCTCTTCTGAAGTTCCAATTTCTTGGCACTCTTCTCAGCAAACTTTGTAGTTGCCCTGACCCTTTTGAATTCTGCCCAGTCTGCCTTTGTAATTTGGGGGTATGTGGGGATTGGGTCCTTGCCTTCGTTCAAGTACTTCTTGTACAACACATGCTTCCAGTTTCTCCAAGTATCTCTAGCCTTCTTCAGTGCAGCGTGTTCCACCTGCATTCTCCACTGCTCTGGAATGTTGAAGTGATCCATGATCTCCCAGACCATCCTTTGTCGTGTTTCTGTGTCAGCCTTCCGAAACTCCGGCAGATTAATGTTGAGCCTTGCCCTGCCAACAAATCCACACACACTCCTGAACCTCGTGCGTGCTCTATCTGGTTTAGTTGGAGCCCAAGACTTTAAATCGATCTCAGATACTTCATATACACCTCTAGGCTAGTGTGTGAGCTTCCTTGGAGCGTTCCTCCGTGTCTTGATTGGAAGGGTAACTATTGTGGCTCTAGCCCATTAAAGATTACTTGATTCCTCACCATCTGTTGAAGACCTAGGGTTGTCAGAATCAGATGAGGATACATCGCCTGAAGCATGAGTTTTGTCGCTGCTACTCGACATCTAAAGAGAACACATGCAAAACTTAGGAAAGGAGGATAAGCATAAAACTAACAACTTGGTATCAAGCTGTCTTAACATGTCATGCAATAATTTAGAAAAGGTACGACTTATTTGTAAAGTTTGTGTGACTCAGGTGCACGCGATCTGTAAATCAGTAGTAACTTATTGGAACAAATACAACTTATATGTACAAGTTAGGAAGGTAGATGATGAGCATATATACGCTCTCCGTTATTTTATAGCAAATTTAGGAACATATGGAGCGAAATAGGAAGAGGGATTGCGAGGAAATATTCCTCACCGCGATGGAGAGCAGTAACAAACAGGTTTCTTAATGCAAACCCGGCCAGACCACAGGAGAGGCGAGGGTTACAGGATTGATATGCTCGAGGGTGGCTAGAAAGCAAACAAATACGGCAAGGCGCGGGATGAGCACGCCGGTGCCGGAGAGGGTTCTGCTATAGATCTGGGGGAAGGGGGAGCTGGTGATAACCCACAAGTGTAGGGGATCGCAACAGTTTTCGATAAGTAAGAGTGTCGAACCCAACGAGGAGCTAAAGGTAGAATAAATATTCCCTCAAGTTCTATCGACCACCGATACAACTCTACGCATGCTTGACGTTTGGTTTAACTAGAACAAGTATGAAACTAGAAGTACTTTGTAGGTGTGATAGGATAGGTTTGCAATATAATAAAGAACACATAAATAAAAAGTAGGGGCTGTTTAGATAAAGATGCAATAAAGTAAGTATTAGTAGAGAGCTTTTTGTTACGAGAAACTTATTTGTCCAAGGCAATCGATAACTAGACCGGTAATCATTGTTGCAATTCTATTTGAGGGAGAGGCATAAGCTAACATACTTTCTCTACTTGGATCATATGCACTTATGATTGGAACTCTAGCAAGCATCCGCAACTACTAAAGATTCATTAAGGTAAAACCCAACCATAGCATTAAAGTATCAAGTCCCCTTTTATCCCATACGCAAACGACCTACTTACTCGGGTTTGTGTTTCAGTCACTCACGCAACCCACCATAAGCAAATCATAAATATATTGCAAACCCTACAGCGGGAATCCCTCACGCTTGCACGAAACGGAGGGCACAATAGGACAGCACCAATAATAAAACATGCAACTCAAACCAATCACGATCATCAATTAACCCATAGGACAAAACGGATCTACTCAAACATCGTAAGATAGCCATACATCATTGGGGAATAATATATATCGTTGAGCAGCATGTTTAAGTAGAGATTACAGCGGGTAAGAGAGAGGTTACACCGCTGCATAGAGGGAGGAAGAGTTGGTGATGAAGGCAGTGAAGTTGTTGATGAAGATCGTGGTGATGATGATGGCCCCCGGCAGCGTTCCAGCGCTACTGGAAGCAAGGGGGAGAGGGCCCCCTTCTTATTCTTCTTCCTTGACCTCCTCCCTAGATGGGAGAAGGTTTCCCCTGGTCCTTGGCTCCCATGGCTTGGGAGGGGCAAGAGCCCCTCCGAGATTGGATCTATCTCTCTGTTTCTGCATTCTCAGATTCTACCCCTTCACCGTTTCTTAAATATCCGGAGATCCGTCACTCCGATTGGGGTGAATCTTTCGCCCAGATCTTTCTCATAAAATTAGCTTTCTTGCGCCAAAATAAGAGTGCCAACTGCCTTACGGGTGGCCCACGAGATCCCAGGCCGTGCCCAGGGGGGAGGGCGCGCCCCCCTATCTCGTGGCCACCCCGGACACCGTTTCGCGTTGATTTTACTTCCCAAAAATCATAAATATCCAAAATCTCCATCCATTTTTATCCCGTTTTGACTCCGTTTGATATTGTGTTTCTGCGAAACAAAAACATGCAATGAGCAGGAAGGCACTTTGAGCCTTTGGATCAATATGTTAGTCCCAAAAAATAGTATAAAAAGTTGCCAAAAGTATATAAAAGTTGAATAATATTAGCATGGAACAATCAAAAATTATAGATACGATGGAGACGTATCAGCATCCCCAAGCTTAATTCCTGCTTGTCCTCGAGTAGGTAAATGATAAAAAAGATAATTTTTGATGTGGAATGCTACCTAGCATAATCTTGATCATATATCTAATCATGGCATGAATATTAAGACACGAGTGATTCAAAGCAATAGTCTATCATTTGACATAAAAACAATAATACTTCGAGCGTACCAATAAAGCAATCATGTCTTTTCAAAACAACATGGCCAAAGAGTGTTATCCCTACAAAATCATATAGTTTGGATGTTGCTCTATCTTCATCACACAAAGTATTTAATCATGCACAACCCCGATGACAAGCCAAGCAATTGTTTCATACTTTAGGAATCTCAAACTTTTTCAACTTTCAGGCAATACATGAGCGTGAGCCATGGATATAGCACTATAGGTGGAATAGAATATGATGGTGGGGGTTATGTGGAGAAGACAAAAAGGGAGAAAATCTCACATCAACTAGGCGTATCAATGGGCTATGGAGATGCCCATCAATAGATATCAATGTGAGTGAGTAGGGATTGCCATGCAATGGATGCACTAGAGCTATAAGTGTATGAAAGCTCAAACTGAAACTAAGTGGGTGTGCATCCAACTTGCTTGCTCATGAAGTCCTCGGGCATTTGAGGAAGCCCATCATCGGAATATACAAGCCAAGTTCTATAATGAAAATTCCCACTAGTATATGAAAGTGAAAGCATAGGAGACTCTCTCTATGAAGAACATGGTGCTACTCTGAAGCACAAGTGTGGTAAAAGGATAGTAACATTGCCCCTTCTCTCTTTTTCTCTCATTTTTCTCTTTTTTTCAGTTTTTTCATTTTTTTTCTTGTGGGCTTCTTTGGCCTCCTTTTTTTCTATTTGAGCTTCTTTGGCCTCTTTTATTTTTCATAAAGTCCGAGGTCTCATCCCGACTTGTGGGGGAATCATAGTCTCCATCATCCTTTCCTCACTGGGGCAATGCTCTAATAATGATGATCATCACACTTTTATTTACTTACAACTCAATATCTAGAACAAAGATATGACTCTATATGAATGCTTTCGGCGGTGTACCGGGATGTGCAATGTTCTAGCGTGGCAATGACATCAAAAAACGGACAAGCCATGAAAACATCATGCTGGCTATCTTACGATCATGCAAAGCAATATGACAATGAATGCTCAAGTCATGTATATGATATGATGGAAGTTGCATGGCAATATATCTCGGAATGGCTATGGAAATGCCATGATAGGTAGGTATGGTGGCTGTTTTGAGGAAGATATAAGGAGGTTTATGTGTGATAGAGCGTATCATATCACGGGGTTTGGATGCACCAGCGAAGTTTGCACCAACTCTCGAAGTGAGAAAGGGCAATGCACGGTACCGAAGAGGCTAGCAATGATGGAAGGGTGAGAGTGCGTATAATCCATGGACTCAACATTAGTCATAAAGAACTCATATACTTATTGCAAAAATCTACAAGCCATTGAAAACAAAGTACTACACGCATGCTCCTAGGGGGATAGATTGGTAGGAGAATACCATCGCTCGTCCCCGACCGCCACTCATAAGGAAGACAATCAATAAATAAAATTGTGCTCCAACTTCATCACAAAGCGGTTCACCATACGTGCATGCTACGGGAATCACAAACCTCAACACAAGTGTCTCTACAATCCACAGTCACCCAATAGCATAACTCTAATATCACCACCTTTATATCGCAAAACTATTGCAAGGAATCAAACATATCATATTCAGCGATCTACAAGTTTATGTAGGATTTTATGACTAACCATGTGAATGACCAATTCCTGTCATCTCTCTAAATAGATATAAGTGAAGCAAGGGAGTTTAATTCTTTGTACAAAAGATATGCCCACGCTCTAACAAATATAAGTGAAGCAAAAGAGCATTCTACAAATGGTGGTTGTCTATATGAAGAAAGCAGCAATCAAACTTCAAATGATATAAGTGAAGCACATGAAGCATTCTATAAAGCCATACTCAAAAGATTTAAGTGAAGTGCAATGAGAATTCTATAAATCAACCAAGGACTATCTCATACCAGCATGGTGCATAAAAGAAAAATGAAAACTAAATGCAAAAGACGCTCCAAGACTTGCACATAATGCATGAAAGAAACGAATTCGAAAACATACCGATACTTGTTGAAGAAAGAGGGGATGCCTTCCGGGGCATCCCCAAGCTTAGATACTTGAGTCTCCTTTAATATTTACTTGGGGTGCCTCGGGCATCCCCAAGCTTGAGCTCTTTCCTCTCTTCCTTTTCCTCATATCGAGACATCCTCGATTAGACACTACATCCACACAAAACTTCAACTGAAAACTCGGTAAGATCCGTTTGTATAATAAAGAAAATCACCACTCTAAGTACTGTTTAAAACCAATTCATATTTTATTTTTGCAATGTATCTACTGTAATATAACTTTTCCATGGCTTAATCCACTGATATAAATTGATAGATTCATCAAAACAAGCAAACTATGCATCAAAAACAGAATCTGTCAAAAACAGAACAGTCTGTAGCAATCTGAACATCCACTATACTTCTGTTACTCCAAAAATTTTACCAAAATTAGTAAACATAAACAAGTTGTACATAAAGACAGTTCCAAAGGAATCCGAACCAATTGACGTTCTAGTTAAAAATGTAAAATCGCGCACTACAGCCAAAGTTTCTGTCCTGCACCGTACAAACCAACAAGCATTGTAAACATCCTAAAGGAAAACCTTAGCACATTATTTTTATAATACAATGTAATTGTACAAGGGGATAATTATTTTTTATGAAAATTTTCTGTAATCAAGATTCACAAAGTTTGCGTGAGCATGAACAAAGTTCAAGGCTAGCTCCCACTTCAACAATGCTTGTCTTTCTCACTTTCACTTTCCTTTTTGAAAAGTTTTTAGGTTCCCCTCTTTATTTTTTTGTTTTTAAACTATATAAAAGCACTCAATAGAAATAAATGACTCTCTAAAACTTCCGGGTTGTCTCCCTGGCAGCGCTTTCTTTAAAGCCATTAAGCTAGGCATTAAGTGCTCAAGTAATGAATCCACCCGTATCGCAAGGTATATCAAAGCCAATTTTAATTAACAATGATTTGTAATTTAGTACTGAGCACAAAGTAACATATATCATGCAACAACGAAGTCTAACTCTCTTCCTATGCATCGGCATGTCATAATAAAACAATTCATGCACACATAGTAAAGGCTAATGCATAGTATAAGCAGTTTCTTGCAATTTCATCGTGTCGGAAACATAAAGAGGCAGAGATGTAGTTCCTCTCTCATAATAATTGCAAGTAGGAGCAGGAAGCACATGCATATTATATCTATTAAAATCATCATGTAAAGTAGTAAAACACAACCCATCAATATAATCCTTAGTAAGCACAAACTTCTCTGATATAGTGTAGTTTGGAGAATTCAAAAAGATAATAGGACTATCATGCGTGGGTGCAATAGCAAAAAATTCATGTTTAACATAAGGAACTATAGCAAGTTCATCTCCATAAGCATAATTCATATTGGCATCTTGGCCACAAACATAGCAAGCATCATCAAAAAGGGATATTTCAAACAAATTCAAGGGATCATAGCAATCATCATAGCAATCATCCTTCAGTAAGCACGAAGGTGAATTAAATAATGTATGAGTTGGAGGGTTACTCTCATTAGAAGGTGGGCACGGGTAGGTAATCCGCTCTTCCTCCTTTTGTTCTTCGCTCTCCTCATCATCTTTTTCATCCAATGAGCTCACTGTTTCATCAATTTCTTCTTCCATAGCTTCCTGCAAAATATTAGTCTCTTCTTGGACAGCGGAGAAGTCCTCAATATATGGTTTAACATAGGCATTAGAAGCATAATTATCATAACAATATTGAAATATGGCAAAGTTTATAGATTTGTAAAGAGTAGCATCATACTTTTCAATTAAAGAGGCAATCTCATAAGCACCTTTAAAAGCAACAAATTCTTCAATTTGTTGAACATCATAGTAATTGTAAACACCCTTAGCATACGAAGATACGATTCCATTATCACTAAACAAGCATTGATAGGTTAGGTGTTTCTTAGGGTCTTCAGAACAACAAGTAAACTCATATATTTCACATAAATTCCAAGCATAGCATTGCAAGCGTTGAATTTGATCCCATAATAGTTTCCTTTTTCAGATATCTGATTGTCGCACATAACAAGCATGCTCATCTAAAGATTTTCCCTCAACTAAGCTAGTTGGGGTTTCAAAGACCTGACACATAGGGATCGAAGATGATCCAAGTAAAAAGCTTGATGAGTGTGATAGATTTTGAGTGGTTCTACAACCATTGGAGCAGTAGGTACAACTAATTTTTTTGATATTTTGCGTTTCCTACCCATAGATAAAGATAGAAAACAACTAAGAACAGCAAATAAAAATTACTTAGTGATAAAGCAAACAAGCACACACGGGAATATTCACCCTACGCTAAGACTCCCCGGCAACGGCGCCAGAAAAAGGTCTTGATAACCCACAAGTGTAGGGGATCGCAACAGTTTTCGATAAGTAAGAGTGTCGAACCCAACGAGGAGCTAAAGGTAGAATAAATATTCCCTCAAGTTCAATTGACCACCGATACAACTCTACGCACGCTTGACGTTTGCTTTAACTAGAACAACTATGAAACTAGAAGTACTTTGTAGGTGTGACAGGATAGGTTTGCAAGATAATAAAGAACATGTAAATAAAAAGTAGGGGCTGTTTAGATAAAGATGCAACAAAGTAAGTATTAGTAGAGAGTTTTTTGTTACGAGAAAGTTATTTGTCCAAGGCAATCAATAACTAGACCGGTAATCATTGTTGCAATTCTATTTGAGGGAGAGGCATAAGCTAACATACTTTCTCTACTTGGATCATATGCACTTATGATTGGAACTCTAGCAAGCATCTGCAACTACTAAAGATTCATTAAGGTAAAACCCAACCATAGCATTAAAGTATCAAGTCCCCTTTTATCCCATACGCAAACAACCTACTTACTCGGGTTTGTGTTTCAGTCACTCACGCAACCCACCATAAGCAAATCATAAACATATTGCAAACCCTACAGCGGGAATCCCTCACGCTTGCGTGACACGGAGGGCACAATAGCACATCACCAATAATAAAACATGCAACTCAAATCAATCACGATCATCAATTAACCCATAGGACAAAACAGATCTACTCAAACATCATAAGATAGCCATACATCATTGGGGAATAATATATAGCGTTGAGCACCATGTTTAAGTAGAGATTAAAGCGGGTAAGAGAGAGGTTACACTGCTGCATAGAGGGAGGAAGAGTTGGTGATGAAGGCGGTGAATTTGTTGATGAAGATCGCGGTGATGATGATGGCCCCCGGATTCCGGCGCCACCGAAAGCAAGGGGGAGAGGGCCCCCCTTCTTCTTCTTCCTTGACCTCCTCCCTAGATGGGAGAAGGGTTTCCCCCTGGTCCTTGGCTCCCATGGCTTGGGAGGGGCGATAGCCCCTCCAAGATTGGATCTATCTCTTTGTTTCTGCGTTCTCAGATTCTACCCCTTCACCGTTTCTTAAATATCCAGAGATCCGTAACTCCGATTGGGGTGAATCTTTCGCCCAGATCTTTCTCATAAAATTAGCTTTCTTGCGCCAAAAGAAGAGCATCAACCGCCTTACGGGTGGCCCACGAGAGCCAAGGCCGCGCCCAGGGGGGAGGGCGCGCCCCCCTGTCTCGTGGCCACCGCGGACACCGTTTCGCATTGATTTTACTTCCCAAAAATCATAAATATTCCAAAAAAATCTCCATCTATTTTTATCCCATTTGGATTCCATTTGATATTGGGTTTCCGCGAAACAAAAAACATGCAACAGACAGGAACTGGCACTGGGCAATAGATCAATATGTTAGTCCCAAAAAATAGTATAAAATGTTGCCAAAAGTATATAAAAGTTGAATAATATTGGCATGGAACAATCAAAAATTATACATACGACGGAGACGTATCAGCTGGCAATGGAGATTGGGTGGACTAGTTGAGTGAAACGCGGGCGGGCAGTGGGGGGTGTTGGCGACTAGGTGAAAAGGGTGAAAAAATATCCCCGGTCGCCACGCGGAAAGGCCTATGCAAACAGCTACCTTTAAGCGCTCGTGCGCAAAAGTAGAATAATTTTGTTTGAAATGAAGACCTACTAATTTTTAAATGAAGACGCGAGTTCATCGTTTCTCCTCTATATTTTTCCCACGTTAAGCAATCACCATTATACCACGGGTTTGATTTGCTGGCGTATTTCAGCTCTCGTGTGCTATGTTTAAGACATTTTTTGAAATTTACCATGCATTTTGGCATATAAATCAAATCCTAGTCGGACTGCATTTTCTATTGAAAGGGATGAGGATTGTCGTTCGATCTGGGAGCATCCAACTATGCAGACGTACGATCCGTGGGGTTTGGGTTCTGGCCAATCAGAATGCACAACTCAGATCATGCGTGCAGCAAGGGGGGCATTAGCCACAGTTTGGTAGGCACACGGCATTCGTGAGTGAATCGTGTGCTATTTGAAAACATTTACTTGAACTAACAGCATATTTTTCGTTTGAATGAATACATGATTTTATCGTTTCACCTCCATTTTTTTTCCACGGTAAGAAATCACGATTGTAACCTATGTTCGATTTTCTGGTGCATTTGAGATGTCGTTTGCTATATTTGAGTCATTTGGGATCTCGCGACTACACGTGGGTGTAAGCAAGATCATTTGTGTGTCGCTTTGCGAGTTTTCATTTATTGTACGAGAAACGGGAAAAAATTCAAATAGTTCGGCCACAGGGTGCGGCCAAAGCATTGGCCTTGTTGGTTTTTTAATTACAGGAAATGCATATAGAGTCCCGAAATAACGAAAATCATTGTGTCATTGTGGCGTGTTCTCACGATCGCATGGAAAAAAATTCGTAAAGTTTGGCACAAGTTTTGGAGCTCAAACCTTCCATACCGGAGCATCTCACAAGAAGGATCATATAGTTTCCAAAAGGAGATGCGGCACTTCGGACTCCAAATCGTTAGTGACTACATCATTCCGCTTCGAAAAAAATTATGGTAACAATCACGAATATACCCTTGGTTTGATTTTCTGGCCCATTTCAGGTCTCGTCTGCTATGTTTAAGTCATCTTTTGCACTTACCTTACATTTAGTGCATATAAAGTCAAAACCCTACTACAACTACATGTTGGTGTTTTAGTTAGGCTATACTTAGGCTACTCATAGTGGAGAGTATCATATACTAGTATCATGCATATGATACTAGTGTATGTTATTACCTTTAATTATAGTGCATAGTATAATAGAGTAGTATCATAGATGATCATATTTATCGCCATGCATGACACAAATTAGCATCTCATTTAGCATGATACAATATCTACCTATATGTTACTATAACCCTCTCTATCTTCTTTATTTCTTTGCCACATCAGCATACTTGCTATTTCCGAGTGCATGATACCGGCTATGATACCACCACTATGGACAGCCTTATAGTGGGGAGTATCATATACTAGTATCATGCATATGATACTAGTGTATGATACTATGTACCTTTGTAGTGTATAGTATCATAGAGTAGTATCATAAATGACCATATTTATGGCCGTGCATGACACAAAGTAGCATAGCATTTATTATGTTACGGTATCTACCTATGTTACTTCAACCCACTCTCCCTTCTTTAATTCCTTGCCACACCATCATATTTGCTATTCCCGAGTGCATGATACCGGCTATGATACCCCCACTATGGCAAGCCTTTAGCAAAGAAGGTGTACAAATCATTTGTGCGTCGCTTTGCGAGTTTTCATCCGTTTGTCCGAGAAGCAGGGAGAAGTTTCACACATTTCGGCCGCGAGGTGCGGCCGCTGGCGTAGGCCTAGTTGGTATTTTAATTATAGGAAATTCAGATGAGTCCGGACATCATCAAAATCGATGTGTGCCCGTGGCATGCTCTCATGACCTCATGGAAAGAATTGGTAAAGTTTGGCACAAGTTTGAATGATCGCTCCTTCCAAACCGGAGCATCTCACATGAAGGATCATGGTTTCCAAAAGGAGACGTGTCAATTCAAACTCCAATGGCCGGTGACTTCATCGTTTGTCCTCATAAAAATTTCCATGGTATGCAATCACCATTATACCATGGGTTTGATTTTCTGGCGCATTACAGGTATCGTTAGCTATATCGAAGACATTTTTTGAGTTTAACATGCATTTTGTGCATAAAAATAAAATTACAACCGGAACTGCATTTATTGTCGGAAGGGATGAGAATTGTCGTTTTATCTGGGAGCATCCAACAGTGCTAACGTAGGATCCGTGGGGTTTGAGTTCTGGCCAATCAAAAAGCACGACTCAGACCGCGCGCGGGGTTTGGTCGGCACACGACTTTCATGAACGAACCGTGTGCTATTTGCAAACCAGATTGCATATCTTTTGTTCACACATACTGGAGAGAGATCAATTGAGTGTGCTACCTCTATGATATAATAATAATAATAATAATAATAATAATAATAATAATAATAATAATAATAATAATAATAATAAACAATTCATATTCATTGCCTGAGCTAACAGCCTATCAAGGTCAACATATTCATGGTTCTTGCATCAACAGAAAATCAGGCATAACTCACAAATTCAGTACACGCGACAATTCTAAATTGAACGAATTAAGTTGCAAGGTAGGCATAAAGACTAGTCTTACGGCTTAATTCCCATGTACATGGGGGAACTGGGATCATTATGTTGACCCCGAATGAACTTGGGTTTTCTAATGATTTTACGCTTCTTTGTTACATAGGTGCATGATCCCTTGGCTGGCAACTCGGCAAATTCATCGTACTCGTCCTCATCGGCAACATCCTCGACACCCAGTACCCTCCTCTTCCCATGCATCACTACATGGCAGTTCTTACGCAAGGGGTTTTCCGCATAGAAAATCTGGGTAGCATCGCTGGCAAGAATGAACGGGTTCGCGTGATATGCCATCGTTGTCCTGTTAACACAGGTCTTCCTATAATCATCAACCTTTACATGACCAAAGGGATCCATGCACACCTGAATAATGCCACCTTAACTTTCACATAGTTAAGCTCCCAAATCTCTTTGATGGTTCCATAGTATACCCTTTTATCAGCTTCATCTACAGACATGCATTCTATTCAAACAGAGCTATTCTGATATGAGGTCTTCTCATCACGATCCTTAGTGTAGAACGTGTATCCCTTTATGTCATATGCTTGGTACGTCACCATAAGTGATGGCTTTTGTGCCAACCATGTAGCAATGCCATCGATGGATCCTTGTGCCAAACGATTCTTCAGCCATTCAGTGTAGTTCTTAGTGTGCTCCTTCATATCCACATCCAATGAAGGCACCAATGGCAATAAGCTTTGGCGTACCTTCGCCAAGTGTTCTTCGGCATAAGAGCTGAGAACTGGGCTGTTAAGCAGTACCGTCAAATGGGCTTTCTCTGCCAATTCTCCGGGTGCAGCCATTTGCGTGCCAGCAAGGACCGGCTTACCTTTCAGCCTTCCCTCATGGCAAGAGAGGGACAAACCTATAGGTCTTCGTTTCATGTATTAGGTGCAAAACTCAACCACCTCCTCCGCGGTATAACCTTGTAGGATGCTTGCATTTAGATAGTTTCGGTTCTGACAATAGTGCTTCAGTATTCCCATGAACCGCTCGAAGGGATACATGTTGAAAGAAACACAGGACCACTATACTTTATCTCGTCGACAAGGTGCACAGTGACATGGACCATGACATCAAAGAATGACAGCGGGAAAAACATCTCCAGGTTGGACAATATTCTTGCAATATCATCTTGCATATGATCCAACTCTTGAGGATCTACAACTTTCTACCATAGTTGGTTGAAGAAATCACAGATCTCAATGAGTGTTCTTCTTATATCTTTGTCCGTCAGATTCCAGATGGCCACCGGGAGGATTTGTGTCAACATTACGTGGCAATCATGTGACTTCATGTGTCCCAACTTCATTTTACCTGAGCTCACATCCACGAGACTTCTGATGTCTACGGAGTAGGAAAAGGGTGTCTTAACTGACAACAAATAGGTGAAGAACTATGTTGCTTCTTTTGTACTGAATT